>OZ057399.1:34531206-35801617 GCA_964056695.1 Melieria picta | reverse complement strand
AGATATATAATACCTACCTTATGATCAAAAAAGAACAGGAATTTTGAATTTACTTTTATTGGTGTTCTGTCAAATTTTTACGCATATCGTAAGATTAGTATTCGATTGGCGTCTATACGAAGAAGTCGAAAAATTATTGTGGGGTGATTTTTATAATGAATGAAAAATTTGAACACGCGTGCCTAAATTTGTGTGTTAAAATGAAATTTCGTATGCCGATTCGTTGAAAATGTTACAAAAGGCGTATGGTGAAGCGTGTAGGTCGAAAACACGAGCATACGAATGGTATAAAAGGTTCAAAGGCGGCCGAGAGAGCCTAGAGCACGGTGAGATTCCTGGACGGCCATCAACGTCTGTTACCGAAGAAAAAAATCGAATCGGCGAGGCAAATCGTGTTGGAAAATCATTGTGTATCGATTAGAGAGATTGCTGTGTTTTTGAGCATCTCATTTGGACACATTTTAACTGATATTTTTGGCATGAAACGCGTCGCTTCTGGGCTGGTGCCAAAAAAGCTGAATTTCATTCAAAAACAGCGTCCTGTTGATGTGGCCAAAGAGATGATTTCCAACGCAGACAGCGACCTAAAATTCATCGAACGCATCATTACTGGTGACGTAACATGGGTTTATGTAATTGATATGCCAACCAAACAACAATCGTCCGAATGGTGCTTCGAAAATGAGACAAAACCGAAGAGAGAGCGCCAAAGTCGATCCAAACGGTCAATAAAGAATACTATTTAGGCGTTATGCGTGGTTTGCGTGAAGCCATTCGCAAAAAAAGGCCCGATTTGTGGAAGAACAATTCATGGATTTTACACCACGATAATGCGCCATCTTATACGGCTTTGATTATTTCGGAATTTTTGGCCAAAAATTCGACCAACGTCATCAGCCAAGCACCATACAGTCCAGACATGGCGCCGTGTGACTTTTTTCTATTTCCCAAAATCAAATTGCCATTGCGGGGAACGTACCTTTGGCGGCCTATAAAAAATGTATGGAAAATTGGATCAAACGTTGGCATACACGTATTGACGCAGGAGGGGCGTATTTTGAAGGGGATAATAAATAAATTTATTAAAAATTTAAATTTTGCGTTTTTTTTTAATTCCCGTTCTTTTTTTATCATAAGCTAAATGATTCATGCAATCGTAATACCTAAAATATTGAAAATAATGATTTCCAATAAAATTAAGTCAACATTTATTTTATTTTCTTTTTCTTATTATATATGATTTTTTTGTGTATTATTTTATTTTATTTTAATTTTATTTTACTTTATATTATTTTACTTTATTTTATTTTATTTTATTTTATTTTATTTTATTGTATTTTATTTTCTTTTCTTTTCTTTTTTTTTCTTTTCTTTTCTTTTCTTTTCTTTTCTTTTCTTTTTTTTATTTTATTTTATTTTATTTTATTTTCATTTAATTTTACTTTATTTTACTTTATTTTATTTTATTTAATTTAATTTAATTTAATTTAATTTAATTTAATTTAATTTAATTTAATTTAATTTTATTTTATTTTATTTTATTTTATTTTATTTTATTTTATTTTATTTTATTTAATTTTATTTAATTTTATTTCATTTCATTTCATTTCATTTCATTCATTTCATTTCATTTCATTTCATTTCATTTCATTTCATTTCATTTTATTTTATTTTATTTTATTTTATTTTATTTTATTTTATTTTATTTTATTATTTTATTTTATTTTTTTTATTTTATTTGATTTGATTTGATTTGATTTTATTTTATTTTATTTTATTTTATTGTGTTGTTAAATATTAAAACATTGCGTTGTGTTTGCTCATTGCCCCCTTGTGCCCTGTCAAGGCACACAGCTGAAAAGGCGTATTTTGGCAGCGCCATGACACACTTCAGCGATGGCACCATACCAAGTTGCGCAGGCAGTGCCACGCCCTCATGCCCCTTGAACGTAATAAAGACAAATTCGAACATAGGCAAAAAAAATACTCACATCATCTATATTTAGTAACAGTATTTATTGAAAATTTGTTGCCTGCATACACGTCTGCTCAGGGCTGGCCGGGAAATGATGTCAGTTGCTCATCTTATGAGCACATTTCCGGACTGAGATACAGCCTCTTGTTAAATCGATAGCTCCGATAACTGGGCATTTGTATAACTTCTTCATTATTGTAAATGCCGCTCTGTTCGCTCACCTCGTGCTGCGTCATTTTCAGGATATCCTCAAAGTGCATGTCCTGTGCATGCGCAGCTACATTCCTGCAGAATGCCTGCATATACCATGTACCAAATTCGCGTACCGACGCAAAGCCCTTCGTGCTTGAATTCGCGACCAGAGTATCGCGGAAGCAATTCTCCTTGCGGCAATTATCGGATTGGAGGGCCGATGCTTGCCGTTTAGCTGAGGGGCACTTGTCAAATTCGTCACCGCGGCAGTAATTGAATAAGAAAATTTTTGGCTTTCCATGCAGCGGACTGCCCTCGTAGCAGATCCTCTCCACGATTTCGGGCTCCATTATCGGTGTGCCTCTTAACATAAAGTAATCGTCGTCGCCGTGACTCATTACAGCCATTATGAAGCAACTAACTTTCAATTCCGAACATTCGGCCAGAATATGATCAAGTCTGGCGAGGAGTGCGTCTTTCCTTAGGTGTTCCTGCTCTACAATGACAACTTTAAAACCCAGCCTTTCAAAGACTCTCTTCAGTTCGGCGTCATCTTTCTGCGCCTCCTCACGTTCGTTGTAGTTATTGACTACCAAAAGCAGCTTCAGATTTCGCATTTCATATACGCCAATCAACTTGTTGACTTGCGAACCGGCTGGACTGTTGGATGACTAAAAGTATTTTTAAAGTAACTTTGATTAGGTCAGAAACTATTCCGAGTACTCGCTGCAAGCACCTCACCATTGTTGCTTCTATGTAAAAACAAAACCACTCTAATGCAAAGGTTGAATGGCGCTTTTTCAATGCTTGCATTCTTTAAATACATTCTTTCGTTGTTGTTTGCGTTGCCGATAAGTGATAAGAAAGCGATTTTGAGAAATACTTTGGTTCGAAACTTTGGGAAGTTCCCACTTTATGGACGATGGGCTGATAGTACTTATAGGATGTTATGCATAGAGCGTGGAATTGCATGCGTTGAAGACCTGAAATGAGAACGAGTTGCGCTCCCAGCATGGCATACTTTCAGGGGCATGGTAATTACGATGGTACAATCGCAGAGACGACTCGCGGCGGTGCTGGGATATTCGAGAACAACTCGAGGCGATACTGGGATGTTCGAGAACGAGCTGCGCTACAAGGAAACAAGTATCCGTTGCACCACGGAGTAGCACAAATAGTGCAATGAGTAACAAATGTAGAGACAGTAAAGTGTAGAAGGATTTTAGTGTGTTTTATTTTTGAGCACATTCCAGAGAAACGAATTACGCCTGCGTTGAGGCAGCAGAACTAATTTTCGTAACAATATGACAAAATTGTGCTTTGTGAAGTGCTGCCAGATTTCAACTGAAGCACAAAACAAATCAGAAATTAATTACAAAAACTTTCTTTCTTAACCCTTTCGCTACGAACGTTTTGCAGAACGTTTGTACAAAATGTATTTTCGACTTTTGGAGATCCTTTTCTGATTAAGTTTGTAATACAAATTACGAGTTTCAGAGTCAACTGAACATACCATGGAACGCCAATGTGCCTGCAGTAGCGAAAGGGTTAAAGCAAAAACAGAGTCCAGATAATTTGGGAGTGAATTGAATACAGTTGGAACTCTTGTAATGTAATGTAAAAGGAGCATTTCTGGCAAAGTAGCAGAAAAATACGTTGCCTTATTGAAATTGGTTTGTTGAAGGAAAGGCGAGCGGTCAATAAATCCATTGGATTGGTAGTCGTAGTTAGTTTATATAGAAAAATGTTTAACTTATTTTGAATTTAGAAGATTTAATATCAATAGAACACACAAAATATTTTTCTGAATCCGCCACTGCCGCAGCGTTACTTAGATATGTTATTTGTTATTGGAAAATCTGACTTCTTTAACAAAATTTCTATTTGTATTTTTTAGCTATCTCAGGTGCGTTGTTTGAACTGCAACATTTGGCATTGACGCTGCCAGAGGTGCTGAACGGTTTATTGGGTATCCGAAGCGCAGCCAGCACCGCGCAATGAGTGCTGTGTTGGCCATCTGTTCGTCTGAAACGACCGCACGCCGCTCCGCGCACTCCAAGCTTAGAAAACCCGCAACGGCGCAACTGGAACTTGACGAGTCTATGACGGGGATTTGGCAGCTGCTCACGCGTGCACTGCGCCTGTAGTGGTTGCCGTCGCAGTCGCAGTAATGTCGACGCGTCATATCGCGGCGCGCGGCTTTTCCGAGACGCGGTGGCTGCTGCTAATCATTGTGATGAGCGGTAAGTGCGAACGCGTCCAACGCTTCACTGAATGCGCAATTCATAGAATTTGTGCAGAAAGCACTGCTCTTCTCGTTTCCATTTGAATACTTAACTAAATACACAAGAACACAAATTTTTCTTTGGTAAAGGCGTAAAACTCAAACTGCTAAAAATAAGGGAAATTCCCATAGAAATAGATAGATAGATAGATAGATAGATTCTTTTATTTAATTAAAAATTTCCTGTTAACAAAAAATATCCTTAAAACTAATTTACAAAAAATTTACGACAATGACCCAGGGTCGTCTGTCGGAAGATACACTCAACGGAAACATTAAGACATTTAAAACATTAAAGTTACAACAAAAGTTTCTCAAAAACTAGTTATATTCATTTAAGATCAGTTTTCTATATTTTAAAGCACTCGCGACAAACCACACTACACTATTCCAACCACCAGAACCAATACCATTCCCATAGTTTGGAAAGACTTAATCAGTGAAATAGATATCAACCGCTTGGCTGATTATTGATTGTTATAAAAACCATAACAATTGTCATGTGACAATTTTATGGCCACATGACCGCAATCAGCTTTGTTGCGCTTTGCCTTTTTTCCGCATTTCTTGAGATAACAATTTTCCCTTCAAATTGTACACACTTTTTGAACAGTTTAGCTGTAAAATGCAACAAAATATCAAAACTTCATTTAGGTTAAGAATTACAGCTCTATTAAATTTGTACATTGTACAATTGTCTGCAAAGGAGTAAACATTCCTGAAATTTTTGTTTCATTTTTTCAAGTTTTATAAACAGTTCATTGGTTAAATTGAAAGAAAACAAAATTATAACAATAAAAAAATCAAAACGTGATTTCATTTTAATCGAAACTTGTAGGGGAATTCTTTGTAAGGTGCTACTCTTTGTAAGGTGCCACCCCTGCTCGATTTCGATGTTCTAGCAATCCAAGCAAAAAATTCCTACCGTCATCTAAGAAATATATGTCAACATCATATTTAATGTGGTTTTTTATGGAACAGACGCGAAAACACAGTGTGGGTAGAAAAAAGTGTCAAGTTCAGTAAAAAAAAAACTTAAAAATAAAAAAGTAAGCTTTTTCTTGCGGTGAAAAAGTAACCAAAAACTTAAAAAAAACTAAGGTAAATATCAGTGTTGGACTTAATTTTTAATGGTTTTAATGGTTCATAATCCGAAATGATATCCGAGCATATCGTAAAAGGACAAAATGTATACCATGATTTCGAAATTGGCATAAAAATGTAAAGTGCCACCTTTTTTTCTTTGTAAGGTGCCACCCCCCTTTTTTCATTGTTTTGTGGTCCTATATCGGTAAAATGCCTTTTTGTTGCTCGGAATCGTCATTCAAAGGAATTTAAAGTGTTCTTAGCCAACTTTGCTCTAATTTTAAACATATTTTTTCTAGTACGGCTGCACGTCGACTACGGAAAACGGATTAATGCCATTAAAGCCATCATCATCGGAAAAAAATCGAAAAAAGGCGTGTCAAAAGAATATAATATTAACATGCGAAGCTTTGGTCGTTATCTCGGCAAGTTTAAAGCCCAAGTACCTGATATTACGGCCGGTTTTCGAGCTACAGGTATTTCACCTTACGATCCCGGTGTATTCACCGAATCTGATTTCGTCAGTATCGGCGTTGAGGAAGCGAATGCAGAGGCGACCGCTGTCGAACGACAATATAACGCCGAGGAGCAGCGTCGTATTATTATTGATCCATCAAGTGCAAACTTGGAAGTATCCACACATGAGACTGTGTATCGTGTGACCAACTTGCCTTCGGTTCTTTCTGCGGTTGGTCCATTGTGTGCTGGAACGCACAAAAAAAATCCAACCGTGGTCCAAAACCACAAAAAACCGCGGTTTTAACTTCTCCGATAAATGTTGTTATTCTAAAAGAACGGCAACAAAAGCGTGCAGCTGTGAAAGAGAAGCGTGAAAAAAACCAAAATAAGAAGAAGAAGATACTGACGATGCCTGCAAGAGTAACCAGCAAAACACCATAAAGTGTCA
This sequence comes from Melieria picta, assembly GCA_964056695.1. NCBI lineage: Eukaryota > Metazoa > Arthropoda > Insecta > Diptera > Ulidiidae > Melieria > Melieria picta. The sequence continues at coordinate 35,795,173 of OZ057399.1, read as the reverse complement.
CACTTGTAGAGATGCAGTTTACGTTTGCCCGAATTGCAATTTAAATGAAGATTCCGATCATGAGGAATAAATCAGTTCAATTTTGCTTATTAGTTTCAATATAATATTACCGTTTTATTCGTTACCAATTGCATTTGCATTAATTAGCACTTTTCTTTCGGTCATTTTATATTTTATTCTTTTATTCTTTATTCCAAGTCTTACCTTGGAGCATAGCTCTTTAAACCCTCTTTCCAACGGTATATTAATATTGGCGATACGTTAATTTTCTAACGAGTTATGCGCAAAAAAGCTAAAGGGTGGCACCTTACAAAGAATTCCCATAAAAATTTTGTTATATAAACAAGTGAGTCACATTTATTCGGCCTTATGTAACCATTGTTGTTGTTGCAAAGTCTTTTTTTGCTCAATAAAACAAAAAAAACACTTAATTTGAATATACTCGTAGCTTCTCAGAGAGATACTGAATATAGTCGATTCTTATTAGCGTAGTGGGAGAATCTATTTTTTAAACGAAATTTTCCGAATAGTCGAATTTTATTAGTCACGCGGTTTACATATGGGCGTGGCAGGCAAGCAAACGAAAAATGTCTATTACCAGACCCTTTGTCTTCATGTCTATGATATACCGCACACCCACTACAAAAGTGACACAACTCAAAATTTTGAATTTTTCAGGAAATGAAAAAAACTGTTTTTGAGCTGAATAAACATTTTTTTTTTAAATAACGTATAGACCGTTTAGTAGAAAATCCCTACAGATTATGCTTTAGGATAAATTACAAAGATTTTTTTAAATTTTACACTTGAACCGAATGGGAATGGGAGCTGGGTGTGCACCCTGCTAGCGGTGATGTCCATATTTATACGGATGGATCGAAACTGCTTGGTCAGGTGGGCTGTGGTATCTACTCAGAAGGTGTAAACCTCAACTTAAAGCTCCGGCTGCCAGATTACTGTAGTGTCTTCCAGGCTGAGGTCACAGCAATCTGCGCAGCATCTGATTGGCTCAGGGTAAACAGGATATCGGCTACTGGTATCCTGATACTATCGGACAGCCAATAAGCTCTTAGAGCTCTGGATGCAGTCAAAATGACATGAAAGACTGTTCTCAAATCTCTCAACGAGACTGCCAAGCAGCTTCATATTCGCCTATGCTGGGTTCCAGGTCATAGGAATATTCCAGGGAACTGTAGAGCAGACGAGCTAGCGAGACAGGGTACTACTGAGCAGTTAGGCCAAGAGTTGACCTCGCTCGGTGTCCCTCTTTTAACATGTAAGCTTCGTACCCATGCGAGCTCTATACACGATACGAATTTAAGGTGGGTTGAAGGCAACACAAGCCTCCTGGCGCGCCAACTTTGGCCAACCTTAAATCTTCGACGTTCTAAAGAACTCCTCTCATTAAACAGAGCCCAGATCAGAACCATGATCGGTGTCCTTACGGGTCACTGCCTCATCGGCACCCACGCAAAAAGGATGGGGCTGTTTTCGAACGACTTTTGTCGCAGCTGTTTGGACGAGGAGCAGGAAGAAAATATTCCTCACTTACTATGTAACTGTCCTGCTTTATCCAGAAAAAGGCTGACCTACTTAGGCAACTTCTTCTTCGGAAGTATAGAAAATCTAGCTGAAAAGACCATACGCCGTCTACTAAGCTTCGTTAATAGCTCCAATTGGTTTAACGAGTGAGCGTTATGATTCTCGATCTCATGTGGTATCACAATGGGCTGCCTGGCCTAAGTGTGCTCCTCCGGGAGCAGCCACACCTACCTACCTACCTACCTACACTAGAAAATCCAAAATTTTGAGTTGTGTTTTTTTATGATATTTTAATTCAATAATTACCGAATTATTTTAAGTTATGTCACTTTCGAAATTAATTAGTTTATTTGAAAATATATACTAAAATTGTCACAACTTTATTTAAAATTAACTTCAAAAAAAAATGTATTTTGTCAAAAGTGTCACAATTTGAATTAGGACTTTTTTGCATTGAGCTGCAGCGATCGAATAGCATCAAACTTCTCGGCATGAAGAGAGACCTAACTGTATTTTGGCAACAACAACATAGATGCATTGTGCATAGTATTAAAAGATAAACCCGAAAATTAAAAAATTTGAGTTGTGTCACTTTTGAAGTGGGTGTGCAATATGTATTTTTTTAAAGGCTCGGAAAAAATATTTAAATACAAAAATTTTAAATTTATAAAGCTTTACAAATCAACTGAGATTCAAACTTTGAAATTGTTTATTTTTTTGCTATCCAAACTTAATACATATTTAAAATTTCTTTGGCAGAAGCACCGTCACTTGCGGGCTTTTTAGACTCTTGCAAAGAGTCACTTACAAATCTCATTCATATTGTAGCTATTATGATTTATATTTGTAAACAGAATAATATAAAACAGCCTACTTAGTAAAAATGCGCAATTCATTCCATAGAAAGTGGGTTTGCTGACAAATAAAAATTCTTGGAAAAAAGTGTACGATGTATCGTACAAATTTCCGCAAAGGGTTAACTTCAATGTAAACTGGCTAAGGAGTTAGTAAAGTGTGTCCCCATCTGTATTGAAAATTGATGCAAAACCCTCATCTACTAGTTTTAAAACTATTTCCATAATTTACGAAATTCTGAGCTGTTGTCTGCTGACTCCGGCCATCCGTTGGCTGCGCATACGAGTATCGTATGGTCTCAAAACTTCAGACGTCTATGTTGATTTCGTACAAATAATTATTTTTTTTAAATAATATTTTTGCCGGCCTCGATAGTCTCTTACAGAGGCTACGACTACACCCTACCTACCTATCTACATTTTTTATTATTTTTTATTATTTATTATTTTTAGTACTTGAAGATACTGGAACATTGTTAATAAAGATAAGATATTATTTATCAATTGACCATATCAAAATGAATATAAGGCCATGACGCACTCACAGTCAGTTTAGTCGAATTCAACTGTCTATCTATCAAGCGAACTTGACTATCGCCCAAAATGGAAAATAAACACCGTGCAAATATTTTGAACAACATTGACCGCCTGGTTGAAATTTCGAATTACGATTTAATAAAAGCAAAGAGTGTTGAGGCAGACATACTTACTCAACACATGCTGTCAAATATCGAAAAGCATTCCGATGAAACAACACAGCGCCGCGAATTCTTTGCCAAAATAACACATCGAGGGCCCGACGCGTACAAACAGCTAATAGGAATTCTGACTCAACTTGATTGCAGCGACGCTCTCAATATTCTTGAGCCCGAAATGATAAGCGGTACTGCTGATCATCGAGCAAGTACAGCAGTTGTGGTTGTTATCAATTGTGCGAAAAACGGCGAAGCCAACGAAGAGTGCCGTAGGATTCAACAAACATTTGCGAACCTAAATTTTAAATGCCACATACTCAACGCTCACCTCACATATGACAGCGTTGACCAGCAACTGCAACGCGCTTTGAACTCCAGTGCCGAGATCGATTGTTTCTTCCTATTTTTTATTGGCAACGGACGCATCGAAGACCAGAATTTATACATGGAATTCGATGACAAATCGGTCCAAGTGTTTGACTTTGTAGAGGAATTCAACAAAAGATGTGAAACCTCTGTTTACTCAAAATTGATTGGCAAACCAAAGATCTTGATGATGAATTTTCGAAAATTGAAAACAGTACGAACGAATACTGCGAAGGAATCTGTAATGCGTCGAGATTATCTGAGCGATATTTTGGTTTGCTGCTCTGAAGGTGCCGAATATCTTGGAATATTTTGCGACAAAATGAATGAGTACGCGACAACTGCAAACTTTGAGGACATATTGAAAAGTGCTGAGATGGAGTATAGACACGAGCAAGAATCCAAGTGCAAAGTCATGGAGTTGTGGTCTTGCAGAAATGTTGGCAACAATGGAAAACTACACTTTGAAAATAAAAGAGAAAACGTATTGCAGCTTTTTCCCGCTTTAATTCTGAATACTTTCTTTCGGGGTCTTGTTTTTGTCCTCTCTACTGTGTTGAAAAGTACGTTGAGGCGAGTGCAGATGCAGAAAAAAATATCTGAATCTGCAATAAAATGCAATAATGAAAGCCGTGGCGAGTTAAGATGCTTTTCAGTGCAAAACAATAGGAGAAAAAATAAATATGAAATAAATAAAGTCGAAACTGCTTAGTTGCTTAACTGACAAATCCGCTTAACCCTTTCGGTACAGCTTTTTACTGGGGAAAGTTAAAATTTTAAATTTTACGTTTTAGGCTTCTATGTGGTTATATTAGCAACATTCCATAAGAAATTTTTAAATTTTTATACTCGGACCCTGTATTTTAGAGTGTTTTTCTATGAGAGAAACCACATCGTTGTGGCTGTAATAATTACTTAAACATAAAATTTGTTATGCATAACGAAAATTTGAATATTTCATAATTTACTTCAGCCAAATTTTTCAAAAAAAAGTATCTAAATTGAAAGAAAACGTCAAATTAAAAAAGTTATCTAATTTTTTCTGTTTCTTCTTCCTTTACTATTTCAAGATATACCATTAAAACAACGTGTATACTTCTCTTCTCTCAACTTAATTATTCAGTTTATTAATTTCGTATTTTTCCTAAAACTTCAAACTATTCTAAGGAACAACAAAAATATAGTATCCACAAGTTTTTTGAACTAAAACAGGCACTGAAAAGAGACTATGCCATATGGCATAGAATAACCGAAAGGGTTAACTGTGATAGAAGTCCAGGGCCCATTTTTATTTAGTATTTTTTCTGAAAATGAGACGCGGTCGGCTTTTGAATTTCATAACTTCAGAGTTAGTATGTCTATTATTTACACTCAACCAAAGTGCGAGTAGTAATTGAAAAGAATTTCACTTAACCGGAGTTTGCTTAACTGAAAATACCGATTAACTGCAACTAAAAAGCCGGAAAAATGGACTTGCAGTTAAGCGGGCTCGACTGTACATGATTTCCAAAATGTATAAAATTTGGAACATTTTTTTCGATGTACTTTCAGATTTCAGATTTGGTACGAATTATTTTTACTTCAATTTCCATTTGTATGTTTTATGTGCAATAATGCGGAAGTGGATTTTTCTAGTTTTTGTTAAATTGTCTTGTTTTTATTATTTTGTTTTAAATAAAAACAACATTTTTAAAAACCATTTTCTCATTGGTTCTTGTATTATGAAGAAAATTGTTTGCTACATAATTTTGGATTTTGGTAATCAAAAAAAGAGGGAAGTGGCAACTGTGCTTCAGCCGTCTCCTGTTTCCGGGTTTCTTCCGGGCTACTTTCACCCACGGGTGGCACTTTTGGTCCATTTGGATTAAAAGTGAGACTTTTATTTTATTAATTTTTATTTTACTTGAAACCTTGGGTCGCTTTTGTGTAATTTGGGCCTATTTTATACAAAACTGTTTAAGCACAAAACAAAAAAAAAGACTAACGTTTTGGGGGCCATCGGTAAAAATTTCGATATGAAATTTATATTTTGCTTTTGTGTAAAAAATAATTTGCCAAAAACATAAAACATTCCTTTCGTTTAGTTTTTTGGAAAAACTTTGGTACAAAAAAATTTAGTTGAGTAGCAACCCTGCTTCCAGCTTGAGCGCTCTGCATAGTTGCATGTGTGTGTGTTTATAATGACGAAAATTATTAAAAAATATTTCGAATTTAAAATTCTTGGGAAAAAATTACACCTTTTTTTAAGATTTAGGGGAAAGTCTTTTCAGGGATCTAGTGACAGTGAACTTGAATGAAGGAAGTTTAGAAAAGTGAATTTCAGACCGATCTTATTTTTTATATATTTTGTTTGTTTTAAGTGGTTGTTAAGCTTAAGCTGAATGAATAAAAAAGCTGTAATAAAAAAAAAACAAAATATATAATATTTTTATTTTTTTATGAGAAGTTTAATTTTTTAGTTTATAATGACAAATATTATTAAACAAATTTTTAGATGTTTTCAATTTTCGGGAAAAAATTGCAGCTTTTTTTTTAATTTAGGGGAAAGTCATTTCAGGTATCTGGTAACACTGAGCTTGAATGAAGGCAGTTTAGAAAAGTAAATTTCAGACCGACCTAATTTTTTATATGTCTTGTTTGTGCTTAAGCTGAGAGAATCAATAGGCTGCAATAAAAAAAAAATAAATACATAATATTTTTATTTTTTATGAGAAATTTAACTCCTTAGTTTATAATGACAAAAATTATTGAACCATCATTTAAAATTTTAAATTTTTGGAAAAAAAATTGCAGCTTTTTTTAAGATTTAGGGGAAAGTTATTTCAGGTATCTGACAACACTGAGCTTGAATTTAAAAGTTTTAGAAATTTTACAAAAGCTGAAATACGCTTCGATCAAATTTTTTATATGTTTTCTTTCTGTTAAGTTGTTAAGTTATTGTTAAAACAATACAAAACTTAATATATAATATTTTTATTTTTTTATGAGAAGTTTAATTCCTTAGTTTATAATAATAAAAGTTACTAAACAAATTTTTAGGAGATTTCTTAAATTAAAAAAACTTAAAACAAAACTAAATATATCTATAATATTTGAATTTTTTATGACAAGTTTAAATCCTTAGTTTATAATGACAAAAATTATTAAACAAATTTTTAGGAGATTTCTTAAATTAAAAAAACTTAAAACAAAACTAAATATATCTATAATATTTTTAGTTTTTTTATGACAAGTTTAAATCTTTAGTTTAAATTGACAAAAATTATTAAACAAAATTTTAGGAGATTTTTAAGTTTTCGGGAAAATATTAATTCCTTAGTTTATAATGAGAAAAATTATTTAATTATTATTAATTATAAATTATTTATTAATTATTTAAAATTAAAATTTGTAGGAGATTTTTAACTTTTCGGGAAATAATTTCAGCTTCTTTTTAAGATTTAGCGGAAAGTAATTTCAGGTATCTGGCAACACTGAGCTTAAATGAAGGAAGTTTACAAAAGAAAGTTTCATACCGATCTCGATTTTTATATGTTTTGTTTCTGTTAAGTTGTTAAGTTATTGTTAAACTAAAGCTGAATGAATAAAAAAGCTGCAATAAAAAATTTAATATATAATATTTTTACTTTTTTATGAGAAGTTTAATTTCTTAGTTTAAAGCGACAAAAATTATTAAACGAATTTTTAGGAGATTTTTTAAGTTTTTGGGAAAACATTTCAGCTTTTTTTAAGATTTAGGAGAAAGTCATTTCAGGTAACAGGTGGCAACACTGAGCTTGATGTGTGAGCGTGGGGCGAGCAGCTTCAGGTAGCATGGGAAGCTGGGACGCTTATGCGAGAATGCCACGTGGAGGTCGTCGTTGATGACGCTGCCAATTGAGATGTTCTGGGTCCTTTCATGCCGATGTCGTGCGTTTGCCTCGCTGGTGCGTGCCGCACGGCGAATCCGGTGAGTCGGCTGTATTCGTCGATGAATGAATCGGCCGTTGTGGTGCGCGCTGGCGGCGCTGACTTGGCATCTTAATTAAGTGCAAATGACATGGCAAATTTTTCTCATTTTTACTTCGTTGTCGCAGAGTCGAGTAATTACTGCACAAATTACGCTCCTCCCTTCACTAAAACATTGGCTCCATGGGTTTGACACACACAAAAACAAAAAAAAAGCCTCCAATTAATTTGCTTAATTTGCTGCAAACACTGCGGAATTTACTTGAACTTTGCGATTTTTTTTTCTGTTTTATTGCATTCAATGCCGCGCGTTCAACTGCCGCCTGTCGGTATGCTACAATTTTCAGGCGCATGAGTTTTCAGTTTGCCCGCGATAACAGCAACATATACGCGCCATATTTGTGCACCACAGCAACACTTTTCCAATAGTTGAGTATCATCGTCTCGATGCCGACATATTCGGTTAGTGCTGACCGTATTAGGTGGCGTGACTCGAGTACGACTCTGCTACGACTACTATGAACATTATTTGAAATCGGCCACGAGCTGACAAGGCATAAATTAAGTTTATTTTACTTGCTCGTTCGCTCGTGTTGGGGCAGTTCCGCATTGTCCGCTGCAATGCCCAATTGAGTCAAAACGACTCTCAAATTAGGCCAAATTAAATAAATGGGCATTTAAAGAAGGTTGAACAGGTCGGGCATTCAAGTGTTAGAATGAACCACACGCGTGAACGCGTATTGAATGACTTACAAAGCTTTGTAATGGCGAACAGTGGTGCACCCTACTCGCGTCCGCTGCGCTGCACGTGGCCATTGAAAGTGAGGCTATGCGGTTGATTGTGAATATTTACGTCCTGTCATAAAGTATAAGTAATTGCGAATCTGCTTCATTCGCTGCTTTTCTTCTTCGCATAATGTCAGTGCAGAAGCCACACTGCTGTCACCTTAAGCACGGCCCGTCAATGCTGTTTGCCAAATTATCTGAACGACAGTGTTTGGCATTTTCGTCACGACCTGCTCGCCATGTATATATGTATGTGTGCACAGTATGTCTATGTGTGTGTGTGTGTATGTGGTTGTTGTAATTTTCTGCTGTTAGTGTCGTGTTGATGTTGTCTTTGTTATGCTAAGCTCGGCACGCCAAGTGTCCGGCTTGTAATATTTGACGTAATTATGTGCGCGTTATCTGCTTAATTCGGCTTATTTCGCTGACAGTCTGTCACACTGACATGTGCAATCTGAACATTAATTAGTTTTTTATATATTCTCTTGTTGCACTCTAAGAATAGTGTTGGAAAAGTTATGACTTTTACAGCCGAAACGAAATGCTGTTGGTGCACGTCTTTTGGACCTGAAAATGGTTTTAATTTTGTTGTAATTCGTATGCATTGGAGGCGAACTTGAAGAGTAATACTTCAAGGTTATTAAAGCTGCGACGAACTACGGTCGTGGCACATGGGTCAATGCTAGTGCCCGAGCGAAACCACTTTTTTGGGCCGAAACCGAATTTAGGTTTTTTTTTTAATGCTCGGCCTAAATCGAAACTTTCTAATTGAAATAAAAAATATCAACCATTTTTTTTCAACAAACGAATTTTACTTTAAGTAAATAAAGAAAAAACAAACAAACATGACATAAATAAATAAAAACTTATTAATAAAAACAATTAAACAACATAAACATAAAAAAATCACCCTTTCGTACCTTACTCGCTAATATTCAAAATTAAATAATTTAATATTTTATTCTAAAAAAAAGTTTGTTTACATTGGTGGCATCTACATTCTCCTTCTCATCCTTTCACTATATATCTGCTCGGCTGTACTAAATAGAGCTGTTCACTCGCTACACAATAAAATGTAAAAAATATTCTAGAATGTTTCGGTTTCGGCCGTTCGGGCATTTTTTGGCCGAAACTGAAACCGAAACCGAAACCACTTTTTTGGGCCGAAACTGAAACCGAAACCGAATATTCGGTCGGACACTAGTCAATGCGTTGAACTTTGATTCATAGAGTCTCTTACTTTCTTACTTATATATTTACTTTCTTATTTACTTATGCACTTACTTACTTACATACTTACTTATTTATTTACTTATTCACTCACTTACTTAATTACTTAACTACTTATCTACTTTATTGCTTACTTACTTGCTTACATACCTACTTACTTACTTGCTTACTTATTTACTTACTTAACAGTCCATAACAACTATGACTAATGAAGTCGTGGCTACTTGGTATGGTGATAAAACTTACTTACCTACTTACTTACTTACTTACTTACTTACTTACTTACTTATTTACTTACTTGCTTCTTCTTTCTCACGTACTTGCTTACCTTCTTACTTGTTTACTTACTCAATTATTTACTTAGTTATATACCTTCTTACTTACTACTTAATTACCTTCTTATTTATTTACTTACTTACTGACCTACTTACTTATTTCCTTACTTATTTACTTACTTACTTTCTTACTTAATAACTTAACCCTTTCCGGTCAATTTCCGCATTTACAAATTTTTCTTTCAAAATATTGACTCTCTTTTTTTATTTTAGCAATCAAATACAACAAAATATCAAAAAAGTCATTTAGGTTGAGAATAACACCTCAATCGATTTTGATATATCGTACAATGGTCCGCAAAGGAGTAAAAATGCATGCAATTTTTTTTTCGTTTTTTTAATTTTTTGAGCAATTCATTGATTATTTTGATAGAAAACATAAATTATAACAGCACAAAATCAAAACGTGATTTCATTTTGATCGAAACTTACACATAATTCTCTTTTTAGATAGATAGATATATACGTTCCCAAAAAATTCGTGTAAAAAAAGTTCGTGTAAACAGAGAATTAGGTGTAAACAATATTAAAAAATTCATATTAGCGTTCACTTAATTTATTTCGTGCTTACACATTTTAATTTATTAGATTTATTATAAAAAATAAATTATACTTTGAAAAAAAGGAAATATCTAATATCTGAAATTCATTAATATAAAAAAAGTTAAAAAAAAATCGTGTTAAAACAAAACAATTCGTGTAAAAAAAATTCGTGTAAAAAGAGAATTAGGTGTAAACAATAATAAAAAAAAAATTTGTTAGAGTTCACTTAATATATTTCGTGCTTACACATTTTAATTCATTAAATAAATTATAAAAAATAAATTATACTTTGGAAAAAAGCAAATAATATCTGAAATTCATTAATATAAAAAAAGTTAAAATAAAAAATCGTGTTAAAACAAAACAATTCGTGTAAAAAGAGAAATGTTTGTCTTTTTAATTCGTGTTAAATCAAATTCGTGTAAAAAAAAATCGTGTAAAAAGAGAATTAGGTGTATATAATTTTTTTTATGTATAAACAATTAAGTCACATTTATTCGTTGTTGTTTTTGCAAACCCCTTTCTCCCTCAATAAAACACAAAATCAATTAAAATTCATATAGCTTTACAGAAAAATACCGAATATAGCCGATTCTTATTATCGTAGTGGGAGTGGCAAGTACGCATGTCTAACCTTACATAACCTGTGTCTGCCCACAACTTAAAAAAAATGCAAACACAACTTGCAACCTTTGGCTTCCTTTGTATGATATATCGTACAAAGTTTTGCAACCGTTGCCGTCATTTGTGCGATATATCGTACAATTTTTTTAAAAACTCAGAAAAAATATTTAGATGCAAAAAATTTTCAATTTAATAAGTTTTATAAATTAACTGAGATTTAAACTTTGAAATTTTTTAGCTTTTTGTTGCAAAAAAAATATTACATATTTAAAAATTCTTACGCAGAAGTTCCGTCTTTTGCTGGTTTTTCAAATTCTTGCAAAGAGCTGCTTACAAAACTCACTCATAGTTACTTTGTAGCCACGGTTTTTATGATTTATATTTTTAAACAGAATGATACAACACAGCCTACTTAATGAAAATTAAAAAGCCTTTCCATAAAAAGTGCATTCGCTCTCTAATAAAAAATTTTAGAAGAAATTCTACGATACAAATTTCCGGAAAGGGCTCTATATAATTTTTTTTGATTCCTGGCAGAATGTTGTTTGTTTTGATTGAAAATCATACAACATGTAATTTTATAGTGAACAAATTTTTACAATTCACAGTTTCTGTGAATGATAAAAATATTCCAGTGAAATTTTGTGGTCTTAGTGGGCATTGACATTTATTGATCTTGAAAAATTCTCATAATTTCGTACTCCACTGTACTCATATGCACATAAATATACACATTCCTTGAATTCTTCAAGTTGCAAGCGACATTCGCAAACAACAACGCGCAATGTGCGTGCAAGCGTGTGAGAGGTGGGCGGGCAGCTGAGTGCAGTTGGCCAACTTTTTTTCTGCAATGCGGCGCTGAAAAATGCAGCGAACTCGACATTTACTTGAGTTTGAATTTGTTCATGTGTGAATTGCACTCGCGCCATCGTTTTACACTCGTGCACGCGTCGCGCAACAACACACTTGCACACATAAACTCGTTTACCGACAGACAGGCAACGCCTGCGTCAGCATATGATGAACTTTGCTGGCAGCTGTCCTGACGAATTGCAAGGAAATTTCATTTAATACGGCAGCGTTTGCAAATTCACTCGTCGTTGTCCTCTTCAATGCATTGTTAAATGATTTTTTTGCGGAAAGTAGGGTTAACCCATCAACTGACATGACAATTTTTAGAATATAGAAAAACCATTGAGAAATGATATACGATGAAGAAGAAACCATGATTTATATTATTTTCATTCATAGAATCACAATGAAAATTGGGCATAAATATTCCTTTGTACTCGTATCTCACACATGGCTCTAGAACAGAACAGGGTTTTGGTTCTGGTGTCTTCGTCGAATAAACTGGACTCGACAGTCTTTTGCTCTACTCTCGCACATATCTGTGTTTCAGGCAGAGGTGCATGCCATACTTGAGGCAATAAACTTTGTTGTAAAGAGCCCTCAAACCACCTCTACGATAGTCAAGTCCTGCAAATCCAGGCTAAACTATATCGGCAGACATGATAGCCTGACGCTTACTTGAGCGGCGAGACACGCAGGAATTGCGGGTAACGAGACCTCTGATCCCTAGCTATAGCGGGCTCTGAGGCTGCGTTTATCGGCCCTGAGCCTGTTCTGCCTCTCCCATCTGTGGCCATCAAAGCCACTGTTAACAACTGGGTCACTGTAATCCAGGAGCGATCATTACAGGCCGAGAGCGGCTGCAGGTGGACGAAATTTCGGCTTCGTGTCTCTATGCGGGGGAATTGAAGGAAGTTGGTTGGCCTAATGATGAACTAATCACATGGAAAAGGTCTGTTAGTGCACTATGTTCTACCTGTGGGGAGGACGATGAGACGGGGGCCCACTTTCGGTGTGTCTACCCCGGGTACGCCCGAATCAGGTTTGAGACGTTTGGCATTGATGTGTTGAGAAGCGACCACCTTAGCTCCTTGGTACCCCAGGATCTATCTAGATATCTCCGGACGTTACATTACATACATTGCTTTTAAAGATGACAGTAAGCCCAACAATGCTACCAATCAAATATCGGTCACTCTATAATTGCTTCTCAACTGATAGACGCAGTAGAATCTGACTACGCCACAATATGCTAACGTTTTAAACGGAAATTCTCCTACCTAATTTCCGAGAGGAAGGTGGAGTCACTAGACTTCGTAAGGAATACATGTTAAATTTACCCAGACGGGTCTAAATTAGATCAAACCGTGGGCGGAGGAGTATTCTCGAGGTATACGGCTTTGAATATTCATTCGGACTCCCAAGTCACTGTAGTGTTGAAACTGTCCTAAACTTGATCAAAGAGGAAAATAACTCTGCACCAGACTTTGCGACTCCCTACGACAGCCAAGCGGCAATCAGAGCCCTGAGATCTCACCTACTAATATCAAAGACTGTGATAAGCTGTCGCAAAATTTTCGACCAGATGGCTGAATAGTCATCTGTTTCAACTAAGGCCCAAGAAGCGAAATTCGCAAAATTAGGTACTCTGCTAAGTTCTTTTAAGTTATCAATACGGGAGAAGGTGTTTAATACGGCCTGGGCTGTTTCTAACTAGGAAGGGCAATACAGCGCCAACATTAGACTGAAAGCGCACCAAGGGTCTGCTCAGTCTAAATAGAATCAAGCTCAGCGCGGTGGTCGGAGTCAGTGGCGCATACAGGGGAGGGGGTTTGGGGGTGCAAACCCCCAACACAAACATTTCTGGTACAAAATGTGGCTTCGAAAGTTTTTGGCTCAAAAGTTGTACGCAGAATCCCCCCCAAATAAAATTCTGTGTGCGCCACTGGTCGGGATTATCACCGGACACTATATTCTTGGCTCGCATCCCAAAAGAATATGTCTAGGCCACCTAACAAATGACTCTTGTAGAAGTTTTCCCTGTGTCTCGATATTACTTCTTGGTATTTAAATCATGAAACATTTAAAAATATTAATTTGTTGGTGCCTATTTAAATTAAACCCATAAATCAATCGTAGCTTTTGCTATAAGATGACAAATAGGTGAAGTTGCTCTCAGGCAACTTTGGGGTCGAAAGGGTTAAGGAAGAAGAGCGGGCAATCCTTTACCTCCTCTTTACCTGTCCGGCGCTTTGCCAGAAACGTAAGAAACATGTCGGTTCCTTCTATTCAGAAAACCCATCAGACGTCCCCAATGTCAACATAAATGGCTGAATATGCTTCATCTCAAGTTTCAGCTGGTTTGAATTCTAGTAGGACTGAGTAATGAGTGAGTCGCTATCAGCCTCTTTTACCTACCTACCATATGTACATATGTACATACATACAATAAGTGTACTCAATTATGAAAATTTTAAAAAAAAATTATGAAATTTTTTTTGTGTTTTTGTTGGAAAAATTTTTAATTTTTCAGTGCGTTTTCCCATTGCTATCCGTTAATGGGTTAAACTTGCACAACAAATGCAATTTGCCAAAGTGTGTTAAGAAGGACATTATTTACCCTATGAATTTTACCATTTCCAATTTATTTGAATTTACAAAAAAAAACAACAACGACAAAAACAATCTAAAAGCGAGAAGAGGACTGAAAAACAAAACAGAAAAATTGCGCCAGTAGGGTAGAAATACGAGAAATTACACAATCCAAAACACTGCCAGCATTGCAAGTTCATTTTTCCACAGCTTCACATGTACACACACACATATACATACATACACACACATAGCACATATTCGCGTACTTGCGTGCGTTGGCCGCAAATGCGAATTGTCTGTTCTGTGTGCGCATTCAATTTGCATTGCATTCACTCCTCAATCCATTTCAATATTGTTTTGTTTTTTACTTCGTTTTTTTGTTTTCGCGCGCCTCCTTCTATCATTGAAATGTTTGACTTTTTTTGTACTCAACCCACATATTTCGCTCTGTTCTCTCTCCTCCCCACCTCTTTCTCGTGGCTCGTCGTCGCAGACATGACAAATGGCGGCGTACAAGGACCCATCGAGGGTTTTAACTCATTTGAGGAGCTCACCACCACCGCAAGCGCCCTGCCAACCGCCGGCTACACGCATCCCAACTGGATGGAGCCCTACTTCGATCCGTCGACGCCGCGTAACGTCACCGCGCTAATGGGCAAATCGGCGTACTTGAGTTGCCGCGTACGCAATTTGGGCAACAAAACGGTGAGTGAACGTTATTGCTTTTGCTTTTATTATTGCTGTTGTATGTACTATATATGTTGTATGAATGGATGGAATATGTGTGTGTCTCTGTGTATGTTTTTTTTTTTTTTTTTTTTTTGCAGTAGGTGGAAAAGCATTGAAAGCCGGAGTGCGAGACTTTCACCCGCTAACAACCACCTGTACGTGTATGTATTCGGAAACATGCATTTCATCATTTTCGAATAGAATGAAAACCTTCAAAAGAATGAAGAACTCTACCAAATTAGAGAACTCTACCGAATAAAATGCTATAGCGAGCAGAAAATATTCGAATACCAGTGTACAGTATTTGAGTATACGAAATATATTCGATTCATTGGGTGGCCTTGTTCAGTTTGATTTTGAAAATATTTCTATTTTTATATTTTTGAAGAGATTCTCAACTAGAATTGAGTTCAGTTTTTCACACGTTAATTAAAATTTCCGTCGCTAATTTCCTGTTCAGACAGCCAAATAAATTGACTTAATTTAGTTCTTAATTAATTGTATCGCTTTTGCTGTTCACACACACTTAATTTGGCTTACTCTGTTATTGAAAAAGTTTATCGAACATGTTTTTGTTTTGACAGAAGAAATGTTTAACATCTGAGCAGGTAACAGATAACAGCACAACACAGGGTTTCATAACGAATTAAACTCTATTTTAACGCATCATATGTCCTGTTCAGACAATTTAGATCTTCATTAATTGTATCGCTTTTGCAGTTCACACACACTTAATTTGGCTTAGTCTGTTATTGAAAATGTTATCGAACATGTTTTTGTTTTGACGGAAGATGTATCTCTGTTTATGTATAAAAAAACATTCTTGAAAACATTTTATTGTAAATTGAGTAATATTTATTCAACATCCATGCTGATGCACACAAGTTTTAAACGAAATTTCAAATAAGCAAACAAATGTCAAACAAACGTCTTGCGCTTCTGTCATTTTCTAAATTTCGTTTTGGTTGGGTCTATTGTGAATAAATTTGTTTTTCGATAACAGCACAACACCGGCTTGCACGGCAAATCGAACTCAATATATGGTCAATTTAGCGCTAATTGCAATTAACTAAATTGAGATTTTTGTATGTCAAATTGAGTTCAATTTAGAGTTATTTGAGAATGGATTAAGAAAATTTTTTTATTGCACAATTTAGTTAATTTTTTCATTACCAAAAATATGGATAATAATTATTTTAGGTCTCTGATCTGAAACGTTTGTTTCGTTTCATTTGGCCAAATTTAAGATGAGTTCGTCAACGAAGAAGTTATCTGAGGGATAATATGTGAATTGGATAAAATCTGATAGGAGCAGCTACAAAGATGAGGAAGATGTAGAAACTTTAAAACACTTCCTGTGTCACTGCCAGGACCTGACGAACGGCCAACTGGGCTTACGATATCTGACAATTTTTCGAATTTCCTCTGCTTTATCAAGAAGAGAAGAAGAGAAGAGAACCGGTTTACTTTGGGAAAAACGTATACAGTATTCTACAAGAAAAGACACACAATGTGCCCTTCGGGCCTTCGAGTGAAAGTACAGCTTGCACTACACACACAGTTACAACTTAACCAACTTAACTTAACTTAACTTACCTGACCTAAACTTTGTTACGTTAACTCAGATTTATGCAATTTTTATAATCCCAGAAAAGACCCTAAAAGCAAATAAATACATAGTTAATACTGAATTTGGAATAAGTACGAAATAAACACTTAAACACATTTTCAGTTTTGAGTTATTTCTTGCGTTCAAGTTAATTTCTGAGCTTTGATGTATTCAGAGACCTAATCAAATTTACCCAAACAAATAGGAGCTACAGGGTTAAAATGCTCCACAAAAATGTTCTTCGTAGTATTTTACATCAAATTGCTGAACACATCATGTATCTAAAATGTGAGGTTACATGATTTCGTATGGCGATTCACCATAAAAATGTGCAAAAAGGGGAAACTTTGACCCCTCTAAAAAAAAATTCAGACGTAAACTTTCAAAACGCCGATGCACGTTTATTTTTTTTTTTGGACCCCTCTACTAGAATCTGTTGTCAGAACTTTGTTATTTTTATTATTATTTTTATTGATTAGTTTGGGAAAAAGGTGGAAATTTCTACTAATGTTGGTTTATTTAGGCTTAGTAGATATAGGGTGTCTCGAAAAAGTGCACCATTTAAATTTTGCGTAATTTTTTCCGTTGCATGTGGCAGATCTGAAATTTGACAGCTTAAGCCTGAGATTGCTTCGATTTTTAAAGGATCATCAGCACTTAACTACTTGAAGCATTCAGTTTTTCATTCGTTCATAAATCTAGATGCATTGGCGGTCACAAGCCGGGGAGATTTGGGGGTTCAAACCCCTCCTTAATTTCTTTATCTTGCAAACATTTGATGTTGTAAATATGGTTTAAGTTGGCTATGAAAAGTTATGAAAGTTATTATGTGTCGACAAGACACTTCAGCAAAACAATCCGAACGACAAGAACATAAAAATTGCAAACATTTCTCAGTTAATGTCCAGCGGCTGCGAAAGGTAGAAAACGCTATTCTATTTCTATTTGTTTTCCGCTTGTGTGCATCATCCTCGATGTCCTACCGAAAGACATAACGACTACACGAAGCGAACGGCGCAAGCGACGCCCCTGAAGCGGTCGTTGCCGCTGCTATGTGCGGCGTGTTAATTAAAATGAAATTGCGTTTAGCGAGAATTCGCAATTGAATAAAATTGCGCGCCTACATTCCACACGCACACCTGATGCGTCACACGCGCACGCGCACTCACACACACACACACATACACACTCGCATACGGCTGCACTTAAGAAGAATGCAATTTAATTATGCTTCCGTTGCTGTGGCGACACCGCAGCACCAAACCGCACAATTTAAATGCAATTATCAATGCGTCGCTGCAGGCGCAACGCCCACACGGCATCGGCCACAAATGCTCGCGTCTTCTTGCTGCGATTCTGCGGCACACTGTCGCTCGTTTAATTGCACCTCTGGCCATTCTCGGTGGTTCGCGTTGTACACTTCAGACATTCAGCCTCAATATTCCTTGTGACCACCAAAGAATGCACCAAATATTGCTTCAAAAGATTACTTTTTCCATTCTGCGCCGCTGGACGTCAGTAGGAGAGGTGGAAAGTGGTTGAGGGAAGCAGTCAAGTGCTTTGGCTTTCTAAAGTGGTACAAAAAATATTCGAAAATATTAAAATTATATCCAAAAACTAGGTTTAACTTGCATCTGTGGGGCGAGAGCGTCTAGAACGCATTCGTAGATCCCCGACCGAGTTTAAAACCACGCGATAAAGCTTGTTGGGCACAGCAGGATATCGGGCTTTATTGAGTCTTTGAAGCATCATCAAAGCATGGCGTATGTTAGTCTATTCTACAGATACTTCTATGGTCAACAATCTGAAGACATAACTCCGATTCTTACCCCCAAACAATTCACTCAAATACTGTAACTCTCACACCAGTTAAATCTTACAGAGAGATATCGTTTCTAAACCATGGACCTTTGTGCATTCAAGTCAAGTGTGCATAAATTCGTACAAGACCCTATCTCCCAAACTTTTAATCCTTTTGGAAACAACACAATGGTTGGTATCAAAACTGTGCTTGGCTGGGTGTAAAGTTAGTTTAGGTTAAACTGGTTGATCGAATAGGCCACTCATAGACCCTGGTAGGTCCCTTGCGTTACCAGATAGAGTTCCTTAGGCCTGAGGAGCTGGTGAAATAATAATAGCTTAGACAGCTTTTTTGGGGGTAATTTAAGCAATTTGACATGAAGCCTATAGACCTCACTTAGCCCTGAAAAATATGGGGCTCCCAGACATGCAAGACGAGATCTACCCATAACAGAACAGAGGAACAGAATGTGTTCCCAGGTGTCTATGACGTCATGTGAAGCATGGCTTAGTCTGTAATGGATACGTCCCCTTAAAAACGTTTCTTTAAAGTGCCTTCCAAAAGAAAACACAACTTTTGACTCGATGCGTTGGAAAGGTACATTCTTTCTCGATTTCCAGTCAAAATTTCATGACATTTGGCTCACTGGAAACAAAGTTATTACCTCTGAACTGACTGAATGTGTGTTTCATGAGTACAAAGAGCCAGAGTTAAGTTTTGTTTAAAACTTAGCAAAACTTTTAGCGAAACATTTCAATTGATGAACCAAATTTATGGCGATGATTGTTTATCCAGTGACCGAGTTCGTGAGTGGTTTAATGCGATTTAAAAACAGTCGTGAGGTCATAAATTAAGAACAACATGTGGGTCAAGCGAAATCATGGATCACAGCAGATTTCATAAGCATTTTTGCGTACATTCATAAAAGCTCAGTCAAAATAATTGTTGAGATTTATGAAAATGGAACTGAAGAACTGCAAAACATCAGTGTGTTGCATTTTAACCAAACATTTAGGCTACCGAAACATGGGTATATGGTTTGTTCCGCACAAATTGACTGACGACTAAAGACTCAAATTTCAACATTTGACGGACATCATATTTTGACTAAAAACCACATTTTAGCCATCAACCACTTCTCGCATAAGTCAGATTTGGCACTGCGCGATTTTAACCTTTTCGCAAATTTGTCAATGAAAAGAAAGCGTTTTAAGGACATAGAGGCTATCCAAAAGGTTTGTACCCTGAAGGACATCTCGGCCGACGAACTAAAACACTCATTCCACATGCTTTTAGACTGTGAAAATCGCTGTTTTGAATCCGAAAGAGACTTGTTTAATAAAATAAAAGGGTTTGGACAAACAAAAAAAATTCGTAGTTTTTATTAAAAAAAAAAGGTCCTGTGTACTTTAAAACGCAGCACAGTGTGCGGTTTTGCCAATCTGCGAGGACTTAATTTCAATTGGAAAATATTGCTTCAGAATTGCTTGTTATTACTTGTGAATAAATACAAAAATTATAATTATACTTTTTTATTTAAAAAAAAAATAATTTTTTTCGGAATGTTTAAAAAATTTAAACATTTTGTTCAAATAAAAACACTTAAAAAAAATAAAATAATTATTTTAATTACTACTAACAAAAATTGCTCTTGCTATAAAAACATTTTTTTTATTTTAAAAAAAATTTTTAATCACAAAAAACAACTTATTTTTTTAAATAAAAAACTTAAATTTTTAAATTGTTATTTATTATCGTAACCATTTTATAGTTCATTAATTTTTTGTTTTTCTTTTTATTTTAACAAGAAAGTATTAAAGAGATTAAAGAGATTACTAAATTATTGAAATATTTTTTATTTCGAAATTTTTTAAATAAAAAATAAAACAATTGTTTATTTTTATTTCTTAACATTTTTTTTAACAATTTAAAGTTCGTTAAAACCTCTACTAATATTAAAAACATTTTTTTTAATAAAAAAATTGTTAGTCACAAAAAACAAATTATTAAAACATATTTTATTTTGAAATTATTTAAATAAAAAACAATTTTTTTAATTTTTATTTATTTCATTTATATTTAAATATTTTATTTATTTAATTTTTTGTTTTTCTTTCTCTTTTAACAATGTTCAAGGAAATATTAAAGAGATCAAAGAGATTACTAAAGTATTAAAATATATTTTATTTTGAAATTTTTTAAATCAAAAATTTAAAATTTGTTATTTTTATTTATTAACATTTTTTTTTTACAATTTTAAAGTTCACTAAACCCTCTATTTTTTTTTTTTGTTTTTCTTGCTATTTAAACAATGTTCACGCAAAATGGTTACATTCATTTTAATATTTTGTCTTTTGGGTCAAACTGGGGCAAGAATTTTTATTAATGCTTAATTAGGAAATATGCCTGCTTACGCCAATATTCGTCTGCAGTCTATATTTTGTGCTATAAGAACGTTTTCTCTCACTAAAATATGGCATTTTCATATAAACTACAGACTGGTTAGAGTAAACTTTAATTACCTGTAATAACGACGGCAAAATTAACTGCGTGGTAAAAACTATTTTTAATTAAAATTATTTTATTGAATATTCCATAATTGAAAACTGAAGCGAACAAAAAATGCGTAGAAAAAGCAAATGTCAAAATTGCTCTCGCGCTAACAAAAGTAATCTGCCTTTGGCAACTGTTATCTTTTTACTACTTTCTTTTGTGTATTTTTCATCATATTCAATCAATTTGCAATATCAATCATCCATCATTTTAGAATATTAAAAAGCCATTGTATTCAGCGACAGTATTTTTTATTATTAAATTCCCCCAGATTAGCAAAAGCGCGCCTTGTATGAATGTATGGGATGACGATTGAATTGTCGTTATGTCCCTCTGATTCTTCACAATAACTCTGATCCAACAGATGCCTTAGGCATTATGCTTTGTTTTATTTGGGCTTCTCCAAAAACAAATTAAGTTAAGTTGTCGCTAAATTTGTTTATTGCATTTAACTGATTAGGTTATTTTATTGAATTGTCATGAAATGGTCATTGCGCCGAATACAGAATGGCTGCCACTTCGAATACAAATGGTTCTGTTCGTATTTGTTCGGATTCCTATTACAATGACATGAAGAGAAATTCAAAAATGTTTGTGGCCACATCAGTTGGCTTCGCTTTGGTGTTAATTTTCATTTGTGTTTTTCGGAAAACTCTCATCATACTCGTATTCATGGTTTCCAGTAATTTTCATTTATTGACTCTTCGAGTAGCTATAAAAAAATTCAATTTCAATAATTATATTCAACATTCAGTGTTCGTTTAATATTTCTGCTTATTTGTGTTGTAAATTCCATTCATTAAAATTTTTAAATTATTTCCCCCAGACATTAACTTATGTACATGCATTAAGCTCCTTTTCATTATAAGCTCAAATCTGTGTGTGTGTGTGTGTGTGTGTGTGGATTTCTCTGTTGCCACCTTCACCACTTACACTAACCGCGCAATCGTTCGCTTTCGGCTCGTTACAGGTCTCCTGGATACGGCATCGCGACATACACATTCTGACCGTCGGCGCGTACACGTACACGTCCGATCAGCGCTTCCAGGCCACGCACCATCAGGACACCGACGACTGGACGCTGCAAATCAAGTGGGCGCAGAAGCGCGACGCCGGCATGTACGAGTGCCAGATCTCCACGCAGCCCGTGCGCAGCTACTTTGTGCGTCTCAACGTTGTGGGTGAGTTGTCGCTTAAGGCGCATCCTTTAAGTTCCTTAAAGTTTTAGTGCGTTATTTTCGCGCTTTATTTTTAGTTTTATATGCTTCCCGCACCAACAAACAAACACAGACACACTCACTCACACGCAGCCACAAGCAGCCAGCCAGCCAAACAAACACCCACACCAACACCCACACTAATACAGAGTCACACGAATGCATGTCGTACATATAAATTACAGTCTGCATTGTCGCAATGCCGCATGAAAACTTTGTATTTGACAATAATTTCATTTTATCTGCGCTGCTCGGCGCTCTGAATTCCGGCATAAATTACACGCAGTGCCTTTTTGCCCCAGTCTGCTGTTTTTTCTGTCTCCTCACTGCCGCTCAACGACTTTATTTTCCATTCTTTTATTTTATGTGTCATCGTACGCCGCGCCGCCACCGACCACTGGCCCGTTATGTGTGTCAACAGTGCCCACAGCCACCATCCTTGGCGGACCTGACCTTCATGTCGACAAAAGCAGCACCATAAATCTCACATGCACAGTCAAATTCAGCCCCGAACCGCCGGCCTACATTTTCTGGTATCATCACGAGGAGGTAATTAAAATTTACTGCTAAATTGTTCGCGCACACTTTTCGTCGGCCGATGTACGACTGAACGACGAGGCGCGCATGGTCGCCTGGGTGCCGCTCGTGCCTGACGGCAGGGGCGGCGGTTCAATTGTGCGGCCGCAATTAGGGCGGCAGATGCGCCGGCATTGCGTTGCCGTGCTGGGCGAGCAGCCGCGCAGTGTAGCGAACCATAGAAATATAGCCAGAAAGCCGCGTAATGGACCCCATCAGATGTCTGTGGGCGTTTGTGTGTTTATTGTCGTTTTTTGAATGAAAGATATGGAAAGAAGTTAAAAGTGCTTAGATGTGCAAAGTGAACAAGAAAAACACTTATCTTGAAACTAGTTCTTCTTATCTAACCCGGACAATGGTTTTTACAAATTTCATGCAATTCAAATGCAATGCGAATTCGATTCAAATTCAATTACAATTTAATTAAAAATAAATTAAATTAAATACATTTTTTTATTCAATCCAAATTAAATTCAAATTCAATTCAAATTTAATTCAAATTCAATTCAAATTCAATTCAAATTTAATTCAAATTCAATTCAAATTCAATTCAAATTCAATTAAAATTTAATTCAAATTCAATTCAAATTCAATTCAAATTCAAATTCAACTCAAATTCAATTCAAATTCAATTCAAATTCAATTCAAATTCAATTCAAATTCAATTCAAATTCAATTCAAATTCAATTCAAATTCAATTCAAATTCAATTCAAATTCAATTCAAATTCAATTCAAATTCAATTCAAATTCAATTCAAATCAGATCAGTCCAAATTGAATTCAACTTCAATTCATATTCAATTCAAATTCAATTCAAATTCAATTCAAATTCAATTCAAATTCAATTCAAATTCAATTCAAATTCAATTTAAATTAAATTCAAATTCAACTCAAATTCAATTCAAATTAAATTCAAATTTAATTCAAATTCAATTCAAATTCAATTCAAATTCAAATTCAATTCAATTGAAATTCAATTCAAATTCAATTCAAATTCAATTCAAATTCAATTCAAATCTTGAGTTAGATTCAATTCATAATCAAATCAACTCAAATTCAATTAAAATACAATTCAAAATAAATTTTAAAGTCAATTCATATTCAATTTAAATTCAACTCCAATTTAATTAAATTCAAATTCAATTCAAATTTAAATTTTAAATTAATTCAAACTCAATTTAAATTCAATTCAATTCAAATACAATTCGTCATCGCCCTCGTTATATATTTTCCTATTTTTATAATCGCGAAATATTCAACAAAAACTTGGTTCATGAAACCTCTAATAGGTTGAAAAATAGGTTGAAGGATTGTCTGGATAGTAGCTATGAACATTTCCATATTAACCTAAATTTATTCAAATATTTCAAATCCAACTGACAAACATGACCATTGATCGATTTTCCTGGTGACTCTAATCACAAAAACGTATCCTTCTGGGCGCCTCTTATTCTAGGTAAACAAATAACTAAATATATCCAAGAATCTTAAATAGGAAGACTTACTTAAATAGAAGTGTATGTAGCACAACAAAAAACTTTTTTGCAATCTCTAAGAGAAGCAAATGCGCCTAAATCACTAAAATCGCAAATGATTTGTAAAGAAGAGAATTTTTGAATTCTTAACTCTGCAATTGTTATAATAGGTATTTCAGGGTTAAAGAGCCACTGTCGTATGTTGCAGATGTCCGCATTCGGCCATTGATCCTTGCAAATTTTATAAGCACAGTGCATGATCCAAGTTATAGTCGTTGTGGAACGCATTCCGATGACTGACTTTAGGCAACTTATAGGTCCAGGTGGGTCCACAGTTTACCAGTTCCTCAGTTATTTCCTTCCCAGTTTCTCGGTCATTTAGTTGCCTTGAACTTCACAGTTAGTCTACCATTTCTTGCACTAAATTTTAATGCGCCACTTAAAAGAAATTGGTTCCAAAGCGTTGTTTGTTATATTTAGTTTTGTAACAACAGTGAAACTAAGATTAAAAATTTAAACAAAGAAAAAATAACTTTGAAGTACATAGCTTTGAAAATTTTCTAAGCCATTTTTTAATCACATGAGTCTGAGAACTTTGTGGTAATTTTGAAGCAATATTTGCTAACAAAAAAAAATTATTAAAGTAAATAAATTTTTTACAGGCAAGAAGTGGAAATAAAACAAGCTGCGAGAACTTCTTTTTAAATGTTCTTCACTTATTTGGCAAATAAAAATCACAGGAATTTAAAAAAATGCTTAAAACTGAGACTTGAATGCCTTGAAAGAGTTATTATTGAATTTTAAAAAACATTGAACTAGACGAACCACGAAAAGAGAAAAAATTTTATTGAAACAGAATTTAGTGTAAGGACTTGTTGAGCCATTATTTTAAAAAACGGATCAACATCATAGTTCCATGTTTGGCAACAGCGACAAATGTGTTCGATGTTTGTGTAGTCGTGATGTCGTCGAAATAATCATCTCCATACGAACGTTCTGATTCTAATATTTTGACCGATGCAGTAATGTCGCTGCTGTCGTCTATGTGTTCGGGGCATAAGCGTTGACAATTTTATCGCCAACAAAACTATGAATTCTGAGATTATTGAAGAGAAGAATAAGAATAATTTTAAATTTTAATAAGTAAATAAATATTAAAATAAATATTAAATATTATTATGAAATATTGTATTTGGTATTTTTTTTTATATTTTTTAATTTTTTTAATCTTTCCTCTTTAAATATTGTCACAATAAACATCACTGGCCACTAATTAGATTTTGCCACTTTTTGTCCGCTTCTCCACTTCACCACCACTCAACCTAAAAAAATTTAATAAAAATATTGTCACTTGGCTAAGCTCATAGATCTGTTTACACAATTCGACTATTCGTGACATGAAAACACAAATAAAAATAAAAATGACAGCGATATCTATGCGAGAGGCTGGACGGCAATATGCCGCCGCTCCATTTTAATTATGCACAAATATTTATTTGGCAACGGCGAGTCTGGCAGTGAAAAGGGACACTAGTGCCATTTGCGTCGCTGTAAATATTAATTAGGGGCAGCACACAATGCGAAAATGGCAGCAAGCACAGGAGAGCACCCTTTGCAGTTTGCGCCCCCTCCTCCTTTCCGGGGGGGGGGGGGGTAAAGCGTGCTGGTCAACAGCAATCAGCGGCGACGTTGGCGGCCAATTTAGGATTTGCGTTTGCTTTCGCGACGACTGAAATTTGTATTTACTTTTTCATTCCACAAACAAACAGAAACATAAATAAAACAATTAAAAAGGGAGCCAAAGAACCAAAGGGACCGAGCAGATAAGATTTAAAGTTCCATGACAAAAGACGTGCAGCGCACCAACGCGGATGCGTGCAATGGCTGGCGCGCAGAAGCAGCGGCCGAACTGAAGCAGTTTGCGCTTTTCGGCTTTGTACGCGCAGAGTTGCACAGCACAAGTGCCTAATTGAAAAGCGGATAACGAACAACAAACAAGCCAACAAACAAGCCAGCAGCGAGCCAACCGGATGTTGGGCGCAAGTTATGGCGGAAGCGGCGGCCACGCGAAGGCGTCGAGTGAATTTCTAAGTAGCGCACTTTTTGCTGCCTTTTCCACAGTAATTACTCCTTGTGTGTGCGGGTGTGTGTTTGGTTTTTTTGTCAGCAAAGTATGATGAGAATAATCCACGCTAATTGCCAAAGGGCAGTATTCGTAGCACGCCAGTCACCGGGCCCACTCAAGCGTGCAGCACCGCCCCGATCGGCTGAATGCACAGTTTGCGGATTAAATGTGCAATAATTAAATTGAGTGCAATTTGCTCCTGGCGCGAGCACGCCATCTTCCGGCTGTCCTCGTCCAGTGCCAGCAGAGTCGTTATGCGTTGGGCCGAACCAAAGTGCACAACATGGCAACTAAGCAAGCGCGTAATTACTACGAGAATATTGCATATGGAATATTCAGAATTAAACAATTAATTCCAATGAGAAGGAGGCATTTCTTACGGAAGTAGAAGCAGTGAGCTGCAATTGTAAACATTTGAAATTAATGAGAACTGTGTGGGCCTAGCGCAGAAATGCAGGACAGACCAACTGGAAATTAGACCGGATTCTGAGAATGTTTTAAAGACTCTGAAAGCTACTTCACAGCAACTCTGCCAGCTATCCTCTATCCTATCCTATCCTCTGTCCTATCCTCTGTCCTATTCTCTATCCTATCCTCTATTCTATCCTCTATCCTATCCTCTGTCCTATCCTCTGTCCTATCCTATCCTCTGTCCTATCCTCTGTCCTATTCTCTATCCTATCCTCTATTCTATCCTCTATCCTATCCTCCATTCTATCCTCTATCCTATCCTCTGTCCTATTCTCTATCCTATCCTCTATTCTATCCTCTATCCTATCCTCTGTCCTATCCTCTGTCCTATCCTATCCTCTGTCCTATCCTCTGTCCTATTCTCTATCCTATCCTCTATTCTATCCTCTATCCTATCCTCTGTCCTATCCTATCCTCTGTCCTATTCTCTATCCTATCCTCTATTCTATCCTCTATCCTATCCTCCATTCTATCCTCTATCCTATCCTCTGTCCTATTCTCTATCCTATCCTCTATTCTATCCTCTATCCTATCCTCTGTCCTATCCTCTGTCCTATTCTCTATCCTATCCTCTATTCTATCCTCTATCCTATCCTCCATTCTATCCTCTATCCTATCCTCTGTCCTATTCTCTATCCTATCCTCTATTCTATCCTCTATCCTATCCTCTGTCCTATCCTCTGTCCTATCCTATCCTCTGTCCTATCCTCTGTCCTATTCTCTATCCTATCCTCTATTCTATCCTCTATCCTATCCTCCATTCTATCCTCTATCCTATCCTCTGTCCTATTCTCTATCCTATCCTCTGTCCTATCCTATCCTCTGTCCTATCCTCTGTCCTATTCTCTATCCTATCCTCTATTCTATCCTCTATCCTATCCTCCATTCTATCCTCTATCCTATCCTCTGTCCTATTCTCTATCCTATCCTCTATTCTATCCTCTATCCTATCCTCCATTCTATCCTCTATCCTATCCTCTGTCCTATCCTCTGTCCTATTCTCTATCCTATCCTCTATTCTATCCTCTATCCTATCCTCTGTCCTATCCTCTGTCCTATCCTATCCTCTATCCTATCCTCTGTCCTATTCTCTATCCTATCCTCTATTCTATCCTCTATCCTATCCTCCATTCTATCCTCTATCCTATCCTCTGTCCTATTCTCTATCCTATCCTCTATTCTATCCTCTATCCTATCCTCTGTCCTATCCTCTGTCCTATCCTATCCTCTGTCCTATCCTCTGTCCTATCCTATCCTCTGTCCTATCCTCTGTCCTATTCTCTATCCTATCCTCTATTCTATCCTCTATCCTATCCTCCATTCTATCCTCTATCCTATCCTCTGTCCTATTCTCTATCCTATCCTCTGTCCTATCCTATCCTCTGTCCTATCCTCTGTCCTATTCTCTATCCTATCCTCTATTCTATCCTCTATCCTATCCTCCATTCTATCCTCTATCCTATCCTCTGTCCTATTCTCTATCCTATCCTCTATTCTATTTTCTATCCTATCCTCCATTCTATCCTCTATCCTATCCTCTGTCCTATCCTCTGTCCTATTCTCTATCCTATCCTCTATTCTATCCTCTATCCTATCCTCTGTCCTATCCTCTGTCCTATCCTATCCTCTGTCCTATCCTCTGTCCTATTCTCTATCCTATCCTCTATTCTATCCTCTATCCTATCCTCCATTCTATCCTCTATCCTATCCTCTGTCCTATTCTCTATCCTATCCTCTATTCTATCCTCTATCCTATCCTCTGTCCTATCCTCTGTCCTATCCTATCCTCTGTCCTATCCTCTGTCCTATTCTCTATCCTATCCTCTATTCTATCCTCTATCCTATCCTCCATTCTATCCTCTATCCTATCCTCTGTCCTATTCTCTATCCTATCCTCTGTCCTATCCTATCCTCTGTCCTATCCTCTGTCCTATTCTCTATCCTATCCTCTATTCTATCCTCTATCCTATCCTCCATTCTATCCTCTATCCTATCCTCTGTCCTATTCTCTATCCTATCCTCTATTCTATCCTCTATCCTATCCTCCATTCTATCCTCTATCCTATCCTCTGTCCTATCCTCTGTCCTATTCTCTATCCTATCCTCTATTCTATCCTCTATCCTATCCTCTGTCCTATCCTCTGTTCTATCCTATCCTCTGTCCTATCCTCTGTCCTATTCTCTATCCTATCCTCTATTCTATCCTCTATCCTATCCTCCATTCTATCCTCTATCCTATCCTCTGTCCTATTCTCTATCCTATCCTCTATCCTATCCTATTCCCTGTCCTATCCTCTATCCTATCCTCTGTCCTATCCTCTATCCTATCCTCTATCCTATCCTCTATCCTATCCTCTGTCCTATCCTCTGTCCTATCCTCAATCCTATCCTATTCCCTGTCCTATCCTCTATCCTATCCTCTGTCCTATCCTCTATCCTATCCTCTGTCCTATCCTCTGTCCTATTCTCTATCCTATCCTCTATTCTATCCTCTATCCTATCCTCTGTCCTATCCTCTGTCCTATCCTATCCTCTGTCCTATCCTCTGTCCTATTCTCTATCCTATCCTCTATTCTATCCTCTATCCTATCCTCCATTCTATCCTCTATCCTATCCTCTGTCCTATTCTCTATCCTATCCTCTATTCTATCCTCTATCCTATCCTCTGTCCTATCCTCTGTCCTATCCTATCCTCTGTCCTATCCTCTGTCCTATTCTCTATTCTATCCTCTATTCTATCCTCTATCCTATCCTCCATTCTATCCTCTATCCTATCCTCTGTCCTATCCTCTGTCCTATCCTATCCTCTGTCCTATTCTCTATCCTATCCTCTATTCTATCCTCTATCCTATCCTCCATTCTATCCTCTATCCTATCCTCTGTCCTATTCTCTATCCTATCCTCTATTCTATCCTCTATCCTATCCTCTGTCCTATCCTCTGTCCTATTCTCTATCCTATCCTCTATTCTATCCTCTATCCTATCCTCCATTCTATCCTCTATCCTATCCTCTGTCCTATTCTCTATCCTATCCTCTATTCTATCCTCTATCCTATCCTCTGTCCTATCCTCTGTCCTATCCTCTATCATCTATCCCTATCGCATCGCATCGTATCGTATCCTATTATTTTAGACAATAACTCGTAATTTATAAATATATGCACACTGCTATTAGATTAGATTTGATGGGATTAGATAGGTAGGTATTCAGCAAGTACACTCGATACCCTCAAAAGTCCCTTGTGATGCTCGAAGAAAAAGTAGGCAAACCCCTCTCATCCGGTGTTGAGTGTTGACTGAAACCAATCTGAGCATCGAATGAATCTGGCTACATCCTCCAGCAAGCAAATTTCCATGAAAACTTCAACTCAAAAATTTCGTAGCACTATTTGTAGTTAATTTCAATCATGTATGTATTTCTTTTCACAGCTCCCATTTATGACATGTTTATTCAAAGTTAATACGCCAAATCCGAGCGCCTTGAAAAGTTTGCGATGCTCAGTAGTTGTGTTCAGTTTCCACACGATTTTCTATCAACACACAATCCCAGCATTCTACTATCGAAAGGCTGAGAATGTGATTATTCCGCTTACATCTGAGCAAATACATTCATACCACATCTCAGGCCATCAACAATCGGCAGCAATGTTCAACTCGAACGTGCGCCGAAGCTCATAAACACCATATTTGGTCTTATCTCAAGTGGGTTCTGCCACAACTGCACACAGTCACCACTCAGTCAGTCAATGATACCAATGCGCACATTGTGCGACCCCTGGCACCCGAAGCAACATCGACAGCAGTCGCCAGTAATTTCCAGCATAACTAGAACAAAATTACAATATAAATATGAATTTTTTGCCGTTCAACCAATTTCTAGGCGCGCCAACCCTCTACATGGTTGAATCCGGTTGTTTTGTTGCTGTTTTTTGGTGTTCATGCTTCTGTGGTTGTAGCGATGTGCGTTCTTCGACTGGGTTCGATTGTTAATATGGTATATAATGATTTTGATTTGGAATATGGAAAGTATTTGGCCAGTATGCGCAACAACAACAACAACAATAATAACAACTGGACGTGCTTCAAGTGGCTTCTGCTGCCATTGCTGGAATTGTTGCTATGGTTGGTGTTTTATTTGTTTGTTGTGACGATTACGATTAGAAAACAAGATTAGGCAGCGATTTTGCGGTGCGCACACATTAACCGCCCTTTGTCCGCCCTTTTGGCACGCCTGCAGCTGACGCGGACATCACACCGTGTGGCCGCGTCACACAATCAGTGATCAAAAATAGCAAATGCCAATCAAACACATTGGTGTGTGTATATTTAAGGATGTAAACAAAATACATTGCAAATTTAATTGGAAGGTTGTGGGCAGAGAAACCAGCTCGGGTTGAGGGACATTTTTTCAATTTTTTTTTTACTATAAAACCTGAAAAACTATCTGAATTATTGAACAATTTGCTTTACAAACTTTAAATAATATAAAAAAGTATTTAATTACACTGTACAACACAAAAAAAATAACAAGGTTCTGACAACGGATTCTGGTAGAGGGGACCAAAAAAAAATATACGTGTATCGACGTTTTGAAAGTTTACGTCTGAATTTTTTTTTTTAGCGCAGGGTCAAAATTTTCCCCTTTTTGCTCGTTCTCATGGTGAATCGGCATACGAAAACCATGTAACCTCACATTTTAGGTATATGATGTGTTCAGCAATTTGATGTAAAATACTACGAAGAACATTTTTGTGGAGCATTTTAACCCTGTAGCTCCTATTTATATGGGTCAATTTGGCCCTTTTTTCTAAAACGCCAAAAATGTCCTGTAAAACAGGACTTTTTAAGGACAAAATGTACCACGAAAATATTCGCCATAAAATTCGACTATAAGTCTCTGAATACATCAAAGCTCAGAAATTAACTTGAACGCCAGAAATAAGCCAAAACTGAAAATGAATAAATTGAAGTTGAAAATTTCACATAACTGATATTTTGAAGCTGCAGTTTCCAAAGGCCAAGCCGCCATAAAAGTAAATAAGCACATTTAATTTCTTCCCATTTCTCACATTTCGCCAAAATTTTATTCAGCAAAAATATATATTACACGTAGTTTTTGTTTTTGGGGGCTTTTGGGCACTGCTGCGACACTGTACACCAACATTCGGTCAGCTTCTGAAAGCAGACGTTGGCCGCTTTGTTGTCGTGCTGGGCGGCTTCTCTCATTCTGTGTGTCTGTGTGTGTTTGTGTGTGTGTTGGGTGTCCTGTGCTAATGTTGACTGGCTCGCAGTTTTCGCTTTGCTTGGCCGCCCATTGTCATTTTCGCCGTGAGCGGCCCGTTGGTTTGTTTGCTAAACATGTAATTTCGTTGCCAGCGCTTCATTTGATTTGGCTTGGCTTGGTGTCGTGCGGGTGACGGGGGCTTCAAGATGATTTTGATATCTTTACACACAGCGTGAAGTTTTTGTGCGCCAGAACTAATAATGCCGACGACAAAGTTTCGGCGCATTAACTTTGTATTAATATTATTGGTTGACAGCGAGTGGTGGTGCGGTGTTCCGGGTGCCGAGCGGGCTGCAGGGCGCTGCTACTGAGTCGGTACGCCTATAATTGGCATATTAAACTTATGCTTGGCTGATCATTGCCGGCACAATTCGTGGCAATTTGCGTTTAGAAGTTATGCGAAACTTATGATTAGTGGTTGCTTTTCTTTTATTTCTTTTTTTATGCAAAAAGCACACATGTCAGCGACAGTAGTAAAATGCTGAAATTTTGGCACTTATAAATAAATTTTAAATAATGTGAAATCATTTATTTGATGTTGACATTTTCAAGTATTACGTTGTATTAGTTGTTCATTGCTATTTTTAAAAGTATTTCATAAAACCATCAAAATAAGTTTTAGAGGGTTTCTTTGATACATTGAAGCTTTATTTAATATGATTCCGTACATTATTCAAAGTATTAGGTATAATATATTTTGTCCATTGTTCGGTTTGACTTTTCCCACCTTCGGCGTTGAATAAATTGCTCGCCTTTTGAGGTGATCCAGGAATCGACCAATTGTTTGGCTTCTGCATAAGAAGTGAACTACAGCATAGCCATGCCATGAGTCATTTTCATGAGAAAAAAGTAATCTCTTCTAAGTATGGCAATTGGTGTTGAAGCGCCCACAAAGTTGCCTTAACAACTTTAGCAACATGTGGCCGCACGTTGTTGTGTGCAAGGATCAGCAAATTGTTAAATTGTCTTTCTGCAAATTGTGTTTTGTTGGCACAAAGGTTGATATGGTTAGAGCACAAAAAAATTATGTTTTTGTATTTCAAAGAAATGATAGATACTGATTTTAAGAGGGAAGTGATGACATTGGAACATGCGAAGCGAATTTATGCTAATTATGTCATTGTTTGTAAATCCCTTAAAACTTATTTGTACTCACAATATTTTGTGAAAATATGTCTCCTTAAATTCAATAAACTATACTTGAATGGATACAAAAAGTTTCCGTAAAATTTTTCTTTACTTGCTTGGCATCTTATTTTAATTTTACAATAACTTGACTTACATTAATTCATTCTAAATATTTATAATTTTTGCAAACTATTAAAAAGTGTTCTTATAGATTTTAGATACAATCTGCAAGGTTTTGGCTGCAAATTTTAATAAGAAAAAACTGCCACTCGTGTTTTCTTGATTGTGTTATTATTTAACGAAGTTTTCAAAAAAAAGGTTTTTTTTATTAAGAAAGGACTTTTTACGGTTTCATTGTTAGGAGATCACTATTTTACCAATGGAAAATATTGTTTTTTTTTAATAAGAACTTTCTCTCAGCATTTCAAGCAGATTAAGGCCCGATTTCACAGTGGTTGGTTAACCATTAACCGCTGGTTAACTGCCCTTTTTGATTTCACAGTCTCTGGTTAACCAACTGTTA
The DNA here is from genome assembly GCA_964056695.1 of Melieria picta. Lineage (NCBI taxonomy): Eukaryota > Metazoa > Arthropoda > Insecta > Diptera > Ulidiidae > Melieria > Melieria picta. The sequence continues at coordinate 35,761,312 of OZ057399.1, read as the reverse complement.
ACCAGCCAATTTTGAATGGTTAACCGTTGGTTAGCCAAAAAATAAATCAGCTGATTCGACAGCGCACACAATTTGTGAAATTTTTCAACATTTGAAATTGAGGAATTTAAAAACGATTGCCTTTTCTTTTTCCACGAGTTAAAGAAGTTTAGCAATTTTTTAGGATGAACAATTCGGGGGTTCTTAAATTTTTCACCAAATTTCAAACGGAAAATTGTTTAGCATTAAATCACATTTTAGCAAACAAATTCCATATTAATGAAATAATTAGATAATATGGCTCATAATGGGTTAAATAGGCGTGCCAAACCTATTTTTATAAAAAACATTCATAATTCGTGGCATTGACTTGGTTACACATTTTGGTCGCAATTTTAACTCGAACGATTTCTGTAAAAAATCAACATTAGTAGTTTCGAAAAAATTGAATATTTTCCAAAGGCGCAAAAAGACGCAGACATTTTTTTTGCGCATTTAAGTGAAGAAATCCCATCTAAAAAAGGTCTAAAAAGGTATCTTTTTCATTCTCATTGATTAAAAAAAAATTCATTTTTGAAAATTCGTACAAAAAAAATTATTTATGCCAAACAAAAAAGACCGCTGACCGGTCCCACTCCTATCAATGTAGTTTTAATATTAAAAGAAACTAGTAGACTATCTAGAACAATACATTTTCTACAATTTTTTTTATACAATTAAAAATTAAAAAATGTCAATTAAAAAATGTCAATTGAAAGTGTTTCTTGAGGTTTAAGAAGTAAAGATTTGTATTACACCACTACTGGTTACAACTAACCGAATATGACAAACAGAATAGCAACATATTTGCCTGGGTAGCGTAGCGGTTTCAGATTTCCTTATATTGCCAACTTATGTAATTATGAAATTGTTTCTTGTTGTTGTTGCTATACTCGTTATAATATATTTCACACATTGTTCTCCACTCTGCAGGTCATTAATTACGACTCGTCGCGCGGCGGTGTGTCCGTCATTACGGAAAAGGGCGACGTGACCACATCGTTTCTGCTCATACAAAATGCCGATTTGGCCGATTCGGGCAAATACTCGTGCGCGCCCTCGAATGCGGATGTGGCCAGTGTGCGTGTCCATGTGCTCAACGGTAAGTACGCTCGTTTCGCACTGCTCGGACATCAAATACCCAACAGCCGAACAGTTGACCCAGAAAACTTGACAGCACAACATGACGTAAAACATGTGAGCGACACAATTTTCCCCAAACGCAGTGCGTATGTACGTATGTATTTGCTCAGGAAGAAGAAGAAGAAATATGTACAGTAATATTGTTTATATAGTAATTAGTAAAGCGAACAAGATTGTTATTTATGTAATAACAAAATATGTTCTTCAAGTGTTTTGGAAATTGTCGCGGGGGATAAATGAGAGAAATGAGCAATGAAGTCACCGAATTGACTTTAAACAGTCATGTCCTTCCACTCTGTTTATCTGCCAGCTAAGCAGATATAAAGTTGTGATATTGGTGCCAGAAATAAAATTTCTGCGCTCGTATTTAGCAAAAAACGAAAATCTCATTAATTGCATTTAAACTTGAATTCTGCAAATGCCACTTGCACATACATACATAATTACACACATACATACAATATGTACCTTCTGTAAGTATGTGTTTGTGTGTGTACGTGTAGCGAAACCAAAAGCAGAGCTCGAGCTTCCATTCACCGAAATGCACTCAGCAGGCAACGAGCTGCGTTCACACTTCGTCAACTTTTCACCACGAAACCGAAAATGTCACCTTCGGAGCCCTCGTAGTGCGTTAATTAAGCGAAATGTCAACTTGCGCCCGCAAATTCACTTTCGAACTTTTCACTTAGAGCGCGAAAATTCCCATTGGAAGAGGCTGCCTTATGATGCTCGAGTCATTGCCATGAATTGTGGCGAAACGAGTGAACGACTGAAGTTTTTCGACAATTTGTGTTTGAGTTGGGTATGTTTTAGCGGTGTTAATGTGCTTGTTAAAGTTGACGAGTCCTACATCGATGACAAGGCACACCGGGCTATAGGAAAACAAAGGATATGGCATCTAAAATTTACAAGAAGGGTTCAATCAATCTTCAATCACGCAGTCAGTGGAAATCATTGTAAAGAAATTAATAAATATTTTGAAAATATTGATCAACAGTTAGTCTGCAGTGGCGTACACAGAATTTAATTTCAAGGGGAGCAGAGTTCTGTTCACAACTTTTGAGCCCTATATCAGTTAAAACCATATTTGGCAATTGAAATGTTTGCAAAATACAAATGTTGGGGACTTTGTTAGTGACACATTCGGCAAATGTGTTTCGATGAAACTTGTTGTTGTTATTTGCAATCGTTTGCTAAGCTAAAAAGTACTCACAATTTCATTTAAAAATTTACACCAAATAGAAACAGTGGACATGGTTTAGTGCACGATTTTTCGATTTCGGTTTCAGGGTTTCGACAATACACTTTAATTTTTGCTTTGTAGAAACCCAAAAGTTGACAACCTCACTACTTCGGTTGTGTAGGAGGCGAATTTTTCAACTTTAAGTAATTAATTAATTATAATAAATTTTGTATTTTGGCGATTTAAAATTGTTGCCGATTACTGAATAAATGATTCCAATCGGTTCAGTGGTTTCCGAGATACAATGTTTCCTTGCTTCACTACATTTACAAGTGTGCAACCAATTCCATGGAAAATTACTTAAGAGTTGTAAATATTGGATTGGTATGTATGGAAAAAACATTTGAAAGGGAAAATAAATGGGGGTCAGTCCTAAATTTCATACGTCTGGGTGACACTTGGGTGCAGTGGGAACCAATTTTTTAAACCATTTTTTTGTATGAAAGCCCCATTAAGTGTTGGAGATAGGGGTTAAGAATGTTCGAAAGAAATGTTCAAAAGAAAAAATTAGTGGGGCTCACTCATGGATTTCAACACTCTAAGAGCCATTTCTGAACAGCTGTGGAGAAATTTGTCGAATTTTCAAGCACTTTACGCCATTTAATTCCATTCTGGCTCCCTAATTTTTTGGCTTGTGCCGTTTTTCATCAAACTGCATAAAATGAGAGGCTCTGGAGCATGGAACAGCCATTATTAAGAATTTCCATACAACACTAAATCATATCTAATGTGAACGGGTGCTGGAACTGTCTCAAAAATAAGTTCAATTCCCCTATCCCTTGATATCTCCTACTCACACCCACTGGGCATAATACAATGATCCGAATGGACTAAGTGCTATGGAAGGCTTTTAGTCTTTCTGAATAAAAGACTAAAAATCAAATTTATTCACAAAACACTTTTGTAAGGTACGCAAAGAGCAAAAGTGGTGAATAATTGAAGCTTCAAACTTTGAGACGGTGCAACAAATCCTGATGATCCCCTTTGAAGTATGTGGTCACATGATTGACATTTACCATAGTCACTTCTGTTGTTTCAGTAGAAGTTCGCTCGATCTTTCGGTCTTCAGACTATAATTCAAACTAAAATACTAACATTTCGAGAAGATAACGAAGTGCCACCTGAACTCGCTATTTGTCTTTATTAACCTTTAGGACTGATTTCAGAGTTTACATAATAGTTCAGAGGATAATAGCAAGGAATATGACATTTTTAATTTATTTTAATTTATTTTATTTTATTTGTTGATAGACACAAATATCGTGCACCGAGACAGTGGTAACAAAATGGCGTCCACGCGCCAATTGTACGTTGAAACATTGCCACTGAAACCAACTAATCAACCTAATGTCTATTGCCACTTTAAAGTCAACGTGTTCAAACAATCTAATTTTTAGTTGAAGGCATTAAAGGCTGTAAATGTCAGTAAATTTCCGCTTAGTTGGAACATTAATAAATCCGCTCCTACCTCATCGTGAAATAGAACAATGCCCATTCGGATTTAGAATACTTTCGATACTTAATTTTTAATAAGTGAGAATAGTGAATAATAGATAACCAAATGTGGCATAAAGCACTGTGATCGTTAATAATCTTTAATGCTTTACCGGAAACAACAGGGAATGTCCGATGTCATTGCCTACGGTCCTAATTGAACTTAGGAATTCTCATGGTTTTAAATAATTTGTTTTTAATTTAAATAATTTTTATCTGGTTCTCGCATCATAGTAGAGTTTGTACCCGAGTGATTTCTTCTTGTTGCCACGAAATTTACAGCTGCATATCTATTCTAATAAAAAATCTATAGTTTAATTTGTAAAGCTCAAACAAACTCCGGTGAATTGTCGCCTTTAAAACGTGTCGAGTAGTGGAGCTGCTAACTTTTAGGATGACCGAATGCTTAGATTTAAACTCTCTCAAAATGTATTCATATTTTGTCGTCTTTTTTTTTAATGTAGAGAAGATATTTTCTCAAATTTGATAAATTTCTGAGAGTCTGAGAGTTATTTCATTTGACCGTTTGAACAGAAATAAAAACTTTATAAGAAGAACAGATAATTGAAGTTTTTAAGACACAAAGAAACTTTAAATTTATTTATATTTTATGTTAGGGGATTTCTCGGATCCGTAGTGGATTTTTGGGAGTTTTTGGATAGCGAAGTATGATGTGTTGTATATTAAATAGTCTAAGCACCCTATTTTATTTAAAATGTTTAAGCTTACAAAATGTTAGCTCGTTCTATCTCATTCTCACTTATTGCTGTCACAATGAAATCCCGCCAAAACTGGCACTTTTTATTTAATTCATTTGTTCTATGTTTTGTTTTTGTTCAGTTTTTGTTGTTAAGCTGTTATGAAGATAAACAAAAAAAGGCTGCAATAAAAAAATTATATGAATATATTTTTATTTTTTATCAGAAGTTTAATTCCTTTAAAATGACGCAAATAATTTTTAAAAAATTTCAGGAGATTTTCTAACTTATGGGAGGAAATTTCAGTATTTTTTTAAGATTTAGTAGTAAGTTATTTCAGGTATCCAGCAACACTGTCTGAGGGTGTCATTCGACTCAGAGATCAATCAGATTCTCATCGTCGGCAGTCTCAATAATTTGATTTGCCTATTTCAATGGAAACAAAAACCATGTAGAAAAAGCAAGGCTTCAGTCTTAGAAAAGCGCGTTAACCCAAATATGCCGACCGTACTGCATGCAGTACACCTGTTGGAAGGTGCTGCGGTAACTGTGCTTTAAATTTGCTAACCAATGATTCGTTCCATAGACAAAATTCAAAAAATTTATAGTCTCAGAATTTTGATGTCATTTCAAAGGTAAAACTCCAACTAAGAAAACCCCAAAAAATCTGTGCAAAAAATTAATTCGTTTCTGTGCAAAAGCGGCTCAAAGTTGAACCATTTTTCACAAAAAAATGTAAACACATACTTTCTGTTTTTTAGTCTATTGAGTAAAAAAAATTGGAAAAATACATAATTAGAAAGAAGTTGCTAAAACTTTCAGTATAGATTAAGAATTGATGTGGACATTTTCGCTTTTAATGTTTTCTCAAAATTTGTAAAGCTGAGGATTTTCCTTCATTTTAAATATAAAATATTTTTCTAAATAAAAAATCTGAAAATTGGCAAAACTTAGAGGAAAATATCTAAAAAGTATGTGAAATTATGTTCCTGGATTTTTTTTATTTAAAGAAGCATTCTTTCTTTGTCAGATAAAGTAATTACATCCTCCGATATTTTCCGATCTCAGAAAATAATTCTATTTGAAAAGTGGTCTAAACACCTATTTTTCAACAAAATTTATTTTTTCATCCCTAAAAGTATGCAATCAGCCTGAAAAATTGAGAAAACTGCAAAAAGCCAAAACATACGTCTATTATTATCATTGTTATTGCAAAACTAAAGGGTCCCAAGACAATTTCTGTTACTCTTTGCAATTACCAATGTTGAAGTTACCGATTAAATGTAAAATCTGAAAAATCTAGCCAACACACTCGTTGCTATAGCTCACCAAAAATGGCGAAAATTGCAAATTTAAGTCTCAGACATTGCCAAACTACAAAAGTTTAAGAAAAACAAAATGGAGATTTCACTTCAGCAGACCATGATTAACTAGTATGCCAAATTTTATGAAGAACGGACCACTGATTCTAATTTTGTACCGCGGTTGTACGGAGTCGAATCACTGTGCAATGCCCCGAACTAGTTACATAGTTATACTTAGTTACGGATAAGTTAAGGCTTAATGTCGCGTAAATTCAACGCTTGACAAACAAGTTGCTTCAAGCCAATTTGTGCGAACGATTAATACAATAACACCAACAGCTACAACAAGAATCACAACAGCGACTAAACTGCCAGCAGCGAAATAGATTAAAGTCGTTTGGCTAAACGTGCCACATGCCACACGCCAAATGCCAAATGCCACTTACGGCTTGCAACGTGAGCGGCACAGCCACAGTTGGCTGCCGTTGTCTGCAGGCGACCAGTGCAGCGACAATCCAATAAACTACTGAAGCGTTACAGAAGCGAAAAACAATTCCAACGACAGTCGAAACCGCCAACGCTATTGGCAGAAAATCAAAATTGCATGCTTGGTTGGTTGTGGGCAGCGGTCGATCGCGGTTGGCTCACCGCGAGCTATGCCGCCAAACACAGCGTCAACTCTACGCTTGCAACAGTGGCCGCCCACACTTCACACACACATACACACACACAGACAACGCTCATCGAAAAGCGCAGCAACAACAGTTGTTGTTGCATACATCACGCGCGCACTTTACCGACATTGCAAAAACGAGGTGAAGATGACAGAGCACAGCTGCCGTCTGTCTGCCTTTAGGCGTGACTTCACATGCGTTGGCCCGCACAAGTATTTAAAGTTGTCATATGTGCGTTGCGCCACTGCACACGTTGCCGTCCCCCGGAAGCGCCATTTGCCATTTGCCGCTGTGAAATCATTTTGTGAAACATGCGCTGCTACATGCAATTCAACCACTGCGTGTTCGCGGTGAAAAGTGCTCGCGAACCAAAGTCTACTTCAGGGCGAAAAATTTCAATTAAAATTGTTGTGTGCACAGTACCAGTGGCAATACCAGCATTTCCATATTAAACGCTGCCAAATTGCTATCCTCGAAAATGAACTGCGACTGGCAACGGCTCAGCGATGTCACAGTTGGCTGACTTTTGTACTTACTTGCTCACTTAACTGGCCCTAACGACCCGTTGCCGGGTTACGGCCTGTCGCAAAAGTTCTCTCTTTGCGCGAGCCTTCTCCAGCTGGTCACACCAAGAGATGGTCTCCCTCTTTGCCGTGGATCTCCAACTACTGCATCGAACACCTTTTTCGCGGGATCTTCATTGTCCTTACGACATGGCCCGCCGCTGACTGTTCATTCGCTGTGCTAAGTTCAGCTCATACCAACCTTTTCCGAACCTTCATACATAACTTCCTCCCGAACAGCCTCCCAAAAGTGTCAAAGGACCAAATTGAAGTGACCTCGTCAAGTAACAAAAACAAACCAATTAAAAGTTTTACTGATTTTTAAAAAGACAATCGAATGTAATCGGATGGGTTATGATTGGGTCAAGTTACAGGGTTGTGTGTTCGAATTCAAATAAGGAACATTTTTTTTGATTAGCTGTGATGTGTAGAACTAAAAAAAAAAATCCTGCTTCTTTCATTCTCTTGCGATGAGTTCGGTCAGTGTGGACGCTTCAAAGGTCTCTAATTATGTGAATATTTTTTTTGCAGCTTACCTGAGGTCTTCTCTGTCTTGGTGATCCTAATGCTGATATTAACTCTTTAGGCCTCTTATGAATAGTTAAGGTTTGAAAGCTGGTTCTTCTATTCTAGTTTTTTCATTGCGTAGGCAGCAAAGAGTACTTAGACCCGATTTAACAGTGGTTTGCTAACTTTTACCAAGAACCAAAAGTTAATCATTGATGAAAAAGTGTTAGCTTTCACAGTGGCCAGTTAGCTGAACAGCTGATTTGGATGCATGTATGGCAGCACTGCTGAAAACTGCTTACATATTGTTGGCAGCATTGTTCTGACACTGTTGAAATCAAAACAAAACAGATTAAATAAAACAAATTAATTTTTCCTTTGAATTTTTGTGAAAAATAAAAGAGCTTCGAGTTTTTCATCCTAAACAATTGTCAAACTTCTTTAAATGGCAGAAAAGAAAAGCAATAATTTTTAAATTCCTCAATTTTAAATGTTGAAAAATTTCAAAAATGATGTGCTCTCTCAAATAAGCTGATTTATCTCTTGGTTAACCGATGGTTAAGCATTCAACATTGGCTGGTTAACAATTGTTTAACCAGAGACTGTGAAATCGAAGAAGAGTAATTAACCATCATTTAATGGTTAACCAACCACTGAGAAATCGGGCCTTAGAATCTTCTAACTACAGTGTGTCACAGTGCCGCCTCTCCTTAAACGTACTTGAGGAAAAGTCTCGTGTGTACTTTCGCCAATGACCTCAAGTCAGTTACCCTTTTCGGATTTTTGCTGACTGCTTCCAATGACTTAATTGGTTACAAAATCGAACGTTAAAAGATGAAAAGGAACAGAAAACAGAAAAAATGAGAAAGATTCCACAACTTTTGAAATCCGAAAATTTCATTAGAAAAATTCAAATGGAATAAAAAAGAACAGAAAACAGAAAAAATGAGAAAGATTCCAGAACTTTTGACATCTGCAAATTTCGTTAGAAAAATTCAAATTTAATAAAAAACAACAGAAAACAGAAAAAATTAGAAAGATTCCCGAACTTTTGAAATCTGCAAAATTCATTAGAAAAATTCAAATTGAAATTTTTATGACACACAGATTTCTAATGTTTAGATACTTTTAGTTGGAAAAATGTGTTGGTTAAATTTTCTAAGTTCAATTTTTAACCGAATAGATTTGCTAAAAAGTTTTGAAAAACCTCCATTCAGGCGCTAATGGGTTAATGAGATACTTATTTACTAAATTCCATACAGAATTTCAACTCTAATTATCTTTGCTTTGATTATCTCAAGATTATTTTATAAAAAATTGCAACCATATACCAAAAATTATTAGAATTTTAATTCATTTCTTTTGAATATTTCAGAATATTTTACAAAAAATTGGAATCATGTACCAAAAGTTGCTGGAATTTGAACTCATTTGCTTTGATAATCTCAAAATTTTTTTTCTAAAAAATCATGTACCAAAAATTGCTAGAATTTGAATTAATTTTCATTGATAATTTCAAAATATTTTAAAAAAATTGGAATCATGTACCAAAAGTTGCTAGAACTTTAATTCATTTCTTTTGAATACTTCAAAATATTTTATAAAGTTTTGGAATCATGTACCGAAAGTTTATAGAATTTGAATTCATTTCTCTTGAATATTTCAAAATATTTTATAAAAAATTGGAACCATGTACCAAAAGTTACTAGAACTTTAATTCATTTCTTTTGAATATTCTGAAATATTTTATGAAAATTGGAATCATGTACCAAAAGTTGCTAGAATTTCAACTCATTTGCTTTGATAATCTTAAAATTTGTTTATAAAAATTAGAATCATGTACCAAAAATTGCTAGAATTTGAATTAATTTTCATTGATAATTTCAAAATATTTAAAAAAAATTGGAATGATGTACCAAAAGTTGCTAGAACTTTGATTCATTTCTTTTGAATACTTCAAAATATTTTATAAAGTTTTGGAATCATGTACCGAAAGTTTCTAGAAATTGAATTCATTTCTTTTAATATTTCAAAATATTTTGTAAAAAATTGGAACAATGCACCAAAAGTTGCTAGAATTTAAACTCATTTCTTTTGAATATTTCAAATCATTTTACCAAATATTGGGATCATGTACCAAAAGTTACTGGAACTATAGTTAATTTCTTTTTAATATTTCAAAATATTTTATAAAAAAATGGAACCATGTACCATGTACCGGAATTTTAATTCATTTCTTTTGAATATTTCCAAATATTTTATAAAAATTTGGAATCATGTTTCAAAAGTTGCTAGAACTTTAATTCATATATTTTTAATAGGTACTTCAAAATATTTTATTAAAAAATTGGAACCATGTACCAAAAGTTGCTGGAATTTGAACTGATTTCCTTTGGTAATTTCGAAATATTTCACAAACTATTCTTTTAAACTCAGTTAACTTGTCTTTTTTGTTGGCGTAAATTTCATGTTGAGATGGAAATCTGTAAATGTTACCAAAACTCAAATGAACCAAATCCAAATCGAACAAAACTTAATCCCTTCTTTTTCTTCGAAATTGGAAAATCACACCGACAGCTGTAAAAACTTTTGAATTTAACAGCACAAAAGCGAGAACAACGATTCAACGATTATTGTTCAACACATCCCGTTGGCCCACGACACGGCCCGACTGTAAAACGACACCGCTGCCGACCGCAATGCAAAATGTTCCGCCTTCAAAAAAAGCTAAAAAGCATGCAGCGCCAGATTTGCAGTGACTAACTTGAATTAAATGTGAATTGTGTTCAATTGTATGCGAACAGTGCAATGCCGAATTGTCCAACAAAAAATACAAAGTAAAGAAAAAATATTGCATACAAAATGTTTGCAAGCAAATATGCAAAATGTGTGAGAAAAGCCAAAGTGGAGCTGAAAATTAAAACTGGCAAAGCGGAAATGTGCGTTGCAGCATTAGGGAAATTTTTCTCTCATGCAAAACGACAAAGTCGTGTGAACGACTCGCTACGGAGCCAGCGGCAGTGTTGTTTTTATTTTTGTATTTGTTGGTGACGGTAACGGCTAAGGCGATGGCAGCACTGTGGCGGTGCGGCTTATCCTTTGCGCATATCCTTTGGCGCATGTTTTATGTAATCTACACACACACATCCACAGGTGCGTGAATCGTTTAAACAGCAAATTTTTCGTGTCGGCCCGAGCCTACGTGGCTTGGCTGAGTGCGGCGCGTGTGTTTGCTTTTGGGATTTGGCAGGAAATTACATTTTAGCTGAAGGAAAATGTTGCTTAGTGGCGCCGAAGAGCGGTTTCGGTCTCGTATAAATGAGTGTATGTTTGCGAGAGAGCGACAGAGAGAGAAAAGAATAAATGTGCAATGATGTGTGCGCTTGTGTGTGTGTGTGCCTCGACTGAAATGTCGCATTCGGGCTAATCGACTGTGCGCCAACATCTACGTGCACACAATAAACGATTCGTTATTTGCCTGACGCGCCCATTCGTGTGCCATTCAGTTGTTCGTGCTTGGGCACAAATTGTTTGCTTTTATTATTATTACTTTGTTTTTTTGTTTGCAATTCGATTCTAGTTGTCGTTGGCTGGTGTTGTTGTCTTGTGTTTTGTTACCTAGGCGTCACCTTAGAAATTTGTTTGCGCTCAAATTGCGAATAACACAAACAATGGCCACAGTCATAAATAGTAACAATAGCAGCAACAACAACAATCAAAACAACAATAACAATAGGCAACGACAGCAGTAAGCAAGCGGCAAATAGCAACAATTTGCAGTCGACATTAGGATTTGAATGGGCATCCGGACACACGGCACAGTTGTATGCTGTACATATGTACATATGTGCGAGTGAATGTGTTTATATGTATGTTTAGCTGAAAGACGCTTTGGCCGGACGAACGGACGTATGTACGCTGTCCTTGTTAAAAGCCTACAAATGACTTTTGTGTTCATTCATTTGTATGTTAGTGCCAATGTGTGCTCAACATAACAGCAACAACAACAACAAACAAAACGGCACCAACAATACACAACAACTAAACGAATTGTTAATAACGCAATGCTGCCGCATACGCACTGGTTTTGTTGTGTTGTACGGCAGTCGGTATGTCATTTGCTCAAGTCAATTTTTTTGCACTTGGCACGCTTTGCTGCTTTGTGAGTGTGTGTGTGTATGTTGCAGGACTGAAATTTATGTGGGGGGGGGGGGGAGGGAGGCGGCACAGATTAATTGACTGTTAGTAAACGTTTGCAGGGAAATCACTCACTGTGAAGGCAAAAGAATTATTTTTGAGTTTTTTTATTGAATAACAAACAAAATTAAAAACCAAATTAAAATTAAATTTATATTTAAAATAAATATTTAAATATAAATATTTAAAAATATATTTATAATTTATAATTATTGAAATTTTTATTTATAATTTTTATAAGAAATTTTACAATTTATATAATTATAATTTTTTATAATTTTTATGAAATTTATGTTTAGTAATTATATAAAAATTAATTCTTAAACAAAACAAAACTAAGAAACATTTAAGAAAAAAGCTAAACACAATATTAAAAATATGTAAACCCAAAAAAAACGCTGAATGCTTTCAGTGCCCAGTTAGAAGTACTCAATCAGAAATTGTAGAGTCCTTTCGTCCCTCAGTTTGTTGTAACAAATTATTAAGAAAATAATTTTGTATTGATGGTAAAATACTTATAACATCAAACTACACTTAAAATATTGTTTCTCAAAAACTTCAAAAAAACTGCAAAAGTCATGGCCCAAACACATTAACGACAGCTTTAACTGTCGCCGTGTAGCCAACTACTTAATTACAATGAAAGCGGCAGTTTTATTTTGTGCGCCTTTTTACAAATTGACATAAATTTTATTTTTTATTAATTTTTTTTTTATTTACATAAATTTTATTGTTCTATTCGATTAAATTTATAATTAAATGATTCTTTATCGATTTAAAACAAATGGCAATCTGTACTTATTTATCAAACTACTAAATTACAACTGAAATACTAAGAAATGTGCAGCTAATTGTTATTTATTTATTTATTTATTTATTTATTTATTTATATATTTATTTATTTATTTATGTATTTATTTATTTATTTATTTATTTATTTATTTATTTATTTATTTATTTATTTATTTATTTATTTCGGTCTACAGAACAAATTCTTACAGACTAATTAAAAATAGTGAACAAGTTGATAGCAAATAGAAAAAGTAAATAGCACTCCAACAAAAGGGAATGTTTTGAAGCTAATGAAGTTACCAGCTGATTTGGTTTTGTCGAAAATAATTCTTAGGTTGGCGACAGCCACAATTGTGGTCAGTGCTCGTGTAGCTGCGTATTTGTCAAAATAATGGTCTCAATAAGAAAGTTCTGTTACCATATTTTGACAGATGTGGCCGTGTCGCTGCCGTCGTTAATGTGTTCGGCGCATCAAGCAAGAATGTCGCTCATACGCCCCGTTGCACCTTGAATTATTGAATATATTTATGCATCTGTGCTTCGTTAAAGTCGTTTTATTTTTATTTGCCTAGTGCAGACTTTATAAAAAAGCAAGCATACATTTTTTTCTATTGGTTCAAATAAAAGCAAAATAATGCAAGTGCAATAATTACAAATATTAGCAAAAAAATTTGTATTGCATATCATTTTTCGCTATTTCGCAAAAAAAAATATAAATTTGAGGTTTCCATGGAATATGATTGCATCATAACTAATGCAACAAAGTTAAAAAAAAAACAGAAAATTTAGAGGAAAAAATAAATTAAAAATTTATTTAAAAAAATACTAAAATAAGGTAAAAAAAGTTGAAAAAAATAATTAAATAAAGTAAAATAGACAATCTGTTTTATTATATTCAAATTCATTTAAAATTATATAAAATTAATGTCACAAAAGAATTCCATTTTATTAACGTTATTAATTTCCAAATAAATTTGACATTGTTTCCATAAAAATGAAATGTGTTAATCATAAATTAAACGAAATTGTGTCGTCATGTGAATAACAAAAATTGTAAACCATGCTAACGTTGAATACATTTGAGTTGGTAATTTTCAATTAGCAACAGAATTCAATTTAAAACAAAATAATTTATTTTGTATTCGGCACGTCACGATTGGTTTTTTTTTTGTTTTTTTTTAACTCGAACAAACGCGCAGGGGATGACCCCTATTAATGCGAAGCATTGCGTTGGTTCAGAAGGATATTGGTTTATATTTAAGTGATGCTTATGCTTATTTCGCACTCGTATACGAGCACTTGTACACTTTGTTGAATTTATAACACCGAGACAAAAGGGATGCCGATACTGTAAAGTGTGTACCTGTTTTCTTTCGAATGTGGCCGTTCAGTTCATTTAGCAAAGTTTTGCCTATTTTTCAATGGGAAAAGTGTAGTGTAAAGTAAAAAACAATTTCATTTCGCCCATGGCGCTGTGTAAGGTTGCAGTATGCTTGTATTTGTAATTTGAAATGGGATTATCCAAGAACGATTTCTTCTGCTGCTTCACCTTTGCCCATTTCTATTTCCACTTTTGCTTCCACTTTCACTTTTGCTTCCAACTATTCCCACTGCAATTTGTTTGACCTTCATACTCGTTTTTCCTTGTCACAATTTGCCACTGTTAACTTTACCAAATTTGGGTATTTATGTTTGTGCTTCCGATTTGGTGCGCATATATATGTGAAATCGCATTGAGGCCTGCTTTCAGCATCACGTCTTCACTTAAGCGTATTTTCACCAAGTCAGCAAACACACACATACAAGTGTGTGTGTGTGTGTGAGCGTTTACGTGCATAAATAGCAACCGAGTTAATTTAACAAAATACCCGACACTGCATAAACACAAATCCGCTCGCCAAACACACACCCACAAATAAGTCACTTGCACATTGTCTGAGACTCTTTCGCCCTCTCTTGTTGGCCGCTCCCCCTCCCTCCCCGTTTGCCATGCCATTTACCGTCTTAACCTGCTCCTCGCAGCCAGCTTCCTGCAACTAAACACTTCACAATATTGCCGTCAGCGCTGGCCTATGCTACACACGCCTTTTGGGGCTTAATGTAGATTGTGTGATTTACGAAATTGAATAAATAAAATAAATTGCTTAATTTACTGATAAATTTCATTGTACATACAAACACAAATACGCTAGAAACGCAAACACACACACTCACATGCTGCCGCCTGGACCCAATACAGACGCACCGCACACAGCGCTCTGTGTGCGTGCGCTGAGATTTATTTGAAATTTATGCCACCACACCACACAAACCCAGTCACGGTCGCTCAAGTCAGCGCAGGTGTGATTTTCTGGGTTTAATCTACAAGCACACACACAGACACACACACACAAATGAGGCGCTCATAAACCATGCCTCGACAAGCGCCACTCGCCCACTCCTTGCCAGCCGATCACGCATCGTGTGCGCCAGTTCAGGGTTAATTTGCTTAGCCGGTCACTGGCCACTGGACCGCCGATTAGCCCCTTCGACACCCCGCTCGGTCACTCATTTGCTGGCACATTGTTTTTCGATTAAGCTATGAAGGCGTGCCTTGTTCAGTGTGGCTCTCCTTCGTTCGCTCCGCTCTGTTGCCGGCGTTATGCAATTTTTCCCCAATTGTTTTCGGCGCTGTTTGCATTTGTGTCGACGATTTGTTGGCCAGCCGCAGCAGCCGCTGTGATGGGTCAAAGGGCAAAGGGTCAAACGTACGGTGCCGACGGCATTCGGTCAGCGGTTAGAAACCCAATTAATTATATTTAATAGACGTTAAAAGGGGAAATTGTTTTCGTTTTGCCAAATTGCGGCTTGTGCGGCGCCGGCGGCGCGGAGTGGCGTGGCGTGGCAGTTGTTCGAATAAAATTTACAGGTACCAAGAATTGCTTTTGTTTTCTTCTGGGCGAAAACGTGCTTGAAATCAATTCAAGCATTCACTGGAATTTTCGGACAGAACGAAAGGTCTGACAGGCGTTTGCCATTTCTGCTTGTCTGTGATTTTGCCTAATTTACCGTTGTCTAAGCGGATGAATCTATACAAAATTGTTGCCAGTACAAATGGTCCTGTCTCGGGACCGCCTTTGCCGCCATTTGCAAAAGTTATACAGGGTGGCGCAAAACTCAACACTCTATCGGCAGATGCTTAACTTTTGCAAATGAAGGCAAAAGTAAATTCTGCTTTGACATTCGTTCATTCAGTCAGTCATTCATACATTCATTCATTCAATCATTAATTAATTCATTCATTCATTCATACATTCATTCAGTCATACATTCATTCATTCTTTCATTTATTCTTTCATACATTCATTCATTCATACATTCATACATTCATTGATTCATACATTCATACATTCATTTATTCATTCTTTCATACATTCATACATTCTTTCATTCATTCATTCATTCATTCATTCAGTCATTCATTCATTCATTCATACATTCATTCATTCATTCAGTCATACATTCATTCATTCTTTCATTCATTTATTCTTTCATACATTCATTCATACATACATTCATTCATTCATTTATTCATACATTCATTCATTCATTCGTACATTCATTCATTCAATGAGCCATATAAGCTGTGATGACTTTTGCGCCACCCTGTAAGTAGCGAATTTCTTTGACAACCAGCAGTCGAAATTGTTTTCTTTAATTTTAATACTTGAATGAAGTTTAAACTCAGTTTAAACGCCCAATCCAATTAAGTTATTCACCTTCGGCTTAAATTTTAGCCGATTGTCAGTATTATAGTCGATTAATCGGCTTCGGCTAAAATGTCACCATCGGCCAGGTTAACCCTTTTGCTATTATAAATGCAACTTTGTGGATGCATAAACTTTCTTTGTATGGTTTCGGCAATCATTTGTTTTTGTCTTAAGGATGGTTTGGAGTATTAGAAGTATTTTGAATTAACAAACTGCATACTGGATCTTTTAGTATATCAAATAACCAAACACGTTTCTTGAATGTTATTGCTTTTCATAATAAAGAAAAAAGAAGAAACAATAAGAGAATTCGTTAAATAAATTAAATTAAATTTCGATAAATGTTTTAAATACTTGAATGGAGAAATATTTGATATTGAATTTTGTGCAAAAATTTAATGTTTTAATAACACTGTGCGTGACTTATATGATTATATGATTGATTAATTATAATTAAATGACACTCATACGCCACGTCGCGCTGCGCTCAAAAATGCACATATCGCAATTACACAGTTTAAATGTATTTTTTTATGGATTGGTGTCTTAAGCAAATGTGTTGGTCGTTAAAATATCTACAAACTTGCCGAAGACAGTAAAGCGATATTCGGAACGATTTAGGACCTATTAGCATTTAAACGTTCGAAGACTTAAGCGACGAACTCGACTAAAATGAGCAAACTTCAAAGTCGGATTTCTCTTAAACTAGAGCCAATCCAGCCAAACGGCTGGTGGATCTCAACTCAGTATACCTATAGAAAGTCGCTCTGTAGGTCCCCCCCATGTCTGAATTTTCGACTTGCACAGTGTTATTACTACAACAGTGATATGGTTGTTATCAATTTTACATACTAAACTGTTAAAAATTCAAAAAATTATTACAACATTCCGTCGATCTCAATAGTCCTTCATACTAGAGACTACAGTTTGGTTCCTTGATCGGGCTGGTTAGTAAACTAACTAAACTAATAAACTCTTGTCCACTTCTATCGCTATCCATATGAATAGATGAGAATTATAAGTATCGCACTTGGCGATAGTGGCCAAGTGTCCTCCAAGTGTGAAAGAAAACTGCCAACTGCCACAAACAAACAGTGCCGCACACCCATTTCAAACCGGTTAAATTGTAGTATTGCAGTGGGCCAAATAGGCCTAAGTATGTCTCATACAGAGGCAGCCACCCTAACCTAACCTGATTCCTAATGAAATTGTTGTTAACACAGACACGTAGTGAACAAATTCCAAGAATTTGAAATTTAAACTTTCCACTGTAAAATGATGCAGCGAAAGAAGGAATACAAAATTGGTAAAGGAACTTGTTAACGAATTGACCAAAGACAGATCATTCGAAAGTGTTAGTAAATATAAATTTACATCAGTTATTAGATTATTTAGTTTGGTTTGTACTTAAGTGAACTGAAAACGTGTTTAAAGTTAGGCAAATACTTAGTTCAAAAGATCAGCATCGAAGATTTTAAGAATCGAATTACTTACTCAAATGTTGGAGAAAAATAATTGTTGCAACATTCGACGCTCCAACGCTCACATAAAAGGTGCCGCAAGAGTTATCACCCTATCGGAAGATCCTGATGTCAATTCAGCTTTGATATTTGCAAAGCAAACAGGTACTTCTGCTAATTCTACTTTGTAATTGTTTACATCACAAATGTCAAAGAAGACATTTGTCGCCATTTGTAAAAATTATAGCATCTTCCAATAGGGTAGGACATGTTGTTGTCATGTGGCAATAGAATAATGAAACTATAAAAAAGATTAGGGAGAGATGACCTTGTTTTCCATGGAGGTAATGCCAGACAGCAGACAACTTTAAGGATCTTAAATAATAAATTTGAAAGGTTTTGTTGGGAATTTCTAATCCAGTTTTTCTAAGACTGATCTTTCTTTACCATATTTCAGAATTCATTTCAGTACAGTTCAAAGAAATTATAAAAGAGATTAAATGCATCAACAGGTCACGGTTAGTCAATGGAGATAGCCTTATTTCCAATTGGGATAATGCCAGACAGCAGACCTCTTTAAGGACCTTAAAGAAATATTTGAAAGATTTTGTTGGGAATTTCTAACCCAACCTTCATATAGCCCAAGACTAGTTTTTCTTTACCATATTTCCGAATTCAGTTCAGTACATTTCAAAGGCTTTTAATGAAAGTCGAGTTTTGGAATTCAGAAATTATAAAAGAGATTAAATGAATCAACAGGTCACGGTTAATCAATGGAGATGACTTTGTTTCCAATGGGGATATTGCCAGACAGCAGACTTAGGAC
Organism: Melieria picta; assembly: GCA_964056695.1. NCBI lineage: Eukaryota > Metazoa > Arthropoda > Insecta > Diptera > Ulidiidae > Melieria > Melieria picta. The sequence goes on along the minus strand of OZ057399.1, from coordinate 35,742,644 downwards.
TAATTTTAGGGACCTAAAATCAAATATTTTAAAGATTTTGTTGGGAATTTCTAACCCACTTGGGCTATAGCCCAAGACTAGTCTTTCTTAACCATATTTTCGAATTCAGTACTGTTCAAAGGTTTTTAAAAACGGTCTTTGAAAATGTCTTGTCACAGTTTCTGACTGCAAAATATCTCAGAAGTTTTGTCTTAAAAAAAATTACACTCTACAACAGCATTTCTGCACAGAGTAACGACCGTATATTTCTGAAAGAGGACGTCATACTGATCATTTTTGCCGAACAAAGTAATAGTCCAGCACGTCTGAGTTTTTTGTAATTTGCACATAAAGTTTAAAGGGTCCCTATAGACTTTTACACGGAAAGTATAAAAACTTGAAGAGCTAGAGCTTTGATGTCTAAAACAAAGTTGTTTGCATTAAAAGTGTGAATCTTTTTTGTGGACACATGAACCCCCCTTCCCCTTTCCTTACCACCCTTTTTCATGTTTTTCGGAAAATTTTTTTATAAAAAGCTGGTATTGAGTAAAATATTGAAAAAAAATACCATATTGTCTTTTGGGAAAATATTCCTCATTAAAAAATAAGGGGGGTCTTCAAACACCAAAACTTTCTCAAAACTTCCCCCAAAAAAATAAAAAGCCTTAAACACGAAACCTTCATTTAAAACTTTTTTCATAAATTGCCAGCTCTGCTTCAGATGTTGAGAAAAATGTTGAATATTAAAAAAATAAATATTTTCCATTCAAAAATAGTTCAGCTGGTCTCCAAACAAGAAGTCCCCTCTTAATAAAATAAGCCATTTTTATGATTTTAATATAAAAATAATTGACTTTTATTGGAACAGAAGAATACAAAAAAATCGAAAAACTTTTCTACAACCCAATGTATACGTTCACCTCGTGGAAGTGTAGCTCCTCATTATCGCTCCGGGGTAGTCTTCCTGCACTTCCTCGTTTTCCACGTTTTCCAGAAGTTCTTCCCACTTCGGACCTTACAACAGTAAACTTGCGAATTATCGAATGAAGAGTAATGAAAACAAAATGTATTTGCTTGAACATATCCCAGAAATACTTGTGTGACACTCTTTCAGCCTTTCGAATGCTGACCAAACCACGCCACATTCTCGACTAACTACACCTGAATGCCTTAAGGCCAAAGCAAAACCTCACATCTCAGACAACATCAACTTTGGCCCATAAGTACATTTCAGAAATTGATTCACTTGTCATAAACATTGTCAAAATGTGCTGCAAATGAATTGCGAGATTGAAAAATCGTAAACCTAAAATGGCATTTGAGTGACGCAATTACCTGAAGTAGTTGTCGGTCGTTATACATGGTCGTTATTGGCGTTATTGCATTTCATACAAAATTCCCACAGCCCATTCGACCCACACACACAGACACACACATATGCACACTCGCATTGTTGGCATGTTTACGGTGCAGCTGCACATCACTCGGTAAACAGTGAGTAGCGAGCAGAATGGCAACAGCAACAATAACAACAACAGTGACAATAAGGGCAATAAAATCAAATCAATTTGATCACAAAGTCAGCGCACATTTTAAAATGTATAAGACAGCAACTTGAACTTTCACTCACACACACAAACACTTGCGCGGCCATACAGACACATACACACACAAACACACACATACCGCGCATCAGCGGAAGCTTCAAGTAAAAGCTTCCAACGCTTGACCGATTTAAACTGTCGCATTATTATTTTATTCTCTGCATTGTTGTTGTATTTTTAGAATAAAACGCCAATGACTAACAACTTGTCACTCAAAGTATTTTTGGCATTAAGTTAGCAGCATAGATGGATAGCAGCATTTTGTGCTAATAGGTTTTTTTTTTGGTATTGTTTTGTTGTTGCCGCACAACTGTGAATCGCACGTCTGAGTATGTGACAGCGCTGAACCGGAAGTGACAGCACACACACACACACGCGCGCTCCCTCACCCACATGACAATCCGGTCAAATGTTTGTGTGTGTTTTGGCTGCCATCGACCCAGAGTGAATATTTATGCTGTGCAGCACTTGAATTGCTCTGCGGCGGCGGACGTGCTTGCAGTTACGTAAATGGATACAGGCCAACGCCTGTAAGTAGGCTAAGGAATTTGTAATTTGAAAAATTTGTAACCGCAACGGCCGGCGTTGAGTTGTTGTTGTTTCCACACCCACATTCGATTCGAACAGCTTAAATGGTGCACATGAGTTGTGGTGACCATGTCGCCGATTCTGAAAACATTGGCCTGGACATTGGTGCAACACTCTTTGCAATGAAGTGGCTGCTCGAAATTTGATTTGATGTTTTGAACTTTTCATCATACAATTTACACAGGATGACGAGTCTACAGGCGGTCAACCACAGAAGATTAGTTGAGGTTATGTGATCTTTAAACATGCAACAAGTTCGCCCGCATCACAGTATCCTTGAAACTATTTATTCGCAAACTCAAGTCTAGTCAGGAAATGTGACTAAACTGATAACAAATCAGATAGGAAAAGAGAAAAAAACCATGAAAGTGAATAACAGAGGAAGAATAATTTCCGTTGCCACTGATGATAGCTGGTTTCATTTCGTTTATTTGGGGTACAAATAAGTTTTGAGTTATTGCCATCACAAGATTCTCAAAACTATTTATTCGTAAACTTAAGTCTAATGACTAAGAGTGAAGTGAGAGAGTGAGTGAAGAGTGAAATGATAAATAATCAGATAGGAAGAGAGGAAGAACGTGAATTAGAGAGGAAGAATAATTTCCGTTTCCGTTGCCGTCGTTTATTGAAGAAACAAAAAAGTTTTGAGGAATTTGCAAAAGTCAGCATAGCTAACATTAAATCGCATAGAACAATCTTGTAGTTGTTTGCAAAATTTGTCAAGGCAACTTTGGCGGCACTATTTACGATACATTGATTCTTTCGATTTCCATGGCCTGGCTGATCAATACTTCACTTCAGCAAGGAGACAAAAATTGGGTCGATTCTTGAAATATGAGAAATATTTTCAAAGGCTTTTTAAAAACCGAATCCACTTAGGGACGTGTCAGATTAAGATTTAATACTTATAGCAGAAAGATTTAAACTTGACCATGGCTCTTGCAATGGGTTCATTCAAGACATAGTTTGAGCTCTAAGCTCCACTTAAGGACCTATCAAGTTAAGACTTAACAAGAGTGACAGATTTAAACTTAACCATGGCTCTTGCAATGAGTTCATTCAAGGTTAGTTTGAGCTCTGAGCTCCGCTTAAGGACCTGTCAAGTTAAGACTTAATGTAAAAGACAAAATTAAACTCAACCATGGCTCTTGCAATGGGTTCATTCAGGGCATAGTTGGAGCTCTAAGCTCCACTTAAGGACGTGTCAAGTTAAGACTTAACAAGAGTGACAGATTTAAACTTAACCATGGCTCTTGCAATGAGTTCATTCAGGGTTAGTTTGAGCTCTGAGCTCCGCTTAAGGACCTGTCAAGTTAAGACTTAATGTAAAAGACAGAATTAAACTCAACCATGGCTCTTGCAATAGGTTCCTTCAAGGCATAGTTGGAGCTCTACTTAAGGACCTATCAAGTTATATCTTAATATGGGTGACCCATTTAAACTCAATCATATCTCTTTCAATGGGTTCATTCAAGACACACTTTGAGCTCCGAGCTTTAATTCTATCGTACTGGACACTGTGCCGTTTCTGTCAAAGTTCAGTTGCACCGCGCTGTAATGTTGATAGTTAAGTTTATGGTCAGCTCGGCCTGCAGGCAATAATTGAAGTGCAAACATCACTATAATTCATTTCAAATCCACAAAAACACGTACGCACAGACACAAACACATACACACACACAAACGCAAGCGGCCAGTGCCTACGGTTCGCTTCACTCAGCCTCAGTGCTCAGCGTTTTCCAAAAATGATTGATGTTATTGATTTACATAGCACATCACTGGCTGCTGCCTCTTCCATGTCACCTCGCCCACCTTACACGCCTGCCCGCCCCTCCCTCTTCGCTCCCCGAGGAGCACATGCACAGTCGAGTTGTGAGCGATGAGTTTTATTTATTTTCCCACTTCAAGTTTCAGTGCTTTTGGGTGTTTTCTAGTTTTCGTTATGCGTTTTTTTTTCTTATTTTAACATTTTTTAATGTTTGCATTTAGAAAGTGTAGGGAATTGTATAAAAATAAAAATAAAAAAATTAAAAATAAAAAGTTGAATCCAAGTGTCAAATGACAATTTCGCAAAAATGCCAAATAACAAAATGATTGAGTGAATGCCATTGAGAGACAGACGTCTGCGACTGCTTTCAGGCCGAGTGACGCGTCGACTCGGCAGCGCATAGCAGAAATCAAAAATCAGCAATCAGAAAAATGGCACAAATGTAATTTCAAATTTTCCGGGCACTGCCTTTAAATATTTTGAATTATGACCAGCAGGGAGTTTATTTAATTTATTTGCTTTTCGATTTGTGGCTGTTGTTGTTGTTGTTGTTTTTCTTTGCTACTTTGACAAATCCCTCAAGGATTTTCTTGTAAAATTCGGCCACAAAGCTTCGGACGGGAGATGGTGGTGATGGGAATTGGAATGGACATTGATGAAAGAGAGAGAGAGAGACCCGAGTAGTAGATCAGGGAACTTCCAGAAGTCAGAACTAATTGAATGAGAAATTCAAATATGATTTTATTTCCATGCGGACGCCGACAGCACCAAAGTGGATACAGCTGTCTGCTACCGTTGCCAAATTTAATACATAGATACATATGTACATATATGAGCCGTTCACAAGCCTACCTCGCGACACTAATTTGACTCTTGGAGAGTTTAGTGAAGCACTCAAAATGACACTAAAATCACAGAATCACAGAATCATCGAAAAGCGTCATAAATCGATTTCGCTTGTGAAGGCCTCATACATATTTATTTATTCCTAATTATTATACATAGATACGTGAAACACATGTGTACATACATACATATGTACGTACGAAGGCGTCTGCTGTCTGGATATGTGCGTGCAATTTGTGTTGTTGTCATTTTCTTGCCAATTCAAATTGTTGCAATTTGTAAACAAATGCCTGTGTCTGTGTGTAGTTGAGTGTGCCTGTGTGTGTGTGTAAATAATCAGATCTAGTTGGGCAAATGTGTTGAGCAACTTACCAAGATCCCAATTACGATAATGCGGTGCTTACTTACGATAATATATTGGAATATTATTTATAGGGGGCGAAGTAACTCGCAGCTAAGAGTCCCAATTTTGGTTATTTTAAAAACTGCATTTCATAAATTGTTGATAAGCGATATTTTTCTCTTTTGTCGAAGCTAATTTTTTGGCCTTACAAGGATCAGACAAACCCAAGAAATTAAGTTTTTCAAGGTCAATAGACCATACCATACATTAAATACATTTTTCCTTAAATCAATTCACAATACAGATTTCTAACTACTCCTTAAAAAATTCATTCTTATGATCTTCTTTAACTGGAAAAATACTGTAGTTATACACACATACAAACAATTTTTTTTAGAAAAATCCTGAAACACGTGTCAACTAAATTCGTTCAAAGATGCAGAATACAAATTTTCATCCAATTCTAAAAGATGAATTTTTTTCCTGACATCCGTGCGGTGCCCCTTTCCGTTTTAATGCTAATTGCATTGCTCCTGCAGCATGAGTGGCGCATTCAGGGGGTAGTTTTGGGGGTTGAAACCCCCCGAAATATTAGGGTCGACTTTAATACTACATACAAATTAAAAGGCATTTTATAAATATTAAAGAATTACTTTTTGAAACCCCCTCTAAAATATTTTTCTGAATCCGCCCCTGTGCAGCATTAACAATTTTTTGCCTCTCCTGAAAATTTGAATTTTTTTTTTTTTACAATATGTGTTCCCATATGAGAAATTTTACTGTCTTAGTACCAATTTCACTGTCGATCATAATCTCCTAAGCCATACCACAACAACCTCATTAATGATCACAACAACATTGTTCTTGTAGTCACAAAAATCAAGCACCGAAATCTCTTTTTGGTAGAAAAACTGAACTGAGAATCTTGTGAAATGAATTATAGCAACCCGAAAGCCAGTCTGAGCCATCGAGAGTCAGTAAACGCAGATTTGTTTGTTGTAATTGAGTCAGCAATCGTTGTACTGGGGGTTACTGGGTTACAGGTCGCCATATACAAGTTTCTTTTATAAATTGAATCTTATTTTTAAAAACTGCATAAAAATATTATAAAAACGTCCAGTCATCAGTTCTTGATCAACGCAAATGAAACTTGTGCGGCCGCTGAGCACTCATCATCCGAACTAGGACATGAGACAATATCAACGAATTTATTTATTTATTGTTACAAAATCAGTGATATGAAGAACGGGTTCTTCATTCATATTTAAACACACATATTTCTTAGTAAATTTAATTATCAAAATCAAAATAAATACTAAGCACAACATACCAGAAAAACTCACAAAATTTCAATGAAAATTTTACTCTGCAATTGTGTATTTTACGTTTAAATAATAACAATTACGCTTCAAGTTTTATTTTCCACTTCAAGTTTTATTTTTCGCTTGAAGTTTTGTTTTTCTCTTTAGAAAAATAAGCTATATGTGGTTAAGCTAATTTTTGGTATTTTAATGATTATTTTACAAGAATGATTTTTCGCTTGCAAGATGCAAATTGAGTTCTTCGAGTTTAAATTTTATTTTGTGTTGGGAAAATAAATTTAACATATAGTTTTTGTTTTGAGAATGAACTTTTAATACTTGAAAATAATCGTTATTTGTTGAATGTTAAATGAAAATCTTTAAATTGGGGGTTTGTAGCATATTTTGAGAGTAAGAAAAATCAAATTAATATAATAAATTAAAATAAAATAAAATAAAATAAAATAAAATAAAATAAAATAAAATAAAATAAAATAAAATAAAATAAAATTAAATAAAATAAAATAAAATTAAATTAAATTAAATTAAATAAAACAAAATAAAATAAAATAAAAAAAAATAAAAATAAAATAAAATAAAATAAAATAAAATAAAATAAAATAAAATAAAACAAAATAAAATAAAATAAAATAATAAAAAAAAATAATTAAATTAAATAAAATAAAATAAAATTAAAAAAAACAAAAAAATAAAAATAAAATAAAATAAAATGAAATAAAGTAAACGAAAATAAAATAAAATAAAATCAAAAAATACAAAAAATAAAATAAAATAATCACAAAAACTAAATATAAAATCAGTAGTTTTAGTTCATTACATCATAAATCTCTGTCAATTCCATCAATTATTTTTTTGTTTAAAAAAATTGCCATATTTGTTATCTTAGGAATATACTTCTTTCGGCTATATACATGATTTATGATACGAATAGCTCAATTTTACAATTAGCCAGTGTACTGTCGCAAGGCCGTGTGGAAAAAATGGTTGATGAGCCGTCCAGTCGAAAGTTCTACTTTTGAAGGGGGTAAATATGCAAGCGGTACAGAAATAATATACATATAGAAGTATACATATAGAAGTATATATAAGTATATTTAAAAAATTTAATTGTGATATTTTCAGACTCCAGCTATATTTCCAACACATTTAACTGCCAGAAAATTTTCTATTTAAATGGGGAAATCATTGCATCAGAAGTCAGCGCATCTCTTTTTCTGAGAGAAATCCATTTTAAGAAAAAAAAATTAGCAAAGTTCTATACACAAAAGTTAAATGATCCTCACGCCAACTATGCCATCAACTTTCATTCATCCAGCAGTCTTTGCTCGACTTTAGTCGGTCGAATGTGTCACTGCGCCGAACGAACGGTCGCTCGCGGTCTGAGCTGCACACGTTTTCAATTTCCGAACTGATGCGGACGACTCTAATTTCGAATGCACATAAATGCAGCACTAATACACCGGCACTTTCTGTGCTACCCACGTTGCCACCGTCGCTACTGGTGACCGCCACAGTCGGGCAAAGCCTGCTGCCAACTGGCAATTTTCTTTCGAATTCTTCGTGTTTTGTTGCTGCTGCTGTTTTTATGGCTTTGTTGTTCATTTAGTTGCTGCAACTGTATCACATCCGCTTGCGACCAGAACGCAAGCAAGGAGTGGCAACCGCTGACCCAAAATGCTGAAACTTTTACCTTTCCGCATCACAATCATAACAAAATTAAAGCAAAACAAAAAAACCACAACCAGAAAAGACTAAAAATTTCCGTTTTCCTTGTGGACATTTCCTGTTTTGCCGAGCTTGCGGCTGCTGGGCTGGCAGCGTCTCAGTTTTGCGCGCACACACACACACACACGCAAATTAACTGCCGAGCAAGAATGCCACGAGCACATATTGAAAAGTTCGTTCACAATCGAAACACAAACTTCGACGGCTTTCTGAATTTATTCACCTGCGGTTGCGGCAGCCTTGCGGTCAACGTGTGTGTGTGTGTGTGTCTCCCTTCGCCCAGTGTCCTGCATTCTGCATCCTGGAACTCCAATTATTTTTTGCCACATTTCTTTTCCTGCTTTCGTTGGGTCGTTTGTGCGTTTGGTTGTTATTGTTGTTTTTTCAATTTCAGCAACAATGTTTGGTATTGGCTTAGCCGGGCTTTCGCTTCAATTCTGCAGCTGCCATATTATTTTTTTGTTCCCGCTTGGCCCTCTTCCGCTCCCCGCATGCGCTACATTCAATGCTCGTCCTCGCTGCGCTCACACTTTGGTCCTTAATTCTATATCTACATTTTACTATTTCATTTGAATTTGAATTTTTTCCCTCGATGAATTTTCGAATTTTCCTTGCACTACTCGCCAAAAATTGTTCCAATGCGCACTTGCAGCCTTGTCTGCGTGCTCTGTGTGTGTGTGTGTGCGTGCGTGTGTGTGGTTCGTGTATATCTTATTTTGATTTGATTATGTTCCGGCTTCTGCATGTCATCACAATGTGCGGTTTCGGTTCGCATTGCTTTGAGCTTAAACTTAATCACTTTGGTGTCTTCTTCCTCCTCGCAGGCGTCTCATTAAAAATCTACCAAAGTTGCGCGCATCCCTCCTGTGCCGCCCGCCGTGCTTCAGCAAAATCGCAGCAACACTACCTCCATCGCCTCGTCCCCTCCTTTGTCGCACAGCCTGTTTCATGCTCGAGGTGTGGCCGACGCTTTGCATAACGAAAATCGTTGCTCGTTTTTTCGGCAGCTATGCTTCGCTTGTTTTTATTTGCTTCCATTTCATTTGTGTTTAATTGCGTATTCTATGTGCGGGTGTGTGTGTGCCAAAGTTTACAATTAAAATTATAAGCAAAAATGAAATGAACAGCTGTGTGGGTGTAATTTTCTGTGAGACCATTGCAGCATAATTGCATTCATCAAATAAGAGTAAAAATGTGTTAAATTATGCGTGAAAAGAAACGGAAACAAGTCGTCAAGCGTCGACTGTCTGCATTGCATTGAAACTCGCACTTTGGCATTGCGCACAAACGAAAAGCCGTCACAATGTCTTTGAGAGCGAAACAATCAAAAATCGTTGGCCAAATGTCGTTCCAAAATGGCAACTTGATAATTTTCACTGACAAATAAAAATACTCATAGGACTTATTACGAAAAAAAAGAAGATAAATGAATGGCTATTAAGAAGGTCAAACAACGATTCTTTTATGCCACTAGTGATGCCAGTTGGTGTACCATTTAAACGTGGCTAAAGCAATGATCTGTTAGAAGGCGATTTGTTACAAATTTCCAAAGAAGCTTGAAGCCTGCTAGAGCCTTTAAAAGCCACTAATAAGCAAGTCAAACCAATTCCAGAGATAACGAAGCAGAAGCACGGTAAATGTTTCAGCGTCTTCCTGCTGTACGCTTTTTTCAGCATTTCCTGATTTTGTTATGAAACAAATTTAATTATGTTATGAAAAATTATGAGAAAAAGTAGTTTAGAAAAGCAATGGTTAATTAAAAAAAAAAGCTGTATTAATTAATAGGAGGTCTGAAGTCAATGGGCCCAAAAAATCACGTTTCTCTCAACAGAGGGTTAGTTGACCCCGTCAGATTTTTATAAAAAAATTGCTTGTCTAATTATTTCTCATTTCTCACCATATTTGAAGTCCATAGACCAATTAAATCATGTTTCCCCAAATTAACTTTTAACCCCTCGTAGACCCCGTCCGATTTTGAATTGGAAAAAATTAAAAACACATGTCGAATTATTTTCTTATTTCAAGCACTTTCAAAAATTAAAAAATGAAAAACACATGTCGAATTATTTGTGATTTGTTTGAATTTTGAAATCTATAGGGTCGTTAATTCATTTATTTCAGAGTCGCTATATACGAACCCTTAACCCATTGTTGACTCGTCAGATTTTGAAAAAATGGAAAATATGTTGTCGAATTGTTTACCATTGGAAGAGCTTTTACTAAGTTTAAAGTCAAAAACCCCATTAAATCATGTTTCTCCATATAAACTTTTAACCCTTGGTTTACCCTGTTAGAATTCGATTTAAAAAAAAAAGTACGTGTCGAATGATTTCTTACTAAGAGTACATTCACCATTTGAAATCTATGGGCCCACTAAATCATGTTTTTCAGAGTTTTTATATACAAACTCTTAACCCATCGTAGACTCTGTCAGATTCCAATTTTCAAATAAATGGAAAATACATGTCGATTTATTTATCATTCGAAGTGCTATTACTAAGTTTCAAGTCAAAAAACCCTTTCAATAACACTGTGCGTGAAATTTACCCTCAAAAAAAGTAACAAGCGGGGTACCTACAGAGCGACTTTCTATAGGTATACTGAGATGAGATCCACCAGCCGTTTGGCTGGATTGGCTCTAGTTTATGAGAAATCCGACTTTGAATTTTGCTCATTTCAGTCGAGTTCGTCGCTGAAGTCTTCGAACGTTTAAATGCTAATTGGTCCTAAATCGTTCTGAATATCGCTTTACTGTCTTCGGCAAGTTTGTAGATATTTTAACGACCAACAACTTTGCTTAAGACACCAATACAAAAAAATACATTCAAACTGTGTTTTCGAGAAAAAGTCCCAAAAACCAAACTTTTTCGTCTAGGCATAAATTCAGTATAGCGAGCCCTCGTGAAAAAAATAAATGAGTATGCTTTTATATAGAGGGTTAGATCCTGCATCTAACAAACTAAAAATTTTACCTAAGAAACGCCCATAAAAGGCGTGGCTCGGGGTCAAAGTTTTTATCAAAACACTCAATTAATCTCCAACTGATTTACACGATATGGGTATCAAACGAAAGGTATTTTTCATATCTTTCTTTTGATGTGCAACATTAGATACGTAGTATGTACTAATAAAAAGTTTTAAGCGAAAAAAACATTTTTTTATAAAAATTTTTTTTAACGGATTTTTTTCTCGAAAAAATTTATCACTAAGGTACAATAAGTTTGTTACCATATTGTACCCTGTAGAATTCCCTTTACAATGATATATAAAAATGTATACTTTTGTTTTTTCTGAATATATTTTTTAAATTTTGATTTTCAAAAATGTGAAAATACGTGTCTAATTATTTTCTATTCCACGTGTTTCCACCAATTTTCAAGTCAATAGGCCCATCGGTACATATTGCTTTCAAAATCAACTCATTTACAAACCTTAACCCATTGTTGATCTCAATAAAATTTGATTTTCAAAAAATTGAAAAACTGTATCGATTTAATTTTGATTTGGAGTATTTTCACCAAGTTTGAAATCAATAAATCCACCAAATCACGTTTCTTCATACAACATCTTAACCCGCGTTTTACTCTTTTAGACCCCGAATTTCGAAAAATTCCTTCTCAACAGAGGTTCATTTCTTTAAATGTACCTACAGTTCAAATTTTATGTTTGCAGCTATAGCGGCTTTGGGCTGGACGATGATGAGTCAGTCAAGACAAATAACAGATGAATAGAATCTAGTCCTGATTAGTTCTGAAATAAGGTTTTACTACGACTTTCGGGGTGGTTTTTATCGTTGTTTATAAGTTGTTTTAATACCTTGTAAAAGGTGTACGAGTGGCCGGGTTTTGGATTTTTTCCATTACTTCAAAAAATATGCAATTAGCGCGGCTTCGCGGATCACGTTTTTTCATAAAATAATTAGTTAAGCAAATGTTTTTTTTTAATTAAAAATGTTATTAAAAAAAATGTAATTAAGACAAAGCCATTTACTTAGCTTGCATCATGAGCGGAGGTTTCAAAGTCAGTTCGAGTTGTTTAAAAAAGTCATTCGATTGCCAATACGGCTGCCAGAGATCTGTTTGATGTCCTAAAAACAGTGTTAAACAATACAAGAAAACTTTCGGAAATAATCATAAAAAGATGTGCTCAGCTTTCTGAAATCTTATAAAATGAAACATGAACAAACAAAACTGGCACCACAGCCAAATAATGAGACTAAGGACTATACGTGTTGTGTGAATTTTTTCATGGATAGCAGGAACCTATACTTTTCTAACGATTCCGAACAACAAGTTGAGAGTTTTTAACAAATTATTCTATTCTATTCTAAAAGGTTTGTCATTTTCTACCCGAACGAATTCGATGTTTTTTGTATCAAAATCAAATAAAAACATGAATTGCAGAATTCATAAATGTAAATTTAAAAATCAAAAACTTCAACTCAATCAAAAAAGATTTCTTCAGTCAGTCTGAACCAACTCAACAAAGCAATTGACTTTCATTTTAAAAGCAATTCAGTACTAAAACTGAAACATTTTCAATACAACTGACAACTAGTTTTTGTCATAAATAAAGTGTGACTTAGTGCACAGACCTCCAACATTCATAATTCATAAGCACGAAGCATTCGTGGGAACATGACTGAGAAAAATTTTGCTGTGCACTGGGAGTCTCTGGACAAATGAGAAACGTAAACTTTTGTTTTAACAACAGCAAAACGTGATGTCTGCCAGCTTAGCTGCCGCCATTTATAAACACTTTTTGAACTCAGAACATCACACGCGCCGCTGACAGTCAGCGTTCAGGTGTCACACGGACCAACATTTTCACAGTTTATTAACAATTTGGTCACATAGCCGGGCAATTAATGTGGTAAACTTTTAGACAAAAGTAAAAGGAGAAAATGTGCTGCAGCAACTAACACGAAATAAGGCTAAAAATGTCAACAGCAATGGCACAACAACAAAACGACCATTAACGGAATCATAAAATAGAGCGAAAAGAACGACAACGGAGACACAAATGTTGGTTGGCAGGTTATGAGGCTAAATTAAGGTAAATTAAAAACATCCATTCATTTGTGAAGAACACAACGACACCTACAGCAGCGACAGGAACAACAGTGGCTGCAACAATGGCACAAGTAGGCAACTGAGACTGTGAAGAAATGGGGGAGAAGTGGAGACAAGCAGATAGGACACGCAGCAACACTTTGCGCGTAAGGATATTTTACGAGGCGTGTGCGTGTGAGTGTAAGTGTTAAGACAGGAGCGCGTTGGGGCGGATTTCGAGAGGGATTGTGCCGAAATTTTAAACTTTAGACGTTGTTGGTTTTCGATTAATTTTAATTAAATGCATTCAATTTGATTTGTTGAGATTGAATTCGATTGGATTGGATTGAGTTGAGTTGGATTGGATTGGATTAAATTGGGTTGGATTGAATTGGATTGGATGGGTCGAACTGAATTAGATTGAATTGAACTGAACTGAATTAAATTCAATTGAACAGAGCTGAATTGAACTAATCTAAGTTAAACTTAATTAAACTGAACTGAATTTGATTGTATTGGATTGGATTGGATTGGATTGGATTGGATTGGATTGGATTGGATTGGATTGGATTGGATTGGATTGGATTGGATTGGATTGGATTGGATTGGATTGAATTGAATTGAATTAAATTGAATTGAATTGAATTGGATTGAATTTGAATTGAATTTGAATTGAATTTGAATTGAATTTGAATTGAATTTGAACTGAATTTGAATTGAATTGAATTTGAATTGAATTTGAATTGAATTGAATTTGAATTGAATTTGAATTGAATTTGAATTAAATTTGAATTGAATTTGAATTGAATTGAATTTGAATTGAATTTGAATTGAATTTGAATTGAATTTGAATTGAATTTGAATTGAATTTGAATTGAATTGAATTTGAATTGAATTTGAATTGAATTTGAATTGAATTTGAATTGAATTTGAATTGAATTTGAATTGAATTTGAATTGAATTTGAATTGAATTTGAATTGAATTTGAATTGAATTTGAATTGAATTTGAATTGAATTTGAATTGAATTTGAATTGAATTTGAATTGAATTTGAATTGAATTTGAATTGAATTTGAATTGAATTTGAATTGAATTTGAATTGAATTTGAATTGAATTTGAATTGAATTTGAATTGAATTTGAATTGAATTTGAATTGAATTTAAATTGAATTTGAATTGGATTTGAATTGAATTTGAATTGAATTTGAATTGAATTTGAATTGAATTTGAATTGAATTTGAATTGAATTTGAATTGAATTTGAATTGAATTTGAATTGAATTTGAATTAAATTTGAATTGAATTTGAATTGAATTTGAATTGAATTTGAATTGAATTTGAATGGAATTTGAATTGAATTTGAATTGAATTTGAATTGAATTTGAATTGAATTTGAATTGAATTTGAATTGAATTTGAATTGAATTTGAATTGAATTTGAATTGAATTTGAATTTGAATTGAATTTGAATTGAATTTAAATTGAATTTGAATTGAATTTGAATTGAATTTGAATTGGATTTGAATTGAATTTGAATTGAATTTGAATTGAATTTGAATTGAATTTGAATTGAATTTGAATTGAATTTGAATTGAATTTGAATTGAATTTGAATTGAATTTGAATTGAATTTGAATTGAATTTGAATTGAATTTGAATTGAATTTGAATTGAATTTGAATTGAATTTGAATTGAATTTGAATTGAATTTGAATTGAATTTGAATTGAATTTGAATTGAATTTGAATTGAATTTGAATTGAATTTGAATTGAATTTGAATTGAATTTGAATTGAATTTGAATTGAATTTGAATTGAATTTGAATTGAATTTGAATTGAATTTGAATTGAGCTTTATTTGAGTTTGAATTGAATTTGATTAGAATTGATTTCAATTGAAACGAATTTAAATTGAATTTGAACTAAATTTGATGAATTTTAATTTGAATTTAATTTTAATAAGAATTGAATTGACTTTTAATTACAATTGAATTGATTTTTCTTGAAATTTAATAGAATTGACTTTTAATTGAAATTTCATAAATTTACTTTTAGTTGAAATTGAATTCAAATTTAATTGAATGAATTTGGAATTGAATTTAATGGAATAAAATTATTAATTCGAAATTATTATTCTTCACTTCACTTCAAGTGATTTAAAGTGAATAAAATTTTGTATACATTCTATTTTAGTCCATCGACATTATATTATATATTATCAAACTTTCTTTTTCAACTTGTTTCTCGCATTTGGTTTAATTTTTTTTGGTACGTATCAAAGGTATCACATCACCCATTTTCAAATCCTCCTCTGCTGCGCCAATTTTTAAACAACAGTTTGTGATATTTGCAGCGGCAGCTAGCGGAAATAGGAAGCCGCTGTCGGCACGTTTCCACGCTGCCGCTCTGGTGTCTCCTCGATGTTTTCCTACCGACCCGACGTGCCATGGGGCTGAGGTAGTTAGGTGCTGCGCCACTGTAGTCGTACGTGCGTGTTGTAACTGCAAACAACAACAACAGCAACAACAACTCATGACAAAAAGCACAGCTACGAGAAAGAAAAACAAATAAACAACAACAAAGTGAGCATACGCCACCAGAGAGAAGTTAGCCGAAAACAAAAGCATATCTACGGCCGGAAAAGAAAGGCGTCGACAGAAACTCGGAACCCCCTCCTTCCTCTCCTACAAGTGGGATGCTATGAGCGCAGAGCCCAAAAGTTTTTCATTAACTTGATGCGAAAACCAAGTAAAACGATACTTAACCCGCCTCAGTCACTTGCAGCGCAGCCCGGCGCTACATTAACCGCTCCTTGGCTTCTGCGCCGACACTTTTGTTGTCCTTGTCGCACACCGTCGTCCTTGCGCACATCTGCAACATGGCAGATTTAGACAATGCAGCAAGAAAACTGCGAAAAACATCTCGTGCACAGAGGGAACGAAAAATCGCAAAAGTTCGTCAAAATTGCGACTGTCAGCTGCAGCGACATACGTTGCGCAACACACACGCTTCGATTTGGGCTGCCAACAGCGAAGTCATTTTGCACGCGCAGGCTGTTGCAGCGATATTAACTCGCAAGCGCAACAACAACGACAAAAACAAAAACGGCAACTCGAACGCCGTCGACGTGACTGCGACGCGGACGGAAAAGTGCACGTTGGCCATTGCGCCAAGCAGCAACAACAACAACAGCCGCGCAAGCTGCTTAATTACTGTCACGTTAAATTCGACTTTACTTCCCGTTTTATGATATTTTAATTTTGCGCCCCTGCTGCCGTCCGCGCGCCACGACACTCGAAACTAAATCGCTTACTGCAGTGTAATCTTTTGCCGGCCTGCGGCAGTGCCACTCCCCGTTGTGGCAGCACTCGACTGCGTGCTGCAGCGCGCAACCCTAAGCCGCCGCTGTTAATATTTTTCGAAATTAAAATGCAATGAAAATGCGAAAAAGGACCCTTTGGCGAAAGTAATCCCGACGCTGATGCTGTCAAGAAGCGCGCGCTCGGAAAAGGGCGATGTCGCTCAAGGAGTGTCACGGCAAAGGTGAAGTCAGCCAGTCTTACTGTGTGTGTGTGTGTGGGTGTGTGTGTGTGGATGTACGTATGTGTGTATAAGTGAAGAGGGTGGCTTAAATGCGCGAACGATGCGAAATGTTGATGCAAGTGTCATGAAGACGCCGCCGGCGAAATGAAAATCAATTTTTACGCTCAATGCAAATTGCGAGTAGACGAGTTGGAAATGTCGTTTCGGCAATATTCAAAAAAATTTATATTCAATTTAAGCATCAATATCGAAATTACTGCAATTTGAAAGGCAATGTGAAAAATAATAAAATGTGAATTACGACAAAAAAGATTATTGAAAATGTTGTTCAATAGCGCGAACGACCTTAAATATGTTGCAAGAACAACTCGTTATTGCATTATAACTGATCTCAGTAGATAATTTATTTGCTTTGCAGATGCGTTCTTTACTGTCTGTTCTTTTCTAGCTATAATTTTAGAAATATCTCTGAGCTAACGGTACCATATACATATGTGTGCATGTTGAGATGTAAAAGCTATGGCAGCATCTTCTATAAATCGTCTTTGTAGAACATTCGCCACAAGAAAAAAAAGATCAAAATTTTAGTTTTCATCAACGTAGACACACAAAGTCGTAGTTTTCGCCAAGTGCAAAGTTCCTCCAACATTGGAGAACTGCTTTAACTCTTCGTTGCATGCAGTGTCGCACACCGGGGGGTTCAAACCCCCCAAACACAAAAATTGCTGGTACAAAATATGGATTCGAATGGTATTCGTCTCAAAATTTGTACTCAAAACACTCCCCCCCCAAATGAAATCCTGCGTGCGCCACTGGTTGCATGATTTAATTTCCGTGAAGAAAAAACATTTTTCCGTATTATTCTTGTTGCTTGTTAAGTTCTGATGGTGAAAATTAAATTTTGTTCAATTCTATGGAAGAAGTTTTGCGCAAATTTGGCATATCCTGCTGCTTTCTATATTTTAGTGTTGGCTACTAGTCGAACCTAGTTGGCCCGTCACTGTATATTCGTGATTTACTAAAAAGCAGAACGACGGCAACCATCAATAACCAAAATTATTTCACCAAATCGAAACACTTCTTGTTTTTTGACTCTGAAATAGACTAAAATGTATGAAAACTTAACGTTTCATATAAGCAATGCCATGCAGCGAAAGGTTAATCTGATGATGAAAATTTCCATTAATTTGCCGAAAGTGGCTCTTCATGAAGATGATCAAAATTGTTGCTGACTTAGAAGCAAAGATAAACGATCTGAATTATTTTGACTGATTTATTGATATCAGGTGATTTGAAATGAGCATTGTTCACTTAACTACTACAATCTGTCAGTACAATAGATGCTCACAAGTTCGAACTCTCACAAATTCGAATCTTCCAGAAATTCGA
This sequence comes from Melieria picta, assembly GCA_964056695.1. NCBI lineage: Eukaryota > Metazoa > Arthropoda > Insecta > Diptera > Ulidiidae > Melieria > Melieria picta. The sequence goes on along the minus strand of OZ057399.1, from coordinate 35,724,491 downwards.
ACCTCATATTTTACAGCATTAAATGCTCCAAAATTGGAACTGATGGTTCAAATTTCCCAGCGTTTTCCTTTTCTTTGTTTTTCTCTTCCTGCTTTGGTGTCTATTTTGCTTAGACAAATTAAATGAAATTTACGAGCCGCACGCTCGTGAATGATTATTTCATTGTAAACATTTGGCTCAGTTTCGATTAAAAAGTAAACAAACAAATTATTAAAATGTCAAATAAACGTAAGCAAAAAAATTGTTTTGACTTTGGAAGTTAAAACTAAAATCTTAAAAAATATTTATGAAATTGTTCAAGCAAATCGCTTAACTGTGGATTTATGAATTACACTGTGCGACAAAAATTATCAGGTGTACAACTTTGCTTCCGCCGTTTTTTTCCAAAATTAAAAGCTTTATTGCGAAAAAGTGCTTACAGATGTATTATTCGAAGTATTGTCCGTCGCTAGCGACAACTTTCTCCCATCTTTCCGGCAATTTTCGGATCCCGGCTCGAAAAAAGGAGTCCTCTTTTGACGCTATCCATGAAGCAATCCATTTTTCCAATTCTTCGAAGGATTGAAAATGTTGATCTGCCAGGCCGTGTGCCATCGAACGGAATAGGTGGAAGTCAGAAGGGGCGACATCTGGGGAATACGGCGGGTGGGGCAAGACTTCCCATTTCAGCGTTTCCAGGTACTTTTTGACCACTTTTGCGACGTGAGGCCGAGCATTGTCGTGTTGGAGGATGACTTTGTCATGTCGCTCTTGATATTGTGGCCGCTTTTCTTTTAGCGCGCGACTAAGGCGCATCAGTTGCGTTCGGTAGCGATCTCCTGTGATGGTTTCACCCGGTTTTAAGAGCTCGTAGTAAATCACACCGAGCTGATCCCACCAAATACAAATCATAACCTTGGCGCCGTGAATATTCGAAATCACCATTTTTAAAACGTTGAAACCACTCCCGACACGTTCTTTCACTCAGAGCAGCATCACCGTAAGTTTCTGAGAGCATTCGATGCGCTTCAGCTGCATTTTTTTGCGAATTGTAACAGAAAAGTAAAACTTCCCGCAAATGGCGAGAATTGGGCACATAAACGGACATTTTCGAGCGTGAATAATACGAAAACAAGAACAACTGTCACTGAAACGGCGATGACAATTCGTTAGGCACTGTCCACACTCACTTTAAAGGCATTACCATCTATGTATTTCAACCAGCCTCAGCCGGTACAGCCACCTATCGGAAAACGGCGGAAGCAAAGTTGTACACCTGATAAAAAATTTTTCACACCGGAAAAAATTCATAATAATAATAATTGACCGGCACGACAGCCCGCTTACGCGAGACTAAGGCCTAGCTTCCCGCAACCACCCGTGTTATGCGTGTGAATTTGTACGCTGGTGGAAGGGACCTACAGCTTTATGCCGGTTCCGAACGGCAGGTTGGGAGCTCTTTCATAAGCAATTTTTAATTTTAATTTTTAGGTTTTAACATACTTACTTTTCAAGAAAATTCGATATAAACTTTCAAGGATATAGAGGATTAAAATTTTCAAAGGACCTTTTTCATATCCTTTTTTTACAAATAGATAAAAAATCAGTTTTATTTAAATTCTTGAGTCTTTCTTCTTTCATTTGATATACATATCGCCATATTCTAACGAGGTTAAGTATTTTTTATATTTTTTTTATTTTTTATCCCTTTCCAAATTTTGAAGGTCTTCTAAAGGACAAAGGATGTAGAAATGAAAAACTGAGTACGCAGTATTACTATATTTGGTTTCTAGTTTCACGCACATATGGATTTTTCGCGGTGTGAAAAATGCTGTCGCACGGTGTTATATGAAAATTTTAAGTGACTAATAAAAAGAGATTTGTATGCGAATAAAACGTATTACAGTTTTTAATGTGAAGAAAACCATGGCACAAATCACATTCAAGTTCTTAGATATCATTTCAAAATTTTGTGAACTTTTTACATGAATTAAAAAAGTCCATAAATTCGAACATTACGGAAATTCGAACTACCCCTTGTATACAAAGTGGTTCGAATTTGTGAGCGTCTACTGTATCTAATTTGTATAATTTGTCATTTCGTATGGTTCCCAAAAAGACTTCATAAGTTACAACATAAGAACCCAAGAAATGGTTCAAAGCGGTACTTAACAAGTTTACAACTAGTGATAAGACACTGAAAAGTCTTTGTTTGTTCTCTATTTCAACTGTTGTAATTCGGTATTTAATGATTTAGTGTGATTTGGTGCGAATAGTGATTTTGTGAACCTGCTAATCGAAGGGACATGAGTTCAAATCCTGACGCAATCAGTATCAAATTTTTTTTGGTGCCGAAATAAAAATGTATTATGAAAAAGCAACCAGTCAGTAGTAAACCCTAAGCCGCTTTCATTCGCCTACAAAAATCCCCGAAAAGACCCAGTTAGATAGAAAAAATTAAACCCTTTTTTGCGTCTTTGTTGTTCCTTTGAGTGCGCCTGATCAGTGCTTCTGTTCGTGCTTCATTTATAATTAAACTACCAACTTTTAATAAGTTAAAACAGTAAAGTGATTGGCCCATCAAACTGATATTAAACTTGCTCTAGTCAACCCCCGCATACACACTCACACCCACCCCTCAACCGCCAACATGTCACATGTCAACGTGGCAAACACCAAAAAAAAAAAAAATTCAAATTAGGAAAGCTTGGCGAACGAACGAAAGGAAGCTAGTAAAATTAATTGCTGTTGAAATTTTGCGCGATAGAATTGACGCCAACAACACTCAGAAAAACCAACAAAATATTTAAAAAAAAAACCAATTTACAAAGATGGCAAAAAGCTGTAAGTTGCCGGCTGCCGCAACATATGTAACGCTCAAGATGCCAGCTCGCGACCACTAACAAAGCCGCAGCATCGGTCGTCACCGGCGCACAGACAACGTGCGGCCAACTGCGAATCACGAAAGAAACGAACCCAAAAAATATCGCGAACGTTAATTCACATGACGCGCGGCAAATTATATTTGTCGCATCAGCAAGTAACAAATTATAAAATCCATCCAAGCATTCGGCTGCATACCAGCGAAGCGAGCGACGGCCGGTGGAAAAGCAAACAAGTTGGCCAGCGGAAGACGTCGCAGCGACACGACGAGCGTCCTGTAGTGGTAGTAAATTGATGCTCAAGGACATTTTTCACTCCATTACGCTGCCACCTTTTGCTGGGCAACGTGCGCGAAGGCAGCGCAGGCAACGGCCAAATGGCAAGCAAACAAGGACCCGGCAACGTTGCCGTCGCACGAACGAAAAAACCCTTCGCAGTTTAGCAACAACAATGCAGACGGCATTGTTGCGCGAGCAAAACGAGTGGAAAAAGTCGCAGCACAGCGAAGCGCAAAAAGTGCGACAGAAGGTAAGCGACGAGCTGTGGGAAAAAGCACGCAGCGGCAGCGATTAATTTCCAAGTGCAGCGTTTTTTGTGGCTTTTAAGCGCTGGAACTCCTCCACATCAAATTACAATTTACCGCTCAGCGGCACAAGCACACAAAAACACGCACACCAAAACAAAAAAAACAACATCGGATGCGATGTGAGTGTTTTGGTTTTTGTGGCAGCTTGTGTGGGCATTTGTAGCAGTTTGCGTGGGAGTGTGTGTGTGATTTTTTGGCGCCTTTTCTGACAGTACTGAAAAGCGGCAGATACTCGAAGGATAACAACACATCAGATTCTCGGCATACAGTCGAATTGCTACCAAACTCCGCCGCGTTATTATTACAACAGAATCCTTAAACTTGATGCCACTCTGCTCTGCCGCTCTGCTCGCTGCATCACTTCGTGCGTGGGCTTGTGTAAGTGTGTGGGTGTGTGTAAGTGTGTGGGTGTGTGCGTCATATCCAACACATGTGGGAGGTGAGAGATTTTAGCGCTAAAACTGTTTTTCATATAAATAGTGCAGCTGCGCAAAATAAAACAAAACAACACGCCTTGTTGTGTGTTGGGCGCCAGCGCTGCAGCCGCGTGTTGGTGCGCCATAAATTTGTTGTAATTAATTGTGATTGATAGGACAAGCCATTGAGTGGCAGTCGCCACCATACGTCGAGCCCAACCCACCAACCAACTGAAGGACTGCTCGCAACTGCAAAAATCCGAGGTTAAAAGCAAACATGGCGAAAATAGCAATAACTGCAAAAACATCACAAACAGAAAATAAATATAACAAAAATGTTTTTTATGTTCACAGTTTTTGTTTTTGCAATTTGTTGACGGCTTGTCACGCACACGACTACACATGTAAGCATGAGGAAACGTGGCTCAACGCCATGAATGCATAGCCATGTATGTACATGTATGTATGTATGTACAATGCATGTATGTACATATGTACGAATTTATGCAAGCGAGTTTGTGTTTTGTGCGGCCAGCCGTCAGCTACCATGACGACGGAAACGCGCCGAGCAGCGAAGGAACCGAGACTTTCACATTTATGACAAGCATTTCCGTTTCCGCACTTTTGGTGCCTTTCAGTTTTTTTGTTTTTGGTTTTTGCTGTCGTAGCTCGCAGACACTTACGGCAAATACAGTCACAAGCATAAAAATACAAAAGTGTATGTTTACATTACACTGTGCAACACGCAATTTACTTCCTCAAAGGAATGAAGTGATTCTCATAAGAAATGAAGTAAAGTGATTCTCATAGCAAAAACTTTTAACTTACATTAAACATTCGAATAATTATTATAAATTTTAAATTCTACAAGCATTAGCAAAAGACATTATTTCAGAAAAAATATTCTATAAAAAATATTTAAAATAAAATTAAAAAATAATAGAAAATTATAAAAAAATTAAGACAAAACAAAAAATATTTAAAATAAAATTAAAAAATAATAGATAATAAAAATATAAAAAAACTAAGACAAAACAAAAAATTTTTAAAATAAAATTTAAAAATAATAGAAAATTATAAAAAAAACCAAGACAAAACAAAAAAGTTTAAAAAAAATTGAGTTAAATTTTCAATACTGAGTGTCTCTCAAATATTAACAAATAAAAATATTTATTGATCATCAGCAAAATAAAAATAAAATTAAAAAATATTAGAAAATTATAAAGAAATATAAAAAACTAAGACAAAACAAAAAAATTTCAAATAAAATTAAAAAATAATAGAAAATTATAAAAAATTATAAAACATTATAAAAAAAACTAAGACAAAGCAAAAAAGTTTCAAAACATCTAACAAATTGAGTTAAATTTTCAATACTGAGTGTCTCTAAAATATTAACAAATAAAAATTTGTATTGTTCATCAGCAAAAAAAACTTAAGGAGATACAAAATTCAGAATTAAAATCAGAAATCTAACTGCTAATTCTCATACAGTGTTATGTCCTATTCAGACAGCCATATAAATTGAGGCAATTTAGTTCTTGATTAAGTTTATCGTTTTTGCGTTCACATACATTCGATTTAGCTTACTTTGTTATTGAAAATTTTATCGAACATGTTTTTTTCTTTGACAGAAGAAATGTTGTTTTTCTGTTTATGTATAAAACATGTTCTTAAAAACTTTCATTGAACTGTATTTCAACGCAATTTATGACCTGTTCACACAGCCATATAAATTGACTCAATTTAGTTTGAAATTGATTTATCGGTTTTGCTGTTCACACACATTGAGTGTAGTTTACTTTGTTATTGAAAATGTCATCAAAAGTTTTTTTATTTTGACAGAAGAAATGTTTAACAGCAGATAAAAGATAACAGCACGACACAGGCTTTCTTGGCCAATTTAAATCTATTTCAACGCAACTTATGTCCCGTTCAAACAGCCAAATAAAATGACTCAATTTAGTTCTTAATAGGTTTATCGCTTTTGCTGTTCACACATACTCAAATTAGCTTATTTTGTTATCGAAAATATCATCAAACATGTTTTTTTTTCTTACAGAAGAAATTGTTTTTCTTTTCTATTTATGTAAAACATTTATTAAACATTTAGTAATATTTATTCAACATCCTTACTGATGCACACAATTTTTAAACGAAATTTCAAAGCACACAAATGTCAAACAAACGTCTTTCGCTGCTGACAGTTTCTCATTTTTGTTTTGGTTACGTCAATTGTGAATGAATTTGTTTATCGATAACATCACAACACAGGGTTACCTGGCGAATGGAGCTCAGTTTAAGCTACATTTAGCGCTAATTCCAATTTGCTAAATGGAGATTTTTGTCTGGCAAATTAAATTGAATTAAGTGCTAAATTAAGTATGAATTGAGAAAATGTCTTAATTTGACAATTAAGCTGGCTGTCTAAATAAGGAATTCGAGATATAAGAACTGACTTATTTAGAGTTTAGTTTTCAGTATTAAAGCCAACTTTATAATTTTAATTTTGAAACTAGGTATTTCTTTTTGAAACTCAAAGCTCTATGCTTATCAAAAGGCGCCTTTTGTTAAAAGACTTCTGAAAAAGTTACAAGCATGAAGAAGCGGTTGAAACGATAGAACACTATCTGTGACACTGAACAACTCTGCAGAAACGTCAATTCCGACATCCTGGGGTCAAAATACCTGACGGATCTAGCGCGGTAAAAGTTGAAATCTCGAATTTGCTCTCCTATCTACTCCGGTTCGCTCCGAACTGAGACTATTGGCTGCACAGGAATATACGAAAAAATTCACAATGGGCCGTTTCTGAACCTTCCCCACCTTACCTAACCTAACCTAAAGTCAAAACTATTTATTGGATTTTCAAAGTTCTACAGTCAAAACTATTTTTTGATACCCAACATTCTGAAGTTGAAACTATATTTTAGAATTTTGGAGACCCCAAGAAAAAAACGGGTAGTCATTGACCCTTAAAATAATGTTTTAAGTCAAAAAATTCGTTGCAAGTATCAATCGCTGAGATGACGTTAGTCAACTACAGACTGCACACACTTTTCTGTAACCGAATGCAATAAATTGTTGTTGATTTGAATTTTTTAAAAAAATTGTTGCTGATCTTTGATGAATTCATGCACAGTTTTAATGAAATCTGCGCTGATGCGTGATTTTGCTTGACCCACATGTTGTCCATAATTTATGTCTTCACGACGATTTTTAAATCCCATAATACCACTCATGAGCTCCACCACAGCAAAACCAATCATCACTATAAATTTGGTTCATCAGTTGAAATTTTTTGTTAAAAGTTGTATTCAAAAATTAATACTGGCTCTTTGTTCCAAGTTCATTTTTCGAATCATCGATAATGATGACTTTAGATGCAATAACTTCACTTCCAGTGGACTTAATGTCATGAAATGTTGACTGAAATCAAAAACAGATGTACCTTTCCAGCAAATTAAATCACATACAGGTGCCGCCATCAGAAAATGCACTCTTTCAAAAGTCCTTTTTAATTAAAATTGTGAATTCTGTAGTAGGAGTTGTGTTCGAGATCTCCTTCGAACTCAGGTGCAACATTTATTTAAAAAATATCACTCTATGGTTTATCAGAGTGGGCCTCAAGGACCTTCGAGTGTACTCGAATAGCAATAAGCTGCTAGTCTACGGTTTATTAAATAAAATTTGTATTGGATTTCTACCAAATGAGTTATGCTCCACAATACTCATTACACAACACACGAGTTAATATGGTTTATATTACTACATATTTAAATTAACCAACTCTTGCTGCCTTGCTTCACTTCACTTCACTGGTCACTAATTAATTTCTAGTGTCCGACCGAAACCACTTTTTTGGGCCGAAACCGAAACCGAGTTTCGGTTTTTTTTTTTAATATTCGGCCGATACCGAAACTTTCTAGTTCAAATAAAAATCACCATATCAAGCATTTTTTGTCAAGAAACAAATTTTACATTAAGTAAATAAAGAACAAACATAAGATAAATAAATAAATACATATTAATAAAAACAATTTATTCATTTTTTAAAAACATAAACATGAAAAAATCACCCTTCATACCTTACTCGCTAATATTCAAAAATAAATAATTTAATATTATATGCTAAAAAAAAAGTTTATTTACATTGGGGGCATCCAAATTACTCCTTCTTTCACTATATATCTGCTACACAATAAAATGTAAAAAAATTTTTTACAAAGTTTCGGTTTCGGCTTTTCGTCCATTTTTTGGCCGAAACTGAAACTGAAACCGAATATTCGGTCGGACACTATTAATTTCCAAGAAACTACCCCATCAAGTAATACTAAACGTTTGGTTTTTGAAAATGACGCCACATCAAAATAGCCAAAATAATTCTCTTCTAAATGGCATCGCCCAAATCTGTAAACGTAGAGCAATCAAAATTCTACTTGCGCCATTAAATGGATATCCAAAATGCAAGAAATTGCGTGCATAAAATTGCAAATAGTCGCCGCCAGCGTTAAAGCAACCCAAACCCAAAAAGTAAGAAATCAGCAGAACAACAGAAAACAGGAAGTTCTGTTGCCACATGATTTGTTTTTCGCCGACAGTAGTGGGGGGGAAAATCTTCGAAAGGCAGTTCTGCCCAGCAAACTTCAACTCTGCCTTTTACATAGATGAGTACATAAGTACTTATGTGTTGGCAGCAACAAAAAACTCTTAAAGTTTTCCACCAGCAGTCGACTGCGCTTTTTCGTTATTGTTTCTGTAGCTTTTGGCAGTTGGCAAGCGATTTGTTCAGCTTTGCAAAACGAGTACAAGAAACGCGTAAATTGTTGCAGCTGCTGGTGTGCGCAATTACCGCCAGCTGATTGTTGCAAGTCGCTCGAAAACATTCTCATTGCCGACAATCGTCAATGAGCGTGAAAAGCAGTTGGCCGTAACAACCAATGGCCGCACAGTCTCTCCATGTGCACTTTTCTCCAACTGATCACACAAAGCAATGAATGTGGTTTTTTTTACTTGATTCTGCCACCAAAAACCATTCCCAAGGTTTGGCTCTTCGTATTTGTTCACAGATTTTGGAGTCGAATGTTCTTTTCATGTTTATGACTGAGCCGTTGGCGTTACTGGATTTTGATTTGCTGTGTGGCAACCATGTCCACTTCATGTAACCGGTAATGCATGCGTCGGCAGTTTCCTTTATGGCCCTCGAACACGCTCAGAGCGACCACACGTTTTCCTCTTTACTTCTACTTCTTCTCTTAGGCTGGCCGAAGGAGCTTCCTTGCCTATTAAGATCAAAATAATATTTACATTGTTGGTATCTTTTAGTGCTGACAAGACATAACAAAACAAAAACACTATTAAAATCGCATATCAAAAAATCTTTATGAACCACGCTGGAGGCAACATAATTTTGGTTACGATGAGCAGAGCTCGTTCTGATATATTATATCTATTTAAATAATTTGAAGTTAAAGCATTTGAAGTAATTATTTAAAGAATTTAAAAGTAGTAGTTAATTATGAAATCATCAACAATATTTATTTGAGAAACTTAAAAAAAATAGAGAGAAGTTAGTAAAAGGGCAGGCAGGCATAAGTTGGGGTTGCACACCAACAATGCTGAGATGGATCTACCGGACGATCGTAAGACCTATGCTAACTTATGAATCAACTATCCCGGTAAACAGAACCAATGAACTAACCATCATAAAGGCGCTCAGTAAGCTTCAGAGACTACCTATGAGGCTATGAGAAAGTGTCCAAAAGCATCCATGGAGATTCTTTTTGAATTTAAAACTCTTCATTTAAACATACAAACCCAGTCGCAGAGCGCTTTCCTACGAATGACTAAGGGCTAAACGATTTTTTAGTCGAAAGAAGTTTGATATTCTTACGAACAAATATTCTCAGATTAGAATACCGAAGTGCAGTTTTGTTAAGAAATTCAAAATCGAACTTTGTCACAAAAAGAGCTGAGCAGGAATATCAGAAACTTATCTGATAGAGCAGTACATGATAACCTGGTACACGGATGGGTCTTTAACCCTTTCGCTATTTTGTTGCCATATGGCAGCATGCTACTTTGTGGACGTCTGCATCCTCTATGGTTGCAAGAATACATTTTTTTTGGTCTTTAGAATAGTTTGAAGTTTTAGGAAAAATACGAAATTAATAAACTGAATGTTTAAGTTTAAAGAAGAGAATTATACACTTTTTTAATGGTATATCTTGACATAGTAAAGGAAGAAGAAGCAGAAAAAATTAGAGAACTTTTTAATTTGACGTTTTCTTTCAATTTAGATACCTTTTTTTTTTTAATTTTGGCTGAAGTAAATGAAGAAATATTCAAATTTTCGTTATGCATAACAAATTTTATGTTTAAGTAATTATTACAGCCACAACGATGTGGCTGCTCTCATAGAAAAACACTCTAAAATACAGGGTCCGAGTATAAAAATTAAAAAATTTCTTATGGAATGTTGCTAATATAACCACATAGAAGCCTAGAAAAATTACACATACAAATTACATACAAATCTCTTTTTAATAGTCTCTTACAATTTTGATATAATCCATAAATCCACAGCTAAGCGATTTGCCTGAACAATTTCATTAAACTTTTTAAAGATTTTCCTTTTAACTTCCAAAGTCAAAACAATTTTTTACGTTTATTTATTTATTCTATTTTTATTTATTTTTTACGTTTTATTTTAACCCTTTCGACCCCAAGGTTGCCTGAGAGCAACTTCACCTATTTGTCATCTTATAGCAAAAGCTACGATTGATTTATGGGTTTAATTTAAGTAGGTACCAACAAATTAATATTTTTAGAAGTGATTTGAATTCACTTCTAAAAATATTACAAATTACAAAATTTTACTGTTATCCCCAAAATAATTTCCAATAATTTGCAGCGACATCAGGGAAAGTTTGTGTTCTAATTGAAGTCTTCGAATTGGGCGCGTTTGATTAATTCACCTGTTTCTTTAATAATGGTTAAATAAAATCAAAAAGGTGATAATTTTGTATTTTTCCATATATATTAAATGATTTGTCTGTAATTAAAAAATATTGATAAACAATTTATTTAACCCGTTGTAAGCTAAAATTGTTCAAAAGTAGACTAGCTCTAGAACTCTAACAAAGAGGCGTGGCGACTTCAAATGTCGTGTGCACACGTCTTAGGCAATTGTTTCATGATTTAAATAAATTTAAATAAAATTCGGGGTCGAAAGGGTTAATAATTTTTGTTTTTACTTTTTAATCGAAACTGAGCCAAATGTTTGCAACGTAATAATAATTCACGAGCGTGCGGCCAAGAATTGCCAATTTGGTAATTTTCATTTTTCATTTAATTTGTGTAAGCAAAATAGGCACAAAAGCAGGGAGGGAAAAAGAAAGAAAAGGAAAATGCTCGCAAATTTTAACCGCCAGTTCGAATCTTGGAGCATTCAATTATGTAAAATACGAGGTTTGAATTTTTGAAAGATTGGAATTTGTGAGAGTTGGAACTTGTGAGCTTCTACTTTACTGAAACTGGAAAAAAGCGATCCTTTCCGATAGCCAAACGCCAATCAAAGCATTAAAATCATGCCCGGGAAGCTCGAAACTGGTGTCGGAATGACTTGAGAAGCTAAACGAACTTGGTCTCTACAGTCAGGTATGGGTTCTCTGAGTTCCGAGTCACGCGGGAATTGAAGGAAATGAACCGAAAGAGGTTGACAAGCTTGCAAGGAGGGCACTTCTAATCCTTTTTTAGGCCCAGAACCTTTCTGTGGTTTGGGAAAATAAACGTCATCCATTCTTATCAGAAAAGACGAGATAAACTGCAGGAATCAATGTTCGGAAACCAGGTTTAGGACACTCCAAAGCGATTATTGGGTCATATAATAAGAAAAGATTCGAGGAATGTATGAGCATTTCGAATGATAACACAGTGCAACACTAAAAAAAGGGACAAGGTCAAACATGTCTCATTCGATAGAGGACCTTAGTAGATGAAAAAGTGTCAAAGGATGTTTTCCGGAACGTTCCAGTTTTTTTTAAATGCAGTTTAAAAATGGCGGCTTAGTGCCCCTTACTGAAACTTTTAAAACATCATATCTTTTGACTCAAATGTCAGAAAGTGATAATTTTTACGTCAAATGAAAGCCAATAATACGATGTCGAAGAAACAATATCCTTTTTTGAATAATTTTATGAAAAAGAATATGAAGGACTTCAAATAAATTTTATCCTTGAATATCCTGGAAACCGTGAGAGCTAAATTTATATAAGTGACTTCTGGTAAAAAAGCACTCAAACATCTATACTGCTTATAAATTTCATGTAAATCACTTTTACAGTTAAGACTCTATAACGATTAAAAAAATGTGCTTTGCTACATTCGATGTTTTTAGTAAGCAACTACGAGATATTCTGTACATAAAAACATGAATGTAGCAGTGTATAATTTTTGAAACGCTGTAGTGGCTTAACAGTGAAAGTGATTGAAATGAAATTAATATGCAGTATAGATCTTTGAATGCTTTTTTACCAGAAGTCACTTATATAAATTTAGCTCGCATGGTTTCCAGGATATTCAAGGATAAACATTTAGTTGATGTCCTTTATGTCCTTTTTTATAAAATTAATTTAAAAAAAAAGGATATGGTTTCTTTGACTTCATATCATTAGCTTTCACTTGACGTAAAAATTAGCCGGCATCTTGAAACTGCATTTAAAAAAAAATCGAGCATCCCGGAAAAAATCCCTTGGTACTTTTTCGCCTACTGAGGTCCTCTATCGAATGAAATATGTTTGAGCTTGTCCCTTGAAATTTTTTTTGAATTTGTTGCACTGTGTAATCCAAGGATTATTACAAGCATGCTGGCGGGTCAGTTCAGGTTGAACTATCACTTAGCCAAACTAGGAATTCGTGAGAACGAATGTTGTAGATTCTGCTTCCAGGAAAATGAAATGGTGATGCACATACTAGGAGAATGCCCACTAATTATGGATGGTCGAAAGAAGCACCTGGGGGATTTCCTTATACGAGGTACAGATTGGGTTTCCAAAAGCTTAGGAAATATACTAAAAATCCTCTCGAATGCTGGACTCACACACGAACTTTGCCTTGAAGTAGTTGAACGAGGTACAAGAGATCTCTTAGGTCGCAGTGCACTATCCCCAGCAATTATAAAAATAAGTATAAAGTAGAAGGGAAAACATGAATTAAAGTAGAAATAATGAAAACAAAACCAAAGCACTAAATTATAGAAGAAAGATGGACACGGCTGTTACAAAACATCTTCGCTTGCTTCGTAGACTTGATTTGTGGTTTCTATATATCAGACGTATAACTACATATCCCAATGCTTGCTTTTATAAAGCATTTCACAATAACAATAATGATTGCCAATGACATTTAACACCCAAAAATGCCAGTTTATGGAGGTGGAATTTGTTTATTTCGATAATGCAGAAGCTATTAGCGTATGAAATGAGATTTACAAAACTAAAATTCAAGACACGTAAGCAGATAAAGCCGTAACAATAGCGACGGATTGGTTGCATTTTCTTTTCCATTCCTTCAACATTACTCAGTCACAGTCATTCAACATTGGATAAGCTCCCATCTCATCTCTCACTCCAATCTGTTGTGATGAGTAGCTCGCAGCAGATTTTCATATCCCGTAACTCTACTAGCGCAACAACAAAGAACACCATTAGTAATGCGAAAATATGTTGCAGCACATACATCATCCAAAATAAGCTCATCAAAGACACCAACCTCTGCGATTTTCAACAACATCTCCTACGCAGCAGCAACGGATGTAGTAAACTGTCACAAGCGAAGACGTTTCTCCAGGAGGACGCCAGTTGGCAGCCAAATCTCTTAGGACTACTGGCGATAGGCTCAGGAGCCATGAACCTGGCAGAGCTTCAATTAATTAACGTAACCAACACAAGGCATTAGTCTTGTTGAGGCCCTATGCTTCCAAGCAGAGTGAACCAAGAGAAACAAACAGCATCACGAAAATGGCACTCAAGAAAGCGGTGTTAAAAATTACGTCGCTTTCCACACCTGTTTAATATTTTCAATCTTGAACAACCATGGAACAACCAATTCAGAAATTGAGTAATAAAAATCAGTTTCTTGCTGCAGACTTTTCGGTCGAAAGCAAACGTTTTGGCTGTGAATTGCTTTGTATTGTTGTTGCGCTTCACGCTGTGCTCTGCAACTGGGAACGTGGCCAGCTGTCAGTGACATGGCGGCTGCGACAAATGCGTCCAATAACAGTCGAGCACACTCGACACACAAGTTGCGAACAAATTGAAGTAATTGAAGTTTGTTGTTGCCATTTGCTGTGCGCCGTTCAATTGTTTAGCTGCTTCGGCGATTACTGAATGCTGAATGCAATTTTCCAATTTTTACGCCCAACAAAATGATCACAACAACCGCGCAAGAAGTAACAAATCGCTGACCATTTGCACTGTTCGCGGCCCTCATTGCTCTTCTTCTTCTTCTTCAAGGCAGCAGCAGCTTCTTCTGTTCCCATGTTTTGCTACACTTAGCGTGTGTATGTGTGTGTGTGCGATTTAAAATTAAGGTTGTAACTTTTCTGCCTTCGCTTCGTGTCAAATGCAGCGCGTGTGCACTGTGCAGCATGCAACATTTTTCCTTCGCAGCGATTTCAATTTCTATTTTCATTCTATTTTGTGACTTTTGTATGAATTTCTCTCTCTCCTCCAATGTTGCAGTTGTTGTTGTTGTTGTTGTTGCTGTGGTTGACTATTTTTTGCGCTCAATGTTCTCGGCTAATGTTGATTGTGTGTTTTGTGCGTTGGCTTTGGTGGCTGGTCGGATCGACGTTTATATGACCGACAACGGAGCCGCTGACAGCGTCGGTGTTGTCAGCACATGCGAACTTATTTTAGCTGCAATATGTTGTTGCTGTTGAGTTTGTGTTTTTGCTTTTGTTGCTGCTGTAATTTTGTTATTGCTCGAGTGCCGTTGTGGCGATGGTTGCAGCGCTGGAAATTTATGTTTGTCACATAATGACTGCAACAAAAAAAACAACATCGACATGGCTTTAAAATGTTGTTTTATTGTTGTTGTTGTTGTTGCTGCTGCTGCTGCTGTTGTTGATATTTTATTACTGCGGTTCCTGTTCTTGTTGTTGTTGCTGTTGTTATTTCTGCAATGTCTGCCATCACGACAGGGATTTTCGATTCGGTTTTTATGCGCCACGCCACACACAGTGTGTGGCACATGGCATATGCATGAGTGTGGCATGTGGCATGCAACAAAGCGTAAGCGGCAACAACATGCGTGCTGCCAGCTTTGTGCCGCTTTTCGCTGTCGTTTCGTAGGCGTTCTTCGGCTGATGTAGCATTGCCAGTTTTGCAAAAAATTTGTTTACGGCCGCGTGCGTGTGCGTGTGTGTGTGTGTGTGTGTGCCACGTACATACGTTATCTGCTTGTAAATGTGATTTTTATTTGATTGCTGAAACGCTGCACAGAAATTGAAATTGATTTTCAGCGTCACAGCACCGCACGCTGCGTTCACCGCAAGCAAATGTTGATTTTTAATGGCGCGTACCTTGTTGCGTATATGTAATATTTATGGTCGCACTTAATGTCACGCATACGCCATGGTCGACGGTTGAGTGCAGCCTGCTATGGGCTTGTGAGGTGCAAAAGCAGAAATGTCGCAATCAGAATCAGTTGATCAAACTACGTTTGATCGTTCTTCATTTGTCAATGTGGTATTATGCTCAATGTTTTTCGAAAGTGTTTAAATATTGCAATGAAATGTTGTATGAATTGCACTGTGAACTTTAATAAGAACTATTTTTCAGAAATATTTCAAAAATATATGCAATGCTAAGCATAGACAGGCGTAGAGTTATCCCTCTAACCAGTTCTAGAGTAATGGGTTCTGTACAATCCAGACTGGACACATGGGGCGTCAGATCAGAGTAAGCATAAAGTTACGTAGAACGATTTTGGTCGTGGGCGAGTTTAGGAACAGCCGACAAAGTGTTGTTATTGTTATTGTTTTTGCTTTTGGCCAAACTGAAAGCAGCACATCACACAATATTTTGGCGCCACATTCACGTAAGTCGTACCGTCCACATGCGATTCGACACTTGGCCCACCCACCTGCCCGCGGGCCCGCCCCGCCCAACTCTAATCTCGCTGGCAGTTTTGGCTCAATAAAACTTTGCACAAAACGCTGCGATTGCATTGCAGCAGAATGTGCGCCGCAGCTACAATAACAATAACAATAACGGCAACAATAATAATAACAACAACAACAACGGTAGTAGCAGCAGCAGCAGCAATAACACCAACATCCGCCAATAAACAGCAAACACAGCGTGCAAAGTTTTTCGTTTTTGAAATGTTTTTGTTTACAAGTGGAAAAATTTATGACTTTGCTGCAGATTTCGGTTACCTGCCGCACTCCGACGCCCGCAATCGTCCACTTCACATCGTCACTGCACACTTGGCGCATAAACAGTTCTCTCCATTTTATTGCTGCCAAAGCGAAAGCTCCGAGCGAATAAAATTCAGAAAAGAAAAACTAAAATAGAAATATTAAAGTAACGACGGAATTTCGCAACATTTTCCTTGCTTTATGTTTATTATTTTGCCATAAAACCCAGCAGCATTCGAACGCTGCCGCTCAAGACGCCATCATTCCCAGCGCACAATTCTCAAAGCACTGCTGACCGGCGGCAGCTAGCAGAGTGCGGGCGAACGGACGAATGGACGCACAGAGCGCGCAGTAAATGGCAAAATGAAATTTCCTCGCAGCGTACAGAAATTAAGGTCAGTAATGCTCGAGCTGCTGCCGGACGCTTTGATGCGGCGGCCAAAGCCTGCGTGGATAAGGCAGCGCGCGCCAAATGCCGAACGTCGAGTGTGAGCAGCCATAAGCTTTTGAGCAATTTGAAATTTTAACATTACGAAATTGAAATACAATTTACTTTTCCTTATCTGGGCTCGTTTGAAGGGCTGCGCTTCGTTAAGTTTGAGTACATTTTGATTAGCCAGCGGTTGTAGTTAACTCGGCTCAGATCGCTTTGTTCGGGCACATTTTGCTTGCTGCAGTTAAAGTTCTTCAAGGCTTACTTATTGTTTGGTGTAGCTGGTAAAGAGCGAAACTGAGCCCACTCACACCTCACCCGGCAACGCAATGGGCATTACAGACCCAAGCGTTCAGCCACTTAACCCAACTCTCGGCTGATTCGTGGTTAGGTTAGGCAGGCCTCGATAATGGCAAAATCTTCAAATCCAAAAGAGAACATTGCCTACTGAAGTTCAGGCTCGACCTTAAATTGTACTTTCCCCGTTCTCATGTCCTTTCGAGATGAAAACTATGAGTTATAACTGGAAAAGAGTGTTGCATACACATTTCAAAAGGGCAGATTTGTGCTATCACAGTTGGTCACATAGGCTCAAGTATGTCTTATACGAAGGCAGCCGTCCTAACCTATATTTTCGATAGTTATGTCTGAACTTCGAAAGCTTAGTGCTTTGACGTTTCAAGTGGAAACACACTGCTATTCTAAGACTTTTGTAGCATGATACAATAATAGAAAGTAGAACCGCTGTCAATTGTTTTGACACTAAACGTGCTTATTGACGTTTTTCGTATTTGTCAAAAGCTTGAGCCGTGATGCCACTTCGATGTAATATTAAATTAGAAATATTTAAAGTTCTTGGAATTTCAAGATCTTTGTTAAAATAAACACGGAATAGACATTTCACTGTGACTAATACATTTTGGGCGAAAGTTTAAAATTTTAATGCACATTCAACAGCAGATAATATATTGCAGTATTAAAAAAATTTTCAAGGGATTTTCTAACAGTACGGTGCACATTTTCAAAGAAGAACGTCAAAAAGACCTTTAGTGTCAGATGCGCAATATGGCGGCTGAGAAGAAGCATCGGCTCTACCTTCTATTTTTGTATCATGGTTTGTAGTCTGTTAGAGTCACCATTTTGTAATGTTTTGTTCGCCAAACTTCGAGTTCTGTAAATGAAACTGCAGACCCATTTGAAGGATGTCATTTTTAACACATAACACCGTGCGACAAAAATTAAAAAAATTCTCACACCGGAAAAAATCCATATGGGCGTGAAACTAGAGACCACACATAGTAATATTGCGTACTCAGTTTTTCATTTCTACATCCTTTGTCCTATTAAAAGCACTTCAAAATTTTGAAGGGGATAAAAAATAAAAAAAAATATAAAAAATACTCAACCTGGACAGAATATGGCGATATGTATATAAAATGAAAGAGGAAAAGCTCAAAAATGTAAATAAAATTGATTTTTTATCTATTTGTAAAGAAAGGATATGAAAACGGTCCTTTGAAAATTTTAATCCTTTATATCCTTGAAAATTTATATAGAATTTTCTTGAAAAGTAAATCCTTGATCACGTGTAAAAATTTCATTATTCTCGCTTCATTGATTTTGTATCTTTTTATTATTTAAAATACTGATACTCAAATAAATTAGAATTTTTGTACTTCATTAGAATTGCAGCTTCCGCCTTTTTTAAATAACTTTCAAACCAATAAAGTTAGAGTAATGAATGATTTTCACACGTGATCACGGAGATTTTGGGTTTTAACATACTTACTTAACGTCTGTTTTCACAGTGACAAGTTTACTCATATCGAACAGTAAACTGCCGAATTTCCATTTAAGAGTAACAAGTTTTTCAAAAGTTTATTGTCCAATATTTCTATTTATCTTTTTGTTTATAGAGTAATTGGATATTTTTCAGACAACAAATGACTATTGAAACAAACAAAAAGAAATTATTTAGTAAAATAAATTTTTATGAACAAAAAAACAAAAATTGTTTAATACCAAATTCAGGCAGCCAGCAAAGTTGTGCAATTAAGAAATTTTCTCAGTTTAGGTCTAAATTTAACTTAATTTGTCATACGAAAATCTCCATTTATCAAATTGCAATTATTGCTAAATTGCTTTGAAATAGAGCTCGATTCTCCATGCAACCCTGTGTCGTTTTGTTATCGATAACCAAATTCATTTACAATTTTTGTTTGAAAATTTTGTTTGAAAAATTATGTAAATATATATAAGTATTCCATAAATTTTTTCAACAAGGTTTTCTTTATACATAAACAGAAAAAACATTTCTTTTGTTGAAACAAAAACATATTCGATAACATTTTCATAAACAAAGTAAACTAAATTGAGTATGAACAGCAAAACTGAAAACTCAATTTGAAACTAAATTTAAAATTTATTTGGCTGTCTGAACAGAATATAAATCGCGTCGAAATAGTGTTCAATTTACCATGCAACCTTGTATCGTACTGTTATCGATAAACCAATTGAAAAGCTGACAAAGGTGAAATACATTTGTTTTTATTTGTTGACTTTGAAATTTGAAAAATTGTGTCAATGTTACTAAATTTTCCATAAATGTTTTCTACAACGTTTTATATGCGTAAACAGAAAAACATTCCTTTTGTCGAAACAAAAACCTGTTCGATAACATTTTCAATAACAAAGTAAACTAAATTGAGTGCGTATGAAAAGCAAAATCGATAACTCAATTTGAAACTAAATTGACTGAATTTATTTGGCTATCTCAACAGAACATAAATTGCGTTGACATGGAGTTCAATCCGCCATAATTAGCCACAATTCGTTCGATAAACAAATTCAGTCACAAAGAAAAACGAAATTAAGAAACTGAAAAAATCGAATAAAGTTTGTTGAAATTTCGTTTGCAAAATTGTATAAATATTACTAAAAGTTCCATACATGTTTTCAACAAGATTTTTTTATACATAAACAGAAAAAACATTTCTTTTGCTGAAAAAAATATGTTCGATACCATTTTCAATACTAAAGTAAACTAAATAGAGTGCATATGAACAGCAAACCTGATAACTCAATTTGAAACTAAATTTAGTCAATTTATTTGGCTGTCTGAACAGAATGTAAAGTCAAATTTCAAAAATTTACTGTAAAATTTTGTGAGTAAATCTTTCACTGGGAAATTGAAAATATTTGCTCTAAAATCTCGCTACAAGCAAACCTACAGTTAACTGTAAAACAATTACTTTGAAAACAGACCTAATGAATGACCCTTTATACTTATTGCAAATATATGTGGTAGATGCTCGCCTTGTGATATTCAAATTAAATATTCTTATTGCTGCTGTAAGCGCCAATGCCCGCAGTTAATTTTTATATTTAAATGTTAAAATATAATAAAATTTTTTAAACCAGGTTAGGTTAAAACAGCTCACATAATCAAAATTTGACCTCATAGAGAAAAGGAATAGGAGAGGTTAGGTTAGGGAAGCAGCTAAGACAGCTCACTTAGGTTTGATGTTATAGAGGAAATAAAAATAAAAAAAGGTTAGATTAGGTTGGCAGCTAAATGGCTAAAAAGTAAGACTCCACAGATATATGGAGAAGGGAACTGAGTAGTAATGGTTGACAGTTTAAGCAGGTAAATGTTGAAAAGAGATAAAGTCTCCTCCTCCTCCAACGGTCTCATCATCCGCCGAACCACAATTGCGGCATTGTTTATTGAAAGGGAAACCCAGCCGCTGGGCGTGTCTTCCCTCTGTCCACTGACTACTTATGACTGCTGCAGTTGAGACGCTTGTATTACGTTCCAGATCCAGAAGCTGCTTGCTTTTCTTAATGTTTAGCCTTGGCCAGATTTCCATGAAAATTCTACATGAGCATTTAAGGCAACTAATTAATTATTCTGCAATTTATTTCATTTCAATTTTCAATGCCATCTGCTACTGTGTCGCGATTTGAGCTTGCAACTGTTTGGGCAAAAGTTCAATGCACTGCTCGGCCACAACAAAAATCGTTAATTGAATTGTCTACAAAATTGAATTATAAAGTTGTACTCTCATTTCACCTCAATATGAAGAAAATAACTTCACCTTACAAACAACAACAACAAACAACAGCAAACTTCAGTGCTGGGGTGTAGCTGTTAGTGTGTGAGTGTGTGTGTGTGTGTCTGTGCGACTCAATTTCTTACAATTTCTCGAAATTGCAATAATTTCGCCAACAAGTCGAAACCTCAGAAAACTTTACAAGTGGCTCACAACTTCAGCCAACCAGCCATAAAGTGAACGCCAATGCCGGAAAGTGCCGACAAAGCAACGAAACGAAACGGAACCAAATGAAACGACTTGAATGACAGAAATAAACTACACGCCCAAACAAATAATAATAAAATGATTTAAAGTTTGAACAACCGCTGCAAAAGAAACTGAAATAAACCAGTGGACTTGGGCAACTTTTACTGGCCGGTGGCAAAGGAAAACACTGAACTGATCACACACACACAGCCTGGCAACGCAAACTATGCGTGGTTTTGCGTAAAAAAAAACACCCTGCAGTCAGCAAGAATGCAGCTGTTCGATTTTTTGCTGCCGTGAATTGAACTTTTGTGCATTCCAAACAAATATCAAACAACGCAGACAATGCACACGCCCGCAGACTCTAAGCGGCTAAAGGACAACAAGCAGCGGCCAACGGTTAATTCTGCTTCTCGACACTGCAATGCGCACAAAGAAAAGCAAAGAAATGTTGTGCAGTAGCACAACATTATTCTTATTGTTTCATTTATTTCTTTTTTTTTATTTATTTTTTATTTATTTTTAAAATTTGATTTACTGTTCGCGTTTGTGCTAAGCATTTTCCATATTGTTTCGCAATGTTTTCTGCTGTTTCAATTTGCTTTGTCTGCGTGCGTGCGCCGCAAGCCAAATGCCGCTGGCATAACAACAAAAGCAACACATGTAAAATGCTCGAATGGAGACCGCAGCGCCATTGTAGTTTAAATGCACACAAAACACAAAACACACACACACATACAAAGTGGCGCATATGCAGCGATGCGCCTTCAACTCGCGTAAGCGGTTCTTGATGCACTTAAAAATAGGTTGCAGCATAGTCAACGCTATGAAAATGTGTGCATGTGTGCGTGCGACAAGTTTTTGTACTGTTCCACGAGTGCAGCAACACACGGAATTGCCCGTGTCCAGGCTCCTGTCTATGTGTGTGTGTGTGTGTGTGTGTGTCTCCGCGTGCGTGCTTATCATTGTGCAATTTACAAAGTAATCCAAAATGACGCGGTCATTTTATCTGCGCTCGCATGCACCATGCCCCGCCCCCTCTACCAGCACGCTGGCAACTACCGCCACTAATGCCGCAAGCTGGCACTGGCAGCGTGGCAGGCGCACTTCCATTGCATGTTATCCGCCAACAATGTTGTCGTAGTCGCTTCAGTTGTTATACTACTTGTAATTGTTGTTGTTGCGGCAGTTGTTGCAATTTTAGTGGCAACGCTTGTTTTTGTTGCAGTTGTAGCTATTGTCGTCGCTGTGGCTGTCGCGCGTAAAAGCTTTTCAAGTACTTACGACCCACTTCAAAGGCAACAATGTTCGCGCGCATTTGCTAGTGGCACATCCTCCCCTCACCCATACTGCCACCGCCACTTCTTGGCCAGCGACCGGCTACGACACTCTACGGCACTTCATTTATTTTACTATAATGTTTTTCTTTTTAATTAAATTTGCAAGTGGCGTAAGTGGCTGCGTCTCGCTTGTGGCCGTCAACATTAAAAATGAAAACTGTCAACTAATCGAAATCCAATATATATGTCCATGAATACTTCAATTGAGTCACTAATTTGTGCCTCCTTTGAGGTCTTTGAGGTCCTCTTGGCGCGCTTAAAAGACTCTGAAAGGGAACTTTGTGGCAGACATAGATATTTGTTTGTATTGTGGCAGTGCGCTAAACGCTGTAAGTCGGTTGGGCTAATTTGAGAAACCACTTTCAAACAGTGCCTAACAGGCCCAATGTGAATCACCTACGTCGCACAGTGTTGCGAGTTCATATTACGAAGTGCCAAAAATAAAAGGAGTAGTCGTACATACATAAATGAAATTTAGTATACTCCTACAGTGTAATAAAAAAATAAAAATAATATAGTAAAAAACTTGGTGCTACGTTCATAATATTTATTTTTTAAAATAAATTTTTTTTATTTAGTAAATGTGTACATAAATAAAATGCTTTCATTCAAAAACAATTGAAATTGAAAACTCGACAAATTGCTTCACAGCTGCTCAGAAATGGCTCTTAGAGAGTTAAAATCTATGACTGACCCCCAATAATTTGTCCTTCTAAATATTTCCTCTGAACACACTTACCCCCTATCTCCAACCCTTAATGGGGCTTCCATACAAAATCATGGTTTTCATAAAATGAGCTCCCACTGCTCTCAAGTGTCCTTCAGACATATCAAATGTAAGACTGACCCACATTTATTTTCCCTTTCAAATGTTTTTTCTTTACATATCCACCCATTATCTAAAACTTTTAAGGGGGCTGCCATACAAAACCAGTAATTTTCAATGGAATTGGCTACCCACTCGTAAATGTAGTAAAGCGAGGAACCATCGCATTTCGAAAATTACTAAACTGATTTGAATGATTTATTCAACAATAGTCAACACTCTTGATTGTAAAAAATACAAAATTACTTAAAGTTCAAAAAATCACCATCAGATGGCGCCTTCCATACAAACGAAATTGTGAGTTGTGAACTTTTGAGTTTGTACGAAACAAAAATCAAAATGTATAATCCCCATTTTGCATATAATTGTAATTGTAATTTGCATATAATGTAAATTGATTTTTCGAAGCTATCTTCAACAGTTGTTTTTTTATATATTTGCTATTATTATTATTTTATTATTATTATTTATTGCTATTGGAATTCCATCAATCGTTGAAAATATGGCAAACTTGCATACGAGTCGGCACTGAAAAATGCCCATAACTTTTATTTGAGCAAATATGCGCAGCTGAAATTTTAATATTATGTTTAGTGTAATTTAATGTATGTATGTACTTGTCAAAATAAAATATAAAAAAATTTCAAAAGTAATCAAATGGGTTTTATTTTTTAGTTCAACTTTAAATTTTTTACAGTTTTTATTTACTTGTTTTCTTTGTTCAGTTTTTTCTTAACCCTTTCGCTACAGGTTTTTACTGGGGAAAGTTAAAATTTTAAATTTTACGTCGTAGGCTTCTATGTGGTTATATTAGCAACATTCCATGAGAAATTTTTAAATTTTTATACTCGGACCCTGTATTTTAGAGTGTTTTTCTATGAGAGCACCCACATCGTTGTGACTGTAATTATTACTTAAACATAAAACTTTTTACGCATAACGAAAATTTGAATATTTCTTCATTTACTTCAGCCAAAATTAAAAAAAAAAGTATCTAAATTGAAAGAAAACGTAAAATTAGAAAGTTGTCCAATTTGTTCTGCTTCTTCTTCCTTTACTACGTCAAGATATACTATTAAAAAAACGTGTATACTTCCCATCTTTAAACTTAAACGTCCACAAAGTAGCATGTTGCCATATGACAACAAAATAGCGAAAGGGTTAACTACTGCTTAGAGGTGAACAAAATCAGCAGCTCAGCAAAAAGGACTCGCTTATAATTTTTTTTGTAAAACATTGAACCCCAAAGTGAAAGCAAAAATTTGCTGTCTGTACACAATTTTTTTCAACGTTGTATGAGCTAACTTAAAGAGCTTATAACTTCTATGCTGTCTGATAGTTTTTCTTAGAACTATCTTAATTGAACTACTTCCAACAAAAACTCATACTCAGTTTTGTGTGGTTCTAATATTTGATTTTGGCATTTTTGTTACTACTCGCAACACTGTGGGGAGCTTTTGGTCCCACTTAGAACAAAATTAATTGCACTGACCGCTTCCAATGTCGTTGTTAAGCCATGCACACTGCTGCAAAGAAGTCGACCGCTCTGCAGTTGAATTTCGTTTCCGTCATTTGTGGCTGAGCGTCGGAGCGTTTGAGAGGATAACAACTCTCTAAGCTAGTTAATCAAACAAAATGTGTTGTTATTGGTAGCAAGTAGAGTGGAAAACTACTTTAAATTCACAATGTTCCCTACGGGAAATCTTTTTAAAGATATGCTGACAATGTTTCAGCGCAGAAAAAACTTGCAAAAACTAAGCTTGACCGCTTCAAAGATCTTCAAGCTAGTCAGTCGAATAAAATTCGTTATAAATGGGAGCGGGTATTGTCGAAATTGTTATTGTTTATTCCATATGGATGATTGAGCATAAAGGCCAGAAAATTAAGTTAAGGAGGAAGAAAAACTTGCAAACACTAAGCTTGAACGCTTCAAAGATGTTCAAGCTAGTCAGTCGAATGAAATTCGTTATTATTGTTAGCAGATACTCGTATAATAGAAAATAATGCCACGTTCGAGTTTATATTGAAGTGAAACATTTCCATAATAAAGCAATACGGTATAGAAACACAATCCCTCTTTCTCTCGTTGGAACACAAAGTGTGAAGCAAAATTGTGTAACCGTAAGCTTCGGTATGAAAGTGGACTGTTCGAGGGATGATGAAAATGAGGACAACGTATTTTTCCATACCCTCTGAAAACATATCAACACAAAAGGTATAAAAGAGATACTTAAGGGAGTCACACTCGTCACGTTTCAACGATGCTCTAAGAACTTAATAGAAGTCATACTAATCCCACCAGTTAAAGTTCTGTTTTCACAGCAAACAACTCTCTACTCACCTGAACAGCATGAAATTATTTGCCCAGCACCATCTCGTCTAACCATAGTAATAGCCAATGTATAAACAAATGTGTTTCACTTTTGCATTTTGCTTCATGTAATATAAAATGCACAGCATTTACGTTGGCTGCATGCACATAAAATATTTGCAAGTCACACCAAATGCACAGCACAACTTCAACGCCAAGAGCTGTACAACAAAAATCCATATCCAGTGGCAATAAAATGCAAATATGGCATTGTGTCACTTGCAATTCCTGCTTCCTCTGCTTCCCTGCTTCACTTTTGCATTACATGCCATTCGCTCTCCACTACCCACAATCGTTTTTTATTGCATTTGCACTCATGAGTTCATTTCCGTTCCGGCTTGCTAACTCTCGTCCATCGACCAGCGCTCAGTCCAAACTCGCACCACATGTCGTATGAGCAACATTTCGTTTTTCGCATACAGCAGCAACAGTAGCAGCAGCAGCAGCAACACATAAGCAATGAGCAGCGACCGAAAGTGTTCCATTTTTATGCCAGATGAAATATGGACGAAAATCAATCAAAAGGATTTTCGCAAAACTCCCTTCAAGGATATGCCATTTAATTAAAATGAGGGAGAACGAAAACCCCAAACAGTTACAACTGAAAATGGGTCAAAGGAAGCGTCGGCGAACGCATGCAATCAAAAGCACCCATAGATGGACAGCGACTCGCTGCATTGCGTCTCACATGCCACACCGGTGACAGCGACGGCAACGGCGACGGCGCCGCTGCCCGAAAAGTGATTGCATGTGGACGTCCATTATGGTCGCTGCCCACGTGTGGCGTTGGCGGAAATTGAATCTCGGCTTTTAATTTCCGTACAATTTTTCAATTAATTGCCATAAGCTGACAAAAGGCAACGAAGAAAGCAACTCAAGCGAAGACAAAGAGAGATTGAGCGAGAAAAAGTGCTGTGCCAACGCGAAATCCTTTCGCTTCACATCACAAATTACAATATGCAGCGCATGTTAATGTGGAGATTAATTACAACAACGCAGCAGCTGCGACAGTGACAGCAATCAGCACACAAGTCAGAGCAAAAATCGACTGCAGCTGCAAAGATGGCAACAAGGGGCAACATTGGCGGGCCGGGCTCATTGTTGCCATGTCATCACTTAATTGAGTGCTAAATGGCACGTAAACAGATACGTTTAGCTGCTGTGGCCGGCCAGTTGGCAGTTGGCGGTCACATTAGCCCACCACGCTGCCAAGCGGTCAGCATAGCGTTCGCAGCCGCACTTAATTTGAATCAATATTTCAGCACATCTTTTTACGTCCATCCAGCTGTCAGTTTGTCCATTTGTTTTTCTTACTACATAAATACGTTTTATTCGCTGAGCTGTCATGCATACACATGAGTGTGTATCTGTGTGTGTGTGTGTGTGTGTGTGTGAGTGGATATGAACGAGTGAACACATGTGTGGTTGTACGTGTGAACGTGCGTGTGTGCGAGTATTTACGTATGCACTGATTTCCAACTGGGCCGCTAGGAATTTGCCAATAGAGAATCCTACAAATTTAATCAATTAAAAACATTTTAAGACAAAAATATGATTTTCTGCTCGGTTTGCCTCAGAGGATTAGGTAAACAAAATTCAACAATTCATTTAAACTGTGTTATGGAGTTATTTATTTATAATACTTCTGCGTTTCATAATTTGAGTTTTAGTAGTAAAAGTTTTTAATAAAGTCCTGCAATACGAAATCAATATTGCAGCAAAATAGTACAGGAACAGAATCATGCAAAAGTTGATAATAAATGTTTGGAATGAGAATAAAAAACCTAATAAAATTAAGTATAAAAAGAAACTAAATAATGTTAAAAAGGAAAAATCAAAATAGTGGTATACGAGTACAACAAATTAACTTAGATAAAAATGGTTCTATAAATACGATTTCAGCATCGTTAGAGAAGTATTAAATATTTTATATCTTAAACTAATAAAGTTAGAAGGACGAAACTCAAGGATGTGGTAGTGTACATATTATTCCTTAAGATATATTTTTTTCAAAAAAAAAGATTGAAAATTTCCAAGGATATTCAAGGATAAAGTTGTAAAAGGACATTTTCAATACCTGTTCGTCCTTTTGCACCAAAACATTAAATTTCCTAAGATTCTGAGGATTTTTCTCTTTCATTCGATACCCATATTGTTATTCTACAATTCGCTCAATTTTTAAAATAATTTTTTGAAATAATCATGTCCTTGAAATTTCAAAGTCAAAAAAGAGAGAGAAAAACTACTGCAGTTTTACTACATTTGGCCCCTAGTTTTGCGAGTATATCGATTTTCTCGTGTGTAAAATTTGTTATCGCACGGTGTTATACAAGAATAGAGTAATATACAACTTGAAGTGAACCCTAGCAGGTCCAATAAAAAACCGCGGCTTACGTGTAAAAGATGGGCATCACTGAGTCGAATGAATGCAGGAAGTGCAAATAAACTCTGGAGCACATTCTTTACTCCTGTCCGGTTGTCTTAAAACTACGCTTTACCCAATTAGGTGCACCGTTCTTCTCTGGGTTAGAGGAGGTTCCCAAGTATGACATTAAGTCGCTGCTGAACTTCATTAGGAACATACGCACATTTTCACTGATCACTTTTTCGTCGACCCGCAATACTAAGGAACCTTAACTGGTACCGCTAGGGACCCAACAGGATCTATGCATGGAAGATTTGGCCTAACTTGATTATAAATGTTAAGAATGAGGACTAAAAGTAATTAAAGCAAGACATAAGCGTGTTCACAACAAAGTGATTTTTTTTCTTCTATTTATGAAAACTATAAAAATTGCTATGAAGGAAAGGTCATACAAATAAATGAAATATTTCAATACATTTATTTTCGCACCCAGAATCAAACTTGGCAATAAACTTTCTTTTTGCAATTTTTATGGAAAAATTCAAATCTAAGAATTATTTTCTATTTATATCTTTGAAATCCTTTAATAACTTTTATTTTTTAAGTCATCAATAAAAATTATTTAGGGACTTTTATTAATAAAAGCCATCAATACAAATCAGTCAATGACTTTTATTTTTGAAGTCATCAATAAAAATCATTTACGGACTTTTATTAATAAAAGTCAGCAATAAAAAACAGTAAGTGACTTTTATTTTTAAGTTATCAATAAAAATCTTTCAGTGACTTTTATTTATAAAAGTCATCAATAAAAATCAGTCAGTGACTTTTATTAATAAAAGTCAGCAATAAAAATCAGTCAACGACTTTTATTTTTTAAGTCATCAATAAAAATTATTAAGAGACTTTTATTGATAAAAATCAGCAATAAAAATTAGTCAACGACTTTTATTTTTTAAGTTATCAATAAAAATCTTTCAGTGATTTTTATTTATAAAAGCCATCAATAAAAATCAGTGCCAATGACTTTTATTTTTTAAGTCATCATTAAAAATCATTTACGGACTTTTATTAATAAAAATCAGTAATAAAAATCAGTCAATGATTTTTATTTTTTAAGTCATCAATAAAAATTATTTAGAGACTTTTATTAATAAAAGTCAGCAATAAAAATCAGTAAGTGACTTTTATTTTTAAGTTATTAATAAAAATCTTTCAGTGAGTTTTATTTATAAAAGTCATCAATAAAAATCAGTCAATGGCTTTTATTTTGTAAGTCATCAATAAAAATCATTTACGGACTTTTATTAATACTTTTATTAAAACTTTTATTAAAGTCAGCAATAAAAATCAGTCAATGATTTTTATTTTTTAAGTCATCAATAAAAATTATTTAGGGACTTTTATTTATAAAAGTCACCAATAAAAATCAGTCAATGACTTTTAGTTTTTAAGTCATCAATAAAAATCATGAGTGACTTTTATTTATAAAAGTCATCAATCATGAATCATCATCATCAAAACTTATAACTGTTACGGTCCCTGATTTATTCATTTATAACAATTTTCCTCCTTTAAAGTAATTCATCTTCAAATATGAACGCTTTTCCAATCCTTGAAGCGCTTTTTTGTATGACCTTCTTCCGGCGATGCGGTCTTAATACCTTCAATTGTACCAAATCTCAGTGCTTTGATGGGTCTTTTTAGTTTTGGGTATAGAAAAAAGTCGCATGGACCAAGTCCTGCCAATACGGTTGCTAAGACATGACACAACACCGTAGTTTTTGACCAAATAATGGCAAACAAGTAACCATGAGTGGGCAAATAATCGATAGCAACTAAACGCCAAGCACACCAAAACACAGCTAACATTTATATCTATCAAAAACAAACTAAATATGCAAAAATACGCCATATACCAAGTAACGAAAACAATATTCGCACACAGGGACTTAACTATTATAAGTTTTTTAAGAAATTAATTGCAATGTAACTATTACAATGCAACATAAATTTTATTTGTTGATTATAATTATTATTTGCGACGATTAATTTTTACGTTGCATAATAACTGTTTTGAAAAATAAATATTTGTTTCATTCTGGACAATTATTATTTTGGAATTTTTTTTGTTTACGTTGTATCATAACTTTTATTTATGACTTTTTTTATTTACGTTACCGATAACTATTATTTTGAGAAAATTTTTTTTACGTTGCTTCATAACTTTTATTTATGATTTCTTTTTTAATTTACGTTCTTGCCAAAACTCAACTTGTCCATCATTGTGTCATGGCGCTTTTTCTCGCAGTGTACTATGCGCTAAAAAATTACAAGCAAGTTGCCTCTCTACCTTTTGACACTTTCAAGTTTTAGTTCAAAAACTAAAACCACCCAAACACATACAAACTACAAACTTTCGGCATCTCTTGTATGTGTGTGTGTATGTGTGTGAATTTCCTACGGGTCGCTTGTTTGCGCTCAGGCTTCACCTCGTCCGTGCGCCGCTCGCCTTCAGTGTTATTGCAAAATCTCAACGCTCAGCTGTGCTCACCCAGGCCGCCGCAACGAGCGACACGCTGGCTGCCGCACGAATTTGTGCACATTTATCAGCTGCGCCATTGGCACATAGATAAACTTCAATTCGGCCACGTTACTATTGTTGTTAGCCCAGCAAACAGCAAACAAGCAAGCGGCAAGGCAAACTAGTGTAGAGTCGTGTGTGTGTGTGTGTGTGCATGAGTCATTTTTCAAATATTTTTCTTCGTGTGTTAGCGCAGCGGTGCGTGTGTGTGGCAGAGAATTACTGCCAATGCGTCACTTAATTCATACGTGATTTATTTCAAAGTCGCCACAGTGCATTGCTTTACAACACACACACACACACACACGCGCACAGCACAGCACAGTACAGCACAGATTGGGAGCATCGAATGAAATGATTGCCACCTCTTCGAATGCTTCAATGCGCAGCCATTGTTATCGCTGCTGTTGCTTCTTCTAGTTGTACGACAACAGACTATAATTCGCCATATAAATCTGCCCCATGTTCGTACGTACATGGGTGCTGTGCGTGAATGCGTGCATGCGTGCAAGTGTGTGTGTGAGTGTGTGTGTGCCTTGTGTGTGCTTATCTCCTTAATGAGATTTCAGCTTGAAAGCATTTTTAAGATTTTCCTCATGTTCTACAACTGCGTTGCCCCACTTTTGCACTGCTTGTTTATTGCTTCGCTCATTTGCTGCTGCTGCCGATTGGACAACATTTTCTCGCCCCTCGGCGCTGGCTGACCGCAGTTTCGCCCTCCAAGCTGTGCGCTCAGGGTCGAAATGAAACGTTCAATTGTGTATTTTCGCTCTATTACATTCGGATGGATTTAGTTTTTCTTGTTGAATTGCTGCATTGTTGTTATG
Organism: Melieria picta; assembly: GCA_964056695.1. Taxonomy (NCBI): domain Eukaryota; kingdom Metazoa; phylum Arthropoda; class Insecta; order Diptera; family Ulidiidae; genus Melieria; species Melieria picta. The sequence continues at coordinate 35,693,156 of OZ057399.1, read as the reverse complement.
GTTGCGCGAATGCGGTTCAATTCATTTATTGTTATTAATTGTTGCAAATGGCAAAATGTTGCAAAATGTTTTCGTCAGCGCAATGGCCAAATGTACTGCAAATTTGTTGAACAAATGAACTCAAGCGGCACAATGCAGCGGAGCTTGAAAAGTTGCTCAGAATAATGATTGAATACTTGAATGTTACTTTGCTGATGTGGTCGATTTGAGGCAGCGCAATGTTGCCCAGGAATTTAGAGCAGAACAGAAGAAGAAGAAGAAGAAGAAGGGGGTCGCATTTTTAGCATCTTAAATTCATGAACTGATGAAATGCAAAGTACACAACGACCTTGAGAGCTGTTCGTGTGCCACCTTAACTTCAACTAAATCCACTGCAACATACAAATTTGAACCTTGACCAAAAATTCACACAAAAAGCTACAAAAAAATTGCATTAAATTACAAACAAATTAAATACTTTCACTTGTAGCGTTATTTGGTTGTACTTGAATTTTTACATTGAATTTTTATAATTAAGCGATAATAGACCCGCAACGACGTCGTCTGACTTATGGGCTGTGCAACTTTTTTAATAACAGACCGCCACAAATATTTCAACTATGCACAAACTATTTCAATATTGCAAGTGCGAGCTGCCACTGCCATCGTCGCCCTCCGCTGCATTAGTCGAATATGTTTTGTAGCGTGCAAACTGGCGCAAACCTAACCTCACACCAGCACACACTGAAATACGAAGCTCGCATTGCTACAAAAACACTCTCACATACGCAACACATAAAAAGCAAAGCACTCCACACATTCTGGCCAACTGCAAAATTTAATAAACTTTGCTAACTGAAAATATTTACAACAAGTGCCACGTACGAACGTCAACAGCGGCCGCCATCACAGCATAGCACAGCACACATGCAACACGAGCCGTTTGCAACTATTTGTAAATGTAAACCCACATTGATGACCAAATCACATGCAAACTGCACAACCTGCACATTTCTTTGCTGCCTCGCTTTGCGGCGTCGCTTCAGGCGCACCGGGCAAATAAATATCAAAACTGCAAGAAATATCAACTTCCGGTAATTGTTCGCACTTCGCTCCGGCGCGCAAATATTCCACATGCTGCATATTTTCAGGTGGCACGACAGCCGTTTTTGCCGTGTTACTTTGTTTCCTATTGTTTGGATTTTTGCTGAAATTTAATTAATGTTGCTCATACGCCCAGGTGTTGGCCACATGCTGGTGCCCCCTGACAGTGGCAATGCTGTGCGGAACCGAGGCCACACGAAGAAGCGGGTCGGAATTTTGTAAGCTTATCGTGCTTACAACGGATGTTGCTTGTGTCAGACATATTTTACAAGTTTATGTTTTGCTAAAAAGATGTGCACCACACATGCAACTGCGGAGGTCAACTAGCGAGCGGATAAAACATAACACAGAGGCAGAAATATGTAGAAAGAGTTTTGAAAGTAAATATAGGAGAGAAAAGAAATCAATAAGTGCACTTTTAAAAAGCAGACATGCTATCAGAAAAGGAAACCGATTATCGGTCGAAAATGTTGTTGGCAAGAAATGCATCAAATTGAGTGAGAAATGGAGGCAGATATATGTAAAACGAGTTTTGAAAATAAATATAGAAGAGAAAAAAATCAACAAGTGCACCTTTTAAAAAGCAGACATGCTATCAGAAAAGGAAACCGATTATCGGTCGAAAATGTTGTTGGCAAGAAATGCACCAAATTGCGTGAATAATTATTTGCAATACGAAATAAGAGGCTAAGGAAGAGAAGAAAACAGGAGGCTGCTTTTTCAACACTAGACAGACCGCAAGTTTTCCATACCTTCAAAGACTATATACTATATTCGCTGATTATTTTATTTTTTATTCTTTAAATAATGTTGTTTAATCATGTAAGAACATTTGTGAAACAATTTGAAGAAAGGTAAAGAAAATAAATGGAGCTACTACTACTACTATTCGCTGATATCTCAAAAAGCACACATCGGATTTGGCCAGTTGTAATTGTAGAACCCTAATTGTGGAACTAATTGTACAACCCTATAAAAAAATAAAAGTATTCAAAGCAAAAGTTGATAAAAATACTAAAGAAAATACAGATACTTAAAAATGAAAAACCGTCAAAATGACTGCAATGGTCTTTCTAAACTTAAACCTGCTTAAAATTTCATAAAAACAATATCACAAAAAAGGAGAGCTGTTAGTAAATTTTAAAACATTTTCGTATAAAAAAATAAAAAAATAAAACATTTTCATATATTTTTTGTATATCTTAAACTTATAAAGTTAGAAGGACGAAATTCAAGGATGTAGTAGCGTACATAGTAGTCCTTAAGATATATTTTTTACAAAAAAAATTATTGGAAATTTGCAAGGATATTCAAGGATAAAGTTTTAAAAGGACATTTTCAACAACTTTTCGTCCTTTTGCACCAAAACAAAAAATTTTCTAAGACTCTAAGGATTTTTCTCTTTCATTTGATACCCATATTGTTATTCTACAATGCGCTCAATTTTTAAAATAAACATATCCTTGAAATTTCAAAGTTCTTTAAAAAAAAAAATCCTTACGTCAGAGAGAAAAACTAACAACTCAGTTTTACTACATTTGGCCCCTAGTTTCGCGAGCATATAGATTTTTTCGTGTGTAAAATTTGTTGTCGCACGGTGTAATCAACAAAAAGAAATTATGTAACATTTTAATAGTTACATTACAATTATTTTCTTAAAAAACTTATAACAGTTAAGTCCCTGTTCAAAACTTAAGACTTAAGTGACTACTAAAGTTATTAGTGAGTAAATTGTTTGCTTTTTCAACCTTCTAGCAGCATTAGAAAGTCATAATTTTACGGTATGGCATATTTTTTATAATTAAAAATGTTACTAAGGCTTACTAAAATAAGTTTCTAGTTCCTAGCGCCGTTGAACAAACTTTCTTTAACCAGAACTGAGTAGAAAAGTAACCTAAAAGAAAAACTTATTTTCTCTGCTTCGTCCCACAATCTAAGAAGCCCTTTTCTACGTGGGTATAATTAAAAATAAGATGTAAGCAAAAAACAAAGTCGTACTTGAATGTTTGTCATCATCAAAAATCATCATCAAAAGTCATCAAACAGAAAATATAGTAACCAAGTAACCAAACGGAAAAAACCCATTTACCCATTTTGATTCAAAGTCACCAACTGTGGCAAGCGTGGGCGTGGTGTCAAAACAATTCATCACTTTGTGCTTAAGTGATCTTTTGCAGCGAAAGGATGTCACTTCAACCTAACCTAACCTGCAAAAGTTAGAATTTATTCATTTTGGTTATGTCTCTTTGTTCACAATAAGTGCAATTTTATGCAACGAAAAACAAGCAAAACATTTAAATGTTATTGAAAAGTAGTTCACAGGGAAAATTTTTGCTATGAATTATCCAATTTTTTCTTTGACAAACCAGCGCAAAAGGCGATGTTATGTACGAATTCGTACTCGAAAACGCTTTCAACAGAAAAAAAAAAATATATAAGTTTTCTGTTCTCTACAAGTGGCGTTAATTTCTTCGAAGTAAGTTAGAGGCACAATTATAAAATGTGTTACTATACAAACTCGCCCCCCCCTCGACTCAGCTGAAGCAAAAGTTGCTCGTTGTGAGAAGCAGCAGCCGGCGTTCGTACGAAATTGAATTCGTTGTCTATCTTTAATCCAAAATCGATGCGCAAACTTTCTAATAATCTTAACAGCTTCTTAAATTTACTAATCTTAGATTACGCAATGTGGCAAGTGCAGCCGACAAGGAAACAGTTTGCGGTCTCTTCCCTTCACTGTTCGAACGCTTTGACAATAAGTGCACTCAATTGTGAGTATAGCAGAGGACGGGTAGAGGGGTAGAACTTGGATATGAGAGAAGCGAGTGGAAAATATGCTTACTAAACCAATATTCTTTTCATGCTCAGAGCGCGTTGAGTTTTTGTTTTCTGTTTCAGCGAATTTAGTTAAATTTTTTGGCCTTCCTTTTTTTATTGCTGACTCGCCACTAAAGCGAAGTGTGATGAGATAATCTTCTGACTAAGCATAGCTTTGCGTTTGTCATTGCAGCAAACAACACTAACACCTACACATACACACATTCAAAGAACCCATATGTGTTTGTTTGAACGAGGGCGAACGCAGCACGTACACACACATATATTAAATTTGTTTGTGGCAGCGCTCAGCGTTTAAGCGCATTTAGCGCGAAAGCCAACGTGCGCAGCATAAACAACACGAAAGTGTGTGCGACGCTGGCGGAAATATGCATTTGTTACAAGTTTTAAGCGTTTTGAGCTAGATGCATGTACAAACAAACACACACACACACACACACGCTCACACAGATACGCAGTCACACACACACAAGCGAGATTATTCGCCTTATGGCAGCACAATTTCGCAGTTATTTCTCCATGTGTATGCGTGCGCCAACACGCGCTTTCAACTACATACAACAACATCAGCAGTAACTTTTACATTCTATACCACCAATAACAACAACAATTATGCTTACCTACATTCGAACGTTATTGTGTTGCCTACAAATTCAAGTGGAAAATTACAACAAGCGAACAATTGATGCGAGCACTGTCCGCCCTGCGTCGCTGCGTCGACCCGTCGCAGCACACATGTCCGGCGCGTGAGTTATCGCCATGGCCAGCGCACGCTCGAGTGCACAAACATGGACACCAGCACCAACACAGACACACACACACACAGACTCGCGCACACGCCCAACTGCACTTTCGAGTGCCAAAGTGCTTATCTAACATTTTGGGTCAAGAATAGCTTTTATTTACTTGGCAGCACTCGAGCGGCGCGTATCTGCATCTCGCAGCGGCGATTATAATTACTGACAGACAATCGGCGCCCACTGCCAGCCGAGGTGCACGCAGCGCCGGGGGCGTAGACGTGAGCGTTGTTTGCACACTTCAAGTGGCAGTCATTAATATTTATCCACTCGATATGCAAATAGTTTGCGTGGTTGCTGCGCAATGTTTGTTCTAAATTGTAATTCAAACAACCGAACGCAAAGGTGCGGGGCTGAGGTGGTGATGCGGTGGGGTGAGACCAGCAACTTCCCTATTCGGTTTCATTTTCATTAAGTGCGCGTTTAGTTGTTCGGAAGCAGTTGGATTATTTGCAAACTGCAGTACATCTTTTTGTAATAAAACAACAGCATTTTCATCAAACAGTAACTTTTCCAAGTGATTATGTTAAACAAGTACTAGAGACATAGGAGTTGTTGGTGTGAAAACAAAGGCAAATGACAAACGAAATGCATCTAAACAGAACTGTTAAACAGGGCTTTTGCAACTTTTGGGTTGTTTGTAGAAATAGAACAAAAGCTTAAATGGAAAGCAACATAAAAACTAAAAAGTCCAATAAAACAAAAATTTTCAGCTTTCAAATGCCCAAAGTTCTACTAAATAGAATCAAGTCAAGGCCAGTGTGTTTTTATTCCACATCTGTATTACTAATATTTGTTGAAAATAGCAAATATATTAAATAATAAATAAATAAATAAAATATAAAAATAGAAGTAAATATAAATATATTTTTATTATTATTATTTTTTTTTTATTCCAAATCTGAGCCTAAGATTACAAATATTTGTTAATAACCAAAAAATAAAATATATAATAATAAATAAATTTAATAAATATAAATAGATATTTATCTATTTTGTCTCACTTTTTTATTCCAAATCTGAGCCTAAGACTACAAATATTTGTTTAAAATTGCAAACAAATAAAATATTAAATAAATAATACAAATTTAAAAAATAAAAATAAAAATAGTTTGTCTCAGTTTTTTATTCAAAGTCTGAGCCTAACATTACAAATATTTATTGATTTTAGCCAACAAAAATTAAATATATAACAATAAATAAATTGAAAAAAGTAAAAAAAAATAAATTTAAACAAATTTTGTGTCTCACTTTTTATCCAAATCTGAGCCTAAGATTACAAATATTTGTTGAAAATAACAAAAAAACTAAATTAATAATGAATTAATTAAAAAAAATATTAATAAATAAATAAATATTTTGTCTCACTTTTTTATTCAAAGTCTGAGCCTAAACTAAATTAAAAAATAAATAATTAAAAAATATAAAAAATATAAATAAATAAAAAATTGTTTGTCTCACATTTTATTCCAAATCTGAGCCTAAGAGTACAAATATTGGTTGAAAATAGCCAACAAAAATAAAATTTATAATAATAAATAAATTAAAAAAATTATACAAAAAATAAAAAAAAATTGTGTGTCTCACTTTTTATTCCAAATCTGAGCCTAAGATTACAAATATTTGTTGAAAATAACAAAAAAAAAACGAAATTAATAATGAATTAATTAAAAAAAATATGAATAAATAAATAAATATTTTGTCTCACTTTTTTATTCAAAGTCTGAGCCTAAAATAAAATAAAAAATTAATAATTTAAAAAATATAAAAAATATAAATAAATAAAAAATTGTTTGTCTCACTTTTTATTCCAAATCTGACCCTAAGAGTACAAATATTTGCTGAAAATAGCCAACAAAAATTAAATATATAACAATAAATAAATTGGAAAAAGTATAAAAAAAAAATTTCAACAAATTTTGTGTCTCACTTTTTATCCAAATCTGAGTCTAAGATTACAAATATTTGTTGAAAATAACAAAAAAACTAAATTAATAATGAATTAATTAAAAAAAATATTAATAAATAAATAAATATTTTGTCTCACTTTTTTATTCAAAGTCTGACCCTAAAATAAAGTAAAAAATAAATCATTTAAAAAATATAAAAATATAAATAAATAAAAAATTGTTTGTCTCACTTTTTATTCCAAATCTGAGCCTAAGAGTACAAATATTTGCTGAAAATAGCCAAAAAAATTAAATATATAATAATAAATAAATTGAAAAAAGTATAAAAAAAATTAAAAAATTTTTTTTTTCACTTTTTATTCCAAATCTGAGCCTAAGATTACAAATATTTGTTGAAAATAGAAAAAAAGAAAATAAATAATAAATTAATTAAAAAAATTAAAATATAAATAAAAATAAATAAAATTGCAGTCAACTTTGGCCTTTTTTCTATTATTTGGTCAAATCTAAATCGAAACCAAAACTTTGCAACTGATATAATGAAAATGTCTAATGGAGATATCTAATTTAATTTACTATTCATCCCAAAAATGGATGTTGGAGATGAAGGCTAAGCTTCCTTGGCTTACCGAAATTCAGACTTTAGATATTAGCGAGAAATCGTGCATCATATTGGAATCCTCGTGGATTCCAGCGTGTAAATGAGGAGGGTGGAGCTGTGTGCTTACTTGCTGCTTCATACTCAACGGAATCGTAAAAACTTCTTAAAAAACATTCATTCCATAAAATGTGCATACATACAGATTTAAAGCATCTTAATCCCTTCTTAGGTCCAAATGAAGTCCAGCCACATGTGTGGTTCCACCGCAAAAGTTAAAAACAAAATTTAAAAATGTTTTTATTTTTAAAATTAATACACAAATGTATTAATTAACTGTTAAAAAAGTACGAAAATGTATACAAAATATTTGTTTGGACTTACTATATTTGGATGTCTTCAGATCTCAAAATGACCTCATTTATACACAATTGAATTAAATATGACTGTTACAAAAATACGAGAATTTATAGAAATTATTTGTTTTGACTTATTATATTTGAATGACCTCAGATCAGTCACTATGGACAACTTGCTAGGATTCATTAATGAATCAAAATAACTTGCATGACCTCTACAATGATGCATCACTTTTTCACTTTAAGTATTTTCAATTCAGAATGCTCGCACACACTGAATTGGAACCAAACAAATTCAACACGCTCCAAGTTTAATTCACCGGAGTAATTAATTGTAATGATACTGCACGCACTCAGTGATTCGTAAGTACTTCATGTGCGCACCATTCACCATAGCATTTGAAAAGCTTTTAAGCATTCACAGTGACTACTCACATTCGAATTTCATAATTTCTCACTGCTGCAGCCAGCAGCAAACGCAGCAACACCAGACCAGGCACACGGCTGCACTTTGTGGCGCAAAGTTCTGCACTTGCAGGAATTTCAACGAGCGTCCTTCTGCCTTCTGCTCGTCGCGCACCAGAGCATCTTGCGAAGAGTTATGGCTTTATTATTAGGAATATTACGCTCGCACATTATTTTAGGACTTGACTGCCGCCGGCTCTCCGAGAAGTAAGACGATCCTTGCGCTGGTGCAGCTGCGGCGTCCGTCTGACGGAAGGTCGAAAGCCGCACAGCCACTGCATTTGTCGGTAACTTGTCAGTTGTGTGCTTTGTGTTTATAATTCAACTGAATTTGTTGGCGTTTGTATGCAAATAGCACACACACACACACACGCATCGGGAGCGAGCCAACGCATGCACTTAGGCAAGTCATAAATTTGCAATGCTCTCGTAGTTATATGCAGCTACATCCTTCCGGCGCATCCGTCACTGCACTGATTTTGCATGTTTCCGTGGGCTTTGATGGCAAACACTCACGGCATGACGACACGCTTTCGTGGCTGAAAATGATGAAAGGGAACATGATGATGCAAATAACGATGAGAAAGAGAGCTGCCATACCAGAACAGACATGTGAAAATACGCACATTAAAAGAATTATTGATGAAAATTAATGATTGAAAGTGGAGTAATGAGAATCAGCAAAGAAAAGAGTTTAAGAAGAGGAAAATTAATATCAAAACAAAAAAACTACTCTTTGTGATATCAGCTCAAAAAGTGAAAAAGTACTAATGAAGGATTTTTCATTACTCATGTCTGAACTTTAAAAGAGCACCCTTCGTTGCATGATTTAATTTAAAAAAAAAATATTTTGTCATATTATTCTTGTTGCTTCTTAAGTTTTGATGGTAAAAATGGAATGGTTGGATACCGATACCGCCGAAAGGAAAGTCGGTTGTATCTATATTATTTTTTTAGTGTTGGCTACTACGGGGATTCGAACCACGGTCGACCGTCACTGTATACTTGTAATCCAATGCACTAAACAGCTGAGCGACGGCGACTGCCAAATCACCATCGCCATCAATAACCAAAATTATTTCACTAAATCGAAACATTTGGTGTTTTTTCTACTCTTTTTCACATACTTTCAATATTATTCGCAAAATTCCATCAGTAATCAAATATTTTAACATAAAAGTCACAACTGAAGAATGAATGAATGTAAAATGCTGAATAAAATATTTCTCAAATCTATGAAATTTTAACAGTGCATATATGCAATGCCATGCAGCGAAGGGTTAAAGAGTTGAAATAAAAAAGTTGAGATGTGTGTGTGAGATATGTCAGATACTATATACAACAAACCAACAGGCTAACACAACGAGCCAACTCTTTGTGCTTAAGTGAGTTTTTCATGTAAAGACTGCCATTCCAACCTAAGCTAACTTAAGAGTTATGGTCTGACCCAAAAGTTCTCTCCAGGCGTCTCTGCTTTGCGTGTGCCTTCTCCAGTTGGTCACACCAAGAGATGATAAATAGCATAAGATCCTCAACTTGGTCCTTCCACCGGAGTCACGGTGTCCCTCTTCGCCGTCGACCTCCAACTACCGCATTCAATACTTTCTTTGTCAGAGCTTCATCGTCCATACGGGAAACATGGCTACATGGTGTATATATTTATGCGAATGAAATAGCATCGTTCAATATCAATATACAAAATAGTACTTATATACATTATGACAAAAAAGTACCCGGAAATTGTAAATAAAACGCAAAATATTTAATTATTCATCAATATTTATTTTGTCGCCTTCAAAGTAATCCCCATGAGATGCAATACACTTATGCCAACGAAGAAGAAAAAATCACACGGAGCCAAATCTGGTGAATACGGTGGTTGATCGATGGTATTTATTGCGTTTTTGGCTTTAAATTCGGTCACAATCGTGGCTCGATGCGATGGTGCATTATCATCGTGTAAAATCCATGAATTGTTCTTCCACAATTCCGGTCGTTTTCGACGGATGTTCTCACGCAAACACCTCAATACGGTCAAATAGAACTTCTTATTGACCGTCTGTCCCTCCGGACCAAATTCATGATGCACCAAACCACGAATATCGAAAAAAAAACAATGAGCATCACCTTGATTTTTGAGCGGCTTTGGCGTGGTTTTTTCGGTTTCGGCTCGTTTTTTTCCCTCCATTCCAATGATTGTTGACTTGTTTGTATGTCAAACTCATAGACCCATGTCTCATCGCCAGTTATAATGCTCTTCATGAATGTGGGATCAGAATTCGCACGATCAAGCATGTCCAAAGAGACCTGTTCACGGTACTATTTTTGACTTTTTGTACCGACTTAAGCAGCTGCTGTAAACAAACTGGTTGACAGATCGCGCTCATATTTGGCATAGTAATTAAGGACAGTCCTACCAACTTAACAAAATACATTTTTTTGAAATATTATTTACCCGGGGAATTTAAATTTCAACTTCCGGTTACTATTCTGTCACAATGTACGTGTATATCATTATAAAAATAGTATCGTTCAATATTCGATCCGATAGGCTCTTTTTTTTGCGACTCTGCTGTTTAACTCGTTCTGGATCCCATCAATCAGCAGCTGATGTTGTTTTCCAATAGATCAATTGTTGTTCATTGTTTGTGTAATATTTAAGATAGTACTTTCACGAGCAGTTACACTATGCATAAAAATTAATTTCCATAAGTACTTTTTACTTTCCAGAAAGCGACTTTCAGGTCTTCTTTCCGGAAATATTTGTTGACTAGTCACACTGTGCAAGTCCAATAAATTTCTCAGATACTTGTTGTTATTTGCGAATGTGTGCATTGCGATGCAGTTGAGAATTTTGCTGACATTTCTTATCTATCAGAGTGTTGAGCGTGAAAAATGGAAAGACAATTATTTATTATTAAAAAAGAAATTTGTCCTTATAAGGATGACAGTGCTCAGAAAATTGAATATACTTTGGCCAAACAAAGAACAATTTACGTGAGGCGGATTGGTCATCGTGTTGGAGAAAGTCCACAGCACCACAGTTACCAGCACCATAAAAAATGTGGCAGAAAGGGCAATACTCATATCAATATATTTTATCTGTGGATAGCAATCTTTCAAGTTCCTGTGTTAATCTTTAAAAATATAATGTATATTTTTATAATAGTACCAAACAAATTTTTATCTTCTAAAAATCTGAGTGAAAATACACATTTTTGATCAGTTCGACAACAATGATCACTCTCAATTTACACAGGGTTGCTCAGCACATTCCGGAAAGCAAAAAGCTGCAACTGCTGCAGCAGCGAGTTGAAATTACTATCCGAAAGTAATTCACTTTCAGAAAATAGCACTCACACTATGCAAGTTTTGCTTTCGAAAGTGCATTCCAAAAAGTCAGAAAGCACTTGCAGTACTTTTTTGATGATCACACGCAGAGACCTAAAATAATTATTATCCATATTTTTGGAAATAAAAAAATTGCTCAAATTTACAAAATTTCTATAATTATTGCTTTATAATAACACTGTGCGTGAAATTTACCCTCAAAAATTCAGACATACTGTCTTCGGCAAGTTTGTAGATATTTTAACGACCAACAAATTTGCTTAAGACACCAATCCAAAAAAATAAAAAAAAATGTGTAATTGCGATATGCGAATTTTTTGCGCAGCGCAACGTAGCGTATGAGTGTCATTTAAGTATAATTAAATGTATAGTTAAATAACACTCATACGCCACATTGCGCTGCGCAAAAAAATGCACATATCGCAATTACACAGTTTGAATGTATTTTTTTGGATTGGTGTCTTAGCAAATTTATTGGTCGTTAAAATATCTACAAACTTGCCGAAGACAGTAAAGTGATATTCGGAACGATTTAGGACCTATTAGCATTTAAACGTTCGAAGACTTAAGCGACGAACTCGACTAAAATGGGCAAACTTCAAAGTCGGATTTCTCTTAAACTAGAGCCAATCCAGCCAAACGGCTGGTGGATCTCAACTCAGTATACCTATAGAAAGTCGCTCTGTAGGTCCCCCCATGTCTGAATTTTTGAGGGTAAATTTCACGCACAGTGTAATTATTGAGAACGACAAAAAATGTGTTTCGCATAAAAGTTATTATGCAACGTAAAAATTATTTGCCGCAAATATTAATTGTAATAAAATTTATGTTGCATTGTAATAGTTACATTGCAATTATTTTCTTAAAAAACTTAAAAAACCGACAGCAAAGTTCCAAAGAAAAAAGCCAAGGAGTGTTAAATTGTATCTTGGCGGCCATTTCACATTGCCTCTTCATGCATGCAAATAATGCGTTCTGGGAAATTTTCTTGCTACAACTTCGATGTGTTGCGTGGGTCTGTTGAAACCACTTTTGGTCCAGGTCCATGTAAGTTATATCGTCACTGTCTGCTCATTGCCGCTTCGTAAGATCTATGACCCAACGATGTCGTAAATTTCCAAACAGTTACTTTCTCCGCAATCAATGGAGACTCTTGAATTACTCTCAAATGTGACAATTTTGCTTGTTCATGAAGTCATTCACCCAAAAGTGTACGTCATACGAATAAGTGACAAATAGAAAAAAAACATACATACATATATAAAGAAGAAGATTTAACAGCAAAAGTCTAAGTAGAAATCAAAGCAAACGTATGCATGCAAAAACACGAGTCAGAAGTAACAGTTGGGAGGTAGTGAGGCGAGGCAAAAAGGCACAACAACAGAAAAGGAAATAAAAAAAGTAACAAAATTATAGAAGATCCGGCTGGCCCGCAAAACCGCAATGTTGGCAAAGGTGTTTTGTTGGAGCATTGAGTGTAGCACAATCTGCTGCTGCTTCCTCTTCTTTTAAGCACTCACACATGTTGTGCTTGAATTCATTGTGTTTGGTGTAATAAGAGTTTTCCGCTCGTGCCAAACCAACGCCCAGCGACAACGCATTTGCCGCAAAGCCGCAACCCGTATTTAAATATGAAATGCCATGAATTATTTTGGCCACGTACAACATTAATAATTCCTGTCAACATTTGGGCCGCAATCGTCATCTACGTGCAACGCGCACTCGCCCATTTGTGCGCATTCGGCGCGTGTTTTTGTGGGCGTGATGGGTGTGTTTCTTACAAAATTTGTATGAGCAAATGTCGCAATGCTTTTGCCTTTTCTTTTTGGTTGTTGATGATGTTTACAACTTGGCTGCTGCATTGCTACACTCAACCGAACAATGTTAGTGAAGACAGAAATTATTCATTTTTTATGGTCTTAAATTTGAGCACATATACTTATACATATATGCATACATATTTATGTATATACGAAAAATAAAGAGTTTTTCTTTAACAGCAACAATTGCTGCGAGTGCCAAACTCTTGTTTCGTACAATGAACGGTTAGAGTGCAGCTTAAGTGCGGCTGCTTTGGGCGCCTTCCACTCAAATTACTTACGCAACAAAACGCCAACAATATGTAAAGACAAAACCAAAAACCCAGAGTAAAATGCTTGCACGAAAACCAACCAACCAACAAACAAACGTCATATACATACATTTTCACACGCTCTCACGGATGGCAAATTTGTTTGGCGGCACATATGCAAGCCGTCGTCAACGCCTTTCGCCGGCTGCAGGCAAACGTCAGGACAAGAAAAGAAAAATGAATTTTTCGCTTGTCAGAAGCTGCATTGGACGGGCTCCATGGCGGAGCCGCTTTTCGCTATTTTCAGTTTTATACACATTTTGCTTATATATTTTATGCGAATTTATATCGCTGCCACGCCTTGCTCCTTTTACCACTGGTATGTAATAGCTTTGCTGTTGGTGTTGTTGCTGTTGTTGTTATGGTGTGCATAGCACAATCGACGAGGCAAAATTGAAATTCTGCACTTTCATTTTTCTGGCATCTCGAGTGCAATTTGATAATTCGAAAAATTAAATCAAAAAATGCTCGGTATTGAACTAATAATTGTTTGTAAAGTAGAAAAATAATACCTTGCACGTTGACGCGTTTAATAATAACACAGAAATCAGACAGTTGGCAGGCAGATGGCCGCAAGGCTTTGAGCAGTGCCGGTGATTAAGTAACGAAAAATATTCAATAACACTACTCGACAAAAAATGGGTCAATCGCGTGCACCTAAAAATAAAAGTATTTTTTAGACTAATTTTTGGCCGCTGAATACGAAACTGAAAATCAAAAAATTTTCTTAAGAAGCGTTTTCGAAAAATCTTCGAAAACCCATTTTTTCCCCTGTTGTTCCAGTTATGTGTACATATCTCGTAAACGAATCACCCGACTAACACAAACTGTGTTCGTCGGTCAGAAGATAATACCTTAGCCTTTCCAATGATATACAGATTGTCTAAATCAGATGAGAGTTGGGGAAGTTACTGACGGTGAGAGTTGTAAAAAAGTGAATTTTTCGACCAATTTAAAAAATCATAAATTTTCGAATGTTTTTTCTATAGATAAAATAAATGGTCTCCTCTGGTTTTAAAATCTAAGATGAAAGATATATTATTTGAGTTCAAAATAGAAAATTTAGTTGAAAGAAGACAATTTTCCTCTATCATTTGATACCCATATCTTCATCATTGCACAACCGCAAATATTAAAAAACAATTTGAAATGTGTATGTCCTTAAAATTTTAAAGTCCTTTAAGAAGGTTTTTGGGTCAGAAAATGAAAAACTGACTATGCAAGGATATTATAAATGACCTCTAGTTTCACGTCTATATCAACATTTGGATGGGTCTCGGAAAAATAAAAAAAATTTGTTCGCACGGTATAATAAATGTAAAGTTGGTGTTTTCACTCAGTGCATCATAACTTTTCAGTCAATTTTCTTTCAATTATATTGATGTTGGGCTTAATATTTGCTCAAATAGTATATCTTTGCTATTAGATTTTAAAACCAGAGGAGATCATTTATTTTATCTATAGAAAAAACATTCGAAAATTTATGATTTTTTAAATTGGTCTTTCACCGTCAGTAACTTCCCCAACTCTCATCTGATTTAGACAATCTGTATAT
Source organism: Melieria picta (assembly GCA_964056695.1). NCBI lineage: Eukaryota > Metazoa > Arthropoda > Insecta > Diptera > Ulidiidae > Melieria > Melieria picta. Next base: position 35,678,072 of record OZ057399.1, on the reverse strand, counting down.
CATTGGAAAGGCTAAGGTATTATCTTCTGACCGACGAGGATGTGTTAGTCGGATGATTCGTGTACGAGATATATGCTCATAACTGAAACAACAGGGGAAAAACTGGTTTTTCGAAGATTTTTCGAAAACGCTTCTTAACCCATTTTCGGCCGCTGGTCGATTTTTCGACCAGCCACTTTGAAGGAGAGTAGCTCTGCACTTAGACATTATATCTTTGAACTTTTGATGCATAAAATAGCTTTGGTCTTTTGGTAACCCCTCGAAATACTAATTTTTTTTTAAAAAGATAAATTTAGAGATGTTGGCGAAGGCACGAAAAAAAGCATTTTTTTAGTCATATTTTGAATATTCTGAAAAATATATAACCTTTTCAAATTATTGATTTATTATTGATTATTTACGAAGCCTAAAGACCAAATTACCGCAATCAATTGATATCCATAAAATTATGAAAATATTTTTACCTCTCAGCACCGCGTACTTTTCAGTGGTCGAAAAATCGACCATTGGCCAGAAGTCGTCATGTATGTACATATGTATGCCAACAATTGTTTGTTTTCATGCTTGATTATTATTTGACCAAAATTATATACATATATATTTGTTTTTATTTGAAATTAAATTTTTATTAATTTATAAAAAAAATAATTTAAAAAAAAACACCAAAAAAATCCAAAAATATTCTTGATTAAGGTCCTAAATGTAAGTCCTTAAAAGGAATTAAAAAAATATTGGCTATTTCTGGTAGCGGCCGAAAATGGGTTAAGAAAATTTTTTGATTTTCAGTTTCGTATTCAGCGGCCCAAAGTTAGTCTAGAAAACATTTTTATTTTTAGGTGCATTTTTCGTGTCGAGTAGTGTAATTCATTGTTACAGACGAAACAACACTGAGAATGAAACAATTTTCTAAAATCAATAAATTCAAATAATCTCAGTTCAAACTGAGAAAATGTGATTTCAAACAGGGAGAATTCTTCTTAGAATACTAGAACTTAAATGAGAAAATGTGCATCGCACCGAGATATCATTCAAATTAGAACTAGGAAGTCTGAATTAAAGATTCAAAAATATAATATAAATAAAAAATATAATATAAATAATTATTAAAAAATATAATTAAAATAATTAAAAATACTTTCAACAAAGAAAACTTTACTTCAACATGTTAAATGACAAACAAGTTATAAGAACAAAACCAGTTGATTCACATGCATTTGTTGTTTGAAATAAAACATGTAAAATCATTTACATGATCTAAAACTAAACAAAAAACCTTTTCCAACAAAACACAGCAACATATGTGAAAACATCCCTTAAAATTGAAATGTAATTTCATCAAAACCACAGCATACAGTAGACCTGATTTTTATACAACTTTATATATCTTCATAAATAGAAAAAAAAACATGAAAATACGAGGGCAGTTTATAAGTCAGTGACTTTTTGAATAAAAGAAATTTTTTATTATTTTATTTCTCATTTATTTTTTTATTTTATTTCTCAACATAGTCTCCTTTTAGCTGGATACATTTAGTCCATGGTTTTTCCAATTTTTGTATCCCTTCCAATAATAGGTTTTCTCAAGGTCCTCAAAATAGATTTATGTTTCAGAGATGACGAGCCAAATCTCTTACTGCCGAGCCATTCAGGTTTGGGAACAGAAAATACTCGCATGGGGCTAAATCTGGCGAATATGCTGGTTGGGGTAGCAGCTCGTAGCCCAATTGATGCATTTTTGCCATAGCGACTACACACGTGTGCGCTGGTTCGTTGTCCTGGTGGAAGACAACTTTTTTCTTTGCAAAATACGGTCGTTTTTGCTTCAAATCGGCATCGAATCGATCCAACAGCTCAGCAAAATATGTGTCAGTAATCGTTTTACCCGCTTGAAGGTAAAAAAAATGTGGCCATGGCCTCGTTGGCCGACAGACCCACCTTGGCCTTCTTTGGTTCACCCGTTCACCCGGAGAAGTCCACTGTTTTTTCTTCTCGGGTGTGCAGTGATGGATGGATTATGGTCGAGTGCGAGCAATCGGGGCACCCATCCCGCGGAAAGCTTTTTCATGTTCAAATATTCACGCAAAGTGTGGTGTGGTGTACCCGTTCAGTTGAGATGCCTACAGCTTCAGCCACCTAACGCACTTTCATTCTCCGCTCGTCCAATAACATTCCATGGACTTTATCAACCATTTCTGGCGTGACAACCTCTTTTGGGCGACCTGAACTTTCGGCAACGGAATTCGGTATACCAATTCTTAATCATTGAAATTGATGGTGCAGAGTCCCCATAGTATTTATCAAGCCTTGGTTATGGTTTCAGCGATGGTCTTTTACACAAAAAAAAATGTTTTATCAGCGCTCGAAATTCACTTTTTTCCATTTTTGTCGAAACTCACAAAGTTGTCTGCTTTCAATGACTGTCAAACACGAACTAGATGACGTATCATGCCCAAAATTTAAATTCCTTGTTTACAAACGCCAATTTGAATGACAGCTACAATTCGCATCTCCCAAAGAGCATTGTTGCATTTTGGAAGTACGAGTTCATAGTATTGTTTTGTAGCCTTTTCGTTAGCATTGAAAATAAAATTGGCAAAACAACAAATATTGTGAGCCATGTTCTATTTAAAATATAAAATTCAAATATGAAATATAAAAACAGATGCAGGCTACCGCATTGGACGCTATAAAAATTCTCATGTTAGATGTATCGCTGCCCATGCAGCAACGATTTCCTAGAATTTTCGTGTTTTAAAATTTGTTTGTTGACTCAGCTCAGTTCCGATTGTGTTTTATTTAGGGCTACTTTTTTTTATTTTTATGACTTATGTACATGATAAATAATTTTTCAAATTTCTCTCTTATATTCATACAAAAAAGAGGCCGTAATTTTACTTAGTTTACTTGTATAACTTCACTATGGCCAAAACAATACAATACGAAAATTAAATGACTTTTTTTAATTTGAAATAAATAAATAAAATCCTTGTGCTTTCGTTCCATCTCTCTGCTTTTTATTGCATTCGAGTACAAATTATTTTGCGGTCAAATCATTTTTCACACTCATCTACAAAAATATTTTAAACAAACACGAAAGCTCTTTTCCAGGGACGGTACAAATTATAAGCTAAATTTAAACATCAAAATATAAAACTTATTTTTCGATTTTTACTTTGCGCACATCGAATAACAATTATTTGATGATATTTTTTTATCAAAAAATAAAAATTATTTGTTGAGTTTTATTTTTTTGGGGAAAAATAAAAATTATGCTGTGAATATTATTTTTCACTTGAAACCCTTCGTGCACGCGTTGTAGAAATTTTCGAAAATAATAAATCTCCGTGAAAAAACTATACTTGAAGAAAAATAGCATCGAAGCATAGAACATATTTGGAAAATAATATTCGTAATTCATAGTAGAATTTTTATTTCATCAGCAAAAAGTATTTCTCAGAAAATAATTTTTAAAATACAATTTGAAAATTGAACTTACCACATGAGGTTTGTTTTGAAATCAAAAACAAAAACTCACCCCGTAATTTTTATTTTGTGAAGAAAAAATAAAACTGAAAATTCAATTCTCATTCTGCAAGCGAAAAATAAAACTCACCGCATAATTTTTATCTTTCCCCCAAAAAGTAAAACTCAACAAATAATTTGTATTTTCTGATAAAAAAAAAATAAACAAATAATTGTTATTCGGTGAGCGGAAAATAAATATCGAGAAATATTGGTTTATTGCTTTTTTGACAACTGCTTTCAAAAATAATCACTTTATTGCACTACATGATATATCTGCAATGCCTCCTTCATCTTGATTTTTTTTATTGAAAATATTGCGATAATAATTATTTTCGGTCCCTGTTCTTTTCATTAAATACAATGCTGGCATGAAAACACTTCAGGCGCACAGCAGCCACTGACAAATATTCGCGCAATCTTTATGCCAAAAATGCAAGCAGCCAAGTCTAAGAATGAGACATTCAAGTATACATGAATGATAACATATGAACGCACCACTACAACACATGAAAAATTTAACTTAAATTGCTTTTAAATTTTTGAGAAATTATTTAAATATTCAAGCGCACCAACTGAATGGTTGTGTTGCTAGTCGATCGGGCTGTGGGTGTGTGTGGGTGGACCGATGTGTCGTTGTCCTATGCTTCGACTTTTCATAAAGTTACATATTTTACATTTTGAATATTTCATTAAATTGTGGCATAAAATGAACGTTTTAGAATTTGTTATGCGAACAGTAAACAAATATCTGCTCGTACGCTTTTTTCATGCATCAAATGTTAGTTTACAAAGCTGGTGGCAGCGCTGCGCTGAATATTTGCCAGTCACAACGTTTTCGGGCACAACGTCTGCCAATAGAACGTATGTTGAACCGGAAGGCAGCGAACAGAGTGACCATTTGGAAATAAGTTATGAAGCAAATATTTTTCATTTTCTAAAGCTAAGACAATTTCACTGAAATGGACTGAGAAAAAATGTGTTGTAGTCAGTTTGAGTCGACTTACTGATACTCCAGTTAACCTTCTGAAGATACAATAATTTATTTTCACAAATTTTAAATTATTTTCTGCTCTTACCTATCAATTTTATATCATCACGCCATTCAACATAATACAGAAAATCATTAATCAAAAAAGTATAGAAACTTATATGTGCTGTATTTTTTTATTTTTACTCAAGTTCTTTATTTTGTATATGCTGATGAAAGTAAATTAAATTCATTAATTATTAATTACTATTTATTATTATTCAAATAGACCAACAGATAAACTTCAACAGCAGAATGTGTTGAAGTATATCTCAGAAAAGTTTATTTACTAGCAGGAGCGGATTTAGAAAAATATTTGGGGGGTTTCAAAAAGTAATTCTTGAATATTCATAAATGTGTATGTACTACTGTGTACAAAGAATACCCGGAATTCGATTTCTTCGATTATCGTGGTGTTGTGCATTATGAGTTCCTTCCGCCGGGCCAAACTGTCAACAAGGAATATTACTTGAGCGTTATGCGTCGTTTGCGTGAAGCTATTCGCAAAAAGAGGCCGGATTTATGGAGAGACAAGTCTTGGTTTTTGCATCACGATAATGCACCATCTCACACGGCATTGGTTCTTCGTGAGCATTTCGCCAACTCATATCGTTCCACAGCCACCGTATTCGCCTGATTTAGCTCCTTGTGACTTCTGGCTATTCTCCAAACTCAAAAGACCACTTCGAGGACACCGTTTTGAATCGATTGAAGAGATTCAACGTGAATCGCCGCGCGCATTGAAGGCCATACCGGAAGGTGACTATTTGGCATGCTTCGAAGATTGGAAAGTCCGTTGGCATAAGTGCATTGCATCGGGGGGGGACTACTTTGAAGGCGATGAAATTAATTTCGAAGAATAAATAAAGATTTTTTTGAATTATAAACAAATTCCGGGTATTCTTTGTACACAGTAGTACCTATATGCCTTTTAATTTGTATGTAGTTTTAAAAATTGTATGCATATACCATATTTTATTCTTGATAACTTGATGAATAAAGAATGAAATGATATGAATGAAGGATGAAATGAATATAGATTTATAAAATTAAGAGAATACAATGTGATGATGTTTTTAAAGGATTTGTTAAAAATCTTTAAAGATATTGAAGAATAAATTTTTGAAAGAACATTAAAGGCATCTTTTTGTACCGAAAATTCAAAATCAAACAATTTATTCAAAAATCTCAATTTGTCCTCTTTCTTTTAATACCCATTTTGCATCACTGCAGGAACGCAAAACATTTAAATACAATTTTTTAAATATGTATATGCTTAGAATTTTAAAATCCTTTTAAAAAGACATCGGATCAGAAAATTCAAAACTAAATATGCTATGTTTCTATCAATGATATAGTTAGATATATAGTTTTTTGTTTTTAGCAATCTTTGAACGGATCAAAAGTGCTTTTGCATGGTGTAATTTCTTTATAATTCAACGGTTTTTAATATACAGCCACATATTTTCTTGAAAAAAAAAATTTATCTTTACTTGGTGTTGGTTGAGTTGAGATTCGAACCCGCAACCTTCTGAATTGTGATCTAAATTTTAAAGGCCGTTTGTAGGTGTATTTGCAGTTTTCCTATTGACTACAAACGAATGAATAATATGGCATATATTTACGACCAGGGAGGAGGGGTTTCAAACCCATTCCACATGTCTGTATCTTGCAAATATTTTGGGTGGATAATATGGTTTCAATTGGTATTGAGCTCATAAGTTGTGAAATCCTATGTGCGCCACTGTTTCCAGTGTCAAAAACTGAAATATAATTATATACATTTTAAAGGAACGAGTCACTATTCGGTGTTGTATTATTTTATTTATTTGTTTCATAAATATTAGTCTAAGGTAACAGTTATTAGAAAGGACGAAGTAACCAAATTGAAACATCAAGTAGCGGGAAGTCAATTAGACTCAAAAAGTGCGGACAATATATTTTTTTCTTTCTAAGAGTGACTTGACTTTTATAAAAGAGCAGCGTGGGAAATAATAAGAATTGGGATCAAAGAACTTAAAAGAACAAAGACCAAAACTCGAGAAGTTTTTTTGCATTTTGCATTTCAATGCGTTTACAATTTAAAAAAATATATAATGGATTACATACAAAAGACGCATATTCCAACCGGGATCTTGCAAAGAAAGTATATAGGAGCTTGTGAGTGTGGGAATCAGAGAAATCAGAACTATTACGAGACTAACATTGAATAAGCTTTGGAAATAATAAACTTGCCAGGTATGGCTAACAAAGACAGTCTCATCAAACAGAACTCATCAAAAATATGAAAGTATGGTCTCAAATGGAATCGAGCTCAAAAGTTGGACGCAGAACTCCGGCGCCCGCCCCCCACAAAATGAAATCCTGTGTGCGCCACTGACACTCATTTGCCCTCTTGAAAGGGAAAATGAGTAGACGAGCCTAATGTAGTTGAATAGTATTAAAGTTTAATGGTTGTTGATGCAAATTGGTTGTTAGTTATTTTGGTTAAAATTTTTAACTAGTTGCAATAAATTTCCTTTAAAAAGTAAGAAAGTTTTAGCTTCATTACTTCATAAAGTTGTGATTTTGTAAAACAATAAAACCATTTAGCTATCAATAGGACATAGAAACTTTTAAACTTTGTATCTTTCTTTATGTTTTAGAACAACTGAAACAAATTAAAAACAAAATAATAGCCAAGTAGTAATTGCGCTTTGAAGTAGTATTTGATGTTTTTTTGTCAATCCGTGAAAAGGTCAGCGAACTGCTGACGAAACGTTGGTGCAGTGGCGCACACAGGGGGTTTTGGGGTTACAACCCTCTCCCCTAAACACAAAAATTGCTGGTACAAAATATGGTTTCGAATGGTATGCGGCCAAAAAATTGTACGCAAACCCCCCCAAATGAAATCCTGTGTGTGCCACTGCGTTGGGGCATAGTAAACTTTATCACATTTTTCTTCACGTCTAACAGACAACCAAAATTATGCAACAATTAACAATTACGAACTGTTTTGAATTGCAAAACTAAGCAAAGCACGCACATTTTCTCATTAATTCTTTGTTAGTTATTGAATGCAATCCACACTAAATCTGAATGTAAGTAAATTTACAATTTGTATATTTGAGCTGGAATATCTTAGAAAAGACAAACTGGAAAGCCTGGCAATAGTATGGAATGTATTACACCGTGGGACAGAATTTTTCACACCGGAAAAAATCCATATGGGCGTGAAACTAGAGACCAAACATAGTAATACTGCGTACTCAGTTTTTCATTTCTACATCCTTTGTCCTTTTAAACGGACTTCAAAATTTTGAAGGGGGTAAAAAATTAAAAAAATATAAAAAATACTGAACCTCGTTAGAATATGGCGATATGTATATTTTAAACTTCGTTGATTTTTTATTTTAGCAAATCACGGCCTCGATGTCAGTCGATTTATTATTTCGTGTCCAAGAAAGCAATAACTTAAAGAGAAAGCAATAACTTTTGAGGCTCCTAATTTTTTAAGGAAATTACCCACATTTTGATGAAAATGACTATGGTACATTTTTGCTATTATTTCGATGCGAATGTGTATTCCGCCAAATAATTTGGCTGTGTTGTGTTGCTTGATGTTTCCGCTTTCGTGTTATACCTTACTCGATAGTTGATTCACGTAAAATGTGCATGTTTTTTAACATCTAAGAAAATGCCTTGAAATTCCATATTTTCCGACTTTGACGTCCAATTACCGCGGAATTTTAAAACTCATAAAAATAAATTACATTGGAAAAGAAGCCGTGAGGTGTTGTAACTGCCACAAAGTGAAAATCATGTCAACCCGTTGGTTGGTTTAGAAATTACAATCCCAAACGTGAAAAAAGTCAGGGAAAATCCGAAAAAGTGACACGCCCATTTTTTGCGAAAACGGAAACTAAGTTTTGAAAACGGTTTGCAGATTCGAAATCAGCGGTCCCTAATTACCCTAGAACTGATGTCAAACCCAGAAAAGCCGAAAAGTCGAAATTTGTTGCCCTGTGTAATTAAATTATATTTTTATTTTCAATTTTTTTTTATTTTTTATCCCTTTCAAAATTTTGAAGTCCTTTTAAAAGGACAAGGGATGTAGAAATGATAAACTGAGTACGCAGTATTACTATATTTGGTCTCTAGTTTCACGCCCATATGGATTTTTTCCGGTGTGAAATATTTTTTTAATTTTTGTCGCACGGTGTTATAACTTATAATTTATAAGTGAATCAAGTGAGCTACTTTGCCTTGAATCCAATACATTTTAGCGTTCAAACTGCAATTCTCTCGCCAACAATGGTCACTCTAATATGCTCGCATCTATGCAAACTCATAGAACTGCGCACCTATACATAAACATATAATACATAGACTTATGCAAGTATACATATATGTATGTATGCGTATGTGTCTATGCCTGAGTGTGTCCTGGCATGTTTACAATCGGGTGCAAATAATAAAATATTTGAGTGGCCAACAGTCCATTGGGATATGGGAAATATTCATGAGAATTTATGCAAATAATAAACAATGACAATTTGTGCCGAAATTTAACAACGTCCAACCACACATATGTATGTGTGTACTTGTGCGAAAGTGTATAAAATTTGTATGGACAGTATGTAACAATAACAACGAGAACATCAGCAGCGACAATAACCACAACGACATGAACCATGGCTGACTGACAAAATGCATGCAACACCACCAACGTACGAAACAAAGCAAATTTATTCTTAAGAACAAAGCAAAATTGTTGAAATTAGTTCGGGCCATCATTTCAGGTGAACATCCGGAGGCAATGCAAACCGGCTCGTCCGGCTGTCAGTACAGTTGGCTAACCATTTTCCTGCTCGTGTCTTTGGTGTTGTGCTACAGTCGCCAGCAGCAGCGGCAGCATTTCATAATCCGCAACACCACAAATACAACGCTGATGAAATTAACTCGAGCAACAGCAGTAAGCAGAGCTGCAAAAGCGAGACAAAGCACAACAGCAACTACAACTACAACTATAATTGCAACAACGAATTACACAAATGCAACAACAATGGCAGCAACAACCGCAATGCGTAGCAGCGAAGTGCCAATTGTTGTCGCATCAATTGCGAGCGCAACATTGCTGACCCACAGGCGCACTAGCCATGCACATAGGCCAGCAACAACAGCAACCACAACAACAACTATAGCAAAAATAGCACGCACACCCACCAACAACAATAAGAACTGCGACAGCAGCAACGCGCACAACTGCACCACCGAGCTGTCAGTTGCGGCCGGCAACTGTCAGTGGCACAGCCAAAGCAACAGCCGCGCAGCACGTCACAACAAACGTGTTTGCGTCAGATGATGCGTTTGCCGGCTATAGCAACAGCAATAACTGCAACTGCAACAGCAACAGTAGCAACAATGTGCCGCCAAAGGCAAACTGCAACAGCGACAACAACCGAAACACGCACTTACGGCCGGCAACAATGACACGAAGAGACGCGCGGCTGCTGTCATTGGTGCCGCTCAGTATGCATGACATGTCCTTGCTGAACGCTGACGCGACGACCTCCCCAAGGACGTGTGCGTAGTTGTCATTGTCGGTGTGTTGGTGTGCTGCTGCGGTTTCCTTTTGCAGCAAATCTGATTTTTTTTAACACACACACACACACACACTCAAACACATTTGATGAAATCCTAGTTTTTCCAATTAGAAAATTCCATTACGAACATTGTACATGATAGATACAGTTAATATGTATGTATGTGCGCCAGGACATGCGCCCTGGCAGCCAACACCACAAAATTATCCAACACACACACACACAGACACACACCGCACAAACATAGTCAGTAGAATTTACCTTTAAGCTGCTATTAGAATTATAATTGAATTTCCCATTTCCAGTGTGCGAAGCGATCGATAGGCAAACCACTGCAGCCGCTCCTGTTCCGCTCGCTGGGACAATGGTAAGAACGTTGCCCAATGGCAGCGAATTCAATATGCAAAAGGCGTCAAAGCGGACGGCAAACAAGTCATGCAAGCTGACAGTTACAAGGCATTTTCACACACACACACACACACACACACACATACAAATTCACTTACACATAAACAGATACTCGTATATAGATATGGATATGTTATGAATGGCACTGATAATGAATAGAAATGGGCAAGCAGCCAGTGATGTGTTTAAGCGTGAACCCGCAGAGTGAACACCAACTTCAAGTCATCAGTGTACTTAACTTTTTAAATCTCATATCATGAATGAAAAAAAACAGCTCTACAAATAGCTCGCAAGTTTCTAGAGACTGCATCTACGAAGAGCCAAGCAGCGACCAACTGGCTGAGTAGACTTTTTCGCCTCATCTTTGAAGGAGTTTCAAGGTCTGTTGATTATTTTATTTTATTTTCATTTATTTGATTTGACTTGATTTGATTTGATTCGATTTTGATTTATTTTGTTTTGTTTTGTTTTATTTTATTTTATTTTATTTTACTTTATTTTATTTTGTTTTATTTTATTTTATTTTATTTTATTTTATTTTATTTTATATTATTTTATTTCATTTTATTTTTATTTTATTTGATTTTATTTTATTTTAATATATTTTATTTTAATTTATTTTATTTTTTTCTTTTATCTTATTTTATTTTGTTTTATTTTATTTTATTTATTATATTAGACTGACAAAAGATTCGGTTAGGTAAGCTGGTTGGCCAAGTCAGCCACGCCTAGACCCTGTTAGGTCCCTCTAGCGATACCAGATGCAGTTCCTTGTGTTGAGGATCGATCTAAAAGTGATCGGTGAGAATGTGTGTGTGTTCCTAGTGAAGCTCAGCAGTGACTTAAAGTCATGTTTGGGGACCTCTTTGAAGCCAGAGAAGACACTAGCAAAAGAATATTTCGGTTTTTTAGTATAAAATAAAACTAAATTTCTTTATTCGAGAAATAATTTTTAATCAATGATATATTTTCCATTTGGTGTAATGACCTTTTGCCATCTTTCTGGCATCTCCATCTATTTGTGAAAACCAAAACTTTCTTTAACTTTCTTTAACCAAAATCTTTCTAAAAATCTTTAGAAAGATAAAAGCGTATACGGTATTTATTCCGGTTTCCTGTCAGCAAAAAATATTCCCCTGTTAGGAATTCGGCGAAACAGGTCATTAAATTGAGCTACAATTAATCCTCTATGCGAAAAGGATTAGTCGTTCAGAGGTCTTCCGTAACCATGGACCTGCCTCCCTGATGACTATATATCCTTTGTCAACTCCTCCTGTATGTTTGTTCTAACTCCTCTTACTCGTCATGACAATGTAAGATTCTCATTAATTTCAAGACATAGCTCACAAGTTTCATGCTCAACAAGATTTAGTAATGTAAAGTAATGCCTGAAGTTCTTATGTTCCTTTATAATGCAGTCAGATCTCTTAATGCCCTGTTCAGACAGCCAAATAAATTGAGGCATTTTAGTTTTAGAGTTATTGGATTTGCTGTTCACACACACTTCAATTTAAATGTTATCGAAAATGTTATCGAACATGTTTTTGTTTTGACGGAAAAAAGGGTCTCTGTTTATGTATAGAAAACGTTTTTAAAAACATGTATGGAACATTTAGTACTTAATATTTATTCAAAAGCGAAATTTCAAAGCAAACTAATGTCAATCAAACGTCTTTCGCTGCTGCCAATTTTACAATTTTGTTGTGGTTCCATCAAATGTAAAGGAATTTGTTTATCGATAACAGCACGACACAGGGTTGCATGGCGAATTGAGCTCAATTTATGCTAAGTTTATCTAATTTCAATCACTTAAAGGTTTTTGTATGAAAAACTTAGCTCAATTTAGAGCTAAATTGAGTATAAATTGAGCAAATGTCTTAATTGCACAAATTAACTGGCTGTCTGAATAGAATATAAGCTTCTCTGGTCTAAACTAAAAACCTTTCTAGTTCTTCGCTTGCAATGCTGGCAAAATAGAACATTACACATTGCTCTCTCTCTCGCTCTCTATTTCACTCACTCTCTGTTATAGCCACAGCTTCCTCGAGCCTTAGAAACAATACAAATGAATTGAAATTTGAACATTAATTTGTAACATTTTTTATAGCGTCGTTAAACTTTATAGAAATTCATAAAATTTACACTGTTTTTAGTGTGAAGTGTTTCTTTTTAATAATGAGCCACAAATTCAACATTCGGCGCAAGCAATAAATCATGGAAGCAATAAAACTTGTCGAAGAACTGCCATGTCTCCATAGATTTGTTTTAGTCGAAACAGAAACGATTATAAAATTTTGTTGTCCTTTCTGTCAACATGTACATTTCAATTTTTCATTTTTAATAAAACAAAAAAATTTCTGTTTTTTTGCAAAATGTTTCCAAGGAGCATTCAGAATGTTAGGAAATTGGCAGTGTTTATTACAAAAAAAAAACAACTACCAAGACAGCTTCTTCATTCATTTCTTTAGTTTCTTTTCATTAATTTTATCTCATTGAAAGCAGCAAAGCAGTTTTCATTAATCAATGAATGAGTCTCCAGTGCATTTATCCCCCACACAAATAATCTGTTTATTTTACAGGATTTTCATCGATTTTACTTGCAAGCAGCTTGATCCAAATTTTTCGCAATCACAAATTACTTCCAACTAAAAATAATGTTGACGATGTCCGTTTTCAATGAGCACTTTGACATATTTCCAGCTGCAAACGGGCAACTGTCGGCTATTCGTGAGCTAAATCAATGAAACGAAATTTCATATGAAAATCTTCCAACACAAAACGCGTTTACGCCTCGACACGCCTGACATCGAACGCTGCGCTGAGCTGCTTTAAGGTTCCATTTAGGTAATCGTTGTTTAAAAATTCAGCGCAAACATTAAAGTGTGCAGCCATCTGCCGACTGGCGGCTGGCAGTTAAAAGGCCACAAGCCGCACTCGCCCGCAACCAACAACAAGCGACTGTTGCTCTGCTCTGCCCCGTTCATTTTTTTTCATTGCCGAATGCCTGCAAATAAAAATATTTCTAATGCTCATTCCCACTGGAATTGGCCCAATTGACAAAGTAAAAAATAAAAATAAATTTGAATCGAGTAAATTTTTCCTGCTCAAAGGAAAATATTCAAATTGCCGCTGGCGCTGGCGTTTTCAGAAAAACTGCACATTCCGCTGCATGAACGTAAAAGTCAAATTGAAGCTATTAATAATTTTTTTTTTTGTTTTATTCAAATACTTTAAATAATTTAAATAAATACTTAAATGTAAATAATTTGTAGTGTACTATCAATATTAAGTAATGATATAATTTGTTAAATATTTTCGCAAGCAAATCAAACTTTATTTCACAACATTGTTGCTATTTTTTTAGCACAAAAAAAACACAAATTTTTTCATTAAATTGCGCCAAGTAAACAAAGTGATTTTTATACAATCAAATATTTCAGTACACTCGGCAACAAATGAATTTATTCTTTGTTTTGCAATGGTTTTTGCTTTAGTTAAATTTTCAGTTTTTTTATTGGACTTGTTAGCCTCAAAGTATGCCACAATTTACATAGCTATGTACGCCGGCTTCAGTAGTACAGCGAAAAGTGCTGGCTTTTCACGCCACAGGTTCTAGGTTCGATTCCTAGTTCGAACTGTTTAATGACTCGTCTGCTTCTATCGCTATCCAAGTAGATCAGAATAAGTAATTCAAAGTAGATGAGAATTAAAAGCAACGCAGAAATGCGCTCTTGGCAGGCAGTGGGTAAGCCCCCAAGTAGCCCTTTCGGTACTACAGTCGAGTTCGCTTGGCTGCAAGTCGATTTTTCCGGCCTTTTAGTTGCAGTTGATCGGTTAGTACGAAAGTAAAATATGTAGGTAGATAGAAGGAAGGATTGATGAAAATATTGACGCAGAAAATTTAACCTTGAAACCTTTTGAAAGACGCAAAAGCACAAAGAAGAAATGAACAAAATTATAGAATAAACAACAAACCAGTGGGAGAAATGAAAAAAATTAAAATAAAACGCGATAGCAGATTCGAAAAAGGAAATAAAGCCAGGAAGAAAGAAACGAAAACAAACCAAAGGTTGAGAGAATTTAAAATAAAACTTTAAAAAAGATTCGGAAACGAAAATAAAGACAAGAATAAATACGAAATATAGAAAGAAGGAAGGAAATTTAAAATAAAAAGAACAGAATGAGCCAAAAAGGAAGATGGAAAGCAAATAAGGAGTTAGAAGGTGTGAAAAGTAAAACAAAGAAATTAAAGATTGGCAAAAAAAAGGTAATACAGAAAACAGAAAGGGTAAAAGAAGTAAATAAAAGAAGCAAGTAATTGTGAGATAAAGGAAGAATAACGATAAATAAATATATAAAAATTAAAAAAACAAAAAAATATTAAACAACAGGTAAAAATAAAGCAAAAAACAAGGAAAGACCAAAAAAATATCCCAAAAAAAACTAATCTAATAAAATAAAATAAAATAAAATAAAATAAAATAAAATAAAATAAAATAAAATAAAAAAAAATAAAATAAAATAAAATAAAATAAAATAAAATAAAATAAAATAAAATAAAATAAAATAAAATAAAATAAAATAAAATAAAATAAAATAAAATAAAATAAAATAAAATAAAATAAAATAAAATAAAATAAAATAAAATAAAATAAAATAAAATAAAATAAAATAAAATAAAATAAAATCAAATCAAATCAAATCAAATCAAATCAAATTAAATTAAATTAAATACAATACAATAAATTAAAATAATAAAATAAAATAAAATAAAATAAAATAAAATAAAATAAAATAAAATGAAATAAAATAAAATAAAATAAAATAAAATAAAATAAAACAAAATCAAATAAAATCAAAAATAAAATAAACTAAAATAAAATAAAATAAACAAAGCGAAGGAGAAATATGAAAATATAACAGAAAACAATATGAAAAGAAGAAACGGAAAACAAAAAATACAAAATATTAATGTAAAAGAACAAAACGATAAACCACAAAACTTTACTAAGAAAACTCTTTATGTGGAAATTCCGTCATTGGTCGAGCGTCAAATTGTCTTAGTGCCGATTTCATCTGCTTCTCTTTTATCATATAAACCAACTGAGCTTATGAACATTTTAAAACTTAAACATGCAGGACATGCAGATCCTTTTAGCAGCATTTACTGTCAGATTGAGCCAAAGACCTGGTGAAAAGTTTTCTCTGCAACATTTCATGCTCTTCCCATTGTCACGTGACACTGTGCACTCTTCAGTGCAGATTAGCAGAACAGATTGTGAGTCCTGTAGGTTGCCAATTGCGTCTCTCAAAAGTGATTCTGACGACTTAAGTTGCACTCATCAACAGTTATGTAGTTTTAGCGACATATGGATGGCGTTTGATCACTTTCGTCAATGTCGATTTCAGACTCAGTGTTCAGCAACAAATCGCAAAGACATGTCCACGTTCAACAACGCCTCCAATTGCTGGTCGCACACTGTACCGCAGTGCGAAAGTAAACGCGAAATAGTCATAAAATGCCGCGCAATTGGTCGAAAGCCGTTACAACAACAACAATACACAGAAACCTCAATAATTAAAATGTAAATCGAGCACACACTCACACATACCCACACACAGACAAGCACCCGAATTTTTTTCACATCCGAAAAAAAAAACAAAAAAAATCACCCGAATGCCGTCGGCGTTGTCGTATTTGCGCTAATTGAATAAAAATACTTGCAAAATGTATGTTTGTGATTTTAATGGATGAAATGAATTTGCGTGTAAATGTTATAAAAGAAACGAGTATGAAAAATGTTAATAAATACAAAAACAAAAAACGCATATGATTAATTATTAAGTTAGATATAAAATAAAAAAATTAAGTCACATGTAAATAATTTGCAACTATGGCAAAAACAAAAATATGTCAAATATATGAAATCAATGCAATGCATAAACAAAAATAAATTGAAAAACCAAACATTAAACCAAAAATCAGTATTACGCCAAATGAAAATTTTTATTGTTTATTTGCTTACTGTTGTTTTGTTTTTATTTTGTTTATTGTTTTTTTTTTGTACTTTTGAAAGCAATGAAACGAAATGTATTGAAAATGCAATTCAACAAAAATTATTCAACCAATTCTTGCGCATCGATAATTCAATTTCGATTTATTGAAACCGAAAGGCAACAATACGTCAAATATTTACGGCAAATTAACCAACGCCGAATCAAATTCAAACACCGATAAACCAACTAAAAAACGCAACGCAAATCCAACTAAATAAAACCCAAACAGTAAAACGTATGCAAGCAGCGTAATAACAACATTTGTGCTGCTCATTTGTGATAAACCACACAGAACATTATAAATAATAGGTAATAGGTTTTTTTAGACATAAATGTAGTGAACTCACCAACAAAGGACAAAAGTATCGAAAGCAAATTGCAAAGCGTATTAAATGCGAAGCGGCGAACAGGAGCGCGGCCAAAGTTGCAGGTTGCCGCCGAACGATAGCAAGTTTTATAATAACGATTAGTTAAAAATGTATGTAATTATTAAAATCAAATACACAAAATAGTCATTTAAGCAACAACAACAAAAACAACTACTAACTAATCTAACCACTTAATAGATTACATAAAATTTAAAACATGATAAAAGATTAAGCAAAAAAAAATGAAATAACTTGAAAATTAAATAAAAGAAATCAACAAAATTTAACCATTTATAACTCTGAAAAGTGAATGTTTGTACATAAAAGTTATAAAGAATAAGCATTAAACAAAAGAAAATACCAGAAAAGAAAAGGAAAAATTGCAAAAACAAAAATTGTATGTGTGTTTGTAAACTATTAACTACAGTACTTATAACACTTATTGTATTTGTAGTAGACTAATATTATATAATTTATGCAGTTATAGTTATTAACACCATTG
Organism: Melieria picta; assembly: GCA_964056695.1. NCBI lineage: Eukaryota > Metazoa > Arthropoda > Insecta > Diptera > Ulidiidae > Melieria > Melieria picta. The sequence goes on along the minus strand of OZ057399.1, from coordinate 35,660,600 downwards.
GGACTCCAATGCTCGAGCATGTTTACATTTTATGATTGCATTCGTTCTCGCCAGTTGATCCACCGGCCCGTCATTCCCATCACTGTTCCCAATGTTCCTTCCCAATAACGCTTCGAAAAATTTTTTGTACTTGTATAAAAAAAAAATTACATTTATTTGATCAGAATAAAACTGAAATGAAATATTTACATTAATTAAAAAAACTCTATTCGCTGGTAATGATTTATAAAAATGTATTCTCAAAGTAAGTATGCAAAATAGATTTGGACTAAATTTCCGTTTCAGAAGAAGATTTCAATAATTTCCAAGTTATAGGAAGTAATGGAAAGATTGGTTGGAAGTGGCCAGCAGGAAGTGCAAAAAATAAAGTAAATTGGGAGCTGCATTTCTATGAGGTAGAGGTGAGATGCCCCAGAAAAACGAGAAGAGCTTCAGATTCGCTCTTCTCCACACAAAACTGTTCTAGATTTTCAAGACTGAATTCTCGAATATCCATTTGCATCCTGCATATGGGTCATTCTTTTACAAACCGAACAACTTTTTTGACCCCATAATTTATATTCATCCCAAAAAATTTCCACCGCAAGTCAAGCGCGCGCGACTTGATGGGACTCGTCACGCTTGACTTGCGGTGGAAATTTTTTTCTATCTTATGATCTAATTAAGTCTCCACTTTTTTGAAATATGCGTTTTGTAGGTAATAACATTGCGAAAATAGCAGTATTTTTTTCAATCAAATTGATTTTGGGGAACATCATCAAAAAATTGTTTAAACAATCAAATTGTTAATATACTTTTTTTATTAAAAATAAAAAAAATTTTAAAACATATTCCTCTAAAGTGCATACAATAAGCTAAAAAACGGTTTTGAAATTGTGTCGATAAGATAAGCCGAACCGGAGATATTGAATTTTAAACATGTTAGAATCTAGCAAAATACGCGTAACTTTCAAAATTTTAAATAATTATATAAAGAAAAAAAATTTTTTTCGAATAAATTCTGATATACGTGTCGGTTAATTTTATGCCCAGAAGTGAAAAAAAAATTTTGGGATGAATATAAATTATGGGGTCAAAAAAGTTGTTCGGTTTGTAAAAGAATGACCCATATGTATGACATATTTTTCTGCTCCGTATCACCAGCAGATTTGATTAAGCGACAACCATGAAAGAAGCCATGATATAAGTCTGAAATTATGTATGATATGCACTGAACATCTAAGTCAAGTAAATTTTCGAATATGCCATTCAATTACATATTTGTGTTTCTTCTGAATCACAGAACTGCTTACTATTACTTACTTTGCACTCCCAGGATTTTCGGGACTGAAAATCGCAATCCCGGAATCCCGGATAAAAAGCATTTCCTTGGTTTAATACAAGTAGGTGCAATCGTATGTAAATCTTCATATAACAGTTGGTTCAAAAGTTATTTAAAAAAGGCGGAAGCTGCAATTCTAATAAAGTACAAAAGTTCTAATTTATTTGAGTATCAGTATTTTAAATAATAAAAAGATACAAAATCAATGAAGCGAGAATAATGAAATTTTGACACGTGATCAAAGAGATTTTGTGTTTTAACATAGTTACTTTTCAAGAAAATTCTATATAAATTTTCAAGGACATAAAGGATTAAAATTTTCAAAGGACTTTTTTCATATCCTTTTTTTACAAATAGATACAAATTCACTTTTATTTCAATTTTTGAGCCTTTCCTCTTTCATTTGATATACATATCGCCATATTCGAGGTTAATTACTTTTTTTCTTTTTTATCCCCTTCAAAATTTTGAAGTCCTTTTAAGGACAAAGAAAGTAGAAATGAAAAACTGAGTACGCAGTATTACTATATTTGGTCTCTAGTTTCACGCCCATATGGATTTTTTCCGAGGTGAAATATTTTTTTAATTCTTGTCGTACGGTGTAATATTTGAAAGTTTTGTCCAAGGTTTCCGCCATTTCAAAATACTTAAGTCAAATTCAGTGTAACTAATATCAATAATCAAGTATATATGGAACTATAGCATTAAACCTCAAATGAAACTTCTATATCAGCGGTTTCTTTCATCAACCCTCTTATTTACATCATTTTCCCTCTGTATTATTAATGTGCAAACAAGAGTTAAACTTGCAGGTTTTTACAAAATTTCTGTTTGTTTACCTTTTTTTTTTGGATGAATTTATTTTTCTTCCCCTGATTTTAGCTACCGGCAAATTTTAATGGAAAAGTACCCAAACAGATAAAGTATCAATACACAAACAGAGCTTCAATAATATTGAACAACTAAAACGTTAGGCGCAAAACAAATTATTTAAATCATGTGTGCACCACTCAGCCCTCTCTGCAATCCTCTCTTCGGAGTGATAAAATTATTTTAGTAATATTGCTTTCTACGAAGAAATTGATTTGAACTAAACCTGAAACCTGAAGACATTTTTGCCAAACTCGGACTCCGAAGAATATTCTAGAGTTCCCCAAATCTGAAAATAAAATAGACTTGTTGGCAACCCTATACGCACTAAATGATGATTAAACCTCCTTATTTGAAATCGGATGCTTTACTTCTAACACTTTGACTTTATGGTGCAGTAAATATCGCACACGCACACCCAGTACAAAAGTGACACAACTCAAAATTTTTAATTTTTCAGGAAACGCAAAAAACTATTTTTGAGCTGAATAAACATTTTTTTTAAATAACGTATAGACCGTTTAGTAGAAAATCCCTACAGATTATGCTTTAGGATAAGTTAGGTTAGGTTAGGTTACGGAAGGGGTGTGTGCGACGAGCACTTCCACTCGGAGACCCTGTTGGGTCCATTGTGAATCCCTTCATTTCTCGGAAACCGATGTCCTTCCCTTATCTGTTTGGATCCCTGTAGATCCAAATGGGATCTTTTGGGAACCATTTGGTCTTTGCGAGGAAATTGTGTAGATCGGTTATCTGTGCATCTGCTACTTCCCCGAGCCCGTCAAAGAACCTTGCACCAAGAGTCTGGAGCCGTCGTCCTTGTAGTGATGGGCAGTAGGATAAGTTACAAAGATTTTTTTTATTTTACTCTAGAAAATCCAAAATTTTGAGTTGTGACTTTTTTGATGATATTTTAATTCAAAAATTACCGAATTATTTTAAGTTATGTCGCTTTTTCTGAATTTACTAATTACATTGTGCGTGAAATTTACCCTCAAAAATTGCAACAAGTGGGGGACCTACTGAGCGACTTTTCTATAGGTATACTGAGTTGAGATCCACCAGGCGTTTGGCTGGATTGGCTCTAGTTTAAGAGAAATCCGACTTTGAATTTTGCTCATTTCAGTCGAGTTCGTCGCTTAAGTCTTCAAACGTTTAAATGCTAATTGGTCCTAAATCGTTCTGAATATCGCTTTACTGTCTTCGGCAAGTTTGTAGATATTTTATCGACCAACAAATTTGCTTAAGGAACCAATCCAAAAACAAATACATTCAAACTGTGTTTTCGACAAAAATGTCTCAAAAACCCCACATTCGTGAAAAAAATAAATGAGTATGCTTTTATATAGAGCATTAGCTCCTGAATCTAACAAACTAAAAATTTTGCCTGGAAAACGCCCATAAAAGGCGTGGCTCGGGGTCAAAGTTCAAAGTTTTTATCAAAAAAACTCAATTAATCTCCAACTGATTTACACGATATGGGTATCAAACGAAAGGATTTTTCCATACCTTTCTTTTGATGTGCAACTTTAGATACGTAAGATGTACTAATAAAAAGTTTTAAGCGAAAAAAATATTTTTTATAAAAATTTTTTTTTACGGATTTTTTCCCCGAAAAAATCCATCACTAAGGTACAATAAGTTTGTTACCATATTGTAGCCTGTGAAATTGTCTTTACAACGAAATATAAAAATTTATGCTTTTGTTTTTTCTGAATATATTTTTGAAATTTTTTCTAACTTGACTCTGGTTCCAAAACCATTTCATATTCACCTTCACCATCACTTTTAACTCAATTTTAATTTAATTACAAAAATATCAAATGTTTTCTTATTTCGTCAAAAGTGTCACAAAGCGATCAAATAGCATCAAACTTCTCGACATGAAGAGAGACCTAACTGTATTTTGGCAACACTTAACAACAACAAAATATACTGAACTTTTGCTTATTGGTAGATAGATGCATTGTGCACAGTATTAACACATAAACCCAAAAATGTAAAATTTTGAGATGTGTCACTTTTGAAGTGGGTGTGCAATATGATTGTTGACAGCTGGCAGACTTTCCATGTTCCCAACCTAGAAAAGTCCTTTTTTTTTGAAATTACAGGTAACAGACCGCACTAGCTGCCTTTGTCCCAGATATCTGTATTTTTGCTATATGTGAGCGAATATATGTTCTTAAATGTTAAAACATTGAAGCACTTCGTCAATGTAAAATCTCCACTTAGTTGCGTCGTCCGGCCCAACAACCGTAGTGAACCTTAAACAGGGATTCGGCTCGAGTGGCGTTTACTTGCCTACAAATTGGTCTGTTTTCCTATGCAAATCTTTAGCTTCATTCAATTTTTGCTTCAGCAACAAAGCCACGCAACACCAACATTCCTTACGTTCGGTTCCTTTACATCGCTTCAACATCCACACAAACCATCTTAGACAACAACTGTATTTACGATGCCAGACTGAGCACCTTTTACGATAAAAGACAAATGAAAAATTGACGCTCAGGTGCGCGACAGTCATTTGACGCTCATAAAATTTTCATTGCAAATGTCAACGTTGGCGCCTCGCACTAATGCCGCGTTGTATTAAACTAATAATCCGCTTATAATTACGAGCACCGTCATTCATGTGGCTGGTGTTTTAATTATTGTTATTGGTGGTGTTGTTGTTGTAGCGACCGTTGTAAATAATTAACACAACCACATATGAGTGATTTGCACGTAATAAACCCCATAAATAATCGGCTGGATTACAAGTGTGCCGCTTATGTGGCGTGCAACAATGCCAATTACAACAACAACAACAATATTGACAGTAACGACATGTGTCACTTTGGTGCGTGCAAGCATGAGAATGCGACAACGAGACATTTACATGCAAACAAATTTGCATTTAGAATTATTTGAGGTGCAAAAAATTATGCAAATTATTGACAGTTGAAGACTTGGGCGGCAACGATGCTGTTACACCTGCAACACCTGCACACATACAAATACAAAGTATGTGTGCTCAGGAACATACTTAAGTGTGTGTAAATGTGAAATTGCACAGTGCCACATGCCACAAGTGAGATCGTTGAAGCTTTGCTGAGATGACATTGAAAGGTGCAGCACACAGTGCCAAGTTTTGCTTTGCTAGAATGCACACAAATTAACATTTATGATTTACTCTACAAATAAATAGTAATGTAACTGACACAAGCTTAAAACTGTTGAAAAGGACTTGAAATGCTTGGCATAAGTTGCAACAAACACAAAATAAAAGAAATAATAATAAAATAATAATAAAAAATAATAAAATAAATAAAAGAAAGAAAGGGGAAAAAAAAGATTTTAAAGAAATGAAATGAAATTTCATTTTAACACTCGTGAGGAATTTCAAAAAAAAAAATTTATATCCATATACATTAGACATGATTTAGTGCACGATTTTTCTTTGTCGATGCTCCGCAACCTTTCATTTTATGCCGTTTGGTGAAAAAGTGCATGAAGTGCTAAATGGCGTCGCATTGAGGTCAAAGTTCACAAAAAAGCTGGGAAATTCGACAAATTGCTCCACAGCTGCTCAGAAATGGCTCTTAGAGAGTTAAAATCTATGACTGACCCCAATAATTTTTCCTTCTGAATATTTCCTTTGAACACACTTACCCCCTATCTCCAACCCTTAATAAGGCTCCCATACAAAATGGTCGTTTTACAAAATAGGCTCCCACTGCTCCCAGGTTGCCCCCAGACGTGTCAAATGTTTGACCGACACCCATTTATTTTCCATTTCGAATGTTTATTCCAAACATACCTACCCGCTATCTCCAAGTCTTAAGGGAGCTGCCATACAAAACTGGCCATTTTCTATGCAATTGGCTCCCCACTTGTAAATGTAGCAAAGTAAAAGAGAAACCATCGTGTCTCTAACACTACGGAATCGATTTGAAAGATTAAATCAACAATTGGCAAAATTTGTATGTGAAAAAAATACAAAATTAATTGAAGTTCAAAAATTCACCACCAGATGGCACCTTCCATACAAACGCAGTTGTGGCGTTGTTCACTTTTGGGTTTCTACAAAGCAAAAATCAAAATGTATTGTCGAAATATATTTGCAATCGTAATTAATTGTTAAGAAATTATTTGATTTTTGTGAGGAAATGTGAATTTTTTATTCAGCCGGTATAGGTACTCCGTGCGTAGGCAGCTTGGAGCAAAAATTGTAGGTTCTTTTAAGAAAATAAACTAATACGGTCTCTTTCAAAATTCGGGGTCTAAAGGGGCAAAACATAGGTTAAAGTGTTCTATGAAGAAACTTGATTTATTGGGCTCATTGACTTCAAACTTGCGTGCAAAGCCGCGGGGCCCTATTAGTGGTTAAGTCAGTCATAAAAACAAATCAAAATCGTTTTCTTCTATTAACCAAAATTTGCTAATGAACGCAACTGTTGAGTCACAAAGTGTGTAAATAGACACTTTACAATTAATTTTCTATCAACATTTTCACAGAAATGTCTCACTTATGTTTTGCGTTGCATTGCAACCCTGTAGGAATTCGGATTGGTCCAAATGTGATTTTTCAACTGGTTGCTTGTCAGTCATAGCTGACTTTAGAACCGATTCGTTTCTTTGGAGCAAACTCCAACCCTTTTAACATGGCCATGTCCTAGGTGACAGTCAATTGTCCCCATCTGCAACCAGTTGCAACTAGTGCAATGTCAGTCCTTAGCAAAACTGTTTATAAACCAGTTGTAAAGTAAGTAGTTGGGAAACTAGTTTATTGTGGGTTAGTTTTCCAACCACTTAAAGTTTATAGGAAAATAACTAAGTTTATAGACGCAAACTGACTGACTTCTGCTAGTTGTCCAATTGACAGTTTTCAGTTGAAAACCCAAATTTTGGGAACCAGTTGTCTCAGGTCCGACAGGGAACATTTGACGCCAACACAGACGCCGGCTGCAGCATGCACATACATGTACGTACGTATGTATGTATGTAGGTAGCACGTCGCCAGTCGCATGCCGACAACAATCAATTAAGTTAATGTCTGCGTCTATGGCGCCAATTTTCAGCCTAAACAGCCGCACGCCCACTTGCCACTCACTCACGCACCATATGGCAACGGCGGCAGCGGCTGTCGCCATTGCCGTCGGCCGCTCGAACAACCCGTTGATAGTGATGACCACTGCAATAACAACAACAACAATAACAACAACAACGACAAGCAACAACGTCCGCCATTCGTGCGGTGGCATTTACTTGGCGGCAAATCTCAATCGCCGACACAGCCCGATTGCGGCCATGACCGAGCAGAGAGGGCGGTACGCCACCCCATAAATTTACCCACACACCCATTACTGTTCTAATTTCGTTTCGGTGCGGACAAGTTGCGGCCGCACGAATGCTGCTTAAGCCGCACTATTCAATTACATGTGAAATTATGTGAAATTGTTGGGGTTAAGGCTTTTGTCTGTCGGCCAGTGCCAAAGTGGTTGCCACAGATTGCGGCACGATGGGTCGAAAAGTCGCAAATCGATGTTCAGCGAGTCGAGCTGATAGCAAAACATTCACCAACTAGTGTGAAAATATATGTTAAATGTATGTATTTTGGTATATTGTCACGAAACCACACAAAGTATTGAAGACCGAATTGTTGATGGTCAGCGGCCTGCAATATTTTTAGAATTTAAAGGCATTTTTGTAGATATTAATAGGTTAGGTCAACAAGTACAAAGAGCCACAAGGATTCCATCATTCAGTGTGCAATAGAGGTTGAATCCAACTTGAATAAAGTTCCATTGAACCTGCCGCTCTAACTCAGTGATGCAAAGCCCAGATTACACCGTGCGACAAAATTTTTCACACCGGGAAAAATCCATATGGACGTGAAACTAGAGACCAAACATAGTAATACTGCGTACTCAGTTTTTTATTTCTACATCCTTTGTCCTTTTAAAAGGACTTCAAAATTTTGAAGGGGATACAAAATAAAAAACATATAAAAATACTTAACCTCGTTAGAATATGCCGATATGTATATCAAATGAAAGAGGAAAGGTTCAAGAATTTAAATAAAATTAATATTTTATCTATTTGTAAAAAAAGGATATGAAAAAGGTCCTTTTGAAAATGTTAGTCCTTTATATCCTTGAAAATTTAAAACGAATTTTCTTGAAAAGTAAGTATGTTAGAACCCAAAATCTCCTTGATCACATGTCAAAATTTCATTACTCTAACTTTATTAGTTCGAAAGTTATTAAAAAAAAAGGAGGAAGTTGCAATTCTAATGAAGTACAAAAATTCAAATTTATTTGAGTATCAGTATTTTAAATAGTAAAAAGATACAAAATCAATGAAGCGAGAATAATGAAATTATTTTTTATATTTTTTTTATTTTTATCCCCTTCAAAACCTTGAAGTCCTTTTAAAAGGACAAAGGATGTAGAAATAAAAAACTGAGTACGCAGTATTACTATGTTTGGTCTCTAGTTTCACGCCCATATGGATTTTTTTTCGGTGTGAACAATTTTTTTTATTTTTTTCGCACGGTGTTATCAAACGTATTCATCACACATAAACATACATACGCACACACACTCTCAATCGTCCAAATACCCATTTAGCAACACTGGTGGAACAACAGCCGCATGCATTGCCAATCACCAGCAAGAAGATACAAACAATTCCAGTCCAGGTAGGACGCTGCACCATTCAGTTAAAAGCGAAATTATGGCTGAACTGAAAACTGACATTCAAACAAGGCATTGGCTGCCTTTGGTGCCAATAATGCTTTGTGAGGATGCTCAGCAGGCGCTCAAGTTCGAGTGAATGTGTCAACTTGTACAATGTGATATGCGTTATTGAGGACGAATTTCCAACGACAGCATAGAAAGTGGTATGACTCGGCCAAGAAGCTATGGACACATATGGCTAAGCACGACCCTAATTAAATGGGCGAAACGTTGCACAGGAAACAAAGCTAAACCATTGATTCATTTAGCTGCTTAGACGACATGAAAAACATTCAAGGACATTGAACATTAAAGTACATTGAAAAACTTATTTGATAAAGTTTTTGTATTTTATTCTTTTTTTGGTGCTTGAAAAAGGATGCAAGTGGCAAACGTGGTACGACCAGTGCTGCTTCAAGCAGTCTCCGGCACTGTCGTCAAACATGAGAACAGGTCGGTACGAATAAAAACCTTATTTTATGTGTGTGTTTGACCGATTAATTGGCATTGCAATGGTCAAAATTACATAATCTGCAACGGTTTAGCAAAAATTGAAAGTTTTGAAAGACCAACCCTCAGAGCTTCGCCAAAGAAAAATGTATAGGTATTTCTAAAGCTGGCCTCAATCAATGCAATTTGCTGTATGAACATTTGACAAAATTTTAAGAAATTGTCACAATTTGCGGTGGTAAAAAATATTTAGATTTTTCAACCAACTTTTTGCAAGACCAGATTGCAACGTCCAGAGATCTTATCAGAAGTAAAAGGTGACCAGATAAGAACCATAATAAAATGTATTTAAGTAAAACAACGCGGTGTGAGATATTAAATTGATTCTGGCTTTATTTTGCAGCTACATTTATGTCGTTTTACATATATGGAAGAGCACTTCAATCAAATGGCCGCCACGGCTTCAAGCGGTTGATTCAATATGTGCGGCGTTATACCAGCAATGACAGCTCCAATGTTGGCCTCGAGCTCATCCAAAGTTGGGTTGACTTGTTAGCGTAGACTTAAGACTTGACGTAGGCCAAGAAAAAATAATAGTGCTGCTTCAATTATTGCGTCAGCACAACTTATGCGCATATAGGGCCAAATCCGATCACAAATTGAACCAGGTTGACTCTCTGGTGATGCCCAGTTGAACTGATCTCATTACATTTCTAGGTCTTGTTCGATATTGGCCAAAGTAGTGTACCCACGCTCAAACTTTTCATTTGTGCAATGAACTGTTTGCGCACTGAAGCCATCAATGAAGACTTTCCGAAATTTCGAACATATTTTTGCAATAATTTTCACACACTCGGCAAGCATGCAACAATGCATGACGTAATGGGAAATTACACTAAATATTTTGTCATTCAAACATCGTTGATATTTTTGACAGTTGCTGAGACATGCCTATTTGAAAAACTTTCACTGTTATCTGATCACCTTTTATTGTTAGTGTTGGCCACGACTAGGGCTGCCAGACGTCCCGGCTGTCTCGGGAATGTTCTGGTTTTAAACTGTTTGTTCCGGTGTCCTGGTCCAACCTTGATGTGTCCCGGGTTTCCCTTAAGCCTCCCGGTTTAAAGATTTGATTGCAAACAAATTCTTAAAAATAAAATTTCAAAATTTTCTACCAGTTTTTAATTGTGAAATAGTTACATCATCAGATAATTCAGCTTTTCGCTAGCAATAATCGTTTTTCATTTCATTCATTGTGTGCTTTTTTATCCATTTTAAATATTGTTTTTGTTTAATACGACAAAATATAGTTTTTTTAAGTTAGCTAAATTATTTTGTTTTGTAGGTGTACGTTCATGATTTTATGATTTTGTGTTTTTTATGAAATAAATGTGCATAATATACATATTTGTATAAAAAAGATATGTGAAAATACAATTTAAAGGTTGTTTTTATTAACATGTTTTTCTGTTGGCGAGCGCTACAGAGATATATTACAATAATTTTACCAAAGATACTATACGCCGAAATCAACGCTGTGATATGCTGAAATTTAATTTGTTTATGATATTTGTGAGTCAAAACCATACAACTGACACAAACAAACAATCCTACATTCCCCAATATGGATTATTGAATAGCTTCCATTGGAATTAGATATTTGCTGGCGCATTTGACGTGATTAAACTGCGCAATGCAGCTGAAATTTGGCTGCATTGTGTACACTCTGAAAAACTACAATTTTCGAATATAATAACACTTCTTGTTTTAAAATTTTTTGCCTTTAAAACAATAACAAAATTATGCGCTTTTATTCCAAAATATTAATAATTATCTGCTTTTAAGTATAATAAAAATGATTCAGTACAACTAAATACATTTGACGAAAATCTTTCAAACTATTTTCAGATTTGCCTATGCAATGAAAACTGTTCCTAATAGTTTGTTGAGTTTTTTTTTAATTACTTAATTTTCAGTAAAATTAACTGCCCAAATGTTTAGATTAAAAAATTCAAAGTGCTTTGGAATATTATAGCAAATGATTTTTTTAGTGTAATTTTACACATAGATAATTCAAAAGTTGTCCATAGTTGGCAGCGATGCGCAGGCATTAGTTATTGTCAGCAGTCAGAAGGTGGGCGGAGGGGAATGACAAATGAAAATGCTCTCGATTTGTGCAATGCATTTGCCGCAATTATTTAATGTAAGCCAAAGTAAATGCCAAAAATTAAAATTTCACACGTAGGGTTGCCAAGTGTTGCCACTCTGCTATGCAGGTAATATAATTGATGCAATTTGTTTGCAATGTAATTCATTTGTTTGTTAGGTAGGAAAGGGTGTGTGCGCACTTCCTCTCGAAAGCCAAAATGGCCCATTGTGAATCCGTTCCAACTAGAAAAGGCTCGCGCAAAGCAGACGCCTGGAGAGAACTTTTCCGGTAGGTCCCAACCCGGTAACGGGTTGCTATGGGCTATTAACAAAAATATCCTGACGCGATCGGGTGACCAACGGGCACTGAAATTTGCTATTTTGCGGTTTTTTCCATTGTACGAGGGCGGGTCAATAAGTCCGTGACTTTTTGAATTTCCCGCCTCTTAATTGAAATGGCAACACTGCTCCCGTCAACAGTCATCTGTCAGTTGACTCTTGTCAAAAATTGAACAAGCTGCGACATTTAGTTTGTTTTTGACAGCCGTTAATATCAGACTACCGCGTTGACTGAACGCAAACCAAAGCTAAGCTTGATTGTAAGGATTCTACCGTAATGGATTTTTTCCGCAAAAAATAATGCTTAATGAGCACACGAAATTCACTTTTTTCCATTTTCTTCTCAGTCAACGCGGTAGTCTGATATTAACGGCTGTCAAAAACAAACTAAATGTCGCAGCTTGTTCAATTTTTGACAAGAGTCAACTGACAGATGACTGTTGACGGGAGCAGCGTTGCCATTTCAATTAAGAGGCGGGAAATTCAAAAAGTCACGGACTTATTGATCCGCCCTCGTAGTTACTTGAAAACGGTGGCGCACGCAACAGGAGGGTTTGGGGTTCAAATCCCTCGAATAGCTGTTTGTTGTCTGTTGGGTGAAAAATATGTTTTCAAATAAGTGAATCTGTTCTAGTTTTTCTCTCAAACTAATCAACAGTCCCAATCAACCAGTTCGACCTCTTAATGAAGAAAAAAAAACCGATTACGACTTTCGTTGCGCTAGCCAGGTCCGTCAGGAATCTTGACCCCATGGTACAGAGCGAGGCAGTAAAAACATATGGAAGTAAACTATATCAAAATATATTTTACTAGCAGGGCCCAGAAGCTTTGCACGCAAGACTGCAATCACTGGGCCCAACAAATCACGTTTCTCTCAACTTTTTGTTGATCCCGTCAGATTTGTATGAAAAAAATACTTGTCTAGTTATTTCTCATTTGAAGGGCTTTGAAGTTTATAGACCATCATGTTTCGCCATATAAACATTTAACCCATCGTGGATCCCGTTAGATTTTGTTTTGGAAAAATTTAAAAAAAGGTGTCGAATTTTGGTGGTTTTAAATTTGAAGTCAAAAACCTATTAAATCATGTTTCTCTATATACATTTTAAACCATTGTTGACCCCGTTAAATTTTGATTTTTGATTTTTTTTTTATTTTTGAAAAAAAGTGTCGAAATTTTTTTGTGTTTTCACCAATTCTGAAGTCAATAAATATTTGATTTTCAAAAAAGTGAAATACATGTGTCATGTTTGTTGGCGAGTGCTTTCACCAAGTTTGAAACCAATAGGTCTACTAAATAAATCGCATTTCTTCATACAACATCCTAGCCCATGTTTTGCTCCTTAGACCCCGAATTTCAAAAAAATTCCTTCAAATCCCTTCATTTCATCTATCTATCCCTTCTATAAGCACATCACACTCAAACGGACCGGCCGATTTCCATGGTGTTTTTTTTGTTGGATTTGTCTTGAGTCAGTTCAGGTTTATGTGAAAAGAAAATCGGGAAAATCTTTTAGAAAAGTCGAAAAATCCCTGCCATGTTTGACCGCGAATCACTTTTGGCTGGTTTTTTGTTTGTTGTTTTCGTAGTTGTCAGAATAAGGTGTGTATAAAAGAAATTTTTAGGAAAACGGGGCGTGGCACTTTTTCACCAGCCCACATTTTCAGACGATAACTTTGGAAGCATAAATCACACATCAATTAAATTCACTACGAACTTATTTAGTCATGTCCTTCGACAGAGGGGATGGAGCGGGTATTGAACAAAGGCGCGTGGCACCGCCCATACAAGCCAAATCTTTAATATAGAATATCTTCAAAATGCAACAAACTAAAAATCATGTCTGTAGGTTTATTGGTTTATAAATTACCATCGAAAACGTAGATAATTTAAAAAAAAAATTCAAAATCTCGAATTCAAATTCGAAAATGCCATGCGAACTTTTTATACAAAAAATATATCTAAATTTCAAAAATCGTTTACAAATACGAAATCAGTGAATTTTAATTTGGGCTAATTGATTTCTGATTCCAAAACCAGAAAAGGTGAAAAAGTCAAAATTGTTTTCAGTGTGTTATTGAAGTGTTATTACAAATAAATCCCACAGTAATTTATTACTAATTAAATAATTTATATTCCATTCAGTTCTAAAATAACAGTGAAATTCAAACGATTGGCGAATGGTTTGGTTGGCTTTTATAATGAAAAGCTCAGCTCAGTTCAACAATTAGCATTGTAAAACGTATAGCAAAGGCAAAAGTTTAATTTCATTTAATTTTAAATTAAAATTTAATTTTTTAATTTTTTGGTTTTTAATTTAATTTCATTACATTTTGTTTTAATATAATTGTTTAAATGTTTTGCCTCCTTTTTTCTGTCAGTAATTAAGATGAAACGATTAGGTTCTTTCTGGGTGTTAAAAGTTCGAAGAATGAAATCAGAATGGTAGAGAACACAGCCATTGAAGTCGTTGAAGCATTCGTTGCTTTCTGTGAGTGAAAACCCAGTTTAGAATCCTTATTCACCAAACAATTTTGAGCCGATTGACAAATGAGACAGTAACACAAACATGACTTGTCCAATTTCGCTGTCGAAGCAATGGAAGCAACACTCACAAGCAGTGCAGATCATTTCATTATGGGTGCAGGATTTCATACACAACTTTTAAGGCTAATACCATATTTGAAAAAAATATTTGTCACCCAACAGACAACAAACAGATATTCAAGGGATTTGAACCCCAACCCCTCAAGTTACTACAATAGAAAAAACCGCAAAATAGCAAATTTCAGTGTCCGAGAGCCGCTGCTCATTGGTCACCCGATCGCGCCAGGCTATTTTATTTTAATTGCATATATCATTGCAGCAAATCGCAGCGACACATTCTGTGTTGCGTTGCTGTCTCTGTCAGTTGTTGCATCAATGCGAGGTCAAGTATGTGTGTGTGTGCATGTGTGCGTGCGAGTGTGCGAGTTGCACTCATTGCCAATTGACATGTGGCCACAGGACAAACGCACGCATGGAGAATTCAAATAATTTGGGTAATGTGCTGGAAGTTTGTTTGGTTGTCATAATGAAAAATTCAGCTAGGCCAGAAATTTGTTATTCAATTTTAATTTTATTCAATTCAATGCAAATTTAATTAGAGCTATTTGTTTCGAATTTCAAATTTGCATTCATGCAATCCAATACAAACCAACAAAAACATTCAATTTTTGTTGCTAAACACTGTCAAATGCTGCCATTGAAATCAGCGTAAAGCAGCGCGCATACGAATTGAACTGAGCCGTAATTGGCGCGCACACGCAACGGCATCAAGTTTTATTAAAATACGCAATTAGCCAGCGAATGCAACAAACAAGTTGCAAGTCGCTGTGTATTTGCGGCCAGTATTGCTAGAATTTGTTTGTAGTTGACATAATGACGCAATTATCGATTCGGCCAGCGCGGCGCCACCGATGAATAGCCGCCTAATAGTTGTGCGTTAATTTGTCGGTCTCGTGGTTGCGCCGCCGCCTTTTGCAGTTGTGGGCATTGACAATTTTGTTTTAGGCAAACTAACATAAATTAAAATATTTAATTAAATTGAGCCGCTTTGCAGTTGAATTTATTTGGTTTAGATTTTTTGCATCAAATTTGCTTCATTTCATTTGCAATAATTTTCACCAGAATTTGTTATAGAAACTCGTTTTATTTGACAATTATTGTTACATTGAAAATACCAATTAAAATGCGAACTTTGACATAGCAAAATTTTCGCGAATAATTACTGCGTACCTGAAATATGTCGCACCTGATTTATCTCACCAATCATTCAATAGCAACAATGTAAGTATTTCGAGCTTTTGTTGTCTTCAATCAAATACAAAAAATTTAAAATGTGTAAAAATGAAAAATGTCATCACAAACCATTTTGCCGAATTGTAAAAGTGATGATTTGATTACTTTGTTTCGACTTAAAAGCGCCAAAGCATTTTTAAGGGCCAATTATTTTGTATGCTCTCATTAACCCTTAAATGCATGGGGCAATTATTTTCGAATCAATCTAGAGCAAGTACAAACATGATTAAAATTGATTCAACAGATGTACGAAGGATTTAGGATTGTACCATATATGGTACGCCATGCATTTAAGGGTTAATCTAATTACAATTTTGACTAATAGCTATCCAAAAGTAATTGATTTTTTTTTAATTTTTACACTTTTGTCAATTTTCGTAGTAGTATATTTTTTAAAATTCTGTACAATTCTTGTTGACTTTTAAACAAACCTAAAAATATGTTAGACAAACATTTATTCTAACGTCAACATTGCAGACATAAATAACTACAAAGGCAGTCGAATATTGTTCTGCATACTTTTAGGCTGCCTTGTCAAAATGGCAGCTCACTTAGCTAAGTGTCTAAACTTAAAAAATGGCGTACTTATCTCGAAGAAATATTGTTCTAAAAGCCATAGCAACAAGGTTCCCAAGCACGAAATTTAGTCGCTGCTGAACTTTTCAAGAAAGACCCACATTCTAACTGCTCACTCTAACTCTTTAACTTATGCCACTCGAGGCCGCATGCGTGGCACACCTGGCCAGTCAAGGAGAACGTGAATACAATACAAAACTTCCTATGTCCGGCTCTCCGGCAAAACCAAGTCAAACTGCTTGATGAGCCTAGAAAGTGAAGCAGTTAAGCTCTCAAGTCTGTTAAGAGATTAAATTCGATTGATTTTGTTCCTTTAGGAAAAAAGTGATGAGCCTGAGATTCAAAATAAATAAAACTTAGGTGCTTAGTGTTCAACAAACCATAAAACAGATTGGCAAATTAGGAACTAGAAGTAGGAAATAGGAAAATTGGCTAGAGAAAAAATGCAAATTTCACATTCCATATCCATCCACATTCCATATTCTATATCTGCACATTCCACATTCTATTCTCTATCTATATTTTATTATATAGTATATCTATATTCCATTCTATATCTAAATGCATCAAACATTACGTTAAAACAGGGATGAGCAACACGCGGCCCGCCGCGGGCCGCTTGTGGCCCGTTAAACATGTTTATGCGGCCCGCCAAGCATTTCTAAAATTGAATTTATTTTATCGATTTTGTTCTAATGTTTATTATAAATAAAGTTTTGTAAATTATTAATAAGTGTTACTTTATGTGCGGCCCACCAAAAAATTGTACAATTTAAATTGGCCCGTTAATTAAAAAGGTTGCTCACCCTTGCGTTAAAACGTTACATTAAAAAATAAAGTGCAACACTGTTAGTGCAATTTTAAATTAACCCAAAACAACACAACTGTGCAATTCCGCTGAGGCATGATCGACATAATTCCAATGACGCTGAGGGCGGCAGCAATGCTGATTATTTGTCGCCAACTTCAACGGGCCACGGGCCTTGTTCAATGCGAAATAATTTAAGACCAAACTTAATTATCCGCACATGAAGGTTTAATTTATTTATAACAATAAATTGCCAAAGCTTTAAAACCCATCAACAAGCAGGCTACAAATTAAAAACCCTCAAAAAAAACGTGCATTGTGCATAAATTAAAAAAAACAAAAACCTTTTTATAAATTTACACCACAGGAGCCAAAATGCGAGTAGTTTTAATAGATTTAAAATGGGAACGAAATTTAATACTTTTTGTGCTTAAAGTTCATTAAACAGGGCCGGATTTTTGTGATGCGATTTAATTGTATTTAATCAAATGAATGACTTTTTAACAATTTGACTATCTATCTATCTATCTATCTATCTATCTATCTATCTATCTATCTATCTATCTATCTATCTATCTCTATCTATCTATCTATCTATCTATCTATCTATCTATCTATCTATCTATCTATCTATCTATCTATCTATCTATCTATCTATCTATCTATCTATCTATCTATCTATCTATCTATCTATCTATCTATCTATCTATCTATCTATCTATCTATCTATCTATCTATCTATCTATCTATCTATCTATCTATCTATCTATCTATCTATCTATCTATCTATCTATCTATCTATCTATCTATCTATCTATCTATCTATCTATCTATCTATCTATCTATCTATCTATCTATCTATCTATCTATCTATCTATCTATCTATCTATCTATCTATCTATCTATCTATCTATCTATCTATCTATCTATCTATCTATCTATCTATCTATCTATCTATCTATCTATCTATCTATCTATCTATCTATCTATCTATCTATCTATCTATCTATCTATCTATCTATCTATCTATCTATCTATCTATCTATCTATCTATCTATCTATCTATCTATCTATCTATCTATCTATCTATCTATCTATCTATCTATCTATCTATCTATCTATCTATCTATCTATCTATCTATCTATCTATCTATCTATCTATCTATCTATCTATCTATCTATCTATCTATCTATCTATCTATCTATCTATCTATCTATCTATCTATCTATCTATCTATCTATCTATCTATCTATCTATCTATCTATCTATCTATCTATCTATCTATCTATCTATCTATCTATCTATCTATCTATCTATCTATCTATCTATCTATCTATCTATCTATCTATCTATCTATCTATCTATCTATCTATCTATCTATCTATCTATCTATCTATCTATCTATCTATCTATCTATCTATCTATCTATCTATCTATCTATCTATCTATCTATCTATCTATCTATCTATCTATCTATCTATCTATCTATCTATCTATCTATCTATCTATCTATCTATCTATCTATCTATCTATCTATCTATCTATCTATCTATCTATCTATCTATCTATCTATCTATCTATCTATCTATCTATCTATCTATCTATCTATCTATCTATCTATCTATCTATCTATCTATCTATCTATCTATCTATCTATCTATCTATCTATCTATCTATCTATCTATCTATCTATCTATCTATCTATCTATCTATCTATCTATCTATCTATCTATCTATCTATCTATCTATCTATCTATCTATCTATCTATCTATCTATCTATCTATCTATCTATCTATCTATCTATCTATCTATCTATCTATCTATCTATCTATCTATCTATCTATCTATCTATCTATCTATCTATCTATCTATCTATCTATCTATCTATCTATCTATCTATCTATCTATCTATCTATCTATCTATCTATCTATCTATCTATCTATCTATCTATCTATCTATCTATCTATCTATCTATCTATCTATCTATCTATCTATCTATCTATCTATCTATCTATCTATCTATCTATCTATCTATCTATCTATCTATCTATCTATCTATCTATCTATCTATCTATCTATCTATCTATCTATCTATCTATCTATCTATCTATCTATCTATCTATCTATCTATCTATCTATCTATCTATCTATCTATCTATCTATCTATCTATCTATCTATCTATCTATCTATCTATCTATCTATCTATCTATCTATCTATCTATCTATCTATCTATCTATCTATCTATCTATCTATCTATCTATCTATCTATCTATCTATCTATCTATCTATCTATCTATCTATCTATCTATCTATCTATCTATCTATCTATCTATCTATCTATCTATCTATCTATCTATCTATCTATCTATCTATCTATCTATCTATCTATCTATCTATCTATCTATCTATCTATCTATCTATCTATCTATCTATCTATCTATCTATCTATCTATCTATCTATCTATCTATCTATCTATCTATCTATCTATCTATCTATCTATCTATCTATCTATCTATCTATCTATCAGAGATCTGGCAACTCTCTGCGTGTCAAGTCGTGTTTGAGAAGGACTCGCGAAACTTAATTTGTTTTAACCACGTAAATATTAATATACGAGCGCACACAAGTGTCAGCAAACATTTTGGGTCCTACAAGGCCACCAGCAACTGAAATACGGGTGGAAAACATATCGGAACTAAGCCAAATAAGGTGAGACCGAAATCGCTTCGCCATAGGCACCCAACAAACTGGGGAGGCTATTGGCGCAGCTGATCTGCAAATTGTCAACTCATGGCATCGCGAAATTCGATCAGCGCCACCCAACGGCAGGTAGCTAAAACTCGGCCCAAAACAATGAGTTCCACGGCAAATATAGTAAACACTATAAACTGTGTTGCAGAAGATATAAAGAGATTGCTCAAAGATTCTGCAAATATGAAACGGGAAATAAAAAGTGGCATCACCGAACAGACTACAAAATTGATAGCGCTTATCCCATTAATCGAATCGCTGGCGACAAATGGCAACTCTGACAACTCATCTGTTAATTCTGCTTTTGACATTCGCACAGCTATTCGAGAAGAACTTGCTTCACTCAAAGAATCATTAAGCGTCCAGAACGAATCGCCAAACATAAGCTACGCCAGCGTAGCCAAAATAGGCACCAAAGGGTCTAAGCCAGCTATTGTAATTAGCGCAACTCAAGAGAGCCATTCCAACCATTCGCATGTGTTGCGCACCTTCCGCAACTCCATTTCATTTAGAGACACAAATTTCGCCCCGGCAAAGATAGCACCAATTTCAAACAACAAAGTACGTATAGAATTCGACACTTTGGAACAACGGGATACTACCATGTGCAAACTGTCTAATGTCACAGATCTCAAAGCTGAACACGCAAAAAACTTGAAGCCATTGGTCATAGTAAAAGGAATCACCAAGGAAACACCCTCATCCGACCTAATCAACTTGTTGATAACCCAAAACCCAGGCACGGCTGCGGAGGTGAAGGAAAGCGATGACATAAAGTTGCGCTTTATTAATCGCAATCGAAGAAATCCAAACATCATGTACAACGCCATTTTCGAAGTTACTCCCCGCATTAGAAACACAATGATCAAAACGGAACGTCTTAATCTTGATTATCAGCGCGTGAATGTTTCGGACTTTAGTGCCTTTGTACAATGTTTTCGATGTTTGCAATTTGGGCACACCCGAAACAAGTGCAATGCGCCAATTACACCGTGTTCCCACTGCGCCAGCAAGGAGCATCAATACATAAATTGCCCTGTCAAAGACGACGATAGCAAGCGCAAATGCTTTAATTGCGCAACACGTAATGAAAGGCTGGTGATAAAAGTAGACGAGTGCCATTCAGCGACGAGTACTAGATACTGCCCGCAAATTCAGGCAATGCAACAACGTATTAATGCACGCACAAATTATGGGTCCTAAATCATTTAGCTTTATACAAGTCAACGTTCATCATTCTCATACTGCTTACAATGAGCTACTCCAATATGTCACTTCCAATTCAATAGATATAGCTCTTATTTCAGAACCGCCAGTCAACAATTCCAACGCTGTTCGAACAACAAGTGGATTTCTAACATTTCAGTTTCCAGCACCCAATAGAAGAATTAAATCATGTATATTGGCTAAAGAATCCATCGGTGCTATGCTTGGCATGTCGCAATTATCCACACCAAACCTCTGTGTCATAAAGTTACATGTTGGACAACGTTGTTTATTCATAGGCAGTGCATATGTTGAGCCTGGTGTCGACGAATTTGATACCCTTAGCGCAATAAATCACTTTCTATGTAAAACGTCTACATCATATCGAATCATCGGGGGTGATTTTAATGGGTGGCACAGTTCTTGGGGCTCAGATAGGGAAAACAGCCGCGGAGCTACTGTAGCTAACATTGCGGCAGCAAATGCTATGGCAATATGCAACAAGGAGAAGGTAGCTACGTTCACCGCTGTGCGCCATGGGGTCCTAGCCAGCTCTATTATAGACGTCACCATGGCGTCAGAAAATATCATACAGCGCGTTGCAGACTGGCGGGTAAATGCCAGCGCAATTCAAAACTCCGATCACAATGCTATAACTTTCAAAATAGTGAACAACGAAAAAACTGCTACATGTAAGCGGGCTTCAACGTACCTGTTCAATACCAAAACCGCGGATTGGAAAAAATTTCATGCTAGCCTTAAGAGCTATATTGAGCAGTCGAATATTCTCGGAACCAATTTTAAAGAGTGTACTTCTGAAGGTTTAGATTACGTGGTCGAGAGCCTCACCGACAGCATTCGGTTCGCATGCAATGAGTCAATGAGGAAAAGGGGAGGTGCTAAACCGTACAACCCTTGGTGGAACGAAGAGCTACAAGCTCTAAAAGAAAATTGCATCAAACTTCACCATAGACTTAATTGGCTAAGCAAGCACCAAAGGCCCCTAAACGATACAGCACAACAACACGCTGAGGCCAAACGCAGGTATGCCAAAGCATTGAGGAAGGCATCGGTAAGCAATTTCCGCGATTTTTGTAATACACAGGGTAAAGAAGATGTTTGGTCATTAACAAACCGCATAATCAAAGACGCACCGGCGAGGCGCCCCACTGTGACTTTGCGCCGAGGCGGATGCTTCACTGAAACAAGTCAAGAAACAGCCAATGCGCTTTTACATCACTTCTATCCTGACGATACAGCCGACATCAGCGTTCGGCAACAAGCCATCCGTAGCCAGGTGGAGCAGTTTTTAAGCACAACCAACGACAAGGAGTTTTCGGAAGATGAGGTTATGGAAGCAATTAGCGCAATGAACCCCAACAGAGCCCCTGGATTAGATAATCTGACTTCCGACATATGTTTTGAAGTGGTCACAGCATACACAAAATTTATAACGGACCTTTACAATGCATGCCTCAATACAGGATATTTCCCAAAAGCTTGGAAAGAAGCATTCGTGAAGATATTACCAAAACCGAATAAGGACAAAGTTGACGACCTATCATCATACCGGCCCATTGGTCTCCTTCCTGTCTTTGGAAAACTTCTGGAAAAACTATTTATTAAGCGTCTCGCTTACCATGCTGAGTGCAATCATCTGTGGTCAACTAAACAATATGGCTTCAAGCAGCAAACATCGACTGTCGACGCACTGCATAATGCTGTTGAACATATCAAAGAAAAGAAGAGTAAAAAGTATCAAGTCATCTGCGTCTCTCTCGACATTCAAGCCGCGTTCGACAATGCATGGTGGCCCATGCTTCTTAATCAACTAGCTCGTCACCAAACACCCTCAAATATTTACAATCTCATCAGAAGCTATCTACACGATAGGACGGTTAGGCTAGAATACGCTGATGCAGTAGCAACAAAGCAGATGACGAAAGGCTGCATCCAGGGCTCGATATGTGGTCCTTCTTTTTGGAACATCATCCTAGATGACCTGTTATCCATGGCTTTACCTCAAGGGTGCGAGATGCAAGCATTTGCGGATGACGTGCTTCTAACAGTAAGCGCAAAAACATGTAAAGAGCTCGAATGCGTCGCCAATTCCGCCTTGTGTCAGATACGCCAGTGGGGTAATGATGTTAAACTCGTGTTCAGTGAAGCTAAAACACAAGCGATCGCATTCACATCAAAGTCTAGATTAGCCAAAATACGCATGAATGGTGCTGATCTGCCCTTCGTAAAAGAAATCAAACTCTTAGGAGTCGTGGTGGATGAGCATTTGAAATTTACTAGCCATGCACGCTACATTTTATCCAAGGTCCAGCGTGTTTTCATGAATCTGTGCAAATTTGTTAGACCAACCTGGGGTATTCACCCCGAAAATGTAGCGACAATATACAAACAAGTGGTGGAACCCATGATTACGTACGCCGCTGGTGTTTGGGGTGGCGCAACAAAATATTACTATATTCGCCGATCGCTAAGATCATTTCAAAGGTGCTTCGCTATTAGAGCGATCCGGGCTTTTCATACTGTGTCCGCAACATCCGCCTTCGCGCTGGCTGGTTTTACGCCACTGTATCTGAAAGTAATCGAAGCAAGCAAAATATATGAGGTCAAGAAGAAAGGTTGTATGGCTGGGCTCCCCACAGATGCCACTCTGGAACACAACGTGCACCAGTATTGCCTGCTCCACCCAGCTGAGAGGCAAACCATTACATATACCACAGTCAACTCTCAAGTGCAAATCGATGCCATGCGGATGCCGGAGAAAACCACAATATACACGGACGGCAGCAAACTTGAAACAGGCGACTGTGGCTCGGCTTTCGTCGTTCTGTTTTCTGAAAACCGCTGGGAGAAGCACATGCTTAAGATGCATAATGCTTGCACAGTGTACCAAGCCGAAGCCTACGCCATCGACTCAGCTTTGTCATGGGCTCAAAGTCAATTGACTACGCAAAAGCTACATATCTTCAGCGATAGCCAATCCTGCCTCGATGCTATAAAAAATCGCAGTAATGTTACACCACTCATCGCTTCAATACATAAACGCTTACACCAGCTCCGGCAAAGTCACACAATCGAATTCTCTTGGGTCAAAGCTCATGTCGGTATCGTGGGCAATGAGCTCGCCGACCAAACGGCTAAGGAAGCAGCAACCTTATGCGTAAATCCAGTATACACAGCATACCCAATCAGTTACGTTAAGAGACAACTGCAGCAACAAACAGCGGAAAGTTGGCAGCATGATTTCACGGCAGAGGCAACGGGCAGCGGTACCAAACAGTTTT
Source organism: Melieria picta (assembly GCA_964056695.1). NCBI lineage: Eukaryota > Metazoa > Arthropoda > Insecta > Diptera > Ulidiidae > Melieria > Melieria picta. The sequence goes on along the minus strand of OZ057399.1, from coordinate 35,636,263 downwards.
TCCAGACAGTCGAAGAAGCAAAAATATACCACCAACAACTAGGAGTTTCATTCGAAATGACTCAATGCCTCACCGGTCATAGTTACTGTAAGACATATTTAAAAAGGTTCAAGATCATCGATGAAGATACTTGTCCATGCAATGGAGAAACGCCACAAACAATTGACCATCTCCTCTCTGACTGCCCACGGTACGAAAGGGCCAGACGGTCGCACGAAATACTTTGCGAGGAACATGGCATTCCACGATTTAGCATAAAGGATATTGTAAACCATCACAACTTGATCGAATCTCTAAATAAATTTGTGCACTACATTATAAGTACTCTTAAAAATTTTAACAATTGTTCCTAAAAATAATATGCTGTAAGCTAACTAAATAATTGTAGTACCAATTACTTGTGCCTGTATCCCCTTGCAGGCAGTGTTTTTCTAATAACATCCTAGTACACAAATACGAAATAATTATTAAGGTGCAATGTCAAAGTTTATCTATCTATTTGTAACTTATGAAATTAAAGACGGAAAAATACATTACTCGGAACGCGGTTAGCGGGAAGAGGCAAAGGAAAAAAAATCTATCTATCTATCTATCTATCTATCTATCTATCTATCTATCTATCTATCTATCTATCTATCTATCTATCTATCTATCTATCTATCTATCTATCTATATATCTATCTATCTATCTATCTATCTATCTTTTCATACTTTCTATCTTGGCATACTTTTAGGCAAACTTTCACTTCGAAATGCGCCACAAAATGCGGCCCTGTGCTGGGGGCGAGCACACAAAAAGCACACTTACGCCCATACGCACTTACGCACGCGAGATTTTTAAATGTAAAATGTTTAACATTAAAATGGCGTCATTAATTAAACGCTCGACAACAATGCCCAAGCGAAAAACTGCTTAAATTTCGCTAAAGCAAAATCAACGAAAATTAAATAAAAAGATTTTAAATGCGACAATTTCGCTGTTCGGCATCGTGAATATTTGATGACCAACAATCGACGTGTGTGGTGCAGTGAGTGCCGGTAATGCAACTGAAAACAATTGCAACGCACCAACGATTCCGACAAATTGGCAGCTTTAGTTGAATGGGCAGAATACTGCAATTTATATTTTAAATGCAGCCACCAACCAACCGCACAATGGTGAAAATGCAATGAAAATAACAACAACAACCACAACAAAAATTGCAAACGCAGACACACAGACAGACCGAAAGAGTCCCAAATGAATAGCTTTGGCCGCAATGTAACCAAATTCGGGTAAAATCAATTTGTCCACCCAACACCAAATCCCCAACTTCCCCACCCTCTCCCCCCCCCCCACCGACCACACAACAATGAGCTCACCAAGCACACACACACATCTATGTATACATATGTGTAGATATGTGTTACTGTGCATATTTGAGCCATTTGTGCGCAGCTTTGTGTGCTGGTCCCTGATGATTTATGGCCCCCGTTGCACTGCCACTCCCCACGCTCGCCGTGCGTAATGCAAATAAATACGCTCTAATGTCAACTCATTGAAAAATTTAAACGAAAAAATGGCGAAATTTCAATGCGCCACAGTGAACGGAACGGCAAATTAATGTGTTTCCCTCCCATCCATTGCCTTGCCCCCATGTTCTTTCCGACTCTCTCTCCAATTCGCCGCGGATCGTTGCCACCCCCACACACACACAATGGCAAATATTGTGCAAAACAAAAAAAACTCAGCGTCAACTTGGTGCTGCCAAAATTCACATTAACACCCACTTTCGACACTCCCGCATGCCGCGCCGGTCGTCGCCAACACACACCATAAAGGCACAATTGCGGTGCGCCACTATTGGCGGCCACCTAAAACCGCACTAAATGGACAATCGCGCCGAGGCAGCGCGCATTCCGCAGCGGCGGCCGTTGAGCGGGTTTTTATTACAGAACGCGCGCCGGCTTCGTGGGCCGACAATAGCGAACCATTCAATTATGCATTCCCCACACACAAATGGAACGCGCTTTCGTTCACTTCTCCCTGCATATTCGTCTAACCATCAGCCGCACCAGCATGCGCGTCCTTGCATCGGTCAGCTGCAACAACAACAACAGCACAACGCAACATTTCGTTTGCTCTTCGATTTCGCGCGTCGCGTATGAAATTTCGGGCCATGGTGCGTGATAAATTTGATACAAATTGCTAACAAAATGTCAGCAACATGTGCCAAAATTGTTTCATTCACATTGGCCGCACTGTGCCCTCCGCCGTTCCAATCCGTTTTAGCACATCTGTACGAACTCTGAGCGCAGCACGGCCGCACCTCTCATCAGCTCGCTCCACATTTCACAGCGCGCACTGACGGCACTGATGGTTTTTCCAACGGAAATACAATAACAACAATGACAAAATACCCTAAATGGCGACGCTGTGCTGCCTCACCACCAACGCCAGCGCCTCCCCGCACCGGCATAGATTCGTATCACTTCAATATTCAGCAATTTGGCATTGTTTGGCGTTCGCAACGGAACAGGAAGTCGAACTGGAGCGAATGGCCACACTGCAGCAGGCACTGTCGTCGGCGTGTCGCTTGGCAACTCGAGACAGCGTCAGACAACAATGCAGACCAATTTGGATTTTATCTCGCCTCAAAATTCAGTTCTTCACATTCAAATTGTTTGCAGCTCCTAATGGAAAAGTAGATATCAAAGTTGAAAAGTTCCAACTGTCGCTTTTATTAGCGGTTTCAAGCAATAAACATGAACAGTAACCAACTCCGAAGCAGAGCCAACTGAATGAAGACCACAACACAGCCTTAAGTCATGCATTATGTGACCGTTCCGAACAACACAAAAAGATTCATTATAACAAAAAAAATCAAATAACAAAATCATTCATCAGTATTTGATTTTGTAAATCGTGAATGGTCTTCCCTCCTTCAATTGATCCAAGTTAAGTGTCTGAGAACTGTTTTTCTCAAAGCTCAATCACCTGAACTTTAAATCCTTTCAGAGCCCAATAAATGCATTGAAATGCATTGAGATCAACACTTGATTTCTTGCTCATTACAAAACATTCGGGGGAACCATGTCTGAAGGGGTGCATAATTTAATTTCCATATCCTTGAAACTCATTCCAACTTTCAAATTAAACTCTAAATCACATTTATAAAACACGGCTGTGTGTCTCAATTTCTTTTCAACACTTTAACTTTAACCCTTTCGCTACAGGTTTTTACTGGGGAAAGCTAAAATTTTAAATTTTACGTTTTAGGATACTATGTGGTTATATTAGCAACATTCCATAAGAATTTTTTTAATTTTACTCGGACCCTGTATTTTAGAGTGTTTTTCTATGAGAGCAACCACATCGTTGTGGCTGTAATAATTACTTAAACATAAAATTTTTTACGCATAACGAAAATTTGAATATTTCTTCATTTACTTCATTTAAAGAAAACGTCAAATTAAAAAGTTGTCTAATTTTTCTGCTTCTTCTTCCTTTACTATGTCAAGATATACCATTAAAAAAACGTGTATACTTCTCTTCTTTAAACTTAAATATTCAGTTTATTAATTTCGTATTTTTCCTTAAACTTCAAACTATTCTAAGGACCAACAAAAAATGTATTCTTGAAACCACAGAGGGTTCAGACGTCCACAAAGTAGCATGTTGCCATATGGCAACAAAATAGCGAAAGGGTTAAGAGCTCAAACAGACTTGACAGCAAGAAATTTAATTTCTATGGCATTAAGAACACCAAATCTACGAAACTCCGACTGATTTAAAAATTTATATATGCATTAACCATCTGATCAGCTAGTAACAAACCACCGAACCTAATGTTAACTTTCACTTATGACCACAAATCAATCGTTATTAGAAACTTGCCAAGAATCATTTACAGCATTGAGTGCAATAAATCTCTTACTTACTGCCTGCAAGATCTTTCCAGATATCCATCTAATCTCTCCAGAGATCTTGTAGGCAGTACATCTCTTCCCTTCACATGGCTCAATTATTGATTTAAGTGCACTTTCCGGCAATTTTCCGTGCCTTCAGAGCCACTTAACCCTAAGTCTACGTGACTTGGTATAATTTCAACTGATATGCATGTAAAATTGGTCCGCTCGTATCGACTTCTGTAAACGTAGTCTCAGTGGACATTTGAATGAATCATTTTCAAACAAAATTTTATTGAATGCACTTCAATCTATAAATTACTCCTTTTATTCAATTTTAAAGTTCGTGCTCCTCATCATTTCTAAATGATATCTTCAACGACATCTAGATTATTCATACTCGATTTTATGATGATAACTCAACACCATCTAAAGTTATCATGTTCAGCAACCATCTGAAAGAAGGAAGAAATGACATACCAATCGCAACATCTTCGAACGTTGGTCGTAAGGTGAAGTATCAGCCTATAGACGGACAGACCAACAGACAATCGAATACGTGTTTAAAAATAGTGAAAAGAGTGATTCACTAACTCATTGACTGAGTTGTAAGCTGAAGCTGTAAGCATGAAATTCGAACTGTAACTCCACTCTAGAAAAATACAAGAAATAATCTTCAATAACTTTTTAGTTAAATTTAATATTGCTTCAACAAACAAAATATTATTACAATAATTTTTTTTAAATATTATTTTTAATATTAAAAGCAATTTCCGCAAAAAATTTAAACAATATTTCAGTTCAAATTGATAAAAAGAACATTTTCAAAACAGTTTTTTACAAAATTCAAGCGAATTCAAACACTTTAAACTATAAAATAGTTTATTAACATTTGCAATAAATAAGCAAAAATATACAATTAAAAAGTAAACACTTAATTATATTATATATAATTATTATATTTAATATTAAAAGTAATTTCCGCAGAAAATGAAAACAATATTTCAGTTCAGATTGATAAATAGAAAATTTTCAAAACAATTTTTACAAAATTCAAGCGAACTCAAGCACTTTAAACTATAAAATAGTTTAGTATCATTTGCAATAAATAAACAAAAATATATAATTAAAAATTTCCTTCAACTCTTTTACAACTCCGCTAAGATGGATTTTTTTTTTAAATTCGGGGTCTAAAGGGGCAAAACATGGGTTAAGGTGTTGTAAAAAAAATAAAATAATAAATAATAATAAATAAAATAAAAATAAAAATGTTAAGGGGTTAACAATGGGTTAAGGTTCGTATATGGCGAGACAGTGAAAAAAACCTGACTTCAAAATTGGTGAAAACACTTGAAATCAAAAAGACGTTAAAACGGATTTTTTTTAATTTGGGGATCTAAAGGGGCAAAACATGGGTTAAGGTGTCGTATAAAGAAAAGTGATTAAATGAGAATATTGATATCGAATTTGATGAAAGTAGGTACTCCACACCAAAAATTATTTGAAAAATTAAAACCAAAATTTAACGGAGCCAACAATGGGTTAAGGTTCGTATGCAAGAAGACTATGAAAAAAACCTGAACCGATGGGTCTATTAACTTCAAAATTGTTGAAAACACTTGAAATCAAAAATATTTTGAATCATGGTTTTCATTAATTTTATTTTTTTGTAAATTAAACGAGTCAACGATGTCTTAAAAGTTTGTATGGAGAAACATGATTTATGATTTTTTTACTTCTTGCTGAAAATACTGCAAATAAAAAATAATTCGTCGCGGATTTTTTTTAGTTTTTCAAAAATTAAAAATTTAACGGGACCAACAATGGGTTAAGGTTCGTATGCAACAAGACTATGAAAAAACCTAAACCGATGGGGGTATTAACTTCCAAATTGGTGAAAACACTTGAAATCACAAATATTTTGAATCATGTTTTTCATTCATTTTATTTTTTGTAAGTTAAAATCTAACGAGTCAACGATGACTTACAAGTTTGTATGGAGAAACATGATTTATGATTTTTTTACTTCTTGCTGAAAATACTGCAAATCAAAAATAATTCGTCGCGGATTTTTTTTAGTTTTAGTCAAAAATTAAAAATTTAACGGGACCAACAATGGGTTAAGGTTCGTATACGACAAGACCATGTAAGCAACATGAACCGATGCAAACACTTGAAATCAATAATAGACACAAGTTTATTTATTTACATAATTTATTTTAAATCGAAATCTGATGGGGTCAATGAAGGGTTAAGAGTTTGTATGGTTAGATATGATTTAATGTGCTTATTGACTTTTAGTATGGTGAAAGTACTTCAAATGAGAAATTATTAGACAAGTATTTTTTCATTAAAATCTGATGGAGTCAACAAAGGGTTAAGAGAAACTTGATTTATTGACTTCAAACTTATAAAACTTCATTATAAAAAAATATGTTTCACATTCTTCTTTAAAAATGTTGCAACCGTCAGTGTTTTAAATTTCAAATATTCATCGCGCACCCGAAACAAAAAATGCACAACTAACAACAAACATTACTAAGCTTAAGGGGAGAGATCAGTTAAACTGGTCTTTTTTCTTTTTTTTTTTGGTACAAATAATGTTTGAATCTTTCCATTTTTTTATTTAAGAGTATGTTAATTGAATTTACAAAAAAAATTTTTTTTTCTCCGATGCGCCACAAAATGGCCGACTTACAAAGGGTTGGAGTTACCCCTCATTTTTATTGGCAACCAACGTAGAGTCCGCAATTTTTATCTGAAATCAAAAAATCAAAGTACGTTCTGTTAAGAATAGATAGAGCTATGAATCCCCCTAACAAAATATGCAAAAAAATAAATATCGCAAAAATGCCGACAGAGTGAAAAAAACAGGCTCGTTTTTGGACATAGACGTGATGCCAGAGGGGTTTTTTCGCGAGCTTGACAATTTGCTTTAAAACAGATTACGTAAAAAGAGTACATAAAGGTGTGTGCCAAATTTCAAGTCAATCGGACATAAACTTTCCGAGTTACGAGGGTTGCCATTTCAAAAAGTGCAACTTTTCAGGAGACGCGGTTGAAGTTTGGAAACTCGGCCGAGCGGTAGGCGGAGCGCTTGCTTTGTTCTCGCATTATGAGAGAACGCGTTCGAATTTTGAAAAATTATCTTAGGACGATGTTTGCAAGGCATTGAACTAACCGATTCCGAAAAAAAAAAAATTTCAACTCTCCAAAAAATTTAACTGATCTCTCCCCTTAATGACTTTTTGTGCTATTCAATGCTTATAAATCCAGTTGAACAAATAAATTACGTGCCACAAAACAAAATCAACTGAAATGGAAAATTTCATCAACCTAAACAAAAGCAAAACAAGTGTCGATATATTGAATTTAAATCTGGAATTATTGTAAAATTTTGTGCGACCAGACAGACGGACGGACGTATGTAAATTGTTTTGCGCAAATATGCAAACAAAGCAGCGCCTGTGCGTAGCACAGACAGAGCAAAGATTAAATTTTCGAAGGCAAACATATTGACGCTGTAAAGCAAAACAACCCCATACGACTGCCCCTCCCCCTCACCCTACCAGCGCAGTGCAACGCACGTACGCTGCCTGACAGAAATCATTATGCCGCTGTACACACAAACGCACCAGTCGACCAACAAACAAGCAATTGCATGCGTGCGTGGGTGTGTGTGCGTGTGTGTGTGTGTGTGTGCCGCATACTAATAATAATAAATCATGTGAAAAGGATATGGAAAATATTGCCGAGATGTGTTTTCGAAAGGACGCCGGCAAGTGCAGAGCCTAAGCCTTTTATCGCACACAGCATTGAGCTACTGCCGCCACTTGCGTGCGACTTATTGTCTTGTCTTCTTGTCTTCGTCGCTGCCCACCTCTCCGCCCAGCGCCTACCACCGGCAAGAGCCATAAATATCAGGCAATGTTGGGCGCCGCCGGTAGATGGCACTGCAAACAAGCAGCTGTTTATGCAGGCATAAGGAAATGTGCTATTATTGTTGTTGTTATTGTTGTTGTTTGTGCATTCTGTCGAGCTCATATGAAAGTCAAAAGTCTGGACGCGCCACGGACCTGGAACGTCGGACATCCGGTCAATCGACGGCACTTTATTACAGCAAATTTCATGTCAACGCAAACTAAGCAAAACTAGCAAATTACAACAAAAACAACAACAATGCAAAAGCACGACAGACCTCTACACAACAATGGCAGCCAACAAAGGCTACAAGTAACAACAGCCATTGCAGCAACAATAACAATACAACAAAAAAGCAACAGTAACAGGACGTTTGAAATTCTAAGCAGCTTGCATTGAAATTATCTTCGAACTCTGCACACATAAACATACACACACACGACGCACACAGTGAGCAACAACAGCAACAATAACTGATAGTGGTGAGCAGAGCGAGTGCAAGAAAACTCGACAACACCCATTTCGATTATTGTGCCGAGACAATGCTGCACAAAACATGGCAACAGTCACAGCGCCACTACGTCAGCCTCGACCAGCTATCGGGCCGCACACATGAGACAACAAGCGGCCTATTGTCTATCGTTCACCAGAAACTATACTAAAAGCAATCCATTGCGTTCTAAAATCATCGTCACAGCACAACGATGGCCCACATTCGGCATTTCAATTGTTCACGAAATCTTTTCAAAATGCCTACAATATTCAATGCATTCGCACGTTTAATTTCAATCCTTTACGCCCGAACGAACTTAATGAATGCAGTTTGTGTTTGACTCACTTGAAACGTTTGAAATTTCAAATTACAACGTTTAAGTTCGAGTTTGTTAAACCTTCATCGTAAGCACTAATATTGGTAATGTTTGTATTTGTTGTATGTGAAACGTTAAACGTTTTCTTAAACATTTATCAAAAGAAACAGGAATCATGCACAAACGCGCAAGGCTACAGTTCAGTGCCACTGAATTATGAACACTTAGCAATGACGCTGAGATAACACCGTGCGACAAAAATTAAAAAAAATGTGACACCGGAAAAAATCCATATGGGCGTGAAACTAGAGACCAAACATAGTAATATTGCGTACTCAGTTTTTCATTTCTACATCCTTTGTCCTTTTAAAAGGACTTCAAAATTTTGAAGGGGATACAAAATAAAATATATATAAAAAATACTTAACCTCGTTAGAACATGGCGATATGTACTTATATCAAATGAAAGAGGAAAGGCTCAAAAATTTAAATAAAATACATTGTTTATCTATTTGTAAAAATAGGATATAAAAAAGGTCCTTTGAAAATGTTAATCCTTTATATCTTTGAAAATGTATATAGATTTTTCTTGAAAAGTAAGTATGTTAAAACCCAAAATCTCCTTGATCACGTGTCAAAATTTCATTACTCTAACTTTATTGGTTCGAAAGTTATTAAAAAAAGGCGGAAGCTGCAATTCTAATGAAGTACAAAAATTCTAATTTATTTGAGTATAAGTATTTTAAATAATAAAAAGATACAAAATCAATGAAGCGAGAATAATGAAATTTTGACACGTAATCAAGGAGATTTTGTATTTTAACATATTTACTTTTCAAGAAAATTCTATATAAATTTTCAAGGATATAAAGGATTAAAATTTTCAAAGGACCTTTTTCATATCTTTTTTTACAAATAGATAAAACAATTATTTTATTTAAATTTTTGAGCCTTTCCTCTTTCATTTGATATACATACAGACATATTCTTACGAGGTTAAGTATTTTTTATATTTTTTTCATTTTGTATCCCCTTGAAGTCCTTTTAAAAGGAAAAAAGGATGTAGAAATGAAAAACTGAGTACGCAGTATTACTATATTTGGTCTCTAGTTTCACGCACATATGAATTTTTCCCAGTGTGAAAAATGATGTCGCACGGTGTAATACGTCGCACTTCTTTTCTTGACAATTCTTTTTACTGAGTTCTTAGTTTTTTTTCTTACTTTTTACTACTTCGACAATTGCAGCAACTGTGCTCTGCAGGCCTGTTTTTTATCTCTGATGCGTCTTTTGGCGCTCAGAAGGGAAGAAGAAGAGCATAGCTTTTATTTTTGCTTCTGAAATGTCAGATTTCAACTTAACCTATATTTTGCAATATTTCAGATCTAAATGTATTTCATATAGAGGCAGCCACCCTATCCCTACCTAACCGTTTTTTACCAGTTGTAATATCAGAGAAAAGTTGTGCAAAAAATTAGAATTCAAGTTAATTGGGAAAATTTGGGAGGCCGACCACACAAAAGGCATTTGAATACAGAAATACTTTTGGCCGCGAAGCCGATGTTACGAAGTTACGATTATAAAGGTTATTGCTTAGGAGCGATCGACCACACATCAAGGTTTCGAATACAAAAATACTGTAAACACTTTATTGATCCCGATTCCTTAGTTACTCCCATGAGGGTTATTATTTTGAAGGCCGGCCCCACAAAAGGTATTTGAATACAGAAAAACTGCTGTTTACTATCACCCTCCACGTAATGGAAAAAAATAATTAACACACAAATACAATTAAAGGTTTGTGACGTCACGCAAAACATTCCACATGCCACAATACCATAAAAGCAAACAAGGTTTTAATGGCTGTTTGGCAAAACTTAAGCTTTTAAAATAATGTAAAGCTAGAAATCTAGATCTTCAAAAACGTTTTTTAATATGGCAGGTACTTTGTACAACACCCTACAGCCCGCATTGCCCGATAGTGATGGCTAAGGTGAATACGAAATAGCTTTGGAACCAGAGTCAAGTTAGAAAAAATTAAAAAAATATATTCAGAAAAAACAAAAGTACATATACATTTTTATATTTCGTTGTAATGGGAATTCCAGAGGCTATAATAAAATTTTTCAAAATTTTTCAAGTTTTTCAAAAATTTGCATACAAAAAAATATTTTTCGCTTAAAACTGCTTATTAGTACATATTAGGTATCTATTGTTGTACATCAGCAAAAAGGTATAAAAAGACCTTTCGTTTGATACTCATATCGTGTAAATCAGTTGCAAATTAATTGCATTTTTTTGATTAAAACTTTGAACTTTGATCCCGAGCCACGCCTTTTGTAGGCGTTTCTCAGGCAACATTTTTAGTTTGTTAGATTCAGGAAAATAAGCTCTATATAACCCAATTTTTGATTTTTTTTCATGAGGGTTCAATGGGGAAACCCCCAGTTACGTTCAAAAACGCGGTTTTCATAATTCGTAGGCACTGCACTGTAGATGATTGAGAAATATGGCAACCCTGTGGCTATAAGCTAAGCTAGACTGGCTGAAGTAAGTAGGTAGATATGAAGTGGCAGCCTTTATATGAGACTTAGGCCACTTAGGCCTCTATATGGGCCCCTTTGAAATGTGTATGCAACACTGTTTTTTCAATATGTGTTACAACATAAGTACAAGTTCATTTTTTCAAACGGATGATGAGAAGGAGGGAGGGGACCTACATTTTAACGCCGAATCCGAACGGCAGTTTTTGACAATTCTCTATCACACTTGGAGGTTTTGCTATCGCCTTCTAGGAATCGAACCTATGGCCTCTGGTATGAGAAGCCAGCGCGCTACTCGCTGCACTATCCGAGGCCGGCCAGACAGCTCAACATCACAGAAAAATTATATCGCTTTACTTTTACTTAACTTTTTTCTAATTCGCTAATTCTAATTTTGTTTTTGTTTCCTTTTTCCGACAGATAGTGAAATTTCGAAGATTAGATTTCAAAATAAGACAAATTTTTAAGGATTTTGATTTGATGTCGATTGATCTCGGTGAACATTGCTGTGGTGATGGGACTGAAAAATCTATGTATTTATCGGTTTTTTACAATTTTCGGGATTTCTTGGAGTTATTGGTGCAGATATGTAAAGATTACATCAATAAATTTAAAACTGTTTTTCATAAATTTTGAATTTAAGAGAACATAAAATCACGCTTTTGCTTTTGAAAACCAAAAAATGGATTCAGAACAGTTACCCAGCGAGTTATTATATTTCAAAAACTACATACAATATTATTAATAGTTTCAAAGCAGTGCCTTTTAGAAATTAAAGAAAATAAACAAAAATTATTAATAAACAAAAGTCAATAGTTTTACTCAAAGTTTACTAAAAGTTTTCCAAAACAGGACTTTTCTCTATCCATACATTTGTAAAAACCATACAATTGATAGCCCCTGCATAGCATTTTCAACTGTCATACAAAATCCTCAACTAACATTTAAAACAAACTACTTTCACTATCTTTGTACACTGTCACTTGCTCACAACACCGTGTGAACACAACCCAAACCAATATATTTTACAATTCGCACTTTATGCTGCCACAACAACAACTCCTGCAGATTGAACGGTGCAGAATGGCAACAGAAATGGAACTGCAAGCAATAAACCATCGCATCTTTTATTAGGCCGCACACGCCAAGTTCTGCGCTCCTTCCACCACTGCCGGAATGCAAAAATTTTAAATTCCTTTTTTCTGCTCTGCACAACTTTCTTCCATCAAAGTCATCTGTATTGATTTGTTTCTTCCTTCTGAATAACATAAAAGAATTTAAGTTTAGTTTAAAGAACTTCACAATGCTCGACATAAAAGTTGTGGCTGTCGTTTTGATGTTGAAAAGTTTTAAAAATACAAATGTTTGTATAATTAGATATAACTTAAAAGTTATGAAAGTTTGATAACTAACTGAAGAGGTCGCAATTTCCAGTTAATCATAGACATTCATTCTATTCTTCGAAGTTTCCAACTAAGTTTCCAATTTAATTTTTCACTCTAAAAAATGTTTTGTATTGGCATCAAACACAAAAATTCTCTTTATTGACTTCAAACGTACCCTACTTGGATGTAGGGTTTGCTCATCACACTCGTTGCATTATGGCAACGGACTTGGCAAAACTTTTGCATTACCCCACTTTCCATCTCTCATTTGGTTGCAGGTAATTGATGAAAATCTTAACAACTTTCTACTTAGCTTAAAATATTGAAATTATGGCAGAGGCTTACTTGAATTTCATAAAGTCGTCATCGGTAAGCACACGATATATAAATACTTCTTTAGGTAGATACTTGCCTACTTGCCCACAGCTAGATAACTGCCTATTCGAATATAAGTATGAACTTATTTCTATATTAATATTTATAATAAAGTTTTAGTTATTAGCTCGTCATCAATTGAAATAATTGAGAATTTACAACGATTTAAAGAATTTTTCCTAACACGTTAGTTTGTGAAAGAAGATCAAATTGTATAAGATTACAAATCAAAACGCATGGCACTTAAATAAATCTTATATTAAAGAGATTTTATTATTTCAATTTAATTTAATTAGAATTTTGCAAATTTCAATTATCATCTTTTCAATTAAAGTACAAATTAGCAGTTTTCTTCTTTTTGTTTAATAACTTTCCAGACAGCAGTTTGTTCCTTTATATTATTTTTACATATTTTTTTAATTCATTTTATTTTATTTTATTTTATTTTATTTTATTTTATTTTACTTTATTTATTTTATTTTATACTATTTTATTTAATTTAATTTTATTAATTTTATTTTAATTTATTTTAATTTGTTTTGTTTATTTTATTTCATTTTATTTCATTTTATTTTATATATTTTGTTTTATTTTATTTTATTTTATTTTAATTTATTTTATTTTATTTTATTTTATTTTATTTTATTTTATTTTATTGTATTTTATTTTATTTTATTTTATTTTATTTTATTTTATTTTAATTTATTTTAATTTATTTTAATTTATTTTTTTTATTTCATTTTATTTTATTTTATTTCATTTCATTTTATTTTATTTTATTTTATTTTATTTTATTTTATTTTATTTTATTTTATTTTATTTTATTTTATTTTATTTTAACTTATTTTATTTTATTTTATTTTATTTTATTTTATTTTATTTTATTTTATTTTATTTTATTTTATTTTATTTTATTTTATTTTATTTTATTTTATTTTATTTTATTGTATTTTAATTGAATTTATTTTATTTTAATTTATTTTGTTTTATTTTATTTTATTTTATTTTATTTATTTTTTGTTTTATTTTATTTTATTTAATTTATTTTTTATTTTATTTTACATATTTCATTTCAGTTTTTTTTGTCCTTTAAGATCGAATTTAGCAAGCGATATTTTTATGTGAAATCAAACACTTAACACAATACACGAAATATAAAATTTAACCAATCAGTTATAATAAACATTCAGAATGGTTTATGATAACATGTCACATTTCATTTTAATCTCTCAATAACAGTTGGCAACGCTGTCTCAAGTCTGCTTAACATTTCCCCGTATTCGCGTTGTTATCCTGCGTGGCAACTTCGGTGTGACAAGGATATTTTGCTTGCTGGCAAAAAGCAAAGCGGCGAATAGCTGAAACTCGCCAGGTAACCCGTATAAGTCGGCAAGGCAGTTCAAGTGGTTGTTGGGTTAAGGGTAGTTTGGCTACAACAGTAGATTGACCACAATGGAAATAACTTTTGGGATAAATGTTAAGCTGACAGAATAACAGAGAAATTACGCAAATCTTTAACAGTTTTCAAGGATATGTTTTGTGTCACTGTAGCAGTATGTCTTTTTTTTCTATCAAGCCTGTCAAAAAAAAAGAGTGCCGTATAAAATATCATCATCATCTTTTAGTTATACTTTACTTTAAGATACGAAAAAGTCTTCATGGTGCTTCGAGATTATGAGAAACAAAAGATTTGGTCACACAGCTCTTTGCTTCTCGTTTATTGGAGTAAAGCTTTTCCTACGCTGAGATAGGAGAAAGTCTTCAAGGTGTTTCAAAAATTCGAGAAGCGAAAGAATCGCTCACACAGCTGTTTGCTTCTCGTCTATTGCACTACAGCAAAAAAAGATTTGCTCACTTAACTTTCGTATTCTCATCTCTTGACCTACAACTTTTCCTACTCTGAGATAAGAGAAAGTATTCATGGTGCCACGAGATTATGGGAAACAAAAGCCTTTTGATTCCCATATATTGGCCTTCAATTTGGTTCAAGTGCCCTACAATGTTAGGAACCAGCAAATACTTCACAGCAGTGTTGCCAGATCAGGAGATTTCCTCCTAGATTTAGGAGATTCTTGGCCTTTTAGAAGAATTTTTAGGATGAAGAATTGTTTAGAAGAAAGTTTAGGAGGTTTATATTTTATGTTAGGGGATTTTTCGGATCCTTAGTTGATTTTTGAGAGATTTTTGGATAACGAAGTATGATGTATTGGGAGCACTTTTTGGCAACTATTTTCATAGTGAAAGCATCCTATTGTGTTAAAAATGTGTAAGATTACAAAATGTAAGCTCGTTCTATGTCGCTCTCACTTATTGCTGTCACAATGAAATCCCGCCAAAACTGAAACTTTTTGTTTAATTCATTTGTTATATGTTTTGTTTTTGTTAAGTTTTTGTTGTTAAGCTGAAGATGAATTAAAAAAAGCTGCATTAAAAAAAATTATATCAATATATTTTTATTTTTTTATGAGAAGTTTAATTCCTCTAAAATGACGCAAATTATACAAAATTTTTAGGAGATTTTTTTAACTTTTGGAAGGAAGTTTCAGTAATTTTTTAAGAAAGGAGAAAGTCATTTCAGGTTTCTGACAACACTGCTTCACAGTTACTCCTTTTTCCTCGAGTTTGTTAGCTTAACAACTACATAGATACGCCGAATGACCAAAACTCTCACCGTTTCTGTTTCCGTTTCGCATCAAGCACCCTGCGCCTCAATCACATCCCTCCGATTCGCTCATCATTCGCACACCGCATTCAGCTGGCATCGAACGCCACAAAGCACCGCCAAACTGCGATGATATCACGTTGTGGTGGTTTTCTGTGCTGCGCATGCGCAACCTACGACTCTGCACATATTTCCGCTTGTGCGATAAAATCGCCGCGGTGCGCCCTTGAAGACAGCAACGATGAAATCACAATATTTATATTCATTCCCGTTGTATGAAATGTAGTAAAGAATGGCAAAATTCGTTGCATTTCGCTGTTGCGTTGTCAAGGAATCAAGGACAGAGCGAGCAATAAACCAACTTCCTCCGCTGCTGCGACAAATACCAACCAGCAACGGCCGCTGCATACATATTGAATTTTGCGTTCCACCGTTTACGCAACTCGAACAGCCGGCCGAGTTAAATCAACTCTCACCGCTGCACAGTAGCCGTTTTTGGCACTTTTTAAATATTCATAAATTCCTCTGACGCCACATTTGGCCAATACCGCCAAATTCCAAATTCAGTATTTAGCATTTCATTGGAGAAAAATAAAGCGAGACTGCGAATTTCAAGCGAAATCGCCGCCGATCGCAGAGTCAATGCCGCGCCACGAAAACGCCGATCGTTAAGTGGCTTTTTAAAACAAACACATTTAATTTATGGCAATTAATTAAACAGCTTCAGAATTGATTCATTCAAATTTTAACAAGAGCGCCACATGGCGCAGCTCAGCGCGACAGGGGCCGCGGCGCTGCCGAGGAAGCGCGATCAGGCCGGCCGATAAAACGCAATCGTAAAATTTTATTAGGCCGACCTTTTGATTAACCGCAAACCAATAAACAGCCGCCGCAATAAAAAACACTGAATGTTTATAAGAAAATCAAGACTGCTGGAAAAAATAAGAAATAAAGATCCCCAAATCGAATAAATCGAATTGAAATAAATCGAAATTTGGTCGCTAATCACTGAAACGAGTTAATAAATGTATTTTATGCGGCTCGCTCAAGCGACGCAAATGCGAGCCGCAGCAGCAACTGGCAGCACGAATCGAATATTTTACGTTTTCCCATAATGTCGGCTTTTGCTCAAAGTACCGTTTTTTCTGAAATAGGCGTTTTGAATATGTAGGCAAAATTATTGAGAAATACAAAATACAAAAAGAGTTTATAGACGCAGATAAATAAATAAATTTAATTGCGTCTTCAAAGAAAGCTGGCCAAAGCCGATCAAGTTGGATCAGAAACTTGACAAATTTGATGATGATGCAAAATTTAAAAAAAGAATTGGAGGTGAAGTCTTTGAGCTCAAACTCACTAATGGTTTCTTTAATCTTTATACCATTCTTGAACTTTAATCGTCTCAGGGAAGATTATTTGTTCATGGATAACAATGTCCAAGCCAATCAGGCAAATGTAAATTATTAGAAAAAAATTTTAAATGTAAAATTATTTGGACAAGTTGTAGGTGAAAACTTTGAATTTAAAATCTAATTATTTTCCTGATCTCTATATACATATATAAGACTATAAATGTACATATATACGACTTGAGCTTGAACCAGTTACTGGCAGATTTTTCTTATTCACGGATAGTAATGTCAAAGCCAAAGTCAAAGTTGGGTCAGAAACTTGAGACAAATTGGTAATGATGCAAAATTTAGTGGACAACTTGGAGGTGAAAACTTTAAATTCAAAATCTGTTTTTTTCCTGATCTTTATACCAGACTTTAACTGACCTACTTGATTCTTCCTTGGTCATTGATAGTAATGCTAAAGCCGATCGAGTTGGATCGAACGAATTGACGATGGTGCAAAATTTAACTAAAGATTTGAAGGTGAAAAATTTGAATTCAAATTGTAATATTTTTCCTGATCAGGAAAGACTTGAGTTTGAACCAGTTACTGGACGACTCTTCCTTGTTCAGGGATAGTAATGCCAAAGCCGATCAAGTTGGATCAGAAACTTGACAAATTTGACGATGATGCAAAATTTAACAAAAGACTTGGAGGTGAAGTCTTTGAGCTCAAACTCTGATTTTTTCCTGATCCTTATACCAGACTTGAGCTCTAACCAGTTCCTGAAAGATTCTACCTTATTAATGGATACAAATTTTTTCATCAGGAATTGAAAATTTCTCTCCCCGTTTTGACATATCCATGATAACGTCATTCCAACCATTGTTATTGTAAACTGGTGGAAATAACAAGAAACAGGTATCAATTTTTATCGCCACAATATTTTTATTATATTTAAATTATAATGAGAATTGTAATAGGGATCCGTATAATCTATTTCAAGCAAGAGAGTGTAATTTACAAATCAAGCTAATCCAAGTAATGCTATAGGCAGGGGTATCTTAGAAACCGATGCAATTCTTTTTTAGCTATAAGTACACTAAAAAAAGAGTTATAAGTACAATTAAAATATTATGTAAAATAAATAAGAAAATATTGTAATAATCAAATAAGCAATATCTGGTCATTTAGTTTTTGTTAAGGTCACAGTTGTGATTTAATGTCTTCACAATTTATTCTAGCCAAAGCAACCAAGTTCCATAAGTTGCAAATTTCTTACATTAATTTATTGCCGGCCTCGATAGTCCAATGGGTTGCGTGCTGGCTTCTCATACCGAGGCCCTTGGTTCGAATCCTAGCTCGGGCAGGTGAAACACTCATCTACTTCTATCGCTATCCATATGAAGCAGATGAGAATTACAGTCGTGTCTGGGTATAGTGAACACCCGATATAGTGAACACCTCGATATAGTAAACACCCAAATTTTGACATGGAGCCTCTAAATTATGAACAAAATTTTGAAAGCAATTTTAATCTAAAGACAAAAAGTGTTTTTTGAGCAAATAAAACGAGTTTTTGAACAAAAATGTTAACCTTGATATAGTGAAAAACCTCGATACTGTGAACAGGCCTTGCAATAATTAGTTCACTATATCCAGACACGACTGTACAAGAATCGAACAAGCCTCTTGCCTCTTGGCAGGCAAAATATGTGGTATCAATCAATTTTTATTTTTTTTTCTTCCATTCTCTCAAGGAGGTTTTCAACTTCTTTAAAGCTAATTATGTTTCATTCTGAAATCTCAAATTTAGAAAAAATACAAAAACTGATTAAAAACGTGCACTTCTGCTCAGTCACAAAGAATATTCATCATGCCTTTTACAAATATCCTTTCGAATTATTCTTCGTTTCGATTACTAGTGATTATAAATTGAAAGACTCCACACACTCACACACACACACACACAATCGGCCAATCACAATTAGGCGCACACACGCAACAGCTGCGCGGAGGATAACCAAAAACCGGCGCAACGTTTTATGTTATCCCCACACGGCAGGATCAAAGCCGGCAAAGCACGGCTGGTCGGCTAACGATCAAATCGTGTCGTCAAATCGAGCGACGCTCAACCGTGGCCAACCACAGCCATTTCGGGCGCTCGTGTGTACAGCAATCGTACGATCGCACAGTGATTCGACTCCATACAACCGCGGGACAAATTTAGAAGGAGTGGTCCGTTCTTCATAAAATTCGGTATACTAGTTAACCAAGGTCTGCTGAATTGAAATCTCCATTTTGTTTTTCTTAAACTGTGTTAAATTTGCAAATTTCGTCATTTTTGGAGAGCTATAGCAACGAGTGTGTTGGCTAGATTTTTCACATTTTACATTTAATCGGTAACGTCAACATTGATAATTGCGAAAAGTAACAGAAATTGTATGAGGACCCCTTAGTTTTGCAATAAAAATGATAATAATAGATGTATGTTTTGTATTTTTGCAGTTTTCTCAATTTTTCATGCTGATTGCATACTTTTAGGGATGAAAAAAAATAAATTTTGTCGAAAATAGGTGTTTAGACCACTTTTCAAATTGAATTATTTTCTGAGATCGGAAGATATCGGAGGATGTAATTACATTATCCGACAAAGAAAGAATGCTTATTAAAATTTTAAAAAATCCAGGAACATACTTTCACATACTTTTTAGATATTTTCCTCTAAGTTTTGCCAATTGTCAGATTTTTAATTTAGAAAAATATTTTGAATTAAAAGTGATGTGAAAGCCTCAGCTTTGCAAATTTTGAGAAAACATTAAAAGCGTAAATGGCCACATTATTTCTTAATCCATATTGAAAGTTTTAGCAACTTCTTGGTAACCATGTATTTTTACAATTTTGTTTACTCAATAGACTAAAAAACAGAAAATATGTGTTTACATTTTTTTGTGAAAAAAGTTCCGAATTTGAGCAGCTCTTGCACTTGCACTAATTATTTTTTCGCACTGATTTTTTGGGGTTTTCTAGATTGGAGTTTTACCTTTCAAATGACATCAAAATCGTTAAATTCTGAGACTATAAATTTTTTGAATTTTGTCTATGGAACGAATCACTGTGGATCGGGCCGTTAGCGTCAGTGTTGCCGCTGCAAAATTTTAAAAAGTCGCAAAAAAAGTGTCACAGCCGGAAAAAAAGTGTCATCAAGTGATCAAATTTTTGTATGCCATCTATATACATATATACATACTTTCATTATTTTACCTTTCGAAACTAATTTTTTTTAATAAATTTCTAAAGGAGATAATTTTCTGTGAAAACAACTGTTTTCCCCTAAATTAATTGATGAGGGATATATTAAAAAGTCCCAATATGCATGTTTTGTATTTATTATGAATACATTTGCATTTCAAAGCATATGCGTGATATACTTTTTATCCATTGGGAGCCATCAAAATTGTTTTAGCAAATAACTTAGGCAATGCCACAAAAAAGCGCGTTAATTCAGATTAATTTTGTACATTTTTGCGGGAAAACTTTGACATAATTAAAGGGTTGCAAGTAGTTTAACCTTCTACCTTTCCCTTGGGGTCTATTTGACACCAGGCAGAATTAAAAAAACGGTTGAGCTGTTTTGTGCGCTCGTCTACTTGTGTGTGAGTCGCGCTTGCAACCCAATAACAAATCGAGGAAAACACTTTTCGGGGCTTTCTCCTTTTCTTTTGTGATTTATGTGTTACATTCCTTCATGTTTTGTCAGTAAATTATATAACCGTTTGGTTGGGGTCATCCTGACCCCAAAGGACAGCGAACGCAATTTTGGGCAAGGGACAGGCAGAAGGTTAACTGTTGCCAGAGGTGGAATTTTTAAGTACTTAAGGGGGAAAGCCACTGTGACGGGTAAAAAAAAAAATTGTTTTTTTTTTGTTTTAAATCAAAGCTTATCAAGTATGTGTACAAAATTTCAAGTCATAATTTCAAAAATTGACTAAGTAACAACGATTTTAGTGAGAGCAAGTAGGCCGACTGCAAGTAGGACTCAAAACTTTAAACGCGTTTTTCTCGAAACGACTTTTTTTGAACTGGCGGCATCAATAACTCGAACAATTATGAACCGATTTCCAAGTTTTTTTTTTGTTTTGTTCGTCTTAGTAGTGGTTAAGGTTAAGCGTAGCCGATTTGGAAAATTTTGTTTTTTACTATTTTTTAAACTGTCTCAAAACCAAAAAAACAAGGTCGAAAACATGGAAATATTTTCAATCGGTCGCCATTTTGTGAAAAATCAAAATAAAAAAAAACGGCTACGTACAAAGATAGCTACATTCATACAGATTACAATAAAATTTTATTTTTTTTTTTCTGAGTACGGGTTTTTGAGAAATCGATGCCGTCATGGAGGGGGAATTTTTTTTCAAGCGCTACGGGATCATCTCTATTGTTTAAACTATTTAATATTTTTTAATAAAAATTTGTGGAAATATTATTAGATGTCTGCTTAATAAAATAAAAAAAACCCGATCCAAAAATTCCTATATTTACTCGGTCAAAAAAAATGTTTAAAATCACTAATTTTTTGACCCGTCACAGTGGCTTTCCCCCTTAAGTGTTAATTTTGAAAAGTGAATACTAAAAGGAAGGCATATTATAAGCATTTTTAAACACGCAAAAATAAAAAAAAATAACTTTACGAAACAATTTTGAAAATGAATATATAAACTTTTTGATAAAAAAGGGGCAAAAGTCGCGTGATTTTGAAGAAAAGTGTCAAAAGAAGCCTATTTTTGAAAAGTCGGTGTCTGGTAGCTTCGGTCTCCAAAAAGGGTAAATTTGACACTTTAGGCGCACAACGGCAACACTGGTTAGCGTGATAAATTGGCACATCAAATCAAGTGTACGATGCGAAATTCGCCCATTCGGCCAAGTGGCCGAAACGAACGACCCTGCCGCGGCGTAGCGAAGCGCAGCGCACCTGCCGCATCGCTGCGTAATCCTGTGCCGGTGCGTATGACATTTCACTTCTCTCTCTCTCGTGCGCACACTCTTCCTTTCCCTCGCACGATCACGCTCCCGCTCTCACTCTCTCTTGTGCTCTTGGCGGCGTCGTCCTTCTCTGTCACGCCGGGTGGCCATTGGACACGCCATTAGGATTTGTGTCGCATTTTCCATTTCGCAGCGCTACTTCGTTACGCATCGGTGGCCTTTGATGTGGCCAGCGGAGCGCAAGTGCAGCAAAAGACACTGCCAGCGGACACTTCAAGCGGCAGCCGACAATGCCGGCCGGGCAGCCGAGACGGGCGGCCTCTTTAATGAAACGAAATTATTGTACGCGTATTTATGGCGAATGCAATGGCCGTAAACTGTGGTGCGCCGCTCAATGGACTGCGACTACAGGTGACGGCGAGCGGCACCAGTGATGCGCGCAATCAGATGCGGGCAGTCGAAACAAATTGTGCTGTTGTGTTGTTTTTTGTTTTTTTTTGTTTGCGTTATGTATGCGATACGGATTTATTAAGATTTTTGGCAGATTTTCAGTTAGATTTGTCATGCTGCAAGGTTGATGCTAAATTAGAAATTAAAAATTTGTGTAAAAAAACCTTAGAAAATTTCAACATCAACTTCATACGTGTTTAGTGTCTGAGAGTTAAAAGAGAGAGAGAGAGTTAAAGAGAAGTTAACTCAAAGTGCTCCAGTAGAGATGTTTTTCTTTTTAGCAACACGTTTCGATAGAATACAATTGTTGTTGTTTAGATTCATGTGGGGTTTAGGAGTTATGGTCACCCCGCTTACGGGCACCCCAACGCGGAATATTTTTTAAACAATTTGTCACAAAAACAATAATCAGCATTATTTATGATTATTGTTTTTGTCCAGCACTTTCTTTGGAATCAAATTTCCAAATCAATAAAATCGCGACGCGGAATATTTCGAAATCACATCCGCACTTCGACACGGTTCAACCGCCGAAGTGACACTTGATCCAGAATTGACCACAGAATAACTGACGGCGCGTAACCCTTTGGCCGTTGCGACAAACCGCTGACGACGCGTCTGTAACGCTTCGCCCTTTGGTTCGCTTGCATTTAATTTGTTTACATTTAATTTGTTTAAATTTTTTATTTGTTTACATTTAGTCTGTTTAGATTTAGTTGTTGGTGGGAACAAAATTTATTTACTAAGCACTATTCTTGTAAGAACAAATGTATAAAAGGGGAATCCGAAAAATAAAGTCATGGATTTCTGATCGGAACACCAAACACGCAACACTGCCTTTATCATTCCGGATCAACTCCAAAATTTTTAAGCAGCTAAGATCGCCTTGACTAAGACCATCTTAGAACACATTGAAGAATTATGAATACTTGGCTCAAATTTAAATTTAAAAACAAAGATCATGAGTGGAAGGACACTATTCGAGATAAAGGTGACATGGAATTAATGTAGAATCAATGGAATCGATGTAGAAAAATTCAAAAATGTTTGTAAGATTTCAACTTTCCAGAATATAATGACCAGGCCATTCATAAATAAAATCAATCAAATCATTCACTTTGCCTTGGAACTCAAAGGTGGAACTTCAAGTGGCCTGTTTCGGCGAATCCGCAACCAGGGGTGTTTTTAGTCGAGAGAAGTCCGCCATAACTAGCAAATGCTCTTGAGTCTCCTTTATCTCTTCAAAGAGTAGCCATTTTTTTAATAAAAAGTTCTGGAAACTCTTTTTCAAAGGGCACAATTCATACTCAAACTTCATGTATAATAGACTGAACGCCAAAGACCATTTTTATCGAGATTCATCCAAAAGTTGATATGGTCGTGAAACTAGAGATTATTTCTAATAACCTGACATAATCTGTTTTTCATTTTCTGATCCAATGTCTTTTGAAAAGCAATGAATACAAATCAAATTCTCTCGTTGCTCCTTTCAACTAAATTGAAAATTTGTTTCTAATGTTTCGGAAAAGGAAATTCATCAGCAGCTCTCTCACTCACATTTCAAACATTTTCTTCGTCATTTTGAAGCTTTAAAAAGCGAAATCCATCAGTGAACTCTTTTCTGAAATTTGGTTTTCACTCAAATTTCAAACATTCTCTCCATAATCTTGAAGCTTTGAAAAAGGAGATTAATCAGAAAATCCTTCTCCGATATTTTGATTTCACTCAGATTTCAAACATTTCCTTCATCACTTTGAATTAGGAAATTTATCAGCAACTCTCTTACTCTCTCACTCACATTTCAAACATTTTTTTTCATCATTTTGAAGCTTTGAAACCCCAAATTCATCAGTACACCCTTTTCCGAAATTTGGTTTTTACTCAGATTTCAAACATTTCCTTTATCCCTTTGAAATAGGAAATTCAGCAGCAACTCTCTCACTCTCTCACTCACTCTCATTTTGAAGCTTTGAAAAACCAAATTCATCAGTAAACCCTTCTCCGAAATTTGGTTTTCACTCAGATTTCAAACATTTTCTTCATCACTTTGAAAAACGAAATTCATCAGTAAACCATTTTCCGGAATTTGGGTTTTACTCAGATTTCAAACAATTTTTTCATCACTTAGAAATAGGAAATTCATAAGCAACTCTCTCACTCACATTTCGGACATTTTCTTTATTACTTTGAAGCTTTGAAAACCCAAATTCATCAGTAAACCCTTTTCCGAAATTTGATTTTCACTCAGATTTCATAAATTTCCTTCATCACTTTGAAATAGGAAATTCATCAGCAACTCTCTCACTCTCTCACTCACATTACGGACATTTTCTTCATTACTTTGAAGCTTTGAAAAACGAAATACATCAGTAAACCATTTTCCGAAATTTGGTTTTTACTCAAAAAAAAAATTTCATAACTTTGAAGCTTTAAATAACGAAATACATCACTGATCACTTTTCCGAAATTTGATTTTCTTTCAAATTTCAAACATTCTCTCCATAATCTTTTCTGATATTTGGATTTCACTCAGATTTCAAACATTTCCTTCATCACTTTGAAATAGGAAATTCAGCAGCAACTCTCTCACTCACATTTCAAACATTTTTTTTCATCATTTTGAAGCTTTGAAAACCAAAATTCACCAGTAAACCCTTTTCCGAAATTTTACTCACATTTCAAACATTTTCTTCATCACTTTGAAGCTTTGAAAAACGAAATTCATCAGCAAACCCTTTACCGAAATGTGATTTCTACTCACATTTCAAACAATTCCTTCATCGCTTCAAAGCTTTGTCGAAGAACATTCATCAGCAAACCCTTTAACCAAATTTAGTTTTCACTTGCATTTCACTTCGATAAAATTTGATCAAAAATTTTCTTCGTCGCCGCCGTTGTATTTTTGCTTTAATCACAAATTAATTTTTATCTTTCACCAATCTGTTTTACGTTAATTAATTCGTTAAAGACCAATAAAAATCGTGACTAATTTATGGTGTTCAAGCTTTCTTCGCATTCACCTCCACGTTACGTTTAAAGTCGCTCGTACCTTAAGTCGTTCACTGTGCTCGTTTAGTTTGCTTTCGTTTTATTTAATTCTTTTTATTTTCCTTGTTGTATTCGTTATTTGTTGTTGCTGTTTGTTGTGCTTTTCGTAATCGAATACAGGTTTCATTCGATCGTCGCAGCGCGCGGGTCGACACAATCGCATACGCTTTATTTATGTATATTGTTAAATTAATTTCATATTTCAAGTCAGCCGAAGCGAAATAAACAAAAAAATGCAAAATCAGTAAGACCAGTAGTCGCGACATCATATAAATTAACTGTTTTGACTTTGCGCAATAAGCGCGGCTTCTTTGAAACCGCCTTTCGGATTTCAACTCGATTCATTTCGCTTCGGCTTAGCGCAGCTTGGCGCTCAGCTCGATTCGATTCGGTGCATTTGATTAACGAAAAATTAAGTCAATTCGATTTCAGATACATCAGAGCCACACGGCGACGCGGCGACGCGGCGCGACACACACAAACGCGCGTGCAAGCCCCGTCAGCCGGAAGGGGACCCGGGGGGTCAGCGCCAAAGAATCGGCCATGATGGCCATTTATGTGAAACGCAAATTTAGAGCTCACAAAACATTTCGCTGATATCGCTTCAACTCTGCTAGAGAGTTTTTTAAGCAATATTTTTATATTTTTAATTTAATAAATTCAGTCAGAACAACAATCATCACTGGCCATATCAACAAGCTTCCGGGTTACGGAAAAAGTTCTCTCTAGAAGCCTCTTTAGTTGGTCAACCAAGAGATGAGATACGGAGACACGGTCGCTCTCTTCGTCGTCTCTAAAGTATATTCATAAAGTCAAGAGCCTAGGTACAACTTCAACATTGGCCATCACTTGATAAATATATATATTTTTTATTTATTATATGTGCCCGGCTTTGCCGTCACAGATCACAAAATCCCTTTAATCTAGTGTACAAAATTTTACAAACAACTAAGGTTTATTGCGATATATCGATAGACAGTGTTACACAAAGACGTGGCCACAATAACAACAACGTAGATTGGCCCCTTAGCGATCTACCTGGAACATAAGTAAGGTAAGGCCGAAGCTGAGACGAATCTATTTTGCCATCACATATATCTTTGATGAAAATAGTTCCATGCATTTTTCGTTTGCCCACGAGGTTCTCTAATCTCAAGATTCGACGTCTAAGTTCATAAGAAGGCATAGAATCGAAGGAATACAACAGCAAATTTGGTGAATCGTTTTTGAACCTCTACCAATCTGTTGGCGTGAGGTGTATAGTTGAGGACCCATACATGCATATTCCAATATTGACCTAACTCAACTTGAGAACATACTTTTTAGAGTGAGTGCATCTATGAAATAGTTACCTCAAGTTTCGTATTAAAAAACCGAGTTTAGAATTAGCCAAGCAAACAACATATTCTCTCTGGAACTCAAACATGAGCTTGGAATCTAGGAACACCCCTTAAGTCCTTCACAACAGCTTTACGAGTAAAAGTGGTTAAAAGTGTAATTGTAAGTCAATAGAGTATTATTTAGTAAGAAAGTTATTATGTTGCACTTTGCGAAATTTAAACGCAGTCCATTTTTGTTGAACCAAAATATTAAGTAACCTATGAATTCCTATAACTTAACCCATTTTGTACCAATATTTTGAGAAAGGTTCTAACTATTTAAAATTGTTGTAGAAGGGCAAATTAGGTAAAAAAAAAAGCACGGAAAATGAGTTTCAGCAAGATAAATAATAATTGCAGATTAAAACTTGATTTATTTAACACTTTCGCGGCCTCTGTGGTCATCTGAACAGATCCTAAACATATTTTATTGTAATACAAAATTACTAATTTTGTTTTTCCAATCATTGTGTTTGGGTTTTGCACAAGTCTAGTTATTTTTAGTGGTTAAAAAAAATTAGGAAAAAGTTTATATGTAAAGTTTTTTCAATGCCCGCCCATTTTACATAGGGAAAGCGTGGCATGGCAAAAATATATTTTATTAGAAAGTCTAAGATCTAAGCATAATATAAAAATCATAACTTTAGGTTACACAGGTTTGTCGTAGTAAAAATGACGGCAAACATTACTAATTTCTATGATTCGTTAACGAATCAAAAGTACGAGATGGGTTAACGGATTTAAACGAATTTTATTATAATACAAAATTAGTGTGGCATTTTTCTAATCATTCTGAGTCAGTTTTGTACAACTCTGGTTTCCTTTAGTACTTTTAAAGAATTTAAGAAAAAATTCTATACATGAGGTTTTTATTTTTTTAAATTTTATTAGAAAGCCAATAGATCTAAGTATAATATACAAAACATAAACTTTAGGTTACACAAGTACACAAATTAAAAAAACTGCAAACATTACTAATTTCTATGATTCGTTAACGAATCAAAGGTACGAAATGGGTTAGTATTAGACTTAATTGTTTTGGTAAAAAGATTTTAAAACTGTCAAAAGTTTTAAGTATCCTCAGTGGTTTTTTAAAGCTAAAAAGCTTTATTTATTCGGTGTTGGTTTATTTTGAACTTTTGGTCCTGACTCTTCTAAATGCTTTTCTAGGTTAGGTTATAGCGACGACGCTGGCGCCTCACATAAACTCAATGGAAAACTAGAGACCTAGAGACATGTGACCCTATCACATCAAGTCTGGATCAAGTCCATTGTTATTTCCTTTGTAGCATTTTCGAAAGATAATTAATAGATCTTTTAAGTGGGTTTCTGCCCAGTCTGCTCAAAATTTTCATACTGCGCCTTGCAAAGCCTGAACAGTGACACGTGACGTGTTCTGTCGGTTCCTTCTGCTCGGATTCTTAAATTTACTTTTTCACAAAATCTATTTTTTTAGTGATCTTCCGGCTACTTTTACTGATGAAGGCAGTAGTTGATGTAAAGCTCTTCAAATAGTTATCATATTTTTGAAAACCAGACCAGGATATTCCAAATTTTGAACAATGTTATTAGAATTTTCTCGTTTTTTACTATATATGGTATATTCAATATAAATCCATTATCTATTAAGTCATCAACATCTAATTTAGATCAACTATGAACTGTTTTGTTCGATTACTTGTTGTAATTTTAAAGCAAGTTCCATTATGACATTCTCATAGAAACCCTCGTCCCTGAGAGAGTTGATTTTTACAAGCTGCTCTTGAGGTAAATTTTTCACCAGCAAATCATTCCCCATAGACAGGAGCAGGTGGACATCACTTGGTGCTAAGTTCAGACTATACGGTGGATGCATAGAAACCTTCCAACCAAGCTCCCGGAGTTCCTTATGAGTCACTATCGATGTGTGAGGTTTGGCGTTGTGCAGATGGAACACAATTTCTCTCCTATGGCCATAGCTGACCTCATCGTTGGCAGTACAAGTCCAAATTAAGAGTTTGGCTGTAAGGAAGCAGCTCATAGTAGATTCCCCACAAATCTCACCAAACACACAGCAAAACCTTCCTGAGTGTCAATTCTGACTTATCGCGATTCGACCACGAGCTGTTTTCGCTTGATGTAGTCGTAAATGATACACTTTTCATCATCGGTCAGCATTCGCTTCAGAAATGAATAGATTTTGTTCACAAGATACAGAATAATAAAGCCATCTGTTGGATCAAAAATTAATTTTTATAGGACGAAAAAGGCTTAAAAAAATTTCATTTATAAGACAAATTTGAATGAATTTGTAAAAAATATTTTCATACAGTTGAAACATGTGTGAGTTTCTTCAGAGCTATAAAGAAATTCTTATTATATTTACGTTGTATAAAAACTAAAATTGTTTAAGAAACTGTAAACTAAACATGGAAATTTGTCCAACTGCTGCTGCATCTCTGTGTGAAATATTCCATCAACAATGAGGTGAGTTCTTATTTATAACACCGTGCGACAAAAATTAAAAAAATGTTTCACACCGGAAAAAATCCATATGGGCGTGCAACTGGAGACCAAACATAGTAATACTGCGTACTCAGTTTTTTATTTCTACATCTTTTGTCCTTTTAAAAGGACTTCAAAATTTTTAAGGGGATAAAAATATTAAAAATATAAAAAATACTTAACCTCGTTAGAATATGGCGATATGTATATCAAATGAAAGAGGAAAAGCTCAAGAATTTAAATAAAATTCATTTTTTTTCTATTTGTAAAAAAATGATATGAAAAAGGTCCTTTGAAAATTTTAGTCCTTTATATCCTTCAAAATTTACATCGAATTTTCGTAAAAAGTAGCATGTTAAAACCCTAAATCTCCTTGATCACGTGTCAAAATTTCATTATTCTCGCTTCATTGATTTTGTATCTTTTTATTATTTAATATACTGATACTCAAATACGAGTAAATTAGAATTTTTGTACTTCATTAGAATTGCAGCTTCCGCCTTTTTTTTTTTTAATAACTTCCGAACTAATAAAGTTAGAGTAATGAAATTTTGACACGTGATCAAGGAGATTTTGAGTTTTAACATAGTTACTTTTCAAGAAAATTCTATATACATTTTCAAGGATATAAAGAATTCAAATTTTCAAAGGACCTTTCTCATATCCTTTTTTACAAATAGATGAAAATTAATTTTATTTAAATTCTTGAGCTTTTCCTCTTTCATTTGATATACATATCGCCATATTCTAACGAGATTAAGTATTTTTTATATTTTTTTTATTTTTTATCCCCTTTAAAATTTTGAAGTCCTTTTAAAAGGACAAAGGATATAGAAATGAAAAACTGAGTACGCAGTATTACCATATTTGGTCTCTAGTTTCACACACATATGGATTTTTCCCGGTGTGAAAAATGCTGTCGCACGGTGTAATCAGTTAATCACTGAGTCAAGAAATATCCACTGAATTCTGCTTCAATGAACAATCAGTTCATTTCAATCAGCGAGTTTTGAGTCGTAAGATTTAGCTATGATAATATAGCTGATATGAACTGATATCAGATAACTGACATTATTTTTTAATATTAGACAGTAATTCTATTTTTAAAAAATTTTCTTAAAACAAATAAATTATAACAACAACTAAATAAATAACTAAAAAAACTACAAATACAAATATTTTTATATTTGTTGCATCTGTTCGAAAAGACTGACTACTGTATGTGGCAACATAAATGTCGCATAATGGCGCAATTCCCCAACACATACTTTGCGCTCGAAGTGAGAGAACCGGAGAATGCGCAGAGCTGCCCCAATTTGTGTTTCGTCGCCGCCGCAAAGGATGCAATATGCGGTAGTGCGGCAAGAAGGTGAGCCGAAAGCCGAAGCAGGCAAAGAGGATAATAAGGCAAGCGGAAAAGGTAAAGAAAATACAGGTTATATGCGTGGCGTTGTGTGTGTGTGTGCGCGCGCATTTGTTCGCTTCCACAGATTAAGTGATGCGCTGCGGTGCGGCGGCGAGATGAATGTGCGCGGCAACACTTTGATGCGGCCAAGATCAAAGATGCCGATTGTTTACATAATAGTGGCCTTTGAAACGGAACAATAGAATGCCAGGATCAAAGAGGCCGCTCCGCAGCGACTACACAAATGCACAGTGCCGGCATATGGCCAACAAGTCATGCCGCGGCGTGTCGTGCCAAGCAAAGCAAAAGCCGAAATACCAAAACCAGACCAAACCCGACCGACCATTCGGTCAGTCAGTCACTCAGTCAGCCAGTTTGATCGGCCGGCTGTGCGGGCAACCAACCGCTCAGGCCGCAAAGCATTTATCTCGCTTGCTGTCCATTTGCCCATCTGACCGCCCGCCTGTGTCTAGGGTCAATTTCCAATTTGATAAGGTGACTTAACTGGTGTTATTGTTGTTGTTGTTGTAATGCAATTTGTCGCCGCCACAAGAGTAATCGCCTTTACCACACTCGCCTGCAGCCGGCGACCAGATGATGCGGGCCGCGCTGGTGTTTGCTGTAACCCGATCGATGTGGCCGATCCATAACGCGCCGCAACCACTTGGCTGCTTCTGCATGAAACATTTCGCGTCTGCTCATTGTTTTTCAAGTGCAAGTTGTATGCTTTACACAAAAAAAAATTACTAAAAAATGAAAGCAAGTTTACATTTACAGCGATCTCGAGGCTCAGAGATCTATGACCCATTTGGCAACCTAAATCGCCATAAAACTTGAACATCTTTCATGCCAGTGTACCAAAGATCTTCCTCGCAATAAACTTCTTACCCGATTTTGTACAAAACAACTGAATCCGAGTGAGTTCCGCACAAATTTCCATCTGCAATCTCTTGCAAATCTTATTGACAGCCAACTTCGGCGAGCCGCTTCAACTGCGACCTTTTTTCAAATCTCTTAGCGGCGATTGAACAGCAAAATCAAAATATGAAAAATTAGCTAAATCATAGGTCGATCTATGCATAAACGCTGGCTGCCACAATCCAGCGACGGCGCGTTTCTCGTGCCGCATTGCGGCCAGTCGGCGGCAAGATGAAAGTTGAAACGCGACTATTTATTTACGTTTCAAGCGCAGATTAGACGCTAAATTAGAAAGGGAAAAACGCACGCATGCCCGCCGCTGTGTACACGTGCAGGCGGCCAATGCCAAACGGATGCCGTCGCGGCCGCCGCGGTTACCGATGCGCCTACCTGCCTTGCGGCTGCGGCCGTGGCTGCCTCTATTTTTGTCAATATTTATGCATAAAACACACGCAGCGGCTATTATGTGCGTGTTGTAAAGCACACACACATACACACACATAAATAACAAAAACACGCTGCGCATGCGCAATGCGATGCGACAACAGGTACACGTGGAGTGCGCGCGACTGCGGCAGCATCAACGCCCAACTGGGTTTTATCACTGTGTAAACACTTCGGGCTTATCACGACAGTTTTTTTTTACTGTGACGATAATTATTTTCCTGTTACTTGGCAAATATTTTGTAGTTTATTTAATTTTTCAAACTTATGTATATTTAATTATTTTTAAAGATTCCCGCATTGATATTGAAATGTGAATTGTGCGGTGGAAAAAAATTATTAAATTATAATAAATTAATTTACAAAAGAATTATATTAAAAATTACGTATACCCTACACTGAAATGGCAATATATATAGATTCGATGGTGCAAAATGAATTTGTAAAACGTGGGCAACAAAGTCATTTTGCAATGTTTGTCGATCTCTTCTCTATAAAAATCAACTTTCATGTTCCATCGAGTTACTTTAGATTTAGATATTTTATGTTAGCTTCTCAAAGTCGAATTTTGGTCATTACGGGACATTTGGACATTTGGGACATTACGTCAATGTCCAAAAAACCAACGCAGCCAAGGAGAATTAAGTACTGCTTCCGATTTGCAGAATTTTTTTTTGTTCAAAAACAGCTTGAAAACGTTACAAAAGTTAGTAAACGCTGTACAAAAATAATTCTTTTTAGCACTAATTTGATTATATGTACTTTAGTTGGTTTAGTTAAGTTTAAATGACTACCAGGTTTCTCTGGCAATGTTCTACTATTGCTCCTCCTTAGAGTCAGTAAATAGTGTTAATTGTATTTGTAATTTATTTATTTATTTATTTGTGTATTTATTTATTTATTTATTTATTTATTTATTATTAATTTATTTATTTATTAATTAATTAATTAATTAATTAATTAATTTATTTATTTATTTATTTACTTATTTATTTTTTATTTTTGATTTCTTGAATTATTTATTCATTTATACATTTATTTATTTATTTCTTTATTTATTTATTTATTTGTTCATTTATTTATTTATTTATTGATTTATTTATTTACTTATTTATATATTTATTTATTTATTTATTTATTTAGTTATTTATTTATTTATTTATTTGATTATTTATGTATTTATTTATTATGTATTTATTTATTAATTAATCAATTAGTTGATTAATTTTTTTATTTTTTTTTATTTATTTATTTATTAATTAATTAATTAATTCATTTATTTATTTATTTATTAATTAATTTTTTTTATTTATTTTTTATTTATTTATATATCTACTAGCTGGGCCCTGCGGCTTTGCACGCAAGCTCTCTTGTTTCCCCCGATACGAATTCTTAACCCATTGTTGAGCCTATCAGGTTTTGATTTAAAAAAAAAACATGTGTCTATCTTTGATTTCGAGTGTTTTAAACATTTTGAAGTCAGAAAGCCCTTTAAATCATATGTTTTCACATTTACTCCAAACAAATTCTTAACCCTTGGTTTACCATGGTAGATTTCGATTTTCAAAAAAATTAAAAGCACGTTTTTATTATTTCCCGATTGCACTGCTTTTGATAAGATTGAAGTCAGAACGCCCAATAAATCTTGTTTCTCCATACAAATTGTTAACCCATTGTTGACCCCGTTAGATTTTGATTTTCAAAAAAGTGAAAAACACGTGTCAAATTATTTCTCACTGAAAGTACTTTCACCAAGTTTGATGTCAATGGGCCCATTAATTCATATTTTTCACAGTTTCTCCATGCAAGCTTTTAACCCGTCGCTGACCCCGCCCGATTTTAATATTCGGAAAAATGAAAAACACGTATCGAGTTATTTTACATTTGAAGTACTTTCACCAAGTTTGAAGTCAAAAGACTCAAAAAATTTGTTTCTCCATACATACTTTTAACCCGTCGTTGATCCAGTTAGATTTCGATTTTGAAAATAATGCGAAACACGTTTCTAATTTTATTTATCTCAATTATTTTTACA
Source organism: Melieria picta (assembly GCA_964056695.1). Classification (NCBI taxonomy): domain Eukaryota; kingdom Metazoa; phylum Arthropoda; class Insecta; order Diptera; family Ulidiidae; genus Melieria; species Melieria picta. Next base: position 35,602,202 of record OZ057399.1, on the reverse strand, counting down.
ATTGTTGAAGTCAATAGGCCCATCGGTTCGTTTTGTTTGCTTCGGAGTCTTTCCGTAAATAAACCTTAACCCATTGTTAGGCCAGCTAAATTTTGATTTTCGAAAAATTATAAAATACGTGTCGACTAAGTTTTGATCTAGAATATTTTCAGGAAGTTCAAATTCGATATGTTTATTAAATCACGTTTCTTCATACAACACTTTAACCCATATTTTGCCATTTTAGACCCCGAATTTCAAAAAACCCGTCTTGGCGAAGGTTAATTCTTCAAGATGTACCTACAGTCCAAAATTCATGTTTGTAGCTTCAGCGGTTTGGGCTGGGCGATGATAAATCAACCAATCAATCAGTCAGTCAGTCAGGATAAACAATCTATGTATAAAAAATGGAGGTACCACGCCCCCGTGTCAAAAACCCACCCCATTCCTCCTGTCGAAGGACACGACCAAATCGTTAGTTTGTACCGAGTGTCATTGATCGCTCTAGTTCCAAAGTTACACCGAAATTTAAAAAGTGCCACGCCCCTTGTCCAACGCCCATTAAATTTTACCGGTGGAACGACATGTTTACGCCATGACACTGTACCAAATTTCAATGCTGTACGACTTATAATTCTGAAGATATTCCATATTAAAACGTTGGGTTGTATAGGCGGTGCCACGCCCCCTTGTCAAAAACCCACTTGTGTGGGTCAAAAAAACTTGTGTTATATATAAAACTTGTGTTTATTTATTTATTTTTTATTTATTTTTTTTAATTATTCATTTCATTATTTATTTTTTTATTTAAATTCAGTCTTTGAATATAATTCTTCTTCCTGATATAGCAATAACTCAAGTCATGTGGCACAACTTCCAGTGTATTTAGTGCAAAAGCTAGTTGACCAAAGCCCACAGAAAGACTCTTCCATATAAAGAAACTTGCCGCCAAGCGAAAAGCTGTAAGAAATCAATTACATGGCACTACCGTTAATTAACGAGCATTGCTGACTGTTTCAGCGCATCGACCAAGTGTTGCGTTCAACTGAAATTTTGTTGTTCATTGCGGTAAGCAAATATCAGCAAACAAATGCTGCCAACTGCTTTCCTGCTCACAGCTGGCAGCATTCAGCTAAGGCGACTCAACACAACCAATCGAACTAATCACAATTTACTTTGCAAGTGTGTGTGTGTGTGAGTGTGTGCTTGTGTTTGTGTCTCGGCTCATTAAACTTCAAATGAATTGGATTTTGTGATTTTTGCGCCTCCTTAGCGGGGTTCTGCTAGATTTTCTCGGTTTGGCTCTGCGCGCGTATCCGAACGGGTGTCGGCAAAGTGCAAACAAACGCCAACAAACAACGACGAATAGCCGCATAGACAGCACAGCCGGTAGCCGGTAGCCAGTGGCCAGTAGTCGATAGTTGGTTGCTACTGCTGCTGATAAACAAGCCCCGCAAACGGCTACCGGCTGCTGACTGCTGGCTGGGTGCTTGGTTGGCTGCCTGGCCGTTTGGCTGGCGGCAAGCGGCGAATCGCCAAAGACGAGATAAAATCATGTTCTTAATAAACGTTATAATCCGCTCTTTGGCTACTTGTTAATAACCGTATTACCGCAAGTTATCTGCCGCGCTGATCTTCTTAATCGAAATGCCAAAATTGCTTCTGGTTTTTGTCGATTAAAGTTTTGCTGTGCCCGTTGCCGTAACCGTTGGCGGTACTAGTTGTTTTCGAGCACTGTTATAGGCGTTTTACGCCACTGTCTGTTGTTGTTGTATTCATTGATTTGTTTTTCGTTCCTTGTGTTTGCCTTAAACTTTATTTTCGATCTTATTTTTTACGTGTGATTAAAGCTCTTCTTCTTTTTCTTCTTCTTCTTCTTGTTGCTTAATTCGTTTTCATTTTGCGCGACCTTTGCTTGGCGCATTTTCTCGCGCCACATTTCTGTCAAGTGCCGCCGAATGTGTGCTTAGCGCTTGCAAGTTCGTGTCTTAACTCGTTTGTTTTTCGACAGCGTGCGTACTCGATCGGCCAGCGGCAAGCAGCGCAAACTTGTTTGCTGCTACTGTTGTTTTTGTTTTTGCAATTTTGCGTAAATTTATGCTTTCTACACGTGTGCCATTGCACGTTGTGGCCTTTGTGTCGCCGACAATGGTGTGGGAAACTTTAAGTCTAATTTAGTATAATTGCTGCTACTGTGCTCAGTGTCAGTGCTCGGTTCGGCGATCGAAGCCGAAACTTATGATAATCCTAATATTTAGTATCTTAAGCAGTGTTCTTTGGTACCTGACAGAGAGCATCAACACATTTAACACTGTTCGTTTTTTCTCAACAATTGAGCCTTAAAAGGCTGATATGGATATTTGTGCTTAACCGTTTGTCGGCCTTGCGTCAGTTTGGTTTTTGGCTTTTGCAAAAAAATCATTTCGATAATTTTTTTTATATGATCCACAAATTTAAAATCATACATTTGCACGATTTTGGCGGCAATCCACTTGAATGGAAGCCGCGCAAACCGCCATAAACTTCACTTTATCTAATTGTAAATCTTTGTGGTCGCAGCCGCTGCTCTGGCTGTGCCTCAGTCAGCGTTGCCCCCTCCGAGCGAGCGCATAGAGAAGGGTTTGTGTGTCGCTGTTGAGGGCTTTTGTTGCCGCCGTTTCAATGGCCAACGAAACAGCCGACCGGCCGATTGCGATGTTCCGTATAAAAATTCAATTCAATTAATGACAGATCATTAAAAAGCGCTTTAGCTTTGATGTTTGCCGTTGCCGCGCGGCCTCAGTCGCAGCCGCAGTCGCAGCAGCAGTCGCAGCAGCGGTCACAGCCGCTGCTGTTGCTGTTGCCGAATTTTTAATTTACCTACGCTACGTTATAAATTTTGTAGGGACTTTTTATTTGCCTTTTCGCCGTACGCTCGCATACATCTGTATGCGTAAGTAACAACATACTCGTACGTAAGTGGGTATTTGGATATTTGAAATTTTCGATTCTACTTTTCCGTTGCGACTGTTGGCCGCGCATGAGGAGCGCGGCCTAAATGCGACTTCTGTTCGAATTTTACATGTGCATTTTTTTTTGTGTTATTCATTTTTGGTTTTTGGATTTTTTTTGGTTTTTTGCCAACTTATCAGTTGAATTCTGAAATTGATTTTAGTTGTTTTGGTGTAGGAATAATGCGCACCGAAATGAATCAAGTGTGCAAGTTTCAAGTTTTATAAGATTTTTTATTTTAGGCAGACATTAAAAGCACTCAAATTGTATGCCCCTAAGCTTTGCTGTAATCATTTTCTGGATCTAAGAAGTAATAAAAATTTTGATTGTTTTGGAATTTTTTTTTTGCAACTAGGCATTTGGCTCTGTTCATATTGGCAACGACTATCGAATACGAACGAACAACGTGCTGTATGAGTTGTTTAACAAATAGACATAGCGAACACAGCGAATCAACATCCAGCGGCTACGCTGGCTTGGCCACGTCTGCCGTAAGGACGATGAAGCTTGGGCGAAAAATGTGTTCGATGCGGTAGTTGGAGGTCGACGACGAAGAAGGAGGCCGTAGAGGGACCAAGTTGAGAATACCCTATCATCTCTTGGTAATATGAATTGGAATATATAATGTTTTAGTTAACAGAATCAAGCAGGTTAAAGCGAAAACTTGAATAAAACAATCCAACAATCGAACTGAACAGAAGAATTTTGATTGGAAGTATTAGAAGTATTAGTTTGTATTAGGTATTGCATAGTCACTTTTGGATAACAAAACTATGAATCGATAGCACATCAACATTCCAATTTCATGGTATCGCAGTCACAAACACTTTCATTCAATCGATTCTTGTTGAGAGAATAGACGAAGCTATTTTTAGGCCGCAAATGAACTTGAAAGTTACTTCTAGAAAAAAAAAAGCTATTGTTTCTTTTAAAGCAATTGGCCCTACAATTTAAAACTATATCACATTAGTTGTCAAGGGGTCTTCACTTCAGAACCTTGCTTCCTAACCTTTGCGTGCTGTCAGAACTAACGCAAGGCTTCTTCTAAATAAGAACAACCCCTGGACACTGAGTCGTATCACCGTGCAACAAAAATTAAAAAACTTTTTCACACCGGAAAAAAACCATATGGGCGTGAAACTAGAGACCAAACATAGTAATACTGCGTACTCAGTTTTTTATTTATACATTCTTTGTCCTTTTAAAAGGAATTCAAAATTTTGAAAGGGATAAAAAATTAAAAAAAATATAAAAAATACTTAACCTTGCTAGAATATGGCGATATGTATATCAAATAAAAGAGGAAAGGCTCAAAAATTTAAATAAAATTGATTTTTTTATCTATTTGTAAAAAAAGGATATGAAAAAGGTCCTTTGAAAATTTTAATCCTTTGTATCCTTGAAAATTTACATCGAATTTTCTTGAAAAGTAAGTATGTTAAAACCCCAAATCTGTTTGATCACGTGTCAAAATTTCATTGTTGGGTTTTTTGTTGTTGTTGTTTTTTTTATTTGCTTAGTGGTAATATCTACTTATAATTAGGTTAAAATGTTTCTTCAGAGTTATTGAGCCTTTTAGTTAGTAAGCACTACCGAATGTTTTATTGCTGCAAACTGAATATGAACAAATAAATTTGTAAACAAATATAATTTTATAATTTCTATTCAGTTTGTCAACACCTACCGGCCAAATAGTTCGCCTTCGTTTCGCACAGTGTAGCAATGTAGACGAACGCTCGCTCGCTCTCCACCAAGTGCCACGCTATGCCCACTCAGCCAGTCGATATTGCCATATTTTCCACATTATGCCATCCACAACTCATTATTAGTTTTGTTATTGTTTTTCATATTCTAAACAAAATTTCCGCTGTGTTTGTGGCGCCTTCAGCCGACGGTACTTCGCTTGGCAACACTTTACGAGCGCCGACGAACATAAACAACGGACCAGTCAGAAGAGCGTATAAAATCCACAAGTGAGTGCGCCAAATCGTCACTCGATCTTGGAAAGACATTGTTGATAAGCGAGTGTTCCATTTTCCGAAGCGCTGCCGAGCCGCACAAACTCAATGCGCTCTCACAAGTAAGAGAGCCAAAGAGCAAACGCAGAAATGGCGCAAAGAGAGAGATGGAGAGCCAAAGTTGATGGCAGCAAATTGGCTAACTTACCTGGCGATACCTGCAGGATTGTTAACACTTTTATAAATCTGTAAAGTACTGAAAGCATTGAGCGATTTTCTAAGAATTTTATAAACTTGAAAATTCATACAAAATATTCATCTTCAAGTGCTTTATTTGCTTTTGAGCTTTGTTATTGTGGTAGTTTCTGCCAACCGTGACCTTAATACAGACTGGACAAACGGCACAGCGATGCTCTTAACAACAACAACAAAGAAAGCAACAACAGCGCCGACTGACAACAACGAGAAACAAACCATGACGACGACAACGCCGACAATAATGACGTTGTAGCAGTGACTGCCGTCGTCGTTGCTGCTGCCGTTGTTGCTGTTGCTGTTGTTGCCGTTGATAGCGGCACGCTGGCGGCTGGCGATCGCACGCCAACGAACGCCAGACACAAACGGAAGCGTTTACAAGAGTTTCGTATCTTCCTTCACCTTCAGCATTCCGTAACGAACAATCGCTGTGTACGGACGTGTGTTTCTCGTGTCTTCGACAACAGAAAAAATTCACAATTGTTGCGAGTCTTTCGTTTTCATTTTCGATACTACGATTTGTTTGTGTTCGATCGACACAAACACAGCGCGAAAGTCCCGGCAATATTTCGAGTGAAAATCCAGTTAAGCTACAGAAATGTTGAAACAAAATCACTTTCAATAACAAAGGCCAACATTGCGCTCAATCAGTCAAGTGTTCAAAATACAAAAATCTATACACGAATTCGGCTATTTTTGCACAAGTTCTGACCATGTTTCGCGCATCAATATTTCAAGTTTTGATTGAAAAAGTGCATTCCTGTGTGTAAAGTGTGGTTAGGCTCACACTTTGTTTATTGAAGAAATAAGAGTTTTAAAGTTCTTTCGGAAATCAAATCGACAAAAATGGCAATGCATGAAACAGAGGCCAACGAACAAAACGACAAGAAAAGCAACAAAAATGCATTTACTAGCAGTACAAATACAAAATCGAGCAAAAGGATTAAAGCAACAAGTTGCAATGTGGTAAGTTCGAACGGTGTGATTTTGTGGTTTTTAGTGAAAATTGGCACAAAAAAAATAAAAAACCTTGTAAGATTCAATATAAGCAACTTACACTTGTCAAAAGAAAAATTTCATATTCGCAGAAGCAAATATTTTGTATCATCAATACAAATTTCTGTCAATAAAATATTTTTAATCATTTAAAATAATTTCATATTATTATTTTTTAAATATTTTTAAATATTTTTAATAATATTGTTTTAATAATTACTTATGTATTTTCAAAATTTTTAATAATTACATTTTTTTTAATACTTTCATTAAAAATATTTTAAATAATTCAAAATATTCTAAATCAATATTTATTCAATAAAAATAAAATAAATAAATAACAAATATTTTCTTGGCGAAAATACAGTCGTGTCTGGGTATAGTGAACACCCTATATAGTGAACACCTCGATATAGTGAACACCCAAATTTTGACATGGAACCTCTAAATCATGAACAAAAGTTTGAAAGGAATTTCAAGCAAAAAGTGTATTTTAAGCAAATAAATCGAGTTTTTGAACAAAAATGTTAACCTTGATATAGTGAACAACCTCAATACATGAACAGGCCTTGAAATAATTAGTTCACTATATCCAGACACGACTGTATTAATAAAAAAATATTTTAAATAGCTTTTGATTAATTAAAATATTCAAAACTTACGAATTTTAAAAATATTTCAAATAAATAACATATTCTTGTTAATTTTGTAACTTAAAAATATTTGAAATATTCAAAATATATATTCAAAATATTCTTAATCAATATTTTTTTAATAAAAATGTTTTATTATTTATTATTATTTTTATTTTTATTGCTTAAAAATTAATAAATTATTTATTTCAATAAATAATAAAAATAAATTATTTATTTAAATAATAAATATAATTTATTCATTTAAATAAATAATAATAATAAATAAAAAATGTTTTTCCCAAATAAGAATTTTTTGAAAGTAGAAATATTAATACTATAATATTTTAAATAGTTTTTGATTATTTAAAATATTTAAAACTTACAAAATATTATTAATAACTTTGAAATTTTTAAAATATTTAACATATTTTTATTAATTGAATAACATAAAAATATTTCAAATATTTGAAATAATATGAAAAATTTTTAAGTACTTATTTTTTATTGAAAAAATAATAACATAAAAATATATTAAAACAAATTTATATAAAATACTTTGATTGCGGCACACTTCGAAGAGTAAAAACTTGTTTGAGTATTTAGAATTCATACTTTAACACTAGAATGCCCAAGGTAGTCATTTTTAATAACATTGACGTCTTTTATTGTAAATAACTTTTGTTGCATCGCTTTCTAAAAAAACATCTTACGTGACTTTTATTAATATTTAAAGCTAAATGGAATAAATAAATTAAAAATATTGTAAAACAATTTTTTACCCCAATTTTGCAAAATTTACCTTAAATGCCCAAAAGTAGTCATTTTGACTACCTATATACAATTTTCAGCAAATCTTACTGATAAATAGACAAATATGCATCTTCAATTGCAAAATATGAAAGTTTTATATAATTGCAAATATTAAAAAAAATATCATAGTACGTTGTGACAGTTCCCAAGTTTTTCAATTCAAAATGCACTCATAAAATTCATTCACAAATTCCAAATTTCATTCCATTTTATCCCATTGATGTGTAAAGTACGCCATTATATTTAAATGAATTTTCTTTATAAACCATAAAAAAATAAAAACAAAATGCTTATTTTAGTTTAATCTCGCGTACATTTATACATATTTGCTACTTAAAAACCAATAAAATTAAAAAAAAGGCAGTAAATAATAATGTAGTCAAAATTACTACATATGGGCATTTTAGGTATGTCAGATTGTCGGGCATTCTAGTGTTAAGCCATCTTTACCGACGTTTAGCTGGCACACTCCTTTTAACAGGGTCCTAATCATTTAACTACGCGAGCATTATTAGCATAAATGGCAATAAGTTTAAAATTTTTAGTGCAATAGGAGTTTTGTGACAAAAGTTGGTAAAAGTTGTCTTACCTGAAAATGCATGATCTCTAATTAATTCTAATGTCTACACAATGGACCAAATATAGCAGCGAAAGGGTATACTTGAAACACGAAAATCTCTTAACTCTTCTGAACATACATACATCTCTCTAAGGAACCAATTTTCCTAGATTATACATTGGCACGCACTACTGGCGTTATGTTTGGCTTTCATGTCACAAGCCTTTAGCTTCTATTAAAATTACATAAAAAATAAAAGGAATAAAAGCATTTACTTACTGTCTTCTTCACGTCATTGAGTTCCAATGGTTCCAATGGAAACCAATGGAAACTTGTCATTGCTACTTTTGCATTGCTTTGAATGATCTCAAGTTTGACCATCTCTGACCAGATCTTTTTGTCCAGATCTTTTTTATCCAGTTTTGTGAGATTATTTTAAATATTTTCTTCAAGATTCAGAAGGTTCCCCGCACTGGTGCAATGCCAATTGGTACTCTCAGCGTAATGTCACCTTAGAGAGTTTTTGTACATAGACAACTTTTAAGGACCATTTTCGAAACAAAGGTGTTCTTTACTTTTGAATTATTTTTAATGGCAGTTGCTCGCGAGCGTTTCGAAAATCCCCTGAGTGACGAGTACATCTGTAAAAATAATTACTACTTCTAGTTCTTCTAATTTTGCAGTACTTACCCAAAACTAGTACTTTTTAAGACAAAACAAGATGCCTTTCGAAAAGTTGAAATCTCAGAATCCCCAAAAATGGCGCAGCTCAACTTCATCAAACGCTTCCGCGCTGTACGCGCTCTGCCACACGGCAGCGGTTTTAACATTAAGCTGACCTAATTTGTTCCATAAATTTTAGGTACTGCCACTTGCCACACAAATGCCCAAATTTATGCCAATCGTAATAACTTAATCTGCGCACCGCTAAAACCAACGCTGCTACCTGCTGCGCCGACCCAAACACCCGCAGCAGCCGGCATCTCAAATTAATAAATTCTCTCGAGAATTGAAAATGTTTATTAAAAAAAAACAAAGCAGAAAAAATTACCATATCAATAAAATCACACAATGAAATGCCATTTGTTATAGTTGCTGTTGTTGTTTTTGTTGCTCCGTTCGTACCGAAAATCAATTTCGATAAATACGCGCCGCATGCATTTGCGTGCAGCTTCACAATGAAATGCGATTAAATTCAAATGCCGCTGGAGATAAAAAAGTAGCGCGCATGCTGCCCCAACAACAGCAACGCCAGCACGCACACAAACACACACACACTCGCACACATTGTGCCGCCGCAACAACATTACAAAGCAACCAATAAGAGAGCGGCCAGCCTCATCAATTGTAGCGCGTACAGCGGGCGGCTTGAGCTGGCGGGCCGCTGATAGTCGACGCAGCGCGGCTTGATCATAAAATGTTGCATTGCCACAACGATTCGCTAGCACCGCACTAGTCAGTCGCACGCCAGGTCGACACGCGTCCGATCGTCCGTCCGTCTGTCCGGCGGTGCCATATATAAAAGCCTGCTTTATAGTCGGCTAAGCCGTTGGTGCATCAGCCGCAAGTGGAAGGGCGCCAAGGGGGATTTGAGGTGACAAAATGCACCGCTAATCGAACCAGCAATTTCGAAATATTTTCAAAACCGAGAAAGCGTTATTCTTGAAAAGTTTTTATTGGAAATTTTCTTTAATACATTTATTTTTTTTAAATATCGTTTAAAAACTAAATAAAAGTAGCATAAAAATCCAACATTTATCTCAAATTAGGTGACAAAATGCACCGGTAATCGAACCAGCAATTTCGAAATATTTTCAAAACCGAGAAAGCGTTACTCTTGAAAAGTTGTTATTGGAACTATTTTTTATTTTTTTTCAATATCGTTTAAAAACTAAATAAAAGTAGCATAAAAATCAAACATTTATCTCAAATTAGGTGACAAAATGCACCGCTAATCGAACCAGCAATTTCGAAATATTTTCAAAACCGAGAAAGCGTTACTCTTGAAAAGTTGTTGTTGGAACTTTTTTTTAATTAATTTAAGTTTTTAAATTTTTTAAATGTCCTTTAAAACTATATAAAAGTAGCTTAAAAATCAAACATTTATCTCAAATTAGGTGACAAAATGCACCGCAAATCGAACCAGCAATTTCGAAATATTTTTAAAACCGAGAAAGCGTTACTCTTGAAAAGTTGTTATTGGAACTTTTTTTTAATTAATTTAATTTTTTTAATTTTTTTTAATATGTTTAAAACTAAATAAAAGTAGCATAAAAATCAAAACATTTATCTCAAATTAGGTGACAAAATGCACCGCAAATCGAACCAGCAATTTCGAAAAATTTTCAAAATCGAGAAAGCGTTACTCTTGAAAAGTTGTTATTGTGACCTTTTTTTAATTAATTTAATTTTTATTTTCTTTAAATATCGTTTCAAAACTAAATAAAAGCAGCATACAAATTAAACATTTATCTCAAATTATTGGAAAATGATCGAATCACTGTAACAAACGTTCCGTGGTGTTGGATAGATGGATAGATGCGAGTGGGAGCCAAGAGAATTGACCAACAGAATGTCCATTCCTCAAGCACTCAGCCTTAGGAGCACATTGTACTTTGGGCTTTGAAAACATGATGACTGCAGAAAAACTATAAAAATTTTTTTAACCCTTGCACTAATGAGGATAGTTAAATAGTTTTTAATGAGGATAGTTGAATTTGTAAACTTATCAATTAAGTCTTCTATGTGGTTATATCAAAAACATCCCATACTAATTTTTTTCATTTTTGTTATCGAACGCTTTTTTTAGAATATTGTCATATGGCAGCAACCATATCGTTGTAACTGTAATAATTATTAAAACATAAAATTTGTTAAGCATAATAAAAAATTGAATATTTCATTTACTTCTGCTAAATTTATTTTAAAAATGTATCTCAATTGAAGTAAAAAGTCAAAATAAAAATTTCTCTAATTTTTTTCCGGTGTTTCTTTCTTTACTATACAAAGATATAACCTTTAAACTTAAATATTCAGTTTATTAATTTTGTATAATTCCTAAAACTTCAAATTATTCTAAGGACCAACAAAAAAATGTTTTCTTGAAACCATAGAGGGCTCAGACGTCGGTAAAGTAGCATGTTGCCATATGGCAACAAAATAGCGAAAGGGTTAATAAGCCTTCAAGCCTCTATTTGGTTTCTTTCAGGGCCAAGTCTTGGTTTTCTGCAACCATCTATCATCAACTTTTGACTGTTGCACGGTGTTGTACGTTTCATAGAAAATTAACTAAATTAATATAAAATCTTTGAAACAATTCTAAACAAAAAAATTCTATTCGACACATTAAACGGCGAAACATTGCCGCTGTGGGACATACAACAAACGCCGGTTAGCCGCCAAAGCGATTCCCCACTGCGACAGATTTCGCCGCTCGCCGCTGTGCGTGGCCGTCGTAAGCCGCTGTCGCTGTGGCAGCGCCGCCGCAGCAATTTGCTACTGTTTTCAAAGTTAAGATCAATGCGCAGCGGCGACGACGAAATGACCCACGAGCGGAGGAAGTGGCAGTGTCCGGCTGAAGTCGCAGCCGCGGAGACATTAGCGTGGCTCTACCTGTGGCCGCCGTACACTCCGCATGGAGTCGAGCAGCAACCGACAATCGACAACCAGCAACAGCTGTAACAGCACAAAATAACAAAACAATAAATACACAACGTCAAACAAAAACAACAACAACAATAACCGACGAGGCAACAGCACCAGCAGCAACAGCAACAGCAGCGGCAGCGACAGAAACACGAAGAAAAAAGAGCTGCGGGAAAAAATACCAAAGAAAAGAAAAACGTTGCCGTCTTTGCAACTTGCCGCCAAGTGTCGGCGAAGATCAAAGCGAAAACGGCACGGGTTTAGCGCGCTCAGCAGAGGCGGCGATCATCGTGCGGCCGAAATACAACCAACCAACCAACCAACCAACCGACCGACCCGGCCAGCAACAATAACAACAACGCCATGTCGCCGCCGCAACGCTGTGCACGGACAGACACACTCAACTATGTCCATGTCTCAAGTTATATGGGTTGGCGAGTAGCCGAACAGTCCAACAGACGGACGGACAGATGGACGGACAGACAGACTACATGTAGTTTTACCGGCCAGCAACAACAATAACAACAACAACAGCAGCAACAATAATAATAATAATAATAATAACAGCAGCAACAATTACAACAACAACAACAAAAACAAAGCCACTACAATAAGCGCGCCAAGACTGTCCATTATGGAGGTTCAGTGCGCCGCTCTCTGCTGATTGTTGTTGTTGTTGTTGATTTTTTTTTCTTGAATTTTTGTCTCTTTGCTGCTGGCGGCTTTTGTGCTGCCACTGTTGTTATTGTTGTTGTTGCTGTTGCGGCTGCTGCTTTCCAAAATGCTTCCGAATTACCTGCCGCTGCCGCTGTCGCCGGTTGTGTTGCGCGTGCGCACAAATGCTTTGAAAAATGCTTTTTTTTTGCTTGTTTGCCTCCTGGTTGGTTTGAGTTTTTTACTTTTTGTTTTGCTCTGGATATTCTTCAGAAGATGCAAAGCGGCCGCCGCTCACACAAAACTTATCCGCACGCAGCAAAAGATACACACGTAGCGATTGAGTTTGCTTGCCGGCTTGCCTTGTTGTTGTTTTTGTTGTTGTTGTTGTTGTTGCTCGTGTTGTTGGCAATTTGGTTGGGCATTTGTCGATTGTTAGGTTATTTAGTGTGTTTATTTGGTTGCATGGTGTTGGTGCGGTAAAACTGTCCACAATTTTTGTTGTTGTATTACATGGCCCACATTTAACTTCATTTCAAATTGAAGTTGTCTGGCAAATATTGGGTCATTCAATAAGGAATGCAGTATTTGGATTGGAAAAAGTTTGAGCAGTGCCAAAGCCGCGTTTTTTTTTTTAATATTTTTTAGTTTTATTTTCTTCTGAATCCACTTCCTCTCATTGCCCAATGTTGTTGACCACACTTTACTGCATTTATCTCCTGCTCGACATATTTATTATCATTTCCTTTCATTCCACTTTCTGCCAACGACACTTAATCGCTCTTTTCGAAACAGGTGCAAATTGTAAATTATTGTAAATTGTTTTGAAGAATTTTCGCTCGTAAGTTATACTTTGTTTTTTTATTTATATTTTGGGTTTTTCACCTCTGATCACTGATCACTTCAAATTAGTACATTATTAAAAAACCTCGAAGACTACCAATCAACTGTGTTAGCGCTAACCAGATCATAAGAAAACATTTAATTTTTCAAAATCATGGAGACTACAAAATCAGTAAACACCAAATACATATGTCATACATACATATTTTTCAAGATTTTTTTTTTCGTTAACACTGTAAACTTTAAAATACCTCTCAGTATCTTTCTCCAGTCCTGCAGTTTTCAATTCAAAACTAGAAAACTGAATAGATTCAGAAACTCTCTCTTTTCTTGATCTTTTTCGTGTTACACTGACTGCTAAAACCATACTGAAAGTGTCTGATGCGAAGAACTCAAAGTATGAACTGATAGTTTTGAGACCACTGCCTGCCTTTAGAACACTTACATAGAATTTGTACTATCTTGAAACTCTGTTTTGTGTCAGCCATGTTCAGGAATGGATAAAAGCTTTGTCTGAGTTCGTTATGGAAACTCCTCAACAACCATTACTCAGACCATTAGTACACGGATGGGGTCAAATCTTAAATTATATAACCGAATTTTAAACTAAAATTCTTCGCATCGAAGAAAATCGAATTAAGAAAACCGAATTTACATTAAAGCAAAATTATTCGAATCTATAAGATGAAGGAAATCGATTTTAGAGAACCGAATTAATAACCAAAATTGTTCCCTTCTTTAACCCTTATTCTCATACCCGGGTACCCGGGTGCCCACTGCGATGTATTTTCGTGAAAAAAACTGACAAATAATGAAAATTTTTTTTTTACCTTCCGGATCCTCGTTATTTAGGTGAAAAGCGAACAAATCATATATTTAAAAAATTTTGTTTCCTATTTTTTTGTTTTTATGTTTTTTTTATTTTTTTATTATTTTATTTTTTCTCAAATACTCAACAACAATGTATATTTTAGAAAAAAAATTTTTTAAACACTTTTTAATTAACAAAATATTGAAAACTTAAAAATTTCATGAAATGGGTACCCGGGTACCCCGGGTGCCAAACGACGTTAGTAAGTTTGGGTATGAGAATAAGGGTTAAGATGAAGAAACCCTAATTTGAAAAACCGAATTAATAACAAAAATTCTTCGTCTCTGTAAGATGAAGGAAATCTATTTTAGAGAACCAAATTAATAACCAAAATCGTTCGCCTCTGTAAGAGGAACGAAATCGATTTTAGAAACCCGAATTAATAACCAATATTCTTCGCTTCTATAAGATCAACAAAAACGATTTTAGAAAAACGAGTTAATTACCAAAATGATTCGCCTCTATAAGATGAAGAAAACTGATTTTTGAAAACCAAATGAATAATCAAATTGCGTACCTTTATGAAATAAAGAGACCCGAATTTAGACATTTTAAATACAATAATAACCAAAATTGTTCACCTTTATGAGTGACATAAGTAGAACATTTTCAAAGTATGGAAGCATCATACCCTTCAAAGAAAGTTTTGTCATAAGTTGCATACAATTACCAAGTTTTCGCATTCCTAATATGCTTCTTAGATTGTTGTCGATTATACTTACATCTTCTCAAAATCCATCTTCAAACAGGACTCATAATAAAATGACTTTTGTCAGTACTCAACTCAAGTAAGTGGAATTCAGTTGCCCAGCCATGATTAGTCGGTTCCAGTGGCTACCACTATTCCCGGTAGATACTATATGGTATAATGTCTTATGGACTTCTGGACTACCTATGTGGCCTCTATATTCAATCCGAGAGGTTAGAGAGGGCAAGTAACGAGTTTGCAAAATTTGATGTATTTGGCTTGCCTAGCGTTTTCTACCTCCTTCTCGATAAGATCGGACAGGCGCAAAGGAAGTTATGGACGATCGGGTTCTCACAGTTGCGACAGCTGGTATTAACCGAGAAGTCCATTTTAGCTGCGTGCTCTCCAATGGGCCAGTAGCCTGGCCCTGAGTCTTCATATAAATGTCCCCAACACGATTAATTAACATGCTTATGAAAGTATATTTTCACCCAAAATAATTTCTTCAAATTACATAAAATATTTTTGGGACCCTTAATTCCCCTTAAAAATTGAAATTATAAATCAATTTGAACTTTCACCATTCCCGAGGGGGAACATGAAATTGCACAAAGTTCAAATCAACATCAGACAAGATCACTAAAATTTGCCGCCATCCAAAAAACAAAATTAACCACAACTACAACAACAGCAACATCCCACCGATCTCATCACCTGGCTGTAGCTACTAACAACGTTCGGCACAAGCAACCAGTGTGCGCCAGTGTTGTATGGTAAGAAATAAATAAACCATACAATACATTTCATCTTTTCCCGGGGTATTTTTTTGTTGCCAGTGTTGTGTGTGTGTGTGTATTCGCTTTTCAGCATTGTATATGGCGGCATTATCTCTTTGATTTCATTTGTCAGTTCGTTTCGCACAGTTAGTTTTCAACATATTGTACTTTGCTGGTATGGCTGTTGTTGTTGTTGTTGTTGTTGTTGTTATTAGTTTGTTCACATGCCGACAGGTAGTACTACTAAATGTTGTTGTCGCTGTTACGATTGTTATTGTTGTTGCTATTGTATTTTACTGCCATCGTACACATGCCGAAATGAGCTGAAGAGAATCGACACGACGCCGCTTGTTGGCATTCGTATTGCATGTTTGTTGCTATTGTTATTGTTGTTATTGTTGTAATAATTATTGTGGTTTTTGTTGCCAATTCTGTTATCGCTCCATTGCCTTGCATTATTTTAGGTTATGTTCGAGAATTTAAAGTTCAATTGGCATTGGCTTGAAAGTCATTGTTTACAAAAGTCGCCAGAAATATTCGCTCTAAATAGTTGCATCTGTTTGGAGGCTGGTAAAGCTTTCATATGTAAAGCAGAAAAACAGAGTAAACTTTGAGCAACATTCACAAATTAATTGTTAAAATTCTTCACCAATATTTATATTTCTAGTTTTTTTATATGCTATTTATTTTTTGTGTTTTTATTTATTAAATTTTGTTATTTATTTATTGTTTTTTTGTTTATTTTATTTAAGTTTTTATTTATTTTCTTATTTTTTAATTTTTATTTATTAAATACATACATACAGTGGTGTCTGGATATAGTGAGCTAATTATTGCAAGGCATGTTCACAGTTTTGAGGTATCAAGGTTAACATTTTTGGTCAAAAACTCGTTTATTTGCTCAAAATACACTTTTTGTTTTTTGCTTGAAAATTTTTTTTTATATTTAGACGCTCGATGTCAAAATTTGGGTGTTCACTATATCGAGGTGTTCACTATATAGGGGGTTCACTATACCCAGACACGACTGTTTATGCTTTTTTCATTTTTATCCTTTTCTTTTTTAGAAGAAAACTTCCTTTTTCTTATTTATTTATTTTGATTATTATATTTATTTAGTTTTATTTTATTAATTTTTTAATTTATTTTATTTTTTTTATTTTATTTTATTTTATTTTATTTTACTTTATTTTATTTTATTGTATTTTATTTTCACAAATATCTTTAGAATAGAATATACCTTCCTTTTTATTATTTATTTATTTTGATTATTATATTTATTTCATGTTAGTTTATTTCTTTTATTTTAATTTATTTTATTTTATTTCATTTCATTTCATTTCATTTTATTTTATTTCATTTTATTTGATTTTATTTTAGTTTATTTTATTTTATTTTATTTTATTTTATTTTATTTTATTTTATTTTATTTTATTTTATTTTATTTTATTTTATTTTAATTTATTTTAATTTATTTTATTTTATTTTACTTTATATTATATTATTTTACTTTTTAATTTTATTTTATTTTATTTTATTTTATTTTAATTTAATTTATTGTATTTTATTTTCACAAATATCTTGAAAATGTCGATAATTTTTAATCGATCGTTTTGAACCAGCCAAACATCGACAGCCAGTATCCCAATGCAGACAACAACAACAAAAACAATAATAATAAGAAGAACAATAACAACAATGGCAGCACGTGAAGGAAACGCAATAATAACGAAATAAAAAAGACCGCATTTGCTTTGTCGGCATGGTAATTTGGCTCCAATTGAGGTCATGAATAATGCACACCGGTCCGTCGGCCGACCAGCCAACCAACCACCAACCGAACGCACGAATCCACAAATCGTTGGATCGACAGGCGAACAACAACGCTCCAGATCTCCAGCTGTGCGCCCCAATTGAGGCGCTGACTCAGTGAGTGGGCTGCCGGGCGACTGCAGTGAAGCGTTCGGAGCGGCGCACTCGCTGTGGTCATTGAACGTTGAGTCTTTAATGTCAATTATTGGCGGCAGCGACAGCGACAGCCAGAGCCAGAGCAGCAGCAAATCACAGCGACAGACAGACAGATATCAATCAGCGCTCGCGTCTGACACACGCTACAAATTGCCACCAACACCACTGGAACCGCCACTGGCACTAATAGTCCTCGTCGTACTTGTCGGCCGCAGTTTGTGTGCCCGTTGATTTGTTGTCACTGCTGACACTGACACATATGAGTTGTCCGCGCGGCCGCTGCCTTCCTCACTTATCGGCGCAACAGTAGCTGTCGCGCGCGATTACTCGCAACATGATCAGCCGGCACGGAAGCAGCTGACGTGCTGTGTCAAGTGCCGGACGGGTGAGTGCTGACTGCTCGCTGCTCGCCACGGCCCGTGCGGGGCGTATGACGCGCACGCGTTTCCACCTCAACCCAATTTTTACGGCACTGCCTTATTTTTTTTCACTCTGCCACTTAGTTAAAGTGTCTTTGTCGGTTGCGCCAGGCAGCAGCTGCTGCTCGGTGTTGTTGTAAATTGTAACAGCGTTCACCAACTCGAGTGATAAGCCACCGAACGGGTTTCAAAGCGCTTTGTTGTTGATGGCACGTTTTTAGTTGGCTTCGGCATACGAAATGCGGCCCATACAGAATTATTGTTCGGTTGAAAGCGCTCGAAGAACAAAAATTTTGAACAAAACTTCGAAGTTTTTGAAAAGTTTCTGTTCCGGAAAAACGTTTTTCTTTTGTTGCAAACTTTTCAAGATTTACACACTACAAGGTGCTGGAATAAGCTATCTAATCTTGCTGAGCAAACTTATAAAGCGATCAATTTCAGTTTAGGTTTGTTCATATTAAGGTTAGTACTAACCGAAACATAACCAAGACGTTCCTGTATGACTACTGTTTTTTTAGGATTACTTACGTACTTAACTGGACATAAGAACCTATAACCGGGTTACGGCCTGCCGCAAAAGTTCTCTCCAGGCGCCTCTGTTTTGTTTTTTTTAGGATTATCAGATCAAATATGATCCAAAAAGAAGGATTTTTTACATGCTAACACTTTCTCTCTATTCTTTCGAAGCGTATGGGTTCTGTGCGTATGGGTTTGAGTGTAATGAGTTATGAGATTTGAACATTTTCAGATATTTAAGCATAGTTAAGAAATATTTTAATTAAATAAATTATTAATTTATAAATTATTAATTTTTTTGTATGCTTGCTTAATATGATTTCGTGTATGCTTTCGCCTATTCAATTTTGCCAGGACAAACGTTCCCCGTTGTCCTACCTAGTAAACTTTCCCCACACTTTGTTCTCCACGTCAAGTTATCCAAGGATCAATTTTAACCCTTTCGACCCCACAGTTGCCTGAGAGCAACTTCACCTATTTGTCATCTTATAGCAAAAGCTACGATTGATTTATGGGTTTAATTTAAGTAGGCACCAACAAATTAATATTTTTAGAAGTAAGTTCAAAGCAAATTACAAAAATTTTACAGTTATCCCCAAAATAATTTCCAATAATTTGCAGCGATATCAGGGAAAGTTTGTGTTCTAATTGAAGTCTACGAATTGGGCGCATTTGATCGAAACCCTGTTTCTTTAATAATGGTGAAACAAAATCAAAACGTGATAATTTTGTATTTTTCCATAAATATTACATAATTTTTCTGTAATTAAAAAATATTGATACACAATTTATTTAACCCGTTTTAAGCTAATAAAGAGGCGTGGCGACTTCAAATGTCGTGTGCATACTTCTTAGACAAGTGTTTCATGATTTATATACCAAAAAGTAATATCGAGACACAGGGTAAAAGGGTTGAATTCCAAACAAATTTCAAAGTTCTTCATCTCAACATACTTAAGGGGAGGTTCTCCTCTTTTCGGCCGAAAATAAAGCGAAATTCTTTCATTTACTGTCGGATAATGAAACGACTCACGAATAGACGGTTTTGATGATTTATTAAGCCATCTTTCTAAAATACAAGAAAAAAATTTTTTTTTACAAAATCCAATATGGCGGCCCAAAAATGGCGGGTCTTGTCAACCTCTGCAAGCGAGACATTGTTCGGAAACGTCAAGGCTGTAGCCACTTGTAGTGAACTGAAATCAAAAATTTTTTTTTATAGTAAAGAATATTAAATTCCCTATGACTTATACCTATTTTTGAATAATTTTTATAAAAAATCATCTAATTTATGCATAATCATAGAAAAAGTTCAATTTTTACCATCTTTTTTTCGACTTTTCTTTTGTTAAAAGACTATTATTACACATTTGTTTATATTTGTTTTAGGTATAAGTCATATAAAAAATCATACCCTTTAAGAAATGCTATAGATGAAGTAACTCGGATAAGTAGATCATGAGTTACGCTTGACGTTAGGATGAAAAAAATGGTTTTGAGATAAACGCGTTTAAAGTCTTTGGCCGCGCAGTAAAATAGCACCAGAGCGTTCCTCCGCGCGCGAAAGTTCGACGCATCAGAGACGCTCCTATGCGATAAATATGCTGCGGATCGAAAAATCCTTTTGCACACATATTCTCGACATTCATACCTTTCATTTCATCAAAAAAAAAAAATTGATTTTTTGAAAAAAAAAAGAGGAGAACCTCCCCTTAAACCTTAAATTCTACAAAGACAAGTGGCAGCACGCATTGCTGCCATAAAAGAGCCTAACTTGGCCCTTGTTTCAATTTAAACGCCGCTGCCTCCTGGGCGCCTGCCTCCTAACAAATTTTACAGCCAACACTGTGTGCGAATGCGCAGCCGTAGCCGCAGCCACAGCCACAGCCGCCTGCAGTTGCCTTTGATCATGGCGATCATCAATAAATTGCCGGATTCCTCAAAGTGTTTCGCCGACATGGCCGACTGAGCGTCAGCCGGTGCGCAATCATGATGTAATTATGGTCAGCCAACGCCAGCTAGCCGCCAGTCACTCGGCGCTTGGCCGGCGCACAAGCCGGCTCCCGGTTTTTCCACAACGCAGCTCAACGCAGCGTGTAAACGTCTGTAAAGTTTTCTTTCGGCCTATGTTGTGTGTGCTTCGGTGTGTGTGTGCGTTATAAGTGGAGCAAAAATGCCAGCGCGCAATTCGTTGTGCTTTTTGTTGTTGTTGTTGTTGCAATTGGCATCGTCCAGCCGCATGCCGAATGCGGATGTTATTATTTTTACGGTGTTTTATTTCTGCCACTGCCACCGTCGCTGGCGGCTGGCAGTTAGCGGCGGCTTCTGCTTCGTCTTCTTTGACTGCCGCCAATAACACTTGTTGGCGGTTTCACACAACGGAAGTTTATTTATGGCCACGCCACACCAACCAGCGATAAGCAATATGCAACGCCAACAAAACAAAACCAAGCAACCAATAAACCGGCATTGCCGACATACAGTCCGGTCCGCGAAACGCAAACGTAACGAATCGTTGCGTGGTGCGTAGCAATTGGCTCGACAAGGTCGTCATTGATTGCTGATCGCAATGGACTGGCAGCCATAAATCATCGTCGGCTGTTATCAACTCATCAAAAGTGGTTCTTCAAATCCGAATGCACAGTGAGCGTTTGAGTGACAAGTGGCCGTTGAAAAGTGAACAGCTGAAAGCAACTGAGTCGTGGCATCAGGATTACAACTGTAAACGATCTCAATTACATGAATGCACCAAATATTTGCGCGAAATCAATGACTATGTGAAACTGGATCTGGGCTCAATTAGTGGTCAATTTAAAGAGAGTTGAAGTATGAGGCCGAGAGCATAGAAATTGTGGGGTTAATGTTTTGACTTTATTTGTGACATATCATTCCGACCGGTCTTGGATCGATATAGATTCTAATGGGCCTATTGAAAAGTTTAGCAGAGAACGGATAAAAGTTTCATAGCAATTTCCTGAGTTGTTTATTTTGTAATTTTAGATTTTTTATTTTACTTTGTTTAATTAAGAAACGTGTACATCTTAAGTTAATAAGATTTATTGCGAAATTCTACCGGAAAAATCTGCCGGCTTTCAAGCAATCAGAAAAATATTAAGGTTTCCAACATTGAATATAATTCAATCAGCTTAAAACTATGTTGAGCATTGTATGTATTTTGATTGTTTCATACTTCATAATGGATTCTAAGAATTCATAATGAGGTTAGGTTAGGTAAACTGACTGGCCAAGTCGGCCACGCAAAGACCCTACAGGGTCCCCAACCGTACCAGTTAGAGCTCCTCAGTATTACGCGTCGAAGTGTGCTCCAGGGTTTCCTTGGCACAATTTTCTTTGCATTTCCTACAATCATCCAACCATATTTTGCGCGTGAGCCGCTGTTAAGCAGTGTCCCGTTAGTTTGCCTACGATGCCTCTGCAGTCCTTTCTCTGGAGCGAATGATCGAAAAATAACATAAAATTGAAAGGAACTTCACATTTTCAAATGCTTTGCAATAGCATTGATTTACAAAAAATTGCTTTTTAACTGATTGAAGCATCAAAAGAGGTTAATGCTATTGATTTTTCATCGCTGAACACCTTTTTTGCCATTAAAAGTTATCCACTACGTCATTTAAGAAAAGAGTTCAAGACCTCAAAATCTTTCTCAATCACTTTTAATGAAATATAGCATATGAACCTGACTTGTAGAAAACTTGTGTACAACCATAACCTTCATTTAAATGAAGATGATGATATATTTTTGACTTAAGTAAGAATAAAACGAAAAAACACTAAATCGAGCAATAATTTTAATGATGCAAAACTTTATTGTGTCTATTTCCATTTATAAAGCTTTTTATTTAATATTTATTATATTAAAAATTTATATTTTGTATTTTGAACCGAACCGAACCATTTTCATGATGTGGTTTCTGGTTCGGTTCGGGAATCCTAAAATAAAAATGGTTCGGTTCATGGTTCGGAGCAAAGTCCGAAAAAAAGCGGTTCGGTTCAAAACCAGTTTGCAGCCCTGATTTCGATTTCCAAATATGGTCAAAAAAGTCATCAGCAGAGTCTTTAAATTGTGGACGGGGTAAACAAAGTTGTATTAAAATATACGTAAGCATTTTCCTTCTGTTTTTGCTTTGCTTTAGTACATCAAAATGGACGTATGTACAGTCGTGTCTGGATATAGTGAACTAATTATTGCAAGGCATGTTCACAGTATTGAGGTTGTTCACTATATCAAGGTTAACATCTTTTTTAAAAAACTCGTTTTATTTGCTCAAAATACACTTTTTGCTTTTTGCTTGAAATTACTTTCAAAATTTTGTTCATGATTTAGAGGCTCCATGTCAAAATTTGGGTGTTCACTATATCGAGGTGTTCACTATACCCACACACGACTGTAATTTAAAAAAATTTTGTTTTCTTTGAGCGGGCGAGTTTTTGTTCGACTACTTTATTATTATACTTTGATCAAACCCAACAGTCGAACAAGTGATTTAAGATCAATTGTAATATTTCTATTTTAATGTAGAAAATTTCACAAGTTTTCAAAATCACACAGTATCAAAAATATGTCAAGATAGAAAAACATAGTAAAGTAGATAATCCCTGTTTCATCAAAGCAATCGTTTTTTTAACCGCCAGCCTGACTGCCCACCGCAGACAGACAGGCAAACAGACACGCAGACAATTTATGTGCCTTTAATTGACCACACTTTTTCTTTCTCTTTCTTTGCCTTGTTTTTTTCCTCTCAATTTATTATTATTATTATTTTTTTTTGTTTCGTTTGGCTCATTTATCTGCACGTAAATAACCTACGAAATCGTTTCAAATCTACAATCGATTCATGCTGCCGCTTTGATCTAACCGCTCAACAGTCATAGGCCGCACGCCACATGCGCCAAATGTATGGAACAAACACACACACACACGCACACACATGCACACACACATACACATACACATACATGCACTGATCTATTAGAAAATCAAAAAGAAATAGTAATGATAATAATTAATAAGTTGAAGGGGGTAAGGAGCGAAGCAACAATTAAGTCAATCAAAGCAACTAAAAGTAAAAAAAACGAAACTAAAAACTCAAAAAAATATACAAAAATCAACAGCAACAACAACGCCAACGCAGCAAATCGCATTTAAATAATTAAATTCAAATCAAATCGTCCATATTTCAATTAACAGCGCGCTGTCCGATTAGACGATAAGGCCGAATTGCGCCTAAAAACAAAAAACGTTGAGCCGCCATCGCCGCCGTCGCGTCGTTGCGGTCTGCGTGCGCCACGCTGTCATGTGAGCGCTCTTTCACGCTTAAAAAGCCGCCAAGCAATCAACTTTCAAAAACCAAACACATAAACCAATCAGTTGAATTGGTTCGAAGCGCTAATGACGCGTGAAAGCACCGCGGCCCGGCTCGGCCGTGCCACATACAACAAAGCATTACTGGCGCGTTCGGCGTGCGGCAACTACTCGCATTATCAGCAGCCAGTCGGACGCATGCCCAGTCAGCAACATTATGACGACAACGACAACGACGACGACGACGATGCCGACAACAACTGAAATAAGAATTGCAAAAAAATAAAAATCACTGACCGCTGCCATAAAACCAAAACAAAGCCACCGAAAAGAAAATAAATGAAAATACAAAAACTTGACAGAAAAATACTATGGAAACGAATGCGATGCGCGGCGCGGAGTCAAATGAAGCCAAAATACCCCAATGAAAAGATCACAGACACTGGAAGCGCCAAAACAAATCAGCAGAGTGTCGCAGACTTTTTCGTTTCGTTCGGTCGCTGTCGTACTCGTACTCTCGTACTTATTGCGTTCGCTGCTTCTTGTTATTGTTGTTGTTGCTGGTGTTGTTGTGATTCCGTGACTTGGAGTTCGTTACAAATTCTTGCGGCCGTTTGAAGTTTGCCGCAATTGGACTGGCGTTAGACGTGCGGCATTCCACTCACATGTCGATGTGATTATTTACCAGAATTGTTTTCCGCTCGCTCTCTTCGCCTCTTTCCCTCTTGAACCCCCCACTCCGCAGTTCTTGTACTTCTATCCGAACACGTTTCTTGCTTTCTTTCTGACTCGCTCTGCAGTTTTCCGCCGCTCTTGGCTTCTTGTTGGCAGCCGGCACGAGAGCAAATCGCCCCAAGCGGGCAACACGATCGACGCGTCGAGCTCTATCGGTACGAGTGCGCGGCCAACAACACCTCGCGGCGCGCCGAGTGTATCATTTAGTGCGCCTAATGCGTGCTAATTGCTGCGCGCTGCGACCCAACTCGGACGTGTGTACGGCCAACCCAACGCGCATCTTCCGGATACTCGACTCCACTCGTCCACAATGTAAGCACACAATGAAGCGTGTTAACAGCGCCACTGATTTGGCAGCACTTTACAGCCGAATTCGTTGATTAAACAGATTGACTCGTAAGAGGCGAATGTTCCGCATTAATAAATTTTGCGCAATTTGAATTCATAAAATTTGGATTTTATCAGATTCCCAAATTGGGGAACTCCATAGTCCCCACACAAACTATGAAGTAGACAACAATAGTAATTCTACTTTATTTTTATAGATCTTTTTGATCTTCCGTCGCTTCCGTCTACCTGTGGGAGACAATTCAGGCCAAGAAGTGGACTTTGAACGCTTTGTGAGACTGGTATTCTGTGTTCTTCTTGGATCCCAGTCTTTAGTGAATCCATTTAAAAAGCGAGTGAGAGCATTTTTTGTCACATTTTCAAATTCTTTCGATTTGGCTATAACTTTTCATTTCTATTGCTGGTTATATCAATTGATTCTTTGATTAGAACCCGAAATAGTTCTACTAGTTGTAATATTTCTTCTAGTTTCCGTCACTAGGAAGTTTTCGTGGGCTCTTCCGCCTATCTATTCATGACAATCGTAACCTGAACTTCTGTCAAACTAATGTTCTGTGTTCTGCATAGATACCAGTCTTTGGTGATTTCAGTTACAAATAGCGCGAGCATTTTTTTGCTCAAATTCTTTAGCTTTTGGCTATATTTTTTATTTCATTCTTTGATTAAAATCTCAAACATTATACAAGCATTATTACTTTGTTTTATTTTTTTGTACAAATATGTTTTCAAAAATATTACAAAAATAATGCTCCAAACATTACAGAAATTGTATTTGAATAAACATAAAACACCTTAAAACCTCATCAGAACTGCTTAGTCCTTGGTACCAGCCAGTTAACCCTTTCGCTATTTTGTTACCATATGGCAGCATGCAGGGGCGTAGCCACGGGGGGGGGGGGGGGTTTTGGGTGTCAGAACCCCCTCATAGCCTATAATTTGTCAACATTTTCAATCACAACAGTCAACATTTTCTTTCATCAATTTAAATGCTTCGATTAAAGTTAAAACATTTTTAAAACAAAAGTTAATATTGGGTCTTTGTTCGATGCTAATTTTTGTACGATGACACAAACATACTTTCACTTCAGATGCAATAACTTCGCTTCCAGTGCACCAAATTTCATGAAATTTTTTCTAAAAATCGGGAAAAATTTAATTTCCAATGCATTAAGTCACATAAGGCACCACAAAATGCCCTATTTGGAAAGTGCAGTTTACTTTAAAAAACACATGATACTAAACTGGCAAAAAAAATTTTAAACCGCGTCCCCCCATGACCAAGTTCTGGCTACACCCCTGGCAACATGCTACTTTCTGAATATCTAAACCTATGGTTTCTGAGTATATGGTTCCAAGAATAAATTTTTTTGTTGGTCCTTAGAATAGTTTGAACTTTTAGGAATAATACAAAATTAATAAACCGAATATTTAATAATTAATTAATTAAGTAATTAATATAAATTTAATAATAATATTTAAAAAAGGACGTATAAACGATTTTTTAATTCTATATCTTGACATGGTATAAAAACGAAGAAGAAGAAAAATAATTTAAATTTTTAATTTGACTCTTTACTTTAACTCAGATATATTTTGAAAATAATTTCAGCTGAAGTAATGAAAGAAATATGCGATATTTAGTTATTTGTACAAAAAAATGCATCTTTAATTAATTACACAGTACACAAATTGTAAACTTTTTGTGTGCAACAGAGTAACCACTGTATATTTCTGAAAGAGGACGTCATACAGATCATTTTTGTCAAACAAAATAATAATCCAGCACGTCTGAGTTTTTTTCAATTTGCACATAAAGGTTAAAGAGGCCACTATAGAACTTTACACGGAAAGTATGAAAACTTGATGAGCTAAAACTTTGATGTATAGAATAGAGTTTTTTTGAAAAAAAAATGAATACCCTTTTTCATGTTAATAAAATATAAAAAAAATATTATATTTGTATGTATGTAGTCTTTAAGGGAAGTATTCCTCATTAAAAGTTAAAGAGGGGAGCTCTTCAAGCAACAATACTAAATATCTCAAAACTTCCCCTAAAAAATGTCTTAAGCCCACAGCCTTCACTTCAGAAAATGTTTGTTCTGCTTGAAATACTAAGACAAAATGTCTTATCTTTAAAAAAAAATATTTTCAATAGGTAAAAATAGTAGTATCTGGCTGTCTTCAGTCGATGATCACATTTATCATCATTTATCATAACATGTCAACGTATGAATATAAAATTCCCATCTATTGCAAAATTTAACAATCATTGTTCAGTTCCAAAATATCCAAGAATTAACCTCAAAAATATTGCACAAATTGAACACTTTTTCTAATTTTATCAAACCAACATATCAAGTCCGAAATGATACAAAGTGCACAAAGCTAAACTACTCGTAATAAATTATTTCGATCTTCAATCGTACACTCACTCTCCCACATCTCACACTTCCTTTGCTGTTTTTCAACCCAACCGACTGCGAAAAAAATGATTATTCATTGGCAATGTCTTTGTTTTGCTTTTTGTTAAAAAAAATAAACATAAATGCAAAAACAAAAACAATTGCACAAGTGGCGCACTAACGCCGCCGACAAATGAAACAAAAAGGTGGCGCCAGACTTTTGCGGTCAGCGTAGTAAAATTGCTTGCTCGATCAACCGAGCAACTGCCAGCTGTCGACTTCCACTCGGATCATTAATAATCGGAACATGATGGCGCGGCCGTAAACACAGGCAGTGCGGCGCTTGGCCGCGTCGCTCTGGGCGCACGCTTTGCATCGGCGCCCAGAGCCGCCCCGCGCCCACTCGGCCAGCGGTGTCGCGCATGCGTTCCATATGCAAAGCGCTGCCAGTGTTTGCTTTTAATTGCCGCGCATTAAATTCAAGCCGCTGTGCGTTAATTATGCGGCGCTGGTGTCATTACGTTCGGATGCGGTCTGTCGTGATTATTAAATTGTCACCTCGGATATTAATGATCACTTTACACCTATTGCGGCCGCTTTTGCAGTGCGCGGCGCCAAGCCATCAAAGGCAGCCGCGTCAATTGCTAAGCGATTCGCGTTTTTATGGCCACTTCAAGTGGTCTCACTCTAATTAAGACACAATTGTTAATTGCTTTATTTGCTTTATTTGCCGTAATTGTCGGCGCTCGCGTTGGCTGCGCTCCAATGCTCGTTGCAGCGCCGCTGAGTTTAAGCAATTCGAAAACGAATTCGAAATCGATTGTTTCTATTGTTGAATTGAAATATGTAAAAATATAATTTTATATTAAAAAAAAAAATCAACTTTAATCAAATATTATAGCCAACTTTTAATGATTTCTGAATAATGAAATCTCCTCTAAACTCTGCAGCAGCATTCTTGTTGTGTAATTCGCTCTTAAAAGTTTAGTATTAGCGGCTGTCAAAGTGACATCCACCGCAATGGGCATCCCAGCCACCTAGTCAGGAAAAAACAAACCAAACTTGGCGGTTGCTTCTTATCGCGGCATGCGGAATTTTCTGTCACACTAACACACACACACACACACACACTCATAACCGCACTAACACTCAACCGCAAACAATACAAATTTGGCCATTACACGCTAAGCTTTTATTATTGCTATTGTTTTTACTTTGTTGTTGTTGTTGTTGTTGTTAAATATTCGTGTACAAATTGTTTGAGGGTACGTTAAACTTTTTCGGGCCGTCATTACGTTCTTCGTCCGTATTCGCAATGAATTGCACTTCAATGAGTTTATTTTCATTGTTGTTGTTGTTGTCGCTGTGCCTACATACGTATGTATGTATGAAAGTGTGTAGCAGCAGCGACAATAACAACAACAACCGCAACAACAACAACAGCGACATTTTGCCGCTATTGTTTTTATTTTCATTTCGTTTTGTGTATCTCTTTAAAGAGGCGGCAAAAGTGCTTTGATCTTATCGCGGAGCTTCTTGCTCGCATTTTTGATCAAAGCAAGTTTTTCCGCCAAAGAGGAAAAAAATAACCCCAACAACAACAATAACAATAACACAAAAAAAACAATAACAGCAACAAAAAGAGCCAAAGCGGCAGCACCAACAGCGGGAGCACCGCTTGAAAAGAAGCCAAGTGAAAATAAAGAGCACCACAACGACACCAACGATAATGTTACCGTACAACAACAACAACAAGTACAACTCTGCGCGCACATATTTTCATCGTTTGTGTTGCTATTTTACGAGCAGCCCCGCATTGCAGATGACAGCCGCCGCTGCTGCTCAGAAGTGTGACTTTCATTGAGAACGCACACAGTTGTTCGCTTGACCGTCGGCAAGTCAGCGCGCCAATGAAGAGCCACCAAACTAGCCAAAGAGTATCTAGCAAATGTTCTCTGCGTTTTGTAATCTTCTTATCATAAACAACCAAGACCACCCTGTTGGCCACCCTGTACTGATCAGCATTTCTTTGCATCTTTTTGGGAATTCATTGCAGGTCCGCACCAGCTGCCGACGTGCATCACAGGCTCGCCCGCGCCACCAGCTGTGCCGTCCAGCCACCACAACTCCCCACGCACTCCACACTTTTGAGCGCCACAGCATAGCATACTTTTCAGCGCACGCATGGATCGTATTGCTCAGTTGCTGTGCCACCTTTCTGCCACCCAGCGCTGCCACACCGCTCGCTTCGGCGCTAACAGCCAGAACAGCCGCAAACGCAGTCTCTGCCGACGCGTTGCTGCTCAATTCCAGCAACATTACGTCCAACAGTACGACCGCCACCGCTGCCGCCATGGCGCTGATGGCAATGCGCCAGAAACTGTCGCTGGAAACCAACTCCATTCAGCGACAGTCGCCGCCGGAGCGCGATCACAATCGCTCGCTGAAGCGCGTCTTCCTCTCGAACCGCACCATCACCTGCAACGACGGCTCGCATGCGGGCTTCTATCTGCGCAAGAATCCCAACTCGAAAAAGTGGATCGTGTTTTTGGAAGGCGGCTGGCATTGCTACGATACGCGCTCGTGCCGCGCACGCTGGCTGCGGCTGCGACATCTCATGACATCCGCACAGTGGCCGGAGACAAGGGACAGTAAGTCTTCAGCAGCCTTCTTTGTGTTCTTTTGCCAATTCTACAGTTTCCTCCTTGTCACTCTCGCTTTCCACAGTGGGCGGCATACTCTCCCCGCTGCCGGATGAGAACCCCTACTGGCACAACGCCAACCACGTCTTGGTGCCGTACTGCAGCAGCGACTCGTGGTCGGGCACGCGGTTCACCAGCGAGAGCAGCGACAACAGCTGGCGCTTCATGGGCGCGCTCATACTGCGGCAGGTCATAGCCGATCTCATACCGCTGGGGCTGGGGCGCGTGGCCGGCGCAGAGTTGCTGCTGGTCGGCTCTTCGGCGGGTGGGCTGGGCGTGATGTTGAACTTGGATCGCATCACCGAGTACTTGCTGCACGAGCGCAATCTGCTGGTCACGGTGCGCGGCGTCAGCGACTCGGGCTGGTTTCTGGACCGCGAGCCGTACACGCCGGCCGCGGTGGCTTCCAGCGAAGCGGTGCGCCAGGGCTGGAAACTGTGGCAGGGCCTGCTGCCGGAGGCGTGCAGCAAGCAGCATGAGTCCGAACCGTGGCGCTGCTACTTTGGCTATCGCCTCTATCCGACGCTGAAATGTAAGTTCTCGCTCCAACGACAGAGCGCCGCTGCGCGAGTCGACGTTGACCAATGTTCTACTTTATTTGCAGCGCCTCTCTTTGTCTTCCAATGGCTGTTCGACGAAGCGCAAATGCGAGCCGACAACGTTGGTGCGCCCGTCACGCCGCAGCAGTGGAACTACATACACGAAATGGGCGGCGCGTTGCGGTCCTCACTGGACAATGTGACGGCGGTATTTGCGCCCTCCTGCATTGGCCACGCTGTGCTGTCCAAGCGCGACTGGGTCAACATCAAAATCGACGACATCTCGCTGCCGTCGGCGCTGCGCTGCTGGGAGCATTCAACGCGGCCGCGACGAAAACGCCACGACAAGCTCAAGCGCTCCACCGAAGCGACGCTGACGAAACCGCGACGCCGTCAACACACGCCCCAACAGCAGCGCCAGCGAAAAGAGCGCCGAAAGGAGAACAATCTGGAGCCGGGCAATCGCAGTCGCAACCGCCTCACCAAGGCGGAGCGCGAGGAGCGCAAGCGTCGCCGCCACGAGCGCCAACAGCGTCGCCACCACAAGCAGCACAACAATCGACACAACCGCAACAAAAACGAGCTGGCCAACGATGTGACGCACACGCGCCACAACAACCTGCCACCGAACAGCGAAAACGCCACCTTGGCGCACGAGCGCAAGCGAAAAAATCACAACACACACAGCGATAACAACAACAAAGCTAACGCATCGAAACGTACGCACCAGCGCAAGAAGCACCAACGCAAGCAGCAGCCGCAGCCACCGGAACGCGATCCGCAGCTGCAGCACGAGCAGCCGCTGACCGGAGGTGAACAGCAGAAGAAGCGCTCCTCGAACACGGCAAACCGGCAGAATCGAGTGCCGCGTGTGCCGGAAAAGTGTGCGCTACGCCTGTTGGAACGCTGCAGCTGGCCGCAGTGCAATCACTCGTGCCCCACGTTCACCAACCCGCTGACCGGCGAGGAAATGCGCTTCCTGGAGCTGCTCACCTCCTTTGGGCTGGACATAGAGGCGGTGGCGGCGGCGCTGGGCGTGGACATGCACACGCTCAACAACATGGACCGCACCGAGCTGGTGAACTTGCTGACGCAACAGGCGAGCTGATCCGGACGGGCGGCCATGCCAGAGCTCAAGGACATGCGGCGCGCGCGCAGCGCACGGGCTGCGTGCTGCAATTCGCAGGCGCGGCCGGCAGCAGACAACTGAGCAGGCAAACCGCAAACGGACAGGAAAATTGCCCAGCGTTGTACTTGACAGCTTCCACACAGCGACTAAGAGGCCTGCAGGCGTTGGTCGAAGCAAGGCCAGGTCAGGGCCTACTTGGAGCTGTGGCTCGAGAGTGGGTGGGCCCACGTGACATGGTTGGGGCTCAGTTGCTTCGTGGCATGTTTTCGAAATGACCTTCGACTGTGGCACCTGGCAGTCTGGCTTTGTAAATATGCCTGACGAGAGAGAAATTCAAAACAAAAGTAAAAGTTCAAATTATTGTCATAAGCGCACCAAATACGTTAAGAGCCGTCAATTAGTATAGCATTTACATGTACATTGCAACAAAACCAACATTCTTGTGCAGCACACATTTTCCTGTACATAAACACTCGTTCGTCAAGTATTTGCTGACGTGTTAAATTAATAAAATACCAATCATTTTTTGTACCATAAAGACAGATGCAAATCCCAGTTGTTAGGCAAAACTAATTTATTTATGTAACATTGTTATAAGGGAGCATAGTTAAATTTTAGTGAAAATATTATGTTAAAGTTTAAGCCAAAATCCCACAATGTCAATGGTAGTTCGAAGCGAAAAGCCTGTTGGCTGCTGATGGCAAGTCGGTTAATGGCTTCAGTCCAGCACTTGCAGTGCTCAATTTTCTCCTTATAATCAAAGTTCTCTTTACAAGCATAGAAATATGCAATTAATAAACAAATGTTCAACTTGTATCAATGCTGGCAGCCACAAAGAAATGTATTCCGTACTGCTAGCAACACAACATTCACAACGACAAACAAACAAACACCACAAATGCAACCATGAGACTGTTATCTGATAAAACTAGAACGACTATTGTTGAAATAATGCCTAGTTACACAATAGTTTTATGCAAACGTATGCATAAATATACATAAATTCTAGACATTTGTACATAAGTATCGAAATGCTGAAAACACAAATACAAAAGCGCACAAACAAGCGAATATGTTAAATAGAAAATTAAACGTCCATAGCTGTGTAATTTTACAAATTTTACAAAATCACATTTTCCTCAAAAAATACTAAGCCATCCATTGCAATGCTGCTGCTAGTATAATCGCTATGAACAATGTAACAAGAAAGAAAACTTGCTTAATTTATTGAAAATCTATAATCTAAATATAATAAATCAAAATCTAAACTCTCTAATGAAGACATCATTTCATGAGAAAAGTACACGCATTTCAAATCTATTTTGAAAAAAATAAAAATCAGATTACATGTTACAGATTACAAGTTACAGATTTAACTTTATTGCCTTTGGAAAAAGCTTTCCGTGATTTTACCTAATTTTCAAGCATTTCCCATAAAATGTTCTTTCAAAGTATGAGCACTTTTATTAAAATATTTTCGTTTATTTATTTATTATAATCATGAATTTTTGTGCGCAACTTATTTGTGTCGGTATTCAATTCGCCATCTACCTCATACATTATTTATTTATAAATATTTGCTGAATTAAATCCGGCAAAACCTTTTGTTAAAGCTGCAAAGCGCCAACTGACATTTTTGGCGAATGATGGCAGGAAATGAAAATAATTCTTGGCATATATAAAATCAATTGAAAATCTGCAAAAAGTAATTTAAATTAAATATAACTTTTAATAATTTATAAATTCAATAGAAAGTAATCGCGTTTCTGCCTTTTTTGTACCTGTAAATTAGTTTCAATGATTGATTGATTAAATATTGAATCGATATCTCGCCAATTTTGACGTTAATTGATCAACTGATGAATCCATTTTCAAGTCATTCAATCGTGCGAAACAAATTCCAATTATGGATCAACTGCACCAATTGCATTCCGTCTGAATTATTTTATTTAAATAAATAATTTAATAAAAGCTTCGTTTATTGATGTATTCATGGATAAATTTAGCACAAAAATCCGACAAAGAAATGCAAAAAAATGTATTAGAATACACACAACCACTGCTTCAGGCGCTCGAATAGTTTTTTGTAAATAATATATTTTTAAAATTATGTCACTAGTTTTTTGTTTATTTTATTTCGAAACTGTACAGTCCACTTTCATATTAGTTACTTAAGTTAAATGTTTAAATTATATGAAAAAATATGAATAAAACAAAACAAATACACATTATGAAAGTTTGATGAGGAATAAATATAAAAACTTTGTTGTAATTTTTGCATACAAAATATGTGCAAATCTTTGGCCTAATACACTGAAAATAATATTGGGTTATGGGGTTCAAGTCAATAATTTTTTTATCTAAGACCAATCATTCAAGAATGTCCTGCAGTGCTAGGTGGCAGCTTCCACCTTTTTTTTAATAACTTTCGAACCAATAAAGTTAGAGTAATGCAATTTTGACACGTGATCAAGGAGATTTTGGGTTTTAACATAGTTACTTTTCAAGGAAATTCTATATACATTTTCAAGGATATAAAGGATTAAAACTTTCAAAGGACCTTTTTCATAACCTTTGTTTACAAATAGATAAAAAATTTATTTTATTTAAATTCTTGAGCCTTTCCTCTTTCAGTTGATATACATATCGCTATATTCTAACGAGGTTAATTATTTTTTATATTTTTTTATTTTTTATCCCTTGAAAATTTTGAAGTCCTTTTAAAAGGACAAAGGATGTAGAAATGAAAAACTGAGTACGCAGTATTACTATATTTGGTCTCTAGTTTCACGCACATATGGATTTGTCCCGGTGTGAAAAATGCTGTCGCACGGTGTTATGATATCAATTCACTGCTCAAATTCGCTACAAAAAAATTCGCTTACCCAAGAGTGTGCAGGCGTGGCCAATTTGGCCCACCAGCTTAACCTAACCTAAACTACAGATCAATCAATGATAGAAGCAACATTTTGTTCGATGTCGATTTACCTTCTTTTAAAGTTCGTTAATTTTTAATTTTGATAATTTCTCCAATAAAACCCTAATTTAAGATTCCAACAATTTGCCGATTGTAGGTCAACGATCTCAATTGCATTCCTGGGAAATTGCCGTACTTATGGCTTACAAAAATTTTATTTCTGCAATATGGTTTTTGTTTCTTACAATTCTTGACATTTTCTGCCAACGTTTTTATTGTTAAACATCTGCAAGTGAACTATTTGCACACCAACTTTCAAGCCAAGTCAACGACATATTCATGTGTTTATTGATTTATATTTGTGACACAATAAAAGTTGAAATTTTCAAAAGAAAATCACAATAAAGCAGATAAAACTGTTGTGTTTGCAGTCGAGTTCTGGCAGTCACACTTTCAACTCTTTACAGTTGAGTTCTCTTCATGGCAATGACCACCGAAATTTCAAGACTTGTCAACATATTCTACTGAAGTTTCGTATAAAACGCTGCACATTTTCAATAATTCCAAGACACTCTTCCCAATCGTTCATCATGAAAATTGCATTCCTGTTGGTCGTTCTGGTTGTTGTTGAGGTCTTTGCGCATGCGCAGAGATGCCCCAAAGATCCACGTAAGTCAGTATGTTGGAAGTTGCATGGGTTTTTGTTTTTGATTTGATTTCTGCTTACAGGCAACAAGAGTTGCAGTGCACCGCGCGATTTAGGTCGCAAGTGTCGCGCCGGCGCCGGCACGCGCTGGTACTTCAATCGGCGCAGCAAACGCTGTGAAAGTATGGAATACGGAGGATGCAAAGGCAATGACAATCGCTACTGTTCGCTGCAGGAGTGTGAGCGTCGATGCAAACGCGAGCCAAACAAATGGCTGGTTGGCGTCTAAATTTTTCATATTCATATTTGCCAAAAGGATCAACATTTTTAAGAAACATTTACTTTAGTAATATTTGCAAAGAATCTAATAAAAGAGAGCAGTAGCTCAGATTGAAATATTTAAGCAATTGAAACTACATTGAACAAAACTCAAACAAACTTTTATGTAAATCAATGTCAAATAAATCAATTAGAAAGGAAGAAATTCAAACAGTAGACCAATGTAGGAATTTGCTATCAAGAATGCCTTGTTCGTTTCTCTCCGAAGCATAGGGCCTCCATAAGGCAATGCCTTGTGTTGGCTACGTTATTCGGTTGTGTTTTTTTTTTGCTGCCAGGATAGGTGATAAGCCTGCCGCAGGTAGTCCCTAAGTGATGGGGCTGCCGTCTATCGCCGCTTGAGAACGACGCCTCCGATGTTGTGAGCTACTGCTCATAGCGCCATCTGTTGTGTAAAGGAGGTGGCAGCAGGATGGTTGGGGATTTCGCTAAGATCGGTTTGGTGCGCTGTTTTTCACCAATGCCCGCTTCCGCTTACAGGCGTTGCTAGTGCACCGTTTAGCTGTATATTTGTTTTCTTTTTATAGCCGCACAGCGCAAGATTGCGCATAATATTGCATGGAGGTGAGTGGGAAAGGATCATCTGAAGATCGGAATTTTTGAACTGGGGTATGTTGCTGGGCTAGGAAATATTTAGAGATCAGGAAAAATTGGAAAAGTTGGAAGAGTGCGGGACCATGCACCAGGTAGGAGTCGAACCCACGACCTCTGGGATGATAGGCTAGTGCACCCACGCTAAGCTATCGAGGCTAATATAATTACCATTATAGTCATATATAATTTAACCTGAAGAAGCCACGATCTAGCTGACCGCACATTCTGAGCTATAAGACTTGTGCGACGAAAAAAAATGGTATCAATAGTATTTTAGTCGGTCAAACGGCTTTTGGAAAAAATTCAAATTGCCTGATATATTTGACCGAAAAAATAAAAGTCACAAAATAACTGTTATTTTTTACCGATAAAATAAAAGTCAAAAGTAACAGTTATTTTTGCCTGAAATAATAAAAGATTTAATATTCGTGAAGCTGAGGCCATTACGATCATAATGGTATATTTGAAAAAGTCCACCGACAATTTTTTCGTTATGCCTTTTTAATTTGAAAATTGTAAAATAACAGTAATTTTCGATCCCTGCTTGTAAGTGGCACAATAGGTCATTGCTGGTCTCAGTGCAACGAACCCCATTAAATTCTATTCTATTCTATTCTATTCTATTCTATTCTATTCTATTCTATTCTATTCTATTCTATTCTATTCTATTGTAGTGAAAAAAGTCCTTTATTGTGTGTGTGTTGGTGTAAGTGGTCTATTGTTGGCGGACCTCGCCTCAATTGCGGATGGCTAAGTTAGAGCCTCAGTGAGCTTGCGGAAAAGAACACACGAGTTGTCTCTTGCACAAAAGCCGCTTTATTTCCGTGAAACAAGGTCTTATATACTAAAAAGATATAACTGTTATATTACTGGGCATTTCCAATGCTCCGCCCAAATTTCCAGTAGTTTCTCATCGCGCCAATCACAACGCGGGTCAAATCTGACAACGCGGCACTTTCCCAAAGTGGGCCAGCGCTCTGCGTTGACCTGCGGTAGGTCGGGTCGAGTTACATGCGCGATCGGTGCGAGTGCCCACATATGTGTCGCTTATGCAAGTGCAGGCCACTTGTGCATGGGTCACTTGACACTTGCAAGTGTAAGCAAAGTGGCGCGCACCGCTCGATGCACGTCGGTCTCACCGATTGGCTTGTGCGCTATAGTGTTGGTATTAGTGGTCACGCGGTACCACTACACCCTTACCCTTAAGCGAAAAATTTTTCCTTGGAAAAATTTTTAGAATTTCGGGGGGCATTGGAATTGCTTTACAATGTTGTTATTAAAATGAGTTTACAATATGATATCTATCTTATAAAACGGTTATGTGGTTAGGTTGTGTTCTAATAATAATTGTATGTGTTCTTAAAATATGTTTTATTTTTGTTGAGTTAGATTAATGTCTATGTTTAGTTTTTACATTTATTGTTTATCTCCTAGGTGCTTCTTTAGATTGTTGTTGTGTAGTTCTTTGAGTTTTCCATTAATATCTATTATTGTATTTACACCTTTTCGTTCTACTATTCTGTATGGTCCGTGGTATGGACTTTGTAATTTTTTATTTGTCTCTAATCGTATAAAAACTAAATCTCCTATTTCGAATTGTGTTTTATTTGTGTTCTTATCATAATTAATTTGTCTCTTATGTTTAGCTATTTCTATCATATTCCTAGCCTTATCTATGGATGTTTGCAGCCTAACTTTTAGTTCGTTGGCGTAATTGTCAAAGTCATAAATTTGTTTGTTGTCAAATATTTTGTCACTTGGTAGTGACGGTAATTTTCCGAAGACTAACTCGTATGGGGAATACTGCGTTTCGACATGTGGTGTCGTATTATACGCGAAAGTGAAATATGGTACCCATTTGTCCCATTCGTGTTCGGTTGTAAATGCTAGTAAGTATTCATGCAGTGTTCTGTGGTTACGTTCGAGTGCTCCGATTGTTTGATGATGGTAGGGTGTCGAAAAAATTTGTCGCACGTCAAGTAATTGGCATATGTTGTGCATTAGCTCATTTGTGAACTCGGTGCCTCGGTCGGATTTCAACGTTTTGAAACAACCGTACTTGAGAATGAACTGTTCTACAAGAGTTTTTGCTGTCGTTCGTGCGTCCTTGGTTTCCATCGGGTGTGCAATAATAAATTTTGTTAAATCACATTGCATTGTGAGTATGTAGCGGAAGCCATTTGATATTCTCAATGGTCCGACTGTGTCAATGGTAATGGTTTCAAAGCTTTTTGCTGGCGTGTCGGTTTTGACCATTTCTTCTTTAGTGTGCCTAATTGTTTTATTCTTGCAGCAGGTCAGGCAATTGTTGACGAATTCTTTTACCATTTGTCTCATGTTCTTCCATGTGTATCGTTGTTTTAATTTTAGGATCGTCTTTCGAATTCCTAAGTGTCCGGCTGTGCTGGTGTTATGATATTCATCAATTAGTTTGTACTGTTGTAATTTGCTTTGAACATTTCGTGGAGCGTTGTATATAAGTATTTTTGTAGGCGAGCATTTGTTTTTATTTATTTCGTTATATCTCTCCTTGAATGCATTCATTGTTATATTTTCAAACTTAAAATTTTCTCTGCAAAGGGCTAGCTCCTTTATATGCAGGTTCTTTAGTGAACTGTGTAGTTTCTCCAACATTGAATCTAGATTCAAAGGGTCATCGCTACAAGTC
Organism: Melieria picta; assembly: GCA_964056695.1. NCBI lineage: Eukaryota > Metazoa > Arthropoda > Insecta > Diptera > Ulidiidae > Melieria > Melieria picta. Next base: position 35,563,297 of record OZ057399.1, on the reverse strand, counting down.
ACGTGCACTTCATAATTGTCAATATGTATCATCGGCCGATGCTTTTCTTTAATTTCAAATTTCAATTTTTTCATATTTTTCACGTCGTTCATAGAGGTACATTCCCATATGTAGAGTTGATCAGGCTCTTGAGATTTGTCCTTCCTATTGCCACGTGTATTGGTACCATTATTCTCAGTTTCAGTAATGCGCGCATCTTCAATGTTCTTTGTTTCATTTGCTCTTAGATTTGCTGCCTTGCTCCTTGTAATTGCTAGAATTTCTTTTCGTTTGCCGTCATGTACGTTATCTTCCTGTGTTGGAATCATTGCCTTCAGGGTGTCGCTGTCTATTTTTATGCGTGATAAAGCATCCGCGTTTGTGTTAATTTTTCCTTGTTTGTATATTATTTCGAAGTCATAATCAGATAAGTCTAATCTGATTCTTGTCATTTTCGACGATGGGTTTTTATGGGAAAATAGTGAAACTAGTGGTCTATGGTCAGTTACTACAATGAATTTTCTACCGAAGAGATATGATCTGAAATAATTTATTCCCCAGTGTATTGCTAAGAGTTCTTTTTCTATAATTGGTTTATTTATATCGTGTTTTTGTAGTGATTTGCTTGCATAAGAGATTGGTAAGTCATGTCCTATGTCACCTTGTGATAGTACCGCTTAAATGTGACTTAATTGATTTGTCTGTTATTAAATATATTCGTCCATTGTTTGTTCTTCCGCCCCCGGAGGAGTCGAATTCTGTTCCTCCGGGTCGCCCTCGTTTCCCTGTATGTAATTTATTCGAGTTGGGCGACCTTGTCGGTTATTGACATTATTGTTTTGGTAAGCATTTCAATTGCTGTTGGTATATGACCGTGAATTGTTTCTGTCGCTTTGGTTGTTGTTTTGGTAGTATTGGTTTCTGTCGTTCTGGTTTTGATTTCGGTTCTGTTGGTGGTAACTTGAGTTGTTCACATACTCGCTTCGCTGCCGAGTTCCGATTTTGGTCGGTTGGTAGCAATTTGCGTTGTTGACTCATTTCACTGCTGGTTATGTGCATTACTGCTATTCTAATATTCTTAATGTATAGTGTAACGTAATGACAATTTGCAAATGTTTTTCTGGTGTATATTTTTGATTTGATAATAAGTTTATTCGTATAATTATAATATAATTATTCTTGTGTACATTTTTTTTTTTTTTTTTTTTGTTTCTTATAAAATTATATATTTATAAATGTGTTACAACGGGTTCTTGTGTACATGTATATTTTGTTAGACAGTTTCATTCAAAGATTTCTGGGTAGCAAGGATAGGTCTTCTTACAGTTAGCTGGTCAACGTCTCTTGAGTTTAATATATGCGTAAAAGTAGGGCCATATAGTTCAGAGGCATGGCGAAATGAAAATACTTTTGAAAGAATCTCGTAACGATTGATATTAAAATCACGCTCCATGCATTCGTACGGCAGATCTCGGCCATGATGCAGCTCAATAGCCACAGCTAATTTCTTCAAAATTTGTATCATTACTCTCTCAATATCTTCCTCAGGAATTTTTCCGATATATTGTCGGTGTTGTCGTGTGGCAGTCGGGAAGTGCTTTTCGCAAAAGTTTAGACGGTGATTGTAGCCCATCAAATGATCTTGCATGCCATGCTCATCCGAAATAAGTTCGCATAACCCGCACTCAAACCTCGCATATAAGTCACCAGGGCCTTTAAGTATTTTGATTACATACTCAACGCCTATCAGTCCCAGTACGTTGTCATCACTTAGTTTGTGACTAAATTTTTTTGTTGCAAACGCTGGTTGGATTGGTTCGTGCATCTTTGGGGCTGTCTTCTTCTTCTTTGGTGGTAGGTGCTCCTTGAAAATCTGGTCTGATTTTGCGATTCCAAAATCTGGTCTGGTTCAGAAGATGTTCGTGTTGGGCAGGATCTGTTTTGCAGTTGTTTCTTTATTGAGTTAGGGAATCTGGTCTGTGTTTCAGAAACAGAAGATGTGGGTCGAAAGTGGCAGGTGGGTCGAAAGTGGCAGGATCGCCATGTAGTGAAAAAAGTCCTTTATTGTGTGTGTGTTGGTGTAAGTGGTCTATTGTTGGCGGACCTCGCCTCAATTGCGGATGGCTAAGTTAGAGCCTCAGTGAGCTTGCGGAAAAGAACACACGAGTTGTCTCTTGCACAAAAGCCGCTTTATTTCCGTGAAACAAGGTCTTATATACTAAAAAGATATAACTGTTATATTACTGGGCATTTCCAATGCTCCGCCCAAATTTCCAGTAGTTTCTCATCGCGCCAATCACAACGCGGGTCAAATCTGACAACGCGGCACTTTCCCAAAGTGGGCCAGCGCTCTGCGTTGACCTGCGGTAGGTCGGGTCGAGTTACATGCGCGATCGGTGCGAGTGCCCACATATGTGTCGCTTATGCAAGTGCAGGCCACTTGTGCATGGGTCACTTGACACTTGCAAGTGTAAGCAAAGTGGCGCGCACCGCTCGATGCACGTCGGTCTCACCGATTGGCTTGTGCGCTATAGTGTTGGTATTAGTGGTCACGCGGTACCACTACACTATTCTATTCTATTCTATTCTACTCTACTCTATTCTATTCTATTCTATTCTATTTTATTCCAATATGTTCGCAAAATGCTAAATCAAACATTATTCAGCAAAGACAAATAACCCTAAATTTTTCCTGAATTTTCAGCGCAGCTTACTTCTCTTTAGATTACAGGTCAAGGACCTTAAACTGTCATATACTCATACCGTACATAACCTACAACTCAAATAAGTGCTGGTTTTTGGTCTTTTCGTCTGTAAGGCCGTTCGTTACTGACACTTGATCAGATTTAATACGCGCACAAGTTGATTCAATTAAATTTTACTTCTATAATGCATTCACATACAAAACATATGTACATATGTGTATGTATTTAGTGAGCTTATGGCATGCCCGGCATAAGTGTACCAACACTAAGTCTTCAACATGTCGTATTCGTGCATTAGAGAAGCACAGATCGCATGCGCACTTCGTAATTAGAGAAAACAGGGTATTTGTCAAGTCAAACTTACTCGCAAGATGCTCATAAGAAAACGGAAAAGCTGAGATCTATGAGCGTCCTTGTGCTTGTTTCTTTAACCCTAATTCCCAGAAGTGAGCCTCACAGTCTCACTAAAGATTTCAAATGGTGATAAATCCAAAAGATTTTCGATTCCATTATTTTATGTAATCTTCTAATGGAATGTTAGAATTATATTGCATTTATAAATTTAACATTTTAGACAGTTTTTGGGTTTACGTTACTTTTGAAATTCTGGGAATTAGGGTTAAAGCACGCCAAATGGACTGCGCTCTCTATGGATCTCTACTTGATTGGCTTCCAAGGGGTGCGGAGTCTGGTATCGCTACAGATTCAAAATGGTCTTTAGCCAACTAATCTTAATTTGCATATTGCACCCATGAGTCCTCACAATCCTTGAATATGACTATTTAACGAGCCATTTTCATGTTTGTCTGTGAATTCTTGTGCTGTGTAGAATATCTTCATGAAGCTGGGATCAACAGTTCGAATGATGTATCTCTGTACTCGATTATATACACAAAGTTAGTTGCAATACAACTGCTTTGCCAGTTAAAGAACAAACGAGCACCTCCGCGAATGAATACGAATAGAAATGATCAGTGGATTACTTATCTGAGTAAACCGGAAGTGCCTTTTTTTAACCGCCCCAAATTAAATGCGCCCTCACACCACAAACGACGACATTAAGCATTAATAAACGTGAATTTAGTACCATACACATTTTATTGATTGCCTTATTTGACCGCTAACACTAGAACGCCCAAGGATAGACAAAATAACCTCATTTGAGGTCTTTTATTATTTTATTCCTTCAGTTTCTGAAAGAAGCCTTTCAGCTATTTTTCTTACTTTTTTTAAAGCCAAATTAAACAAAACAATAGAAAAATATTAAACACTTAAATAAGTTGTTTACTCTATTTTGAACCATGATTGATTGAATGGGCTGGGCATTCTAGTGTTAAGCGCCAAGTCAAAGCACGCTGTATTTTAATGCGTCCGCGTATTCGTTCCTCAAAATATACACAGCCCCATTCATGTGCCGCATGTGATCGTCAATTTCCTCCCACTCGGCCACTGCACACAACCCAACCGTCTTTACACTTAACATTTTCGTGCAATCAAGACATTTGGTCTCAGTCGGCATCGCATTAAATTTAGAATTAAGTTCAAGTTTAGTGGATCCAGCAGCGATCGTCAACATGCGTCGCGACGCTTTATTCTTCCTCTACGCAATCTTGCAGATCCTATACGCCGCCGCCTACTGTGAGTTGTCGCGAAAGAGCAACAAATATGTAAATTGATTCACCAAATTTCCAATCGCCTCAAACTGCAGCTTGTCCCATCTACCTGACCATATCGTTGACTGGCAAGTCTGTGCAGGACTCAAACCTCGAGGTCAACTGGGGGCCCGAGTGTCACGAACGACCCGAATGGATTGGCATTTTCGGCGCCGATCCATCGGTCACGTACACCCAGCCGGAGACACGCATCACCGACATAGTCAACTCGTCGGGCAAAGTGCTGACCGATGTGAAGCTGGGCAAGCTGCGTTTTCCGGGCGGCTGGAATCGCAACGATGCGAATGTGGTGCCCGTTGAGTATCCGAAGGGCAAATGTTTGCCCTACTACGTGGCCAGCTTCAACGGCAACGAACTGCTAACTGTGGAGTGCCTCAAAATACAGCCGAATTGGATGTCCAAACTGGAGCACGTGGCCCAAATGCCACTCAAGCATCTCTTCATACCGGGTAAGTGGAAATACACCAAAAAGCGCCGCTTAAAACTCATCACTTGAATACTTTGAGAATTCCCACTTCATTGTTTATTCTTGATGCGCTAAACTTCGCACCGCAACGCTCAAAGCAGTTTACATATATGTATGTACATATGTATATGTACATAGAAATCTGCAAAACTAAGTAGTTGGAACTCAATTGAGTCACGTACGCTAAGATTGGGCCCAGCGGCCATTCAGCGTCCGCTCCAGCGGCGTCGCTTTGTTATTCGCTCCGGCACACGGTCCCAGAAATGAAAATTGCGCTTCAGAAACAGTCGCGCATGGAAGCCGTAGCGTATTTCACGTGTCCACAGCTGATTTCGCTCCAACACAACACGTCTGGCGCTACGCAACTGTCGAACGACCACACACACACACACACACATTACTGATTGGACGCACTCGATCAACCGATTGGACTACTCACAAAGTATGTGATGGACTTGCCCATTGAGTGCTCCAGTCAACAAGTGAATATCGAAAATAAATTCCAGAAAATACACAATCTTTGCTATAGTCGCTCTCCTTGCCTCCTTCAGTCTGCGGCAATAGACATATATGGGGAATATTTGAAAAATATCACTTTGAAAGATATACATATTTTCAATAGCCAATCAAACATATGCAACTCGGCTTGAACGATTTCTGAACTGAGTGCCGGTTTCGCTTTTCAGGCACTCACGCTTCGGCTGCCTTTGTGGCCAACTATGGCAAAAGTAAGTCGTTGATGTTGAAGGACTACGTCGTGGCTCAGTACTTCGATGTCTGGTCGCAGTTGGTCTTGGGTGTGCGTTATCTGGACTTGAGTGTGGGGTAAGTGGCATTCAGATAGATGTGAATAATGAATACATGAGATGGCAGGACAGGATTTCGATGTGCTAAAGAATTACACAATAATTTACTGTATACTCTCATATATGAGAAGCCAAGTTTCTTGTAGTATAAGACTATTCATTATGGCAGTGAATCAGTCAGCTCTTGAAGCATTTAACTCTGTCATCACAAAGTATAGATTAGGTTGATAAAAAACTTAACACAGAAATAAAAGTTAATAAATACAAAGGAAAACTGTATGTTCGACTAAATAATCGCCAAGTGCACTAGAAGGTTGACATAAATAAAAAATGAGTGCAGCTTATCATTGATGTTTAAAATGTCTACATTTCATGACAAAAATATTATCAAAATATAGTAATATCAGAATATTTTTGCACTGCAGAAAACATTCATTCAGTGACGCATTAGAATAATGACCCACTCGAAAATGGCTTTGCTTCCAATCAAAGGTGTTCTGTTTTTTCAAGATTTCAAGATGTATAATTTATAGAATATAAAAACGTAAACAATTTTCTATACATTTCAATAAAAATTAGTCATTTTAAACTAAAACAAATAGTAAATGTAATGATTAAAAAAAAGTTTAAAAAAAACAAATTGTCAAATACTCCAGTGATACTTTTCCCATTGATTCTGAATATTACACTTATGCAATTTTGAACCAAAACCTTACAAAAACTAATGCATAAATTTTCTTAGTAAAATCTACATTTTCAATGTTCATGAATTCATCAACAATTTCCCCATTTTCAGCTTCAAAGCCGTAGACAAGTATGATACAAATAATCCGGAGAACTTCTGGATCGTCAATGAGAATATGTTCGTAACGCAATTGCGCAATATTTTGAGAGATATTAAACGTTTCGTCACACTGTCACTGGAGGTTGTCATTGTTGACTTTAGCTCGTTTCCAATAGGTAAGCGTTATACATATTTCTTTGTAAAGTAATTATTATTTTTTAAGTAAATTATTATTTAAACAGCTGTCTTCAGTGACCTACTTGAATATTGTAAACGTTTTTTGCCCATAAGTGGGGCTGGGGTGTTCAGTAGCCCAACGCTTAAAACGTTCACAATCACTAGGAAGACTTTTGCACCTTCTTTAAATTAAGTTAGTCTTACAATTTTATGGCTTAAGTTCTTGTAAAGTAAATAAGTTGTTGCACTGTCTTATTGTTTATTAATGAAAGTTTGAACTTCACACTTATTTAAAAAATCCTTCTCAATGCATTTTCACATAAGAAATTAAAGAGACTGAGCAAATATCACAAATATTACTTTAGCAAAAAATCTCACACAACTTGAACTGATTATAATAAAATTTAATAATAAATATAATTTATAACAACCTATAAAAATCAATTTATATATGTTGCATATGATCAATAAATATAATATATAAGCAATGGGCAATAATTTCAAGGTTCCTTCTTTAACCTTAAAAACTTTGGACATTTTAAATCCTAAATCCTACGCTACTGTGTCGTTGTTGTATGTTATAAAGCAAAGTGCAGTTTTTTTTTAAATGCCAATGACCTCGAAAATCACCACTTGTTTCAACGCAAACTGATATAAATCTGTTAAAATTTTGATACCATATGTTTGTAAATCACATCATTGCAATATCGAAACTTGTGCTACAACTATGTCACCCAACTTAAAGTTAATGTTATTCATCTTGGCAGTGGTAGCCCATGTCGGGGCACAGCCACATCCTGAATGTCCCGGCCAGCCGCGTGAGTACAAGTGCACTTGCAATCCGTATTCTATGTGCGTATTTATATGTATTATAGTTGTTCTTGTTCTTCCCTAGGCGTACAGCTGTGCCTGCAGCCACGAAATGCAGGCATCACGGGACGCGGATGCCAAAGTTCTGCCGGAGTCAGGTGGTACTACGATCAGGCCACCAGAAACTGTCTGACCATGAATTACTTGGGTTGTGGCGGCAACGAGAATCGATTTTGTACGCGCGCTAGTTGCCTGAATGCCTGCATCTAAAAATTTTAATATACATACATAATTCAAATGAACATGAAATAAAATATAAAATTTCTTGAAATGATAAAAAAATTATCTTTTGTTATCTACACCGATTTTCCGCATTTACAGCAATCAATCTTTTACAAACAAATCAAGCTTTGTATAAAATTGCATTGAAAATAAAACAAAAAAATTACAATTATCATATTAGATCGAACAAATCGCTTTATATCCTTCCTATTCTTATTTGTGTCTTATTGCTCAGCATTAAGTGTTAATATTTAACATTCTTTAGCATTTTATGGATAGTAATACCCATTTCAATTTTTCAGGCTGTAATTACATATCCTGTTATATGCTTTGATAATTGTTGTTGTATTTATTTGAATTATCTGCAGGCTTCTACAAGCATCCCGAGCGGCACAGCGATTTGCTGCACTTGCTGCACGAGGAAATCGGCGATGTGGCCTACAACCGGAACACAACCGGCAACCAAATGGCTACGCCATGCTACGACTTGACCATGGACGACATCAGAAAGACCTCCAAATACTTGATGATTTTGTATCCTGTCGAAGAGTTGCCATATCCTGAAAATGGTACGATAACAATACAAATATAAATCGTTTCAAATTTTCGAATTCGTGCCTTTCATACAACCACCACAACGTTAGAATCCAAAATGTTGTGTCCCACCTGGAAACGTTTCTCGACAAGCTTTATGAACACTTCGCAGGCCTTGGACTACATGCGTTTGCTGTTCAGCAAGAAGGATACGTCACCCGTTCAAGATGAAGGCTGGATCTTTCACGCAATCAAAAGCATGGAGCAATCACTGGTCAGTCGGTTGTTTCGCTGCAGCATTACTTCGTATCTTATGTTATTACTTCCTACCACTGCAGAACACCAACAAACTGGAAACGGCCAAGGAACGTGCTGCCACTTTGAATCCCAAGGTCAGCAGCTGGCTGAAGGGTCCTTGGAGTTTGACGGCCAACATTGTCGCAATGGATTATTTCAGCAACACGAACGTCATCGATGTGGCAATTTATGCCAATCTACACAAAGCTTTCAATATGGCCAACAAGAATCTCATCAATTTCGAAATTGTCAGCAATTAAAATTATACAATTGTAAAAACTTTGGCGAGAAAATATAAACGAACCCAACTTCTCCCAAACGCGCACGACTTTGTTCGAATAGTTTTCTCTATTTAAGGAAGTTTTGTTGGGCATTTTTCCTGCATTCCTGATGTGTGCTGAAGCACAAAGGATAGGAACTCAGTGCTGGAGCATTTGGAAAAAAAAATTAGTTAAAATCCATAGAGGGTCAACCCTTTGCTTACGCGCTGACCGAATCCTAATATCACAGAAAGATAGGTGACAGTGCTAGTGGAGAGTGACCAGTTGCTAGTCATGCAGTGCAAGCGCAACTGTGGAGGGCGATGCACATCTTACCCGATATCGAATATCTCAGTAAAACCACGCATTCATAATTATAATTTGCCATTCATATTTTATTACAAGACTAAAAACTAAGCAATAAATCTTTTTACAATTTCATGAAAATTCGCAAAATGCCCATCCACGATGTAAATAAATACATAGAAAATGTTCAATCGGCCAGTTGTAGGCAGCTACCCTACAACTGGCCGATAACACTTTTTGCGTTAGTAGTTAAATATTTATTTACATCGCGGATAGGCTTTCGACAAATGTTCGTGAAATTCCAAATTAAGAAAAATACACGCGCATCACATTCTCGAACGGCTTTCGGCACAAAGGGCATTTGTCCACTGAGGATGCGCATTTGGCACAAGCTACCACATGGCCGCAGGGCAAAAACGCCGTATTGTACTCGGCAGCGTAGCAAATCTTGCATAGCTTGTCTTCGGGAATGCAAGTGGGCGCCTTGATTTCGAGCTTGTCGAGCTGGGGTTTTGTTTCGCCAGCAAACGCCGCGCTGGAGGTCGATCCGCTGCATGCAGCCCGTGTCGTGGTTGGTACTTCGTCCACTGAAGCGGCGCCTTCGGCTGCCTTGGCTTTTTGCAATGCCAGCTGGCCGTCGATGTAGCTTTGCCCCTTAATCAGTTTCACGTAGCGACAATGCGACAGCCACAGTGCATGCTGCTCCCACGGCTCGTCGCAATCGTCCCAATCTTTCAGACCGCCGCCACAGCTGAAACACTTGACGCGATCGCCAACGCCCGTATAAAAGAAGCCCGCCTCGGCCAGCTGATCCGGTTTTTGTTTCATGTGAATCGGCCAATCGGCAAACGAACGCAAGCGCGCCGTCTCGATGGCATACTCGGGAAATTCGTGGCGATATACTTGACAGTCAGTCGGGTACGGTGAAGCCGTCGAACGCGGCAAACGATCCGCAGGAATGACACCTTCCGAAAGGGTGTTCGATCTCGACTCGATGCCCTCGTTGCCGCATATGTCATAACTGATGGGTGGCAGCATGCGGTTCAGCGCCTCAACGTTCAGCGGCACATTGTTGGTGGTGCGTCGCCGTAGCAGCGGGCAGTTGGGCGAGAAGCGCAAATGTTCGGTCAGCGGCTGGTCGTCCTGCTCCCATTTGCCGATTTCCACCTCGCAAAAGTAACACTTCACCTTGTCATCCTCGCCGGTGTAGAACAGACCCATCTGCGCCAGATCGCGTTTATTCAACCAGACCAGCGGCCAGTTGTCAAATGTCTTCAGACGTTCGTCCTCACGATTGTACTTGTCGTTCATGATGTAGGGTTCCTGCTTCCAGGGCAGCAACGTGAGCGCCTCGCTAGTCTTATTGTCTGTTACGTCATAGCCGTTATGGACGAACGACACGGGGTAGGTACAATTGAGATGCTTCAGTCCACTATGGGTACCAGCATTCGGTAGTGTTGCACACATATTCATGGCGTTGATTTGGTTCATGTTGTAACTCTTGCTTTGATAAATAGTATTTGAAGATCTGCAAGAAAGCAAATGAGAAACGGTATTATTAAAAATTTGTTCATTCGTTTAGCGAATCGAAGTGTAAGGAGAATTTGAGAATGGAAAGTTTTAATAAAACGAAAATTTACAGTCTAGCAGTTCGGCGTTTTTTCAAGGCAAACGAGCTAAACCAATCGCAATGTATTGCAATAAATGCAGAATTTGAACTACAATATTGTCTGATGGATTATCGATTTGAAAGACTTGAACACTCCAAATTTCACGCAGACTTGTCGCATGAAACTTTAGCCTTATTGGTGGATTGATTAAAGACGAGAAACAAGCGGTGTAATAAATCTATTAAACACTTTTGCAAGTTTTTCTAGAAACGCAATAAGAGCTTTCGAAAGAAAATTACCTTTACGCACTGACTGCAAACGCCATTTTTAATTTCTATATACACTGTTCAAGAGAGTAAATATGTTTTTTGTTTGGTCGAAATTCTAGAATTTTATTCCGATTACTGTTGTTTCTCCGCCGAATCTCACTGGGATACTGACAAGGAAAGTTCTGCGCAATACGGCCATTTGCTATTCAACATTTCCTATATCCTGCTGACAGCTGCTATTATCCTGCAACGCTCTCTGCTTAGGGGTTGATTCATGGACGACAGCTGCTTGCTCGAACGGACGAAGTGCCACGAACACTCTCCCGCTGGCACTGAGGGCAACACCGGCGGCCGGGCTGTGGAACGGCGGCTCCAGTGCGCAGGCGCGGGGCCAAATGAATCGCCCGACCGTTTTCTGAGCGTAATACGGCGCACCGTAACGTACGTTTGTCGTACTACGTCTACGATTTTTACGTATACACACCAGATACCGCCCAGGCGCGCGGCCAGAGAATCTGCAACTTTGGCCGCACACGTCGGGGTAAACACACTTTAGGGGTGGCAGACATTTGCGTTGCGAATTATTTGTTGTTGAGCAGCACAAATCAAAGCGACATTGCCGTCACAGTGGGTGGAGGGAGGGGAGGGGAGGATGCTTGGTGCAGGAGGCTGCCAGCAAGCAAGTGTTGCGCATGTACATAATTCGCTGTGTGTGTGTGTGTGTGTGACATGAAGCTGCGCAGGAGTGGCAAACGACGACATGAGGCAAATTTTTTATACAACATTTTCTGTAATGGCGGCGAATGCTTCGCGTTGGCGTGAATTGCAACGACAAAGGATACCATAACGACCGAACGATCGGAGAGTAACGACCGAAGAGCAAAATTTAATCAATGAATACAACAGGCACGAAATAGTGCACTGAGTAAAGAATTTCTGGAATTGAAAATTGAAGGGAAAATCATTTTGCATTTTGGCCAAACTCTAAACAAAGTGTCACTCAACTGTTTAATTGAGTTCAAACAGCCAATGAAGTGAAAAATCTCACATAACCTCAAAGCGGCTTTTGGCATTTAAAACTGCAGCAAAATGCAAATCAAAATACAACTAAAGCATTTTCAGATCCTTACTATACTTTCGACAATGTTAACGAGTTCAAGTAGTTACCAGCCAAGCCAACGACCAATACCAACTTCGGTTTCAGCCCCCCTATCTCCCTCCGCCTTCCTCCCACAGCAGCATCAGCTCTCAAATTTTCAAGCCACCATCGTCAACAACAAGTCGTCGACTTGGCTTTTCGAGGAAACCGACTGCAGCCAATTTCGTGGCACACACACACACACACAACATAGATATGTGTGTGGCGTTTCATGTTCGCGTCTGTGGCCACTCGTACGCGCCTGCGCCGCACTCGAATTGCTCGAGTGCAGCAACTTGGGCGCCCGAGCTCCACACAACCACTTCGGGGCACTGCAGACTGTGAGAAAGTTTCAATGGAATGCAGTCAAACAGCATAAGCCTGGGAACAGCACAGAGGCGATGCATGCAACATAAGCGCGACGGTAGTGGCGCGCGCCAGAAAGAGTCGGCAACACTGTGCCCGAGACAAAAACCATCAATGGAAATATGAAAAGTGTCGAGTGTGCGCCGCGCCAGAGGTTCAATGCACATACCAACACAGGCGACGGCCTCTACCATTCCGGCGCCCTTCCCTTCCGCCGTCTATGCTGCGGCCGCAGAAGAAAATCATAACACAACAACCTATCATGGCAGCATTTCTCAACGAAAATCAACAACAAACTGCAAGCGGAGCAATAACAGCGAACGACAAACAGCGAGGGGACTTGGGAATGCCAGCCAAAGTCCAGCATCTCTTTGGCAAATGTTGTTGCTTTTATTATGTTTTTATTATGACTGTTATGCCCCGTCCTTCCTCCCACAAGCCAGCATCATTAAAGGGACAGGCCGAAGACCGAGTTTGCCGACGCTCGTTTGCGTTGCAATGTTTTTCGGTTGCCGTAGACAATTTACAACATCGACATCTTTCGAGAAATGAAAACAATGTAGCCATGTTTTCGAAAGTTAAAGGATTATAAAATCGATTTTTGCAGTTTCAATGTTTGTGCCGTTGCGGCCATGAAAGTTGTTCGTGTGCAACTTATTGAATAACGACATCAACGATAACTTACGATCATTTTCGGACATCGACCTCTTAGCTGTAAAGCAATATTGCCAATGCAATTGCAAAATATGAGGGGAAGAGCAAACGAAAACAATAAAACGGTGAAATCCGACTGTCCAAAGTCCGAGCAAAAACAAAGCCAATAACCGTTGCAGAGTTCGCTGCAGTTATTTTTTTTAGTGCAACAGTTTTATAGTGCAATTTGTAATGCAATTGTGTGGTCATGTTTAGGAATTTTGCAATTCATTTGAATTGAATTCTGAGTCACAAAATTCATAGAAATACTAGAAATTTTATGATTTATATTTGCTCGGTGCACTTTGCTATGCAGGCGCGAGATAACAACAGAAATTTGCCACTTGAACCTTGATTGAGTCAATCCTAGACACAACAATTGCTTTCACAATTTGCTTTGCAATCAAACTTTGCCAATTGAAAATTGTCACATTCAACTTTGAGTAGTCACAAGATCATCGCATAATCTCAAACCCAGCTCAGTAGTCTTTTTGTTTACGAAAAGTCTTGCTGATTTCACTTACCTAAAGATTTGAAACTTTTTATATTTATCACTTTTTACACAATCAAAAACAATTCACAATCTCGATGACGAAAATCGTACAATGGAAACAAATGCTGAATACAAAAAACTAATACTGTCGATTTTGAATGAAAACAAGTGAGATGACTATGTGCGTGCTAGCACCAGCAGACTTTGTGCACTAGTGAGCCAGCGAGCGGCGACGAAAAGCAGACCAAGCCAAAGCAGTCCGCAGCCAAAGAGGCCATTAAGTACAAAAATAAAATGTCTGTGTTTGAAAGTAAAGCATTTGCAGTGCAGCAATCACTGCAGCAGACAGGCGACAGGCGTGTTGCCAGACTATGCAACATGTGCACTCGAATCATTTCCAGGGAGATTATAACGACGAAAAGAGAATGTCTCAATCATTGTAGAAGAAGATGAAAGCTAGACTAGAGTCACAAAACAAAATTTTCCAAAATCGAAAATGAATTTTTACATATCGCTCCTTCGCTGCAAGAACGTCATAACTCCAAAAAAAAAATTGTTCAGTTTATGGCAACCCTGTGTGTATCTACATATGATCTTTTATCTGTCAAAACCACTTTGTAAAATATTCAATACTTTGCTCACAAGACGGCATGAAACATTTTTTGACTGCCTGTAATGGTAAACTTTAAAATTGAATTTTCTCGGAATGATGTAGTTTTGAGTTCTGACGTTCTTGCAGCGAAGGAGCGATATATCATTCACAGTACACACATACATACTTTATCAATTTCATTCTTATCACTATCTACTTTAACTGGAAAAATACTGTACATCTGTTTTGAAGTCAATTGTGTTGCTTCTGCGGCATCAATAGTTGTCTGCCTCCCCAGCAAAGTCAGCGATTTCTGAGTTCTGACTCTTTTGAATTTAGCTCATTTCATTTGGAAAGGAATAACTTCTTGCAGCCCTAATAAATGAGATTGAAAACATTAAATTACACGTTTTATACTTTTAAATCAAACTTTTTAAACAACAATATGGCAACACCAACTGTAAGCCAACATACAAAAACATTGGAATGCAGTTAGACAACTTTTTGTGTTTGGTGCGTTATTTTTTTGTTTTGCTTTTTACCTGGTTGCGGTGTTGTTGTGAACATTTGTTGTTGCTGCTGTTTGTGCTGGCAATTGTTTTTGTTGTTTTTTGGTTTGTTTTGTTTTTTGTGGCCATAAGTTTGTTGAAGCGTTTTGTAAGACGTATCATTCTGCACAGTTCCGGGCTATAGAAGTCCAACTTAATTGCATGCAATTTTGACAAACTCTGAGAAGCAATGAGATTCGGAATGAATGTGTCACAAGAATATTCAAAGAAACCTAAACGTGTTAAACAGAAATATAAATCGATCTAGTGATTGGATCGATCCCAGTAAAACAGTCAACTGAATTGTTAACTCATTTCAATCATTATTTCAAATTTTTAATACCCAATGGCATTTTTAACTAAATATTTGTATTAAATATTTCTTCATACAAATCTTGTTTTTAAGAATTTATTAAATAATTTTGATTTTTGATTATAAATGCATACAACTAAATATTTAAATTTTTAGTTATTTAATTTCCCAAACCCCACATCGAATATTACAACTTGCAACATTGCGAATTTCTTTCATGCCTCTTATTTCTGTCTTGCTGCACAGATGGAATCTGTACAAATTTAGCTATGCGCTGAGCTTTGAACCCACAACCATTGAGTGCGGCAAAAGCCTAAAGGAATCTATAAAACGCAGCGTCAAGCTTTGCTTACAAGAACAAATCAAAGCAGCACAGCACACAGCGCATAAAATCATAAAATCCGTTGCCACAGCCCCAAAGCAATGCACCTGGGGAAACTCATGCAACATTGCCACACGAACATAATCTGCCAACATAGACGCGGTTGGCATGAAGTACTCTACCTCTGTGGGAATAATTCAATTCGTTGCCGTCTTATTTCTGGTTTTCGGTTTCGCTTCATTCTGAGATTGGAATGCGGCAATACCAGATACAAATATCCAAGCTTCATTAACAAGAACACAAGAAAAAATCCACTGAATAACAAAAACAAAATGCGGCACACAAACAACAACCGCAGCGATCTTCAAGCAGCGATCATGCAGCCGTTGCGGTGAGCGAGTGTACCCGGGGCGAGGAGTTGCAACAACACAGCGAAAATAAAAACATTCTCGAGTCGTCCTTCCAAGAAATGCAACGACTGCACACAAACAATAACAACACCAACAACAAGAGTAATGAATGCGCTGTGGCCGACGAACGTCTTCGGTGCACGATGCAGCCGGGCCGCATAAAAGCAACAGATAATAAGAAAATGCCCTCAGTGCGGAGCATGCAGCGCATGCGCGAACTACAACGCGGCCAACAAAAGCAACGCACTCATGCGCACAACCAGCCCGCACGTCGCACGTCGAACGTCCCACAAACAACGATTCACCGCCTGAGCAGAGAACCTTTGGGCCGTCGATGATCGATCTATCGGTTGGCTGCAGTTGCTGCCCCACAGCGACTCGCATTTCGGCACAGATCAATGAAAATGCCGCGGCGATTTGAGGAAAATCTATTCCCGAATTGAATGCTGTCTGTGCACAACAACACAACCCAGCCAGCCTCTGCTTCAGCCTCAGTGTCAGCTTGGGTTAAGTGACTTGAGCGCTGGGCCGTAGTGGTTTCCGTGCTGCGCGACAGTTATCACGACAAAGGCATCATGGATTCTCAATTTTGTCAGTGTCCAGCGGTCACTGGAACGTTTACAATCAAAATGAATATCCGACAATGAGCAAGGAAATTGCTCGCCGTTTCTTATTAGTCTGCAGGCAGAGATAGCTACTCATGAAAGAGAAAGACCGACCTGGTTGCATGCTGCCACAAAGGTTGTGTACACGGCGCTCAGCTACCTTCGTGTGAGTGGGAAGAGGGAATCGAAAGAATGTTGTCCTCCTAATCATTACTGGTATTAAGTGTCGAAAATTCTCGGAATTTCAGTGGGCTTAACAGCAGCGACAACAACAATAACACCGGCTACGAAAAGAATGCATTCAACAGTCAGACTGAGCCACACCGAAATGTCTCGCTGAGTGGAATTCGTGAGAAGCGATTACTGCTAGCGAGATAAATGTGGGGGTCGCTTTTTTTTTTGTTTACACGCTCGACTCGACGACGGTGGCCTCACTTCACTGGGAACAGCTGAAATAACCCGCCAACATTTCAGTGGTTTTATGCTGCTGCCATGAGAACATTCGAAAGCGACCACCGGCGTTGGACGAAACAAACTAAAGAAAAATAGGCATTGTGTGGGAGTGTTGAAGAAAAGGTACGGTACGGCTCATAACTCGACTGGGACAAGATGACTGTTTATAAAGTTTTTAAACATGAACCAAAAATCTCTACTAGGCACTAAATTTTAGGAAAGAGGGAAACTACTGTGATAAGATTCTATGAAAGCTAAAAGATTACGAAGTCGACATTTTAATGTATCGAAATCAACATTCTTAAAGCTTAAAAATTCCCTCAACATTCCATATCGGACAAATGACAAAAGCCATTTGGCGGATTTTTTAAGTAGGTAGAACTTTTGATTGATAACAGTTTAACGCCCGTCAGGTGCACGAACGGCGCCGTAAGTATTATCAAATCAAAGATTGGCACCTTTGGAAAAAAAAGAACTCGTTTGATTTCTTTCGAAATGTCTTCCTTTGTGCATGAAATTATTGCATCTCAGAACTTTATGATTATTGACCTGTTGTGAAAGCACTTTGTCAACACTTGGCTGAACCGTTCTGAAGCGTTTTAAAATATATCTTTCCAAGATGTTTTTAGCTCAATCACAGAAATTAAAATGATATTTCAAAAATAAACAAATCACACACTAAATACAAAAGAGTCGCACTAAAAAATCTCGAATTTTGAGGAGAAGCAAACAACTATGTATAGATCATGCAAAAGCAACGAAGTGATAAGAATGAAATTTTTAAAGTTAGAGATATGATTTATGAAAAAAATCATTTTGGAAAATTTAAACTCTTTTTTATTTAGTGGGCGATATATCAAAGTTAAAAGCGCAGTGCTTGAGTTAAAATAACTGTAAGTATATAAGCACTCAGGCGTCTAGAAAGCATATAAAGCGATGAAGGGTTAAAGCTATAAAAACCAACACCCGCATTAAGCAAACGTTTCTATATCGAATATACTCTGGCAAAACCAAGTTATAATTGTACAACTGATTAGATTACAAGTTATAAAGTACGTGACATTCCACGTGCCAATGGCTAAGCGTTTCTGTTGCGTATTGTACGTACATACATATTGACACACATATCTACAAATCGACTGATAACTGGGGTTTTCAAGTGTATTTTGAAAGTAGTTTTGTTGACTTTTTAAAGTGATTACAACGTTATCAATAAAGCCAAAGAACATTAATCAATTAAAATCAAAATAGAAAAAAAATTAAAACGGGAAAGGGAATCGGGCGGTCAGGGCGACTCATTTACACCATACAAGAGCAAAATTCAATAAGATAAATTCATTAAGACAATACAAAATATAATTTTCCCTATCTTAAAATGACAGTAAAAATATTGGGGCGTCAGGCCCAAACATTTTCGGCAGAAGTGTGTCATGTCCAAGTTCACTTTTTTTGTAGAACTGCAATTTTTTGGTGCACGTATGTATATTTTGTTTTTCAGTCCCGATGAATTGTTATTTTAAAAATATTTTTAAATAAAATGAATATTTATATTTTTTTTTTCGCAAAATACACAACTTTTTGTCAATTTCCTTCAAATCGTCATAAATGTGAGAGAACGGTTGGCTGCTCAAGTGTGACTACTTCCGCTCAAACCGGATACACACACAAGAAAGAACAAAAAAGGTATATTCCTCGAGTGTTTGTTGGAGATATGCACATTTCAATTAAAGAATACATTAAAAAAAATATAAATGTCTTTGAAGATACGCCGTTTTCAACAAAGTGTATATACCATAGGTATTTTTTTTGTATACTTATTAAAGGTATTTTAATTTATTAAATACTAAAAACTAAAAGTAGTGCTCAATTAAAATTTTTTACAAAAACAAAAATTAAGTATGTGAATTGTGAGAGAATTTTGTAATTGGTGCTTGATCAGTTCTCGCAATTAGATAGTAAACAACTTCCTTGTTTCTATTAAAGATTATTTTGCTGGCTAAACTAAGATTTCTGAGAAGAAAATAATTACTCACTCTTCAATAGTTGTAAACAAGTCTGTAGATCAGTATGTAAACAAGTATATAGTATATATATACATTTGTTTATAAATGTGTGTGTATGCACCAATTTAAGCGAACCTCAACACATGACATCATAAGCAGCGTTGCCACAAGAAAACAATTTATAACCAGGAACAAAAGCAAAAATCACCAAAATGTTTATTCGACATAAACCAAATAAGTAACTCATACATAAACTTCAAGATTTAAGGAACATTTAAAAGGCTTGACATAAAATAAATAATTAACACGTTCATGCACAGTAAAAATTTCAGTGACCTGCAAAAATAGACAAGCGATAGTCTTTTAAATTAGTTGCGAACGACCGCGAACGTGTTGTTGACCCTTCTTAAAACATAGTTATCGATTTAACCCTTTCGGGACGAAGTTTAATTTTGAAATCCAAAATACTCTCAGTAGATATATTCTCATGCTATGAATGTTGGGGTTAGAAAATTATATTGGATGCCCACAAATTCTGAAATCATCCTTTTATGCGGGAACACCGAAATCGAAAAAATATTTTGCGTGGGTCGTAAAATTTGAATAATTGTTTTGAGGGGCATTAACCAAATGGGATCAAAAATCATCAAAACCAAAACCCATTTTCAAAAATAAAAATAACCTTTTTTGGTTAAAAATATCCAAAACGGCAACGCTGATCATGAGTATGCGGGATGGGAGTAGCCGCACGATATGGAACATTTATAGCAAAGCGTTGGGTTGCCGTGTCTACCGGCAGATCAACGAAACCAATTCATTTTGTTTTAATTTTTTTGCTAAAATTTCAACTTTGGCATCTTTCCTATTAAATTCCTTTTTTTTTACTTCACTAAATGAAAATACTAAAGCAACGCTAACTCATATTTTGATATTTGCATAAATGCATTTTTTAAAGACTACTTCAAAGTTTCGATATTCTACAAATAGTTACCAACTAGCTCTGGTTACTGTGAAAAACTCTTACCCTAAAGCAAATAGTACAAATGTATTACTTTAAAGTACCAAGATTTTAAAGAATACTCCGACATTTTTTCTCCTCCTTCAAATTAATGTCGAAAAGAAACATTAAACTCGTCGGCACCTACGCCGAGGTACAATTGATTAACTGATTTTATCTCTTCGTTTTTTTTAGTTTCTATACGATCTTCTGCTTCGCGGTTAATTCGATATGATTTTGCAGTTATTACTTGTAGTCATTTTTGCAATGGACAAAAGCATGTAAATTTCACACTACAAAATACAACACTGTGCAGCCATTTTGCTGAGCTGGCAAGCAAACATTTCCCCATTTGTTTTTTGTTTTTGTTTGCCACACCATGAAAACCGATCCATTCAATGAGAATGAGCACACACAACTTTGTAATGTACACTCGTTACTCACATTTAGTTATATATGGAGATATTTACATATATATATGTACAAAAGAGGCACAGTCCAAAGTGAAACGAAGACGTTCGAATTGTAGCTATACGCACTCAAAAATTTCCATTTAAAAACTATTTAGCCGAAACGCATTTTAGCTAAATTTTCCATACAATTTGCACACACTTTCTCCATCCATTAGTCGAACACAAACAATATTTTAACACATTTTTATTCGCTTACCTTGAAAGCTTTTCTCTCTGTGCGAAAAACTCAAGTCAATTAAAATCTGATAACTTTTTCACAATAATGTTGTTGTAAATATTTCAATTATATTGTGCTTAATTATCAAAAGGTTGTATACAAAATTTAACTCCACTTTTTATATATTTATGGAATTTATTCCATCACTTAAATACTTTTCAATAACAACTCGTTCTCTTCGTTACTTTACGCACGAATGAAAAGAAACGAACGACTCGTCGGTTTCAGTGCCGCTTCCATATTTACTACAACAGGGCTGCCAGATGTTTGAAAGAACCCGCATTTGGGAATTTCTACACACAGCTGACATTATATTTGCATTTTTAGTAGTGATTTCTTATTTGAAATTAATTAATCCCTGACAAAACTTGATTAAGTTTTGCATTACGTTGTACCTGAAGGCTTGACATAATTTAAATTACAGTGTCATTGTATAAACAAAGTTTGCATATTTACAATTTACTTTGCTGGCAGCACCATTAGCGAACTTCCATAACAATCCACAATCGCTTGGCAAATAGTGCTGCCATTTCGATGCAAGTGTAAGTGCATCACATTGTACTATTTCCGTTAACCGCAGTTTATCACTAAATTTTACAAAGCCCTACTGGGAATTTTAATCGGTCAATGGATTAGTAATTTATTTATCAAAACAAAAACATTGTACAATAACAGATTACTGTACAAAGAGGAATGAGAACGCTAGAAGCGAAAACTGTCGGCTTGTTTCACGAATAACATAGAATTGAAAAATTAAATTTAAATTTGAAATTGAAATTGAAAAAGTAATTGTAGCGTTTATGCAATTTCTACATACATATTGCATTTATTTTACAGATTAATTTCTACATACATGTTATTGAGATGTTAATGCTATGGAAAAAATATGTATTTAATAACGAAATGGAATGCCTCAAGTTATAAATCATTCAATGAACAGATTTCAATTAAATTCAACCAGTACACAATTCGTTCTTTCAAAGATACAAATCGAACATTTCTCACAAAGTGGAAGAAAAAACTTTGCTATGTGAAAATTGCCACGAAAAGTCTAAAGTGCAAAATCGCCACCCAACCAACCAACTAGGCGTTACGAATTTGTTGTAATGTGTACGCAATAGTATAACGTACAACTACACCAATACGAAGTAAGCCTTTGCGTACAATTGAATGTTGCACTTGCATCCTGGCAGCTTGCCAATAGTAACCAGTGTTGTGGCTTTGCGCCTGCTCCGCTGGGCAGCTGGAAATGAGAATCTCCGCGAACCGACTGGAAGCGCACGAAACGCCGACGAGGATACCTAACGTGCACGAGTGATGTCGTACGCATCGTTTCACCTGCGGGCCGGCTGAAGGGTGCACAAGTGGACGGTTTGGCGCATGCCAAATGCAAGCCGGCAGCAGCAAAAGATAACAACGGACAACAAAAACAACAATGTGTGCAAGTCATTGCACTGCGCCTGCCAGCAAAAACCAAAAATAACAACAGAAGCAGAAGGCGCACATCGATCCGGTTGACGCTGCTAGGCGCACACACGCGGGGGGCACCGGCGACCAGCACACGGGCCAAGCGAAAGGATGCAGCACAATGGCGCAGCAGGCGGTGCACGCGTACCTGCGCGACAAAACGCCAACGCTAGTGGCGTTGTGCGATAGATGCGCCAAGAATGCTCTGGCACTTGCCGTTTGATTGTCCATGAAATCATCGACAGCCGGACCGAGCGGCAGAAACATCTGCAACAGCTGTTCTCTCCGAATGCTTTCCAATTTCTGCTGCCTGCTTTATCACAATTCTTTTTTTTCTTTACTTAAAAGTCTGATTATATCGGTGAGGCATTGGCCATGTAATGTTTTGTTTGGCGCTGGAACACACACTGTCGAGTGGGCCGAGGCAATCAAAACTGCTTGACGAATTGCATTCATATTCAATTCGATTGGATGAATGCCTTGGAAAAATTATTCGTTCCTTAAATAAATGCTGAGTAAATTTCGGAATTGCGGCCAGCTGCTTCATCGGATCGAATAAATGAACATTTGAGGCATTTTTATATGGCAAATGCCATTTTTGACCGCTTACCATTTTCCCCTCCGAACAATTTCAAGTGCTGATTGCCAGTTGTACTGCACTCGATGCACTGCACCGCTTACTCATCGGTTTTATTCGGTTTTCGTTTTTGAAATGTTAATGAGAAAATAACTACATAAGTGATTTAATTTGTATATTGGAAACGTTGACCGAAAATTCCATCACGTACCTGACGGCCGAATTGACAGCGAACGACTCACGCGTTACGCTGAAAGAGTCTTGACCACAATTTGCGACCAGTCAATACGCTTAAACGAGTTTCTATTATCTCACACTTCGACATCGATTAGTGCATGACCAACAAAAAACATTTGTATATATGTATGTATATATTTACATATATGTACGTATGTATGTATGTATAATTGGAATGCTTGTTTTAGCGGAAATGCGTCGGCATAGCAGACAGACACATTGCGACGCGACATTCTGGAGTCTAGACGAGTAAAATCGCTTGCAAAATTCTGGGCAACCGTCCAACAGTTTATTTTTAGTACTGCATCATTCAGTAAATTAGGCATTGTGGCAAAAATGCAGCTGAAATAAAAACCGACTGCCACAGCAGAAAATGTTAGACCAAAGAATATGAAGTGTTTATTTTCTTTGGTTAGACACATCTCAGTCTGAATCAAGTTTTTTTTGGAAACACAGGAAAATGGTTCGTAATATGTTTGCAAAAACTACACACATTCGAAGATGTCCACCAGGAAGAAGAGGTTCGCGGAGAACAATTCAACTTTATTAGAACTTAAAACGTCTACGAAATTTTTAAAAATGATTGTTCATTGTTGAGATTTCAATGGGGTCTAGGCGTAGCCTCTTTCTGGCCAATCTAAGCGATAGTTCGTTTGGAATCGGCATTAACCAGGGCATTTTTTAAGGATTTTTCACTAGGTGGCCAAAATCACACCTCCAGGGGGGACCCTCTCCAAATATATATACAAAGGAAATTATTATTTCAATAGGAATCAAAAATTCACTTAACAGGTATTAATTAAAAATAAATTTTATGTATTTCTTGCAATATACTTACAAGTCTATATCAGAAAAATTTATTCTCTTTTTTTTTTAGACAAATTCGAAATACAAATTAGGAAACAGTATTTTTTTCAGCAATTTTATGCATTTGATGTTGAAAAATTATTCTTGTCGTTCTTCTATAGCACAGGTCAACATTTAGTATGAAAAAAATCATGCATGTATGAATTTTTCAGATTTTTTAAACCACCATTTCTTAGTTTGACTATGTGATAGAGCTTAGCCGACCCTTGCATCGGAAACAGCGACCCCAAAAACCCCTGGGTACTTACGTAAAGTCTCGGAAAGAGTTTCATCCAAAAATTGTTTCGAAAAGATTCTGGTTTGTAATTTCATACCATCATTCGTTATATGTATATGTCAATCGTAATCTGTAACTAATTTGTAGCAGATCATCTTAATGTTGGCAATAAAAAATTTAACTCAAAAAATAGTACTCATCGATTCTCTGTACTTGGTAATTGCCCTATGAATTCTGGATCGTATGCTATTGACAAAGTGCATACGTCGCACATTGGGGAAAAAACAGGCAAAAACGCTCGCATTGGAGCAAATTCAAGAGTTGCGAATCTGAATTTTTTTTACATGTAATATTGATACACTAGCCAGATAGAAAATCAACTTTTCAACTCCCTTCACCCCATGACCTGGACTTTACGGCCTTTCAAAGTTGAACGTTTTATTATATTATTTTCACTTCTAGCAAAATATCGTTAACAAGGCTGTCTTCAGATGCCCGTAGAATCTATATTTTTTAATGAAATCCCATAATTTTTCACATGTAGGGTTACGATATTTAAGCAATTAATATGTCAAAAAAAGTTTATTTCAGAAATGTTTATTTTGACAGAAAAAGCATATCTAACCTTTGCCTCATTTTTTGTTAAAAATGAGAAAAATCGGGATTTTCTATGGACTGTAACTTTTGAGATTCCAGCGTAAATTCAATTTCAGTTTTCTGAAACTGCTTTTACACTTTCTGAAATCGAACTTGAAAAGGTGTAGAATGCTCAGCCTATGCCGAAGATCATTTACAAAAACAAATGAGGAATGAGATTCCTCAGCCTATGCTGAAGAGGATTTGCAAAAACAAATGAGCAACGAGAGCATAGGGCATGGGTACCTCTGGTGTAAACTAAAAATGTTTTTACGGATTGTAAATCCGAAACTTTTTTTCAAGAGCATTGCAACAAAAATGTTAAAGTTTACAGATGCTCAAGACTAAAAAATGTAAATGACGTGTTTAAAATATTTTTAGTGGCATCCGACCCGAAGATAAGTGGTTTACGCGATTGCCAAAAAATTAAAGACAGTTTTCAAAATTTACCTACGGAAGTGCAAGCAATGCTTAAAAATAAGTTTTAGCTTTATTGCTTGCCCAAAATATACTGCACCAATTTAATTTAGTTCTTTTTATTTCGTTCTGGGACGGATTACCAGGAATAATCGAGTTTGAGAAGTTGTACATATTTGAAGAAAGAGTTTGCCTACTTTTATGAAAGTGGGCGTGGCTATGTATCACATAATTAAAATTTCTTCGTTTAAAGAAGATTTAAATGCATGACAACAAAATGTTAGCCTCTTTTAATATTCTTAAAAATAAAGTCTGTATGGAGAGTAGGCGTGGCCGTGGGCGAATTTTTTTCATTTTTGGAATTTTGCGAAAATTCAATCTTTTATCTTTTTTATTTCCGAAGTAATTAAATTTTTTGTTATGCATTCGAAACCATAAACCGTGTGCTGCGAAAAAGTGATCAAATTAAAAAACGCTAAAACACGTGTAACTTCATTTTTGATCTTGTACGAGAATCAATTATCAAAATATTGACTTATTTTGTTTGCTTCTGATTATGCATATTTCTAAAACTCTTAACTTCCGACTGTAGGATACCAGCTCCTGGTAGGGGAAATTTTAAAAAATTACACCATAAAATTCTCTGAGGATAATTCTGAAGATGATAGCTTAATTACAGTTCTCTAGTGCAAAAACTATAGATTCTAAAGCTCAAAACAGGCGATGCGAGCGTTTTTCCCTGTTTTTTCCCCAATGTGCGCCGCCCTCGTTTTTATTTTATTCAAAAGCTCATTATCCTTTTAAACAAACATTTTTACTGTGGCCAAATTGTTGTAACTACGTGGCCACTTCGAACTACTACGTGGCCATTTGGCCACATCTATCCTACTTAAAAAATGCCCTGGCATTAACCGTTAGGTCAACTTCAGCACCTGCAGTTTTTATAACACAGAGATTATCTTACCTTGTATACCTATAGGTATGCTATAGCGTAGGACGAGAATTGAGTTGTGGTACTTATCACTAGCCCCAGTTAAATGTGTGGACGGTTAGCTTTTCAGTAAAAGTAGTACTAACTGAAAACTGAAAAGAAAACTTGTTGGCTAAGTTGACGTAAAGAACTTAACTTTGTTTACATTTATTGATACTTGACTTTAATTGACTTTTTAGCAAGAAAGGAAAGAACGGGTATGTGACCAGTGGCGGATTCAGGGGGAGGGGTTTGGGGGCTGAAACCCCCGAAATATTAGGATCGACTTTAAAACTGCATATATACAAATTAAAAGGCATTTTATGAATATTAAAGAATTACTTTTTGAAACCCCCAAAAATATTTTTCTGACTCCGCCCCTGTATGTGACTAATCTTGTATGTACGTAAATGATTATTTACTATTATCTACTCAGTGGCGTAGACCACACAATCTTATCGTACGTTATCAGTTTCTTCAAAATTCCATTGAAACTCGGTATGAGTCCAAGTATGAATGAAAAATTCCTTTCGTACTACTACTTGATGTCAAAACAGTTTGTGGAATTTTTCACAATGTGTATTTGTTTCACGTCAACAACTTATTGCCAAAGAAGTGAGCAGACAAGTGTTTGCAGAGATTCGTATGAAAGTCGAGCGTAGGTAGTCACTGATCGAATTGGCTACATTCATCGCATATGCAAGCTACAGCAAACCACACAAAGTAACTGGAAAGCGTTCATTCGCAACATCTCGAATTCTGCGCGAGTTGAGGTGTTAACATGCAGAGGGCAACTATGAGGTGGTAGGGAATTAAATTTCAATTGCAACTATGCATCATTTCGAAAGATTTTATAAATGTTACTTAAATTATACAAGCAATTCAACTCATAAAAATATTCGAAAAGTTCACATTTGGACACAAGTAAATACTGCCACCATATGCAGCCAAAATGCATTACCAAAAGTCACAAAGCGTTTAATACAAAAACTAAAAAAATATTTATCAAAGTAAACGGCCTTGCAAGGTCTTCTGAGCGCCATCGGCGATCCAAAGCGCTACAGTCACTGCCGGTCGCTACGCGCTTGAGCTGACTGCAGCGTGCAACAGTTGGCAGCGATCACGAGCTGCCTGCATGGGCGACTACGGCGCCACGAATCACCACATGCCGAACCATATGGATTTAATTTACCCGCTTAGTGTGTTCTTTTTTTTTTTCTTACGAATAAACAGCGTAAAGCCCACATGCAAGTCTTACAAGTCGGAATATTGAAATGGCAATGCGATTGCAGCACTCAAACAAAAACTCCAATGTGTTTGACTGGCTTTCCACACGCAAAGTTTGCCATATTCGGATTGAGTTTTGTTCTGCTCTTAAAAAAACAACAACATTTCCAACAAACTCAACTAAAAAACTTTCCTTGTGGAAATGGGCACTTTGCGGCTCTTGTTTCGAGGCATCTTTCGGCACCACGAGTGTAACAAAAACAAATTGATCTGCCAACAATTGCCACCTGCGTAGCGGTTATCAGTTGGCGCAGCAGAGTTGCTTCAAGCCGTGAAGTGTGCTGAGCGCGGCAGCTGCCACCACAAGCGCTCGGCTCCGTGCAGCTGCACGAGCCACTGGCTGCATGAAAGGCCTCGGCTCCTTTGTGTTTCCTTCATTTGTGCGCATTTCTTAATTGTGTTTCATGTCTTTGAAACATCAAATGTACTTTGATAAAGGTGTAGTAACAGATGGCAGCAAAGCAAATAACGAAAACGTAAAATTTGGGTTTGAATTGGTCTGCTTGGCTGTTCGTTAGAGCGAGATTACCTAAAAAACAATTATGATTTGTATCACAGTCAAGTGTGAGTTCAAGAACGCTATAATTCGTAGAATCTAAAAGCTTTTTGTAGAGTCGTAGTCTCAAATGTGTGCCAACTTATTATAGAAATCAATTTAATTGATCATGAAATTGCAATAATTATTTCAGTACTCAACCCATTTAGCCAAAATTTGAAATCTTATTTTCCTCATTGATTAGTAGCAGCAAAGTCAATTCCATATTTTTTTCATTCGGCTTTGTTTGTATTGTTGTTGTTTTTATTTTCTAATTTTATCTGTCGAATTTTAAAGTGGAGAACAAACGTATATCACTTCACAAAACCTTTTGTAAAAACAATCATTGCATCTGTTTGGTTTGATTTGCTCGCAAGCGCGAGTAATAGAGGGCGCTGTAAATATTTTGGCTCCGCTGATAGAGGAAAACTTCTATTTAGACACAAACCAGTGTACGATCGTTTGCAGAGAAACCAGTGGCGTTTTAAGCCAAAAAGAGAAAACGTTTTATAAGCGTTGAAGAAAATTGGCAATTCTGAATAACAGAATTAAAGGATGGAAAACACGAATAATAGTAACTATGAATTGCGCTAAGAGTTGGCAAAGGATTGGGAAAAGTGCGCTCAATAAGAGAGGAGAGGTGTGGCGGGTCAGGTTGTAATACCACGGAATGTTTTGAAACAGAAGGGTTTGAAGCGCACACGATAGATCCAGATGCCACAATATAGAAGAAGAAGGATTAATTTGGAGTGGCAGGCAAAGATTCATATGCGATATTGCAGACAAAAGAGATGTGGTTAGGAGTGAAATGCAACAACAAAACAAATTATTAACAATGAGTAGGGAGCGGATTTCCATGCAAATGTATGTTTTTTGGAAATGTTTTTAACAAAATTGATGAAACGACGAACCAAAAAAATTTCCTTAAAATTGCATTAAATTCTTAATGCATATTTCGCTTTAAATACATGTTGTGGCATATTTGCAATAAAATGCATATTTGTATGCATATTCTAAACTTTTTTGCTTTGAAAACATATTTTTACATAGTCACAAAAAAAAATGCATATTGAAGCAAATTATTTTTTTTAATTTTATTATTTTATTTTCTTGTTTCTTTTATTTCTTGATTTTATATTTCTAATTTGTTTATATTTTTATTATTTTTTTTTTTAATTTTTTAATGTGTTTGTATATTTTTTGCCAAATTTAGATGCATAAAAACTTAATGGTTTCTTTCGTCATTTTTTCTATTTATTTTATTTAAATTAATTGTATGTATTTTTTATATATTTTTTAAAAATTGTATATGCTAGTCCAGTAGTCAGTGGTAATAAACTTAACTAAACTAAAATGTTATTTTTTTAAATATCGTTGGTGTTTTTGTTTACTTTGTAAATTCATTAATTCGAATGTGTTCAATGAGAATTCTAATTTTAAATGTTTGTTCATATGTTATATTTTGTTAGTATTGTATTCTTTGTGTTGACAATAAATTTATAAACTTTTTTGGATATTTTTTTATTTTTAGATGCATATTTTCAAATTTTAGAAGCATATATTATGAGCATAACTATTTTTCATGATTTTTTTAATGTTTTTTTAATTTTGTTTTAATTTTTTAATTTTTAATTTTTTTATGAAAGCGATCCTAGGATTAGGTGAAATTGGATGCTAGAAAGTCAAATTTGAGAAACAAATAGGCCGATATCTATTAACCCTTTCGCTATTTTATTGCCATATGGCAACATGCTACTTTGTGGACGTCTGCATCCTCTATGGTTTCAAGAATAAATTTTTTGTTGGTCCTTAGAATAGTTTGAAGTTTTAGGAAAAATACGAAATTAATAAAATGAATAGTTAAGTTTAAAAAAGACACGCTTTTTTAATGGTATATCTTGACATAGTAAAGGAAGAAGAAGCAGAAAAAATTAGAGAACTTTTTAATTTGACGTTTTCTGTGAATTTAGACACTATTTTTTATTTTGGCTGAAGTAAATGAAGAACTATTCAAATTTTCGTTATGCGTAAAAAGTTTTATGTTTAAGTAATTATTACAGCCACAATGGTTGCTCTCATAGGAAAACACTCTAAAATACAGGGTCCGAATATAAAAATTAAAAAATGTCTTATGGAATGTTGCTAATATAACCACATAGAAGCCTAATACGTAAAATTAAAAATGTTAACTTCCCCCAGTACAAATCTGTAGTGAACGGGTTAATATAAATACAAATATAACAATAAGTGAGGAGTATTATACGGTTTTGTGTGATAGAAACAATGTATAAGAAAAAATAAAAGTAACGTAGGGCAAAATTAAGGATGATTGGAAGAAGATATCATGAAAAGATATTTACAAAGTTATTTAATATTTGTGAACAAAGCTTCTTATTTCATTCCAAAATGTTTATTTACAAACTATGACATGAGCAGAAAGTAGATCATGACCTCTACGTTTCATAGTGTTGGTGTGCAAAGCGTAGAATGCTAGTTTACTCTTTTAAACATTTAATAAACATTTACATTTTACAGATCAATTGACTGTTATGACCAAATGATGAGATCATTTTCAGTTTCCGCTGTGCGATTCGCATACAATGTACAAGTACCTATCTATGGTACGTACATACGTATGTACATATGTGGAGCACAAACACACATACACGTGATAATTCAGATTTGGATGCCACTAGTTGCTCGCAAATGAAATTTGCCCACGCCACACCAAACTAATGAACGACTGGCATTGAAGTCTAATTGTCGGCGAACTATTTCCCAAAAAGCACTTGTGAAATGCACTCGAATGTGACTTTTAAGTGGCCAGGGGGGGGGAAGGGCGTTTTCGCATCAGTACACAACCACAGTGCATTGAAATTCCGCAACTAACGAGAGCAAAAAATGAATAGTTATGAAATAGATTTCTAGAATTCTCTCACATGTAAGTAGGTACTAAATGAAAAATTTTCCACACACGCTTATTTGCAAATAAATTGAAATATGCCAAAGGCTTAGTTGTGCAATGTTGCATTTACATTTTGTAAAACCTGATCGATGTAATGCCATATGGATTAAAAAATGGTGACTCCCAGAACTGAGCTTTGATTTCTGATGCAACAGAAATTCCCGCCCAATGTAAATATGTTTTATACTTGAAGCTGTTGAGTGACTTCATTTCTTATCACTATATGTCTGATTTTGTATAGGTATTCAAACGGGTTTGATCAAAAAGCTCCGATATCCAATCTACGGTCAACAAGCCCACACTTCAATTCTTCCATACATGATACTAAATATTAACAACACATTACACTACTCGACACGAAAAATGCACCTAAAAATAAAAGTGTTTTCTAGACTAACTTTGGGGCCGCTGAACACGAAACTGAAAATCACAAAATTTTTTTAAGAAGCGTTTTCGAAAAATCTTCGAAAACCAGTTTTTTCCTGTTGTTTCAGTTATGAGCATATATCTCGTAAACGAATCATCCCACTAACACTAGCTGTCCGTCTGTCAGAAGATGATACCTTAACCTTTCCAGCGTTATACAGATTGTCCAAATCAAATGAGATTTGGGAAAGTTACTGACGGTGAAAGTTGTAAAAAAGTGAATTTTTCGATCAATTTAAAAATCAAAAATTTTCGAATGTTTTTTTTTATTGATAAAATAAGTTATCTCCTTTGGTTTTAAAATCTAAGATGAAAGATATATTATTTGAGCAAATATTAAGTCTAACATTAATGGAATTGAAAGAAAAATTACAAAGTTATGATGCACTGAGTGAAAACACCAACTTTACATTTATTACACCGCGCGAAAAATTTTTTTTTTTGCCGAGACCCATCCAAATATTGATAAAGACGTGAAACTAGAGGTCCTTCATAGTACCCTGGCATAGTCAGTTTTTCATTTTCTAACCCAAAAACCTTCTTAACTCTTTCGCTACAGGTTTTTACCGTTTAAATTTTACGTTTTAGGCTTCTATGTGGTTTATTAGCAACATTCCATAATAAATTTTTTAATTTTTATACTCGGGCCCTGTATTTTAGAGTGTTTTTCTATGAGAGCAACCACATCGTTGTGGCTGTAATAATTACTTAAACATAAAACTTTTTACGCATAACGAAAATTTAAATATTTCTTCATTTACTTCAGCCAAAATTAAAAAAAAAGTATCTAAATTGAAAGAAAACGTCAAATTAAAAAGTTCTCTAATTTTTTCTGCTTCTTCTTCCTTTACTATATCAAGATATACCATAAAAAAACCTGTATACTTCTCTTCTTTAAACTTAAATATTCAGTTTATTAATTTCGTATTTTTCCTAAAACTTCAAACTATTCTAATGTCCAACAAAAAATGTATTCTTGCAACCATAGAGGATGCAGACGTCCACAAAATAGCATGTTGCCATATGGCAAAATAGCGAAAGGGTTAAATGAGTTTAAAATTTTAAGGACATACACATTTCAAATATTTTTGGGTATTGATATGGGTATCAAATGAAAGAGGAAAATTGTCTCCTTTTAACTAAATTTGCTATTTTCGTGTATTTTCATCTATTTGTCTTGTATTTGGGGGGCTTTGTACCCCAACCCCCCATTCCCCCTGTGTGCGCCACTGGGTGTAAGTATTAATCAATAAGCTTTGGGAAATTCACCTAAGTAAATCACTTAAAAAACTGCAAGCTGCACAATCCATCCGATTCTAGTTAGATTTCAATGTACAACAACTTTTTTAAATAACCATCATTTCTTTAAATTACCGAATCAGTACAATTAACCGACCAAACAAATCAACCCCAAATCCTGGTCGTGTGAGCATGAAAATGTGAATGAACTCACAAACAAACCGATATTTTTTACTCCATTTTCATGTCTATAGACATTTACATAAGAAACTCTTCCGACAGGCTGAGGATTGCATGAGGAATGAAGTAGGCGCAAAGTATTCCCAAACAATACGCACACACACACATTTACTACATACTACGTGATTTTCTGGAAATTTCCGTTATTCCTGTTCCCAGCGCCAGGACACCATTGCGAGCTTATTGGGGAAAAATTGTACGTTTACGTGTGCGAAAGAGACGACTATAAAAGATGTGTGCGAAGTGCGCAGTTCAGTTGTAAAATTGCAATTTTTTGCACAAACAAAACTCGAGTGCTGGTGGAGAGTTGTAAAAATGGCCAAAACGGAAAGTCTTCTGCGTACTGTGAAAAGTGGGCGCTCCATTGGGGTAGTCACGAGTTGATGGGGGGTTGGTTGGGGGTTTGATTTACGGGCATATATTAACCCTAGCACACTGTTAAGCTCATTCTATTTATTGAGATTTTGCAGAGGACTTAATGCTATGCAAACGGGAAGTTGAAAAATTCGCACGAATGAGATTACCGCACCTCACATTTTTGCATTTCAAAGTTTTAACTTGACTTTTATTTGCCTTTTAAATAGTGTACAAATGGAAAAAATTATTGAGCAATTAAATTGAATATTAAGCTTTTTCGCGCTCAAAGGGAAATTAAAAACATATAAAATGTAGATAATGTGGAGCTTAGTGGAGGTTAGAGGTTAGTTTTTTTTTTAGCGTCAATTGTGTGAAAAGGTTCTACTTTTTTACCCTAAACAAAAACGTTTACGTTTACAGACAATCAGCGTTTAGAAACTGTCATGACTTGTTTCTTGAAACAAGAATTGCAGATTTATTGACATTTAAAATGATTCCTCTGACTTGAAGGCGGTATTTGTTTGACAACTTACCAGCGTCATTTTGTCTCCAATGTTTACTGATGATTGAACAAGCAAGAAAAATCGAACAAATGTGCGCTGTGCTAAGAAATCACATAGCTATGACCGCAGAGAACATTGGCACATTTACACAAATAAGAACATCACTGCGCAATTAAATTGCTGGGTGCTACGAACTTGTCTCTTATCTTTAATATCTCGCCAATTTGTGTAAATATGCGTTTAATGCCAGTCGACACTTCACTTTGTTTCTGTAACACACCAAAATCAAACAACAATTGTTTTTTTTTTTAATTGTTTATTATCACAACTTTGACAGTATCTACTGCCCGCAAGTTCACCTCGTCGGCTTGAGTGACAAACTGAAATTATGCCGCAGCGATTGGTTGTTGTAGTTTTTATATTTAGAACGAGTTTTTCTAGCCAACTACAAAAGCGTTCAGGGGTGAGAAATGCGCGCACGCGAAAGTTGCAGCGAGCTGCGCTGAGCAAACGTGCGAGCGCTTTTCCAGCGTGTCGAGGGAAGAGGGTGGCGCCAAAAGGGCTGCTTTTCCAATGGCGCAAATATTAAATTTCGCTCGGATTTAAAATGAGCTTTTTCATTGTATCATCTTCCCTTCGCGTTTTCATCGCATGCAGATGCAATAACGAGTTTCACCATATCGCGGCCGCTTTGCCGCTGGTTACGCCTTTTTATCGCGTACATAATTCGTTATTGCCAACCGACTAGTTTTGTTGCGACCTAAAGCGCTGGTGCTGGCCTACGCCCCCTGCGCACTCTGGCTGCTTCATCAACATGTTGGCACATTTCATTCTTAACGGTGTAGTTGCAATTTCCGCCTCGCCGCACGTGGGTGATGATGGAATACGAGAGACAAGGTCTCGAGAGCGCGTACACTTGGAGGAAAATATGTGTGAATTAGTGTCCGACCGAATATTCAGTTTCGGCCAAAAAATGACCGAACGGCCGAAACCGAAACTTTCTGGAATATTTTTTACATTTTATTGTGTAGCGAGTGACCAGCTACTTAGTTAGTGATATATAGTGAAAGGATGATGCACCAATGTAAATAAACTTCTTTTTTAGACTATAATAATAAATAATTTAATTTTGAATATTAGCGAGTAAGGTACGAAAGGGTGATTTTTTTATGTTTATGTTTTTAAAAAATGAATTAATTGTTTTTATTAATAAGTATTTATTTATGTTATGTTATGTTTGTTTGTTCTTTATTTACTCAAAGTAAAATTCGTTTGTTGAAAAATTGTGATTTTGATGCTTGATGTGGTGATTTTTATTTCAACTAGAAAGTTTCGGTTTCGGCCGAATATTAAAAAAAACTGAAACTTGGTTTCGGCCCAAAAAAGTGGTTTCGGCCGGACACTAGTGTGAATCAAAACTCTTAAAAACATATTTTTTCTGTGATCAAAATCGATTTCGATAGTTTGGAACCGCCGTCAATCCGTTGGTGTCAATGGTTACTGTAAAAAAGTGGCACTATCAGATATTACGGCAGAACCAAGGACTGATAATAGTGCATGTGATTTGCTTATTAGCTGGTGTTGTCATACAAGACATTGTTGATGTCATAAAAACCAAAAACGAATTGGAGCAGGATGTGGTCCACCGTCTGAGTCGTGCACGAATCACAAAACCCATTCTTAGCTACTTTTATATCAGATTGTATTATACAAATATTTAACTAATTACATTTAATTTTTACACAAAATTAAACCTTTTTTTATAAATCTTCAGCTCCGGCAGGAAATATGTTTGTTCATTGGTGCCAATCAGAAAACTATTTTTGAATACCAAATGCTTCGTACAAGACGTACGCAATATTATTAAGATATAGCTAGATTTTTCACCAACCAAAATAATTGCATTTAACTATTTCATATTTTCTCATTATTTACAAAATAGTGACAACGAAATAGTACAATTCAACAATTTGATTAATTACATACACATTTTAGCAATTGAAGGAACTAAATTGGCTGCGCTCTTTTGCAATAAACAGTTGGCAACGCGGAATTGCGGCAGAATTGTCAAATTGATATACATTGTTGCTTCTTTTCGCAGTTGTTACTACTTTTCCACTAGAATTGTGATGGTTGTCCCAGATGGATTATG
Source organism: Melieria picta (assembly GCA_964056695.1). Lineage (NCBI taxonomy): Eukaryota > Metazoa > Arthropoda > Insecta > Diptera > Ulidiidae > Melieria > Melieria picta. The sequence goes on along the minus strand of OZ057399.1, from coordinate 35,527,624 downwards.
ATTCAAAGCAATTGTGGACCATCCTTTTATTTATTGCTTAGAATCGATAGATGTCTTTAAAAAAATCACTCACATAAATGAAAATAAGCTCTCACATATTTCCGTTTCTACTACGCCGACCAGCGGGTTAACCCTAAGGGTTGCACGAAATTCAGTACGCATTGCGATACGCAGTGTGCCAAGCAAGTCAGAAAAAAAGGCGTAAATAAGAGAACGACGATACGAAAGAAAAACTACGAAGCAGTCTACGAAAGGAAATGGCAGAATTTGGGAAAATTTTTACGTGAAAAGATCAAAATTATCGCCGAGAATTTGATTAGACGAGTCTACAAGCGAGCAGAAAAATTTTGGTAATTGCGTTGTGAGGAAATGCCGAAGGTGCTGTGCGTGCGAATGCAGCGCAAAAGAGCAAAAGTGAAAATTGTGAAAATTAATTGAAGAAAAATTTCTGTGTGCGAAAATGAAAGATTCAAGTGCAAAAAAAGATTGAAAATGCCAATTGGCAAGAACGGAACGAAACGCGGTGATCGATTGTCGGTTTAGGGAGGTGTAGCGGTCGAGCTACGGCAGTGGTGCGGCGCTGGCGGCGCAATGCCAGCGAAGCCCCAAGTGCCACCTCAAAATGGTGCGAGTGCGAAATAGGCGGCCAACGGTAAAGCCACCCGGGACAGGAGAGAGTGCATGCGGCGTACGCAATACGCACGCACGAGCGACCGTACGCGACCGCTCCCGTATCCAAAAAAAGAAATTTTCTTACTAAAATCCAAATCGAAACATTGAGAAAACTTCGGTTACAAAAAGCGATAAAGGTTTTGGGAATTCATCGGTTACGGCCAATGCTGCTGGAGGGTATGGGTAAAAACTAATTGTGGTAGTTATTGGCAATGCTTTGCCATAAAAGGTGCAGTTGTTGCCTCCAGATGCACGTCGCACGAGAAAAGCGAGAAATGCCAACAGTAAAGGGAGGAATATGGTGGAAATTGTGCAGTGTTCACTCTGGAGCTACTTCATCGGTCTTATCATATGTGCTCCTCATTATCTGCACATTGTCGTTTTTGGTCTTGTTTGCTTCAGTTCAATTTCTTGTTATTTGCCTCGGATTTTGATGCGGCTGTTGGATTTATGTCAAGTCAAAAACTAGAGCAACAACAACCAGTAGTTAAGCGCCACTCTTGGAATGGGCTGCTTGCTATTGTTCGAGTGGGTTTAGGCAAGAGAATGGTTTCGGCGCAAGTGGGTGCAAAGGGCCATAAAAATGCAGCCCTTGTCATATCTCAATGCAATTCATTTTGGCAGAATTTTGAACTAATTTGAACACCTAAACCAAACCCAAGATCACTTAAGATTTCTCAGATTACAATATATTATTCGATTCCTTGATAGATCAGTTTTTCTAACAATTAGTACAAATTACCACATTGTGTATATTCATAATTTTGCAGTTTTCAACAGCAGAAATTGCTGACATTTTGAGTTTTGTGTTCTCAATGGAAAACGAGTAAAATTGCAAACTTTATGTCATAGTTTCGTCAAAGCTACAATATCGATGGATGGCTTTAGCAACACAGCAACCCTTTCTCGCTGATCGTGCATAGGAATTTCGTTTTCGTTATTGCGGCTTTCTCTATCATTCTCGCACGAAGCCCAATTGAACGTCGTTTATATGCCTAACAGTGGTGCCATATTGTAAGATAAGCAACCAATTGAACATAGCTAATAGTTGTGGAAAGTCCAATAGAAGTTAAAGCTTTAAAAATATGGAGGACTTAGGATTTAAAAATGTGGTGGTAACAGTAACTCAATGCATTTATCGCTTTTTGTATTGTTGTAACGCGTTATATCACAACATTCAAATAAAATAGCGCAAATACTATGAAAATTATTAAAATTAAAAAAATATTAAATTAAAATCTTGTATCGTTCTATTCAAAATATTGTCAATGAATAGGTTTATTTAGTTAGTGACAGTCTATTAACACTTGGTTTGTTTTACTCAAAACTAATTTGATAGAATTAATTTTATAAATTTAAAATAAATGTTTTCTCGGGATTTCGTGGATAATGTTCTGTATGAAACTCGACGCTCTGGTAACATTAGCGCGCGTTGCAAGTTGCCGTTTCGTGCATTTTCGTCGCTGAAGTCAGTGCGCGTTCGTCTCTTTCGGTTCGGTTCGATCGACTCTGTTGCCGTCGCAGCTATTTTCTCGCGTTCAAGTGTTCTGCTTTATTTCCATCAACAATTATTCCAATTTTCAATACATTGTTGTTGTTGTTGTTTCCCTTGAAAACGAAATTGGACAAAATTAACCAAAAAAAAAAATCGATTGAAAGAAAATAAAATAATTATGCAGAGAAAATCGTTGAAGTGGCAATAACAGCAACAGTAACACCGACAATAATAACAAAGGCAATAATAATAATCACGGCTTCGGCAGCGGCAGCAGCAGCAACAACAACAATAACAAGAGACGACATCGACGGAATTGCTATGAACGTTGCAAAGAGGCAAAATTTCTTTTTGTGCTACAATGAAATTTCGTAAAGAATTGGAATTTTTGTTGGTGAAAGAGAAAGAAAAAGTCAAAGTAGATATAGAAGAAGGAGAGAAGCAAGACACAGAAGCAGACGAAAGCGAGTGCATAGGCAGAAGCAAGGCGAAGGCACAGAGGCGGAATTTGAACGACTCGGTGTGAATTGTCGACAACAGTGAAGACGTTGGCCGAGAAAGAGCACCAAAAGCAGAAACGATTAAAGCAGTAAAGGAAGAAGCAGCAGCTGCAACAGCTAGAGCAACAACGAAGCCGCAGCAAGGGCGCAAACGAACGAATTAGTGGCAGAAAATAAAATAACAAAAAATACACGAGTCAAATAAGAAAACTGTTGGAAAGTGCAGTGAAGAAGTGCAGTGAAGTGGAAAAGACGAAATGCGATAAAATTTTGTGGGAAAGCGTTGTGAGTAAAATAAACGTAGTGCAGTGAGGAAAAAGCGAATTTTTGTCGTAAAGTAAAATACAGCAGAAACGAGAGAATTGTGTGTGGTGGCGATTAAACGGCATAAAGTCAGCAATTAATGGCAACAACTCAACGAAAACAACCACCGCCACAACAACAATAACCGCAGCTATAACTACAATCAGTAAATAATCGTGAGAAAAATTGCTCGACTCAAGAATACAAATATATATAAATCCGATAAAATTGTGCAAATTGTAAAAGTTTCATACACTCTACGCCCCCTACACACTCCACCCCTACTGCTGCTGCAACGATTCATTAAACTTTAGCGCAACACTCAATTCGACTCCAACCAAGCGTTAAACATTTTCAAAATTACTGCAAAAACAAACTACAATAACAAAGAAAAAGCAAACAAGCCAAAAGTAGCCAACAGCATTTGGAGGAGGAAAAGTCTTGTTCGTGGAAAATCACTCGGAAGGAGGCTCTGCCTAGGCGATCGTTACATCACCCTCCGGCCTCCCCCCCATTCTTCGCTCAGCAAAGCTAAGCGATCGTTTCGCGGACGTTCAGCGCCCCCAAACTGGATGAGCGTTGGCTGTCTGGCGGCAGCGCAATTTCCGCGAATACAAGCAACAATTACAACCCAACAACAACTATTAAAGTAGCAGCTAAAACCGCCCGCCGCCCAACATGACCTCACTGGACGTGCGCAGCAATTCGGCCGTGATGAAGCGTGCCGAGCAGCTGAAACGCTGGGAGGAGTCGGACACGAATCGGCAGCCACCAACGCCGCGTCCCGAAGTGGGGCGCAAAATCAAATTCTCATCGGGTTGCGTTTTCCTGGCCGCCTGCTTGTCCGGGGACCAGGAGGAGGTGGTGAAGCTGCTGGAAAAAGGTGCCGACATCAATACCGCCAATGTGGACGGACTCACCGCACTGCATCAGGTAAATATATCCATCCCCGGATTACTTCGGCTATTCGGCTAGCACAAGGTTACGGAGGCCACTGTCCTTTTAAACCAAATTAAACTTGATCACTAAGCTTTGTGTATGGCTCACTGAATTTAATACCAAAAATGTGTAAAATATTGTTATATTTCTGAGAATTTCCGGTTAGCTCTATTTAAACACTGAATGGTTCATTGACCTCTGTGTTTTTGGAATATAGGAAACTTCGTATGTAGGTCAGACAGAAACTGGACAAGATCGACGAATTTTCATCCTCCATCTACTAAGAACTAGAAAAACAAAATAACGTCGTTAGCGATCATCCCGCTTCGAGCAGTTACAATCAGTGTTCCTGTGTTTTGGCGGCGTTGTGATTGCAACCACAGCGCACTGTTGGCTGGCATTAAACTCAATTTCGCCAGTGCCAGCGCATTACGTCAGAGCCGCTTCAAGAACTCGAACACTAAACCAAAATAAACGGACACTCGCACAAATGTGCGCACGCACGTGAATGCGGCCAACACGTCAGAACGACTTGTGCTCGTCTGCCGTGCGGTGTTATGAAACCATGCCCCAAACTGCGCCGTCGAACCCACTCTCGGCGTCGCTGCCTGTCCCATGGCCCAGCGTCCACCGCCCGTCGATCTGCCTACTGTCGGCGTCCGATCAGTCGGCGCTGGCCGGGCAGTGAAATTAACAAATTCGTTTCTAATGCAAGTCGACGATTTACAAAAACAGCCAAAAAGCACTATTTTTAAATTAAAGTGAAATTAAGTGAGTTTTTCGTTGCTTGTCTGGTTGCCTTTTCCTCCACTTTTGTTGGGTTTTTGCGAACCGACAGGGATTTATTTTATTTTTAAATTTGCATGCCGCTTTTCAAGCGGTTCATTCAGCATTCATTTGGATTGAGAATTGTTGCGTGTTGGTGCGACTTGCTACTGCATAATATATCTGAAATCGTTGAGCTTTCCGCTGCGGCAAATTTAAAGCGGATGGGCGATTGAAGGGAGCTGGCATCCGCCGATTGATGTCGCTTCGTAATCGCAATTTCGTATAATATATCGCTTAGCTGCTAGCACTGGGGTCGAAAGAATAGACCAGAGCAAACGTATTTTTCTATTCAGCTTTGAGTGAGTTTAATTTTATCTCATATTTATTGTCTTCACTCGATCGCTTTGAAAAGAAGAAACGAATGTACAACGGGGGAGGGTCAGGCGCAGAGGAGACGACATTAAAAAGTTTTAAATTACACAAAGATAACTACAAACATGCTTGGCGTTGTAGTTTTTCATTCTTATATTTTGTATATTTTGCTATTGCTTTGTTTTTCGTCCCTTCGCTCTCTCTTTCACTTGTTTCACAGTTTGATTTTTTCAAAGAAAAAATTACCTGAAGGCAGAAGAAAATTCTAAATATGTGTTTTCATTAATATTTGGCTGGCAACAACAGTGCGTGCACATTGTTGATGCAATGTTGACGGAATTTAGACTGAAGTTTTTATTTAGGAATAACAAAGAAATGAAAGTTTTCAATGGAAAACTGGTAGTTTTAGTAATTTTCGCCTGCTTGAAATAGTTGTCGCGAATAATTAGATGAGATAATGTGGTTTTATAATGTTTTTCTACCAAATTGTACAATGAAACAGGTTTTATTTTGTTGAACTCTTATGTTCCTAAATTTGCCAGTCACATTTAGAGCTTGACGGATAGTAATTCCGTACAATTACAGCCCCTCGTCTGATCTCTCGCAATCGTTTTGATAGTCAAGTCAAGTTTTACAAGAAGTATTTTCATTGCACCAAACTGATTGGTGTTGGTAAAATTTCGAGTTGCAATAGCGCAGACTTAGTGATTTGTGTGTCGCACAACAATTTAGAGTGCCATTGATTCCATTTCTCAATCAAATAGAACCATCCATTAATCATCGAACGGATGATTAGTTCAATGGTTTCGTACCAAAAGAAGAAAATTTCATTTAGCGGACAGCTTGCGCCCTTCGAATTCCTTTCATTAGTTCAAACTACTGAAGTACTACACAATCTCATTCATGAGTATGACATCCATTGACTCGTTCATTCATTGAATTCTGTTTGTCCCCATTTGCCATTCGCACCTCGTATGCACGCACAATCCAATGTCACAGTCAATAACGCCTCCTCCTGGTAATGCTGCGTGTGCAAAATTTCAGTTGCTTTAGTTTTCTCCTCTGCAATGCGAAGGTGAAGGCAACATTGTTGATGCTTTAATTTTCAATTTTAAAATTGTCGCATGGACTGTGTATGCGCAGTGACAGTCAGCAGTGATTTTCCTTGCGACATGGCTGCGAGTGTGAAATAAAAAAAATAAAACAGCTAATAAATTTTCGTCAATTTTGAATGTTTAAATTCACGTATCGCAGCAGCTCAAGGATAACGTTCATGTCGCCGCCAGCGTGGCGAGTGGGCAGTTCATGCAATTGCGCCAACCGACTTGAAGATGTTTGTTTTTTTGCACAAAATATTTGCGGCGTTTTTCCATTTTTCATCTTCCATTGGAAAATTCAGTTTCAATAAATTTTAAAATTATGTTGTCAGTTTTGCAAATTGCAATTACAATAACAATAACAAATGATTGTTGTGATTGCAGTGCCTAATGGCAAAGCAACGCTTGTCGTTGCAGTTGTGTGCGTGCTTTTGTTGCTGTCGATTGTCTACTCGCATCTGACAGCTACAAAATTGTTGCAATAATAACAACAACGTCCTGCTCACTGCCTGTCATCTAGCGCGTTTGGCTAGTGGATAAACTTCGCAAAGTACGCGAATGCTTCTGCCCGGCTGACTCGGTCGCTTACTCGCTGACTGGCGGGCGGGCGGGCAGGCTGGCAGCTAACGTTTTGATTGTAGCGATCTGCGTCGCTTTGCGGATTTGTTTGTTTCGGCTGGCGTAGAAAACAACAAAACGATTACTGACGTGTTTTCTAGCCTTGGCCCGGTTTCGCAGGCGTTTTTCGTACAGAAATCAAACATTTCGCAGGAGATAGCAACATCGCAACACACCACAGCACAAAAGCAACGCGTTTGCGCAGCGAATCATTGCGATTTTCTTTGCTTTTGTTGGCTGAATTTTCATTTGATCGTTGCAAAATTATTTGGACGCAATGTTTGCAGTTTTGAAATATTTGGCAATTCGTTGCCAACGTCTGTCTTTAAGAAATTAAATTTGCTGTTGCTGCGTTGAAATGAGACAGTTGTTTATTGCCTCAAATCCCACTCGCTTTAAACTGAACCGATGTGATCAGGGTTCAAGGACTTATTGGCCTGAAGCTTTAAGCATTTTCGTCTTTCGATTGTTCATATTGAGCTTAGGACTGATTCATGGGAGCATCTATTATGGTATTTGGTTTAAAAGTAGTACGCAGAACCCACCCCTGCCCTCCCAAATAAAATCCTGTGTGCGCCACTGCCACTACTTACAACTCTAATATAGTTGGGAGTAATAGTAATATTGCTAAGTATTAAAAATTTTTTTTAATATTAAAAAAAATATTAAAAACAATATTTAAAAAAATATACAGTCGTGTCTGGATATAGTGAACTAATTATTGCAAGGCCTGTTCACAGTATTGAGGTTGTTCACTATATCAAGGTTAACATTTTTGTTCAAAAACTCGTTTTATTTGCTCAAAATACACTTTTCGCTTTTTGCTTGAAATTGCTTTCAAAATTTTGTTCATGATTTAGAGGCTCCATGTCAAATTTTGGTGTTCACTATACCCAGACACGACTGTATACATATATATTAAATAAAAAATAGAAATATTTAATATTATTGGCGCCTTTCATTAAAAAAATAAAAAAAATGTACGCTGATCAACACAAATTTGCCAGCAACGAACTTTTAGCGCTGCGAATATTTTTTCTTCTACAAGCCTGACAGATGGCAACCAACTGTGCGCTGACAAGTATTCACAAAAAATACGATTTTTTTGCAATGCCATTTTTACGTAAGTGTTTTAAAACAAATTTTCACGTGTTTTGTTTTCATTCGTTGCCGTTTGAAAGAAAGCGTTTAAATATTCTCTCGCGATTTTCTTGAAGAATGCGGAATTTTGAATATTTGGCGCTCAAATCGATGACGACAACAAATGTTGGAGACAGTGTTGTGGGCGCGTTAAAGTGCTAAAACCCAAAAATAAAAGCAACAACCAACAAGACAGCCAAAGCATTCACGCTGACGCGTGAATTATGAAGTTGATGCTTACAGTTTTTATTTATTTTTTAACGTTGCTAGTGCGAGATTGCTGCACTCTTTCGTTCCTGTCCCCGATGCCTTTACTCGCTTTATAGCCGAAGGCTGTTGCGGCGTGCAGGCAAAGAGACGTGCCGTTGTTGCTGTTGCTCTTTGGTCGTTTAAATTGTGGCCTAAAAATAAGTTATTCTAATTTGTTGCAAAAACAAAACATCGCAGTTGATGGAGGGAATCTGGCCCGACGCTCTGCTCGCTGCCAGGACGCAGCACGCCATGTGCCATGTGCTCGCGCTTCCCACACCGCGCGCCAATGGGCCTTGCGAGTTTTGACCATTGCGCCACGTTGCGTAGAGCGAATTTTATTGATCTGTCGCAATGTCGTTGCGCATTTCACTTCCGCAAAGTCACCAAATGTGGATGAAAAGTGTGTCGATTTTTATGCTTCCGTGCCGTTGTCGTTATTTCTGCTGGATTTTCCTTTGCTTGGTATGCAATACATATCTAATTGAAATTATTTCGTTCTTGAATGTTTGCAACAGCTTCGCTTATTGTTGTTCCCACGCAACGCTACTCGGCTGGTGGGCCGGTTGCTTTTCAGTTGTTTCTTGTAATTTTAAATTTTAATTCTATATGTTTTTGTTTGGTTTTGTTGGATTTATTGGAATTAATCTTCTGACTTATTCCGTCTTATGAATTCATATAGACCGTTGTCCGTATGTTTATTCGATTTATTTATAGACTTACACATTCATCTGTTTTACATTTTCAAATGTATATTTTTATATTTTGTTTAATTTCGGTACAAAATTATAGCCAAATTTATATTTATAGCAAGCCTTAGAAATGCCTAATAACGATTTGTAATCTATAAATATGAATATAAGTTGTTATTTTTTTTAATTCAAAAATTACAATTTTGTATTTTAAATATGTTGAAGGTAGATAGATACCTTTGGCTCGACCCAAAACTAAATCTAATTTGAGCTGTTGTAATTATTATACAGAATTGAACTGTAGCTCCGCAGTCACATGTTCTCGAGGGCTATCTCTGCTTACTTAACTTTTCCTAATAGCTGGACTACAAACTGCAGTAAAACCTCCCCTCTCCCTGTCTCTTTTACGCATCTTTTTCAATTAGTCACACAGTCAGTGATCGTGTGGCTTCCTTTGGTGGAACCCATAACCAGCCATCATACTAAACACTTTCACTATTAGCAATCACCAGTCATGTGCCAAGTTAAAAGTTCTAACCTCAAACTTGCGTTCAGTTGTGGCATGCCTCATGTTTGTTGCCGCTCTTGTTGCAATATTGCAAAATTCGTGCGTGCACGCACTGTGCTTATATGGCGCGCATCCGAATGCCGATGCGGCTCGTGTCCCCCTCCGTTGGGCGCCTGTTCATCATGCTCGAGTAGAGTCGTGCGTAGCATGTCAAATGATTACTCAAACCCACACACACACTCGCACCCAAACTGCACAACACATTTTTCTTGATTGTCGGCCACCGTATTGTGTTCTATTGGCCAAATCGTACGCATGGGGCACGATTTTTTACGATCCAATATTTTATGTGCTCGATCGCGGTGCGCCGAATAGTGATGCGTTGTAGTAGCCGAACGCTTTTCAACAAGATGCCAGCCAGCGTGCTGCACGCTAGTTGGATCGGCTGCTTTTGGATCGCGATGACGAAAGCGTTAAATTTAAATCCACATATCTGTGTCTAAAAGTTTTCAAACAAAAAAAAAGTAGCAAAGTTGATCTGTATTGAACTGTAGTAAAAACATATCGTAACATGTACAGATCGATAGCTAGAAAATGGATAAATAAATAAATGTATCTTGCTCTTGACGTCACTGGCATCTTTTTTCAATCCATAGTGTTTGGTTTGCATTTTTTGTTTTGGTTTTCTATTAAAAACTTTTATTTTGTGTGATACTCATCGTTGCAGTATAGATTAAATGAACTAATAAATATTGACAAAGTACATAAAAGAGAAAATTGTTCGAATAGTGATGCTGTCGTGCATATTTGAGAAAATAAAAAATATTAAAATTTAATTGAATTTATTCTGTTTGGATCAATTTTATTTTGTATTTTATTTGTTGCTCAAGATGTAACCAAAATTCAAACTTTGACGACTTGTCAGTGAATTTTCGAAAACAATAGCACCCTCAACTTTCTGTCCTTGTATATCTAATGTCAGAAATATGCGTTGGGGTTGGGCCGTTTAAGCATGAACAATTGGTCATGCATAGGTAGATAGGTAGGTAGGAGTTATGCTTAAGATCGTTCACTCATTGAACCAGTTGGAGCTTCTCACGTAGTCTAGTAGATTGTGAATAGTCTTACTGGCAGATGTTCTAGACTGTTGAAGAAAAAGCTGTACAGAAGATTCTTTTTCTTCTGGATAAAGCAGGACAAGTGTGTATATGGAAGTATATTTTCTTTTCTTCCTCGTCCACACAGCTGCGACCGAAATCGTTTGAAAACACCGTGCGACAAAATTTAAAAAAATTTTTCACACCGGAAAAAATCCATATGGGCGTGAAACTAGAGAGCAAACATAGTAATACTGCGTACTCAGTTTTTTATTTCTACATCCTTTGTCCTTTTAAATTATTATCTATTTGTGAAAGTTGTTGTCTGTCAAAGTTTTAATCCTTTATATCCTTGAAAATTTACATCGAATTTTCTTGAAAAGTAAATATGTTAAAACCCTAAATCTCCTTGATCACGTGTCAAAATTTCATTATTCTCGCTTCATTGATTTTGTATCTTTTTATTATTTAAAATACTGATACTCAAATAAATTAGAATTTTTGTACTTCATTAGAATTGCAGCTTCCGCCTTTTTTTTTAATAACTTTCGAACTAATAAAGTTAGTGTAATGAAATTTCGACACGTGATCAGGGAGATTTTGGGTTTTAACATATTTACTTTTCAAGAAAATTCTATATAAATTTTCAAGGATACAAAGGATTAAAATTTTCAAAGAACCTTTTTCATATCCTTTTTTTCAAATAGATTAAAAATCTATTTTATTTAAATTCTTGAGCCTTTCCTCTTTCATTTGATATACATATCGCGATATTCTAACGAGGTTAAGTATTTTTTATATATTTTTTATTTTTCATCCCCTTCAAAATTTTGAAGTCCCTTTAAAGGGACAAATGATGTAGAAATGAAAAACTGAGTACGCAGTATTACTATGTTTGGTCTCTAGTTTCACGCCCATATAGATTTTTTCCGGTGTGAAAAATTGTTTTTATTTTTGTCGCACGGTGTAATATGTAGTCTTTGAAGGTATGTAAAACATGCGGTCTTTGTAGTGTTGAACGTGTGAAAAATGTAGTATCACAAAGGGCCCATATGAAGGCCGCCACTTTAACCTAACCTAACCTAGTCCAACACAACAACCAATGCACCAACGCAACGAACACAACTAAACCACATTTGTTACTGCAACGAATTAAATATTTTATTTCTCAGAAAAATTTAATTCTTTCGCGCTCACAGCGATGCTGCGCGCACACATCGCTTGTGACATTCGCCGGCGTCAAATGCGAAAGTGAAATTCCTTCTAATGAGAAATTCTTCAGATACATTGACTGCAGCAGCAACGACTGGCCGCAGCAAACGTCGAATTCGAAAGTGTTTTGTTGGCATGTTTGTTCACTTTTTTGTTGTATTCGCTGTATTTTTATACAAAGGCATAAGTTGGGTTGTTTGTGTTTTTTTCTTTATTCACCATCAACGACGGCATATAATAATAGCGTCTATTAGCGCAAGTTTAATCAAATAAAGTGTTATTCACCCCATTGGTTGCTCAAGCACAGAGCGCATCCCTGAGCCCCGCGCCGCGTCGCATCGCATCGCATCGCTTTGCGCTGCTCCGTACCACACGATGCCAAACGGCTGCAAGTAAAAGTGGAAATGGTCTGGGTATTTATTGCGTGAATGTAAACAAATGCCAAACGGAAAGAAACAACTATGGCCACAACAACACAACAACAACAGAAACAAAAACAACTAGCTTATTCACAAAAACGCAGAAAACAATAGCAAAGTGATTAAGAAGAAAACACGCCTTACAAAACTCCACAAACAACTACAACAACAAAAAACAACAACAACAACGATAGCATGGGCCACGACAATGGCAATTAGAGAGAAAAAAATCACGTATACGCCACCGTCAGCCATTGCCGTCACATGCTAAGTAAGTGTACGAATACATATGCTTTGAATGTGGATTCAGTGTTTGTTGTTGTTGCTTTTGTCGGCGTGCATGAGACACGACAAGTGTTTTTTCCAAATTTGATAAATTAATAAATATTGAATGAATTTCGTAGCTGGCACAAAAAAATGCATTTTTATCATTTTTAGTTCGCTTTTTTTTTGTTGCATTGGCAGAGTTTTGATTCATTGCTTGCTTATTGCCAAAGCTGCTTACTGCACGGGCCATGCCCGCAGAAAAATGATTTGTTGCCGACAAGATTGCACCCCCATTGTTTATCATCGCCATCAGCTGAATCGACAGCAATCGACAGCATTTTCGTGGTCCGTACTCCGCGACGTGTTCTTAGCGTTCGCCGGTGCTGAATTGCTTTTTGCCAGCCGTTGACCTGCCGGCGGGGTACTTGCTTGCTTCCGTCTGCAAGATAAACACTGGCGGCGCGTTATGCGCTTTTGTGTGTCAATACTTTGAAAATGTGCGCGCACCGACCGGCAGTGAGTGCCAGTTATGCGTGACTCAGTCGGTTTCAGCGGCAGTCAGTCGGCGCCCGTTGCAACAATCATAATTCCCTGCAAATTCTGCACGATTCCCATATTCATTTGATTTTTTCTGGAAGTGAGCAAAAATAAAAATAGCAAAAAAACAAAAACCGGCAAATAAGTTGCAAATGTGGAGCGCGCATTGGCTTCAGGCTCCAATTGTTGTCTACGCACGTCTCGCTCAGCCGACTCGACTCGGTGTTTACGTCGGTGCTGTTTACATTTTGTATTTGTCGGCATTGTCGGAATTTGTTCGTTTACATTAGCGGTGCTTTTCCGCTGTTTGTGTGCTATAAATTCGTATACTACACACTGATTGATTTTCTACTTATTTGCATGCGCCATTTTTCTTGCAAGGCGTGTAAATATTTATTTGTTGTACAACATTTTGTCTGTAGCAAATTGGGGGATAAAACGGCTGCAAGCCTAATGTTACGTAAGATCTCAGTTGCTGCAGTGTTCAGCATTTAGTATAAATTATCCGCTTGACTGTTTTCGTGGCGGTTTTTGAAAAATTTCAATCTTGAATGATTTATCATTTTTGTTGTCGCTTCAAAAAACTTGTTCGACTTATCCATCGTATTTTTTTTTCAATTTGAATACTAAAAAACCGCATAGTGAAATAAACCAAATGATCCAAGTGAAGACAGCACTATTATTTTGACAACCTCTTTTGTCAAATTGTTTATATCAAATGTCGTTTCTATCATTACACTACTTGAAATATTTGTACCTGCAAAGGGCCTTAGAAAAATAAATGCTATGCATAGGTGAATATTTTATTTATTTATTTATTTAAAGTAATCCAGAAATTTAATACAATTCGTACAGATTACAACGAAATGTAAATAAAATATACTCAATGTACTAATAATTTATGTAATAACAATTTGAAATGGTTTTCCGAATGGTTTTCGTTTCTATCATTAAAATACTTGAAATAATTGTACCTGAAAGGGGCCTTAGAAAACTAAATGTTATGCATAGATGAATTTTTTTTTTTTATTTATGTATTTATTTATTTAAAGTAATCCAGAAATTTAATACAATTCGTACAGATTACAACGAAATGTAAATAAAATATACATAATGTACTAACAAATAAATTCATTTAATAACAATTGGAAATGGTTTTCCGAGTAAGAGAAATCTAGAACAAAAGAATTTCAGAGCAAATTGAATTCCTTTAGGGTTCTAAAAATCGGAGCATAAGTAGCGTAATTAGTTCTTACCCGCTCCAAAGAGAAAGTGACATGATATTTCTTTATATACTTGTACAACTACAAGACAGAGTACCATAACACAAAAAGGCAGTTTCTATTTTTGTTTTATTTCGCGAGAAATCACAGTGAAAATTTTGACTATTTCCAATTCATCATTTTCATTTTTAATTCACTTGATTTTTTTTTTGATAATTTTACCGGTTAAGTTTTTTCATATACAGTGAGCATTCTTTATAAGCAACCTTTACACAAGCAACATTCTATTGAAGCAACCTCTGCATTAGCAACTTTTGTTATTCCAAAATTTCTGTACAAGCAACCATAGTTTTATTTTTCATTTTAATTTTCATTCTTCCGTAAAAATGGAGAAGAAAGGCAGAGTATCAATTTCTTTGAAAACAAAATTATTAATTTTAAATGAACTCCAAGATGGCAAGACACCGACAGAGATCTGCAGAAGCTACAACATCCATAAGTCGACTTTAACGAGGATAAAAAATAATAAAGAAAACTTGGAAGAATTCGCCTCAAAAACGTATGTTAATCAAAAAAAAATTAAGCGAATGAAGCCATTAAAAAATCCTGATCTTGATGATAAACTATACGCATGGTTTTTACTACGGAGAGAAGCAAACGAATTGGTTTCAAACGAGATGCTCAAAGTTAAAGCACTAGATTTAAAAAGGTCACTCAATGGACACGAAGAATTTTCAGCCAGTGATGGCTGGCTTGATAAATTCAAAAAACGCCACGGCATAAGAATTTTGACGGTTTCCGGTGAAAAACTTTCCTGCAGTGCTGAGAGTGCTGCTACATTTACAAGCGATTTCAAAAAGATTATTGCCGAAAATGGGTTTTTACCGGAACAGATCTACAATTGTGACGAAACCGGTCTGGTTTACAAAGGTTTGCACAAGAAAACAAACGCTACCGTTTTCGAAAAAACTGCTGTAGGACGGAAATCCATGAAGGAAAGGGTCACCATTATGCCTTGTGTAAATGCAACTGGGACGCATAAACTCGATTTGATGATGATTGGAAAATCTAAAAATCCTCGGTGTTTTAAAAATGTAAATTTACCACTGTATTACAAATCATCCAAAAATGCTTGGCAAACTTCTGCGCTTTTTAAGGAGTGGTACAACGATTTATTCATCCCTGAAGTTTCTCGTCACTTAGAAGCTAAAGGCTTACCAGTAAAAGCAATTTTATTGGTCGATAATGCCACCTGTCATGGGACAGCAAACACTTTTTCCCATGATGAAAACTTTAAGGTTATTTTTTTTCCACCCAACAATACACCCTTGTTGCAACCACTTGACCAAAATGTCATAAAATCCCTTAAGCAACGGTATCGAAAGCACCTTCTGTCAACACTCTTGGCGTTATGTGTAAACGGCAATAACGACATGGTCTCAGCTCTTAAAAATATTAATTTAAAAGACGTGGCATTTTTGATAGTTGAAGCCTGGAATGATGTCCCACGATCCGTTGTCATGAGTTCATTTAAACATCTGTTTTCATCGATCGACGCAATAGAATTTAATATACCGGAAAATCATTTTGTGGACGAGGACGATATCCCCCTGACTAGACTGTACAATTTGGTAATCGAAAATGATTTAACTGAGAACGAAATAATGGAATGGGCGACTGGTAGCAACGAGAGAAGCGTACTTTTTGAAAGAGAAAATGAAATAGCAAATGACGAGAGCATCGCGAACGAAGAGGGTCATATGGAAGAAGAGAGCAGAATCAGCATCGATAATGTGATAGATTCCTTCAACACCGCGGTAGAATGGGCAGAGGAAAATAACCTTACAAGCAATGAGATCTTGTTTTTGCGACGAATTCGAGAAAAAGCAGTTCTTAAAAGACTTAATTAATATTATTTTAACTATGTAATAAAATATAAAACTGCTTATTTATCTGTAAATCACAAAACTGATTTTTCTTAAAATTTATACTCCTTTTTTCTATATAAGCAACTTTTTCTACATAAGAAACTTTTTTGAAAAAATTGGTTCAGATTAGTTGCTTGTATAGAATGCTCACTGTATTAGGTCTGCTTGGGCACGGATAATTTGTACAAATTTTTACTGGATCCTGTTTGTGACGCCAAGTCTCTTGCGACGAGAGAGAAACTGAGAGCGTACTACTGTATTTCCACCGAGCGTTTAAATGCATTTAAAAGTTCTGTTAAATTTGAGAACTGTCAAGCGTTTGCCACCGAAACTGAGTTAACTCCAACAGCTGGTTTTTGTTGACATTTTTATTTGGAAGTAAAATTTTGCATTTATTTCTGTGCAGTCACAGCTATGCCGATCGCCGCCATCTCCTTGTATACGTATGTGTGGTTTTTGTAGCCCATCCATTGCATGAAACCCACTCCACTTTCCTTCTCAACAGTCCAGGAAAGTCTGCGTTTTCATATTTTTGAAAATACATTTCATTCGTCAATGTTTATTTCATTGGTGAAAGTTGTCAGCTGATTGATACCAGAGCTGTCTGAATTTTTAATGTCAAGAGGGTTCATGAGAAGTTCCACTTTTTTATTTGCTTTTTCAGCATTTGTCATTTGCAAATGATAGAAGTATTAACTTCGTTTATTACGAGAAACATCTCTATGCGAAAAATGCAAGCAGAAGTAATTTTCTTAGCAAAAATCCTGACACATAGAACATAAATCAAATCCTCTCATCTTGCTGCGGTTGCAACTGCAAAACTGTCAAAATGTTTGCATTTGAGAATACCGCTCCCGATGTTAACATAACATTTTCTGTTAAGACGTCTGTAAACGGCAAAACTGAGTTAACTCAGTTTCAAAAGTGAGTTAACGCACTTTGATACAAAAACAATTGCATGGGAATTTGAGCATTTAAATGCAATGTTAACCCATTGCTGCCTAATGGGTAAAAATTTACCCATGAAAATTGACTTTTTAAAAAAATCACAGAAAAGTTCGTGGTAGAGATATCTCAAAATCATTGATAGGGATGGTTGGGGTAAAGATGGAACTACCTTAGTCTAGTGGAGGTCACCCTAAAATTCCGCCATCTAGCAAGAGTTACCAGACTCCAAAAATTGTGAATTTTCCGGAGGTGGAAAATGTGGCGAAACGTAGTGGCCTTAGAACTTCACAACAATCTGCCTCCTAACTCACCTGTAAACAATACAACTTTTGTTCACGTGTTTAGCTGATCACTTCAAAAAGTATGGAAAAAAGCTACCATTGCTGCGTAATGGGTACAAAATACCTAATGAATATCTCAGCAACGTGCAGAGATAGAAAGCTGAAATTTTGTTTCTGATTATTTTGGGTCAATTCCAGGTCGTGTATGAAATTTTATCAGAATCGTATGGGCGGAACTGGTACTCGGCTTTGATGGGTTAAGTGCATTGCATGCGTTAAATGCATTTAAGGCCCGGAGGAAATAGGCTATTACTCTCCTGATATTTTGTACTGGATAATTTTTACTTGAAACGTTCCCAAACAGACCTATTTCTTTACTTTTTGCTTTGATATTGCGAATTTTTACAACTGACAGTACTAGGATCCCTTGGTTTATTTCACTATGAAAAACCCTGGTCACATTTTAACAAAAACGAATAGTGCATTAAGATATGAAATAACGATTTGCAGTTGCAATCGGTAAATAGCAAACAGATTGAGCTATGTTTAATAGCTTATATGGTTATTCATCAATATTTTTATTTTGTGCAACCCATAGAAATTCTATACAAATAAGTGAAACAGCAAAGAGCATCAGAAAAGACAACCCAATAAATAAATAAATATTCTCTTCCAAGTATGATAGCATAGAACAGAAGCCGTTATCAGAGCAAAACTGTGCAACTTTGCATAAAAAGCCAACAACACAAAATTTATAATAATAATGTATGGAACTGAAAACGCAACAGTAAAAACAAATGCAGACACGAATCGGTTATCTTTTTCGTATGGGCTAATGCGGCTGTTGCTAGTTCAACGGTACGCACTGTGCGCTAGATCGGCTAGCTGGAACGCCCGTGCCGCTCGACGACGCCGGCGCTTCATAGCTCGTACATTGAATGGCGATGATATCATCGTCTTTGCCGGAAATCTTTATGAAGTTTGTTTGAACTTTATGGGGCTTCAGTATGACTGTTTACTGTTACGTATTTTCATGTTTACTCGCTTATTTTTGCGTTTTCGTTTTTTACTTTCTATTGAGGCAGGGGGACACTCGATGAGTTTTATGAGAAAAACCTCTTCGAGTGAAGATCGTCACTTAACCAATTACAGATTTGAATT
Organism: Melieria picta; assembly: GCA_964056695.1. NCBI lineage: Eukaryota > Metazoa > Arthropoda > Insecta > Diptera > Ulidiidae > Melieria > Melieria picta. The sequence continues at coordinate 35,509,198 of OZ057399.1, read as the reverse complement.
GAATACCGGGTTCGATGTAGTATCTGAAGTTGCTGGATATTAAAATACTCATATTAGCGCCCTTTGTGCATCCGCTGCTGATCAGTAGGAAGTGTTGATACCAGATGGTTGGTGTCTTCGATAAGCGCTGCGTATTGGTACTGTGTTGTTGTTGGGTTTGTGCGGCTACTGGATTTGTGGATTTGCTGCACGCTGCTCATCACAACTGATGGGAGTGTGAATGATAGGAACTTGTCACGGGGTAATAGATTGGACTGAGTAATGTTAATGGGATTGGAAAAGTGAAAGCCTTAAGGGGGAATCAAGTCCAACGCCTCTTTGATGGGAACCACGCTAGGCTACCGAAGGACCATTGTTTTAATGTGTTTAACCCTAATTCACAGAAATGAGCCTCACAGTTTCACTAAACATTTCATATGGTGATAAATCCAAAAGATTTTCGATTCCATTATTTCATGTAATCCTCTAATGGAATGTTAGAATTATATTGCATTTATAAATTTAACATTTTAGACAGTTTTTGTACTTTTTAAACAAATGTTTTCAGTAATTTAGCTCATATAAGCCTAACAGCCTCATTTCTGGGTTTACGTTATTTTTAAAATTTTGGGAATCAGGGTTAATGGCACTTAATTTTTGGTCAGATGTTTTATAATTCATTGCCCATTTTGAATAAATTTTTAGATTAATAATGAGATTAATAATATTTTGCTTGCATTTTACAGGCATGCATCGATGACAATTTGGATATGGTTGAGTTTCTGGTAGAGCATGGTGCCGATATAAACAGACAAGACAACGAAGGCTGGACGCCACTTCATGCCACAGCCTCGTGCGGGTAAGTGATCAGAAGCAGCACTGAAACGCATTTACAACTTGTGTTTTTAAATAATGTTTACACATATTTGTGTAGCTTTGTGAGCATAGCACGCTACCTGGTAGAGCATGGGGCCGATGTGGCCGCCGTCAATAGTGATGGCGACTTGGCTGTGGACTTGGCTGTTGATATCCAGCACTTGCCCATGATGGATTACATGCAGAAAGTGGTGGCCGAGCATAATATCGATTGTAAGAAAGCGCGCCAGGCCGAGGAACAGCAAATGCTTAATGACGCCAAGAAGTGGTTGCGCAGCGATGCGTCCGAAGTGGATCAACCGCATCCGAAGACTGGTGCCACAGCGCTGCACGTTGCATCAGCTAAGGGATACACAAAGGTATTGTGTGTTGCTGTAATTCAACATTTCCGGTATAATTGTTTGTTTTTGTGATGTCTTCGATAGGTCCTGAGTTTATTGCTTGCTGGGCGTGCTAATGTCGATCAGCAGGATAATGACGGCTGGACGCCGTTGCACGCGGCTGCGCACTGGGGCCAAAAGGACGCTGCCGAAATGCTTGTGGACGCCATGGCGGACATTGATGTGCGCAACTATGCTGGTCAGACGTGCATCGATGTGGCCGATCGCAAAATGGTTAAATTCCTTGAAGAGTTGCGCAGCAATAACAAGCGCATGAAACGCCGTCCTACTAGTCAAACCAGGTTAACAAACATTTTACACATTCGTTCGGCATGCCCCCTAGTTTATTTTGTAATCTGTTTAATTTTCTCATCTCCTCGCATCGTTGCAGAATCTCAGACACAATGGAAAATCACATTGAGAACACGTCAGCGAAAATCATACGAGTGGAAGTGCAGCCGAAGGAACAGGCCAATGGTGAGTGCATTGGCACGATTGTGCTTCTACCACAAACTAGCAGCAATAATATTAAATTTACCATCAAACTTTCTCTACAATTTCAATTTCATTCCCACATAAATTTGTTGTTGGTGAACTGTTTGTGTTTTGAATGTTCAAATCAAATGAAAACTGGAATCTTTCATAGGTTCTCATGGGCGTTAAATGTCAGCGCTTTCCAATTATTAGTTACTGCTATTTGTTGTCTTGTATTCGTTTGAAAGTGTGCTCCAGACGTTTTCTAGTGTGTATCAAATCAACTGCCATATGCGCATTTCTTTTCACTTGTGAATCGGTTGTATTTAGCAAATGTGTTCAATTGTGAGAAATGTTTACCCGAATGCCGTGCACCTATTCCCCAAATGAAAATTGTTACCCTTTTTTTATATGTCACGTTTGCAACTACTCGTCGTGGCCTTCCGTAATTGCATTCCAACGCTCTGTGCTGATTGTCAACGCTGTGATTGTGTCAATGTTTCGATCATGAACATCAACTTCCAATATATCAAATCAACAACTGACTGACGGCCGCAGCTGAAAATCCTTCTCCGGCGCCATCGGCTGAGGTTGAAAGCGACCCGCACGGCCTGTCAAGAATTTCCGAATACGATGAAACCGACTCCGAACTCACCGACTCCACCGAGAGTTCGCACTCGACTAGCCTCTCTGAACCCGAAGGTAGCGTTCGCTTATTAGTGTGCGTTTGTTTTTCGTTTTGTGCCATTGGTCAATTCTATATTTTGTCTCTTGTACAAATTGATTTCTGAGTTTGTTTCTATTGAGTTGTCGTTAAATGATTTATTTTTAGTGTTCTGTGGTTTTGCAGTTTTCTAATTTTCAGTACCATTACTTGTTGCTTTTATGGTTTATAGTAATGCATTTTACCGAGGAATTAATTGCCGACTTCTACATTCAAAAATAGAAAAAAATGTTCAATAATTAAAAATAGCATAACGTTCGTTTTATTTGTGGATTAGCTCGCAATTATCAATGTATTATTGTAATACAATTTGTTCTGGTAGAATTTTCTGCACCACAATTATTAGCTCAAACAATTATTAGCGAATTTCAAATTTGTTTCGAGTGGAAAATATGTTCTCTCTTCATCCCGTTGTTTGCCAGCAGCTTTGCTCTGCCTACTTTCCCCTCATCGATCGTTATAATTGGCCATAAACACCCGAAATAATTGCCAGATTTAGAGTGCGTGATTTTCAGTTTTATTTCATTGGTTTTTAAAAATTTGTGTTTCTACTGTTGTTTATTTGTGAAATTGTTTGAATCGATAATAGATGATTTCTTATGTTTATATGTTGCATTCAATTAAATATGGACTTGATTTGCAGAAGACAAAACGAAACTCGCCAGCGATACGATGAAAACACCAGCGACTACCAATGCCACCGACACACATGTCGTCGAAGAGGAGGCGCCCTGGCGACGCAACAGTCTGGCACGTGTGCGCACGCAAAATGAAAGTCCAACGAAAAATCGTAAGTAATTGCGATTTATTGGTTGTTTTTGTTTATCAACTGACTGTTTCGATTCATCAATTGCAGAAGTTCCTGAAAAAGATGTTAGTAAGACTAATACTAGTACAGAAACATCGGATGTCATACTCCGACGCACTCAAAGCTTTGAACATGATGAGAAGTAAGTAACGCCGAAATCTGTCACATGTATATATGAATCATATAAGATTACAGAAACAATTTATGCAAATTTTTGGCAACACTTGAATTTTTTACTTTTTACCACTTTGCATACCATTTTCTTTTTAGTGTTCACTATCATAATTGAAATGATAACTTTTTAAACGTATCTTTATCTATTCCACTCTTTTTCGAAAAGTGTGTGTGCTTGTGTTTGTGCTTATTTCATTTTGCGCCAATTTCAAGATCACTGGCGCTGGCACTGAAGCGGTAATCCCGTGTGGTTTCAATATCACTGTGCGTCTGTGCATAACGTATGTACAGCTAATATCATCGTCAGCAGGCAGAGGCTGGCACTTTGTTTTTGTTATTAATTAATGTTATTCGAAACGTGTTGCTGACATCTGCTATTTTAATTGAAATTATTGTTTGTAGTCCCTGAGTGGGTCGAGTTTCTCATAGGAGCGAGATTTTTTTTGAGATAACATTCGATTCGAATTACTTTCTGCAAGTAATATTCTAGAAGAAAATTGCGAAAATCTGTTCAATATTTCATTTTCAGTTTTATAAACAGTTTATGCTGCTTGAAATAGTCATGGCTTTGCGTTCTCTTTTGTAACAACCTAGCTTCATCTATTTTCCCTGCTATTGCAAGATCTAAATAATTTTTTTAAAAACTTTTCTCATTTCATTCCATAAGATATCAAATGATTTCATTGATTTATAAATAAACAATTTTGCAATGTTTGAATAGCCATGCGCATCTAAAAGCGCAGGAATATAATCAAGGTTCTAATTCAATTGCAGCCGCGATAAGATTGCTACCTTCATTGCTAATATTTTCGTCATCACCCCTTCACCGACTAACTTGCTGTGCAAATTAACTGTGAAAACTAAATTATTGAAACAGAAAAAACGAACAACACTGAATCGTTATCGATAGCTCTTATCTGGCTTCGAATGAGTTGGCTTTCTGCCATTGAATAGTGGCAACTGCATTTTTGCCGCGGAAGTACGCAAACAGTTGATATTTGTTGAACAATCGCAAACGGGGCTGAAACACGCACAACACCGGCACTTTTATTATTTTTGTTTCTTGAATTTACTAAAAAGTTAGTGTTTCAATTGTGAGACTATTGAAATTGTTTTTATTTATACAACTAATACAATTGTTTTTTTTTATATTATTTTCTTTGCGTTTTCACCTAATACCATCCATCAAACATCAACACCGCTACCAACACCAAAACCACTACCACCACCACCACAACCACCACTGCCACTGCCACTCAATATCACAACCACAAACAAATATCGACATCATCGTCCTGCTAACCACAAATAATGAAACGTTTAAAATTAAAACAACTCAAAATTAAACATCTTAACGCTTTTCAATAATATGAAAATAACATCGACAACATCAATTGAAAATTGCATCACACTGACCGATCGAATGTGCGACTGTCAATTTGCTAAACAGATTCTATCAGAAATATCACGAGCTGCGCGCACGCATTAAAGCCAATTCATGCCCCATACTGCCGGCTACACAAATACAAAGTAACAATAGTAACAGTAGCAGCAATAACAATAACAGCAGTAGCAATAACATCAACAACAATAGCAACAACAGCAACAGTAACAGTAATAACAGCATAAATAATCCCACAAGCGTATTATCCAGCGTTAACGTTTACACGCCCATTCCAAATTTCTCGGTACAAAGATCGGCCTCACTCAAAGATCATAGAAATTTCAGGTTTGTTTTTCTTTATCCTATAATTTTGCTCTTATTTTCACCGTTTCTCCCCACATTCGTTCATTCATTCATTCACTTTGACTGTAGCTTCAGTTGAATTAATTTTTAAGTAACTCTTTTCATTTAACCTTAACCTCATTAGTTGTTGTTAATAAAGTTAATTGCAAATTTCACCTCATTCATCGGCAATTCGTGCGGAAACAGCGAAGCCGTGAGACTAGCAGCTTCCGTAAATTGCGCTTTCGATTTTCTGTTTCGTTTTTTCACTACTTTTTACTTTCTATATATCAGATATTTTGAACCATGTAATGTGTCTGCTTAAAGCACTTCTTGTAATTCTGTATGTCCTCTATCTGTTACTGTTTACAAGAAAAAACGCTTTTCACATTTATTGTTATTGTATTCTATGTAGAACACCCACGACTCAACCAGTGTCCAGTCCAGCAACTGCGTCTACTACATCAACAGCTGCTTCCAATACCACCACCACAACGGCCACACCGACGAACAACACCACGCCCATTCGAAGGTAAGGCGCATAGTTATGGCATTTTCAGTTGACCCGGAAAACACTCGTTTATTCTTTTCATTGCAATTGATTTGACATGGTGATTTGATTTTTGTTATTTGGTTTATATTCAAATTGGATTCTTGCGTTTTAGCACAACCAGTCAGGTTGCCCTTTCTGGCAAAAATGCAGAAAATACCAGCACTGCCACCAAAAGCAACGCCGCCACCAACACCGCTATTGCAGCCAATGGCAATAACGGTGGCAATAAGCCGACGCCTGCCACTCCGTCTACGCCGGAGGCGGCCAAACAACAGAAAATGACCGCCGGAACCATTTTCAAAAACTTCTTCAAGTAATTATGCGCAAAGACACGCGGCGCGGCGTCAGTGTGTTTATTCGTTCGTTACATTTAACCAGCAAGATCGTTGGTGCTGTTGTTTTTGCCGCTGTTCTCCGCTTGCCTAATACTTTGACTAACCTGCTTGGGAACCGAAATTCGGAAAACAGCGCTGTTCTTACTATTAAGCAAATAATCTGATTGTGTAAAATTGATTAAGTCTAATTAAGCAGAAGGAGTAATGTGAGAGTTGATCTCAAGTGCTGACCTATTCGACCCTCCTTCTGTTCGCAAACATTTTGGAATTCGATGTTATTGGTTGTTGTGGGGTTGTGGCGGAAATTCAGTCAATATTTAGTTAGTGTGGACAATTGATGCCGACTTGCTATGGTATAGGAATTTTCTTATTCGTCAAAGGCCAAAGTTGATTTCTTATGTCATTGAGTCAGTTTTCGCAGGCTGAATTATGTTAGTCATTTCGAAATGTGAGCAACGCGTTTAGTCGTAAGTTTTTCTGTTAGTTGTAAGTGCCACTTTGTTGCAAAGCGCGCTTAAAAAATATGCGTTCTTGCCAGTCCACGTGTAGTGTTGGGCATCTTTGAAGGTGTCTATTTTACGCCAAAAACTTCTTAATTAAAAGCTCAACTGCATTGCATGAATTTTTGTCTCATTCACTCTTAATCGCCCGTTTTAATTTTACTTCACCACACTTGCGAGTTTTGTTTAAATCATTTTCTCTTTCTTCTTCGCAGATCGTTTGTGCCTCCGGTGCGCGACGAGGAAAGCGAAACACAGCGCAAGGCGCACGCTAAGCGTGTGCGCGAAACGCGTCGCTCCACGCAAGGTGTGACGCTCGACGAGATTAAGAGCGCCGAAGAATTGGTCAAGAAGAAGAACTCCAGCATGAACAATAACAACAACAGCAGCAGCGTAAGTACTTAAAAGTTTGGTTTGATTTTGGTATACGTTTGCAAATTTCACACTTGACATAATAATGTTGGTTACAACAAAAAGACGAAATCATATTCTCAATTGCCAGCAAACAATATTTTCAAAACACCAAACAAAATAACCGCAATTTCAAACTTTGAGTAATGTTTACTTTTTATGTGATTGAGAATTCAATTGAAATCATGCGTTCCATAATTTTGTCCTGTACCATGTCCTTTGGGATTTTAATGCCACCGCCCTGTACCTCCACATATTCACCTCATGTTGCAATATAAATACACCGGAAAATTGCTTTGGAAGCGGTGCCGTTGACTATTGTTATTATTTTTATCATACATATGTAATATTTTTTAAATAATTATTACTGTTGATTAATTAAACGTAGTACCCAGTCCACCCAAAATGCAATCCACAGTCCACACTGCAAACACTCCAATCCACTTCACTTTGGATTTGTGGTCACCAGGGTTTTGGAACTTTTCGCTATCACACAAACAAGTTATATAAATAATCGTTTTTGTTTTATGTTTAATTTGTAAGCAACATGATTACATCATTCAATTTTCTCCATTATTCTCGAGATAGGACAACAACAAGAACAACAACAAATGTTCACAACAATGACAATCACAGCTCACTTGACATATGCAGTACTTGTTTTCTCGTTTGCATTCGTACACGTGTTCATAATCGATCGTATTCACATGTTTGACGCTTTATCAAGTTACTTTTTGTTGAATTGTTCCATTAACCACTGAGCGTGTTCGTTAGCCGCATTAAAATAAATGGCCTGCAACCGCGCAAGAAGGCAAATTCCTAGCCAAAGTCTGCGCCGTATTCAAATCGCATTTGCTTCAGTTTACCAATGAGATCATCTGCATAGGAATACGCGCCTGCCACTTTCTCACTATGTATAAAAAATTTATGTATAACTCTCTCTGCAGTTGTGATGTATAATTATACAATGTTACGCATCTTTGTATTTACTGTGATTGATTATGTTGTAGGAATAGCTGTAAGTGACTTGGCCAAAAGCGGCAAGTTTCCTCCTTCGAAGTGTAGTCTGTAATGTTGTGTAATAGTTAATCGATTTTTTTAAGTGTACACTTTAATTGCTTTCCTAAAATGTCTATAGACAGCTGTATGCCTCTCTTTAGCTATATTGTTATGTAATATTATAAATACTGTATTTTCTATATTTATGTATGATTTGTCAACCTTTCCTGGTAGGTCATGCTATGGCCAGCATTGGGTGTTCGTCACAAAAGTCGTGCTGACTGTATGCCGCATTGAATCAGTTGAGTTCGTGTAATGCTATCATGTGGATGTTTGTGTTCGAACTCCTCTTGCTGGCTACCGTAAAGTAGGTAGGTATAACGATTTTGATTATATGAAAATGGGAAATTATTGCAAAGCATTAACAGTCCAAATCGCTTAGTGGAAACTGTATGCATTAATATGTACACATGTCTCTGCTTACACATTAAACAGCCCAAACAGCCGCAATTTAAAGTGCTTTCGCGTTTAACGGGACGTATGCGGAATGTTGATTATGGCTCGAGCCATTGTACCATAATTTCTCACTTTCTATATGAGAAATTAAAAATCATAGATTAAGAAACGATTTAAATCTTTATTACTGTAGTGGATATTTTAAATATTAAGTATTTTTAATGTGTGTTTTGCATGAGACGCAAAATTCTCTTGCATGATTGTTGAATTTGAACTTGAAAAAAAGTACGAAAAGTATATTTTCCATCTTTTCCGGAGTCGTTTACAAAACAATTTTCTGTTTCCTTTAGTATTTACATGATTTTGACAATGACGTTTTGTTGATTACCTACACATATAACTGCGTTCGCATACGTACATATGTATGTATGATGGGGTAAAACTTTGAATTGTTGCAATTTTTATGTTCGACTATAATCTTTGTTTGCTGTATACCAACAACGAAAACAACCACAACTCTTTTTGTTAAACTAAAACTATTAACAGAATGAAATGCAAGCAACAGCAACGACGGCAACAGGCACAACGACAACGACAACGACAAAAGCATCGTTAACGACGCCAATTTCGACGTCATCAGCGCAACAGCAGCAACGACAAGAACCGGCGCAACTCGAGCAACCACCTCCACCTACAACTGGCCCACCATCGTCACCACCCCGATCGCCTCGCACCCGCACGTCCGCATTAACTATGCAACTTCCCGAAGACGCAACGATGGCGCAGAGTCCAGCGGAACATTCCGACGACGACATACGCACGGGCACGAGCTCGCCCACGCCCACCTATACAATACCAGCGAGTGACGACGAGGCGTTTGCGCTGGCGGTGGAAGAAGTGACGGCGGACGAAGACGACGATGACATAACGGCCACATTTACCATCGTCACGCCGATACTACGAACACCCCGAATGTCAGCCGGCGAGGCAGCAATTGACGATAAGGCGACTAGTGAGCGGGCCGATGACGATGTTGGTGCTGATGTTGATGTGGACGTTGACGTTGACGAGGACGGCAATGGAGATAGTGATGATGTGGGCGACATTGATGGCGAAGTGAGCGCCACGTACACGATGACTTCGCGGCGTGAGGGACGCGCAACGACGCCAACCGAGGCGGTAGAAACGACAATTGTAGTAACGCCACCAGAAATAGCACCTAATGAATCGGAAATCGAAACCGAATGCGATGAGCGGACGGGAAATGAAAGTAGCGACGGTGGCGAAGCGGCATCGGAAGCCGAAGAGGACACTGAATGGGAGGACAGGAAAGAGGCAAAGCAGAGATCGCAACTGGACGAGGAAACTCAATCCGATAGTGACATCTATAATGAAAATGAAAACGAAAAGACTGAAATACTCGCAGCAGCTACAGCAGCAGCTGAGCACACACAGATCGGGCGAACGCGCAGCACAGTATTCAGCCCGTTGCCATTGCAGCCGCAGGACACCGGTGCGAACACGGCCGCTTCAGCTTCGGCCGGAGCAGCGGCGACCACCACCACACCGACGCTCGAGAGCCCAGTGCGCTTGCGGGACAAACGTTCGCTGTTCGATCCCGACGGTATGAGCACACTCACACTGGCCGAGAAGCTGCGCAACGAGGCGCACAAATACGCTTTCGGCCCAAAAATGGGACGCGGCAGCGATGGCGGCGAATCGCTGCCCTCACCACCGCCACTGCCCCCACCGTCACAGTCCATCGATAGCGAACGCGCCGATGCAGCGACAGCCACAGCCACAGCAACGGTCTTCGGCAATGTCAGCAGCCGTTGCAGCTTCGACTCCGCGTCGCTGCCTTCGTCGCCGTTGCATAGGGACGGCGGCGCGACGGGCAGCAATGCAAACTCGATTGCTGAGCGGCGCCCGTCATGGCGTATGAAATTCGATGCCGGCTGCAAGGTAATACAAAGTGCGATTGTGTACAAAAGTAATTTGAACCGAACACATGCGGGGAAAAGTCCCGAAAATCTCTCTTATTCTTGCGCCAGTTGTGGCTCTTTCCCTTAATTTTCTGTTGCGTACGCGTGCCAGTCTATGGTAGTGAACTTCACACAATCACTTTTACTTTATTAAGACAAAAACAAATTGAAGAACTGCGCTGATGAGACTGTGCCCAGGTTCACTGTGGCCGGTGCCAACATCATCAGGCAATAAGACAAAATACGCCGCCATCAATAGCACACACTATATACTTTGTTATGACACATACCACCAACCCAGCCATCATAATACTTCTTCTACTCGTTCTTTTAGTTGTGTAAATAACCGTTAATAAAACATTCGTCAAAGTATACAAACAATTCAAAAAACAAGAGCGAAAATTAAACAGGTTCATGGTGTAAATAATCCTGTTGGCGCCACAGCAGCAACATTTCAGCATTTGAGCTGTTGAATGAAATTTTATGAACGCTCCACGTATTTCGGTTGAATTATCTGTAGAAATTTACGAGTTGCTTATTGGCGGCCACTAAAGCGCAATGTATCTGGAATTTTGCTGCTTGCTGACGCCGGCCATTTTTATTTTGTAGTATATACAAATAATTTCGTATTTGGTTTGTAGTAATTCGAGAGTAGAGCTGTAGTTCTTACAATACATACATACATACATCACACACTGATTATTTCCTATTACGTATTGTAGACAGCTGATTTTTATATTTGACACTTAATTTAATTGACGAGTTTTACTTATTGCCACACTCACTGCTTGCATGCGACGCACTACTCACCGAGCATTGTCGCGTTCACTAATCTATGTGTAATATCTAATCAGTCTGTGCAATTGCATCTTTCACATCAATGTTCTCTGTACATAATAATGGCAAATTAGCTTTATATGTAATCATTCAATCTGCTTGATGTTTCTTTGTCATGCTTACGCATTTATGTCACGCACTCACGCACTCACATTCACATTGACACGCACATGTCATTTTTGTAATTGTATTTGTGTTCATACTATATATAGTCAACGTACGCAATTGGATCGTAGTTTGATTTCGATTTTTCGAAATATCCATATCTGCCGAAAAGGTCTGATTCCACACCACTGTGCGTACATGTTGTAGAAAACATTCTATGTTATAGTTGCAATGTTCTGTTACAGTAAATTTGAAGCAGGGTGAATGACCAGTGTTAATTAAAATTGAGATAATTTCAGTTAATACAAAATATCGACACCGATTTTTGTTAGGGGCGTACCAAAAGTGGGAACGTATTTTTTATTATATTTTAAACACAAATTTGAAGAAACTTTGTTAATATGAATTTATTTCTTACGTCTTTCGAATTTGGAAATTCGATTATTATTCGATTCGTTTAACCAGTTTGACAGTTTGCCCACATTCAATTCTTAGCAACAAATTATTAAACAGTCGAGAAGTACTTCAAGTTTTTAGCAGCAGCATCAGTTATGAGACTAGTTAGAGCACCTTTACAAAGTGACTGATAACACAGGACAACAAAATCGTACTTTTTTTCTGTTGCATGGAGTTTTTCTACTGTTTTTTACTAATTTAGGTGCGCTGATTTCGAATCTAGCCTCAGATTTTTTGTAGCAGCTCTAGTTAGTGAGATACAGGTACCGTGTCACTTTTTCAGATTTTCCTTTTTCCATATTTTTTATCGTAATTTCTAAACCAATAAACCGGTTGACATAATTTTCACCTTGTTGCATTAGCAACACCAAACGGCTTCTTTTTCGATGCAATTTATAAGTTTTGAAATTCCGCGGTAATTGGACCTCAAAGTCGGAAAATATGGAATTTTAAGGCGTTTTCTTTGATGGTCAAAAACATACACAATTTTTGTAAATCAATTAACGAGTTAGGTGTATAATGAAAGCCGACACATCAAGCAATACATCACAGCCAAATTATTTGGCGGAATACACATTCGCATCGAAATAATAGCAAAAATGTACCATAGTAATTTTCATCACATTTCATACTTTTTCCTTAAAAAATTAGGGGCCTCAAAATATGCTCTTTTATAATTTGTTCCATTTATAGTGTGAAATACAAGCAAAAAACAAAAATATTTTGAATTGCTCGAAACAAAAAAAATTAAAAACTTTGCATATTTTGAGGCTCCTAATTTTTTAAGGAAAAAGTATGAAAAGTGATGAAAATGGCTATGGTAAAATTTTGCTATTATTTCGATGCGAATGTGTATTCCGCCAAATAATTTGACTGTGCTGTATTGCTTGATGTTTCTTCTTAAGATATTCATATACTTCGTAACTTGATTTATGAAACATCTGTACAATTTTCGCCATCAGAAAAAACGCCTTGAAATTCAATATTTTCCTACTTTGAAACCTTATTACAACGCCAATTTAGAACGCATAAAATTGATTAATGTCAGAAAAGATGGCGTGAGATTTTGTTAGTGCAACTATATAAAAATCATGTCGATAGGATTATTGGTTCAGAAATTACAGTCGAAAACGAGAAAAAAGCCGAGGAAAATTCGAAAAAGTGACACGCCCATTTTTTTCGAAAACTAGAGCTGTTACATAAAAACGGAGTGTGGTTTTGAAAACAGCGTGGAAAAACGATTCAGATTCATGTAAAAAACTCCATGCAACAGACATGCTGTTGTGCAGTGTAATCTATATTTGGTTATGCATAGAGTCTCTTTTCTTGTGCAGAAAAAAGACGATGTATTCAAACAGAAACTGTGTAGTAGAGAATTGATGTTCCTCATAGTGTAATAGAATTTGCGATTAAAGAAATCCTGTTCAAACAATTTATTTGACTGGCACGACAGCTCAATGACTAAAGCTTAGGCTAGCTTCACGCATCCATCTATATTGTCCGTGCGAATTTGTACATAAATCTGGACATATAGTTTATGGCAATTCGAAATGAGTTCTAAGGATTTTGTAGGAAGTCACCGGAGAAATTTTTTTTCTATATTTGGTGTTGGTAAAGTTAGAGCCCAAACTCCGATTGGGGAAGTTTAAACTCCGGTTAGTCTAACGCATCATTGATCCGCGGCGACCGTCTTTATATCTAGACGTATATAACCATCATAATAGCTATGTTTCTACTATTTAATAATGCAGCGATTGATTCCAAATTTATATATATTTTACCTCCCTTTGTGCCTCATAGATTCCATACCAATGCGGGGTTTGCTTTGTTTTTACGTCACCCCTCCTATTTATTCTGTATAAATGAATATATTGTACAGTGCAATCTTTCCCAAAAAATTGCATAAATTTAAGCATTTCAACAAGCTTCCAAATTAATAGGTTCTTAGATCATAGAGCAAAGTTGCTTGTACTATATTTAACTCCCCCTGTTCTCTTTCAAAAAAACCGATTACTATCTTTGGCTGGCGGAAAGATTAAAATTTTGTGAATATATAACATTATGATTCCACTACTCCTTTTCAAATATTGCTGGTGTTTGAACTAATAAATGAAATTCATAAACAAAAATTGGCTATCTCTATTTAAAAAAATTAAAATAAAAAAATAAGCCCTCACTTATCAACAGCTTAAAAACTTGCACCCGTAGTGCCCTCCTCCAGTTCTGGCTAACAATTTGCGGATTGCGTTCGTACTCGTAATGTCTGTCCCTTTGTAACCGTTTTCTGTCGGCACCTACATAAACCTATGAATTATTTTAGCTGTTCCTTTTTACAGCCATTTCACCACGAATACTTTTTCTCTTATTTGATTAACTGTACCGTTTGCTCTCCCAAAAATGCGTTTAGTTTAAATTGGAGGACGCTTCCAGTGGGAATACGTTTCCGCCAAACACTAACCCCATCATACCGAGTGCGCCAGCGGTAATTGCCGCCGCCAATCTGTCGTCCATGTCACAGCGTCGCATTAACAGCGCTGGCAATTCAGGTGAATTTGACTTTGCATTTCTTGTTCGTCTCGTTTACTAAAAATTTTGTTTGATGTCTTCTTATTTTGTAGTTAACTCATCGAATCAATCATTGAATTCAATTGGGCGACCGGTGTCGGCGCCCGTGCCGTCAACAGCGACAATTCCCAACGATAGCCATTTCATGGATAGAAGCGGCGACACGGGCGGCAGTTCGTTTGCGTTCAGGCGGTTACAAGCTGGTGCGAATCCACCTGCCACGACGTCGACTGGAACGTCAACAGCGGCAACAACCATATCGCTGACTTCAGCAGCAGCCAACAAAGGCAACGAAGATAAAGGTGTGTGATCGGGAGTCTTGTAGTTGTTTGTTGTTTAACGAAGCGGTGATAAATGAATGCTCGCACGTTTGCAGATAACGACAAAGAGAATGATAATCGCAGCGCTCTGGCTACACAGGCGGTGATACAGCGGAGAAGAAAACCAAAACGAAGATCGACTGGTGTTGTGCAACTCGATATGGATGTAAGTTGCGGTTATTGTTAGTTTTTATGCAAAAGCGTCAACGAGAAATGTAATGCTCATTGAATTTACTGTCACATGTAAATTTCAATGACCTTGAATTGCAATTGCATTTTCATATACCACCCGCTCTGACGTACGTGCGCACATTAATGACACCACAATAATTTGGTTATTTGGTTGTTGTGTGTTTATTTACAGGATCTTGATCCAGAGCGACAAGATTCAGCCAACGATACCGAGGAGAAAGACAAAGAGGTAAGTGTTGTGCGCACTTAATTTTAATACGTATTGGCAACTGCAAAATTGTCTATGGAATACTTTATACAACAACAACAAAATATCAATACAAATTTAATAAGTTTCAAAACGCCAAAAACTAAACGACGTGTTTTGGCGCTGTTTCAAAATGATGAATGCATATAAATATACAATAATCACGTGCTGCGGTTGCAAAGAACAAATTCGACTCGCCCACAATGCCTGCACAGCAAAAGTGGCGTACCTGTACGTGCACACAGCTACCGTCAACGAACGCCTCTATACCTGTCTGATCGCACTAAAAAACGAATTTTCTTTAGCGGATATTTTCCACTTCTGATTGGCAGCTGCAAAATGTCCACACGTAGTGGGAATATGTGCAAAACTGGATCATCAGCTCGTGCAGCTGTCCATCATTGTTTGGCACCTGCTGTTGCAATGACCCGCTTTGCTATTCTATTGACATTCATAATTTCTGAATTAATGAGCAAAATTAAATGAAATATTTGATAACGTTACTGCACAGTTTTCTAGGGAACTCACACTCATTTAAGAACGTCTAAGAAATAGTAAATATTTCTAAGTGACATAGTAAATATTGCTGTAATTCAGAGACTTAACCCTTTCGACCCCGAATTTTACCCTTTGTCTCGATATTACTTTTTGGTATTTAAATCATGAAACATTTGCCTAAGAAGTGTGCACACGACATTTGAAGTCGCCACGCCTCTTTGTTAGAGTTCTAGAGCTAGTTTACTTTTGAACAATTTTAGCTTAAAACGGGTTAAATAAAGTTTGTATCAATATTTTTTAAATACAGAAAAATTATTTAATATTTATGGAAAAATAGAAAATTATCACTTTTTGATTTTAGTTAACCATTATTAAAGAAACAGGGTTTTGATCAAACGCGCCCAATTCGCAGACTTCAATTAGAGCACAAACTTTCCCTGATATCGCTGCAAATTATTGGAAATTATTTTGGAAAGTTTTTGTAATTTGCTTTGAATTCACGTGTAAAAATATTAATTTGTTGGTGCCTCCTTAAATTAAACCCATAAATCAATCGTAGCTTTTGCTATAAGATGACAAATAGGTGAAGTTGCTCTTAGGCAATTTTGGGGTCGAAAGGGTTAAAATAATGACTATCTATTATTATCTACTATTATTGCTTTATAATAATTATTCCCAATAAGAAATTTTTTACGTCGCCTATAACTATTATCATGTAATAAATATTTTTGAGTTGCATAATAACTCTTATTAGTAACATGTATATTTTTCTTTGTCGATAATTATTATTTTGGGATTTTTTTTTTACATTGCTTCATAACTTTTATTTATGACTTTCTTAATTTACGTTACCGATAACTATTATTTTGAGAAATTTTTTTTACGTCGCTTCATAACTTTTATTTATGATTTTTTTTATTTACGTTGCCAATACCTATTATTTTGAAAAAAAATTTTACGTTGAATTGCTATATGAATTAATTTTGATTGTTTTAAATTGACAAACGCAAATTAACTGCAGAAACCTAATTTCCACCAACAACTAAACAATTAAAAAGCAATTCACACTCAAAATGTGGTAAGGAAAGGTAAATAAAAAAAGGTCTTTCATAAAAGTATGAGGTAACGTAAAAATAATTTTCTTTCAAATAATAGTTATCGGCAACGTAAATAACAAAAAATCATTAATAAAAGTTATGAAGCAACGTAAAAAAAAAATTTCAAAATAATAGTTATCGGTAACGTAAATAAAAAAGTCATAAAAAAGTTATGAAGCAACGTAAACAAAAAAATCCCAAAATAATAATTGTCGAGAATGAAAAAAATATTTTTTTCTCATAACAGTTATTTTGCAACGTAAAAACGAATTGCCGCAAATAATAATTATAATCAACAAATAAAATTTATGTTGCATTGTAATAATTACATTGCAATTAATTTCTTAAAAAACTTATAATAATTAAGTCCCTGCTGTAATTTGTTTAACTTTTTCAAGTTGTTCATAGTGGTTTTTGTCGAAAACTCAATTCAAAAATCGAAGTCATGTTTCCAGCGCATTAGATTGCAGTGTTTCAATGAAATAAATCTGAAATTTTTTAAAAATAATCTTTGGTACGGCTGTTCGTTCATTGGGAAGAATATTTTTTAATAACTCCACTTAACTTATTTTTATACGAATCCATATTCTTGATCTTTTTTCTTATTTGTAAAATTCGAATGGGACATTTTGTGGAATATTTTTTATTATTTAACGTAAAAGAATTAATCGTAAGTCATACATCGGCCAAGTGCGAATGAAAACATTTTCAGTGGATTTTTCCTCTTTTACAAAATTTTTATTTATAAATATGATCATTTATGACTCAGATATTTATTTACCTCCACCCATTAGCATTGAATTTACTAGTCGCGCTAATCCTTTCACGGCTGAGGTCAAAACTATTAGAGCAAAAATTGTGTGCGTACCAATTATTGTAGAATAATTGGAAACGTTGGATGTGAGCAATTCGGCCTAAATGATTTTATTTCGTGAGAATGATTTCGCCGACCATTTGGCATCGCACACGCAACCAGGCAAACCTGTTAACAATTTATTTTTATTGCAAATGTCAACTGTGCGATTTGCGTCGAATGTGCACTAATAGCGCACACGTTTCGCCCATTGTGTAGCGGACTTGCGAATTAGTCAACATTTAGTTTTGACTGTTCACTTTTGGGGTTTTGCAAACGCTCTGCGACAAACAATGGACATTCGCTTGATTATGATTGACGACGTCAAGTGCAGTCGTCCCCTGTCTGCGTGCTCTTCTCATACAGCGCCGCTCATTCTAATCGAAATTGCCAGTGTCTACACGGCCAGCTAATGCCTCGCATCTGTTGCAAATTTATTTCCTGTTTTAATATCATGTTATGGTCTATCAGCGAAATTTTTCGCAAGTTAAAACAATTTGCGAAAATGTCCGACATGCATTGAGAAGGAGGGAAAACTATTTTTAAAATTATATTTTCCTTTTTGCGCAGAGCGGTCAAAAGCTGCAAATTATAGACCTTACGTGCCATCGTTTTGCTTTAAATACATGTGTGTGTGTGTGTGTGTGCAGAAGATGAGATTTGGTGCATGTACGAGCATATGAGGCCGTTACTTTGTGTAGCTATCCGTTCATTGAACTTTTGCCCGTTTTCAGAAAACATCAAATTTCCATGTTTATAAATAAATTGTGCGTTGTATGATCTTGGAAGCGACACTAGGCTGCATCGCAGTCCACACATAAGCATTGCAATTGAAACGACAAGTCGTGTCCTGGCCGATTACTGAAGCATAAAAGTTTGACGCTTCACAGTGAAGTCGGCACAGTGAAGCTGTGCTAAAAATACAAACATTTTTAAAGTTGTTTAAGTGCATTGCTTAGTGTTCGCCTTCATTGAGAGTTCAACAAAAACGCCTGTGCATCGTTGCCGGCTGCTAAGAATAACTGACCCAATTTGTCTTACTACACGGAATAGATAAACGATTATATTTAGCATCTTATCTCGCAACGGTTGAGTTCGTGAATTTGTGTTTAACATCATCGTTGCAATGTTTTGTGTGTGTAGTTTGTGGTTTTTATGTCGTTGACCGTTTCAACTTGCAGCCACGTTGTCTGTTGAGCTGCAATAGGCCAATCAAATTCGGAGTGCGGCAAACTGTAGGAAATTCGTGTGCAAGATGTGCAACAAAAAAAAAAAAACAAAAAACCAGAGCTGCTGTGGGAAATTTTCCCCCAGGAAGTAAAGCCTTGAACCCAAAAAATGTATGCAATATGTTTAAAAATATGTGTATAAAATAATTTGTATGAAATCGAAAGAAATCGAAAAACATTTTAAGATGTCAAAAAACAAAATCGTCGTACATGAAGTACAAGTTTTTGTAATTTTGACTTAAACACTTTAGATGGGTTAGGGTTCACAATTTGGGGCACTGTTTGAAGAACTTGAACTTGGGAGCATGAAAATGAAAATACCGCCAACATTTTACAAAAGTTAACCTTCGAAAGTGTAATGAACACATTTTTGGTTTTATGTGCAGAAAGATTAAAAGAAATGTCAGCTTCAAAATGTTGTCACTTAATCGAGGATAGTTTCTTTAGTCGTTTTAGATTTCATGTTTAGAACAATTAACGCAAACGCCAATTGAAAAATGGTCTCATTGAATCCAATTTTGTGGTCTGTTGGTACAAGCTGGTTAAAGTTAAGTGGGCGTTGGGTTAGTCTGCAGATTTTATAGACAGATCTGATGTTAATAGTTGACAAGCGTGTACTTTGCCAATATTTTAATTAAAAATACTAAAATAAAAATAAAAATTTAAATTATTATGTTTTTAACTGCTTTCGAAAGTTTAACCTATTATTATATAATAATTTGTTTCTCGGCTTATTTTATGGACTGTTTACAATTATCTTAAATTTTATTTGTATGACAAAATATTTCATCTAATTTAATTTATTAATTAATGAATTTTGTATTCACACAATGCATCCATTTTGTACCTGTGAGCCGCCGGGAAATTCATCCAAAACGTAATGTCGACATTATGATTAATCGCAAGCATTCATTACGTTCATTCACAGATGCTCATAAGTTAGCTTCTGCCAAATGTTTACGTTTTCTTGGCTGTGGCGTGTGCCGTCTCACGTGTTTCGTTCTCGGCGCGTTCGTATGCGTACTACTATGCTCTGCTCCGAACTCTCAGGAGATGCTCAATATGTGAGCATCGAAATCTCGTATCGCATCTTCGAGTGTGTTTTCCAACATCGTTTTCGTACGTGTGTATTTTAAAATACAGTGTCCCAATAGCCTTTCGATTCAGTTGGTTCTTAGACGTACAGGCGTCCGCGCAATACAGCTACAAAACAGCTATTGAAAACATTTTCGACAAAGGGGAAACTTTCGAAAACATTCACTGAAATCAAAAGCGCACTCGACTTGCAGTTTTTAGTTGTTGGTTGAATTAACAAATTGTTTGTGTCTACAGTAAGCGCGAATTCAAGTCAAAAAACGTATTGGGGGCTTCCTGCCAGGCGCGTGTAAACTGCAAATTGGCATTAAAGGTTTTATGGTAGAAATAAAACTCAATCAACGCAAACGCATTTCAATCGAATCTGGTGCTGGCATTGCATTTCAATATGCGGTCGTTGCCGCTATCAATGTTAAAATTCAAATTTTATTTGAGTTGTTTGACATCACCTCTTGATGCCACAGCATTATTGAAGTCAGCATGTCAAAGTCAGCAATTCGGAATTGTATCGCCAATGGGGAGAGACGAGTACACCGCACTGGCGCTGGCTGGTTCTTGTGGTTTGTTTGTGTGTTTTGTCGCCGTATTTGGTGCTTAAAAGTCGCCTTGTCGCATCCGAGCCATTTTCGTAGACTCACTCGCATTGATCCAAAGCAAAAGTAGTCGTTTTTGTGTAAAGTTTGCTTTTTGCGGTGCGTGTGTACTTTGGTGTTTTAGCGAAGTTGAGAAATGACGGTTTTGCTGTTTTATTGATTGTTTGATGTGCTCTTTCGCAAAATGATGTAATGCTGCATATTTAGTCGACATTTGAACGTTTCGAGTCAACTTGCTAGTCAGAAGACGCCTGCTGCGAAAAATGCTATAAAACATTTTTTGCGGAAAGTAAAATTCACTAAAATTCTTTCGGTATTTCGGCTTTCGCAGTGGATTCTATACATTTCCTTACTCATTCAGTTATTTATATTATCATGTTTTATTTTTGTGAAGAAAAAAGACGAAGCAGTGCCTTGCACGGACGCCCATTTTTAGTTGACACAAATTGACAATTGTCAGAATTTTGCTTTTGTGACGATAAAGCAACCGTGCGTAACACAAGAACACAACTCCCCCTCGCGGCATTTGAAATTGAGGAATTCGTCAGCGGGTGAAAGTACAGTTTGTTGGGACTAAAATTAGGAAAGAACACAATTTGATGTGCAGCTGAATTTTTATTTTAATTGGTGTATATTCAAGTTAATTGGCTGTGAATCAGCGGCGAAAGATGGGTAAAGGTGCATAATTTATCAGTTGTGTGTGTGTGTAGTAGTTTCAGTGTTTCAAATAGAAGAAAAACATGTTCGAATGGTGTGTTTTGCCATCGAATAAGTAAGAGTTTGAAGGACAATGAATATTGTCGTATCGAATATCGAGACCAGAGAGTCATGAACGGCCCCAAAAGAACACATTTGAGTGCTTCTAAGACCTTTGCAGCAACATAAAAAAATTATATTGTTAGAGAAATAATACAGAGTTGTAAGTAAACATGTTGAAAGCGCTTTGAAATTAGTTTCTGTGGAATTGTTATCTGTCTATATGTTTCAGTTGTAGTTTCTGTGTTAGGCTCGCTTCAACTGATTCAGTAAATTTGTGAAGGTTTTTTTTGAGTGCTCAAAAGTGCGTCGCTAACTACTTCTTAAAGTTTATAGAAACTACTTATTGTTTTATACCTCAGTCTGGTCCAAATAAGTTTCTGCAGCTCTTTCGAAATTTCTTGTGTAAAAGAACGAATTTGACGGCAAATGCTGTTCGTTTTCATAACATACCTATATGTATGTATATATGAAAAGCTTCCGTTCTGTTCAGAAAGCGTTCTTTGAGGAGGTTGAAAACTTGACACCACAGTCAATGTAATCTGGCACCTTCAAGTTTATTGTCATTAAAGCAATTAATTTAAATTAATTTAAGAAAACTGATCAAAATTCATACATCATCTTTATTGACATTGTTGAAAACAGCAAAAAATAGTTTCAAATATTTGGCCGTTGAGTGAAGAATCGTTTGAACTGCTGCTGTACGTTGCTGCAATTGTTGCGCCGGTACCTGCAGAACGCATATTTCCTCGTTGGCGCTGCCCGCTTCCACTTGCGCCCGTCACCGATTCTCGATCGGTTTGCGCGTGGGCGAATCAGCTGTGCGCGCTCGTCGTTGTATATGCGAAGCGATCGGTGTGTGCCGTGGCCGGCTCATGATTTTGCGTTCTAGCCAACACGGCAAGCCAAATGGAAAATCTGAAAGTGTAATTTGCCTTTGTGAAATGTTGGCGTTGATGCTTTTAAACGCTTCAGTAGAAACCACTCATACGCGCCGGCAAGAAGGAAGACTTTCGTCGACATTGCGGCCGCAGCAAGAAACAACGCAGATTGTCCAACCGGTGCGATTGAACGTTTTGACGTCAGCGTTCGTCCAGCGCTCGGTGAAGGCTGTTTTTATTGCTCCTCTAAGGTCTCCACTAATTTCGTTCTGTGTGTGTTTGGTTTTTGCTAGAAGGAAAACACATGTAATTTTGGTCATTTGGCATTCGTGTATGTACTTGCCGTCGATTGTTTGTTGTTCGTTCGATCTGTATTCAATGTTTAAATGGCAAATCGCTCTCGGCTGCTGCACGCCTGGTTTTTGCGAAGTGAAATGCAAATTAAAAACCGAAAATTCTCACATGCGGTCTGATTGTGCGGTGCACATGCGTTGCGTGGGCGTGATTGCTTTCCTTGTTATTTATAAAAATTCAACGTAATTTTTCCGTGTCGCGGTCTTCCGCAACGACACAGCGTCGAGGGGGCACAACTTGAGCGCCCGCCAGAATGCTGTTCCGTGGGATGGAACGGTAGGTGGGTACGGCTGGCATGTTGGCAATCGATGCGCATGTTTAGTTTAATTACTTTTGAAATGGATCGGTTCCTCAATGCGCCATTGCGGTTACGATTGCCGTTGTCCTTGGAAATTTCAGTGGGAACATAAAATCGAAATGGCGTTGTTAGATTTCTGTTTAGATTGTGCTCTGAATTTAGTTTAATACTTTTAGAAACTACTCAAGCATAGTTATTCAGTTCAGCGGTGCACCTAATCCATCTGCAATTAAAGAATTTTTTTCTTTGACGTTCCTTTACGTAGACATCTCACTCATATAAGAAGAAGAAGAAACTGAATCTTGAGCGCTTGCAATTCGCTCAAGCCACACATAATGTCCTTTCGCTCGCGCTCGCGCCCCTCACAGCCGATCTCGTCACGACCACGTTCGCTGTCCAGTTCCCGTGCGACTTCGACCGGCAGCGGGGCCTACAACTACAACGGCACCCACTACAACAACAATAATAGCTTATCGAATGGCTACAGTTCGTCGTCGCGTCCCCTGAGCACAGGCTTCTATCAGAATGGCGCCGGTGCGAGCGGTTCATCGGGCTACCAGAGTCCGTACGCCAGCATTTACGGCTCGCGCGACAACCTGTACAGTAGTGCAGCAGGTCGCAGTGGCGCCGGCAGCTACTACTCAAACGGTAATAGCGCGGCCGCAATCGGTCGCTTCGAGTACACGTCCGCTACCGTCGCTTCATCGACGGCTGCCACCACCTCATCCGCACTTTCATCAGCCTACTTGACCTCATCCGCTAGGGCCGCTAATAAGAATCATGCCAAAAGCGCCTCCTATTCGCACTTGCAATCGCACGCTTCCTTCTCATCGTCCAAAGTTGGCGGCTGTGGCAGCAGCAGCGCCGGCAGCGGCGGCGGCGGTGGCGTGTATGGCAACCACTACAGTAGCTCTTGCAATAATTCCTCTTCGTACTACTCGAATTCCACAGCCAACGGGGGCGGCTACGAGTCGCGCTATGCATCGAACCCCTACAACAGCGACCGCTACTCCAGCCCCTACACCAGCTACGACAACGGCGTGACCACGGCGTCGCTCAGCCTGGGCGGCAAGTCGGCCAGTTCCTTTAAGGGCTCCAATTCGTACTTGAACAAAATGCCCGCCAGTGCGTCCAGTCCGCGTTCGGCCACTGCGTCGTCGCTGCACAAAATGAAATCGCTGTCCACATCGAACGGCAGCCTGAACGGCAGCCTGAGCTCACCGTATGCCACGGCCACAAGTGCGCAGTCGAACAGCAGCAGTGCGGCTGCCGCTGCGATGGCGGCCATTGTGACACGTAGCAGCTCGCTGCGTGAGCAGGAGCGCAAGTCGCGCAATCGCTCGCGTTCACGCAGCGCAGCTCAACGGTCCCTCAGTGCATCGTCGGAGAAAAGCGAAGGATATGAAGTACGTTTTACTATTGTAATAGTTGTTGTTGTTGTTGTGCTAATAGCATTTTGCAGTTGCTATGAGGGCTGAATTATGCAAATTGAAATTTAATTGAAATGGTTTTTGTGCATTTTGTAGAGCGGCAGCGAGCGCACTCCACGCTCGCGTCTTGGCAGCACTACCAGCAGCACGGCAGCGTCGGGCAGCTCCACAACAGACGACAAAAAATCACGTGATAAATCGGAGAATGGCGAAGCCATCGATTACAAGGCTCTGTGGGAGGCTGCAAAGTAAGTACGAAGGAGCGAACGGTGCATTAGAATTTCATTCTAGACTAGCACTCAATGAATCATAATTAAATTATGGTGTTAGTTTTGAGAATATGTCCGCAACTATTTGCACCTTTCCAACCCTTTACGCCTTCACCTGTCTACGGATGCGTTCAGTACTTCACTAACGAACCAATTTGCCGATTTAACGTTCCTGATTTTGTTTCAGATTGGAGAACGATAAACTCAAGCAACAGCTGAAAAAGAAGGACGAAGAGATCGTACAAACCAGAGCAACAGTCGAAAGATTTACAAACGCAGTAAGTAACAGCGCCCACCGCAGCTGTCCGCTGCTCCTTTCTCGTATGGTTTAGCATAATGAGAATCTGCTGCATAAGGCAAACGCTTCTAACGCGATTTAATGCGCTCACCTTTTACGAAACCCGAAAATAAATATACAAGTTAACACTGCACGATCAAGCGGAGCAGCGCTTCAAGCTTGCGTGCACACAGACAACATTCTGCTACAGTATAACATCTGCTGCTTGCGTTCTAGCCAAAAAGTTAATAAACATACCAAATACAAAACACCAGTAAATGCAAAAACAAAAACAAAAAAAAATGAAAATGCAAACAGAAACAAGAAAAAATACAAAACAATAAAAAAATAAAAAAAATATCAAAATATGGTAGTGCGCCGTGTGCTCACTTTCACTCTCTCGAACGCGGCACTTGACTTATATAATTGCTGCTCTCTTCCCCACTCAGTCGCTCACTCACTCGCTGACAAAAACACTGCGCTTTTAGCCGTTTTTAAAAGCAGCTGCTCGAATTTGTCTCAACGGCCGCGCTGGCTAACACACTTGCTCCCACTCACACATACACAAACCAACAAACATAAACGCTGAATACGCACTCATGTTGTTGATGTGGCGCGTTGCTATTTAACACTTTCGCTCTTCCAAATCTGTGGGAGAAAATTGCGCGCACACTCACACACGCAATTACACACTCACACGCACTCAGCCAAATTTGCAAGCAAGCAACCGAACGCACTCGGCGCCGGGAAATTGCAAATTGTCCTAGAATATTGAAACGCATTCAAGAAACGAAAAACAATTCGCAAATTTAATTTTTGCAGACAACTAAAAACTCACTCTCAGAGATTGAAAAGCGCGAAAGGAGAGCAATGGAACGTAAACTTTCCGAAATGGAAGAAGAGCTAAAGGTAAATAAATGCAAATCGTTTTATTGTTGTTGTTGTTAACCAGTGGTTTAACCAAAAAAAAAGAAAAAAGCTAAACTAAAACTTCTACTACACCAGCAAATTTTCGTTGTTTCTTGCTTTGTATTGTATAAATTTGAATTTTAAAACACCGAACAAGCCGAAGCGCCACTTGGTCGCCACGCACACATTCTCTCCTTTTTGGCCTTTTTACTTATTGTTACGATTTTAGTTATCTAGAGTGTAATTAAATTATGATTTTGTTTGATCTTTCGCTAAAACCCTATCAAGCCCGCCGAATTAATTGTTTTGCGTGCTCTGCCACAGTTTCCCGAATTTGTGCTCCTCCTGCTTCCACTCTGTTTCCTACTTTATTATTTTTTTATTTTCAATTTCCATACGCTCTACATTTTTGTTGGATTTTTACCTTAAAGCAATATTATTATTTTCACTTGCTTGGCACAGGATCATTGCAATTTTTTGCATTACATTTACAATTTCTTAACACGTGCGAATTTTGATGCAAAGTGCACAAAATTTACTTGTTTTGTGTAGTAGTTGCTTGCCATATGCGCACCGGCCAATTTTCGATTGGTTGATTTTGCATTCAAGAGTTCAAGAGTTCTCGCACAACATTTTTGCCTTTAAGCTTATTTTTTTCGACTGAGACATGGATTTTAGTTATGTAGTTGGAAGGCCTAAAATCTAAAATAAGCTGGAATTTAATAAACCTTCACTCACACCATTGCATTTTGCACTTTCTCTGGTTTTTTGTGTTTTCCTAAAAAGCAGCAATTCACAGAGATTTGGCTAGCTCAAGTTGGAATAGGAAGCATACGAAAATAGTTTTAGTTGAGGCTAAACATTAATGTGCTCTATGAGCACTTTGAAAAGGTGTTGTTCAAATAAAGTATAAGATTAGACTAAATTTCATTCAACAGTTTTATTGGGTTTCATTATTTGCTTCCTCTTGGCTTGGACGAAGTATACTTAAATATTTGTAGTATTGGACCATTTACTACATTTCATTATATATTTTTTTTTAATGTAATTGACAGAAGACATAAAATTTATGTGGGAAGAAATTACAATGAAATGCATTGTACTGATTAATTGGTTGCGTTAGAGAAGTCTTTCATGTTTATCAAAATATTGAGTATCTGGCTTTGCTTCGACTGGCGAAGGTGTCCGTCGTATTAGAATAAGCATGGAGAATGGTAAGGATTCATTGGCCTTCCAGCCTAAGAAAGACAGCACTGTTCTGGGTTGGTTTATAATGTTGAGATGCAATTGAGCCAACAAACTTGGGAATTGCAAATTTTTTGAGATGTATATATTCTTGTATTGGACAAATTGACAGCTTATCCTACTTTTTTTTAATTGCATACAATTGATAGTGCTTATAGAACTAGCCAGAACTGAGTTTTTACGCTTTAGGTCATAACTTTTCCTACTTCCATCAGCTTCAAATTTTCGCAATATTCAAGTTGAATAAACATTAAATACATTATCCACCATCCGTACTTCGATTGACGTATGTGTGAATGCTGTTTTTGGGTGAATCCATTTGGCCCCATTTCACTTGCATCCAGCACTTTTTAGCTTTTCACCTTGAGATGAGAATTTTCTCTCGCCACAAATACTCGCAAACTTTAGTTTCACTTCAAGTGCCAAGCATATTATTGATTTGGTTATTTACTTTTTGTGCGTAAACAACGAAACTTTTTGTTATATCTACTCAAAATAAACGCTACTCTTGCTGCGGATTTTGAATCCTCCGCCGTCGTTTTTTATATACACATTTCTTGATTTATTTTTAGATTTTTCTCACCATACTACTCAAAGCGCATATTAAAAAAACAAACAAGGTGCTATTCTGTTTATTGTTATTTTGCCGAGACAACATCTTAATAAACATTAAAAATCATTCACATGCTCATCACATAATCACCAACAATCTATAGTATTCTCATTGATCATTCTATCTATCTATCTGTACTGCCATGTCTCGCTGTGCTCTTTACGTTCATTATGACTATAGTTTTCGCATAAAACTTGTACACCTAGAGACCTAACCAAAATGAATGAGAAAAAACTAGTGTTGTTGTGATATTTGGTTTGAGATAAAAAATGTGTAAATATTACTCTTATTGAACTTTAGAGATATGCAGTTCACTCTGCAGCTCGCTAAATCACTCAAAACTGATCGACAACTAATCGACGTACTCTGAGGACACGACTGCGTAGTGTTGAAGTTGAGTTTTGCAGCTTCACTTTAATTATTGTTACCTTCAATCGCTTTCATTTTGGTTAAGTCTACATCAAATGTTCACAGTCAGCTCAGGCAAACACATTTCTCATTGTTTTTTATAAAATTCACATATTTCCAAGTCCATTTATACCTCACTTTTTATTATTAAATCCATCGCTCCGCATTAATACAAATTCACAATGTAAAATTCAACATACGCCAAATGACCAACTCAAAAGCTCAATTTTTGTTGTGTTTCTGTTGATCTCCTGTACATAGCCTCACGTGCATTTGCAGTCGGTGCATTTCTTTTTACCCGAAACGTTTAATTTTTCGCCATAACCATTGTTCGTCATGTTCATCTACCATCATCTGCATACATGTCGTGCATACTCTATGTATCATTCATCATGACAGCCCCCAAACGTTATGTTGTTTCGTTTTGTGTGTGTTTCTTTCTCAAAAACCTATGCCCTGAACAATTACAAATTAAAAAGCGTTCATGTTCATGCCACAAATGCCTTTCACTCTCTCGCTCATATTCTTGTTCTTTTTTCTCTCCATTGTTTTGTTGTTTTTGTCATTTTAGCTATTGCAGAAGCTAAAGACTGAGAATGAGCGTTTGCGTGCGGAAAATCGCGCCCTAACGCGTGTCGTGTCCAAGCTGACCACATCAGCGCAAAATCAGCTCTCGAAATCCAAATAGAACGCAGCGTCAGTGCAAAAAATCGCCTAAACCAAATAGCAAAAAACAGGCATAAACACCTTGAAAAACACCGATATCTCAAATAAAGATCAATCATAGGACATTATTAGAGTTAATTAAGCGTAATTACAGTTTTGGCAAAGGCAGCACTGCAATAAATCGAGTTGTGCAGTGTCAGCAAGTAGCCATGAATTGTCATCCATGCAATGGGCTGCGCAAGTCCAGGATTTGTCGGGGCGCAACTGCATTAGGGCGATGTGTTTTGTAAATTAAATTAACCACTCGGTTTAATGTGAATTTTGTGGCCACTGGTAAGAATATGTCCAGAGAAGGCCGACTGCCAACTTGAAAGGCGACAAACGCACCGAGAAAGCTAAGCAAGTCTGGATGGATTGCAAGCGGTTTGCCAGCAGTGAGATTTGGCGAACGAATTTGACTTATATAGATTGCAACAAATATTTATGACAATGAAACGAGCTCGAGAACAAACTGAAACGTATTCAACATATCACAAGCGAGTTGCAATGACTTGTAGCATTGAATATTTACATAAATGGAAAAAAATGGTTATATAGAAGCAACTATAACCACTGCATAATATTACAAAACGAATCTTAAAATCAAACCAACAAAATCAAAACGCCCCTAGTGGCTTCATTAACTGCATAACTTTGCGCTCAAATTCAGTAGCACTTTGAAAACAACGATGCCCGCACTTCGAATATGATTTGTAATAATTAAAGATATCGCATATCAATCGACTGCGCCCTTCAATCGGTCGCAATTCGCGCACTTTTCTGAACCGCAACAGGTGCGGCCGGCGCGTCCGATTCGATTCCTCGTGCTCCTCTGGTATGATCTTGTGGTAAAGTTTGTTGTTGCTGAACTTGAACTAGAACACAATATGTACACCCAACAGCCGACATTGAATGGTCATGTCAACAATTCAGTTGGTTCGATCCACACGCAACAGGCACATCCAATTGATTGATTGTTTTCCTTGATTGACTTTGTGATTTGACGTTAATTTGTTGTATTGATCGAGTTTTAAGTATATAGTACATACATACATCACATATTAATAGGTGCCATTGTGCACAACTGCTCGTCTACATGTTTTTTTTTTAATATGATTGTAAACCAGAAATAAACATTACCTTTCTTCGAATCCACGTTTCATTTGTTTTCTTTGATTTTGTGAAAGTGACATATACCATTTTCCAGTAATTTGGTTTGTGTTTAGTGAGTTTTCGTTTGATTTCTACCGTTCGCTCCTGCACCGATCTTGTTCAACTCATTCTGGCCTAATGTGACATTCACAGCAACGCGACATTGTTGTCTGTCACTGTGTATTGCTCACTTTGTACCATTCTCACAGTCACTTTACGACATCGGATGACGTCTGTACTGCATATTTACGTATTTTTCTAGTAATAAAGAAATTTTAAATTTGCACAAGTTCCATGCGTGCACACAGTTCTATCTTCAGTCAGTTGTCATTTTCCTAAAAACTCATGCATTGGTACTTAAAGTCATCCCCTAAAAGTACGCCACTGCCCGCTGTCGTCGGTTTTGGTAACCGCTGCTATTAAAATTTTTATTTTCTTCACACATTCAGTCAAATTTTTAAAATATTTAAAAATGTTCACACATTACGCCGAAAGTTTAAAGATTTGTCTTTTGCTTAACACGTCTACACGTCAATCATTGTTCCATTGTTTGTTTATGTGGCTTGATTTTTGCTCTTTGCTACCTTTAGTCTGTCACTCGCGATGTCTGGCTGTGTACCAATTTCTCTCATTTTCATCGCTGTCTTTATGCGAACCATGCCTTTGTGATTCGTGCCGTGTCGCGCCTCATGCTATCACCTCGCAATCAGTTGCAGACCCACAACAATCTTCGATATTAACAAAGTTGTAGCAAATTTCACACATTTTTATTTACATTATTACTATACATTTGCATGGCGTTGCTTTGCATGTGTTGTTTTTGATTTTCGTTGTCTGGTTGTTCGGCGATTTTCAGCATTTGGCTAATTACAAATTCCAAATATTTTTAAGTGAAAATATGTTCAAAGCTATAGAGCATACTGTATCTATTGAGTGGGTTTGTGTGTGTGAACAGCCGCCAGTT
Source organism: Melieria picta (assembly GCA_964056695.1). Lineage (NCBI taxonomy): Eukaryota > Metazoa > Arthropoda > Insecta > Diptera > Ulidiidae > Melieria > Melieria picta. Next base: position 35,478,473 of record OZ057399.1, on the reverse strand, counting down.
ACTCATTGGTCGGCTTGTCAGCATAAGTATCCTAAAGGAGAGAATAGCTAAATACATCAATTATGTAAATGCTTTCTTTTCAATTTTGCTTACCACATAATGGTCGAAGCGCCAAGTTCAGAGTCGAGGGGTGTCAGAATATGTTGAATGAATTGTTAAAACCTGAATGCAAAATTCTATATGTAAGGATTTGCTAAAACTAATAGGGGAATTCTTTGTAAGGTGCCACCCCATAGCTTTTTTGCGCATAACTCGTTAGAAAATTAATTATCGCCAATGTTAGTATACCGTTGGAAAGAGGGTTTAAAGAGCTATAATCCAAGGTAACACTTCATTTGAATTTTTCGTAAATACGAATTTTACAGCCAATTTCCCAAAGTGTTCAAAATCGACACTCTAAAATTTTTTAATGTAAAGTGCCACCCCCTAAAAAACCGCTAAAAACGTAAAAAGCTCAAGTAAAAATGCATGATTTAGAAAATGTATGGAAGATTATTGAATTTAATTTGAATTGAATAGAAAAAGACCGAAAGCAAAATGCAAATTGAATGGTAACGAATAAATAAACAAAACTGAACTAATTTATTTCTCATGGTTCGATTAGAGAAAAATTGACTTAGAACACTTTAAATTCATGACGATTTCGAGCAATAAAAAGTCATTTTAGCGATATAGGATCACAAAACAATGAAAAAAGAGGGGTGGAACTTTACAAAGAAAAAAAGGTGGCATTAAAAATTAAGTCCAACACTGATTTTTACTTTATTTTTTTACACAAAAACCTTCAGTTTTTATTTGGAAATTTTTTCTTAACCAAATTTGACACTTTTTTTTACCCAGACTGTGTTATTGAGTATGTTCCCTCAAAACCCACATTAAAATTGATGTTGACATATATACCTTAAATGACGGTAGGAATTTTTTTGCTTGGATTGCTGGAACGTCAAAATCGAGCAGGGGTGGCACCTTACAAAGAATTCCCCTAATAAAAATAAATAATAAAATAGCAAAAATAAATACAATAAAAATTTAGTTTATTGTTCGGTCTTCCTAAGAAGAAACTTCCTAAATGATTAGTAAAAATAAAAAGTAATTACCAAGTAAACACGAAATAGGAAAAACGGAAATAAAAGGTTTGCAGGGTTAAACAAAAGATTAAAGTTTTTACTTCAATTCAAAAGGATCACACGGTCACAAGTCCAAGCAAAAGGTTCAAGTTTTTTCATCAGTTTTGTATCTCTTTAAAGTGTTGATCTATCTAACATTTGTGATTATGCATTATTCTCTGGTCAAGTTCGGGTTGGCTATTTTGTTAACCCTTTCGCTATTTTGTTGCCATATGGCAACATGCTACTTTGTGGACGTCTGCATCCTCTATGGTTTCAAGAATACAGTTTTTGTTGGTCCTTAGAATAGTTTGAAGTTTTAGAAAAAATACGAAATTAATAAACTGAATATTTAAGTTTAAAGAAGAGAAGTATACAGGTTTTTTTTATGGTATATCTTGACATAGTAAAGGAAGAAGAAGCAGACAAATTTGATAACTTTTAAATTTGACGTTTTCTTTCAATTTAGATTTTTTATTTTGGCTGAAGTAAATGAAGAAATATTCAAATTTTTGTTATGCGCAAAAAGTTTTATGTTTAAGTAATTATAACAGCCACAACGATGTGGTTGCTCTCATAGAAAAACACTCTAAAATACAGGGTCCGAGTATAAAAATGAAAAAATTTCTTATGGAATGTTGCTAATATAGCCACATAGAAGCCTAAAACGTAAAATTTAAAATTGTAACTTTCCCCAGTAAAAATCTGTAGCGAAAGGGTTAACAAGATGAACAAAGCTGTAACTTATCATGCATTCATTACTATACGTGCTGACTTGCGAAATTGCAAAACTAATGCCATCATCAAGCTGAAGTTTGCATTCAGTTTATATAATTTTCATCATATCATTTTGGCACCAAATCATCAAGTCCTATTACATAATTTTTTGCCAAAAATTTCCGAATTGTATATCAGAACTATGCCAAACTTATGAAAATTTTTCTGGACAATGATTTCGTTCTGTCAAATCTGGAGTTGGAGTTAGTATGTTGTGTGAGAGCAACATTGAAAGTAACTAAACTTGTATCCAGTTGTCAGATTTACTTGAAAGCCAGTTGGTTTTCACGCATTCTCTAAATAATATAAGTAACTAGTAACAATTGGGTGTTATTGTAAATATTCGAAAAGCAGTTTGAATGTTTCTGCGAATGCTGAACTGTTTGCAGCCACGCAAAGTTGATTGGCTGGAAACTCGTTTACTTTAAGCACCGATTTGTGCAGCTGCTCATTGCGTAGACATCATCCAGGTTAACTAGTCTCCGGTTATTAGGGTCGTTTTCGCCATTGCCAGTTGGGGCCTCAATCGACGGCTCAAGTCCACAATTACAGTCGAAAGCCGTATTAGGAATCCTGTAAATTGGCCAACTGGTTGTTGTGAAAACGATCTCTAAAGTGTTCACACACATTTTGATTTTTGCAGTTGTGTATTGTGCATCGCAACCGCTCGCAAAGGAGTCCGAATGCTAGTTTTAATGGTAGATTTTTTTTTTAACTTTTTGGCTAACAACAAACACCGCTCGTGCATAATATGCGAAACTCACTGTTCGTTTGCTTCTTTAATATTTCCTCAATAACGAAAATTGTTACAACATTTCAATGCCAAACTACACGTTCATTGATTTCGATTAGATTTGTCGCATTCAATGCTAATTAATTGTTTGTATCTCTTTTTTATTTTGACAGCAATTGGATGTTTACAAAACGGAGAATCAACGCCTTAAAGAGGAGAACGGAGCGCTAATTAGAGTAATTAGTAAATTAAGTAAATGAAATTAATTTTAAATTAAATTTACAGAGTTAAATGCGAAAATTATTTGTTAATTGAAAAAGAAAAAATTACAAAGCAGAAAACATATAAGAAAATGAAAAAAAAAACAAAAATAGAGTACCATCATTACCATCCCCACCACTAGCGTCACTATCCTCATTATCAACAGCAATTTTGACATTTTTGAATTGAATTGTTATAAAGAGAACAAATTAATAGCTCTAATTGAATCGCGATGTGGGCGTTGTCTTGTAATTCGAAAACTAAATGATAGTTGTGCTAATCAGAATGAGAGATTCTCACAGTTTATTGTCATCGTACAGTCGTTTGTAATCGAAACATGCAAAATTGTTCACTTTTTATATAGTATAATATATCACAGTAAAGATTGTCGGCAGACGAATGACCAGAATCCAGGCGAAACCTTTCGCAAATTATGGGAATATGCGATTGTAGTGCAAGGCAACTCGATAATTTTGACTCTTCAACTGTTTTATGCATTTTAAATTGGAATGTATTGTCAAAGTTTTTTTAATTGCATATAAAAACCACGAAAATGTTGAATTTATGTTTGTTATCAAATTTGTTTTATAAAGTTTTTGTCCTTGAAAGTGTTTATACTTTAAATTTGTACTGCATGTTCAAAATATTCGGTTTGGTTATGTTGGTTCATTGGCAGTTGTTCAGAGCAGATCATCACTTCCAGATACAAAACCGGTGTTAAAAATATACCATCACAATAACTAAGTTCCCTGCTCATTGTAATTTTTTGTTCAATATTTATAAGAGAGCCGAAGGTCCTTTTACCTAATTATATATCTTGTGTAATAATTAATTTAATTTTAAACAAATAAGTATATTTTTAAATTATTTTTAATCATAAATCAGTTAGTGGAAACAAAATCGTTACCGATGAAGATTACAAAAAGGAGAAAATTAAATAAAATTAAAATTAGATGTTGCAAAAGCGATCTGTAGACTGTCTACAATGTAACTAAGCTGGCTGTACACAGTACAGTTGGAATTTTTGGTTTTTATTTGGCAGCACTTCAATTGCATATCCCTGTACATTCGTGCTTTGAGCTCGGGACTAGACTGTTTGGCAACTATCGCACGACATCGCAACGCTTTTCAAATATATGTATACATACAATAAACAGATATCATTAAATAGTAATTAATGTTGATATTACACGTAAACACACAAATACCTGTGTATAAACTAAAAAGAATGAAAAAGAACATATGGCGAATGTATGCTAGTTTGTTGGCAAACATACGAACGTGACTCACACTGTTTTATTGTTACAGAGTGCTGCAAATTATTCTATATACATATACAGACATTCATACATATATACAACAAACACACTGCAATCAGCAACACACAAACGAACGATCGAACACACATCCACATATTCATCGATTACTTACACACATACGTACAGCTGCCATACGTATTTATACATACACACACACACACACACATACAACTATATTTTCATATTTTACATAAGCTACATAAAAACAAACAAACGAACGGAAAAGCAACAAGATGGCGATGTAATCAGCGTTACATACGTAAAATAGGCAGACATCATTTACATTTATACATAATACACACAAACACATATTTCTAGATTCGTAGCAATTAAGCAATGCTCGATGCATGGACGCCATGCCACACGAGTCGGCCTCCCCGAACGCAGCTGAGCCCACGGTTGTCACTCCGCGACATGGTCCTCAATGTTGTTTGGCCTAATTAAAAAGGGTTGCAGTTGTTTTGAATGAAACGTCATGGCCCAATCAACAACATTTCCCCACTTTTACTATTGAGCCACTAAAGCTTTTTGGAAGTCTGTGAAAGTGTTTTCGAATACTGATTACGCCATGTATTTAGAAGCGGACATTGTTTCAATATCAATAGATTGCCAGTTCAAAAGCTGTTGTGACAGAAAATGACTAACATTGGCAATCGTGCATGGCGCTGTCGGGAGGCTCATCCACACTCACACACATGCATAGGCGCGTATGTATAATAATTGCAATTGATTGATCGATTCGCTAGTTGCGCCGCGCCCCTTTGCTCCTTTTGTCGCTTTTCTTTAGCATATAATTAGCGTAAAGCACGAGTAGTTAAATGAAATTTTTCGCGTGAAACTCAAATCGGCAATTGCGTGCAGGCGTTCCAGCAAGCGTCAAGTCAGTTGTCCGACTTGAAAGAGAGGTGTACAAACAATTGTATCATAAACATTTAGTGCAGCCAATTCAGGCATCAAAAAACAATAGTAAGAGTTTGCCTGCCCAATCGCGCACTCTCTATCGGGTCAACTTGTTGGACGCACGACTGTTTTGTATGCCACTGCTCGCAAGCATGTCAACAGAGGCGATCAGTGTGAGTTGGCGCCGCCTAAACACTATCCCACATTTGTAATGACCTTATTGTATAATTTCGACTTGTAAATTGTTAGGAATGGCAACACAGAGAACATTGTTATTATATCTATGTATAGTAAAAATTCGTTGAAAGCGCAAAAATTTTAAATTCCTTTTTGACATATGTAATACATGAAGAACGTTTATTGCTATTATCGCCGTACATATTATTATTATTATTATTATTATAATTATTATTATCGTGACTACTGTAAGAAAAACACAAAAACGCAATGTTGTTAAATGTAATTGTTTGAAATTTGCAAATGCTTCTTCTTGCAATCTTCTCATTCGCACCTGCACCTCATATGTTTGCATGTATATATGCATATATGTATGTATTTATATATATATGTATAATGTATATGCATATCCTGTCCTGTAAGTGTGGCCTGTCATGGCCATCTCTACAGATGCTGCCGAGTTTTCACTACCAACACCATCGATATTTGATTCGCTCAACAAGTATTCAGCCACTTTGGCGATATTATTTTGCGCCTAACCGTATGTGTACATTTTCGATAGTATTTGCTAGAATCTACAAGGCGCATTCCTATAATTAAGGCCCCACATAGGAGTCTACAAGCCTACCTAGATTACACACAAGCAACTCAATAACTTGAACGAACAAATAGATATCGCTTTAGTGTTGCCTAAGTTGAATACGAGCTGCAAATTGACGCGCAGTTCCTTGAAATAATGCTGTACATCACACAGTCAAAGTCCTAATTTTGCATTAATTAATGACTGCATTTGAGCTTCGATTTATGCGGGCGAGAGTCGACGTTGCATTCTCGTGACACTCGAGCTTTTTCTGAATGCCCTTTTAAAGGTCCAACTGCATAGCACACATACACACACACACACACACATACACAAACGCCCATGCAAATGCATATTTGTACTTTATATTTTACATTTACAAATTGAAGAATGTTATTTTATATCCATTAGATATTTAGATTCATTTTGTACTTTAAACTGCTATACATACACATGTGTTTTTTATTTGCCTTTTTTTTTTGTTATTTATAAAAATCAAATACCAGCAGCGTTGCGTAGAGAGAGCAAAGATATGAAAAAAAGCTAAGAGAAGCGTAACTTCTCTGTAAAAACAGTTTGTGAAGAATAAAGTACGAAATTTAAATATATGTGATCGATTAATAAAGCCATGTGTTTTATTTGAACAATACCGAAGGTGTATAATAGTATTTTATTTATTAAAAATTAAGGTTGTTAAACACATGGCCTGAAAGAAGGACATGCCGTTAAGGATACCAACTGGTGACGCCAGCAAAAGGGTGTTTTTGTTATACGACATCGAATCGGGTTTAAAGTGAGTTGGAGAGCACAAACTATTGCATTCATTACATCGATAATCACACGAGGGATACCACGAAATGGATAATGCAGCTCCCAGAAGAAATAGCTACCTTCACTCTTTTTTTATTAAAACATTTCAGCCTTCTATCTCGACGGAAAGACCAGAAAATCGGCCAACGCCTACATAAATCAGCGTTTCTACCTAACAAAAAATTCAACAATTTCTGTTTATCCTTTCGCTTTTTTGTTGCCAACCCTCTATGTTGAAATACTCTATGGTTTCAAGAATAAATTTCTTTGTTGATCCTTAGTTAAATAGTTTAAAATTTTAATAATAATAAGAAATTAATAAACTGAATAAGTTTCAAGAAGAGAAGTATGCAGGTTTTTTGAATGTTATGTCTTTACAAAATATAGGAGGAAGAAGCAGAAAAAATAGGATAAATTTTTATTCTAACTTTACTTTGATTCAGATACATTTTTCAATATTTTTAGCTAAAGTAAAAGAAGAAATATTCGATTTTTTGTTATGCGTATAAAATTTTGTATGAAAGTAATTATTACAGCCACATGATATGGTTGCTGTGATATGACAATACATTAAAAAACAGGGTCCGGTAATAAGAATTCAAAAATGTGTATGGAATATTGTTGATGTAACCATACAGAAGACTAAATTTTTCTGTTGAAACTATTTTTGCTAAGAGAATAAATTGAACAGGATATATATATATTCAAACTTTAGGTTAACAGATAGAATCCGGTAATGGTAAGTAAGATTACATTAAATTTGTTTTGAGCCAAAGCTCTGGCAGCTAATGCAACTTTTTCAGTATAAGATAATAATAAGATAGTTATTTTTCTATTTCTAATTTTTTTCATTTAATTTTTTCCTTTCGACTAGGCACGATTTAGACACCCTGTATAAGTGTCACAATGCTCAAAACGTGCGGAAAAGTATTCTTGGCGGAAAATGCTTTTCATATCCAATTAGATATTTGATAAGAGTAGTAAAGGTGATTTTTTTATTTGTTTAGAAAACCCAATGCTGACCGGGCGTGACCCTGTACGCACCGACATGTGGCCTTCAGCAGGTAAGTTGAGGTCAGCTGGACGCGAATGGTCTGCATCAGCATGTGACATTTACCTTCAGCTGCGAATTAGTTTATTGTGCGCAATAAATTCAATCAAAATCGTGTAGCCCTATTTTGGAATCACGGTCGAAAATGATTATCTTTATGGCAGCGGCACTAACTGAGGAAAGTATGGCTGTGTAAAATGTCGAGTTGTCAACAAATCTGCACACATTTGTGCTGCAGTGAGTAATACTCGGAATTGCAGTGAATGAGTAATGATTTGAATGTTTTTCACCATTTACAGAATGCCACAGGGAGAGCGATGTCATGTTTTCTTGGATCACAAGGCCCATTGGATCACTGAGTGTACTTAACAAATGTCGAGTGTACTTGTCAAGTTGCCAAACATTAGTTTTAAATACAGACTTACGTGTGCATATAAGCATAGTAGTTCTTAAAAAATGCTTACATGTAACTTTGGTTAATTTTGTTGTTGTAAACCTAAGTTTTGGGTACATCCTTTGGACTCATTTCAATATGTTCTCATTGAATAAAACTGCCAAAAATTAAGTACATAAATTGTATATGGTGATTTGTTACGATATTTTGTACTTCTCTTTACCGTAGGTTTTAAGTTTCTTTGCTTAGTTCACTGCTGTATGCTATTTTTTGAATCCTAGCTGTCCATAGTTTAACCCATTAAAACCTGACCCCAGAAAGGCTTGTGCGATTTCCATAAAATTTTACACAATCTTATTAATTGACCTAATCAAGAAAAAAAATCAAGCAACAAATTCATACCATGTTTTTTTTTTGTCATGTTTTTCGCAAACATTATACAAATAAACAAAATCAAACATTTGCGGAAAATAAAATGTGCCAATAAAATATCAGCTGCTTGGATTTTGACATTTTCACGCGTTGCGTTGTATGAAAATTGGCAGTGTTTAGGCCCAACGTTGCATTCGCGCAACACAAAACATATTTTTTGTTTAAAAAATAAAAAAAAAATTTTCAAAACTTATTTTTAAATAGTTTAGCATTGCAAAATGCAGCCCACTAAGGGATTTTGATAGGTTTGAAGAATAAGTATTTTTGATTGAATTTCAAAAATTCCCCAAAAAAAACCTTTGACTTTGGATCGGAAAAAACGTATGAATATTTAAATAATTTTGAAATTTGAGTATGGCAGAATCTAAAACGATCAATTCTAATCCAATTCTACCCATTTTCAAGTATTATGTCTTTATGAATTACTTAATATAGCGAAATTCCCAAACGTTGCGCAAACGCAACGCTCAGGGCTTAATGGGTTAATTATAAGATTTGCTAATAATGTTGTTTATTGGCATATCGATTTTAATAAAAGAAATGAAAGTAAATGTATGGAAACAGGATATAATTTATCTGATAGAATGCTTTGTTCAAATTTCACGGACTGTATTGTATCACAATAAATTTGAATATTTAATTAATAAATGAAATTAAAGAAAAATGTATCAACACTGAATACCATTATTAAAATAAAACATTGTTGTTCTACTCGAAAGACACGCGAAAGTATTTAATTCATAAATAAAATAATTTGCAAATTGTTCATAATTTTGACTCTTGACTGAATGAATTTCTCAGAAAGTCATAAAGCCGCTTTAACATGCTAAGTGTGCTGAGATAACAACTGTTGTTAAATTTACAATAGCATATTTTTAGACAACTTTATGACGTATAAACTCGCGTGATGTCTTTCGCGGAAAAAGCTTTTATTTGGTTTTCTTCCAATGAATTTTCAGTTATTTAACCACCAATTAGTTTTAATATTATGTACTTTTCTTTTACCATTGGACTCTATTTTTTCGATTTCTCCAATTCAATCCAGGCAGTTTAGACAGATTTCTTTAAAAAGTCAAAATTGCACTGTGACTGTCGATTGCGTTGATTTAAGGCTTTGAATGGAGGGTGCGCTTGCCATATTGTAACACGATTAGACCATTTGTTACATGTTTATACTTATCTCAATTTGGGATACTTGTCAAATTAATTGTCAAATTTTTTTACTTTATTGACAGTCGCTTAAAACTTCTTTTGAATTAAAGCACAAATGTTTACATATGTAAATATGTACTACAGGTATGTGATAAGCTCGTGAAAGACGTCCATAACACAACCTTAACCCTGCACTAAAGTAGGATTTTAGAACAATTTATTAGAGTTTTTTACACAGCAATTTGTCTATGTAGTGTTCCAGAAAATATAAACAAATTTATTGTCATCAATAAACACTGGTCAGACAAGTTTATGTGTAGAAAAGCAATTCATAATTTCCAAATCAATTATCAGTTAGAAACGATTAAATATTGAATATTCTGAAATAGGGCGGCACTATACGTACTGAAACTTGGTGCTTTGGAAAGGTGTATCGTTTCCCGATTCCCAATTCAAATTAAATGAAATTTGGTTCACTAGAAGCGGCGTTTTTACGTCTGAAGTGAAAGTATGTTTGTGTTGTCAGTACATACATAAATTAACATTGAACAAAGAGTCAAGTACATAGTTAAGAGTAAGTTTTGTTTTATACTTGTTACAACTTTTATCGGAACATTTCAATTGAAGAATTAAGTATTTGTTGATGATTGTTTAAAGGTGTTCGATGCGATAGTTGGAGGTCGGCGGCGAAGAGGGATACTGTCTCTCCGGTGGAAGGATCAAGTTATGGGCGCCCTATCATTTCTTAGTGTGACCAACTTTAGAAGGCGCGCGCAAAGAAGAGGAGAGCCTGGAGAAAACTTTGCTGTTGTCCCTAGCCCAGTAACGGGTTTTTGTGGCCATTTAAGTAAGAAAGTGATGATTGTTTATCCCGAGGCAGAGTCCAAAGGTGGCATATGCAATTTAAAAAACCTTCGCAAGAACATAAATGATAATCAAGTCTGTAATAACCGCAGATTCCATCAAAACAGTGCGAGAGTTCTTTAAAGATCTTTATTGAAATTCCTGATATGGGATATAAGTAGTGTCCGACCGAATATTCGGTTTCGGTTTCGGTTTCGGCCCAAATAAGTGGTTTCGGTTTCGGTTTCAGTTTCGGCCAAAAAATGGCCGAATAGCCGAAACCGAAACTTCCTAGAATATTTTTTACATTTTATTGTGTAGCAGATATATAGTGAAAGGAGAAATAATTTAGATGCCACCAATGTAAATAAACTTCTTTTTTTAGCATATAATATTAAATTATTTAATTTTGAATATTAGCGAGAAAGGTACGAAAAAATGAATAAATTGTTTTTTTTTAATAAGTATTTATTTATTTATGCTATGTTTGTTTGTTTGTTCTTTATTTACTTAATGTAAAATTCGTTTGTTGAAAAAAGTGCTTGATATGGTGATTTTTATTTCAACTAGAAAGTTTCGGTTTCGGTTTCGGTTTCGGTTTCGGCCGAATATTAAAAAAAACCGAATATTCGGTTTCGGTTTCGGTTTCGGCCCAAAAAAGTGGTTTCGGTCGGACACTAGATATAAGTATCTCAATAACATTAATTTGGAGCATTTTAACTGAACCTTTGGCTACCGAAAGGGGTATGCACGGCTTGTTTATTTTCATTTCAACCATCAACCACTTTCCGTATTCGCCTAATATGGTACTGTGCGACTTTTATCTTTTCAGAAAAATGCATTTGCCGCTGAAAGGAAAGCGTTTTGAGGATGCAGAAAAGGCCAAAAAGGCTTGTACTGACATTCTAAAGGACATCTCGGCCGACGATCCAAAACACTTATTCGACGTGCTCTTAGATCGTGCAAAACCTTCATTAATTTCTAGGGGGACTTTTTTAAATAAGATCGGTTTTGACAAAAAAAAGTTATTATTCTTCAAAAAAAGTCCTGTTTACTATGGAATGCACCTTGTACTTTGGTTCATCTCTTGATTATTGACTGATAAGTCATATCTCAGGAAGACATTGGCATTGAAATTTCGATGGTTAACTACATGAAAAGCGAAACAGTAATTTTTGAGATGTCAATGCCATGGAAATACTAGTAATAAAAACGGTTATTATTGAAATTTTGAATTTCAAGATATTCCTAGATGTAAGCAACTGTGCTCGACTGTAGTTTGAAATCTAAAGAGCTTAGCAACTTAGCCAAAGCTCATTTAAAAGTTGCTTATATTCTGTTTTATTAAAAAAGAAACTTTTTTATGAAACTTTAAAAATTATGTTAACAATGAATAGTTAAGTATTTAATAATTAAAGTATATACTGAAAGGTTAAGGATTTCTTCTCTTATCAACTTGTATGTGTTTGTACTCTGTATACATATAAGTATGTCGATGTGGGTACGCACATTACTTTGGAAAGCTTGAAATGTCGGCGAATTTTTGCACAACAACTTTTTACTGCAAAAGGAAGCGGCAACACAGTATAAATATGTAGCATTATCAGTGCTCGTATACGAACTTATTTCTTTGACTTTAAATCGTTATAGACGTGTATGCATCTTTTTAATATTTCCGTTATGCCGAATTGTGTCAGAATTTACAAATAGATGGGAATTTGTATAAAGAATCGCTACAAGCGGTTGTTCGAGTCGATGGACTGTCGATTAGGAAACTCACTAGAAACACATTCGGATTTCGGATGTGTGCTTCAGTCCTTCAGATCAACAAATGCAACTGCAGTATCTCTGCATATTATACATGCATATATGTACATACATACATACATATGTATACAATGTAGCGAGCACATTACTACCCGAAATTCGAAACGCTATGCTTAACCATATTTTCAGTGTCAGATGTGTTATCTGTTATGGCCCAATGAACGGGCGCGGCAACGGTGTAGTGGCAAAGTGCCGAAATCAAAGGACTATAAACATTTATCTACGATTATTTCCTCGATAGCAATAAACGCCAAATTCAAGAAAAATAACTTTGCAGCGGCCCCACTGGCTCAGATATAAAAGGTGCAGTGTCCCGCTGGTTCAGTATAGTCGGCGCTAGCATCGTTCGACAGCTGGTAACGGTATTGTGAATAAAGAAATTTCGCGTTTAGCATTCAAACGAATTTGTCAAAGTCCTACAATGACGTTTAAAGTAAGTTGAAGCCCCAGAACGATGAATCGGAACACAACTCCATAATCCACCATAATTTGGTGCTCTGAATTGCAGATAACTGTGCTGTGCGGTCTGCTGCTGTGCGGCATTCTGAGCGTAGATTCGGCAGTTTGTGGAGAATGTATGGCGGAAAACTATGCAAAGTGCGTGAACACTACCAGCTTTCAATTTTGCAAAGGTAAGCCAACTATTGGCAATTCTTGAAAAATCTAATAGTACATGATCAAAGCTAAACGATCAAAAAATTTATTGTTTTAATAATTTGTAAGCTTTTAATTGAAATATAATTTTTAGCCAAAGGAACGTCCGCTGTGTTGACTGAAATTAGTGGCGTGCACAATTGTGGCACGGGCAAAGTTTGCACAAAGTCCCTAAATATTTGTGAACTCGAAGCTAACATTGCCACACCAACTGAAAACGTATGCAAAGACGGAGTATGCCCCGTAGCTACCTGTAAAATCGGCGAACTGCATTGTACTGGTCCCTCGAAGTATGTATTTTGTACCTCTCCAGACACAAATGTGCCGCTAAGCTGCCCAGATGGTGAATATTGTTCGGAAGAGTTATATGAGGCATTGGAGAAAATCTGTGCGAAACAAAGTATCTTGAAAGCGGTAAGTTGTGTCATCTTCCGATCATGCACTACCGGCCAGTGGGCCGTTTTGTTTTAAGTTTAATGTCGAAATTTCATTGAAATGGCAATTTTCAATGTATCTTCAATGCTGGTTCAACTAGCAAAAATTTTCGGTAGCTCTTCTCCAGCCCACAAGGCTGAGTTTAGTCATTGCTTGTGGAGAGAAAGTCATCGATGCTGCTTGAGTCAAACTTCTAGAGTGCGTGTGCTGGTTAGGACGGCATTGGACGCTGAGCACCGATTATGTCTAAGAATTCTTCTATCTATGTCTACTGTCATATTACGTATTAATTTGTGCACAAGTATTTGTACCAGTGTTCATATGTATGAAAATTCTATGCATTTGGTTAATTAGACTAGATTGACAGTATTTTCATATGTGATTTCAGTTGGATGTTAAAGTTACCTGTGAAAGCGAGGCGGCAGTCACTCCCCCAACAGGCTTGGCCGATAAGTGCTGGAATGCTAAAGACAAGGCGCCTGGCGCCACTTCCTTTTTAATTGCCAATCCCGATGAGTGCAAGACGTAAGTGCCACATCGTTGTACAGTTTTGAGGAGAAAATGTCGCCGACACGAATGTTTTTGACTGTAATTCGCAGGTACATCTACTGCGAATGGAGTGACAACCAGCTGGTGGGCCTACAGATGAATTGCAAGTCGGGCAGCCGCTTTGACAGCGAAAAGAAGAAGTGTGTGGCTGGCAGTTGCTAATTTATTGTTTCTGGTTAATTTTACTTCGAGTAAAAACAATAATTAATGATTTCGATCTATTGCTGGTTTGCTTGTGTGTGCAGTTATAACAACAACAATTTTCACATTTTCTCTTACATATGCAAGATCACTTAATTATTGTTTTTACTCGAAGTAAAATTAACAATAAATGTTCATTTCACATTTATTTCCATCATATGAAATAAACATATTAATTGGCGAATAAATTGCGCTCAAAGCATAAAACTGTGTACAGTAAATATGTGTTTGGGATTGTGGAAAAGTCCGTCCGAAGCAGTTGATTTTGATTTGGTTTTAATTCAGTTGGTTCAATTAAAAGTATGGAACTTTAAAGTGAGATGAACATAATCTATAAACCTCTCAAGTGCCTACTGTCTAAGTGGAACTCATTCGTTGAAGGTCTTTTAGGTTAGGTCACTGGCTAACAGTGACAGTATTGATTTTGCTTTCAAGGACAATGCCAGCGTCGTCTTGAGCAAATGTGTTAGGAAAAATGTCTTATTCAAACATCAGTTGCAGCGGATTGCACTGGATGAAGGAGAGAAAGAGGTACAAAATATGTAAAAGTTCGTCAGTTGAACTTATTACATGAAAACCATCAGAAGCAAACAACTTCTTTCGCATCAACTCAGGTGTAAAGCTACTCATACTTTCTAAGATTGCAGCCTGAACCTATTTAACCCTTTCGAACCCGAATTTTTTTCCTGTGTCACTTACCTAAGAAGTGTACACACGACATTTGCAGACGCCACGCCTCTTTGTTACGAGTTCTAGGGCTAGTTTACTTTTGAAGAATTCTAGCTTAAAACGGGTTAAATAAATTTTGTATCAATATTTTTCAATTACAGAAAAATTATTTAATATTTATGGAAAAATACAAAATTATCACTTTTTGATTTTATTTAACCATTATTAAAGAAACAGGGTTTTGATCAAACGTGCCCAATTCGTAGACTTCAATTAGAACACAAACTTTCCCTGATATCGCTGCAAATTATTGTAAATTATTTTGGGGATAACAGTGAAATGTTTGTAATTTGCTTTGAATTCACTTCTAGAAATATTAATTTGTTGGTGCCTACTTAAATTAAACCCATAAATCAATCGTAGCGTTTGCTAGAAGATGACAAATAGGTGAAGTTGCTCTCATGCAGCTTTGGGGTCGACAGGGTTAAGTAAGGTTAGTTAGGTTAAGTAAGCTGGCTGGCCAAGTTGGCCACGCATAGATCCTGTTGGGTCCCTAGCGGCATCAGTTAGAGCTATTTAGTGTCGTGGATATACGTAAAAGTGAAGTGTGTAGTCCTAGTAAAGTTCAGCAGCGACTTAATGTCCCGCTCGGGGTCCTCTTCTAACCCAGAAAAGAACGAGGCCACTAAGTGAGTATAATTCGTAGTCTTGGCCGGAAAGGAGCAAAGTATGTGCTCCAGGGTTTCTTTATGAAAATGTAGTAAACAATCCTAAATTTTGAACCGGTGAACGTATTCACAGTTCAGCATTACATGTAATCTTTCATTTCATTTCATTTCATTTATTTCAAGTCTACAGTAAATGAACTTAAAGACTAAGCAAACAACAATATAAGAACTTAAAAATAGAATAACAATAGGAATAGAACTTAAGAATAGAATAACAATAAGAATGACGTTATTTATAAAAGCAATTCAGACGTGATTTTAATTCTTGTTTGGAGATCGAAAGATCGAGGTTAAGAGAACCACAGATCTTGTTAAATTCGGAAAGCGCTCTCACCAAAGGGGCATTCAAGGCGTAATTAAACCTGCAGGGAGATATGACAAATAAGTCGTAGTGACGGAGGACACGAGAAGGAACATTGAAGTTAATTCGACTCAGGAGGTAAGGACAATCAACAGAACCACTAATAACCTCATGGACGAACACCAAAGAGAGGATAGTTCTTCTACTCTCAAGAGATTTAAGGTTTATGAGAGAGCAACGCGATAGATATGGAGGAATGGGATTGGAAAACTTTAGAGAGCGAAGGCCAAAATTCAAGAAGTTTTTTTGAATTCGTTCAATACGATTACAAATGAGAAGAATAATATGGATTCCAGACAAAAGACGCATACTCTAGACGCATAATCTTAGTCAATCCTGAGGAATTATTTGTTGAAATTAGTGATTTTTGAGCGGAATTTCGTCAAAAATTAAGTTCTTTAAATGAATACCAACTTTTAATTAACTAAAATTTAATTGTTTATATTTTTTAGATTATAAATATTGTAAATGAAATAAATTTATTTTGCTAGGTTTTGTTGTATTTTAGCTGTTGGGCCTTTGGCTCACTTGTCACCTGTCGGATGTTTGTTTAATGTTTAAATGATAAGATTTAGTGCGTAATAAAATATGTTCTATGAGCGTTGTTACATACATACATAGTCTTCTTCGTGGTTTATGTGTACGTTTATACATTTTATTACAATGAAGTTCGGTGAATCAGGTTCATTGATATTTTATGAGTCCAGGCATATTTTCCAAATTAACTTTTACTGTGAGGTTATTTATGGTGGGAGAGGAATTCCCAAAGCTCCCTTTGTGTGCGCTTTGGACTCATTTTATTTTACTTATTCAGCTATAGGCATTAGCTCAACGATTAACGGATATATGGAAACAAATTCGAATCTTTTTCATACTTTTTTCAAACTAAACAAAAACAGAATCATTTTAGAAGAATTATTTTAATGTTATATCAGATTGTATAACATCAATCTGTTCTTTAACCATTAACAATGTGAATATTGTGATGATGACGTATTCCTCATAAGGCGGGTGCCTTGATTCTGTGACTACACCAGCCTAAAAACTTTTTTAAACAATTGAATTAATTGTATGTTTAACACGTTAAGGACGGCGTGTACCACCGGTGGCTCATAATGTCCATAGTCCTGAATTGTAATTTTTTTCCATAAAATTAAACTATTTGTGATCATTACGCATTTTTTTGCAATATTTGTGTTGCTTATTTTATGCTTCACAAAAGTTTTTTGCAAGGCGCCGCCAGATAAAGCAATGTTTGATTTTTGCTGCCGCCAGATGATGCATAATACAAAAAACTGCGCCGTCCTTAACGTGTTAAGTGTCAATCAAGACCAATAATAACAAAAAAATATCTTAAAGACAATCAAAGTTTCTCCTGATAGTTAGGTAAGGTTGTACAGGTTGAAGCCCATGTATAGAGCCTATTAACCCTTTCGCTACAGGTTTTTACTGGGGAAAGTTAAAATTTTAAATTTTACGTCTTAGGCTTCTATGTGGTTATATTAGCAACATTCCATAAGAAACTTTTTAATTTTCATATTCGGACCCTGTATTTTAGAGTGTTTTTCTATGAGAGCAACCACATCGTTGTGGCTGAAATAATAACTTAAACATAAAACTTTTTACGCATAACGAAAATTTGAATATTTCTTCATTAACTTCAGCCAAAATTAAAAAAAAAGTATCTAAATTGAAAGAAAACGTCAAATTAAAAAGTTCTCTAATTTTTTCTGCTTCTTCTTCCTTTACTATGTCAAGATATACCATTAAAAAAGTGTATACTTCTCTTCTTTAAACTTAAATATTCAGTTTAATAATTTCGTATTTTTCCTAAAATTTCAAACTATTCTAAAGACGAACAAAAAAATGTATTCTTGCAACCATAGAGGATGCAGACGTCCACAAAGTAGCATGTTGCCATATGACAACAAAATAGCGAAAAGGTTAAGTAATGATCTGAAGAAATATGAGAGGCGAACATCAAAGTTTGGCCAAGTCCTTTAAGAGGGAGCTCCAGCCCCCTTCAAGCAAGCTACTTTCTGGAGCAGTGATAACTATTCGCAAGTAGTAAAATAGTCCAGTTGTGGGGAAGAGGACCAGAGGCAGACATTGACCCTGTGTACATATTTGGGTTTAGCAAGAAATAGGCTATGCTCGCTCTGGACTTCCTTGCCGTACGTTTTCAGGCCAATTTCAACCATGAAGAATAGGAGGCTTCTACACTTCCTGGATCTTAAAAAGTGAATTTTAAATTCCTGCCAATATCAGCACAAAATGAGAATTTGACACCAAAACGATACTTTATGTGCTAATTGTGCTAGTAAGCTGTGGTAGCAACCACTCAACCAATCAACGAACCAGCAGAATGGTCATCACTCTTTTTTTTCACGGTCATCACGCTTTTTTTTTGGAAACCGAAAGCAATTATGTTGCTCTTGCTTTTGTCTGAGATGCTCATTTAAAGCTACAACTATTCGTATTCGCATCTAGTATACTAATCACTACTTGGTTACAATGTTTTTCCCAATTGTGGCAGGAAACATAGTCCGCATACTTTTACATATGCAGATAGTTCGCGTTGGGGCGCAACGGAAAATCTTGAGATATTAAACATTCGGCAATAGTAAACTCTAATCGACGGCGATAATTGCCGCTTTAAGATAAACTCGAAGCGCTTCGTAGGTAAAGGTAAACAGTCAGCAATTAACACGAATGCTGCGCACATCCGAGGCCACACGGAGTTTGTCTGCCAGCGTTTCGTTTAGTGTCACAACGCCCACTGAGCGCACTTGTCCACATCGCAAACTGATTTCGCAGTGAGGGTAACGACTACAGGCTGACAATGCAGGCGCGCACATATCTGGTAAGGTTTGGCCGGTTGGGCTGTGATCAACACTAACTAATCGGTTTGCGCATCATACAGTTTTTCACACTGCTGGCCGCATGCGTGGGGGTCGGACAGGTGGCGGGGCGCGCATGTAACGTGTGCCAGATCAACGGGGCTGCCTGCGTCAACTCCACCTCGTTCTACCTATGCTTCGGAGGTATGTATGCGGAGGCGTAGAGCAGCAGCGACTCTTTGCGTGCGCAGTTGTTGTACAGCGTCGTGTCTATGCGCAGGAACCGTGCCGAATCGGAGTCAAATGTTCCACTGCAACGACGGCCTGGTGTGCACTAACGAGCCGAACATCTGCTTCCAGAACAATGCGGCAGCCGCCAGCTGTGGGGACATCTCCAGCTGTGGCCTGTGCAATGAGAATCTGGTGTTTGCGTGCACCAGCCGCACCACGTTTGCGTTCTGCTTCGGCGACAAGCGTCCGTCGAACGTAACGGGCAGGTGCCCTGTCGGTCGTGTCTGCGATGCTTCGACGCAGGACATCTGCGTCTACCAGCCGCTGGTGAGTAGAAAAGTTGATGAACGGAATTAGCGGTGTCCAGATTGAGGGAATCTGAGATGGGTGGAAGTCGCAAGTCAATTCTTTTTGTTCAATAATAATTGGATTGCCATGAAAGCGTTTTTGTAGTAAACAAAAATTCTGGCACGATACGATTTGTTAATTTTGGCTTCAATGTAGCAATTCGCAAATCAAACACAACTTTCAAACGGCCTCAGGATTAGACTTGAAAATATGAAGCCAAATGTGGAAAGATAATGCAACATTCATAACCTGTTGATTAGTCGTGTTCAGTGGCAAATATATTTCGATTTCCAGATCAGTTTGGGTCTATGAACGACACAGCTTAAAGATAGGTGTACCAAATCCATTATCGGTTCTTAGGTATAGTCTCTGTACAATTCAAGCAAAATTTCAATTCAATATGTAAAAGTTGCAAATGAGCCAAGATACAGTTTTAGTATTTGAAAATTTTTGTTTAATGATTTAATTTAATTCATTAATTTGTATGGAAAGTGAATCAGTAAATATATGGATTTGAGTAACTTTTAATAACGATAATGTACGATTATTTTTTGACAATAGCTTATAGAAAGTCGTTCAGTACTCAGATTTTCTTCTATAATGCAAATTTTTTCTTAATTGTTTTTAATTAGTTGTTAACAAATATTTTAAAGTTGAAAATCTCAAATGTCGCAACGGCATTGATTGTCTGTGCAGTGAAGGATTTTTATTCAACTGTCAATCGTTGTAACTCCTCTTGTACTTGGATATTGATCCTTGAATTAACTTTAATTTTCCTTTTCAAATTGAAAATTGCATTCACTTTCGCTACAAAACATGAACTGCAAACAAGCGCAGAGTGGCCTTGAAATAGTTCGTTTCTTGGGTGCGTCCAATCGGTGAAATCGCTCCACACATTGAACAAGCGAAAATAATTGTTTGGCTGCCACACGCATTTGCGGTTCTAAAAATAAAAAAACTGAAAGGTCTTTAGATAAAAGATAAAGTAAATGCACAAACTAACAGCCGTTTATGGTTGCATTTATGAGTTGCCTTAAATGCGGAGATAAGCAAGAGAAAGTCTGAGTCGGCAAGAGCAGTAAACAGTTTGCGTCAAGCAAACCGACAGGCGCCTTCATCGCCGCATTAGTGCGTTGTGGCGGCTGTGAATCGCATGAACGTTGTGTTGTACAGTTATATGTTAATGCTCATGACCCCTTCATTCACATAATTTTTAATTATGCTAAACATTCGCACTTGCCTGATGTTCTTTATTTCAGGAGACTTCAATTGTCTGCAACTTGGACGAACCGTTAGCGCTCGCAGCGTACGCGGACGTCCCCAATTAGTGCGGACTGCAGAGCGAACCACAAATTGCAGCATTACGGAAATTGGCATTGGAAACAGTCGACGAAAATTAAACAAATTACCATTATTGCATTAAGAAGACAATCGGCTCACTGCCCCTTTGACTTACTGCATTTATATTTAATACTTTTAATGAGAATTGTTAAAAAGTGTTCAACTTTTAATAAATTAACGTCGTAAGAAAACTGCTTTAGAGATCCTCTTCATTGTCGGTGCCGACCACCTCTTCGTTCAGCCAGGTGCGCACCTGTCGTAGCGCCGGCAAGCGACAGCGCCACTCGTCGCTCACGTAGCGGTAGACGTTCTCGCCGAGCCGTAACAGATCCGTGGCCACACGCCGTTCGTCCGGTTTCCATGCGCGCTCCTCCTGGCCGAACATCTCCATGCGCACGAGCGCTGTCATCGAGGCGGACAGGTACCTCTTGATGCCGTTAAAAAGCTGTGCCTTGGATGGTGGCAGCACAGTCACGTGGCTGATGGCTGCCGCACAAGCGGCATCGGCTGCCGTCGAGGCGGGCTCCTTGGAGGTGCTTACGGTGGCGACCTGCTGGTGCTGTAGTCGTTGGTTTTGCTGCTGCTCCGTCAACGAAGCGCACTTTTGCTGGAGTTGATCGTGTGCTTCCTGAAGCTTTTGAAGCTTCGATGCCATGCCCGACCACTCCTTGCACATTGCTTGCTGCTCCGCCGCGCATTTTGCATATTTGGCACTGGCGCTCTCCGCTTGTTGCTGTGCATGCTCCAGTTCACTTTTACTCTTGCGCAGCGAATCCGTGGCGCTTTGCAGGCGAGTCATCAATGTCAACTTCTCGGCAATGTGTGAGTTGCGCTCAGCTTCCAGCAGTTTTTCGAGCTGTTGGCAGATGCTATCGTGCTCTTCTTTGGAAATGAACTCCTGTTGAGCAGCCACGCTGACGTCAGTTGTTGTCGGGTCGTTCGGTGCGCTGAGCTGCCTGACTTCCAATTCTGACGCACTGTCATCGTTGTGCTCGCCGTCCGACTCTTGTATCTCGTAAATGTTGATATCCTCCTTGTGCTGTTCATCGAGTGCGGTTTGATCACTCAAGTGCACAACGTACTGAACTTCAGAATCGCTAGCGAAAGTGTTATCCGCGCTTTCAGCTGTCATTTGTTCGATTTCCGGCGCCGCAACATTTAATATTTTCACCTTATTCAATACTCTGATCTCAGTATTTGGTG
Source organism: Melieria picta (assembly GCA_964056695.1). Lineage (NCBI taxonomy): Eukaryota > Metazoa > Arthropoda > Insecta > Diptera > Ulidiidae > Melieria > Melieria picta. Next base: position 35,456,551 of record OZ057399.1, on the reverse strand, counting down.
CTCGCCGCTTTTTTGAGACCGTATCATCACTTGAAGCTTTCGCTTCAGTTACTAAAATATTATCGTTCAACAGAACCAACGAATTCCTTTCAAATCCCAGTGGGCACTGAAAGTCCGGAGGAGGTATGAGATGAGGATCTGTTGGCTTCGGTAACGTTATTAGCTTGGGCAGCCCATCGGAACCCAGGTTTTCATAGTCGAGTGCAACTTCCTCACTGAGGCGCATAAGCGTCGGCACCGCTTTTCGAACCAGTCTATTCTTTTTGTAGTTCATAAAGCACTCGTCGCGGAAGTGGCGTACACACACATTTCGATTTTTCTGGAACAGTGTTGGCATATCCAGAAAGTGCTTCACATCGGCCATTTCTAGCCACTTCAAGTAGCGTTCCCGATCTTTGATGGGAAAGTGAAAGAAATGCATTCCTGGATGCAGGCTTGTTGAAACGGAGCACTCGCGAAAGTAGCAGCGTGTCCCACCCATGTCGCAGTTCCCTAAAAATATATATAATTGTTATGTGCGTGCAATTTACAGTATAACTCTTTATTTTTACGTGTGGCGCCTTGAGTTTAATATAATCTGAGTACGATATATCTTCAACAGTTTACTGTATTTACATCTTTCGGTGATGCCGAACTTGTTTCAAGCTTCTTCTCCATATACATTGTATTCACAATTAGTACAATTCTGTGAATGGTTTCGTTAAGTTTGGAGAAAGAAATCTTAAACGTTTGAAATAGAAATGCACTATTGAGAAAATGTGGCGAAAATTAAAATTTTACTGAAACACAAATATAGCAAAAATGATTGAAAATGGTAATAACTAGTGTTGGTGTCTCTTGGTGTTGGTGATTCTTGCCATGCATTTGTTTGTATAATTGTTTGGCAATGACTGTTTACAAAAAAATTGTAGTGCCTGCGACTATTTTGTAATATGTCATTGCCAAAGTGAAGTTATATGTTCTGTGGTGGTTTCCAAGCGCGTTGATGTTCGTATATAATCTTTCGAATAGTTATATAGCATTCATTATCGCATTCGCAGAAGGACTGAATGCACTGTGAATACATAAGACGGCTTGAGCAGAACTGGTCGAAGCCCGTTCACGGTAAAGTATCGCACGGTGAACGAGCTATGCTTGGCATTACTTTTGTTACAGGCGTCGCGTTTTTCCATTTGGCGCAGGATATTTTGCAATAGAATTTAATGCTAAAAAACACATCAGAAGCGCGTGAAACAATGTTAAGTAGTCAGAAAGTGAAGAAGAACAAACCGCTGTTGTACGATCAGGACATTATCGGTCGAGTAAAGCAGGTAAGTCAGATGGGATCGAGTATTTGCCGGCGGAGCGGGAGTGGGTCTGCGCAAGTATAAGGTTATGTTTGCCAAGCTGGGCAAACGAGATTAGTTCATACTTGTGAACATAACAAAATATCGCTGGTTTTATTGCAGTACCTGGAGGAGAATGTTGACAAAACGTACCTCGATGTGAGTGTAATGACAAAGCAACTGCAGGAGCGCTTTCCAGAGTATTCTCGGCGCAAGAATGGACCTTTCCGCCAGTTAGTCGAACAAGGTGAGTGCGGGGCATTTCGCCATGTAAGTGAAAGAAAGTTGAATTTGTGTTGTTTGGTTGCAGCTTATCGCATTGTGTCGCAAAGTTACGGCTTGGAAAGTCAGCCTTCGAGCGGAGACGATTCGGATGGTTCGGACTTGGAGGTTATGGACGTGAGTGATTGTAATGGTGGTCCAATACTGGGACACCAACAGTGGGGCGTTTGTAGCAATATCGAATCTATTCAGTGAATCGTTTAGCCAGCTATTTGCAATGAGAAGCTAAATTCTTCAAATATGTGAAAGTTAACAGGACGATTCTAGATGATTATTTCAATTTAACAACAACCAGTCCATAACCATGCACTATCTGGTCATGTTTCTAGGATTCTACGACTAATAATTTGATGAGGGACATGATGAATAATTTATACTCCAAGCGGAAGTTGAACACTGTCCGGCCTACCCCAACAAAACAATCAGCCGCAGAGGCGATTGACATCAGTAGTGACGATGACAGTGGCGATGAGGGGCACACAAATGGCAAAGCTTTAGAACAAAGTAACTGTACTCAGCAGGTGTGTAGGACTCTAGCAATTTAATTAATTTGTATTTTCTCCACAGGTACTGGCGCCGCCTTGCCTGGCATGAAAACATTCCGCGATGTGACTCTCACAAAATTAGGCAATACAGAATCGTCCTCAAAAGGCTCTTCCTCGACATCGCTGACTACCGATTCGGCCGCAGCTGCAGCAGCGGCAATACCACCAACGGTTCACAAGCGCCGCGAACTATCTGACAACGACCACGATCGTCATCAGCCCATTAAGAAACGTAAGTTGTAAGCATCGAATAGAGAGGTTCTGAATCATGTTAACGCATTGATTGCCTAATTGGCATTAGACAAACCCGATGCACGTGCCGCCGCATTACCGCAGCGCACAAATCAGCAGCCAATGCTTCAGCAAGCTGTTTTGCAACAACAACAGCAGCAGCAACAACAGCAGCGCCTGTCGCGCTTCGCTGCTTTCAATCAGAATAGCAATGAATCCGCAATATATAACCCGGCCGCGTCGCAGGTGCGCCAGCGCAAGTACAAGAAGGAGGTGCAACTGCGCAAGTCGCGCGAAACCTTCCAGGACATTGGCGGCATGGAGAAGACACTCAAGGAGCTGTGTGAACTACTTATGCACATCAAATCGCCGGATATTTACTTTGTGTTGGGTTTGATGCCTCCGCGCGGCATTTTGTTGCACGGGCCGCCTGGTTGCGGCAAAACGCTGCTTGCACACGCCATAGCCGGGGTAAGTGAAAACGACGTCCATACTCAAGGACGTGTATTCTGACTCTCGGAAAATTAATGTATTACATTTCCTTTCATCTGTTACCCATAGCAATTGAATTTACCTCTGATTGAGGTGGCGGCCACCGAGTTGATTTCGGGCGTGTCGGGCGAATCAGAAGAGCGTATACGGGACATATTCGAGCAGGCCTCAATTTACGCGCCAAGCGTGCTTTTCATTGATGAGATCGACGCCATATCGTCGAATCGTTCGCTTGCGCAGAAGGACATGGAGCGACGCATTGTTTCGCAGCTGATCAGCAGTCTAGACAGTCTTAAGCTGAGCGAGGATGGGCAGTCGGTGTTAGTGATTGGTGCCACTACTCGGCCTGATGTGCTGGATCCGGCATTACGACGCGTGGGGCGTTTCGACCACGAAATAGCCATTGGCATTCCGACGCGCAAAGATCGCAAAGACATACTGACCATCATCTGCTACGGGGTGTCAGTGGATACAAAGTGCGATTACGATAAAATCGCCGAATTGACACCGGGCTACGTTGGTGCTGATCTGTTGGCGTTGGTGTCGCGTGCGGCCACGATTGCGGTGAAGCGAAAGTGAGTGTCAAAGTTGATATATTGTGCGTTCTTATATTGTATTTTCCTCCTTCCACAGATGCTCAGAACAGATACGCGCATTTCAGCTGGAATCTCAGCGAAACATCACCATTGTGGACTTGGACGATGATGCCGATGATAATGCCGAGGGTACCGCGAACAAGCAAACTACCAACAGCACAGCCAATGAGGTTGCAGATACCGCACAACAGGACAGCGATAAGGTAGCGGCCGAGGCAGACACAACGGCGAATAAACAGTCAGAGGTTAATGGAGCTACCGAGACCGAAAAAGTGGTGAACGAGGCTATGGAGGTGGACGAGCAGTCGACCCAAACTGTTGCTGCTGCCGAGAACAATGGAAGCAAGGCCGAAGCCAGTGTTGATGACAATGCAAAGATTGATGGTGGCGATGATGCCGTTGCCGATGCTAGCAATGACGTTAGCGAAACTAACAAAGACACTGTTGACAGCGTACAGAGCGCAAAAGCAGCAGAAATAGAGCCAAAGGCAGTTGAGAGCGCCGCCACATCAACATTAAATATTCCAGAGCCGTCGCTTTTAGAGCTACTTAATTGGCTGGACAATCCACCGACAATCCAAGACATAACGTTCTCTTCGGAATTTAGCATAACATTCGATGATTTTCTTGAGGCGCTGAAAGTGGTGCAGCCGTCGGCGAAACGTGAAGGTTTCATCACTGTGCCCGATGTTACGTGGGACGATGTCGGCTCGTTGCAGGACATACGAGAGGAGCTGCAGTTGGCCGTATTGGCACCAGTGAAATTTCCCGAGAAGCTTATCAATCTCGGCCTGACATCACCCTCTGGCGTTCTGTTGTGCGGTCCGCCCGGTTGTGGTAAAACATTGCTTGCCAAAGCCATTGCCAATGAGGCAGGCATAAACTTCATTTCTGTGAAAGGTCCAGAGTTGATGAATATGGTAAGTAGGCCTCATATCACTGTGGCATTAATGGTCTGTCTTTTCTTGTATTCACAACAAGGACAAGTCGATTAAATCGTTGTAGATTAAATTGTGTTTAATTGAAATGGCAGTTCATAAATAATTATCATACAATTTGTATATTTCTGTAGTATGTGGGCGAGAGTGAACGTGCAGTTCGTGCCTGTTTTCAACGTGCGCGCAATTCGGCGCCCTGCGTTATATTCTTTGATGAATTCGATTCGTTGTGTCCGAAGCGGTCCGAATCGAACGAGGCCGGTTCGGGCACTCGTGTCGTTAATCAGTTGCTTACCGAGATGGATGGTGTAGAAGACCGCAAAGGTGTCTACATTTTAGCCGCTACAAATCGCCCGGACATAATCGACCCAGCCATTTTGCGCCCAGGCCGTCTGGATACCATTCTATATGTGGGCTTGCCTCAGAATGCCGATCGCATTGAAATTCTGAAGGCAACGACAAAGGTGCGCAGTAGTGTCATCTCTTCGAGTATCTGCAAAGCAAACGTTAAATAAACTTGCATATTCTTGTAGCATGGCAAGCGACCAGTTCTGGCGGATGATGTCGATTTTATCGAGCTAGCTGCTCAGACCGAGGGATACACTGGCGCCGACTTGGCTGGATTGATCAGGCAGGCGGCAATGTTGGCACTCAAAGAGTCACTCAGCCATCCCGAAGTGACGGATTTGCGTGTGCGCAAGGAGCACTTTGAGCAGGCTATAAAGTTGTTACGCCCTTCTGTTAGTGTACAGGTCAGTGCGTGTGACAGCCATCTCGAAAGAGGGTGATCTGACTATTTGTGTTGTTTGTGTGCTTTTGCAGGACCGTAAGATGTACGAAAAGTTACGTCTGAAGTATGCTGCTCCACGAACACCTGCTTTGGACGAGAACGCTGAGCAAGCGATTTAATGCCTAAACACATTCAAGTTATTCATTGTCATTGACGTCCTCTAAAATTTACACACTATTTTCATTCTCACATGCATCCACACAACAATTACAACCAATACCACATGTACAATACATATTTGTTTACATTTGCGTCGATTTAGGTTTGAAATTTGTTTTCATTGTCTTGATTTTCGATTTTGAAACTATCGACAGTTCCCACGCTGCACAAGTTCCAAATTGCGGTTGCAGCATATTAAAGTGAATTCTGTGCAAAAAAGTCTTCAAACGTTCGTACTGTTTTTTTTTTACACAAAATGTCTAACACTTTGATTCAATGGTCAATGCAACAATTTCGAAAACTGTAACAATGAACCAACATTTATTGCAAATAAAACTAAAACCGTACTCTTTAAATCGCTCTTCTTTAATACGATTCTTACACATAATTAAAATTTATCATGAACACAATTACAATTACAACAATTACAATAGAAAGAATTAGTAACGTCGGCTGACGGCCGAGTTTTCGATGCGCTTAGCTTAGCATTGGACTTATGCGTGTATTTCAACCAGATCGGGAACGCGATGACTTGGCTGGGTTGCTTGCAGCGGTGGTACACGCGGTTCTAGAGAATCGTCGCTGATGCATTGCTTAAGCGTCGAGTTGGCGATTTCCCTGGACTCGGCTGGACATTGTTTTCGTATAGATGTGTCCTCCTTGGCCGATGTCTTGTCCCGAATTTTTGTGGTTTTGTCGGCATTCTCGTGTTCGGGAAATACGGACACCAGATCGAAGGCCATTTTGCACATCTCACGTATACCGAACCAGCTTTCGTGTCCGATGGGACTGATGGCCTCAGCCGGCGGCTGAAAACCCATATCGGACGACGGCAATTCCATAACCAGCGCTAACGGTACACCAATAACGCCAAATGCATAGTCCACAATAGAGCCGGATACGGTGTGCTTGGTGAGACTAAAACGAGAGTGTTATAAGTACGCAGAGGTGCAGAGGGATTCGAAAGAAGAGTTATGGAGTGAAAGAGTGAAACGGGGAGAAGGAAAATGTGAGCATGTTGAGTATGAAAGAAAGAAAGAGTTGGAAAGCGAGAGTAGGAAAAAACATAAAAAATAGCATCAGAAACGGAAATAAAGAGGAACAATTTATAAAAAGAAAGCAAGTGGGGGGGCAGAAAAAAGGCAGACAAAAAGGAATATGTAGAAGAAGGAATTTGTAGATAAAGATAGATGGCGCAAAATATGTAAAAAAGGAGGTGGAAAAGAAGGAAAACCTAGAGGCGGAACTTAGAAAAAGGAAAGGCTGAACGAGAAGGTTAGCTACGAAGAGGAGTCTAGCGTGAGCGAGAAAACTAGACAAATGGGGCAATGGAGGTGTAATGGGAGAGTAGTGCTAAGTTGTACATACCTGGCGATGCTGCCAGTGCGGTAGTGGCGTCCATTATAGGCCTTAATTGCATTTCGGCCACACAGCGCCAACTTTTGGAGCTTCTGCCATGTTTCGGGTAGATCTCTGCGCATTTGCGTTGATTCATTAGTATTTCGGCAAAATGTGATTCAATAGCAATTTTACTTAAGCTGACTGATCGAATATGTATACAAATTTGTTCGACTAGGTGCAACTGCAGACTCTTTAAGGCGCCGGACGCAATAAGTTGTCGTTGTGATAACTGAGTATCCGACAATTGACAACACTATCAGTCAATGTTTGTCCAATCAATTATCAGTCAGCTTAGCAGAATGAATTGGTTTTTCAAAATATAAAATAAGAATGGGGCTCACTTGCTATAGCCCCACGGGTACATGATGCTCTCTGCATACGAGTGCAACGACAAGAAGAAGAGAATATTCGAATCGTATTTCTTTAGTGCGTTGCGGAGTGCGCGCGTCTCCAGCTCGGAGAAGGGCTTCTCGCCGCGGTAGGTGTTGCGGCTCAGCTTCGACGGGCCATTCTCCCAGTGGAAATCGTAGTTGCGATTGCAATCGGTGCCGATGTACTTGGAGTTCGGGTGCGGGTGTCGATTCTTGCGCCAGCGGCGATTCTGTGCCAGAGACAAAGAGAAACCTAAGTTTTGAGCGGATGTGAGCGCGCCACCGCACAGACCTTCGTCCAGGTGTACTCGTAGCCGTCGGGATTGGTGACCGGCACGATGAAGAAGCGCAGCTTGCGCAGCAGCTCGTAGTTGCGCAGATGCTTCTCGGTGAGCTGGTAGATGCAGTTCAGCGCCACCGATATGGTGATCCATTCGCGCGCATGCGTGCCGGCCTCAATGAAGACCATGTTGCGTGCCTGGCCGCCGCCGGCGGCCCGAAACCGGGACGGCACGCCGAGTGGCGGCATCCTGTCGCCGTTGTACAGGCGCCGCGCCTCCTCCTTCTCCATGGCGTTTATGTTGCGCTCGCTGTGCCAGTCGATTTCGATGCCCTTGAGCAGGCGGTGCTCGTAGGTGGTGCCGAGCGTGTGCACCTCCACGAAGCTGTAGCGGTTCTGCAGGTACTCCAGGTACATGTTGATCTGCGTGTGCCGCAAGTAGCCGTGCAGCACGTCCGGCCGCGGAATGACCAGTTTCTTGAATTTCGAAATGGACTTTGAGACCTTCGTGCGCTTGACGCGTTTCTTCATGTCTGCGACTGAGACTTGCGACGAAATGGGCGACCGGAAGGCGTACGAGCTGTGTGTGTGTCGGACAGGTCGAGCAGCTGCGGCTGGTGCTTGTAATTTTTGTAACTGCAGTTGATGTTGGATTTTGGTTAAGCTAACGATTTGGCACTTTGAATTTACGCAATAATTATGCCGAACTTGGAATAGTCAAATTTTGAGATTTTCAAAACATAGAAAAATATACACGCACGCTTCGGGTGCAAATATAAAGAGAATTTTAATTACTGCTAATGTTTCACAGTTTTGACGAATAGAACTGAATTCTCTCAAGCGATGCGATTTTGTTTTTCCCCATACTTTGGAATATGCAGTGCAGTGGACGCAATGCCGATTCTGCATGCCACAGCGGCCGCTTGGCAAGTGAATGGCTCGAGCTGGAGCTGCGGCCAACCTGTGCAATACTCCACGAACAACAAGCGGCACAAACTTTTGCAACACAATAGAGCACACACATACATAAACGTATGCAAATGTGTAATGGGACATAGCTGGCGTGCCGCTGAATATCCGCCCAGCCGGAAGTTCCCATTATCAGAGAAATGGGACAACGCCGCATTAGTTGGGGTTGAGCATGAAAATTTGGCTGTGGTGGTGCTGGGGACCAAAGAAAAAATAACAACTTTTGTACACTGCAGAAAATAATGGATTCTTGTCAGTCGAGGTTTTGGTTTGACTTGTAAGATCTCAAATTCAGATGCGGTGCAGAGTTCACCCGCTGATTATTTAACCTTGTTGCGGTGCTCAAAAATAGACCCAATTAGAAAAATGATTAAACTCACTTAAGAGAAAATGAATTCACTTTTATTTCGGTTTTTTAATTAAACCACAATAAAACAGAACAACAATCATTTGGAATGAGAAACATCTTTTTAGATTTTTGGATACATACAACAGTCTAGTTTGCCAAAAGTTGGTCATTTCGACTATAATTTACTTTGACGACTATGTTTATTTACTTAACCCTCTAGTTCCCAAGAAGGCCTGTAGACATCCTAAGCGTAAAAAAATTCTGTAAATTACACCGTATCATTTTTCTAGCTGATTTTACACGTTTGGAAAGGGGAATCTCCATTTTATAAAATAAATGTAGTCAGTTAACGCTGCCGCATGCACAACGGCAGTAATTGTAAGACAAAGTTGAAGTTTCGTGAGAAAGTGAGCAAATAATTATTTCTGAAATTGTGCGAGAAACAGAAATTATTTTAAATAAATTGTGAGCCTCAATAAAACTAAAAAAATTATTGGTGAGTAGCTGTTAATGTGTTCTTTGAGAAAATAAAAAAAAATTATGAAAAAAGTTGTTACACTCCTCTTACCTAACCCAAACCCCAGAGTGTCTGTAGGCCTGCTTGGGATGAAAATCGTAAATAAATTACGGTCATTGATGATATTTTTTCGCTATTTAAGCATTATTTTTATATTTGAATCGAAATTTTGATACACCGGAATGTAAAAAAGATCATGTCACTGCAAAAATTTATACTAAGACGTAGTCCGCGGGGGTAGATGAGAGAACTAGTCTCCCCTACTCCTTTATTTCATGGAGTAGATCTATCGATATCTGTGTGAAAAGATAACAAGGCATTAAAAAAAATAAGGACCGCAATGTGGATATACCTATACCGATTTTTTTAGTTTTCCTAGTTTATACACCCCCCAAAATCAGTGTATAAACTACCCCACGACACACTACCCCTCGCCTTACCCCACCCCTTTTTGTTAATTGTCTATTACGCGCATGAACTGAAACTGTTACCCGTTATTTATGTTTACATATATTAAAAAAAAATTAAAAATTAAAATTATTAAAAAAAAAAAAATTCATATGGGATTTTTGTTGGCTTTGTTTGCTAAGCAGGCCTCTAGGCCTGCTACTTTCTACACCCTCTATCACGCCTCTTATTGACATGAAATTTGTTTCCCAGAATAAACATTACTTCTCCACCACAAAACTATCACTGGTAATTTTTTTAACAAAATTAAAAACTTGGGAACTAGAGGGTTAAATTTGATCTACGAAGTGAAATTTTGTGAGTGAGTGAGTACAAAAGTATGTACTAGTTTCTAGGGACCGATCTTTCACATACAAAAAAGTTGACAAGAGATGTCTGAGAAACTCGAGAGTTATGTATATTCAAATGCAATAAGCAGTCGAAGATCGGTGGATCGGATCCGCAGACTAGGTGGCTGTACTCGAATATTTGTATAAGTTAGCTGAAATTTATTCACCTTTGCTGGAACGAGGCCCAGACGAAGGCGTTCGAAATCTATGTATGTAAATAGAAAAAAGAAATATGTATAAATACTCGATTTGCTTGGTAGACTCAATTCATACATGTCTAACCTAATGAACTAATGAATTCGTATCTTTCAAAAGAACAGCTTCCACGAATACAAATATAACTCTTGTTACGCCATGAGCCATGAGAGTTGAGAATTTTTTCTCACAAATTGAACCCATGAAATGAACAACTTTTTTGCACAGTGTATAACTGTGTTTATCTCATATTGAAGCTTGTTAGAGTGTGTCGGTGTGGGTGCGTGGGGTATGACCGACTGGCAAAATTTGTACAAAAACTTTAATCGCGAATCAGTGCAAATGGTAAAAAAAGTTTCTTTCGTTCGTTTTGATGTTTGTTTTCTTCAGTTATTTGTTTTGTGTTCTCAATGTCGTTTTGCCTTCTTTTAAGTTGAATATTCATAAGCCTTGGAGTTCCTTAAAACGATTAGAGTCATGTTCAGGTGCGTCCTTGCAGGTGTGAGGCTCTGCAACTCAGTTACGATTGTCCCTTTTTTTGAAAAATAAAATCCAAGTTTTAAGAGAATTAATGAAATGTTTAACTATTTTATGCGGAGTGCTTGCTAAGGATTTAATTTGCAAGTCTCGGCATGTGGGAGAAAGGGAAACTGAGATTGAAAAGCGTAGATCAAATCATAATTTAGACAAAAATACAAAACAAAATTAAAGAGAAGAGAGTTAAGTCTTATGTGATGTGTTTGCTGAGGAGTTAATTTGAAAGATCTTATGTCTAGTTGGAGGGAAACTTGGATTGTAAAGTGTAGATCAGATTAGCGTAGATTGAGACTTAGAGTTGCTCAGCTCTTAGTTACTCTTTTCAAAGTGTAGTTTTAAATTAATTGAGTTCAAAATATACCTCAAAATTATCAAATCAAATTCAAATCACTGCAACTTATCGCTGCAATTTGAGTAGTTATGTATCAAATTTAAATTAATTCACCGTATCACAATTCATCATTGAAGAACCAATAACACATTTCGCCTGCTTTGAGTTCAGGCCCTACTAGGGGCTACTTTCTAAAACTACACTGTGCACATTTAACATATGTTAGCATAAATGCAAATATTCATCTAAAAATAGCGTACATAATTTATTCTGCATCGTTATGGCGCTCTTTAGTAAAGGTTATTAATATTTGTTTGTATTGTTGTTGCATAGTCAGGTTGGTACAGTAGCGGCATAAGGAATCGAGACTATTGAATAAATCGTTCTGTCTATAGCCAATTGGAAAGTGTTGGAACAAAGCCGGTTATATGCAAAAACTGCTTTTCATGTTCTTTTGGCAAAAACGATGTACTGGAGATATTCGTAATATAAACCAATCTCAGCCACAAGACTTCTCTTCTTTTTAATATTATAGTAATTTAATGTCGCTTTTAAGTTTCCTTACATCAGCCTGAAACATTTGTGAAGATCATTTAGAGTAGCCGGCACAATTACGACAAATTTGTAGGTAAATACCGAATCCTAACTATAAATTAAGACAATGCACTGTGATTCGTACCATAGACAAAATTCAAAAAATTTATAGTCTCAGAATTTAACGATTTTGATAAGAAAATCCCAAAAAATCTGTGCAAAAAATTAATTAGTGTCTGTGCAAAAGCGGCTCAAAGTTGAAACTTTTTTCACAAAAAAATTTAAAAACATATTTTCTGTTTTTTAGTCTATTGAGTAAAAATACATGGTTAACACGAAGTTGCTCAAACTTTCAATATTGAAATATTGAAAACTTTCATTAAGAAATGATGTGGCCATTTTCGCTTTTAATATTTTCTCAAAATTTGCAAAGCTAATGCTTTTACTTCACTTTTAATTCAAAATATTTTTCTAAATTTAAAATCTGAAAATTGGCAAAACTTAGAGGAAAATATCTAAAAAGTATGTGATAGTATGTTCCTGGATTTTTGTTTATTTTAAGAAGCATTCTTTCTTTGTCGGATAATTTAATTACATCCTCCGATATCTTCCGATCTCAGAAAAGAATTCAATTTGAAAAGTGGTCTAGACACCTATTTTTCGACAAAATTTATTTTATTCATCCCTAAAAGTATGCAATCATCATGAACAATTTAAAAAACTGCACAAATGCAAAACATACATCTATTATTATAATTTTTATTGCAAAACTAAAGGGTCCTAAGAAAATTTCTGTTAGTCTTTGCAATTATCAATGTTGACGTTACCGATTAAATGTAAAATCTGAAAAATCTAGCCAATACACTCGTTGCTATTGCTCACCAAAAATGAAAAAAATTGCAAATTTAAGTCTCAGGCATTGCCAAACTACAAAAGTTTAAGAAAAAAAAATCGAGATTCCAATTCAGCAGACCATGTTTAACTAGTATACCAAATTTTTTGAAGAACGGACCACTCCTTATAATTTTGTCCCGCGGTTGTACGGAGTCGAATCACTGTGCAATGTTTTCAAAATATTCCTGCTGACAGCAGCTAAAAGAAGAGATTAATAAATAGGTGCGGCTCTCTAGCGCTCTTCAACTTAAAATGCTTTCATTCATAATAAAGCCAAATCCTTGGAATTCAAATTCAAATCAATCAGTCTCTGGCTTGCAAGAGATCACCGCATTCGTCGTCTTAATGGGAATTAAATATTTTCATAATACCAAAAATTTTGTGCAGAATGGTTTGCCATCACTGTGTCTCCATATCACAAAAACGCAATAGCAAATTTTAACTACGTTGCTATTAATTTTTCGCAAACGTCACACTGACGTGCACGGCTGAGGCACCGAGCATAGTTGGCAGTTGGCATTGATGGGCCAAAGCAGCATGCAATCAGTTGATTTAGCAACAATTCGACGTCGACTTGGCTTCAGTTTCATGCGGTCCTTGTGCGATTTGTTGACATGTTGGAAGCACAACCTTTTTCTGGGCTGCGTGTCGCTCGTGTAACGTCGGCAGAACGCCAAGCAAGGAAATTCTTCTAGCTGCGTTCGGCGCATAAGTAGCGCAGAGTTAATGGCGACTTGTTTCGCTTCGCCTTTCCTTTGGCAGTGCCAATTCGGCTGACGACAATTGTCGAACGCTATGCGGCCTTCTAGCGGAGAGCAGGCGGCAGTTGGCCATATCACGCATTGAAGCCGAATAGTAAATTGAGTCGAATTTTGGCAGAAGTAGGTGAAAAGTAGTTAAGCGCATACAAATTATAAAAATTTAAACCATAAAAGTTATGCCGGCGTCAGCTGTGGCTTTGTTGTTCATTCATTCGTTGTTTGTGATTTGCATCTTTGCCTTAACCCTTTCGCAACATGCTACTTGGTGGACGTCTGAAATCTCTATGGTTTCAAGAATACATTTTTTTTGTTCCTTAGAATAGTTTAAAGTTTTAGGAATAATAGATATAAAATTAATAAACTTAATATTTATGTTTAAAACAGATAAGTATACAAGTTTTTTGAATGTTTTATCTTTGCATAGTGAAGAAACTAGAAGCAGAAAATAATAAGAAATGTGTAATTTGACGTTTTATTTCAATTCAGATAAATTTTTTTAATAATGAGAAAATATTTGATTTTTAGTTGTGCTAAAAATTTTTATGTTTAAGTAATTTCTACAGCTACAACAAGATGGTTCGGTGGGTTAAGTAAGGTTAGGTTAGGTTTGGTAAGCTGGCTGTCCAAGTTGGCCACGCATGGACCTTGTTGGGTCCCTAGCGATACCAGTTAGAGCTCCTTAGTGTTGCGGATATACGTAAAAGTGATCGGTGGGAATGTGTGTAGTCCTAGTAAAGTTCTGCAGCGACTTAATGTCCCGCTCGGGGACCTCTTCTAACCCAGAAAAGAACGAGGCCCCAACGTCGTAGTCTCCAGATGGCCGGACGGGAGCAAAGAATGTGTTTTCTTGGTACCATTTTCTTTGCATTTCCCGCATATGGGTCGGTAACAAAAATTAGAAAAATTAGAAAAATTAGTATGGAATGTTGTTGATATTACCACACAAAAAACGAAATCAAGAAATTTTAAATTTTAACTTTTCCCAGTAAAAACCTGTAGTGAAAGGGTTAAAGTTGCTTCGTAGTTGTGCTTGAAGCGTGCGAGAAGCTACTGCAACTACAACTTCCAGGGCAAAGGATAAAGTTTTTGCTAAAAATGAATATAAAAAAACACGAAATACTAAAAAGGTAACAGCTGTCCAAGCTGTGACCGGTTTGTGGTTTCAATTTGCTTTCAGTTCGACTGGGTGCCGACTCCTGGCATTATGTTGACAATGGTTTCATTATTTTGTTTTATATATTTTAATAAAGTATACTGTTGGTTGGTGACAGCTCTTAGTGTGGTTGTTGTTGTTGTTGCTTATTTAGATTGTCTCAATTCGGATTGCTTTAATTTTTATTACCAATGCTCACACTCTGTCTGTGGATGATACTTGCAATGGCACTTAAGTTATTTATATACTTAGGAATTTTCTGTGCATGTATTGGGCCAAATATAGTCGACATATTGGTGAAGATTGGATTTGAAAAATATGTTTATTTGCTTTGAAATGCTTTCTTGATCACAGCGAAACCTTTAATCGATCTGCTCTGCATAGCTTCTGACATTCGAGAATTGGCCAAACTCACTACTGCATTTTTCTCTCCAGTGTATTTATTTTTTAATTATATTGACACGCTTTCCTATATTGTCTGTGCAATGTTGTCGAACGTTGATTGAAATTTTCAAATTATTCTATTCATTAATTGAGTAGAGTTACACACAAACATATAGCAGCAATGTTTTTGCATAGATCTGCATAATAAATCTTGGCGATTCCCCATAGAAAAAAAAAATGAGCTGCCGCAACCGGCTGCTAGTTTGCGCTCAGCACATCCGCAAGATCTGCCAATATGAAATAATAAATACTCATAACTGATGATTACCCAATGTATACAATTAAATAAATAAGTGGCCTGTTACGTGTGATTTAATTGGAGTAAATTCTCGCATTGTTAAATGTTGTTCAAAAACCGAAACATATTTTACGGTTCGTGTTCGGTGCGTTGTGTGCATTAACCATTTGGCCACCAACTGAGCAATAAATCAACACCCATATATACAAACAAGAGTAGTTTTGGAATAATTCATGGCCAAGGTTAAATCGACGATGCTAATGAAAACATCAACGGTAGCATTAAAGGCGAACAGCAGCATCGGCTGCGGCAACTTCATCAACAGTCGCTGATCGAAAATGTAAATAGTTTGTCTGGTTTTCTTGATCGACCAATCAATTGAAAGTTTATCGCTTGCCGTCACACCTGCTGCTCGAATGCATTTGTTTAGATGCATAAAAATTGATTAACGATCGCAGCTCTGAGCACAAGTTGCAGTCAAATGCAGTCGCTGTACTAACTGAGTGTCGTTAATGGTGTGTGTGTGTGTGAGTGTATGTGTAAGTGTGAAGTGAACATCAGCTATAAGTGTATAGTAGTATATAGTACAATAGTATAGTATCTTCATCGGTTATGAATTTTCACAAGAATACATTACATATTTATACATTCGTTTGTCTCTTAGTTCATTTGACTCTACATACTTTTTTAGTTTGTTTGGTAAGCACCATCGAGACGAAACGGCAAACCATTAGAGCGACATGAATTTTGACGAAATAGAGATGTAGATTTTAAGAAGTATTTTTATTTATTTAATTACTATTTAGTCGACCGATAATAATCTTACAGACTAATACAGAAACTTGAAAAGTTTTAATTTGAAGCGGTTATCATGCAAATCAAAATCCAACGTGTGAGCAATGCAACCATTGATCGATTCAATGTAAATTGTAATTTGTACTAGAAATTTTAGCCTTTAAAAATCTAGAACTCTTTAGAGATCGTGGCGGTTTGTATAAAACGAAAAGACTAGATAGTTCATTACCTCTGATTTTAACAGATAAAATGTGATACACAAATAACAGAGAATGAAATGATCTTCTGTCTTTTAAGGCAGGTTCTCACCTTGTGGATCCGAAAAAGTGCACTTTTTTTAGAAATTTTTTTTGAGAAAACGGTTAAAGATACAAAGCTTTTTCTGGATATGAACACACATTTATTTAGAGAATACAATTTTTCAAATTGAATGAATCAAAAAAGGGGGGGAGGGGGCGTCCATCAGTGGCGGCATGTCGGCGAGGAGGTGTCCCGCTACCGGAAGTGATTCCGTCAAAACCCGTGATCTGAAACACAAAAATCGAACACATTCTTAATGTGCACCGTATTATCTATTGAATGAACTAAGATCATGAAAAAAAATCAAAATTACAAAAGTTATGAGGTTTTGAAAAAAAATTAAGATTTTCGCATTTTTTTGTTCACTTATTATTTTTTTAAATAAACAATTTTCAATATTTTTGGCTGATATATTTTGGCCTTCAATCACTTCCGTTAGGTCCGAAAATGTGGTTCTCAGAAAAACGCGTTTAAAGTTTTGGCTTCGCTCGACCGGTGCTCTACACTGCTCTATGTAACGGCCTGTAACTTTTGTAATTTTTCAGATTTTGATCTGAAATTTCTGGAGCACATTTTTCAAAAACCGTTTTTTTTCCCACAAGGTGAGAACCTGCCTTAAGGATTGTAAACCGAGAAGCTTACGTCGAGCTTTTTAATGTGGTCAGTACATCTTTCTTAACGCGTATCTCGTTAAGCTGCGTTGAAGTCTTTCAATCCGATTTGAATGTTCGGTATAAAAAGGATTGCAAATTATTGAGCAGTATTCAATTATGCTGCGAACCAAAGTCACATAAAGCGATTTAATTGCCAAAAGGTCCTTGAAGTTTTGGGTATTTCTAATAATAAGACCAATCATTGTGTAAGACTTTGCGATAATGTAATCAATATGGCGGTTGAAACAAAAATCCGACTAATATTCAAGTCACAGTCAAGTCATACTCACCTAAGTCCTTCATCTCATTTTTACGACTCAATTGGATGTTGTTAAGTGTGTAATTGTGTAAATGAAAAACACGTGTCGAATTATTTCTCACTAAGAATACTTTCACCAAGTTTGCAGTCAATAGACTCATTAATTCATGTTTTTTCACAGTTTCTTCATATCAACTTTTAACCCGTCGTTTACCACATAAGATTTTAATTTTCAAAAAAAGAGAAACACGTGTCAATTTATTTTTGATTTCAAGTGTTTTCACCAACTTTGAGGCCCATCAGTTCATGGTTTTTTCGTAGTCTTCCCGTATTCGCAACTCATTGTTCACCCCCTTAAATTTTGATTTAAAAAAAAATAAAAAATACGTGTAGAATTATGTTTTTTTAAGTGTTTTTTTACAAAATTTGAAATCAATAGGCCCATTAAATCGTGTTTCTTCATACAAAACCTTAACCCATGTTTTGCCCCTTTAGACCCCCAAATTTCAAAAATCCCGTCTTAGCGGAGGTTCATTTTTCAAGATGTTCAAAATTCAGTTCAAATTTCATGTTTGTAGCTTCAGGAGTTTGGGCTGGGCGAAGGTAAATCAGTCTGTCAGTCAGCAGAAAAAAATATGCATAGAGATTATAATAGTGAAAATATCGTTTACAAATATTAATATTAAATTCCAAAAATTAACAGAGTTATACAGCTTAAATATTCATATCTGAAGCGACTTGAAAAATTAAGGAACACATATGAAAAGTGCTTAAAACGTTTAAGATGGTTTGAAATCGTGTTTACGTCTATTTTCCCGTATAAACAGGGTGTATATGTATATCTTACGATCCACTAAAGCGATTATTTAAAATTTGCTATATACTTTACTATAATAATCTCGTAATTTTTGCTGTGTGAAAGTGATTTGTATGCCCAAAAGTTACAGTCATCAAGTCAAAAGAAGCTGTCAAAAAAGTTTTGGTTTATGGAGTTTTGTATATCTTTGTACTGCTCATAGATATCTACATTTATAGATATCTACAAGTCTTCTTGGGAATTGGCGGGTTAAATAATTATAGGATTTTGTTGCTATTCTGTTGCGAAAGTTTTAAGCATTCTTTGATTAGGCAGTCATTTTTTTCTTATTGCTTATTTTTATTTTTGTAAGCCTCTGGCTATAATTTGAATCTGAATTAGCATTTCCAGAAGAGTATAAACAATGATGGATGCATTATATATTTTATTGATGGGCCTATGAACACTTCGCGGAAGTCGTTCAACTTCACAACCACTGCTGAAATTGTTTAAATAGCGCGGCTTGTAATGTATAATTAATTTTTATGTTCTGTGTGTTATTTTACACTAAATTTTATAAAAAACAAATAATTACATAGACATTTATGGGTTAATTCCTCTTTTGGGAAAAGAAAAAATATCCAAAAACTATTCAAAACTATTTAAAAACGATCATTCATTTAGTCATGTTGCTTCTCAATCGACATCAGTTGACAAAAAATAGCATTAAATTAAGTAGAAATGTATGCTTTCTGATTTTAAATAAATATTCCCGTCTCAAAGCAATCATTCAAACTGTGCTTAGCGTTCGTAACTAATGAGCGTTTCGCTCGAATAAATCAAATTAAATTATATAAACTGGAAATTCCACAAATTCCACATGTTACCAAACGATTTTTTGTGTGTTAATTTCTTTTATGCGCTAGAAATGTATTTCATGGTGTTGAGAACAATTCTTGGTAAATTTTTTGTTAATTATCCACTGAAGAACAATCAAATACCACAAAAACACTAAATGTTTCAAAGGCTTCGGGTAAGGTGAATATCCTCATTTGAATAATAACTGTGGACTTTAGTTTCCAGTCACTTTACTCATTTGCTGTTGTTTCTCTTATGCAACTTTCGGATTTGCTTAAAGACAGTTTTATTGTTTTCGTTTTGGTATTGACGAGATTGGCTATTGATTTCATTTCAAATACAATGAAATCCGCTCAAGTACCTCACCAATAAATGTAATCTTTATGAGGCACTTGAACGGGTTGAGTACTGAGAGTACACAATGCATAGTGCAAACAGATGTTGGTTACTCAAACGGTGTAGGTACTTTAGAGGGGTTTCACTGTAGTTGTTGTTGCTGCACCTTTAAATATTCTATTTACCAGACTGCTTATTTTTTTATGTAAAAGTAAAATTTTTTACAGTTTACAGTTGTGTCTATTTGAAGCACAATTGAGACTGCGAATCATGCCGGAAATATTTATTTATGTTTTGATATGATAAACTTGTATCAATAACAATGGCAATGGTAAAAATGTTACAGTTTTTATTGATTTTAATTTTTTTAATTTATTTAGCTACCACTTTATATGAGCACTCTTGAAAGCGGAAGCGGCAACCGCTGTTTTAGATACATAATTAAATATCGAAATATGTATGTGGGCTCACTGATTTTCTTGCAGGGATCAATCAAAATGTTAAGCTGTTTAATACCTCAGCAATAGTGATGGGACGATTAATCATTTGATACACAATAATAGATTTTTTTCTTTTAATTCACGATTTAATTGTATCGAAAAATGGGTTTCGATGAATCGAAACGTTAATTGATTAGATGTTAAAATAATCGAAAGAAAACGTATCACTACATTTTTTTTCGCGCAAAATAAAAGCTTAAGACGGACACATTGATGCGATGTTGAATTTCATTTATGAGCCCAGTGAGTGAGTCGCTGGCTCACAAACGTCGCAAAAAAGACAACGACCTAACCCAAATTCAAGACGAGCTTAGCTTTTTTTTGAATGCTCCCGTTTTGAAACTGGCGCGCAACGTCATCAATGCCTGGGAAGAATGCGAACGGTGTACCCTATGCTTTACATAATAACTCGTCGGTACTGTTATCTTCTATCAACTTCAGTACCAGCAGAGCGCCTCTTTTCAAAAGCAGGTGCAACTGCCATTGAAGAGAGGAACAGGTTCACAATCCTGAGCCTGTCAAAACTATTATGCTCTGCAATGAACAAATAAAATAAAAATATATTTATTTTCCTTTGGTATGTACTTACTTTCATTTATTAATTCATTGTTATTGTTTTTATAAGGCATTTGATAAAAATTCACATATTAACATACTATAAAATTACACGGTTAAGTTAAAATATTAAAAAAATCATTCGATTATTCGATTATTTTTCATTTCCTTCGATTAATTACAATTCATCATCGCTCTGTTTCAATTAATCATATAATTCATTAATCGATTAATGAATTTTTTCCCATCACTACTCCGCAACAAGTGTTCGCAGAGTTTCTAGTACAAGTCATCTCCTTTGAAGTGTAGTTTTTAATTGTTGCGCTAGTTTTAAGACAGCTGATCTGCAGTAAAAGATATGGGAACACTATTTTTGCGATTAAATTTTTTTTACTTCAATACTTATTGTGCTGTACTGCTCAGATGTTTGTGGTCTCTATTGTTTGTGATGTGATATTATGTGAGGGTGAGCAAGAAAGCCTTCCATAGCACTCAGTTCGTTCATCCATCATATATGGTCCATGCCCAAAGGGAGAGAGAAAAGGGATAGGAAAAGAGAATCGAGAAAGAGTTTAGAGGTCCTCATTCCCCCTCGAATTTCGGGGAAAGGTAGGTAGCTCCGCTCACACTCAATGCATCCTTATCTCGTTCCTCTCAGGAACACTGGACAGTGGCAGATAAAGCGTTCTGTTGTGCCCACATCCTCAAAGCAGGATTTGAATGTGGGGACATTGATGATTCGCATGTTTGCCATGTTTATGTCGCCTCCATGCATTGTGTCCTGTGGTTGCGCCGATCATGCCACGCAGTTCTTTTCTCACTAGTCGAAGGAGAAAGTACGCTCTCTCCTTACTCGACTTTCTCACAGAACACTTTGCGATTCTGCAGAATTCCAAGTTAAATGTGTTTAATAATCAGAAGAAAACACTAGAAGATAATGCATCAAGGCGAATTAAGGGGGTCGTCTAGTGTGAAGGCCGTATTTGTATGCCTTTTTTTGACAGTCATTATTAAAAAAACCGTTCAAGTAAAATAACTTTTGAATTTTATTTCTTCTTTGAGTACATTTCGACAAAGTTTTATAATTATTTGAAGCCAATCTATTGATTAGTATCGGAGTTACACCACTCAACAGGAAGACGTAAAAAAAAAAAGTTGCTCCACTGCTGCCATGATTCCGGGCGTTGTAATTATCTGAAATCAAAAAACCAAACGCCATTTCATTCCTGAGACTTCAAACTGCAAATTGAGCTAAAAGAAAGTTCGAATTCCAAAAAAAAGTATTTTTTTGCCTAAACATAAAAAAAATATGAGTTTTTCGACTATTTTTCACGTGCATATAATTGAAGAAAAAAAAAAGTAACGAAGCAATCTTAATTCTTTTAGCTTAATTTGTAGTTGGACATGTACTCAAGATGGTGTAAAAAGTTGAGCATTAATAGTGAAATAGTTTTTGAGATATCGTGGCAGCAGTTTTGAAAAAACGTGTTTTGAGAAAAACGCGTTTTTAAGTTGGTCGGAGTAGGTATGCGCTCCGCATACCTACTCCGGTTTACAAGTGCAACTTGATAACGGCTTCGAATTTACAAAAATCCATTTATACACGTCTTCTAAACATGTTTTAGAAGTGATTTATGAAAAAAAAAAAAAACATTTTTTTGACCCGTCACACTAGACGACCCCCTTAATACAGGTGACCTCGTTTAATCGGCTGATTTGATTTTTTGTGGTTGAAAAGGTCTAGATTGTCAAAATGCCTGTGTAAAACTGTGACAGTTTAAAAATGAAAAAATCAAGCTTTGTTTTGATTGGCTGATTTTGACAATCTAAGCCCAGAAAACAAAAACAAAATACATTGAAATTTTTGTTGCTGCCGTAACGCTATCACCTGTATGAATTCGCCTTGATAAAGCATTGAGCAATCGAAAATGATTTCGCTAGAAGTTTCAAAATGTGGAGAATTACAATTCTCACTTTAAGAGAATTCTCATCTCTTCTCTACGCATTATAGATCTGTCGTTAGTTTTGCAAAAAATTTCAATATCTTCTGGGTTTTCAGAATGTGATTTTTGATGGTTTTGACGGTTTGAAGGTTATTTCTTTCGTGGGAACCAATAAGACTAATACAGCACCCAGACCATAGAACGCCCATTGTGGTTTTTCCATTTTACGATTCCTTAAATTTACCCGATTAGTGGGCAAATCTAAATAGATTCTGGAGTTCTACAGAGCCAAAGTCAATGATGGCTGGATTATCAGTGCCAAAAATTTTGAACCAGATAGAGACTGTGTGTGAAAATAGAAATCTTTTCCTTAAACATACCCAATTAGTGGACAATTTTTTGTAGATTCTGGATTTTTAAGGAGCTGAAATCTATGATGGCTGGATTATCAGTGCCTAAAACTTTGAACCCGATAGAGATTGTGTGGGAAATTGGAAATTTATACCTTAAACTTACTCAATTAGTGGACTGATCTTTGTAGACTTTTGATTTCTAAGGAGCTGAAGTCTATGATGGCTGGATTGTAAGTGCCAGAAACTTTGAACCCGAAAGAGATTGTGTGGAAAATTAGAAATCTTTTCCTTAAACTTACCCGATTAGTGAACAGATTCTGGATTTCTAGGGAGCTGTAGTCTGTGATGGCTGGATTGTCAGTGCCAAAAACTTTGAACCCGATAGAGATTGTGTGGGAAATTGGAAATTTATACCTGAAACTTACTCAATTAGTGGACTGATCTTTGTAGATTTTGGATTTCTAAGGAGCTGAAGTCTATGATGGCTGGATTGTCAGTGCCAGAAACTTTGAACCCGATAGAGATTGTGTGGGAAATTAGAAATCTTTTCCCTAAACTAACCTGATTAGTGGACAAATCTTTGTAGATTCTGGATTTCTTAGGAGCTGAAGTCTATGTTGCCTAGATTGTCAGTGACAAAAACTTTGAACACGGTAGAGATTGTGTGGGAAATTGTCAGTCATATCTTTCTTTTCCGTCGAAGTCTGCGCTGTTTGTATGTATTTATAGATACTAGGATTATGTATGGTTTCATATTTCTATATTTCTAATTATTTATTCCATGCCCCTGTTCCTAGCTCACTATCAATCTTAGTTACTTTTGTTGAAAAATTAAGCTTAGATTTGATTAACAATTCTGAATATTTCCCTTTCTGATCATTGTATCTTCTTCCATTCTAAGCCTTAAGGCAAAGTAATTTCGTATGCCGACTATAAAAAATTTCCGTCTATGTATATTTTCTATAAATTCTGCTTGTTAACAGCGAAACGTGTCTCAGATATATAAATAATCCAATGCCATTAAACGACCAAATGATACAGTATTAACTGTTTGACATTAGCAGTTTGTGAAAAAGCCAAGTTCAATCTCAGCCATGGATGGAATCACAGAATCACCTGAAATTATACATGCACAAACTATCGATTTCATTATGGACAACGAGCTTAAAGACAAAAACAAATACACATCTAAGCCACACAATGAATGGAAAGTAAGCAAGTGTGAAGAATCGGAGCCAACCTTCGATCGCGTTCCTATGCATAAACACTGATAGGCACACAGCTGAAAAGAACCCCTTCACGAATACGAAACACGATAGGCGATCAACAAATGCCTTAATTGCGCTACTCAATTTAACATTTCCGAATTCGAATGACTTGAATGAATGACACGGAACAAGCTACAGTCAATACCGCAAAATGGGCTGTAAAGTTATGAAAATTGGGCCGCGCATGCGTATCGGGCAGCAGCGTTTTATTGGCGTTAATTATTCGGATAGAGTTCATGAAATTGCCAATCGTGTGACTTCCGAACCCGATCCGGTGGCTTCAGCATAGACTATTCGTTCAGCAGTGGCACAGACCAGAATTCGAGTGGTTCTCCGAAACGGGCTCGGCACAAGACACCCGAAACGCAACAAAAGCAGTGGGGACTCATTAAAGACAATGGCCGGCACATAAGCGATTCAAATCGAACTGTCTTGAACTGGTAATGGGCAGCTTTAGTATGCACGACTTTAATTAATATCAATCGCCGAAAAATGGAAGGGAAACAGGTGCGCGGGAGCGTTCATCTGATGCTGATTAGTGAGTATTTAGTTGGGGGTATTTGATATGCAAATGTCGCTAGTCAAAACTAGAATTACGCAGAGCGGAGAAGAGCAGAGCGGGGCTCAGTCCGAAATGTGAATCGATTGTTTGGCGTGTGGCCAATTAATGGGTTTACGGTGTGTCTAATAAAATTCTAAGTCTATATCCGATTTGTGTGCTCATTTAGGTTTTTTCCATTTTTATTTTTATTTAATTCATGTTGAGTGCTCGATGGCGATGTGGCAGGGCGACTTTTGGCGACAGCTGAAGCGCTGTGAAGTGTGTCCGAAATGACGCCAGATCAGAGCACAGCCGCTCGAACGGTCAAGCGGACAATCGATAAACGACAGCGGCGTAACGCAACAAGCCGACTGTTGTCGAGTTCTTGAATTTCAAATTTCAACACAAAAACGCGACTACAGTATATGCAAAGCGGAAAGAGACGCTTTCAAGAGCCGGCAGTCAATACTTGTCTGAAATCGAAGATTGTACGCGGCGCGCTCGGAATGCCGATGATGGTGGCGGGGCGGCAAGTGTTGTCGAATCGCATCGCGTGTCGATCTGCTCGGCTGTGCGCACGCGCAACGCTTCCTCGGTCGGGTGGCAGCAACACGCGGAAAGCACTGACGCCTAGTGGCTGCCCATCAATGCGGCCGATGGCAGCGTTCACAACAACAACTGCATCGATCGCGATCATTGAAGCGGTGCTCATTTGTCTGGCAGCCGTAGCTGCCAGCCAGCCAGCCAGCCAGCCGCGTGCGCAACGTGTCGCTTAACCTTGACACTCACTTTCCTAAAGAAGAAGAGGAACAAATTAAGATGAGCCACAGTAGGTGATTTCGGTTGGTTTTTTGATTTTTGAGTTGCCGAAAAAAACAGCAGCGATTCGGTAATTTGTGGCTGGAGCGCGTTGTCGTTTTCGTTGTTGTTGTTGTTGCGGTCGATACGTTGCTTGGGTAGCGTCTTCTTTCTAAGTCGAGATTTTATGTGCTTGTCAGTCGGCGGTAAAATCGAAAGCGATACGGACGGAATTGGCCAAGTTGTGCTCCGGTGAATTGTGTGTTGCTGTGTTGGCAACAGCTGTCGTTGTTGCTGTTGTTGTGTTTCGATTGTTTGTAGTTGTTGTCAAGCAAATTAAAAGCAATTTAAAGAAGCTCATGTAAGAATTGAAAATTGTTTTTAGTAAAAAAGAAAAAAAGTCAACAACAGTTGTTAAAATGAATTTCTAGTTGTTGCTGTTGTTGTTATTTTTTGACTTTTGCATGTGTTCGCTACGCAAACATTCGATCTAGCCAAGTCCGGTACCGAGATTGCAATGCGGCAGTGACACGACGGCGACATAGTCAACATCGAAATCGGCGACACCACGCACTGTCGCAGCGTGCAAATTGCAGTTCTAAGCGATTTGGTTGTTGTTCTTGAATTCGTTATTATTGATTAGAGAAATGCAAAGTAAAATCACATTGATATATAACACTCACGCACGCGCATATAAAACGTAATGATTGACAGCTGCTTTGCAGGCAGTAAAAGTGTTAATAAATAAGCAAATTTCGCAAAAAACAAACAAGAAATCCCAACATTAAAACCACAACAAAGTTGTAATTAAAAAATTAAACAAAAAGTTACGTTGTTTTTCATTAGCAAAAACACACACACACACATCAACTGTTGCTGTTGTTGCCGCTGTTTGTGTTTCATTTGTGCTGAAATTCTACACACGAAAAAAATGTGGCTGAAAGTCTGCGTTGCCCTGTTGGCACTGGGCGGATTAACGAGCGCCTCGAATCTGGCAGGATATGAAGGGTAAGGAGGCGATAACTATTTGCTAATAGTATTCAATTGTGTTCTACAAAAAATTTATTTTCGTGACTAACCAAACATTATGAAATTTTGAACTAAAAGTTAGTCATAATTGCAATAAAATTAATTAATCAGAGGCATTTAAATCAGTACAGTGGTCTCTTGCAGTTCCCCATACAACCATTGGTTTAGAATATCTTGTTTTCACTAATTCGAAGTACGATTAATTGAAAGGAATTCACTCATCCGGAGTTTGCTTAAGGGGATAGTCAGGTAGAATCGACCATGTTTTTAAGTAATTTTTTTTTCATACAAATTTTTATTCCACATTAAAAATTTTTTATATGTTATTGTACATAGTTTTGAGTACTGAACAACCTTTTTTTTATAAATTTTCGTTTATATCCGGGGGAGATATGGGCGACCGGAAGACGCCATTTTGAAATCTGGCTGACACGATTTCTCCATTCTGGATGATCTGAAACATACCAAACAAATTTCATTTTGAAGTACAAATGAATGGCTCTCGTTTGAACTATAACCGTAAAAAAATATTAATAAATAAACATTTAGTGCAATTGTAAAGTTTTTTCCTCTTTTTTTGCTTGTTTTTGGTAATAATTGTGTCATAACGTTGTTACATAGAAATGGACAATAATGATCGTAGTTCACGCGATAGCCAAACCTTTTCTGAAAATATAAAAAAAAGTTTAAGCAAATCGGTGCAGTAGATCGGCCGTAATCGTGTCAGCTAGCTCAAAACAACAGCATCTACTTCACGCGCCAGATGTGCGATTCGAGCGAGCCCTTACAGCTAATCTCATTTTCAATCGCTTTCGGATACTATCCGAGGTAAAAGAAGGTTTCTACATGATTCCTAAAGGTTTAAATAGACCAAAACTGCAAAAAAAAATTTTAGATTTTTTGAAAAAAATCTACCTGACTTAAGTGACCTTAAGTGAAAGAATATTTTTAGTCCAAAACATAAATTTACACTGTTTTAATTCTGCCTAAGTGAAAAAAAATTTTGTGCCGCATTTTATAATTTAAAAATACTGGTCTGCTATTATTTTATTATTTTGCTATTATTATCCCTGATAAGTGGATCAGCTGAGTGGATCAGTTGGCTTTTGAAACTACAACGACATTAGAAAATTTCGGAATTAGAATATATTTTTTTCACTAATTCACTCATCCGGAGTTTGCTTAACCCTACTGTCATACCGTACGTCTGCGAGACGTATGCTCTTTTTACGTTTTGCGCAATAAAGCGCAATAGAGCAATAAAACTCGTTCTAAAAATAAAACACTTACTACTTATAATTAGCAACTATGACTTTTATTTTACAGAAAAATATACATATTTCTGATGAAATATTTGCTGATATCGTACCTTTAAATATCGGTTTAAGATCGTAAATCTGTATACGTCTCCCAGACGTATCGTTATGATTTCAGGGGTAAAAAATAACGTTATGACACCAGGGTTAATTGAAAACTGCAACTAAAAGGCTGGAAAAATCAACTTGCAGTTAAGCGGACTCGACTGTATCTTTCTTATTAGCATTGGGGTTAGCTTTTCTCATTGAATAGGAATAATTGGCGAAAACATAACTGTGGTCGAAGGCAATAGTCCTTTAAGTTCGTAAGTATAAGTGTCCAACCGAAGGTGGACTAACTAAAACATTCGGCCGAAGCAGTATATTCGGAATAACCAAAACATTCGG
Source organism: Melieria picta (assembly GCA_964056695.1). Classification (NCBI taxonomy): domain Eukaryota; kingdom Metazoa; phylum Arthropoda; class Insecta; order Diptera; family Ulidiidae; genus Melieria; species Melieria picta. The sequence goes on along the minus strand of OZ057399.1, from coordinate 35,428,735 downwards.
TAACATAAAACTTAAATAAATATATATAAATAAATAATAATAAAACAATATATATATATGTATGTATATATATATAAAAACAAAAACAGTCTTAGAGTTCAGTTTTTAGCAAACACAAAAAAAATTAACAATTCAATTGACATAAATAGCTGATTAGAGATCATTCTTATTAATCGCAAAATTGATGTTCAAAATATCGACAAAACCCGATATTTGATAAATTACTTCGAAACTGATAAAATTTACATGCATTACAGGGCGAAAACTTTCGGCTAAATTATTCGGCTATTTTGGCTAACTTGGCCGAATACCAAAGCTGGAAACGAATATTCGGTCGGACACTTGTAAAAACTATTTTGAGAATTAGAGGAATATGCTAGAACCTTGAGCTCAATAAACACTTAACCGTAGGCTTACGTTAAAAAACGGGTCGAAAACGACCCAGATTAAAATCACACAAATTACAAAAAATGCAAAGCCAACTTAGTTTTTAAAGTATAGAACGGTTTGATTTCGAAGTAAGAAAGTCATGAAATAACAGCTAAAAATAATAACAAATTTAAAAAATATTACAAGTAAAAAAAAATTTGGTCGAAAACGACCCCAACGTAGGTCTACGGTTAAGTTAACTTAAGCATTTATCATTTTTGGCCACAGATATACGTATATATCGAAAAGTTGTTCGGAATGCAAGAATTCTTAATGGACAAACGAACTGAAAATCTCGAAGCGGCAGAGTGCATCTGATTGCGGAGGCGCAATTAGAATTAGAAAATATTTTTTACAGAACCTTAGACCCTAGGAAGATCTCCACTGCCTTTAACACTATAGAAAGAGATAATAGACAGCATGTTTTTTGCTGAGTGACATTTGCAATTCTTTTGCCTTTTAAGGAGTGAACCAAAAAAAATGTAGAATTTTTACGCATCCAGCACACGAAACTGCCAAGAGTTAGGAAGCTGGTATTCGCGAGTGAAAGTATCTATAAATATTGCAGTTTCTTGCTATATTAGTCAATAGCATCTTGGATCTACTTTAGTCAACATGTCCAGCCCACAAGAACGCTGCCACAAATTAATACTGGCAATTTTTTTGACTGATAAGACGAAGTCTAGACTAAGCATTGCAAGGGAAAGCAAAGCGAGCGTAGCGACGGTTTATAATGTTATAAACAACTACAGCGCGGGAAACTCCATCTACAGAACCGAAGGATCAGGCAGAAAAAAGGGTCCAAGTAACCCAGAAGTGCTGTAAAGTGTTGTTAGCACATATCGGAATGACCCCACGAGGTCGACTCGAGATGTTGCAGCTAATATACATCAGTCACATCGCAATCAACTGATATGCGATATAAGCGAAGTCAAGGATTAAGGACCTACGAATAGCAGAAGCTGCCTGACCGGTCTGAAGCAAAAGAAAAAATAGCGAAGACGCGGACTCGAAAACTTTATGACGATTATGTAACCAAGTTCAATTGCGTGATTTTCGATGATGAAACCTACAGTAAGATGGACTTCAAGCAGTTGCCTGGGAATGCCTATTTCACTACAAACAATAAGAATGGAACACAAAGAAAATACTCCGAAGTGAAATACACCAAATTTCCAAAACGCTTCATGGTTTGGCAAGCTTTTTGCTCCTGCGGTCTACGGAGCAAGGCGTTCATGACGACAGGAACAATTACCTCTAGAATTTATATAGAAGAATGCCTGCAAAAACGCCTTCTACCATTTATTGAATAGCACAAAGGGACAGTTTTGTTTTGGCCAGACCTAGCGTCAAGCCACTACTCCAGGTCAATTATGGAATGGTATGAAGGAAATTGTGTCACGCTGGTCCCAAAAGAGGCAAATCCTTCCAACTGCCTGGAACTTCGGCCTATAAGAAGATATTGGGCTGTAATGAAGCAAACCCTAAGAAAAACAAAAAAAGTTTGCAATAATGATGTACAGTTCCGAAATCGATGGAAGCAAGCCTGTGCAATAGTCACCGAACGTACTGTCCAGTCTCTAACTAAGAACGTTAAGAAAAATATTAAAAAATTTTGTAATCACTAATTATATTTCATTAAATTTTTTTGTGAATTAAAGTTTAGGAAATTTATAATAAACTGCAGTTTATTTTAGTAAAATCAGACTATTACTTTTTTTTTAATGTGTCCTTAAAAATTCTAAATTTGTTCTGGTTCACTCCTTAGTTAATTTCAAGGACTCGAAACTAATTTAATCTAATCTAACTAAAATAATGTTCAAAAAATATCGTTGAAGACTTTGAAGCACCATCCATAAAACATGATTAAAACCCAGCAATCATGTAATAAATCACACGTTTACGTACATAACTTCCCATAGACGTTCATTGTTTTTTTTGCACTCATGTCAAAGGCCACAATTATGACGTGAACTTCAATGCATTGTATTTGCATTGCATTTATGAAGTTATGTGGTATTTCATTGATTTGTGGTATTTTGGCCAAGACATCAAATGCAATACTTAATTTTAAATGGCCCAAATAACACAATATTTCACGTAAACTTTGTAAATAATGAGATGATCCAAAAATACCAAATAAAAATTTAACACACTTTAATTTGCCATCAAAAGATTTTGCATAATTTTGGAATGTTATCGAAGAAAGGAAGCACAAAATGACAATCGAAGTTAAAGCGTTTTTGTGTCTTTCGATGGAAAGGCGTTGAGCGTTTGTGCACTAGAAAAAAATTAAAAAAATAAATAAAATTCCAAGTGGGCTACAAATGAAATCATCCTAAATAGAGTAATTGCGCTTAAGTTGCGTATTCCATTTCAGATTGTGTTGCATTTTTTTAACACAGTAGGATTTAGTTAAGATGAAGCTTTTGTCATGAAGTTGAAATTTTTATGAAATTTTTTTATGCACAAAAATTGCATGCTTTGCTTGTAAAAATTAATTTTTTGGGCAACTCAAGTAAGTAATGCGGCATTTTCCAGAGCACTGAAGGAATAGTTGCAACCTTGCTTGACTAAACAAATTTTCAATCAATGGTCAGATTTCACCTTGTTTTGTTTTTGAGAGAGAATGGTCATCACTGGTCTAAAGTCTAACTTTGCTCAAATTTGTTCAACTTGAAAAAAACCTACAGTTGCAATGTGATTTGAAGCGCTCTGACTTGAAATTTCATTTCCCCAATGGAACCATTTGGATCTCAAGCACCTGGTGGGAGCTGGCTACCGAATGGAAATTTTGTATTAGTTATGGAGCACAATGTAAGCTTTTCTTTCAGGCCTTGTTTCTCAAGTGGCTGCATTAGTCAGTAGCAGAGTGGCCATACTCGTGATTGATTAGCACTGCTTTAGACTAAAATAGTGTTCGTTTCTTACTGCTTTTGTTCAAATGCTCTGCATTGTTCAGATAGCTTCTTATAAGGCGCTGCTTTCTATTGCATAATTATTATTAATTAAGTTGGTTTCAAGCCAAGTGCGACCGATTTTGATTGGCCAATTAACGTGAACACACATCGGTATGGTTGATAAGTTTCTTCTTTTAGCTATTTTCAATTTTTTCCACTTTCGTCATGAAAACTAAGTAAGACAATAAATCATAAATAAAAAAAATAAAAATAAAAAATAAATAAAAAAGTGAGATAAAATTTGGGAGAGGTATGTGCAAACAGCTGAGAATTGAATGAAAATACAACAAACTGATTAATGGGTTTACTATGCCACTTTTACTTCTTTTAGATATTACAAACACACTACCCAACCAAATCAATTTGGTTTTTCAATTGCTTTTTTAAATCCCATGAAAACCACAATTTACCAGAAAGTAAATACACCAATACCTCACTTTGCGTCGTGGTTACGTTCCAAAAAAACTCGACGCAAATTGAAACGACGCAAAGTGAATTATGATTTTCTATAGCAAACCATGAAAAGATCGAAGATAGGTTCCAGGGTTACGAAAATACAACTTTTTAAAAAGAAAATTAAGCAAAGTAAATATTTAAAAACAAAAATAATATAAAATTTTGTATGTATATACAAAAAACAAAAAAAAAAACAAATTCAATTAAAGCAAAATAAAATATTAAATTAATTTATAAAAACAAAATAAAAATTAATCACTGTCTGATGAGTCCATAGTGGCTGTTGTCGTAAGTCGGCTTCCTTTCACAAAAAATTGGTCCAATGTTTGCGTTGATTTTCAGTTACAAAGGGAATCCCCGAGTTTTGATGGCATGGCGCAATTAGAAACAAAAGTGCCATCTTTTAGAAAAAAAAAGAAAATTTCAAAAAAAAAATTAAAGACTCGAACCCAAAACAACGCAACTTCGAAAATCTATCGACGCACAGTGAAAATTAGTACTAATTCAGCAGCGACGCAACTTCGAAAAAACGCAAAACGAAACGACGCAAAGCGAGGTATACCTTGAAAAAGAAATGATTCACAGCGATAGTAAGTTCACATCTATTCATATATTTCCTTACAAGTTAGTTGCAAATTAGTTGAAATCTAAAAAGTAGATAAACTAATTATTGTTATTCTTTACTCAATGGCATTTTTTCTGAGTGTACGTTACGTTATATGACAATGTAAATGAACATCTAGATACAACAACTCATTCTACATTGTTGATTTCGATTTTCGATTTTTTTACTGAAGCTGTCGATGATTTTTCGCTAATTCATCATGAACCACTTTCAAGGCTGAGTTACAGGGTTAAACATTTAACGGTAAGCAAATAATTTCGTGTGTTGCAGGTACTAATTTAGTAAAAATGCCAAACCATAGCTTATGCTATGGCAATTTATTTAAAGCAATTTAAATGCACAGCTCAACGCTTTGACTTGTTGGTCAGTTGTGAAGCGAAAAAAAATGTTGCCAGTGCAAGTTTTAGTAAATAATAGTAAAATTTAGTTTCGACTGTAGATTTTTGTGTAAATTTGTCACTTGCTTTGTAATTTTTATTGCAAAAACTGAGCGCAGTTTCAAATATTTTATGACCAATAACTTATATAGAAATTATCAGCGATTGTTGGTTACAAATTCTTTTTGTCAATAATGGTTTTTAGTGTTTTTGAATTAAAAATTTAACGCTTATTGTATACATTTCTTCCTACTCAATGTTGACTAATTCAATTTTATGTAATTAAATGATGTGAAAATGCATTTGATGATGTTTTTTTTTAATTTACCGTTATCTTCGGTTGCTATCTTGCCAATGTATTTGTGGTGTGTAGCTGAAGAGTCAGTAAAATCGAAAGTGTTTCGACGTAACTTTAATTGATTTTTTAGCGCATCGTCACTGCAGTGATGTGAACAATTTTCAGTTGTTGATTTTTATTTCAATTTTATTTCTTCTAGCAAAGCAAAAAGTTGTTAAAGTTTTATACTTTCGTTTTTGTATTTTTATTTTCATTGTTATTTGGAAGTTGAGATGTTAAAATAGACGAGCAATAAATTGTTGGTTGAATAATTTATGTATGAATGGCCTCAAGACCGAGCAATGCCTTGAGACCAGCGTGAAATATAGTCGCGTGAAGAATAGTAGAGAAGCCTAAATACGTAATAATGGTTTTACTATTCGAATTATTTCACAAAGTTAATGTCATAATCAACGAATCCAATGTTGTGCACTTGACTACGTCCGTTACATAATGCCAAAATATGGGTCAATCAAATGCTGGAGGCAACTCAGATTCATATAAATTATGATAGAACCAATATGAAGACACGAAAAGCTGGTTTCTCATTAGGCCAACGCAAAGCCCGGCGATGAATATTGGCTATCACGTGGCTGCAGTTGCCTTCCGGCTTTAACAATTTTAATGCGTCGAGGCCAATGTATTCCAATCTGCATTCTAAGACTGTCGAACGGTTTTTGTTTGTTTTGTTTTAATAATAAAAAAAACAATAATATTAGAAAATCATCAGCAAAATGATTCAGTTGACTTCCGTTTTTTGGTATTTGAAAAATGCCAATTCAAAAACCATATTTTAATATAAAATAAAAATAAATGAAAACATATTTATTTAAAACAAAACAGATAAAAATAGTTTGATAATGTAGATCATTGATGGATTGAAGTAACTAATTTAAACGGCGCCAAAAGCAGATAATCAACACCTAATTAGCATAAATGCGCGCAGCTGAGCTAATCTGGCGGCGGATTAGCATTGAGTGGTGGCTGGTGGCGGACAGATGGTCAAACGAGCGCAGCCATTGCTGGACGGCTGCATTAATGGACTGGCCAAGTGATTGGCTGACGTGCAGACAGACAGACATGTGTGCCAACAGTCAGACATATGGACAGGTTTATGAGTAAATTGTTTGGACTGCATGCAAAGTGAACTGCTGGCCATGTGATGCTTTTGAACGTTGTTTGGTGATGTCTAAGGAATGTCTAAGACCACTTGTTGACTGTGCAAACATTGAAACAGTTGCAACATATTCAGGGACCATTGCACTTGAATATAACAAAGAAATTGCAAATCAGTGATTTGAGAAGAGTTGACTCTCGATCAGTTCACTTCACAAATTTTTTTCCGACCAAACTTCCGACCAAATCCGACCTCAACCGACCAAATTAAAAATTTGCGTTATCTTTCAAGTCATTTTTAAATTAAAATTTTATTTTTTTTAATAAATTTTGGGTACTAATGAAAAAATATTCACATCACAAAACGGACCGAAATTCGTTTAACCCTTTCGCTATTTTGTTGCCATATGGCAACATGCTACTTTGTGGACGTCTGAACTCTCTGTGGTTTCAAGAATACATTTTTTGTTGGTCCTTAGAATAGTTTGAAGTTTTAGGAAAAATACGAAATTAATAAACTGATTATTAAAGTTTAAAGAAGAGAAGTATACACTTTTTTAATAGTATATCTTGACATAGTAAAGGAAGAAGAAGCAGAAAACTTTAGAGAACTTTTTAATTTGACGTTTTCTTTCAATTTAGATACTTATTTTTTTAAATTTTGGCTGAAGTAAATGAAGAAATATTCAAATTTTCGTTATGCGTAACAAGATTTATGTTTAGGTAATTATTACAGCCACAACGATGTGGTTGCTCTCATAGAAAAACACTCTAAAATACAGGGTCCGAGTATAAAAATTACAAAATTTCTTATGGAATGTTGCTAATAATCGGAAATGACACACAAAATGGATAGCTGTGAGAAACTCGATTTCAGGATTCCACAGTACAGTTGTCCCATTTATTTATCTTTTCAGTGACTCAGCATAATTGCCAATGCTATTTTTTTACTTACGTTTTTTTTGAGACTTTTCTGTCAACAATTCCATCAAAACTGGGGGCAAAGACACAAAGAGTGGTCGATCAACAAATTATTCTGTTCAAAAGATGACTGAAAGTTATTAGAAAGGTTAGGTTAGGTTAGGTTAGGTTAAAGAAGGGGAGTGTGTGCACTTCTACCCAGAGATCCCATTAGGACCATTGTGAATCCCTTCATTCTTAAAATACCTGTGTCCTTCCCTGTTGTCTGTTGGGATGCCTGTAGATCCAGACGGGATCTTTCGGGAACCATTAAGTCTTGTCGAGAAAATTGTGTAGATCGACTATCTGTGATTACCCCCGTGATTGCGAGTTATTAGATGAATGAAAATGAACATTTTTCGTACTCCTAAGTAACAAAACGGGGTAAAAAATGGGTTAAGGTTTATATACGGGAAGACTATGAAAAAACATGAACCGGTGGGCCAATTGACATCAAAATTGTTGAACACACGAAAAACACTTAGCAAGGAAATTAATTAAACATGTTTTTCATTTTTCTGAAAATCAAAATCTGACAGAGTCAACGATTAAAAGTTTCTATGGAGAAAATGTAGAAAAATTAAAATTAAAGAGCGTATTGACTTCAAACTTGGTGAAAGAAGTCTACTTAAGTGAGGAATAATTTGACACGTGTTTTTTCCTTTTTTGAAAATCAAAATCTGAAGGTTTCAACAATGGGTTAACCGTTTTTAAGGGAGTGAACATGATTTAGTGGGCTCCTTGACTTCAAAAGAGAAATAATTAGACAAGTATAGTAGTCAAAGTGTTAAGTCAAACTTGATGCATTGGACCCATTGACTTTAAAATCAGACATAACTCAACGCATGTTTTTCAATATTTAAAACTTAAAATTATATGAGGTAAAAAACTACAAGTTTGTTGTATAAAGAAATAAAATTTATCTTAAAATGAGCAGAGATTATTGCAATGAAATCATAATGTTGACAATTGATCAAAAACATAATAAATGAGCCTGATCAGTGTTCAGAATTACACTTTTTAAGAAAGGAAATCCCTTCAGGCGTCTTAAAAACGACAAACCTTTGTAAAAATAAGGATTGCAATCTCCTCTTCTTCCGACATCCTTTTAAAATGTGTGTTATAGCATAAGTTGAAAAAACAGTGTTGCGTACAGATTTCAAACAGGTGAAATTTGTGTACCAGGTGCCATAGAGACCTACGAGTGTTTCATACAGAGGTAGCCTAACCCAACCTAACCTAACTAATGTAATAATCTAGATGGAAAGAAATGAAGTGTACTTTTCACACATTTGGTGGGCAAAAACTATTAGCAGTGGGTCAAGTGGGCACCTGCTCTATAAATTAAAGTTCTCCCATAACTTTTTAAGTTATTATGATCTTTTGAACCTAATAGTCTCACAGGGTAGAAATCTGTTACACGGGGTACATGACAGTGCAATTGGTTAAGCGATGTCTTTACCCAATCGAAAAAAATATTGCAGACTGTGGATGAGAAGACGTATCAAGAGTATCGAATATGTATCAAAATTTTAAATACATTTCTGGTTCGCTCAACTTGCATACTGTTTGAATAGAGCTGTCCAGAGATTTTGCTATCCGTACACTTTTAAGGTTAAAAATTTCTTTCATTTTGCTATAGAACGGACAAACTATCAGGTCTATGTGCGTCATCGGGCCACTGCCTTAGACAGCCTCGTTAACCCTTCCCTACCCTACCCCCTCAAAAGTGCCGTCCTTTACCGGTCTTGTCTTTTTCCCATAAACTCTCATTTGAATCAAACATTTTTTTTTATTAATAATTTTTTCTTCCATAGACTTCTATGAGAAGAGCTAAGAGTTAATGCTAATTTTAAAATTTTTTTATTATTAATATTTTTATTTCATAGACTTTATGAGAAGAGCTGAGAGTTAATGCAGATCTCGAAGAAGTCATTTCATGGCGGTAGTGACGTCGACTTCGCTTCAGTTCAGGCATTTCATGAATTTTTTATTGATCATCTCATAAATAATAATAAATAAAAGATTCAAAACAGCTCACGCTTGATAGGCAAATGAAGCTGGCTGCAGTCATAATGCGCTGCAACTCATTCACTGATAGTTTCTGAATTTGTCATCGATTGTGTCTGCATGCCTACATACATACATACAAATCGCATATGAATTTGTGCTTTTACTGCATAATTTCCACAGTTAAATAATGAAGATGCTGCAGAAATCAGTGTATTATGAATGGCGGTCCATATTAATGGCTATCAATACAGTCTTGTTGTGTTCATTGTCTGATTTGCGTCGTCACTACTTACGTCCGTCTGCAATGTGGATTGGTTTTTGTGCTGTTTGTTTTGATGTGTTGTGTTTCGTTTACTTGGCTCGCATGCTGGTGTTTTCAGATCAGTCGTTCCCTCATTTCTTTGCAGTGCCACACTGACCAACAACAACAACAGTAACAACAGCAGCAGCAATCATTATAATGACAAAACATGCTAATGACATTAGCAGCTTGTGAGTTGAGTGAGTGTGAGTTGAGTGAGTGGAATTAGTGACTTTTTGTTGTTGACTTTTGATTAATTCCGTAAACAATTTATTGTGTGATTTCATTGATTTGCTTTCGTGATACGCTTTAAAGGTGAACGAAAAAAGCGTCAACCAGCTGTTGGTTGCGCTCATTAATTATATTAATTTATATAAGTAACGGTTTGACAGTGGAGCTTATTGTACCATAATCGCATTTGTGGCCAATGCCACTGATGTTAATAATAATATTTAAAAAAAAAAAATTTTTAAAATTTTTAATTTAAAAAAATATAAGAGGGGCATTTCACGTCAAGCGGACAACCCAAAAAAATGAATTTTGTTTATATTCTGGTCAGTTATACTTCTAGTAGACGTGGATGTGTACACCCAATTTTTTTTTCGTATGATGTTTTTTTGCTGAGTTATGAGCTTCTAAAAATTGACTAAACATAAAGTCATGAATTTTTGGATGCTTATTATCTGTATCAATTAATTTGTAAAAAAAACTAAAAAGTATTGTTGTTGTTTTTTTGTTTTTGTCGAATTCTAAATTTTAATTTTTTTTACGTATATTAAACCGGAAGTGAAAATTTGAAATCGATATTTGAGTAACTTCGACACTTTTTTTTTAAATTATTTTAACGTAAATTAAAGCTTTAAATGTACTCATTCTCCACAAAAAAATTAAAACGTGATCTCCAACCGTTTAAGACTTAGAGTACATACACATAGCTGAAAATAATGGATTTTTACACAAAATTACATAAAATTACATAAAAAAATTACATTGTGGAGAAATTACATTGACGTGAAATGCCCCAAAAAATATAAAAAAATATGTACATATGTACAAAAAATTCAACGTATATAGCTTAATGGATTTTTACCTTCAAATATGCTTTAATACTTAACTAATATTTAAGTTAATTTTTTATTTTGAAATATGTTTTAAAAAATTGGTATTTATTTTGATTTCGAAACATTTTCATTGTAGCTACAACAAATACACTGTGTTCCATGAACGCGAGGATGCCTTCAACTATTTGGTGGAGCTGCAGACGGAGGCTGCCGATTTGGATTTCTGGCTGCTAACGCGCAATATGTCCATTATTTCGGTGGCGCCAAGCATGCAGCCGACCTTTGAAGCACGACTCAACGATTTAGGCGTAAACTTTGTGGCCAAGCCGCTGATGGAGGAAATGTAAGTGTTTCTATGTGTTATCTATAAAAGTTTATTTGACTTTGCCTGACTTTGTCAGTCTTCTCATTGATCCATCTGTCCATTTTTTGGTACTCAAACTAATCCACAGTGTGCGCTTTTGCCAATCGGGGGGGATTTAATTAAAAAAATAATTTTGCAATAATTTTTTAATATGTTATTACAAATTGATTGAATGCACAAAAGAAAGTAGGAAAGTAACGGTAAAAAAGAAAACGATTGTCAAAGGCCGATTAATTTTGTTAGCGCGGTAGCAGTTTTGAATTTATTTTTTTTACGCACTTTTTTAGAGGTTCTATTTTTTCGTCCTTTATAAATTTGGTAAAATGGTTTTCAATTACAAAATATTCATATAAATAACTTTAATTAGAAATAGTGTTTACGGCGTAGTTCTTTTTGCGTTCGTTATAGCAGATAATTAAAGTTTATTCCAACAAGTCAGTAGTTTATACATAAATGCTAGATTTTTGTGGAAAAAAATTTCTTATAGTACAAATAATAGACTGCAGACGATCATTGGCGTAAGCAGTCATATTTTCTGATGAAGCATTAAACAAATTTTTGCACCAATCTGCCCCAAAAGAAAAAATATTAAAATATTGCGACCATATCGCGTGTAACTCATTGAATATTGGTAAAATAGTAAGAAAAAGAAAAAATTAGTAATAGTAATAGTAAGTAAAATAGTAAATAAATGGTAATAAATAAAATAAAAAAAAAGTATTTTTTATATATTTTTTTAATTATCTACTTAACTTTATTTAAATGAAACATTTTTTTAAACATTGTTTTTTATTTGTTTTAATAAACAACCTATAGGACGCAATTCTGAAGCAATATTTTACAAATTCGAATTAAGTTCCCTCAGATTGGAAAAACAATGCATTCCATGGATCAAACACAGAGAATCTGTTTACTGATCCTTTATATGGCTTCCTGTTTATTTATCCATCCATGTATTCACTTATTCGTCTATTATTATATTCGGTTACTAACCATTAACGCATGTTTGTTTATTTTATTTTATTTTGTTTTATTTGATTTTATTTTATTTTATTTTATTTTATTTTATTTTATTTTATTTTATTTTATTTTATTTTATTTGTTTGATTTGATTTTATTTGATTTGATTTGATTTGATTTGATTTTATTTTATTTTATTTTATTTTATTTATTTTTTATTTTTTTTCATTTGATTTGATTTTATTTTATTTTATTTTATTTTTTTTATTTGATTTAATTTGATTTGATTTGATTTGATTTTATTTGATTTTATTTTTTTTATTTGATTTGATTTGATTTGATTTTATTTTATTTGATTTTATTTTATTTGATTTTATTTTTTTTATTTGATTTGATTTGATTTTATTTTATTTTGTTTTTTTAATTTATTTTGAAAGAACAATAAATTACTATCTTATTTATAATTATAAATCAAAATATTTTTATATATTTATAAACATTTGGTTAAATCCATCGCATAACCGATTATTTGCGTTCTTTGGTTCATCTGTTCTATTGATTTTAAATTCCTTTGTGGATCCATTCCAGCTATCAATTCATTCATTAGGTCATCTTTCCAGTGATGTTTTCTTCCTCTGCCTTGTTTTTTTTTCTATTCGCACATTCAATTATCACTTTTTCACCTTTTGGTCCCTTAACCCATTAAAGCCGGGTACCAGTTCCGCCCATACGATTTTGATAAAATTTCAGACACCAATTGGAATTGACCCAAAATGATCAGAAACAGCACAGATTTCAGCTTTCTATCTCTGCATGTTGCTGAGATATTCATTGGGTATTTTTTACCCATTAGGCAGCTTTTTTCCATACTTTTTGAAGTGATCAGCTAAACACGTGAACAAAAGATGTATTGTTTACAGGTGAGTTAGGAGGCTGATTGTTGTGAAGTTCTAAGGCCACTACGTTTCGCCACATTTTCCACCTCCGGAAAATTAACAATTTTTGGAGTCTGGTAACTCTTGCTAGATGGCGGAATTTTAGGGTGACCTCCACTAGACTAAGGTAGTTCCATCTTTACCCCAACCATCCCTATCAATGATTTTGAGATATCTCTACCACGAACTTTTCTGTGATTTTTTTAAAAAGTCAATTTTCATGGGTAAATTTTTACCCATTAGGCAGCAATGGGTTAATACTAGACGAATGTATTAAAATACCAAAAGGTGAAAAAGTGCAATTCTCTTTGTCACATTAATTCAATTTCAAATTACTCAACTCATTCTTGGGGCTAATTTTTAACTATTAATTTGTGGACACTTTGTTAACTCAGCGGCCTGCTCGTCATTACATTCATCCATCCATCCCATCCACATGACACATAAATTAAATGAATATATTTACATATATGTATGTATTTACAACTTTTACATTCTTACTAAGCAAATGTCTAATTTAAAACTCGTATTCTAGGGCAGCCTTCAATGAAACGTCCAGTGATTGTGATGGCTCCGAGTGTCCTTTGAATCGTTCACGTAGGCAGGCGCGTGGTTTCTTTTCACATTTTCCGCGCTACAGTGAGGTAATACAATCAAATCTACAACTAAAAGAAGACATACTCGTAGTGAAAGTATGTCAAGCACAATTAGTACAAGCAGCTGTAAACAATAGCATACTTTAAGGATGTCCATTACCTCTCCTCATAATTCGAAAATATTGGTTATTGAGTGAATGAGTGAAAAGTATGAATGTTCCACTTTCAGATACTGAACTACATGAGCGCATTGGCAGCACGCCATCCGCAGTACTGTCGCTACGAGTCGCTGGGCCGCACCTATGAGGGTCGCCACATTGCCGCTTTGAGCATTTCGCTGAATAGTCGCGTGCGCGAGCGTCGCGTGGCCTACATACAGGCCACCACACACGGCCGCGAGTGGATAACGCCGCTAACTGTGCTCTACTTGGCCAACGAGCTGCTGAACAATTTGCGCGCCTTCCAGCGCGTGCTGCAGGACACGGAAATCTATCTGGTGCCACTGGTCAATCCGGACGGCTATGAGTACACGCACACAACTGTAAGTGAAGTGTTGTTGACAAATATAAATAATTCAAATAAATTAAATTTGATTTAATTAATTCAATTAAAATTTATTTCCAATGTGCGCAGGATCGCTTCTGGCGCAAGAATCGCCACCGGTATGCGGGTCGCAGCTGTGGGGGCGTCGACATCAATCGTAATTTCCCCAATAATTGGAATTATCGTGGCGCCAGTCAAAACGTAAGCAATTAACTCAAATTCAAGCTCCGCCATTGTCTGAAGAATTCTTTCTATTTTCTTGCATTGCACAGCTTTGCTCTGAGGTTTACTCCGGCACCGGTCCGTCCTCGGAGGCGGAAACGGCCGCAGTGGCGCACTATTTGGAATACAACCGTCATCGCATTAAGCTCAGCCTGGATGTGCACTCGTTTGGAAAGTTCATCTTCTATCCCTACGGCTATTCGAGGTGAGACTGAGTGAGCGAATCTGTCTCTCCTTGACTAGACGAAAGCAATTAGAAAAGTTAAAAAATACGTTCCGTATATTTGAATTGCCATTTCTAGCAACATTGTAGTCCATGCCATGGCCAACGGTCTAATTAAGTCTTGTGTCCTTGTAATGACTATGTTTCTCTCCACTTTCCGCCCAGGAATGCGCTGGCGCCCACACGCAATTTATTGCATTCGGTGGCGCATCGTGCTGCCACACAAATCGCCAAATATCGCGGCACCCGCTACACTGTCGGCACATCGGCGGCCGTTCTGTACGAGGCCTCCGGCGGTCTGGACGACTACGCCTACGGCAATCTGGGCATTCCGATGTCCTTCACGGTCGAGCTGCCCGGTGAGAATTTCCAAGTGGCGCACTCCGACATTATCAACATCTGCAAGGAGACCTTTGCCGGCTTTGTGGAATTCATCCGGCACGTTAGTTTGTATTAGCACAAATGGTAGAAAACATCATCGAATGACAACAAAGCATTTTCGAATGTTGCTATTTAAGTTTCTTAAAGTTTATTGTGTTAATTATAAGTAGAAATTGTAGAATTAATTTAAATAAATTCTAACTCAAAGCAAAGTGAGAGTGGGTGTTTTGCTTGTTTGATTGATATAGATATATTTCAAATCAGGCTCAACCCAATTGGCCGCTTTGAACACTTTTTATTTAAAATTCTGGCCTAAAGTTTTCAGCATCAGGAAGGTGCACTGGAGAGTCCTGTGTACTCACCCTCAGGTTGATAGAATTAAAAAAAAAAAAAAACATATATTACATACCCGACAGATTTCGATTGCACAGTAACCCTTAAGGGATCTACGATATCGAAAATGAACTGGGTGTGCATAAACCGAGAGTGACATGTAAGACTTAGGAAAAAAATTGGTGTGATTCGTCTACTTTAAAACAAAGCACTTCTGGAGGATATCAACCGATTCATCTACGAGTTGTGACAATTAAGTAATGAGACTGATTTTATTGCCGCGCTTGTGGTAAACCTGCGATCTTGAAATTCCCTTCCCCTTCCCCGGCATCATTCCCCTCTTCATTGATATATTTACCATTGCTCTAGCTTCTTTAGTTCGCCTGCTGTGTCGTGTTGAGTAGACGTGTGTTGGTGGTGCTCGTCACGAAAATGGAGAAACGAAATCAAGAGCAACGCGTCGCGATAAAATTTTGCGCCAGATTGGGCGAAACGGCTTCGGAAACGTACGCTAAAAGTGCATGGTGATAGTGCTCTTAGTCATGCCCAGGTGTTTTGATGGCATAAAGAGTTTGAGGGGCGTGAAAGCGTAGAAGACGAGGATCCTTTATCACGACAACGCGCCGTGCCACACCGCCCTCAGCGTGTCCCAGTATTTGGCCTCTAAAGGGACTAAAGGGATCGCCGTGTTGCAACAGCCGCCTTATTCGCCCGATATGTCACCCTGTGATTTTTTTTGTTCCCTAGAACAAAGTGGTCAAAGGAACCTATTTTGAGTCGATTACGGACATTCAGACGGCCGTGACGAGGGTACTCGCGGACATCCCAGTCGAAGCGTTCCAGAAATGTTACGAAGCATGGAAAACGCGCTGGAATCGTTGTATAGCTGCCCAAGTGGACTACTTTGAAGGGGATGGCAGAGTTGTAGAATAATGTATAAATATACGGTTTTTATGGAATCAGTCTCATTACTTAATTGTCAAACCTCGTAATTCTCAATACTACACCCATGATTAAACGTTTTGCATATACTGTATCCATGGGGGTGGACTTCGTAAGTACTTAAAATGACTCGATGAATTTCGATCGATTCTTAAATGATATGTGTGTGTGTAGCGATTTGCCCGACAATTGGGAGGAGTTGGCAGAAGTGGGACGCGCTGGTGCTGATGCGATTTTCGAGTCCACCGGCACCGTCTACCAAGTGACCTCCGCCGTCTAAACAAACATACTCTCGAAAGAATCACGGATTCAACTTTTCCTGTACTATGAAACTGCCTGATTTCCTTTTACCCCCTGAAAGTATTCTTAAGATTGCAAACGAAGCATGGATCGGTATACGTGCCATGGCAGCGAAAGTGCTCTCTTAACCACTGCCTAACTTTTCACGCTCGAAAGTGCAACACGTGTGAAATAACAATGATGGTGCCCGTTGTGGATTTTTTTAGCGATAAGCGTTAAGGTGGTAGGTGCGATTAGTTGAAGTTGTTTGTAATCAGCGATTGATTCAGTAATTGGTGTTATTAAATTATACTTAACGGTGCGATAAGTGCGGCAGAACGCCCTACTTGTGTGCTTGGCTTGGATGATCGCTTTTCGCTATTGAGTTGCACGATAGCCCGCTGCGCCGATTAGATTAGGCGGGTCATTAACACTAGAAATACCATTGCGGTCGTTTTGACGGTTTTCATTTTTAAATATCTGTCTTTTCTTTAGTCTTTCTATCAAATTTTGCTTTGATCACTTTTATTTTTTTATCGGGTTCTACAATTAGTTCTACAATTAGGGTCTACAATTAGCCATATCCGATGTGTACTTTTCGATATATCAGCGGTTATAATAAGTAGTCTTTTTAGGTATGGAAAACTTGCGGTCTTTCTAGTGTTAAGGTATAGTAGATGTAGGCCCAAGTATTTGAGTGCGGTTTCTGCGCGTGTTGGATCAGTTAGAGTGAATCTTTTTCAGAGTGTGCATTAAAATGTCGCATCCGATTTTAATTGTGGTCTTGGCGATTTTGTGCAGTGCGGCGCAGGCAAAAGCGGCAAAATACGAAAGGTAGTGCAACAATTTGGTCTATTTTAAAAATGCGATTAGTTTAGTTTTAAACGAATTTCCTACATATCCGCTGTATAGTTATAAGTGCTTCGAAGTAACGCCCGAAACAGACGCCCAGGTGCAGGTTCTGCAGTCCCTGGCCGCACAGGAACGGAACTACGATTTCGTTATCCCCAGCCGAGAGCCCGGCCGTGCCGCACGCGTCCTGGTGAATGCACAAGCGGAGTCAGATTTCCTGCTTACTTTAAGGCAGCACAAAATTCGTTCTGATCTCCTGCACAGCAACGTTTTAGCAAAACTGCGCAGCGAGTGGCGGTTCAATACTCTTATGCGCTTGCTGGAGCCTTACAGGCAAGACACCCGCATGGGCACCCAACGCTACTACACGCACGACGAGATCAACGCCTACATCGAGGACCTGCCGACAAGGTTTCCCAGCCGTGTTTTCGTTAAAACTGTGGGCAAATCGTACGAGGATCGCCTGTTGAAGACCATCACCATCACCAACGGCGATGGGCGCGCCAACAAGAATGTGATTCTCATGGATGGCGGATTTCATGCACGCGAGTGGATCTCGCCAGCGGCGGTGGTGTATGCCATCGGCGAATTGGTGGAGAACTTCACAGCGAATGCTGAACTGCTGCTGGACTACGATTGGGTGATACTGCCGGTGGTGAATGCCGACGGTTACGAGTACACTCAGAAGATTGCCGATTCACGACAATGGCGCAAGACGCGCAAGCCAACACCGGATGAGCAATGCATTGGCACCGATCCGAATCGCAACTTTGATTTTCACTGGAAAGAGGCGGGTGCCTCCTCGGATCCTTGTTCGAATACCTATGCGGGACCGAAGGCGTTTTCCGAGCCCGAGGCGGTCGTGATACGCGATCTGATACACACGTTCCAGAGCCGCGGCATCATGTATCTCACGGTGCACTCCTGTGGCCAGTATGTGCTGTATCCGTGGGGCTGGTCCTCGTAAGTGCATTGCTCTTGTTAGTACTTGCCAGTCATTTAATGCTGAATTGGTCAAATATTTTGCAGCGCTTTGCCCGACACGTGGGAAGACTTGCACGAAGTGGCAATGGCCGGTGCCAATGCTATAAAAGCGTACAACGGCGCTGTCTACACGGTGGGCTCGTCCACGAATGCGCTCTACGTGGCGGCCGGTGCCAGCGATGACTATGCGTTCAATGCGGGATTTCCCATTTCCTTCACCATGGAACTGCCGTGCGGCGGAGACTTCGGCTTCAATCCGCCACCCTCGGACATTGATAGAATGGTGAAGGAAACCTGGGTGGGCATACGTGCCATGGCTGTAAAGTTGAAGGAAAAATATCCACTTCATTAGATATTAAAAACCACATGTCGCATTAAACTGCAGTGTTGTGATTGTTTTATTTACGAACTGTACGTAAGCGTACAACGGGTTCCGGTGACTGTGGGATATACAGAAAGTAGGTTCTTCGCAGCGGGCTATGAGAACTGCTGAAAGAACAACTCCAACTTATGTTCTACTGACGAAGTATGTGGATTTTAAGTAGTGCACAGTAGGCTCGTGCAAAGATAATGTGGTGGCAGGCGGCACGAGGGTGAGCCAAAAAGTCGTCGGAGAATAATAGATAAATAACTACAGTGGTTTAGAGTGAATAATCTATTTCGGGCAAAGTTTTTTTTGAAGCTCAGCAAATAGGAACGTTTTCCAAGCAAACAGTTTTACGTTTGATGTGAAATTTCATCCAAGATTTTTATGTTTGAAAATAGGCAAAACAATTCTTATTGTAATGCCAGGATCTACAAGATCAAACGGATCAGGAGACCCAAAAGCGCCGCATACTATAAGACTTTGCGGTTTTTTCCAATAGTCAAAGAGAATGCTTACAGCAGAACCCTGGATATGCAAGTTTTCTCTATCTTCATCAAGTTGTCTCTATCTTCGGAGGAAGAGTAAAAGTAACTAAACCAAGGGTTAAGATTTCTGGTGTAAGCAGATATACTACTGTGTCCAAAAAATAAGGTGACATTTGAATTTAAACTTCGCGCATCGAAGGATTTGGAGAATTCTTTTTTTTTTAGTCAACAGTCAACAAGGAATATTATTTGAACGTTATGCGTCGTTTGCGTAACGCTATCCGCCTAAAAAAGCCGGAATTGTGGAAAGACAATTCTTGGTTTTTACACCACGATAATGCACCATCCCATACTGCACTCGTAATTCGTGATCCACCGTATTCACCTGATCTGGCGCCGTGCGACTTCCGGCTGTTCAGCTCAAAAGACCGCTCCGGGGACACCGTTTTGATACGATAGAGGAGATTCAAGCCGCAGCGAAGACGGAACTGAAGGCCATGCCGGAAAGTGACTACAATCAGTGTTTCGAAGATTGGAAAATCCGTTGGCATAAGTGCATTGCATCGGGAGGGGATTACTTTGAAGGGAATGAAATTGATTTGGAAGAATAAATAAAGAATTTTCAAAATAAATACAACCTTATTTGTTGGACACAGTAGTACTTTCTATACTAAATTTTTTCCAAGCATTTAAAAGTTTGAGCCACGTTCGCGTTGATCTTAAATTGCACTTTAACCTATTAATCTGATACAACCTGTCAATCAGTTACAACCTATCAATCAGCTAACCCAAATCATATTCTAATTGACGCGTAATATTTATTTATTTAATTAGTGTTGTTTAGCGCAACTGATCACAAACAACTGCCAATCAAACTTTGAATTCTAATGAAATTTTGATAGCAGACTGAATTTAATAAAATAAAATAAAAAATAAAAAAAATAAAATGAATCTGCCGCTTATTACTAAACGAACTGTTTTCTCATAGGGCTGCTACGAACTTATTGAGCAACCCTAGTAAATGGGACCATAGAACCGATACGAATTAAAGTGCGCAGTTGATTGGAATGGATTCGGCATACATTGTGCGCTACTTCAAGTGTTTGTAAATTTGTACAACGCTTAGAAACGAATTGACGGTGTCTATTCTATATTTACAGTGGATTTTATGAAGTTTGTATACAATAGAATTGAAGCGATTATGTTTAGTCGATAGTGTGAAGGACCACTTAAGCTGTGCAGGCAACTAATTTATCTCCAGAACCTCTTTGACCCATAAATGAATAAGTAAGTGAAAGTATTTTATTTAGTTGGTTTCATTTGGATTTCTGCGCGCACTTTGGCATTGTTGCCTTGCTTAGTAGTTGGCCACAACTAGTTCGGCCATAGCCTTAATGCCCACCCATGTCTCTGCCACGATGCTCTGAATCTTGGCCGGTGCGGGATCGAAGCCGTTGCCGCCATCGGGCAACTCCATGGTAATGGAGATCGGAATGTTGGCCTTGGCCAGCGCGTAGTCGTCGCTGCCGCCCGCAGCTGCGTACAGCACATTGGTAGAGCTGCCCACAGTGTAGCGAGTGCCGGTGGAGGCCTTGATGGCCGCAGCGCCAGCCTGTGCCACTGCGTCAATGTCTTGCCAAGTGTCCGGCAGGGAGCTGAAGTGAGGTGAGACAACAAATTAATATCTCCTGGTCTGATCTAGAGTTGTCCCTAATGCCACTGGACACTTACGATGTGTATCCCCACGGATAGAGCAAGTAGTTGCCATACGAGTGCAGGGTCAGATACATCTTGGCGCGTCCGGTGAGCGAGTGCATCAGATCGCGCAGCACCTGCGTTTCCGGCTCCGAGAAGGCGCTCTTACCCTTGAACGTGTCCGCGCACGAGAAGCTGGAGGCGCCCACCTCGCCCCAGTGGAAGTCAAAGTTGCGGTTGCCGTCGGTGCCGGCGCAGTTGTTGGTGACCGGCTTGCGTGTCTTGCGCCACATTCGTGTGTTTGTGTGCGTGTACTCGTAGCCGTCGGGATTGACAACGGGCAGCACCACCCAGTCGTAGTTCTGCAGCAAGGCGGCATTTTCCGCATAGTTCTCGACCAGCTGCTGAATGACGTACAGGGCGCCGGCGGGGGCGATCCACTCGCGCGCGTGTATGCCCGCATCGAGCAGAATCGCCTTCTTGTTGGACACACCGTCGCCGTTCGTGATGGTGATTGTGTTCATGTTGCGGCCCTCGTAGGTCTTGCCCACCGTCTTGACGGTGACGCGGCTGGGATACCGCTTGGCCAGCTCGTTCAGGTAGGCGTTGATTTCGACGAAGCGCAAGTACCTGCTGAAGGAGACGCGCGGCGTCGGGTCGAGCACGCTGCGCAGAAGGGCATTCTGCGTGCGCTCCTTCGTCACGGTCTCGCCCACATTGTCATTCACCACCGCATAGTTCAAGCCGAGGGTGGTAAGCATCAGCTCAAACTGCGGCTGATCCGTCGGCTGCACCATGACGCGTGCGGCGCGGCCCAGCAACTTGGGCAGTGTGAAGAAGTCGAGCTCATCGTTCTGCGACAGCCGGAACAGCACCTCCTTCTCGAACTCGTTCTTGGCGTTGATGTCGTAGATCTTGTAGCTGCCAACAGAAAAGAATTGGTTGTTCTTAGCAATGCGCACTCAAAGGTCGGCCAACTCGCGCTCACCCCTCGTAGTCGGTTGCGCCGATTAGGGCAACGCCGCAGCACAGTGCGGCCAACACTATTTTGAAAAACATTTCACTTTGGAGTTTGTCAACTACGCCAGTACCACTGCTGCTATTGTACTAAGTAGTAACGTCCGACTAACGGCGACCACTCGCTTTTATAGTTGCCGCACTTGACAGGTGCCTTCTTCGATTGCTGGCTGTTATCTCCCAATGCCTCAGCATGTCGTGCTGCAATAAAAATCACTGTATCTACAATTCAATTGAATTTTATCTGTGCCTTTTTCGGGTAATCTAAAGAATCTTTATCAGTCGACTCTTTCCGTTGTTCCGCCGATGTGCCTGTGGGCCTTGTTGGAGCTGCTGACTGCGAGGCGTTGGGTGTCTGTGGCAAATGCCCGGAAATTTATGATTTCATTGATGCGCATTGCAGCAGAATTTAATTATCATAAAGAGGGATGTAAGTGCTTAAAAATGTGCGGTGACGCAGGTTGTTCGAGGCAGTGGTCATGGTACATTTGTGGTGCCGTGCAGTCTATGCGGTACCACTCGAAAATCATTGTTTAGAACTCTGCAAGATTATTGGTGTATTAGCAAAGTTTTATTTAAAGCCTACGTCTATAGTACGAAAGAGTGTAATTCTATAAAATATTAGGTGCGCAACCAAGTTCTCGCTGTTCGTCCATAGATGGCTCCAGCAGTAAAAGCTGATCGATTTTAACATATCCAAAGCGTCATGAACCAAGCTGAGACATGTGGTAAACAAACCGCTTTGACGCATTAGTGATTTTGTATGAAAATGTCTAATTTTGTGTCGAATAATCGTCATTTGCGGGAAGTCTTGATTTTCTTTTTTCATTCGAAGAAAACGGCGGCTCAACGAGAGCTCCAAAAAGTTTGCGGAGATGCTTCTCTGAGCGAAACAACGTGCTGCGATTTCCGTCGCTTCAAATGAAAAAAGGTGAAGGAAGGCGAAAAACCTTCGAAGACCCTGAATTGGAGGCATTGCTCGATGAGGATGCATTGGGAATGATTCAAAAGCAAAGAACTTGGGTTCCTAATGATTTGAAGCCAAGACACGTTGAGCGTCGTTTTTTGGCCTGTGAACAAAAGGAAAGGTTTTCTTCATCGCATAGTGACGGGTGTTTAAAATTGAATTCATTACAGCAAACCAAAAGAAAAACATTTTGAGGACTGCCTGGTCACGCTTCCACGTCGTCGACTCGGCCCAGTATTCACGCTGCCAAGGTTATGCTGTGTATTTGCTGAGACCCGGTCTGTGTTATTTATTATGAGCTTTTGAAACCCAACGAAATTATCACTGGGGAATGGTATCGAACTCAATTGATGCTATTGAGCCGAGCACAATACGAGCAGAGGCACGAAAAAGTGATTCTACTGCATGACAACGCTCGGTCTAACTTGGGAGGTCCTACCCCATCCGGCATATTTCGCAGATATTGCGCCGTTTAATTATTACTTGTTCCGTTCGATGGCACATGGTCTGGATCAGTAGTTCCGCTCATATGAAGACATCACAAAATGACTGGATTCGTGGATATCCTCAAAAGACGAACACTTCTACCGTCAAGATATTCGAAAGAAATACCTAACTGGCTTCGCCAGAAAGATGAGAAAAAGTTGTAGCTAGCGATGGCCAATATTTTAAATGATTTATTTGTAACAATTTTCTCACAATAAAGTTTAATTTTCATAAAAAAACAGCGACAACTTAGTTGCGCTTCAAATTTTCATATATAACCTATAAAAACTTGCTTAATCACATTTAAAGAAATCTTTGTCTCTCTCTTAACTTGTTCCATCTTCATTCATCAATGTGGATTTCAATTCCGTCTGCGCATTGTGTCTCGATTCAGTTGGGAACATAAACCAGTACCAGTAATTGGCTTTCACAAATATGTGCATTGCAACCAGTGTTGCCGCTTCGGTAGAATTCTACCAAACTTGGTAGATATATTTATGAATTGAGCCGAAAGCCTTTGAGGCTAGTGTTCACATTTTTTATAGAATATTTTATTATTGTACAAATTTTAATAATAATAATAATATTTATGAATTATCTTTTTTGGTAGATTGGTTGATTTGATTCAGATTTGGTAATTTTCCAGAAATAATTGTGTATTCTCTTCGAAAAAAATCCCAGATGTAAAAAAAAAGTCTGGCGCGATTGTAAATGTTTAGCATGAGTAGTCCTCCTCATGCATTCGTATTACTTTGGGATGAAGATCCAGGACGACGTTCTAAAATGGACCAATTTTCTAACTCTCAAATTTGAAGCGAGCGTCAGCCTGTAGGCTCGTCTTGCTTATCAGATCGGCATGTCCAGGTGGGTTTTTTAAGTAGCACATACTCAGTAAATTTAGCTATTAGCTGTCAATCTCTTTGACACTCTTGTATTAAATTTTCAAATATACCAGAAGAATTGCTTGAACCGGAAACTGTTATTTTTAAGTGTGGAATTTTTACATCTGATATGCAATCAAAGAGTGTAGTTCTCACGGGTACTGAAGAATCACTAAATCTAGACCTACCTAGAATACATCAACAAAAGTTGTGACAGAAGTTATCATTAAAACATATTCTTTATTGATTTGATGTCCTCTTTGTGTAAACCATTAAAAAGTGAGATTTCTGAGTAGGAATAAAAGGATTACGAAACACAATCTTTATTGTTGTGATTTCTGTGACATCTCCACAAAAAGATGTTAGAGACTTTGTTATAGTTTCTTGGGTTCTTGTTCATCCATCATATTAAGAACTCAACAATAGTCATTATATTTTTCTATTTCTTTCTAAACTTTTTCTATGAAAAATTTCGTCTAGTAGGTAGTAGAAGTTGTATGCCATAAAATAGTTTTCAAAAAGTTGTTTGTCTACCTCTTTCACCAGGGGCGGATTCAGAAAAATATTTCGGGGGGCTTTCAAAAAGTAATTCTTTAATAAGTATTCATAAAATGGTAAATATGCCTTTTAATTTGTGTGTAGTTTTAAAGTCGGTCCTAATATTTCGGGGGGGTTTCAACCCCCAAACCTACCCCCCTGAATCCGCCACTGTCTTTCATACAATCCTATTCCAAACGAATTATGACGGCGAAGGCATTAAAATGTAGACGTAGAGATTCTGACTTGAACAACTCGTGCGGTCATTTTGCTTGCCTGAGAATTTCCAATCAGTACACACATAATGGCAGACTTTACGTGTTCCAACCCAGCCTTAATCAGTGTAATGTCAAATGGAAAAAAATGCATGTCTGATAAATGTGCCATCATAAATATTTCAATGTCCCAGGAGTTACTTACTTATGGCTGAAATAGCATTGAACTACGCATTTAGAATAATAATAAATACACCTCTTTGTTTATAGGTAAAAAAAATTCCTCAGCAGGGCTATGACAAATTTTACTTACGAGAAAACAACTAAAATTAGTAGGTCGCTGCATGCGAAAGCACATTTTTCAATAAGCGCATTGCTACTCGAGTGATAAATAATAGAGATCTACAATAGTTCTGACTACGATCAATGAATGCTTTCAGTATGTTTTTTTTAAATAATAAAATCTGAGTAACTTTTTGATGAAGTTGTGCGATTGTATATTCAATTAAAAAATTCTTATGTAATTCTTTTTAAAATAATTTTTCAAAATGATTTTCATTATTAATATTAACAATTTTTTGTTTTTTGTTGAATTTGAATTGTTGCATTCAAAGCAGTGAAATGAAATGTGGGTTATTTGTGCACAGTTATTAATTTCTGACTTATGCTTAGACTTATTAAACGCTCACATCAATTCGTAATAAAGAGGTACACTCGAAAAAATTTGAAAACTAAAATAATTTTTACTTTTTTTAACCCTGCTTAGCCAATGTTTCGACTACCCTATAGCTATGATACACCAATCGATCTCGATCAGCGATCTCATGAAAAAGAAGCTATTAATTATTTGGCAAAATAATATAAACACCACACACAAAAATGTTTTCTGAATTTAGTTAAAATTACTATTACTACTACTACTACTATTAGTTAAAATACTCGTATGATAGTCTTTTCAAATTTGTAAATCTTTTCTTAGAATCGATCTTAGAACTATGTTAGTAGAATCGACCAACATTGGTTTTAGTGTATATTAAATATGGTTGAACGAATGGATTCATAAAAATTAATAGTAAAAAATAGTTTGTAACAAAATAGAACTTACTACAATTAAATAAATAATTAAATGTTTCAATGCTTTTGGAAATAATTTAAATTCCATAATATTCATATGTAATTTTGGCATGTAACTTTTTATTGAACAATTGATAATTTTTATGTTTTATTTTTATTTTAATAATTTACTAATATATAAAGGTATTCTTAATATTAACATTACGACATTTTAGAAACTTAAGTAATTAAAATAATACGAAATTGATTTATAGATGTTATCGAAACACATAATTTTATCCCTGAGATAGTTGCATTTTTGTAGGCTATTGTTTTTTTACAGTGTACTCATCAACGTATTGTGTGGAGCAAGAATATTTAGAGAACAATAGCGTCATGAAATTACGGTAGAAGCATTAAATATGGCGTTTTACTTAGCAAAATCTCACTTCTTCATGGCACAAATGATATTTTCATATATATTACATGATATTTACATGTGTGGATTAGATTACAACCATGATTGGTATTCTGACGGGTCACTGCTTAATTGGCACCCAAGCAAGCTCGTTGGGTTTGCTTTCAAATGGCTTCCGTTGAAGTTGTATGGACGAGAAAGAGAAAGAAAGTGCACTTCAGCTTCAATGTACTTGTTCCGCATTATCTGGGAAACTTCTCCTTCGACAGTCTAAGAGATCTAGCCAATAGGACTATTCACAGTCTATTGGGCTTCGAAAGGAGTTCAATGGTTAAATAAGTCAGTGGTCTAAATCTCGATGAGTACTCATACAGAGTATAGGTGCCCTTGAAATTTTCTTTAAATTTACCTGATCTCCAAAGAAATTTGAGTAAATTCTGTGGTGCCAAGACTTCAAAAAATATGTTCAACTCTAAAACATAATTGTGCACAAGGACCCTATTTGCCTGATTGCACTCTATACACAACTTTTTGCACATTTATGAAAATAATATTCCTTTGACTTTGGGAAATTTATTGCATTTCATGTCTATTGCGCAGTTCGTGCACACACACATCTGTGTGTAGGCATTAATGAGTGTGTGTGTGTGTGTAGGCATACAAAAAGTTTTTTTGTAAAAAATATGAAAAAAAATTTACCAACTAGCAATAATGAAAAAACAAAAACCAATTGCAAATGAAAAAGATGGCGAATGTGTCAGTAAATAGCAGACATAGAGACTGTGCCAGCATGGTTGATCTTTGAGCGAACGCTACTAAATTTTAAGAATTACGTTGTAAGGTATTTGTGCTAAAAAACATATTTATACCTTTTGTCATCACTTCAAAGCCACTGGTAATTAATAACTTATACAATTATTAAAATGTATTAAATTTAATTGCGGATTTTTTGTGGCTTTAGAGATCAGATGAGCCACATCTGCATTTAAAGATGAATTTTCTTCTGTCTTCTTATGGTATTTGTTGTGGACTTTGAAAAATAACTTTTTTATATTTTTTGTGAAATTTGAAAGATTGAAATTTTTTTGAAATTTTGTTATATGTAGAAGTTTTCAAGTCAGACTTTTGACCTGTTAGCCTGCATATCCAAAACTCCAGAGTTTCCTCTTGTCCAGACTATCTGACCAGACTAGACACAGTGGCATGGTTGACGCTTCTCGGCTGCTTCTGGGCGTTCGCTACATTTCATCGCTGCACTCGCGCTGACCAACTTCCAGCCGGCAGCTTTATGTGTGGCCAACTGTTTATGAAAAGGGAATAAAAACCATGCAAAATAGAAATGGAGTCGACAGCGACAATGGCATATGAGAAGTCAACAGATGAATGCGCAAAAAACAATACGCAACAATGCAATAACAAAAAAAGAAATGAGCAAAACAAAAGGCAATAACAACAAACAATAAAGGACAAACTTTATATGAATGGTTTTCGGCTGCACGTGACTGCCAACACAGATGCAAAGTTTTGTGCCCGGTTTTTGGTTTTGCCTACTGTCCCCTCCAATGTTTCTGCTCATTTTTCACTATTTTAATTTTTGTTTGTTGTGCATTTTTTTCATACGAGTATTTCTTTGTTTTTATGTTATTTGCTGGGCGCAAAACTTTTGAGGGCTGACATTTTCTTTTTGCTAGCTGGTTTATTGTTGATTCTACGAGTAGTTGCAATATTGTTGTTGTTGTTGTGCAATTTGTGAGCGTCAGTAATATTGCGGCAATCAAATGAAACGTAATAAAACAAAGATTGAAAGCTTGAAAGCATGTAACAACATTTTTTTAAAATAAAGAATTAAGTAAAATTTATTAAAAATGATAAATGATTGATTGGTTACAATTCTATTTCATTAATTGAACATTTTTTATTTATTATTGAATTAGAACAAAATATTAAAATATAAAATTATAACAAGCGTCTAGTTAAAATAAACTTTTAAGCAAGATTACGATTTTGAGCTAATTGATATAAAACGAGTTAATAATGCACTACGTAAATCTGCAATTTTTTCGCACTGCAAAGGTGAAACTTAAAGTTTGATGTAGAAAATATATAATAAATATTATAAACTAGTCAGAAAAAATTTCCGAGCAAGGGTACAAGGCTTCCAATAATTAAAAAAAAATAATAATAATTTGTATTTCTTCCTTAAACTTAGTACTTTTATTCTATTAACCCTTTCGCTATTTTGTTGTTCAAGACTACATTTTTGTGTTTGTTCTTAGGACAGTTTGAAATTTTAGGAATAATACGAAATTAATATACTGAATATTTATGTTTGAAGGAGAGAAATATACACATTTATTTAATATTACACCGTGCGACAGCATTTTTCACACCGGGAAAAATCCATATGTGCGTAAAACTAGAGACCAAATATAGTAATACTGCGTACTCAGTTTTTCTTTTCTACATCCATTGTCCTTTCAAAATTTTGAAGGGGATAAAAAATTAAAAAAAATGTAAAAAATACTTAACCTCGTTAGAATATGGCGATATGTATATCAAATGAAAGAGGAAAGGCTCAAGAATTAAAAAAAGTAATTTTTTATCTATTTGTAAAAAAAGGATGTGAAAAAGATCCTCTGAAAATTTTAAACCTTTATATCCTTGAAAATTGACATCGCATTTTCTTGAAAAGTAAGTATGTTAAAACCCCAACTCTCCTTGATCACGTGTCGAAATTTCATTATTCTCGCTTCATAGATTTTGTATCTTTTTATTATTTAAAATACTGATACTCAAATAAATTAGAACTTTTGTACTTCATTAGAATTTCAGCTTCCGCCTTTTTTTAATAACTTTCGAACTAATAAAGTTAGAGGAATGAAATTTTGACACGTGATCAAGGAGATCTTGGGTTTTAACATACTTACTTTTCAAGAAAATTCTATATAAATTTTCAAGGATATAAAGGATTAAAATTTTCAAAGGACCTTTTTCATATCCTTTTTTTACAAATAGATAAAAAATCAATTTTATTTAAATTCTTGAACCTTTCCTCATTCATTTGATATACATATCGCCATATTCCAACTAAGTTAAGTATTTTTAATATTTTTTCATTTTTGATCCCCTTCAAAAATTTTAAGTCCTTTTAAAAGTACAAAGGATGTAGAAATGAAAAACTGAGTACGCATTTTTATTATAATTGGTCTCTAGTTTCACGCACATATGGATTTTTCCCGGTGTGAAAAATGCTGTCGCACGGTGTAATTATTTATAATTATATTTCATTGTAATAAATAAATAAATATTATTTTATAGCATCTAAAACACAACCAAAAAGTGCATTAAAGGATACGTTTTTGTAAATAGAGAACCTTCTTTTGAGTGTATATGAAAACTTCTCAGACAGTTTTATAATTGCTTAACTCAGTTTTGTTTGAGCGCACGTCAACGATGAAGAGCAGTAAATAAAAAATATGCCATAGTTTTTAGTTTCTTTTCTGTTACGGTCATATCAAAATCAACCCACATCTGAAGCAAATGGTGACTGGTGATGAAAAGTGGATCACTTCCGACAACGTTAAACGAACGCGGTCGTAGTCGGCGCAAACGGTGGTCAAGCCAGGATTGACAGTCAGGAAGGTGCGATGCGTGTGTTTGGTTACTATGAGCTGTTCTCTTATGGCCAAACTCTTAATTCGGACCTGTATTGTTAACAATTGTATGGTCTGAAGGAAGCAATCGCACAGTAGTGTCCAGAGTAAAGTTTTCAAATTCATGCAAAATCATTGATTTCTTTTTACTAATTCAAACTTCATTTAGTAAAAGTTTACAGAATCGATTACACATCAAGGAGCGATAAACTTTTCACACATTGTACCAGAAAATCCATTGCTGCAAATTTCCTAAAATTGGCAGCCGAAAAAGGAGCAACAAACTTTGGCGCCTTGGGCAACTTCACAACACTCAAAGGGTGTGGTAATTTTTTTCTCCTCCACAATTAACTACCAATTTGATTGTTGTAAAACCCGCCCCGGCGCCGCTTGTGTACTTCTTAAACGCTTCTCTGTGCCATTCATGGCGTATTTAATTTTCAATTTTCATTCAGCATAAATTAATACAATGAAACGGCAAAAATTCTCCAACGTTGGTCGTCATTCCGCGAGTCTCTGCCCGCCAGCTCTTTGCCTAATTTATTAAGTCATTCCAACTCGCAGCCATTCACCAGCAGAAATAATTTGCCTGTGCCGCCACTCCACGTCGCCCAGTCAAACCCTTTTCAGTTGGTGCGCCGACCACAGAACAAGCCGCGCCTGTGCAACAACAATTGAAGTGCCAGTATGAAAGTAACGTTGGCTGCTGGCAATTGGCAGCAACATAAAACGATAAAAGCGACGTTGAAAAGGATTTTAATTAAAATTCATCTTTGCGTTTAATCAAATCATGGTTGCAGGCTGCTCGCTTCTAATTAAGTGCGAAGAATCGTTAAGTGTGAAATCAAATCGAGTATCAAGTAATTGAAGACAGCTACAGCAACAACAACAACAACAACAAACAACATTGACACCAAATAAATACTTGGCATCTGTTCAGTGTGCAGGCCGCATTTTTGATTAGCGTTAGGCGGAAGGGTGGAAGTGGGCCAAGGGCAGGCAACATTGGCGGGCGGTGTTGTTGCGTTCAGTTTATGGGTTTAAGGTTTTATTGACTTGTCATTTAGGTGTGAGTGAAGTGTTGTAAGCTGAGCCGTCTACATAGTTCGTTGCCATTTACCGTCGTTTCTGGCGTTGCTTTTCCTGATAGCGCGTCGTTTGCCTTGATGTAGCTGCTGTTGTTGTTGTTGTTTTTGTTTATGTTGTGGTTGTTGTAGTTGCGGGTGGTGCTGTCATTGGCGCTGCTGCTGTTGCGGATTGCCGCAATGTCGTCGCACTTATATAAATACTTCTTTAATGGGGTTAAATGCAGGCAACAAATTGCCGCCAACATCTAACTTTGCTGTGGCCCACTTCAATTAAAATAAAGTCAATAAAATGAACCACGTAAATATAGTAGTAGTTATGATAACCAAACCAACAATTATATACGAAAAATACATTTACTGAACATCAAAAAACCACAACAAATTTATTCCAAATTTTTTCTTACGCATTACTTACGTTTCGTTCCTATTCAAAGGTTGGGGATTAGAATTTATTTTATTTCTTTATTTATTTTTGTATTTTTCTATATGTAGGGGAATTCTTTGTAAGGTGCCACTCTTTGCTAGGTGCCACCCCTGCTCGATTTCGACGTTCCAGCAATCCAAGCAAAAAAATTCCTACCGTCATTTTAGGTATGTATGAAATGACATAAATTTTAATGTGGTTTTTGAGGGAACAGACACAATAACACGGTCTGGGTAAAAACAAGTGCCAACTTTGGTTAATCCTTTCGCTATTTTGTTGCCATATGGCAACATGCTACTTTATGGACGTCTGAATCCTCTGTGGTTTCAAGAATACATTTTTTGTTGATCCTTAGAATAGTTTGAAGTTTTAGGAAAAATACGAAATTAATAAACTGAATATCTAAGTTTAAAGAAGAGAAGTATACACGTTTTTTAATGGTATATCTTGACATAGTAAAGGAAGAAGAAGCAGAAAAATTAGATAACTTTTTAATTTGACGATTTCTTTCAATTTAGATACTTTTTGTTTTTAATTTTGGCTGAAGTAAATGAAGAAATCTTAAAATTTTCGTTATGCGTAATAAGATTTATGTTTAGGTAATTATTACAGCCACAACGATGTGGTTGCTCTTATAGAAAAACCACTCTAAAATACAGGGTCCGAGTATAAAAATGAAAAAATTTCTTATGGAATGTTACTAATATAACCACATAGAAGCCTAAAACGTAAAATTTAAAATGTTAACTTTCCCCAGTAAAAACCTGTAGCGAAAGGGTTAAGAAAAAACTTAAAAATAAAAACTGAAGGTTTTTCTTGCGGTGAAAAAGTAACTGGTGGAAAAGTAAAAAAACTTATAAAAAACTAAGGTAAACATCAGTGCTGGACTTAATTTTTAATGGTTTTTCATAATCCGAAATGATATCCGAGCATATCGTAAAAGGAAAAAATTTCTACAATGATTTCCAAAATGGCATAAAAATGTAAAGTGCCACCTTTTTTTCTTTGTAAGGTGCCACCCCTCTTTTTTCATTGTTTTGTGATCCTATATCGGTAAAATGCCTTTTTGTTGCTCGGGACCGTCAATAAAATGAATTTAAAGTGTTCTTATTAAATTTTTCTCTAATCCTATCATGAGGAATAAAGTTCAGTTCAGTTTTGTTTATTAATTTCCATACAATTATTCGTTTTATTCGTTACCATTCAATTTGCATTTTGCTTTCCGTCATTTTCTATTCCATTCAAATTAAATTCAATAATCTTTAGTAAATTTTCTAAATCATGTATTTTTACTTGAGTGATTTTCGTTTTTAGCGGTTTTTTTAGGGGGTGGCACTTTACATTAAAAAATTTTAGGGTGTCGATTTTGAACACTTTGGGAAATTGGCTGTAAATTTACGTATTTACGAAAAATTCAAATGAAGTGTTACCTTGGATCATAGCTCTTTAACCCTCTTCCAACGGTATATTAACGTTGGCGATACGTTAATTTTCTAACGAGTTATACGCAAAAAAGCTATGGGGTGGCACCTTACAAAGAATTCCCCCTATGTATTTATTTATTTATTTATTTATGTACTTGTTTACTGATTTATTTATTTATTTATTAATTTATTCAGTCTACCGATGGGAAATCTTACAGACTAATACAGAAAAATATTAATTTAACTCTTTAAGGACAACACTTGCTTATTAGCAACTTCTTACAGGACTTTGTAGAAAAGGAATGGTTTTAAAACTTTTAAAACAGCTTATTTAGGTTTAAAAAAGATTAATGGGACAATTTTGTATTTTTACATAAACGCGCTAAAAGCTGTCCCGAAAGGATTCATGTATACTTACATGTGAGAACTGTGACTGAGACTCTGCTTTCAGTTCGGCTTCGGAACGCCAAGTTTTAATTTTATATTTTAAAAATTTTAAAGAGAGCTTAAAAACAATTTAGCTAAAAAGTAATAATTGCAAAAATTGTATACTTAAATTTCAATGCTTGTAGACAATCGATGAAAGTGCTTTGAGGCCGTTCGAGAGAAAAATGCTCCGATTTTCGGTTCTCTCCGCATAAGAGACGAATGGATGGATGGACGATTGGATGGATGGAACATTGAGCTGTATGAGTTATACAGGGGCCTGAACATAGTCTGCTGCATAAAACTTCAGCGTCCTGTTCCAAGAAGGCGGGTTGACGAGACGGTACGATCAGGTAGAGGGCGCGAAAAAGGGCGATCACATATGCGTTGGAGGGGCCCAGTAAATCAGAAGCTGTCAGCACTCGAAATTGGTGCAACTGGTGCGCTTCTTTGGATTCGGCCAAGAACCATAAACGGTAGTGGTAGCAGTTAATTCAGTAAGTACGTTGATGTAGGAATGCATTGAACACAAAGTACTAAAACATTTTCTATAAATCTTTATTACTTCAGCACCTCAAAACATTGTTGTAAAATTTAAAAATAACAAACAGCATCAGATATTAAACTGCACCCAGTATATATTTTTGTTTTGGTAATAAAAATACACGCCGTACATGCAAGAATCAATTCACAGCAAAATTTACATACGTTTTGTGGTTTCTGTAGCATTTGCTTAAAATTTCCAAGTTGTATAATACTTACACAATAATTTTAGCATTTGTATTCATTTGAAATTTACTTTTAGTTTTAACGTGTTGCCGCACCAAACAATAAAATGGAATATTCAAATGTGAGTCAGCCGAATGACTCACGCAACGCGCTCGACCCAAATACTTTTCCATTCAAACAATAGCGGAGTTCACGCTTCATAGCATCTGAGGTGTAAATTTGTTATTGTGGCAATTTGTGAATTTTCGCAATGTTTTCAAAAGCAGTTGTAGCGACAGATTGCAACTTTACAACTCAAATGCTATGAAGAGTGAACTTCACTAATTTAAGTTAACTAATTTAATTTAAGCAACAAAAACTTGCCAAATTTTAATTGATATAATTACCTATGTGTGTACTCGCATACAGCAATTAGCAGGCAAGCGCGCTGCATTTGAACAATCGAATCGAATTGAACCAAATCAATCATCGACCAACAATCACCGCATGCGGAAACAACTCATCGACTGCGCTGACATTGATGTGTTCGCAAGCCAAATTGGGCGCTTTTTTGCACAGTGTACAGTTTAGTGAGAAAGGATTAAAATACGCCGTCGAGTCATTAGTTGGCTGTGAAAGGGTGAAGCATTTATATGCAGCTAACCGGTCGGAAAACCCACATTATGCCGCAGCACACGCAGGCCAGTCGCGCGAGTATAAAAGCCGCCAACTGACGCGGTCCGTTTGACAAACTTCAAAGTTTTGTTGCTGAGACGATACTGAGACGAAATGCAACTGGGATACGGAGTACTTGTGCTGTTGCTGATGTTGCACGCGTGCTGGGCAGCGGGCTTGAGCGTCACCTTCAATACGGCGCCGACAACGAGCAGAGCCAGATCGGTGAGGGAGCCAGCGAGGGCAGCGCCACAGCCGCAGATCAGAAATCGTGACCACATGCGCGGACTTGGTCGCTAGCAGAATTCAACTATTTCAAATTTTGAATAATGTTCGCTTGAGCTGAATGCAATTTATTGTACAAAAATTGATTTGCAATCCATTTCAATGGGAAGCAATGACAAATAAAACTTGCTAACGTTGTAGTTGTCTGACTTTGGATGTTTTGTTTTTGTGCTGTGCACACACTCGCATTTGCATGTGGCTGCAATTTGGCTATGCGAATCACTTAGCACAGCTTCGTTGCATATTTATGGGCGCACAGTTGTTAGCGCAACGCGCTTTGGCAGTGTGAAATGGGTAACGAAAGGTGACAAACTGCATAAATGCATTTGATTTCGCGAAGAAGCTGCAAATGTTTGCTCAATTAAAACAACTGCAACCATTGCTGACACACTGAACTATGAACAACATCGGAATAACATTGGTGACAATGATTGAGTTTGAGTTGTGGTATTTGAAAGCCGAGAGGTAAAGTCTCATTTACGATATTTTATTTATTTATTATTTTACTTTATTGTTGGTTTTTGCATAACATTTTGCGAATTTTTACATTTGCGCTCAACTCGATTGTCATTGATGCAATTTTCAATCGCAACTGAGCTTTGTAAACACTTGCAATCGCTTTTTAAAGCATTTATTTGACACATATATAACACGATTGACAAACAAAGCGTGCTTCCAGTCGCAAGAGAGTTGTAAAATTTTCCATAACAGCTGCAAATCCTACGTTTGGGTTAAGTTTCATCGCTGAACTGCCATTAAAACAGGTGAATTATTGCAATCACATGCGCGATCGCTGTCAAGAATTTCAATCAGCTCAATAAAACCAATTTGTATCGTTTAAATATTGAATATAAATGTATTTTTTTTAATGTTTAAGATTTAAATTATTATAAAAAATTGGTACATACAAAATTGAATAAAAACTGGGCAGTTTTTCTCGATTAATTTTAAATTAAACGAGGACTTCTGTAAAAAATTTGGTAATTTATTTTTAAAAAAGTTGTATTTGAATATCAACACGCAAAAAGCGAGCAATGAATTTTTTCCAAGGTATTAAGAAAAAAATTTTAAATAATACAAAATTATAAAGAAAACATATTTTACAACAAACACACTCAGTATTGTCATTAAAAAAGTGGCTGTAAAAGGCTCTCAACTTGCCGTTGTGCATCGGCATAAATCTATAATTTTTAGGTGATTACAAATTTACAAATACAAAGCGTATTGTTGTCAGCTTTGTAATTGTAATGCATGTTATGCATTTTAAGAAAATGGGGACAGCATTTAACCCTTTCGACGCCGAATTTTACCCTGTGTCTCGATATTACTTTTTGGCATTTAAATCATGAAAAACTTCTTAAGAAGTGTGCAGACGACAGTTGAAGTCGCCACGCCTCTTTATTAGATTTCTAGAGATTGTTTACTTTTGAACAATTTTAGCTTAAAACGGGTTAAATAAATTTTGTATCAATATTTTTTAATTACAGAAAAATTATTTCATACTTTTGGAAAAATACAAAATTATCACTTTTTGATTTTATTTAACCATTATTAAAGAAACAGGGTTTTGATCAAACGCGCCCAATTCGTAGACTTGAATTAGAACACAAACTTTCCCTGATATCGCTGCAAATTATTCGAAATTATTTTCGAAATAACAGTAAAATTT
Organism: Melieria picta; assembly: GCA_964056695.1. Lineage (NCBI taxonomy): Eukaryota > Metazoa > Arthropoda > Insecta > Diptera > Ulidiidae > Melieria > Melieria picta. The sequence goes on along the minus strand of OZ057399.1, from coordinate 35,392,013 downwards.
TGTAATTTGCTTTGAATTCACTTCTAAAAATATTAATTTGTTGGTGCCTACTTAAATTAAATCCATAAATCAATCGTAGCTTTTGCTATAAGATGACAAATAGGTGAAGTTGCTTTAACCCTTTCGCTATTTGGTTGCCATATGGCAACATGCTACTTTGTGGACGTCTAAACCCTCTATGGTTGCAGGAATAAATTTTGTTGTTGTTCTTTAGAATAGTTTGAAGTTTTAGGAAAAATACGAAATTAATAAACTGAATAATTAACTTTAGAGAAGAGAAGTATACAAGTTATTTTAATGGTATATCTTGAAATAGTATAGGAAGAAGAAGCAGAAAAAATTAGATAACTTTTTTAATTTGACGTTTTCTTTCAATTTAGATACTTTTTGTTTTTAATTTTGGCTGAAGTAAATGAAGAAATATTTAAATTTTCGTTATGCATAAAAAGTTTTATGTTTAAGTAATTATTTCAGCCACAACGATGTGGTTGCTCTCATAGAAAAACACTCTAAAATACAGGGTCCGAGTATAAAAATTTAAAAATTGCTTATGGATTGTTGCTAATATAACCACATACATAGAAGCCTAAAAAGTAAAATTTAAAATTTTAACTTTCCCCAGTAAAAAGCTGTAGCGAAAGGGTTAAGGCAATTTTGGGGTCGAAAGGGTTAAAGCGTGAGTGTGAAATTTTCACCAGAAATCCTTTCATCTGCTATTCTGTTAACAAATTACAAATTTATGCTTATTAGGGACATACCATAATTTGTTTATCATCGCATCAATTTGAAAAATCTTGTTGAAAACTCATTCTTTGAATTGAAAATGGTAGGAAATTTTATCAAACATGTAAAAAATTTTTTCAAGTTAATTCGCTAGTAATTCCAACGAATCCTCTCTGAAATGTGGGCCACTTGGATGATTCGTTTACTAGATATGTTATTGTATCTATGATCTAATATCTAAAAGAGAGCCTTTAAATAGGTTTTTTGAAAAATTTTCGAAAACGCTTCTTGAACTATGTTGTTGTATTTCCACGTTAAGTGACCCAAAATTAGATTGGAAAATACTTTTTATCGTTGTATGCAATGAGGGAAAAGTTGTCCCAGAGGTCGTGGGTTCGACACTACACTTTCCTGAATTAGAAATTTGTTCCTTGTTTCTAAGTCTTTCCTGTATCTTTAGCACTACCCAGTCAAATCCTTTATCAGTCGTGATGAGCAGCTCGCATCAGATTTTCATATCAAGTAGCCATACTAGCGCAACAACAACACCACTGGCAGTGGTTCTATAGAAATATATCACATATATACTTAATCTATCACATGTATATAGTATATGTACTAGCAGAGCCCGCGGCTTTGCAAGCAATTTTCAAGTTAATGGACTTCTACATCCGGACTAATACATCAAGTTTCTTCACTTTTCACACTTTAACCCAAGTTTTGCCTCTTTACACAACAAGTTTCAAAAATTTCACCTTAGCGGAAGTTTATTTTTTAAATGTTCCTACAGTTCAAATTTAATGATTGTAACTTTCGTGGTTTGGGCTGGGCGGTGATGAATCAGTCAGTCAGTCGAGGAAACAATTACAGTGAAGTTCCTGTCCATAATTAAAACAATCAACCATTACACAATTTTTTTCAACCAAAGCAGCAGTGTTGCCAGATCAGGAGATTTCCTCCTAGATTTAGGAGATTATTGGCCTTTTAGGAGAATTTGTAGGAGGAAGAATTGTTTAGGAGAAAGTTCGGATCCTTAGTGGATTTTTGGGAGATTTTTGATAACGAAGTATGATGTATTGGGAACACTGGCAACAAAACATATTTTGGCAACTATTTTAATAGTTACAAAATGTAAACTCGTTCTATCTCGTTCTCACTTATTGCTATCACAATGAAATCCCGCCAAAAATGGCACTTTTTGTTTAATTTATTTGTTGTATGTTTTGTTTTTGTTAAGTTTTTTTTGTTAAGCTGAAGATGAATAAAAAAGGCTGCATTAAAAAAAATGATATGTACCTATATATTTTTATTTTTTATGAGAAGTTTAATTCCTTTAAAATGACGCAAATTATAAAAAAAAATTTAGAAGATTTTTTAAACTTTTGGGAGGAAATTTCAGTATTTTTTTAAGATTTAGGAGAAAGTCATTTCAGGTATCTGGCAACACTGCAAAGCAGTACTAAAATTTAACGATTTGTGCCATGTATTTACTTTTCCTATGAATGTAATAAATATTAATTAATCGTAGACCTACGTTAAAAAACGGGTCGAAAACGACCCAGATTAAAATCACACACACAAATTACAAAAAATGCAAAGCCAACTTAGTTTTTAAAATATAAAACGGTTTGATTTCGATAGATAATATCCAAGTTAGAAACTCATGAAAAAACAGCTACAAATAATAACAATTTTACAAAATATTAGAAGTAAAAAAAAAATTTGGTCGAAAACGTCCCCAACGTAGGTCTACGGTTAAATATTTAATATTCATAAATTCGTACAAAATACCAAATAAATAAACGAGAAACACTTGGATACAATTTAAACTTATTTGTTGTACCCCACTCCCCCATAAGCGGACATCTCCAGTAACCGGACAAAAACACTGCGACGGTGAGTGTCTGGTTATGAGGAATTTCATTGCATATTGATTTGAGTTATATAGTTACTCACAGTTGCAAAGATACGCGGAAAATTTTAGTCACAAAAAATGTGCCACGCCCCTTATCCAACGTCCATAACATCTTACCAGTAGAATGACACATCTATGGGACAACGGTATACAAAATTTAAATGCTCTCCGACTTATAATTTCGACGCTACTCCGCACTAAAAACTTGGGTTATATGGGCGCTGCCATGCCCCCTCGTCCAATACCCACCCTCCTTCCTCCTGTCGAAGGGCACGTCTAAATCGAAAGTCTGTGCCAAATGTCATTGATGTGTGAAATGTAATTCCAAAGTTATTCAAAACATTTGGGTCGCTTGGAAACCCAACCCTTATGGAAATTTACCAGTGAAACGACACACCTAAGCCGTGGAACTGTACCAAAATTTAAGGCTATCAGACCTACATAAAATTCCGAAAATGAGGAGGCGTGTCTCCTAGGGAACGACAGCTGACAGCCCCATCACCTGAGAACGCTAGCCATAGGCTAATCAATCAACCTGGTAGAGCTTTTCACCGATTTACGTAACTAACAAAAAGTATTGGCAGAGCGAACAAGAGGGAAAACAATGCAATGAGTTCAAAATTTGTAGACTAGTGTAGAAGGACTGGAACTTCAGTTCGCCTAGTTATTCATTTCTCAGGCGAATGTATGAATTTGAAACACTTTACGTATGACTTTTCCTACTGGGCCTCTAACGGTACCGCGCGAGGGAATGTAAAAAGCGCGACAGCAACAGTGCAAACAATTCGTTAAACTTGATTTTATGGCAATGCTAACTAAATAAATTTTATGGCCAATTAAAGCAATGAATTGCAGTCACAAAAGCCTCAAATCGCATGTTTCAGCAACGCAATCGTTGTGACCGTCAATTTGTCATGAAGCAATGCACAAATTATGCAACACTCGCGGCAGATCGGTTCGCGCATCAGCCTAATGTAAATACATATAATGAAATAATTAACTGCATTTGATCAACTGCCATCATAAAAGTGAGTGATTAACAACCAAACCCACAGACCAGTAAGCAAAGTGTCAGTTTAGCGGCCGTTGAAGCCATCAATAAATGAACGCGAAACAAAGCGAGAGGGCATGCGGCAACCTTAACAGCTGCTGGCCGCCAGAAGTAACCGCGAGTGCAGATCTTGAATCACATCGCAAACCGGTCGAACAAGCGAAGCGAACAGCTGCTGGGCTGGTCGCTGCACTGGCCAGATTGAACCCCGTATAAAAGGCGGGTGTGGCCTGAAATAAACTTGCAAAGCTCACTTCGCAACACGGCCCAAAGGACCAAAGAATGCAACTGCGACTCGCAAGCGGACTGTTGCTGCTCGTGCTGGTGCAGGCAATGATGGGCGTCAGTGTGGATACGGATGACTACGATGCGCTGGGCAACGGTTCCGGCACTGGCGATCACACCGAGGCGCGTTCACAGCAGCAAACGCAAAGCAATTGCGGCGACGATGGCGCGCTGCGCCACAACCCCAACAATCTGCGTGGACTTGGCTAAACGGCGGCGCCTTGAAGTCCTAAGACGGGCACATTTGATTCGTGAAACTAAAACTGAAATTGTTATTGTTTTTGCTAATGAATAAAAAATAAGTACGAGTACCTACTACTCCAAAGTCAGTGGCACCGAACCAATTCTCTTGTCTACCATCGCTTTAGTGTACCGCGATGAAACCACTTAAGCTTCGAAGATGCTTTGGAAGATTGACGATTTTGATTGCTGTCAGTTGCTTAATTGTTGCAGTTGTTATTGCAGTTGTTTTTGCCGTTTGCTTTTTGAAAAGCGAAACCGGAAACCTTAAACAAAAAAAAAAGGGCTGAAAAGGTGAGAATTCGCATACGTTAAATTTACAAATCAGCACAAACTGTGCTGTCATTAGTGTGCGCATAAATTACACCGTGCGACAGCATTTTTAACACCGGGAAAAATCCATATCGCACATGCACTACAAAAGTGACACAACTCAAAATTTTTCATTTTCGGGTTTATGTGTTAATACTGTGCACAATGCATAAATCTACCAATCAGCAAAAGCTCAGTATATTTTGTTTTTGTTGCAAAAATACAGTTAGGTCTATCTTCGAAGATTCATTACACTAACTTTATTAGTTCGAAAGTTATTAAAAAAAGGCGGAAGCTGCAATTCTAATGAAGTACAAAAATTCTAATTTATTTGAGTATCAGTATTTTAAATAATAAAAAGATACAAAATCAATGAAGCCAGAATAATGAAATTTTGACACGTGATCAAGGAGATTTAGGGTCTTAACATACTTACTTTTCACGAAAATTCTATAGAAATTTTCAAGGATATAAAGGATTAAAATTTTCAAAGGACCTTTTTCATATCCTTTTTTTACAAATAGATAAAAAAATCAATTTTATTTAAATTGTTGAGCCTTTCCTCTTTCATTTGATATACATATCGCCATATTCTAACGAGGCTAAGTATTTTTTATATTTTTTTTATTTTTTATCCCCTTCAAAATTTTGAAGTCTTTTTAAAAGGACAAAGGATGTAGAAATTAAAAACTGAGTAAGCAGTATTACTATGTTTGTTCTCTAGTTTCACGCCCATATAGATTTTTTCCGGTGTGAAAAATATTTTTAATTTTTGTCGCACTGTGTTATACAACAATAACAGCTGTGACACATTGTATCGCTGCGTCAGAAGCTGTGACAATGAGGGCCGATTTTGACTTTGATCAAACGTCACACACTGAAGTCAACGGCAGTTTGCGCAGATGTGATGAAATGTGAATGCAAATTGTGCGAGTTGACGTCAGAATTTCATGCCAACGTTAACCTAACCTAACCTAACAACCCAAACCAACTCGATTCAACCTAACCTCACCTATTGCAGCAAATGGTTTTTGACTTCTTGGCGTGGTGACTGCGCCTACATATCTGCTGCAACAAATGTATTCATTTTTCAAATTCAACTTGTTGTTGTTGTTGTGGTTGTTGCTCTCTGCTTTTGTCTGCAGCTTTATTGCAGTTCGCATCCAGCGCTTTCATGCGGCGTGCAATAGATAAAAATAATGAACTCAGAACAGCGATTGTGGCAAGAAGTCAGCGCGAAGCGAAGAAACAAAAGAAGCAAAAGGCAACAAGAAAGAAATATTGCATAAACGGATTCGTGTGCGTAGCGAAAGGCAAAGCTTGAGTGCGTTTGGTGTTTTTGTTGTTGTGTTGTTGGTGTGAATTTATTCTCATCAGCAGCAAATTGCATCAGCGCGTTGTGTTGGTTTATGTTTTTTTTAGTTCTAACTTGACAGTGTTTTTGCTGTTGTTGTTGTTGTTGCAAGTGACGGTAGCGCCTTGTTGTTGCTTGTTACAATTTGCTGTAGCACTCAGCGAGTGTTGCTTCTGTTGCTTTTTACTGTTGCCGGCACACACTTCCGACAGTTAAATTAAAGTGCGGCCGTTGGTTTTGCCCCACTTTGATGTTGTTGTTATTGTTGCTCGGTAGTGAAGATTGCAAGTGTTGGCATCTGCAAAAGCCACAACAAAACCCACATGACAACAACACGAACAAAAACACGTAGAAAAGCAACGATGCCCAACAATTGCAACAATAAAAATTTGGCGTTTTGCTTTCTCGCGCCCAAAAGTATGTGAGGCACTGGTGTTTTGTTAGCGGAACCCGCGGCGCTGTTGCCCTTTGCCCCTTTGCCCGCTTGCACTTACAACACTTGCACCGCATCGTCGCGACGGTCCGCAGTCGAGTTGAAATATTGTGCCACTGTGTCTAATCTGCATGCATGGGTTTTGCACGCGTGCGCACAGTGGGCCGTTGAGGCAAAAAACTGCACACAAACTATGCAAAAAGAGTTGAAATTTTTGCACACATTTGCATATTTGTAAAGCACACCGACAACGAGCAAAAACGTTGCGAAGGGGGAGGGGGAGGGAGGGTGTGGTGGCGCTACCAAGCGGCCTGAAGTACATTCGCTTCCTGATGTGGCGATAATGAGAGCAGAAAACTTGAAAATTGCATTCATTATGGACGAAGTGGTGGCCGCAACGGAAGCGGAGAAGCGAAGCGTTTGCTGCCACAGTGGAGCGAACGGAAAAGCCACAGCAAAAATAAGAAATGAAAACACAAAAATTAAAACTAAACAAAGCGGAAAACCAAGGAAATTTAAGCAAACAAAAAACAAAAACATAATCAAAAAATGAATGGCAACAAGCAAGTAAGAAGCCGCAGACAGACATGCAAATAACAAGCAAACGTACCGACCGTTGGCTGGCCGGACGGACACAGGGCGGCAAGAATGTGCCATCGAAATAAATCTAGTTGAAAGTGTTGCGTATCTTTGGGCTTTGGCTGAAATCATTAAAAAATACAAATGCACTGCGAGAAATAATTATGTGCACACACACACACACACACATACTGCATGGTGTGTGGGGGCAAGAAAGAACTGAAACAACTTCCCATCTCGCTTGGAATGAACATAAATTTTTTTTGCAGCGCGAAAAAGTGCATAAATCTGCACAAGCACACACACACACGCTGTGTATTGATGTGTTAGTGTGTAGTGCCTTAGTTTTGCGCAATGACGAAGCAAATAAAATACAACAACAACAACAACTATTACAATCAAATGTATCAGATTAAAAGCCGCACACATACCACAAACCGAGTTCGAGTCGTCTAGTTTTAAGCTGCCCGCTTTTTTCAGTCTGACCTCGAAGTGGAAAAGTGGAATCGCAAATGGCGGGAGATGGGGTGTTGAAAATTTGCAATTACATGTTTATCAAGTGAAACAGTACAGAACAACTGAAAATTTGCATAACACACAGTCGACAGCGCGTAAATGAGGAATTTTTGTATTTGAATGCGAATTAAGTGCTCTTGAGTTTTGTATAGTTTTAGGCGCAAACATATAAGAGTGAATCGTTTGATGAGTACTAATTCTTTGGTTTGCGTAATGAAAATACATGTATGATATGTATTGAACTACAATTATTAGGTATACAAAATATTTTGTGGTTACTTTAATGTTTGGCTTTGAAATTTTAAATAAAGTGATTCGTATTTCAGTGCAATCGAGTTTTTCAATTTCTTAGTTGCAATATTTTCTTATGTAGGTACATAGGACATAGACTGCCCCAAGGCGCAGCCCACGTAGGCCATGAGGGCCCATTATGATACCACAAGCAGTCAAATATTTTAATTAGTGAGTTTGAGCTTCTTCGAAGCTTAGAAGACTGTGAATAGTCGTATCGGTTAGATCCTCGATCTATTACATTAGTGTAATTGAGATCATTAACTTTGAATTTTAAGAGGTAGTTATTTCAATCCTGAGAAGAATACTTTTGGCAATTTTTATGATTTTTTGGATAAGGAAACTACAAATTTCTTTCTTCGATTATGTTTTCATGGTGTCTTTAAGAATGTAAAAATTAGTAATATCATATTTTCGTAATAAAATTTGCGAAGTTATAAAGTTCATGTATGTCATCCCAATGAAAAAAAGTCTCGTAGAAGTGCCCACAGTTAAAGCTTTTCTTTTCATTTAAAGCAAATGAAAGAAAATGTATCAAGATTAGTGTGAGTGTAGATATTATCGGTAGTAGAATTTTATAATTTTTGAAAAAATATTGTTTTGAAAACTCATATTCAATTTATTTATATTTTTTGGTCCAAAATTATGTATTTTTTTATTAGGGTGATTCGGGAAAGGCCTTAGAAGTTATATTACATACAGTGGCGCAAGCAAGGAACAGTTTTGGAGATTCAAACAACATATTATTACAAACATTTAGGCGAAAAATATGGTTTCAAATAGTATTTGCCCCAAAAGTTGTTTAAAAAATTCTTTTCCTCAAAATGATATCCTGAATGCGCTACTGATTCTAGTGTAGTGAAGTGTAGTAATTTTAAGTCAACCGGTTGTATAGATTTTGGGATGTAATGGGAGCTGTTTAACGTTTTTAAAGTTTGCATGCCAATGTGACGCGCCCCACAGTGTTGCGAGTAGTGACTAAATGCTAAAATTAATTGTTACAAAAATATGAGGTTTTGTTCAAAATTCTTCAATTAAAATAAATACCAAGTTTAAATGAAAAATATTGGACAGCATTGAAGTTATGAGCTCTTAAAGCCATCGGTTACAACGTTGAAAAAAGTTGTCTATAAAAGCAAATTTTTGCTTTCACTTTGGGGTTCAATAATTCAAAATAAATTGTGAGTGAATCCCTAAAACTTAGTGTGTCTTAAGTTTCATATAATTTAGGTCTGGCAGGACCAACATTTTACTCATTCTTTTCACTTCTGAGCAGTACAGTAAAAAAATGAAACAAAGAAAACAAGTAAATAAAGACCGAGACCGATGAATTGTATTACTTTCGAATTCTTTTAATATTTTATTTTGACAAGTATAAACATTATGAAATTTTCAGCAGTGTGTATTTGCGCGAATACAAGTTCAGTTTTTTAAGTGAAAATCCGTAAGAAAATTTGCGATATTTTCAACGTATGGTTTGCTGTTGGCGAAACAATTTGTTGAAGATAGCTTCGGAAAATCAATTACGTTCGGAAAAATCAATCACAGTTACTATAATATTCGAAATAGGAAGATTAATGGAGTTTCGACAGTACATTTGGATTTTTGCTTCGTACAAACCCAAAAGTTGACAACCCCACAGCTTCGTTTGTACGGGAGGCGACCTCTGGTGGTAAATATGTGAACTTTAATTAATTTTGTATTTTTTGATCTCAAAAATGTTGCCGATTGTTTTTTAAATCATTGAAATCAGTTAAGTAGTTTACGAGATACGATGTTTCTACCGCTTACTTTGTAACATTTAAAAGTGTGGAGCCAATTCCAGTGAAAAGTACTCCTTTTGTATGGAAGCCCATTTAAGAGTTGTAGATAGCTGTTAGGTATGTATGGGAAAAACATTTGGAAGGGAAAATAAATGGGGGTCAGTCTTGCATTTAATACGTCTGAAGGACACTTGGGAGCAGTGGAAGTCCATTTTATAAAAACGATGATTTTTTATGGGAGCCTCATTAAGGGTTGAAGATAAGGGTTAAGTATGTTCGAAAGAAATATTCAGAAAAAAATTTAGTAAGGTTCAGTTATAGATTTTAACCCTCTAAGATCAATTTATGAGAAGCTATGTAGTAATTTGTCAAATTTTCAGGCACTTTTGTGGAATTTGACTTCGATGCAGCGCCATTTAATTGTACTATAACCCTCCAATTTTTTAGCTCGGGTACTTTTTCATCAAAGCACATAAAATGAGGGATTCCGGAGCATCGACAACTCATTATAAAGAATCTCATTCAACACTAAATCATGTCGAAGTTTTGATCCGATTTTATTGAAATTTTGCACAATAAGTTCTTTGCTCATACAATAACTGTATACGAAATTTTATTTATTTACGACTACTTCTTCTATTTTTGTCACTTCGCTATATGAACTCGCAACAATGTACGCCGTGCATCCCCTTCTTCAAATCCATTTAACTCTGTAAAGTTTTCGAATATAACATTTATAAACTATATTTTGATTAATATAATCTTTGAGAATAATAAGAAAAATCGTAGTTTTTGAAGTTCTAAACTTAAATACACGTTATTTTTAGATTACTTAATTAGAATTTTTAAGTGAAGTCAACAAAAATCTTAGCTTTTGAAGCCCTAAACTTAAATAAACCTTTATTTTTAGATTACTTAATTAGAATTAAAAAAAAAAATTTGTAGTTAAAGTAAATTTCAGTCCAAATAATAGGGGTATTCGAGCTTGTTACTTTGTTAGTTCGGTACTCGGAAGGTTTGTAGTTGTATATCGTTTTTTTTAAGTATCAAACAAAAACAAAATTCACATGTGTGAACACCCCTAAAGTATTCTCTCCACACTTTTTTATTAAGAAACACTTTCTAGCAACTCAAATTAATTTTTTTCGAATGTAGAACTTTCCGATTTCAAAGTATCTTCCAAACTTCACTGCTTACTTTAAAGTGTAACTTTTTATGTCGAGACGCGACCACATTCCTCTGCATTTTTCTCCTAAACTTGATTGACATAAGCTACCGCCATGAAATGCCATAACACAGACCGCAGACAAATGTCCTCCCCACCACCACTGACATTGCACCGTCCGTGTCTGCTCTCGTGCCAGCCGAACTGTACTCAAGTACAATCCAATCGTTTTAACCCCTTTACGGCTTTTTCAAGGTTCAGCTGCGCCAGCCCCCGCTGGAAGCTGGGCGCACTGTCTCGCCGTGTCGTTGTATATCTGTCTGTCTGTCTGTCGGCTCTGCTCATGTCGTGTGTCTGACGTGTAGGAAGGGTTAAACAGCCAGTCAGACAGCGCAGTCTACGCAGACAGCTCGCCAGGGCAGCTTCGTTATTCAATTAGGCACTCGCCGACCAGCGCATAATTTTGATTGATGGCCCAATAATTGCGGTGATTTATCATATTTGCATGCAGTGTCAAATTTGCAGCAATAATTTAAGCTTTAAATCATTTGGCTGCATTTTGTGGCGGTATTGCGTTGGTGTTTGGTTGCCAAAGCATTGAAGTAGACTTGGCAGCGGCTGTGGATGGCTTTAAAGTTTAAAGCGTTGCATTGACTTTTGTGGCGATTTTCTAAATTTTCAACTTATGGAGAGATTTTGCGTGTGGGGTCAACTGTTATTAATCGTTTAAAAACATCTTTATTGTTATTAATAACTTTACTATTATTAATAACTTTATTTATGGGTGAACAAATTTGCAAAATCTGCAGTCAGTGACGAAGAAAAAGTCAAAGAGACTCTTTTACGCGTTTGGTGGGGCGAACTGACTATATATGCACTATATATCTGTCTATATGTATATAACTATACACTCTAAGACTTTATTTTTCTTACCTGCTGTTTTCTATTTTTTTTCTGACATTTCCATTCAAATATTTTCCTGCTAACACAAACTGAATTCCGCTCATACTTAGCTATATTAAATGCGAACTACGCCGCGACAATGCGAACGTCAACAAGAGGCAACAACAACAACAATAGAAAACTAAAGAACAACAAAAACAACGCTTCACCTGTTTTTTGCACTTTGAATGTGTAAAAGTATTGAAATCTAAAAAATACAGTTCGGCTAAAATAAATATTTAAATATATTTAAATTGAGAAACACACACACAGACACTCATTCTGATTTAAGAATTCAAAGATCTTTAACACTTTCACGATCAGTGGGACATATATCCAAGTATAGCCCAAATGATTATGGCTCGAACACATTGAAGATGACAGCGTCAGCGACACACAACTACAGAATGGAGTCGCATTCACTGCCCGCGAGTAGTCAGCTGCTTGATTACAATGAAAGCAGCAGCAACATCATCGCAATCATATCTTTTGTGCGCCGAAACACAAAGTTTTGTGTGCTTACACAATTTTACTTTTAAGCATTCGTCTGTATTCTGTTTATCGTTCTTCAATCAATTAGAAGCAAATGGCAATGTTTATTAAATTATGAAGCTAGTAATTTTGTGCTGAAATACTAATGAAAAAAAGTAAGAAGAACACCAACAAAAGCATCTGTTTTAAAGCAGTGCACAGTGATTCTTTCCATCGATAAAATTAAAAAAAATTTGTAGTCTCAGAATTTAACGATTTTTTGTCATTTTACACTTATGGGCAGATTTTGGATGTAGGGTCAACTATTATATATAGTTCAAAAATAAATTTATTATTTTTATTTAAATTCCAACCAAGAAAACCCCCAAAAATCTGTGCAAAAAATTAATTAGTGTGTGTGTGCAAAAGCTGCTCAGTGCCGGAACTTTTTTCATAAACAATTTGAAGTAGATGTCTTCTGTTTTTTAGTATATTGAGTAAAAAAAAAAATGGTAAAAATACATGATTAAGAAGAAGTTGCTAAAAATTTTAATATAGATTAAGAATTAATGTGGGAATTTTCGTTTTTAATGTTTTCTCAAAATTTTTAAAGCTGAGGCATCTACTTCACTTTAGTTTGAAAATATTTTTCAAAAATAAAAACTTGAAAATGTGGTAAAACTTAGAGGAAAAAATCTAAAAATAAAATAATAATAATAATCTAAAAGTATTAAAATATGTTCCTTTCAGCATTCTTTTTTTCTTTGAATCTTCTTCAATTAATCTTCCAATTTCAGAAAATAATTCAATTTGTTCTCAAATTGTTCTCAATTTGTTCAAGTTCTCTAAGCACCTATTTTTCAACAACAATTTTTATTAACCCTTATTCTCATACCCGGGTACCCGGGTGCCCACTGCGATGTATTTTCGTGAAAAAAACTGACAAATAATGAAAATTTTTTTTTACCTTCCGGATCCTCGTTATTTAGGTGAAAAGCGAACAAATCATATATTTAAAAAATTTTGTTTTCTATATTGAAAACTTAAAAATTTCATGAAATGGGTACCCGGGTACCCCGGGGGCCAAACGACGTTAGTAAGTTTGGGTATGAGAATAAGGGTTAAGCAGAAGAAAAACAAAAAGGAAATTTCAATTTAGCGGACAAAGATTAATTAGAATTTTAATTTTAATTAAGAACAGACCACTCCTAATTTTGTTGTATGGAGTCGAATCACTGTGCAGTGGTGCCAAATGATTTGGTTTCATCACCTGCGAAATAGTTCTAAGGTTGACGACCGCCACAACTATGGTCGGTGGTCGTGTAGCTGTGCAGTCGTCTATATTTTGACAAATCGTTGCCTGAGAAAACGAATGTCGTATGTGCTATTAAATTCAATGGAACATACGACATTCGTTTTCTGCGGCGACGAAATGCAGTCATGTCGCTGACGGCGTCAATGTGTTTGGGGCCTTTGATACATTTTTACTGTCACATTCTTCAAACCTCAGTATGTGAAAGGGTTAATACGCATTATGGCGTTTCCTTTTAGGTGCTTTCCTAGCACTCATTTTCATTAAAAATTTAGAATTAAATTGAAAATTGAAAAGTCAAATATTTAATTTTAAGTGGGATTTTTATAAGCAAATTAGTATTTTATTTACAAAAGGCAAAGTGCAAAATAAGCAGTAATATTGCTTAACCAATTTAATACCTCAGCGCTTCACTTGACATGCAGTCATGTCCAACCCGCACAAGTGCCGCTAAAATGAGCACCAAAGAAAAATAAAATTACAAAAGTTCAGCAACAAATACAATTAAAACAATGCTTGCGCGCAAATTTATTTATTTCAATTGTAATTAAAAACAACAAAATTCAACATAATTGGTTTACACAAACACGGCAAATGCGCAAGAAGAACAAATGAAGAAGAAGAAGAAGAACACCATGTCACTAGTTGGCTGGCAAGCAGACGCTGCCCGTTGACGGCATCACGCGAACGCCGAAGCCGTTGCAATTTTTCGCGTCGCGTTGACAACGCAACACAAAAGCCCGTCAACGCATTTAACGCCAATGACAGCGGAAATGTTTGTTGCAGTGCCGCCTGTCGGCCGTCGCTGCAGCCATTGTCGTTTGTGGTATGGCTTTGAACAGCAATTTCCGCCCACCTACCCCCACCTTCTGGCGGCCGCCGGCCGTACACCGAAATCCCGGATTAAGTCTGGTGGTGCTGAATTTTTGCCGCTGCATTGTGTGCTTGCGTGTGTGTGTGTGTGTGTGTGTGTGCGTGTGTGTATGTGTTGCTTTGCGCCATGCATTGCCTTCTAGCCCCCCAAGTGAAGGGGGCGGCGAGGGTCTTTCGTGCGATTGCCCTACTTTGCGCCATTGCAGGTAAACACTCAAATCCAATTAAATTTACAGCGTCTTTTGCCAGTTGCCGAGCGAGTGTCTCTTTGTATGTGTTTGTGTGTGTGTGTTTGACTGTGCGTGTGTGTTTGTGCATTTAATTTTATTTATTTATTTGTGCTTAACAGTCTTTTCTGGATTTTAATATTATTACATACACAGCCAAAGCGCGAGTAAATATGGTGAGGCGTTGTTTTTGTTGTTTGGTTTTCTATTGTTGTTATTGTCATTTGTTGATAGAACGGAGCGGCGAAATTCGCGTTTAATTTAGCAAAGTATGTGCAAAATTCATTTAGAGTTAGTAATGAAATATTTGAATGAAAATGTTAGAGATAGAATAAAAATACACTGGTAAGTGGAGGAACTATAAAAGTAAAGAAAATTAGGAAGCACATATCGCACACCCACTACAAAAGTGACACAACTCAAAATATTTAATTTTTCAGGAAAGGCAAAAAACTGGTTTTGAGCTGAATAAACATTTTTTTAAATAACGATTTTTTTTAATTTTACACTAGAATATTCAAAATTTGGAGTTGTGACTTTTTTGATGATATTTCAATTCAATATTCACCGAATTATTTTAAGTTATGTCACTTTTGCTGAATATAATAATTATATATAATTATAAAATATAATTATTATAATTATGACAGTTAAAAAGTTAAAAGAAAAATTTTGAAAATTTGAAAATAATTATTTTTTTTGATAATATATACTAAAATTGTCACAACTTTACTTAAAATTAACTTTAACAACAATTTATTTCGTCAAAAGTGTCACAATTTGAATTAGGACTATTTTGCATTGACAAACTTCTCGACATGAAGAGAGACCTTACTGTTTTTTGGCAACAGAAAACATCAACAAAATATACTGAGCTTTTGCTTATTGGCAGATAAATGCATTGTGCACAGTATTAACACATAAACCCGAAAATGAAAAATTTTGAGTTGTGTCACTTTTGAAGTGGGTGTGAAAAAAAAATAAGGGAAAAGAGAGAAACAAAGTAAGAATATGGCAGGAATACATTTTGATGTTAGCCATAAGGCCAAGAAGTGACATGTGACTAGAGAACACTGAGACTGTCGTACGTTTAGTCAAATGTGCCTTGGCAACATGATTCTAATGAAGGATGAGCTACTAAAATTGTTGCTGCTGCACAAACTTCACTTTACAAAACTGTCGAACCGGCTAAAAGGGAGCCAGAATTTTTTGGAAATTTGCTGTCAAGGACTACCTACTGAAATCTAAATCACCCAACTCGAGCAGCCGGATGTTCTTTCTTTTACAAAAGCTACGGACCAGCTAAAAGAGATCCAGAGACTCTGAGGTTGGAATGATAAATGAGTCTACGGGTAGTTGAAGCTCGTACACTCAGCCAACGCTGAAGCTGGCCAGATCTTCTTTAAGTACTTGCAAGCTTGGGTAATTGCTAGTCAAGGGGGGGGGGGGTCAATAGTTTGGGCACAATGGACAGCAATAGGACTGTTTGGGTACAGATAGTTTGTACGAATTTGTACTGGATTCTGTTTGTGTACGCCAAATCTCTTGCAACGAGAAATAAACTGAGAGCGTAAAGTGACAAATAACAAGTGAAAAATATATGATGCTGCCTTATTGCCAAAGACAAATAATTTTTGCAAACATTTGGAGGAAAATGGAACCAGCAAAGAAAATGTGTTGCTTAGGGAAGAATCGCAGCTTAAGCCCCACTAACGTTATGCCGTTTGCATTAAATGTCTGATTAAACTTAAGTTTCCCTACAGGTTCAAACCTCAAGTGAAACTTTTAAATCAGCTGTTTCTCTCTTTAACCCTGAGCTGGCTTACTCTCCTGATTTTTTTACTCGATAATTTTTAAGGGGAAAGTTCCCAAACAGACCTAATCTCTACGTGCCTATGTCCATGGGCACTACCAACAATAAATAATAGTAATAATGGTAGGAATGCATATAGGAGAATAGAAAACAACGAAAGGACGAGGGAGAAGTAAGAAACAAACATCTAAAGGAAGAAAATTTTATGTTCACAAAATATGTAAGAATGGTTAATGAAAATCTTCAAACAGACTCAACAAGAGGTAATTGTGATAAGGGTGTGAATTTTCCTTTGAATATTCCAGACGAGACTAGGAGAGAGTGAAGAGGATTAACGAAAGCTTAGTAAAAGGAAGAATGTAGTTGAAAAATACGAGTATGAAGGAAATATAGAAAATGATCCTCAAATAGACAAATAGAAAATGATCCTGAAATTCTGAAAGAAGAAATTCGGAAAGAAGAGAATTAATAAAAAAATCGCTTTGATAGGAAAGATGTTAAAATTTCTCTGATGACATAAAAGGGGAATGAAGATTCTCAAACAGACCCGACGAGAGGAAATTCTCATTCAGAGGGTGATTACATTTTGTTTTCATTGTACGGTTTGAAGCTAACAAGAGGATTTGTGAAAGTAAAAGCAAGCATGTATATAGTTATAAAATGACAGATATATAGAAGAAGATCCTGAAACACACCCAATTAAATTCTGATAGAAAGGAGGTTAAACTTCCTCTGGGTTGTACGGTACGAAACTAGAAGTGAGAGAAGAGGATTAATGAAAGCTAAGTAAAAGGCAGAATGTAGTTAAAAAATATGACAAAGAGACGGAAGTAGATTCTCAAAGGGACCCAACGTAAGGAAATTCTGATAGGAGGGATGTTAATTTTTTTCTGATAACCGAAAGAGGGAAGAAGATTCTTAAACAGGCCCAACGAAAGAAAATTCTGATAGAAGGTTTTATTTCTCTTTATTGTACAGTACAAAGCTAGGAGTGGAGGGAAGAGAATTTATGAAAACAATTTAAAAAACCATGTAGATAAAAATATAATAAAATATGGAGAAAGATCTTCAAATAGACCCAATGAAGTTTTGATTTTAATATATTTTATTTATTTATTATATATTTTTATTTTCTCTTGGTTGTGTGATGCGAAAGTAGGAGCAATAGAAAAGGATTAACAAAACCAAAGTAAAAGGAAGAATTAGTTAAAAATTTGACAAAAAGACGAAAAAAGAACAGTTTCAAGAAGAGAGAATTGTAATGGAGGTGAGAATTTTTTCTTGGATGTAAAGGAAAAGGAAGAGTGTATGCAGTTCAAAAATATGACAGAAAGACGAAAAAAGATCCTCGAACAGTTTCAAGAAGAGAGAATTCTAATGGGTACCAGACAAACCTGAAACACAGGTAATACGATTAACCGTAGACCTACGTTAGGGTCGTTTTCGACCAAATTTGTTTTTGTACTTCTAATATCTTTTAAATTTGCTATTTTTTTTAGCTGATGTTTCATGACTTTCTTACTTGGACTATTATCTATCGAAAACAAACCGTTTTATATTTTAAAAACTAAGTTGGCATTGCATTTTTGTAATTTGTGTCATTTTGGTCAATCCGGGTCGTTTTCGACCCGTTATATGCCGAAGCTTTTTGTATTAGAATTTCTTCGTTATTTCAACGTTCAAGCAAACGTAAGTAAAAATTTAAATTATTATTTATTTGATTTCAAAGAAAAAAAGGTTTTGCCTGGAAATAAATTCTAAGACAAAAGAAAAAAAAAAAGAACTTGTCTGGTGCGGATGCCTAAAAAATATCTGCAAAAATAAGCAGAACCGCAATGTGTGTGTATAATGCCAAAAAAGTGTTTAAAAACTATAAATAAATATTTCCGTTGTATTTTATTTTAAGTCTTTGAATAAACCATACCAAAAAGTTTTGTTTTTTTTTTTTAAATAAACGTTCATTTTTTTTACGAATTCTCATGATAATATATATGAGGGTCGAAAACGACCCCAACGTAAGATTTGTCGTTTTTTTAACGTAGGTCTACGGTTAATGAAATTAACAGATTCAGAAGTGGAAAAAAAGATTGAAAATACAAAAGACGACATGGAAGACCTTGGAAATACGAAATTATTAAAAATAACAAATTTACCATCACATAAACAATTATTTTCAGAATTATTAAAATTTTGATTTTTCAACGCAGAATTCGCTCAACGCATGCGGCCAGACGGAGTAAAGTCAATTATTGGCGTTGCGAGCGTTGTGTGCAATGACAGCACAAATGGTGTTAAATATGGTGTAAAATTGCATTAAACTGACGCTTGTCAGTTTCGCTGCTGATAAGGGAATTAAATTCTGTGGTTGCCACAGTCGAGGCAAATCGTCTATATGCGACGTTGCCGGCTGGCTGTGCAGTGTTGTGGTAAATAATCCAGCGGGCGTGTTGAGAGCCAAACGTGCAGCGACTGGGCTGTGTTGAAGAAATTACATAGATACAAAAATATATATAAATGTGTATATATCAACATTGTAAAAGCTGGAAAGTGTTGTTCTTTAAGCGGTCAATCTTATAGTATCAAAGGTATCGATAGTTAGCAGACTTTGATCTATATTTGGATGGTAAGTACGATTTGTATTGAATATATACAGACTTGTATATACTAATTGTACATAGAAATATGTTAGAAAAAGCGCCGAAGGTCTTTAAGTCAGTTTCAAATCCCTTAAAGCTTAAAATTGTTATGCGGAAATTAAAAAACTCAACACATATTTGAAAGGATCAGCGCAAATGCTTTTGGTTTACAAAAAATTTAAAAATTTGAATTTTATCAGATTTTAGTGGCCATAAGATTTTTAACGTCTGGGAGACAGATGTGGTGTGACACTAAATTCCAAAAAATATCAAAAACTGAAGTTAGTCGCATTGGTCAGCAGCGCATGAATTTATATGTACCAGTATGTGCTTTTATGTATCTATGTATGTACATATATACCTCTTTATATATAGCACGCACCAAGAGTCGCATAGCACAACTACAACTACTACCTTTGAGTAATTCAAGTCCTTTCGTTTAGATTTGAACTCTTCAACCTAACATCTGATCTTCCATTTCCATTTCCCCAACACACAAAAACTTATAATTTCCTTCTTCATTGCTATACTTTTTTTGTTGTAATATTTTTTTGCGCAAAATTTATTTGCATTTAGTGTCGGAAACTCTAAAGCAGCCAAATAACAAAACAAAAACAATAGCAGTTTCTAGTTTCTTTGTTGTTGCAGCTTCTACCGCAAATGGAATTATGCAATTTTGTGCTGCTTGCTTTCATTGTTGTTGTTCTTGTTGTTATTGTCAGTTAGAAAGCGGCTTAAAAAGCGTTTGCCTGTAATTACACTTGCCGGCTGCAGTTAGCTGGCAGTCAGGCAGGCAGCCGACCAAACAGCCAAACAGGATATGCACATTAGACAATGTCTGAGTAGAAGCTTGCAAGGCTCCACTTGGAAGTGCCTAGTCGTGTGTTATGTGCCAATAACACGCACCACTCACGCGCTGCCTCTGCGGCGGAATACAATTTCAATGTGAAATATGTCTGCAGTCGTAGATAAAGTTTTGCATATGTTGAGGCGTTGTTGGCTTCAATGTTTTATTGCTAAATTATGCAGGACGCTTGTGTCGAGGAACTTACGCGAGTTGGATGTTGGTTTTTTTGTTTTCCTAATGTAATAAGGCACTGTCCGTTCCGATGACTTGAAAGCGTTTTAATAAATTGCGTAGATGGTTAATTCAAATGCTCGATTTTCACGCTAATGTATTGTCTGCATGCGTTGCATTGAAAATTCAAAGAAATTAAAATTACTTAAATGAGCAAAAGTTTAATAGAGTTGAACGTTTGAAGGCTTTATACATAGGATTTGGATTGCAAAATAAAAAAATTATATAATTGTTAGTTATCGTTATGTATTGTTAACCCTTTCGCTATTTTGTCATATGGCAACATGCTTATTTGTGGACATCTGAACCCTCTATGGTTTCAAGAATACATTTTTTTGTTGGTCCTTAGAATAGTTTGAAGTTTTAGGAATAATATCAGGTGTACAACTTTGCTTCCGCCGTTTTCCGATAGGTGGCTGTACCGGCTGAGGCTGGTTGAAATACATAGATGGTAATGCCTTTAAAGTGAGTGTGGACAGTGCCTAACGAATTGTCATCGCCGTTTCAGTGACAGTTGTTCTTGTTTTCGTATTATTCACGCTCGAAAATGTCCGTTTATGTGCCCAATTCTCGCCATTTGCGGGAAGTTTTACTTTTCTGTTACAATTCGCAAAAAAATGCAGCTGAAGCGCATCGAATGCTCTCAGAAACTTACGGTGATGCTGCTCTGAGTGAAAGAACGTGTCGGGAGTGGTTTCAACGTTTTAAAAATGGTGATTTCGATGTCGAAGACAAACATGGTGGTGGAAGAGAAAAAACCTTCAAAGATGAACAACTAGAAGCATTGCTTGATGAAGATTCGTGCCAAACCCAAGAAGAGCTTGCCGAATCGTTGGGAGTGAGTCAGCAAGCCATTTCAAAACGTCTCAAGGCCCTGGGCATGATTCAGAAAGAAGGAAACTGGGTGCCGTACGAGTTGAAACCGAGGGACATCGAGCGCCGTCTATTTGTATGTGAGCAACTGCTTCAAAGACAAAATCGTAAGGGGTTTTTACATCGAATCGTAACCGGTGATGAAAAGTGGGTTCGATACGATAATCCTAAACGCAGAAAATCATGGGGAAAGCCCGGGCATGCTTCTTCGTCGACGGCAAAACCGAATATTCACGGCGCCAAGGTTATGATTTGTATTTGGTGGGATCAGCTCGGTGTGATTTACTACGAGCTCTTAAAACCGGGTGAAACCATCACAGGAGATCGCTACCGAACGCAACTGATGCGCCTTAGTCGCGCGCTAAAAGAAAAGCGGCCACAATATCAAGAGCGACATGACAAAGTCATCCTCCAACACGACAATGCTCGGCCTCACGTCGCAAAAGTGGTCAAAAAGTACCTGGAAACGCTGAAATGGGAAGTCTTGCCCCACCCGCCGTATTCCCCAGATGTCGCCCCTTCTGACTTCCACCTATTCCGTTCGATGGCACACGGCCTGGCAGATCAACATTTTCAATCCTTCGAAGAATTGGAAAAATGGATTGCTTCATGGATAGCGTCAAAAGAGGACTCCTTTTTTCAAGCCGGGATCCGAAAATTGCCGGAAAGATGGGAGAAAGTTGTCGCTAGCGACGGACAATACTTTGAATAATACATCTGTAAGCACTTTTTCGCAATAAAGCTTTTAATTTTGGAAAAAAACGGCGGAAGCAAAGTTGTACACCTGATACAAAATTAATAAACTGAATATTTATATTTAAAACATAGAAGTCTACACGTTTTTTAATTGTTTTATCTTTACAAAGTAAAGAAAGAAGCAGAAGAAAATAAGAGACATTTTTGATTTGACTTTTTATTTAAATTCAGATAAATATTTTTAAATAAGTTTAGCTGAGTTTAATGAAGAAATATAAAATTTTTAATTATTTGTAAAAAGCAAAAATGTTTAAGTAATTATTGCAGCCACAACGATATGGTTGATGGTTGATCAAATGACGACACTTTAAAAACAGGGTACGGTAGTAATAACACTGTACAACAGCATTTCTGCAACAGAGTAACGACCGTATAAGTATTTCTGAAAGAGGACGTATATTTCTGAAGTAATAGTCCAGCACGTCTGAGTTTTGAAATCATAAAAATTGCTTATTTTATTAAGAGGGGACTTCTTGTTTGGAGACCACCTGAACTATTTTTCAATGGAAAATATTTATTTTTTAATATTCAACATCTGAAGCAGAGCTAGCAATTTATGAAAAAAGTATTAAATTAAGGTTTCGTGTTTAAGGTTTTTTATTTTTTTTGGGGGAAGTTTTGAGAAAGTTTTAGTGTTCGAAGACCCCCCCTATTTTTTAATGAGGAATATTTTCCCAAAAGACAATATGGTATTTTTTTCAATATTTTACTCAATACATGCTTTTTATGAAAAATTTTTCCGAAAAACATGAAAAAGGGGGGTAAGGAAAGGGGAAGGGGTATGTGTACACAAAAAAGATTCACACTTTTAATGCAAACAACTTTGTCTTAGACATCAAAGCTCTAGCTCTTCAAGTTTTTCATACTTTCCGTGTAAAAGTCTATAGGGAGGGTCTCTTAACCTTTATGTGCAAATTACAAAAAATTCAGACGTGCTGGACTATTACCTTGTTCGGCAAAAATGATCATTATGACATCATCTTTCAGAAATATATGGTCGTTACTCTGTTGCACACAAAAAGTTTAAAATTGTACTGTGTAATTAAAAAAAATTATTATGGAATGTTGTTGATATAACCACACAGAGGACTAAATCGATAAATTTTAAATTTTAACTCTTTCAAGTAAAAACCAGTAGCGAAAGGATAATAGTTATAATTGAATTTGAATTAATTTGAATATTTTTTATTTTCATTGATAAGATAAATACTTATTTTTGAAAATTCGTAACAAAAAAATTATTTATGCGAAACAAAAAGCAAATAAATAAATAAAACAGATCAGAGTTTCAACTCTTATTAATGCTATTTTAATATTAAAAGACATTTTTGAGATTATTTTTTAATGCAGACTCATTTTTCACATTCATACATTTCTTCAAAAAAATTTCCAACTTTGACAACCCATATCTCCGAATCAGTGAAATTCTTCCATATATATATTTCGGATCCAGTTTAATTAGCCATTTAGCTTTATCTTTTAGTAGTATCATGTCTACTTTCGTCGAAATCCATGCCAATGTTTTTTATTATATTTGTCCACTCTCGAAGCTCTGTGAGATATGTTGACAAAAACGAATGAAACTAGACAAACAAATCACTCATTGGAATTTATATTTTCTAGAATATCTTTGAATGGCAACACTATTCAATAATTTCCTCAATCAATTTCCTTAGCAATTTCACATTAATTTGAGTCCGTTAAAAGTTATCAAAATCAACGTTTTTACTAACATTTACTAAAGTATCTTTAAAGTACAGATCGACAATTCTTGCTTTCCTTCTCTAACAGCGAAATTCAAGTATTTACTCGCCTTTGTTATGTAACCAATTTTCGCTTTGTTGTCTTGTCTGACTGTCTGTCTGTGTGGCTTTCTTTGTTGCTGTCCATTAATGTGGGCATTTTTATTGCGCGCACACATGCAAAACGTCAGCGAGGGATTTCGTACTCGAGCATGCGAGGCATCCGTGAGCCAATCCCAAAGGAATGAAATTTATATCATGCTTTGTTGATTCGACCAAGCCACAAACAATAAAACTGATTCTTTTCCATGCTTTGGTGAAAATGAGTAGTAGAAGTGTGTGTGTGTGTGTGTGTGTGCATCTGTGGGTGCAGTTTTACGGACTGGCAGTTGATTTCGGCGGAACTATGTTGTTTTATCTATGTACACATTTCTATAGATATAAACGTAAGTGGTATTATTTAATTGGTCAGTTTGTAGGTAGGTACATATGTATTTATATATGTACAGAAACTGTATTATATATGTAGATCGAATTATTTTCAGAAAATTAAATCCAATTTAGATAATTGCTGAAGTACGACTCGAAATTTCTGGCCTCATATCAGTTGTCTCTTTGGTTCTGGAATTTTGACAGCAATATAACTGCTTCAATAATCGTTTTTAGAAATTCTCGATCGTGTAATTATTCTTGTTTTCGTCAAATACTCTCCGTGCAATTTTTCCTAAGGAGATTTCAATGGAGTTTTCGGTGAACAAACTAATCAATGCAGAACTGGAATGTCCCGTGCCCTTAGACAAGAATTTGCCTTGATGTCTTCACGAAGCGAGGCATTATCCGGTTGAAGAAATAAGCTCATTAAAAACTGGTAGTTCAGTGTTGCCAGATCAAGAGATTTCCTCCTAGATTTAGGATATTCTTGGCATATTAGAAGAATTTGTAGGAGAAAGAATTGTTTAGGAGAAAGTTTAGGAGATTTATATTTTATGTTAGAGGATTTTTCGGATCCTTAGTGGATTTTTGGGAGATTTTTGGATAACGAAGTATGATGCAGTGGGAACACTGGCAACGAAACATATTTTGGCAACTATTTTAATAGTCAAAGCACCCTATTGTGCTAAAAATTTCTTTTCGTTCTCACTTATTGCTGTCACAATGAAATCCCGCGAGAAATGGCACTTTTTGTTGAATTCATTTGTTTTACGTTTTGTTTTTGTTAAGTTTTTGTTGTTAATCTGAAGATGAATAAAAAAAGGCTGCATTACAAAAAATTATGTGTATATATGATACTTTTATTTTTTTATGAGAACTTTAATTCCTTTAAAGTTACGCAAATTATAAAAAAATTTTAGGCAATTTTTTAACTTTTGGGAGGAAATTTCAGTATTTTTTTTTAATTTAGGAGAAAGTAATTTCAGGTATCTGGCAACACTGTGGTAGTTGGAGTTTTGACCCTCACAAATTCATTTGTGTACTGGGAAAGGTGCAAATTTTTTGTTTTAAATAGTTTCACGTTAAATGTATTTGAAAAAGTGCTTTCATTTATTTATGGAAAAAATTTAGTCAGTATGGACTCCAATAATCGTAAAAAAATTCAATAAATATAGTTTTGAGTTAAAATTAATCAGCATCTTGTTTTGTAAATATGGATTCTTTGTTACATAATCGTACTTGTGTCAATATTGTGAATTATTGAAAAAAAACACGAACAAATACTTGCAAAAAAAGGGAACAATATAGTAAAACTGCATTTTGAATTTTCCTCTCTGAGGTCAGGATTTTTTAAAAAGGTCTTTGAATTTTTAAGGACATAAATATTTAAAATTTTTTTTTATAAAATTAGACGCAATGTCGAATATTAATATTGGTATCAAATAAAAAGAAACTATCCTAGGATTTAAAAAAAAAATTTAATTTTTGATGTGCAAGGACGAATAAGTATTGAAAATGTGCTTTTAAAACTTTATCCTTAAATATCCTGATACAGATACATTTTTGTGTTTAAACGACATATTAGTAATTTTCAAGGATATTCAAGGATTCAGTTGTAAAAAATAATTTTTTTTTAATTCTAGGGTTAATCCAGTTGACGTCTTAATTCATTCAAACTTTAAATTCGATTTTTTAATTTTTGGCAACCTGTTTTGTTTTAAGCACTTTTTTGAACTTGAACTTTACGGCAATTGTGAGGACTAGATTCCATTTCTATAGTTTCTATAGTGGCAGGTTTTGAAATCTAGCCAAAACAAGACAGGTTATTTGAAAAGACGCAACAAAAGCAGAATTTGCTTTTGTAAGCACTATTTGACATGCATTTCTTGGTTTATTGTCCAATTTGGATACGAAAATGTTGCTTTTCAGATTGAAACTACATAATGATTGCCAGACTAAACATTTGTTCCCAAACTTGTTTTCTTTTTTTCTTTAAACTAGTAAGCAAAGTGGCCTCTTTTTCGTAGAATGGTTACTCAATAAGCTACTTGAAATCACTGGTGATATAAGTTTTGTTGTCCAGTGTGATGAAGTCAAAATTGTGCTCAATATTGTCGTAAAGCTTTCATGTTCGAGTTTAAGCTCTTGATTTTTTTGTCGTTTCTGTGTGCTGTTAATGGAATTCTATGAGTCCGAAGACTTATCTCTTGTCCTATGATAACAATTATTGGTGACTTTTATTAAACAAATTTATAAAAATCAATAAAAATAAAAAACAATAAAAATCAGTCAGTGACTTTTTTTAGGCATCAATAAAAATCACTCAGTTACTCTTATTTACAAAAGTCATCAATAAAAATCAGTGAGTGACTTTTATTTATAAAAGTCATCAATAAAAATCAGTAAGTGACTTTTACTTTTTAAGTAATCAATAAAAATCAGTAAGTGACTTTTACTTTTTAAGTCATCAATAAAAATCAGTATGTGACTTTTAGTTTTGAAGTCATCAATAAAAGTCACTGAATGATTTTTATTGATGACTTTTATAAATAAAAGCCACCAATAATTGTTATCATAGGAGAGCTAAAATAAAAATCGACAAAAAACTGTTATTTGTGGACTAATATGAAAAAATCAAAAATAATTCTTATTAAAGGATTTTTGAAATATGAATAAAAAATAATTCTTATTTTTTAATTTTTCCATAAAAATTACAAAAAAAAAAGTTTATTGCCAAGTTTGATTCTCCATTTATTTGTATGACCTTTCCTTCATAGTAATTTTTTCAAATATAGTTTTCATAAATAACTGTTTTTTCCGGTCCCTGGTAGAAATCTACGCAAGGATAACCAACGTAACTTTTTTCATAAAAGCTCCAAAAATATTTTTGCTTCAATGGGAAACCCTTTTTTGAGTGTAAAATAATGCTAATGATCAAGTAAAGGTAATGTTTGACTAAACTATGAATTGTTGCCATTGACATTGCTATGTTATTTAACCCATTCGCTGTCAAGGACGAGTATACTCGTCTTTGGCAGGGTGTCATGTATTGCCAAGACGAGTATGCTCGTCCTACTTTAAATATGTTATAACATGCAGGCTTTTGAATTAGCATTTTTTTTTGTGGATAACAGAGCTTTGCTCAAAATATACATGGCAATGGGAATGACTTCATATAATTTAGGCTTGGCAGCGAATGGGTTAAAATTCAGTTCTCTTCAATTTCGTTTTAACTTTTGATAAAGTTGCCTATGAATTAATGAATAATCACCAAATAGTTGACCACGACACTGACATTGCATATGACATAGTGAAAACGCCACATAAATAAAAAAAATCACCATTTCAAGGCCGTTCTTGAAGCTTTTTCGCGCTGCCTACTACAACTTTTTTCAAGTAATTCCCCCAGTGACCTAAGTTGCGTAATTCGGTTGGCAGTTTACGACACAATCACTCTGACCTCTCACTCGCAACTTTCCGACTCTTGTCGCCTCGGCCACACCCACCGCGGCGAATATGCTGATTCCGGGGCAGTGCGCGGTGTTTAATTATGTATGACCACTGTTTAAGCATTAATGCTCGACCACAATGTGGCCAAGCTAGGCGCACAGTCGCCGGCACAATTGGCCACCACACACCACAGGCCCCGATGCCTCTCCAGTACGACCGGCCAGCGACATAAACAGCTCGTAAATGCGAAAATTGTTATGGAGCCGTGGAAATGAAATGACGCTGGCTGTTGTTGTTAGTTTTGCGTGTAAGTGCCACGGCCAAATAAAATTGCTGCTGAAATGTTGTTATGGCTGCTGGCCGAAAGGCGAAAGTTTTCCTTACGCTGCCAATTGGACATCGTTGCTGCTGTCTTAGTGAGCGCCGCTGTCAGTGCAAGTTTGATTGCCATTTACTATGCACACTTCCTGTTGGCGTTGTTATTGTTTTGGTTGTTATTCGTGCTGTCAGGCGCTGGCATGAACCTGTCAATTTGCACATTTAAATAAGAAATGAGAGATTAAACGCAAATTAACACATTTTCGCTGATTTGGCGTTGCCAGACAATTTTCTTTTATTGCATAATTGTTTTGTACAATTTTTGTATGGCATTTTTTATAAAATAAGAAAATCTCAAATTTCAAATACGAAAAGCATAAATACAAAAACACAGACAGAGCAATTTTTGCAACTTGTGCGCATTTTTCACACACTCGTGTGTCCTTTTATGATTTTGTCACATTCCATTTAGTGTCCGTGTGGAATTTTTCAATTTTGCTTAATTTCCGCTTTGTTGCTGCTGCTTTCTAGCATATGACATTTTATGACTATTCTCCACTCCGTTTTTACGCCACTCGACGCCATTACGTCCATGACTGGGCCTCAGCGCAGCCGTGGAGTGTTGGCCGTGTTGAAGGGGGTGGCGGGGCGCGTGGCGATGTGGGGGCGGCCTGGTAATGGCAAATGTCAACGCCAGCCATAAGCGAGACACAATTAATTACTCTCCGTGGAAATGTAATTACGAAAATATTTACCCAAAAATATTATTGCTTCAAAGAACAAAAAAGAAAACATGCAGGCGCACAAAAACAAAACTGCATGCAGCTGAAAATGTGTGTAGTAAAAGTAGTGGCAGAAAGGGAATAAGAAGAAGCAGCAGTAGAAAAGAACACAACGAAACTTGGGTTGAAGCTGTTGCTTAGTTTTGCTTTAGCACATCAAGCGGGGTTGCGGGGAATGAGTTGTTTTGGCCTTTTTTTCGCAAACATGTTTGACATAAACTTTTGTCGTGGTCAATGTTGTTCGACATTATTCTTATTAAATCATTTACCTGCCTACGACAAAAACACCAACACACACATACTTACATTTTTGTCCCTTTCTCAACTTACCGTTTGCTACTTTGCGCCATAATTAATGAGTTTTAGTTTGATAATTAATCATGGGAATTATGATTTACTTCTGTGCTGTCAAAAGGGGTTTGGGGGAAGAATGGAGGGGGGTCACATATTTTGACACACGGATTTATTCATATGTATGCATGTATGTATGTATGTATGTATGTGTATGTGTAATGTGTATGTGTAATTTGATTCAAAGTTATTAATTACCCAATTGACACTTTGCCCTTGAGCGGTTTGCTCCTTTGGGGGGAGAATTAAAAAATTGTAGTGTTTGGACGTTTTTGTATTAATTCATGTCGCGCATAATAACTCTTAACTTAACTAGATCAGGGCTAATAATTCTTAAAATTTATAAAAAGTAACTAGTAAAAAGTAAAAGTAAATTTATAAAAGTATAAAAAGTTTACTAGTTCAAATCTAACAACTCTTTAAATGTATAAAAAGTAGCAAGAAAAATTTATAACTCATCATTTTCAAGGCTGACAATTCTTTAATTTTATAACAAAGTAAGATCTTTATTCCTATATATTCTAATATATAGCTTCCAAAGTTAGATCTATTTAGTGGAATAAAATTATGCCAATGATGAACGATTTTGTTGATCTAAAAGTGTTTCTAATCACTTGGATCGATTTCATCGTGAGACAGCATTTTTCACACCGGGAAAAATCCATATGTGCGTGAAACTAGAGACCAAATATAGTAATACTGCGTACTCAGTTTTTCATTTCTCTATCCTTTGTCCTTTTAAAAGGACTTCAAAATTTTGAAGGGGATAAAAAATAAAAAAATATAAAAAATACTTAATTTCGTTAAAATATGGCGATATGTATATGAAATGAAAGAGAAAAGGCTCAAAAATTTAAATAAAATTGAGTTTTTATCTATTTGTAAAAAAAAAGATATGAAAAAGGTCCTTTGAAAATTTTAATTCTTTATATCCTTGACAATTTATATAGAATTTTCTTGAAAAGTAAGTATGTTAAAACGCCAATGTCAAAAATGTTAATTAATAAGCCTTTTTGCAGTTTGCTTACTGTAAATTTTTTTGAAATTGTTGCCATTTTAAGAAAATACTGCTACTGGGTATTTTTATTTTGATTAAAGAACTTTTCAAACAAATATTTTCTTGCTGTACCTACTACATTTATATTGAACCCAAAGGCGTAATTTCAAATTAGTCTTTTCAAAGTGTTTACATTGCCTCAATTGCATTTCGTTTGACAGCTAATGTCAAACGCTCAATGTTCATGTCCTTCTTGTCTAAATAATTTGTTGCTTTTTTACTGTCTCTATTTTTTAGAAACTGCAATATTAAAATACAAATATATTACATACCTTACATGTTATGAATACTCTAGAAATTTCAAACAAATAAAAATTTCAACTAAAATTTTTCATTTTTATAATTTTTATATATTTTTTAATATTTTTTTTTTTACAAATTTCAAACAAATGAAAATTTCAACTAAAATTTTTTTTTTTTATAATTTTTATATATTTTTAAATAATTTTTTTTCTACAAATTTCAAACAAATGAAAATTTCAACTACAATTTTTTTAAATTTTTATAATTTTATAATTTTTATAATTTTGAACTGACCAAAACAGGCAAAGCTTTTGAATCTTTTGAAAGTGGCTTCATTTTTTGGTGCGTTCGATAAAATTGGTCAAGTTTTATTACATTTGTTTCGTCGTTTTGTAAAAATGAGTGATTTCGTAGATTTGAATTTGTTTTCCGAATTTATGTTCAAATTACGCATTTGAGCTCAATGTAAACGTAGTATAAAACTGTGCTGAGATTCTTCATTCATTTATCATGTCAATATTGTAAAAGTTCATCATTTGACTGTGACACCTAATGTGAACAATTTCGTTTTGCTTCTCACAAAAAAGTGGATATCAGAAAGTTGTGTTTAAAAAAGTGGTAGCACATTTCTAAAGAAAAATTAAAAAAACGGCTTTTATGTCAGGTGCTCAATATGAATACTGAGAAGAGGAAGTGGAACTAACTTCTATTTTTGTATTATGGTTTAAACAATCCCGGATCGATGTGTTTTCAGTGAATAGACGAACACCTTCAGTTCGGTCAATAAATGCAACCAAGAAGCAGCCAACCCATTTCTAAACGCTGGAGACTCCAGCTACAAATTGAGGAGTTATTTATCAGTTTAGCCCGCGGGTTTGCATTCTACAAGCATTTTATGGATTATTAGTGATTTTGGAATTGCCAGATCTTCAAAGTGAAGTCTGCACATGGAATTGAGTACCTTATCCTCAGGATATTCTAGACATCCACCACATTTCTGAAAGCTGGAGACTCCAGCAACATTTTCAGATTTTAAAATCAAATGCCCGCGATTAAAGAAGACAGAAGACATTGCCTGACTGAATGAAAGATTCTCACAGTAATAAATTTTGAAGTGCAACTTATTAGTAGTACACCATACCCAGGCCCGACGAGAGGGGGGTGGTAAAGGTGGGATTCCCACCGGGCCCGGAGTTTCTAGCGGGGCCCGGATTTCAATCGAAATCTCAAAATTTGGGAAAAGTTTAATATGCACTTTTGCAATCTGATTAGAACCGTAAAAGAATGTAACTGGTGTATTATCTACCTATCGTAATCAGACATTATGCAGACGGGCCCGGGCCCAACATTAAAAAATGTTTTCTTCGTAAAACAAAAAAAAATTGTCAAAATATTTTACATTTGAATCGTTGAAAAAAATCCGAAATTGGTAAGTTCAAAATATCGCGCGCTATAACTTTGCATACGCGTATATTGCTGCGATTGCTGCTAGTGTTCACTGTGGGGGGGGGGGGGGGGCGGAGGTAACTACCACCGGGCCCTGATATCCTCTCGATGGCCCTGACCATACCAGTAAATTATTCAGGTCTAGTTGGAGATGCAGGCAGTCAACATGAGAATTATAATGAATCATTACACCACTCGATCTTGGTATGGACTTTTTAGAGACCAAATTCTAAAAGCAAGATGTCATCAAACAAGCTTCGTGGCTTTTCCAATCATTCATCATTCACCATTGTCCTACCGGGGCGTATCGCTTCACTGACTTTAATATTAAAATTTTATATCTGACTTTAATGTCTGACTTTAATGTTTGGCTTCTTCCTGTTCCCAGGCCAACATTACCGAAAAGTACAAAAACAAATTTTATATTTAACTATTTCGAACACGTTTTACGCAAACAATAATCAGCAAATGTGCGCTTAGTATTTCGCGGCGCTTCACTCTCATGCCGTGGGTTATTAAAGGCCCCTTTAATCTTTCTTTACGCCGTATTGGCATTTAAATTAATTATGTGCATAGATAAGACGATGCTAATCTGCGTTTAATCACAAGTTCAAATGTCAAATGTTTGCTAGCAATAAAAATAAACTACAACAACAACAATAATAGCAGAACACAACAATAATAACACAAAAGCGCAAAATATAATAAATAAACGAGCGTGAGCGCTGCAGCCGCCGGCGTCATAACATTTCAGAGAAGGTGGCAATGTGGCCGGTAACACAGAACACAACTGTCAACGGATTGGAGAATCAGACGGAAGCAAGTGTGAAAAAACGTGACAGTGCACGTGTATGCAATGCCGGAAATGGAGAAAACAGCAGCAAAATGAACTGAAAATAAAAAGTTAAAAAAAAATAATGCAAAACCTGGCAACGCTCAACTTAAATCTGACACGCAATCGTGGCGTTGCGCAGTTGTTGCCGGGATTGAGACGGTGGCCGGCTACAGTTGGCGACATAATAATTAACCCAATTAGAAGGCAAAGTGTCGGTCTTAACGTAAATTTATGCGAATTTTTAATTACAGCCCCACACACGCGCACGCACGTGTGTGTGTGTGTGTGTGTGCTGGACTGCGACTAAGGCGAGTAGCGGCAAATGCAGTGGCAACAAAGCCACAAATGCACAACAAATACAATGCACAAACAAACACACAACCATACACAATCACACACAGAATCACGTCCGTTTTAAAGCGCTGCACACACCTGCGCGACTGTGGCTCGCCACCTGCGGATTCACCATGGCGACCTATGCGGCATGCGGTAAATCTTTTGCTTGGCCCTGTTGTTTGTTTGTGTGTGTCGGTGTGTGAGTTTTTTGCTGTTCTGCTTTCGACTCGGTGGTGCTGCACTGTTTGGCTTTTTTGTGCTTTGTGACTTTTGTTGCATTGCGTTTGTAACCGCCAACAACGGCAGCAGGAGCGACGGCAACAACAACAATGAAAATGTAAGCGCCGTCCACCTCGTCGTCACCGACACAACACGGCATAATGTTAAACATTTTGCTTAGTGTCAGTGGCTTCCGTTTCCGCTTTGCCGACGCAGACGTTTGCTCCTTTGCGCACTTTGCGCCGCGCTGTCGCACTCGAGGGACCTGCCGACACTTGCACGCGCACACACACACACCGGCTGCCACCTAACCTCACATAAGCAACCGACTCGAATGTAAATTAAACTATCTTCAAAGTGGATAGTCGGACAGCAGCGTGACGTGTGCCAGGCACTGAGACTTCCGAAAAGGGTTACTGGCGTCTGTGACCAGCCAGTCAGCTGCCTTGTTGCGCTGGGCAACTTTGCGCTGTAACGAGCGGCCGTTGCTTTGTTTTTGCACTGCCATTGATTTGCTTGTGTCGCAGTGTGTGTGTTCAAGTAAACGTTGTCGTTGTTGGTTTACACAACAGTTTTACGAGTCGTGTAGGATTTATAATTTATTCAGCACGGGTCAAGATTATTACCCCGGCCGTCCAAACTTTCGCCGGTTCCTTCTCTTCTTGCTGGCAGGTGATAAACGCTTCGCTTTGCACAATCGCCGCACCATTGTTGTGGAATTTATGATATTTTCTGATTATAAATTCATTGAAGAAGTTGTGAGTAGGACTCGCATTGGGTTCGCTCTGTTTCTGGGTCTTAATCTCATTAATGCGTTGACTAGTTTTTATGGCTCTTTTGCGGATTTATGGGGTTTGAATGTTTTATGTCGACGCACTATTTACATAGTTAAATAGTTTTGCGTGTTGCTTTTCAACTAACAAATCTTTCAGTAGCAAAATGCTAAGATATTATAGGATTTTGGATGGTATTGAATCACAGAATTAATAAACTTTAGAATTGACATTGAAAGAGATATCAATTCACAGAATGTCCACGATTCGGGGACATTTTTGAGAAATATGTCTGCTTGATGTCGAATCAGATTAATTAGACGCGACAATTTATCTCTCATGAAATTATCACAAAAAATTGAGATGGTTTTATAAGATCACAAAAAGCAGAGCAATGTGACTGTGTTCAAATTATAATTTAATAAAAAATTCGACATAAAATTTAAAAATTTTTTTTAGTTGCTTTTTAACTAACAAATCTTTGAGTAGCAAAATGCCAAAATATTATAGGATTTTGGATGGTATTGAATCATAGAATTAATAAACTTTAGAACTGACATTGAAGGAGATATCAATTCACAGAATGTCTATGATTGGGGGACATTTTTGAGAAATATGTCTGCATGATTTCGAATCAGATTAGTTATACGCGACAATTTATCTCTTATGAAATTATCACAAAAATTGAGATAGTTTTAAATGATTACAAAATTCGTTATAAATTCAAACAATTCAATACAATTTTAAATTAAAGTTTTTAAACACATTACTGTCTTTAATTCTATAACAAAAAGCAGTAGTAGTCAAGACATATTTTCGAATACATTGTCCTTGTCCTTGGCGGATGATAGCGGCACGAATGTGAATTTTATATGGCTGGCCCTAATGTTGAGCCATTTAACAAGCAACATAACAATAATAATAATACAACAGACATAAGAAACAACTACAACAACAACACTAAGAACAAGTCAGCCAACAGCCAGAGCGCGCCTGGTCTTTGCATGCTATCAAATAATAAGAAAGGAGTAGCAAAAAATAAAAAGGCAGCACAACGACGCGTCGTCATAAACAGCTTTGGCATGCGACTTGGTGTGGCCGTTGTGGCGGCTGTGGCTGATGGTTGGTTGCTTTCAAACATTTCTATGCCCTGCACTGGTCATACTGACTTCGTTGTAGGATTCATATTGTCCACAAGAAGATGCGATCTATGGTCTGAAAAATTTTCGACTTCAAGATGAAAATGGCAGCACTCGTCAACGAAAGATAGGAAACCAGTTTTCGTCTCTTTTGAGAGATACTCACCACCACACAGTTGTTTGACAATAATTTGAGTCAGTCAATGTGAATGTTTTTGTAAAATTGGAGTAACTGGAGTAAATATAGAGTTCGAAGAAGGAGGTGTATTCTGAAAAGTTTTCGACTTCAAGATGAAAATGTCATCGAAAAATAGGAAACCAGTTTGCGCGTCTTTTGAGAGGTATTCACTCAAATTTGAACCATTTTGAAAACACAATTTTTGTTTGACAATAGTTTGAGTCAATCCATGTGAATGTTGGAATGGAAAACTGAAAAACTTGAGTGAGTATAGAAATTGAAGAAGAAAAGGAAAGGTACATATAGGAGTGTTGTCTGAAAAGTTTCCAACTTCAAGATGATAACGGCAGCAGTCGTTAAATAAGTATGGGGAATGAGTTTTCGTCTCTTTTAAAAGATACTCACCAAAATTTCATTTGAAAACACAGTTTTTGTTTGACAATAATTTGAGTCAATCTATGTGAATATTTTTAGGAAAATTAAAAAACTTGAGTAAGTATAGAGATCGAAGAAGAAGAAGAAGTGCAGTCGGTTTGGAAAGGTACATATAGGAGTGTTGTCTGAAAAGTTTCCGACTTCAAGATGAGAATGGCAGCACTCGTCAACAAGGTTTGGGGAATCAGTTTTCGTCTCTTTTAAAAGATACTCACCAAAACTTCAACCATTTTTAAAACACAGTTGTTTTTTGACAATCGTTTGGGTCTGTGTATGTGAATGTTTTTGTGATTAAGTATAAACCAGTCAATTAATATTTGTTTTTGAAAGGCAATATGTATACACATATTTAAGACGAGCTGGACGCTGTGTACAGAGACTCTGCACCGTCTTTTACTACGGTGAAATTTGGATACCTGATTTAAAAGTGTATGTACCAACTTGGGAGACAATGAATTTTCAACCACTGACAAAAACATCGTTCAGGATCATCAAATGAAGCTTGGGAACCGTCAAATTTAGGTAAGAGAGATGTCAGAGGCTATGACTATATACAAAGAATGTGTTTTTCTCAAAGAATGTGTCTTTTCTGGGAAAGCTGTTCCAGTGTTGGGTGCCGCTTTTGCTCAGCTTAGATCAAAAACGTGTTCGAATAAACATTTCCAACGATCGGCTCAATAAATCAGAACAGAAAGAATTGGTTTACACACTTTACAGACTCTGTAGAAAATTAAAAAGAAATTTGAAGAAAAGTGTGTTGTATCTTTGTTAGGTCGAAAACTTTTCAGTCGCGATTTCAGATGTGATTATGCAAAGAAACAAGTAAGTATGTCAGTGAACTCTTGGCCACGATAATTTTAAAATAGCTGAGTTATCGGAGTGAAATCTAGTAGTATCTTCAAATATGAGTTGATGTGAAAAGTGAACGGGAATTGCCATTTCTTGAGCAGGACTTTTATATTTGAATATTTAAGTACTTTTATATAAACTAGAAAATTGTGCTCGTTTTTTTAATGATTATAACCAGAAGTCCGTAATGGGTCTCATTGACTCATTTTGTTTTTCCTAACCACTTTTTTTGTTATAACACCGTGCGACAAAATCAAAAAATTTCAAAACACACGAAAAAATTGATATACTTGCGAAACTAGAGGCCAAATGAAGTAAAACTGCGTTTTTAGTTTTTCTCTCTGACGTCAGAATTTTTTTAAAAGGACTTTGAAATTTCAGTAGACTAACAATATGGGTATCAAATGAAAGAGAAAAATCGTTAGAATCTTAAAAATTTAATGTTTCAGTGCAAAAGGACGAATAGGTATTGAAAAGGTCCTTTTAAAACTTTATCCTTGAATATCCTTGGAAATTTCCAATAGTTTTTTTTTTTTTAATATATTTTAAGGACTAATATGCTCACTACCACATCCTCGAATTTCGTCCTTCTAACTTTATTGGTTTGGGATATACAGAATTTAATACTTCTCTCTTTAGGATACGGATAGTTTCAGTATCATTAAGGATGTTGAAATCGAGTCTATAGACGCTTACATCTTTTGTTATTGTATGAATTGTATTACTTTTCAAACAGATGTACGGTACACATCCAAACTGTGCTGACCGACTGAGAATCGTTCGACTTCAAAGCGGCGGCAATTTTTGGGACTCGAGCTTACTAGACTCGACGTTGGCCAAATGCTGTCGCTGCAAGTTGCAATGTTGCAGCCAAGGAGTTGCCATCGTTGTTGTTGTTGTTGTTGCAGTTTCAGCGCATTCCTTTGCCTATTACATAAATGTGGACATTAGCGGGTAATTTTCTTGCAATTCGCAAAGTCGTTAACGTTGTGAGCGGCACAAATGCCGTTAAAACGCCAAGTGGGTGAGGCAAATATTTCGCTTCTTCATATTAGGCAGCCATTTTTTTTCGTAAAGTCTTTTCGAGCAAAATGTTTGGGTGCAGCAGAGACGCCAAAAGTAGTAAATAATATCGGCGACGCGTCGGCTGCAAGACGACGGAACGAATTTATTATGCAAAATGCTGCAGACTTGTGGGTGGTGCGGGAAATTGTCCATGTTTTCTTTTTTTTGCTTGTTGGTGTAAAGGTTAAATTTAATGATGGCGCAAAATGGGCAGAAATTTGCATAAGTAAGAGCTCGTCGAGCAAATTTTAAAGCAAACAATTTATGGCCACTTTGTGATGTGGACTTTTTGGGTAGTTTTGCTATTTCACACCTAAGTTTACTGAACGCTTAGAATGTGCTGAGAAAATGCTGCAATGCTTTTACCATCTAATGTCAAACACATAACCACGCAAGGTTTTTCATTTCATTTTGTGTTGTTTTTTTAATTCGCTACACCGACAAATTGTAATTTCCGTAGTTTAATAAAATTCCACTATGACGTTTGCATGTCGCTAACACATAATTGCATACAGACAGATGCACAGTCGTGGTCACACAATTGGGAAGTGGATAAGAAAACGAGAAGTTGTAATTTTCTGCCAAGGCGGCTGTTGTAGTTTTCAAGAGGAAGTTGTTATTTTGTTGTTGTTGTTGTTGAGTTTTTATTTTTTTGCTACGGTTTATTGCACAATTTTTTTTTAAAATATTTGTTAATAATAAAAACTTTAGAATAATTTTTTCCAGAAACAACATTTAAGCATTTCCGTTTAATTTCTTGAGATACAAATTTTTCCCTCAAAATATTAACACTTTTTGAACAATTTGGCATTAAAACTCAATAAAAATATCGAAAACATCATTTAGGTTGAGAATTAAAGCTCAGTCAATGTTGTGCAATATATCGTACATTGGTCCGCAAAGGAGTAAAAATTCATGAAATTTTTGTTTTGTTTTTTAAAGACTTATTGATTCTCACTCATTGATTTTTTTGAAAGAAAACATAAATTATAAAAAAAAGAAAGACTTGATTTTATTTTAATTGAAGCTTATAATATATATAATATATATAAATTAATTAATGCATAAATAAATAAATAAATAAATGAATGAAAAAAGTATAAATAAATAATTATAAAGTATAAGTATTAGATATATATATATTTTTATTTATATATAAATATTATATATATACACAATTAAGTCACTTTTATTCGTCCTAATAGAACCGTTGTTGTTATTGCAAAGTCCTTTTCCCTCGATAAAACACAGAAGCACTTAATATTCATATAGCTTTACAGAAAGATACTGAATGTAGCCGATTCTTATTAGCATAGTGGGAGTGGCAAGTACGCATGACTAACCTTACATAACCTGTGCCTGCCCAGTAAAACACAAAATTATCTAGTAATTTTATTTCTAAACCGAAATTCGAATTTTCAAATCGAATTTTATTAGTCGCGCGGTTACAGATGGGCGTGGCAGACAAGCACACGCAAGATTTCTACTGCCAAACCAA
Source organism: Melieria picta (assembly GCA_964056695.1). Classification (NCBI taxonomy): domain Eukaryota; kingdom Metazoa; phylum Arthropoda; class Insecta; order Diptera; family Ulidiidae; genus Melieria; species Melieria picta. The sequence goes on along the minus strand of OZ057399.1, from coordinate 35,353,257 downwards.
TAACTTTAAAAAGATTAAAACCTAACTTGCAACCTTTATATTAATTTTATAAATTTTTTTAAAGACTCGGGAAAAATATTTAAACCAAAAAAATTTAAAATTTTTTAAATTCTCTAAATCAACCGAAATTTAGTCTTTGCAAAGGTTTTACAAACTTTTGCAAAGGGTTACTTATAAAACTCATTCATATTGTGTAACCACGGCTATTATGATTTATATTTTTAAAGATAGCCTAGTTAATAAAAATAAGGGAACCGTTCTGTAAAAATTGCGTTCGCTGTTAAATAAAACTTCTTAGAAAAAGTATACGATATATCGTACAAATTTGCGAAATGGCTTAAGTTGCATGGGAAAAAAATCTTGACAACGTGATGTTGACCTCTCAGAATCTGATAAGTAACAGGACCAGCATCAGAACAGATAAAAAATTATTCCACAGAACTAATTGAAATCATATGGGATTAATTTTTTATTTGAAATGAAGTGTAAGTCTCTGCTACTTACATAGTTCTTTGAGCCAAAATCAAGCAAAAAACATTAAACCGATGAGGTGAATTAAGGATCAAATGAATTATTTTGTATGATAATATTTCATAGGTTATATGGGATCGGCTACGCCCATCTCTAACGTTCCCTAAAGTAACAAAACTCAACTATGTATGACGATGTGGGTATCAAATGATTTAACGTGTTACTGTGGCAAATATAGGCTTTAATAGAATGTGCCTCGCCCACTCACCGTGCTCACTAAACTAACAAAATATGTACTGTTGAAGTCTGTAAATCAGTATGGATATCAAATAATTCTGTATTTCATTGAGGTGAACATAAAGCTATATAAGATTGACAACGCTCACTATATGAAAAAATTAACTATGGGATATTTTTGCAAGGGGATATTAAACGATTCAGTGTGGCATTGCGGCAAAAATTGGTCTTATAGCATCAGTCACGCCTTCTTTATGTGCCCACTTAACTAAATGTGTCGGGTATTTGACATGGGGATGCTACACTTTCAAATAACTGTAACTGTTATTATAGATATAGTTATCTTTAGAATTGTGCATCATGCACAGCTTGGCCGTTACTTAGTCGAGTCTTTCTACCGGACGTATTTGATGAATGTTGGACAAGTTAGTGGCACGAAAACGATGTATAGAATAGAATAAACAAAGATACAAACATAGACACATAAATAAACACAGACACCAATTTTTTTGGTACTTAAAATTTGTTGGTACTTAAAATTTGTTTGAATTTCCAGATACATTAAAAAATTTCAATACGAATTTACGTGAGCGAAGCTGGGGGACAGCTAGAAAATGAAAACAATGCATTGCAATGGGAATCTTTCATATACAGTACTTTTCGCTTTAAGCGAACTTCGAGGAACTGGGCAAAATGGTTCGTTTTAACCGAAAGTTCGCTTTAAAAGGGGTCCGTAATAAGCGAAAACATAAAGCGCGTACTTTTGAAATTGGTTCGTTTTAGGCGGAAAATCGTTTTAAACGGGTTCGTTATAAACGAAAAGTACTGTACTTATATAGAGACATAGTAGTGGTAAAGTGGATTGCAGATCACTTTGATCCTGTTAGTGCCTCAGTGGAGTTTTAAATTCTAACACACTTTTACTTGTATATAACGCCTTCATATATATTCATACAGTTAAAAATATGTTCGAACCTCTCAATTTCTGAATTTCAATGAGAAAATGTATGAGACAAACATTAGAGAGTTGGAGTCCAGGTAAATGGCATTGCCTTGAAAGTTAAAGTTAAGAATAAAAAATTCCTTAAAAGTTGACAAATTGCTTCACAGCTGATCAGTTATTGTTCATAAACGAATAAAATGTCAGATCAATATAGATTTTTTGGCTTCAAACATTCCACTTTTTATATTAGTTACGAATTGTTCTTTTTTATACTCTTCCTGCAGCCGGCCCAATTAGGTGGCCATCACTGTACCTACAAGTGGTCAAACACGCATTGCCACATACAAACACACACAGAGACACAAATACCCACTGGGAGTGGTCGTAATTTGGTTTGCGTTTCACATTTGGCATTTTTGCCACTTTTCGTTCGGGCCGCCACACATTGCCCAACCTGCATGACTCGGCTTTGCCAGCCAGCGCCGCAAAATCGCCCGCATGGCATCCGCACAACACCCACAATTGCCAGCACAACGGTTACCTTCCCACACACACACACACACACACACACAGTGGCACAACGTTGCGGTCATTTGCAGCGCGTTTTTATGCCTCGAATGATAAAAATCACATCCACTCCTCAATTCCACTGGCACGCGATGTTGATTATCATTCCGAGCGGAGGCGCGCTGCAAAATTGTGGGTGTTGCCATGCTGTTTAGCTTTGTGGCTTCTTCCGTTGCCTTCCGTTCGCTCAGCTGTCGGCAAGAGGGTCGCTCGACCCGCTTTCTTCCTTTCTGTTCCTATTTCTTTGAACCTTTTGACTTTTGTGTTTGTGTGCTAAACATTTACAAATTAGCGTGCGGCGACATCTTTGCGCATTAAAATTTTGATCATAAAAGTTGCTACCATTCTAGGGTTGTTGTTGTTGTTGGGGTGTTGTGGTATTATGGGTCTTGGTTTTGCTATCTGGGTTTGAGTATTTAATTGCTGTACAACATGCAATGCTGTTTATTTAATTTGTTGTTGGTCTCGATTGGACAGCGTGATGGCAATTATCGGATGTATGTGTTGCCTGATAAAACCGTTATTGCTGTGGCTTTGCTTTGGAATGTTTTTATGCTTCTGGAATGGATGGGGGCTGCGGAAAAGAGGCTGCTGATGCGAATCATGGCTTTGTACTGCACTTGAAAAGATTAAGAAAATATCAATAAAAGTATTTAAATTTAAAACTAAGCGATTCATAAGTATCTTGTTGTAGTTAAAAGATTTAATACAAGTGGAAGTAGAAATCCTTTGTATAAATTATTTTCTTACTCTGTAAGTATTCCACTTTTGAAAAGGTTTGAATGTAACACTAAAAATTTTTGCGGTCTTAAGACCGCAAGTTTTTCATACCTACAAAGACTATATATTATATCCGCTGATAACTCGAAAAGTGCATATCGGATTTGGCTAATTTTAATTGTAGAACCCTAATTGTAAAATTAATTGTAGAACCCGATTAAAAAAAAGTCATCAAAGCAAAAGTTGATAGAAAGCTGTCATTAGTCAGTCGATGTGTTTGATAGAAGCTGAAAATTTAATTTCATGGCATACTTTTAGGATGCTTATGCTTACATTATAAATAACAAGCATTGAAGGAAATTAATTCTATAAGAAACTAGCGGCTTTGCACTCAAGTTTTAAGTCACTAGACCCATCAAATCAAGTTTCTCTTAACCCTTTATTGACCACGTTAAATTTTTATGACAAAAGACTTGTCTAATTATATCTCATTTAAAGCTTAAAGTCAAGAAACTTGTTAAATCATGTTTCCCCATACAAACTCTTAACCCATCGTTAAACCCGCCAGATTTCTATTTAAAAAAAATGAAAAACAAGTGTCTAGTAATTCTATTTTTTTTTATAATTTATATAAAATAATAATAAAAATAAAATTAATATGATAATAAAAAAATATAATAATAAAAAACAAAAAAGATAATAATTAAAAAAACATGTGTCTAATTATTATATTTCTTATATAATTTAATTAATCATGATTTAATTAATAATTATTTAATTTATAATTATTTAATATTTTTATAATTATTTAACTTATTTTTTTTATAATTATTTAATTTTAATAATTATGTAATTTATTTAATAATTATTATATAAATATTCATATTTTTGATTCCAAGTGTTTTTACCAATTTTAAAGTCAAAAGGCCAATTAAATGTGTTTTCACAGTTTCTTCCCACAAACTTTTAACTTGTCGTTGGCCCCGTCAGATTTTGAAAAAAACACGTATCAAATTATTTCACAATTGAAGTACTTTCATCAAGTTTGAAGTTAAAAGGCGCAAAAAACCTTGTTTCTTTCTACAAACTTCATACAAACCAAGGGTTAAGGTTAACCCCTTTAATTTTAAATGAGCAACAAGCAACAAATTATTTTTGATCTGAAGTGTTTTCACCAACTTTGATGTCAATAGGTCAATAGGTCCATCGGTTCATGTTTTTTCGTAGTCTTTCCATAAACAACCCTTAACCCATTATTGGCCCAGTTAAATTTTGATTTTCGAAAAATTATAAAATACGTGTCGAACTATTTTTGATCTAGAGTATTTTCAAAAAGCTTGAAATCAATATGTCTATAAAATAACGTTTCTTCATGCAACACCTTAACCCATGTTTTGCCCTTTGAGACACCGAATTTCAAAAAATGTCTTCTTAGCGGAGGTTAATTTTTTTAAGTTAACATACAATTCAAATTTCATGAAGCGATGATGAATCAGTCAGTCAATCAGTTAGTCCGTCAGGACAAACCTTTATATGTATTTAAATGTTGCAGACTTGAACTGATGGTTTTAAAGATTTTGAAATGACATATCTTTTCTATTCATACATCTGATCTCTCAACTCTTTAAAAGACCGCTGAACCCTCAAATACAATGAACTGCAAAGTGTTCCTTTTCACTCGTAATGCAAGAAACAACTGCCGCAGCCGCATTAACTTATTTAATTCAGCATTTTAAATGAATTTGTGGATTTTGTGTTTGCGTCGAAAGGCGCTGAAAAGACGTTAAGCCTTGTATGGGCACATTAGGCCCGCATGAGACAAACATTTACTTGCGACACGCTTGTAAAAAGAAACAAATATGTATATGAGATACTTTACTTAAGGGTGTGTGTGTGCGTGTGTGTTTGTTTACATTTAGCCATCACGAAAAGGTGCAACCCCGAAAAACCAGCGTGAGTCCTGAAGCCGCGCACACGCGAGCACCGTAAAAGACAATTAGCCGAGTTGGCTTTTAGTGGCGTGGCTCTGAACAGCAACGCGGCAGCTGCTGGTTTTTCTTCTCGGTGCGTTTCGTACTCTCCATTTTATCTTTTCATCTTTTTATTTTTGTGTTATTTTATTTTTTTGTATTACAGCAGTGCTGAGGCGCTCGACGCACATATGCTAAATGCGGTAATAAAATGAAATTAAATAAAAACGGCGCACATACTTGCAGGCGCTGCGACGTCTCAACGCGCATGGGGCGAAATTAATTCGCACTACGGTGGCACCGAGAAGCAAAAGCTGACATAAATTTGAATTGAAACGAGTGCATGAAAAATGTTTAGAAATTGCGCATGCAGAGCGCGATGGGGTGCGGTGTGTTGCAAGTTGTGTGTGTGCAGAAAGTGAGAGTGTGATAAGACTGCAACAACAATAACTACAAGAAGACAGAGCAGCTAAGCGCATAAATAAAAGGCAATTACATAAATTGCGCGCTCGTGCCGCGGCGCGTTAAGGTTAATTAAACTGAAAGCGAAAGTCGCATTAAATTTTCAAAAATGTGGCGCACGCATTGTGGGCCAACAAGGCAGCGACTCGGCATTGGATAATGGCAAAAACTTGAAATAATTTGCCAGCTTTATTTATTTGTCTCTCTTTTTTTTAATTAGCACTGAATGAAATCGATGTGGGCAGCGGCAGGACATAACTCACCGCAAGCCACTCTGCTCACCCCACCAGCAACAGTGGCCACAAATTATGCGTTTCCAGCGCATTGCAACGCACGGCAGCGGGCTAAATTAATGATGTCCGTGCCACATGCGGCACAAGGTGCACGTATGTCTTTTGGCACTCGGCCGCACGGCTCACTAATCGAATTAGTGAAATTAATTTTTGATGATATTGAAATGAGTGCCGGGAATGCCAAGTGGTGCTTTCCCGTTCCAAGAGAATACCACACATTCTTGTGATTTTGTTGTTACTGTTGTTGCATGCGGCTTGACACAAGTCGTTTGGCATTGCGTTTGAGGGTGCCCGAAGTTTTTGGCTTCCAACCTTCTTACTCGACGTAGTCGCATGACCCTGATGGCTTCTTGCGTTCCTGCTGCTGCCGCTGTCAACACACATTGCTTTAGTTTCGTTGTTTCCCAAAATTTCTGTCCGCATTATTAATGACTTTTCGACATGTATGAGCAGTTTTCGATTTCGATTTTGTATAATTTCAACACACGGTCCGGTGGTGTGGTTAGAGTTGTGCCGAGTGGACATTTGACACGTGGCGTGTTTGCTCAATAAAACTGTGCGCATTGAAGCCAGAAAAAAGTATTTAATTTTTTGGAAAGTTTTTGGGTCCAAGAGTGTAAGTTTTGTTTGTTAATAAGAATGTTTATTTATTTTTTTTGTTGTACAAATTTTTCAAATTGAATTGACTATATTTTAATTTTTTTAATTTATTTGATTAAATTATTCAGAAGTATTTTAATTAATTGAAATTTTTAAAAAAAATTTTGTTTAATTTACATTATTAATTAAGAATAAATAATAATTAATTAATAATAATTATTAAAAATGTTTTGCTTCATGTATTTAACACTAGAATGCCCGTCATTCTGACATACCTAAAATGCCCATATGTAGTCATTTTGACTACATTATTGCTTACTGATTTTTTTTAAATTTTATTGGTTTTTAAGTAGCAAATATGAATAAATGTACACAAGATTAAACTAAAATAAGCATTTAGTTTTTTTTTGTTTATGGTTTACAAAGTAAATTCATTTAAATAAAACAGCGTACTTTACACATAAATGGGATAAAATGGAATGACATTTGGAATTTGTGAATGAATTTGATTAGTGAATTTTGAATTGAAAAACTTGTGAATTGTCACAGCCTCCTATGACATTTTTTTTAATGTTTGCAATTATTTAAAATTTTCATATTTCGCAATTGAAGATGCATATTTGTGTATTTATCAGTAAGATTTGCTGAAAATTTTATATACATAGGTAGTCAAAATGACTACTTTTGGGCATTTAAGGTAAATTTTGCATAATTGGGGTAAAAAATTTTTTTTATAATATTTTTAATTTATTTATTCCATTTAGCTTTAAAAATTAATAAAAGTCACGTAAGATATTTTTTTAGAAAGCTAACAACAGTTATGCAACAAAAGTTATTTACAATAAAAGACCTTAATGTAGTCAAAATTACTACCTTGGGCATTCTAGTGTTAAGAGTTCCCGAATTGGATGTTTTAAGTGATATAAAACAATTCTCTAGGCTTTAGGTTTGACAAAAAGTCCTCAGAATTTTGGATCAGCTTCTTTTTCGTTTTTAAGAAACTCATACACGTATTTTATTAAAACATTTTTTATGAATTGAACTTTTCAAATTAGACCTTAACCTATTCAAAACTAGCTAATGTTATTGTTTACTCATTTTCTTACTTACTTTACTTTCCATAACAGTTTCTTAGCGGGTTATGCTAAGTTCCCATTAGGCTCTTCTGTTTAGGGAGAAATGATAAGGCGTCTTCAACTTGGTCGTTTCACCGGAGACACGAGCTTCCCACCATACACACGATCCTACCACCGGAGACATGGTCCTTTCACCATAGACACAATCCTTCCACCGTAGACACGATCCTTCCACCGGAGACACGGCCTCCCTCTTCGCCGTCGACCTCCAACTACCACTTTGAACACCTTTTTTGCAGGAACTTCATTGTCCATACGATATTGATTCGCTGTGCTACGTCCATGTCTTTAACCTTCGCTTTACTTATTCCCATCCGGGTGAGTAGCGACTGAAAAAAGGCCTAACTTTAAAGATTTATTTTGAGATTATGGAAAAGTTTAGCAGATATCTTTGCAGAGGGTTTATTGAACACATACTCGTACTGAAGTACGGGAAAAAATTTGTTATTGTAATTTTTATTCAAAATGGCGGGTTACCTGGGTGGCTGTATATATGTATGTATGTATATGGGTAATCGATGTATGTATATCTAAAAAATTTTTGGTAAGGCGCAGGTTAAACGGCTCATACAGCTCGTAGTTAAGACATTTTATTTACATTTATGAAAATTTGAAACTCCGGGTTTGAATCTCGGATTCAGTTCTGAAACTTTTTTTACCCTGATGAAGGTGAGACATTTAAAGTACAATACACATTCTCTTAGTACTTTTTTAAGCTTTTATAACAGCACTAAACATTATTGAGTTTGAAAATGTATTCTGCATATTATTTTCAAAGTTGATTATAAATAAATTGGCTCAACGTTTATAATTTAAATAAAAAAAGTTTGAACGAAATGCTTCGAACCTTACATCATATAATTATTTTATATTTAAAATTCGTGTAAAACACCCTAAATTAAATAATTTTCTATTGGAAAGTTAAGAAAACTAAAATTTTTTATATGCTTTTTAATCTTAAAATTCATGACATTTAACGCAAAAATGCAAAACATTTACATTGATTTTAGTTCTGTTGGATGTAACAGATAAAACAAAAAACCATTTAAATTAGTTTTTATGGGAATAACTTTTTGTGTTTTAATTATTTTTCTTTTTTAATTTAGAAACTCATATAAAATCTTTGATTTCCCTGATAGTGTAAAGGACCTTTTAGGAAATTGTAAAGGATTACATGATTTTATCCAACTGATTTTTTTCAACTTTAATTTCTGAAACATAGCTTTCTGAAATATTTGTTTACCTTAATCTGGTAGCGCCTAGCGTGACCATATGGCCACACTAAACATGCACTTTACAAATTTAATTTTTCAAATTTGCTACAAATTAAATAGCTCAAAAAGTGTTTTGGCAAAATTCGAAAAAATGAATTACGGCATATTCGGGTTAACACATTTTTTTAAATATCTGTTTTCATGGCCCGATTAAATCGAAATGAGTTTTGATTTGAATTATTCTTTGTATTTACACATCTGTCATCTTAAATTTGGCAACTGATATACAAATCTGTGATTTTTTGCAATATTGTGAATGCATTTTTAGAAACTTGTATAGGATTAGATGATTTTATGGCGCATTTTTCTACTTTGTTCGAACTTCTTTGAATTCTTGCTATGAAATACACTTTTATGAAATATTTGTTTACCTTAATAACATTTTTTGAATATCTGTTTCTATTGCTTCTGAAACTGAGTAAACCCACGATCCGCTTTTTATTCGTAAAGATCATCAAATTGAACCTTTGAAACACCCGTTCAAAATTCTAGAACTTTGGTACAAATCAGCGAAGTGAATGCATTGCAATATTTTAAATTCTCTTCAGTTTGGTTGACATACGTTTACTTGAAAGTGTATTGCTTTACTGCGTGAATTACATTCGTTCTCAGAGTCAGAGTTGGAAATCGCACTTGACCGAAAGTCATTCAAAATGATTGCGTAATGAATACCGTTACAACATATAGAACGAAATGCGAAACGCCCAATCAAGTTGATTAATCTGCGAGATGGCAGTGCTCGGAAGTGAACGTAAGCAAAACTCATGAAGCCAAAGGCTCCATGGGCCAACCAGAAGCGGCGCAATTAATTCACTCAAACAACATGTGCGGCCCAGTAGCGGAGAAAAGGAGGCTAAATTGAGGGAAACTAATGAAAAAAAGAAAAGTCAACTTGTCCACTGTAGCAAGGCGAGCGATAATCGACGGAAATGACAGCGGCAGATAGTTGCACGTGGGAGAATAAGAGAAGAAAGACCTCAGCGAGCTGAGGGCATAAAGCACACAGGGCAGGAATAAGAAGTTTAGCCAGACTTTAGTTCAAGTATTCAGGTTATTGCATAGGCAAATGAGAAATGCCAACAACGCGGACTGCAAGTAATTTCCTTCCGTTGGCTGCGCGTGCAGGCGTGAAGCGAACAACGGGCGGTGGTCACAGTGGTCAGTGGGCGACGTGACGTGGGTGCAGGGTGACAACTAACCTGAATAGTCTTGAAGAATAGTAATGAATATTACATACAATGTTCACAATAAAAGACTTATTTCACAATGTCACGAATTAAATACAAGTTCTGCCAAAATTGTTCTTTACAAAGATTTGCAAGTTGCTGCCACACAGAGTTGAAGCAAAAAATATACAGTATATATGTTCTACTCTTTTTGGTTGAAGGCTTTCATGTACAGTTTGAAATTAAAAAATCCAATTTTTTTTAAATCACCATAGTAGACCAGGCTTTAACACGGCTTCATCTCGTCTCATAAATAGAAAACAAAAATGTCAAATATTGTCAAAAAGTTTATCTATTGCATTAACCCAAATTGTACACTGATTTATTTTCAGTTTTTAAGTTATGTTGTTAGTTTTTAAGTTATTTTTAACGATTGCGGATTAAGTTATTTTCAACAATTTTACAACAATTTACTGGAAATTTCTTGTTAAAAAAATGTTCTTTGAAATCCCTGAAGTCTCAAACGATTGCGTTTTATTTATGGTTATGGTATTCTAGTCTAGGAATTCGAAAAATGGATTTTTTTTTTAATTTTCATATTTTAAATTTTAGACCTTTAAGAATAAGCCTCTAAGAGGATTTACGGAAATTCGAATTATTTTCGGAGTTATAGCTCATTTTGTCACGCAACACTCAGACTGCCCGAAATGAGACTGTAAACTTAAAACACATTTTTTTCGAAACTACTTTCTTCGATACGGTTGACATGATATCTCAAGTTCTAATGCATCGATTTACTTGAAATTTGTAATGGACTTTCTTAATGCTATCAAAATTGGCGTAGTGGTTTTTGTAATTTATTTTTTTTACTATTTTTAAAAAATTACCAAAGTTGAAAAAAGGAGGCAAAAAATTACATTTATTTTCAGAAAGACGCCATTTTGTGCAAAAATCGTTTTTTTTTCAAATCGGCTACGTCCAGTTAATTCTACATCTGTGTTTAATAGGTATTAACCTTATTTTTGTGTTTCAAATCACAAGGAGGATTGGTTTGGTTTGGTTTGGATTGGTTTCACGTCCACCAGGAGACACCTTTAGTCCCCACTTTGTCGGCCTCTACCGACTTCAATTTTGAATTATTTCAACTATTATACATTTTTATACTTTTCAAGTATCAATAAAAAACTGATAAAAACATGGATAGTAAAAATGATTACTGTTTTTTTATATTACGCCCGTAAAAACATCTCAAAATCGAGCCTCTAGACTAGAATACCCCTTTAATTGTTTTTAACATTATGCCAACTTTCTCTCTTGTTGTCATACAATACCGAAGAATTAAACCAGTAAACCAGTTAGAAGGTTTACTTTTAAAATTTCACTATGATTAAAGCATTTTATAGTGGGGGTTTTTCAAGATTTTTTTTGGCACTTGAATGTTAAAAATACACAATTTTTAGTAATGTTTAGATGTTTTGTAAGAGTTTTTTATTTTTGGAAAAAATTCTACAATTTCAACACATATTTGAAAAGTTGTAGTAATTTAAAATCACATGAGATCTCGTTTGCCTTAATGCAGGGTTCACATCAGGTTTTTTCTGATACTTGAAAGTGGAAAAATGTTGGTGATGCGTTAATGAATTTCAATTCAAACTTATCCACAATGTTAATAAATTTCATGGTCTTTCTAATGTAATAATGTGTCAGTTCATAGTTGAAATAAGTACTTTTGGTTGGTATTTTCTTAGAGAATGTCGAAACTGGACTTGAAAACTTTCAATTCTTAAAATTTTGAAGAGATTTGTGGAAGACTAAAGGATAGTTCAAACAGAGAAAAGATTTGCCGGCATTTTGGCAACAATTATAGAAGACGAACCAACAACAAGCTGTGCGAGCTGTTTAACCCTGCTTAGCCAAAGTTCGTCGTTTCGACTACCATTGTTGTAATACAGATCGATCTGATGATAAATAATAATAATAATAGGTAAATAAAATAAAATAAAAACCACGCATAAAAATTGTTTGTTTTCTGAACTTTAATAAAAAATATGATACTTAGTCTTTTCATTTTCAATCGCATTAAAAGTATTTTAACACCTACCGGCTTTTTAAAACTACGCTAGTCGAATCAACGAACATTGGCTTCATCGCATATTAATTATGGTTGGCTATGCAGGGTTAAAGACATGGACGTAGCACAGTCAATCAACATCCAGCGACTAAGCTGGCTTGGCCATGTCTGCCATATGGACAATGAAGCTCTGGCGAAAAAGGTATTCAAAGCGGTAGTTGGAGGTCGACAGTGAAGAGGGAGACCGTGTCTCCGGTAGAAGGATCATGTCTATGATGAAAAGATCATGTGGACAGATCGTGTCTGCGGTGGAAGGATCGTGTCTCCGGTGAAAGGACCAAGTTGAGGACGGCCTGTCATCTCTTGGTGTGACCAACTAAAGAAGGTGCAGAAAGCTGAGGCAGAGGTAAAAGGTTGTTATGGCCGAATTTTTTTAATTTTAACTTTATTATTTTGTAATATTCCAGTTTATAGATGGTCTGTTAAAATTAATTTTTTATTTGACTGAATTATAAATAAATAAATAAATAAATAAAGGTGGAAGATTAAAGGATATAATGTCTTAAACTTTGAACACGTTGGCTTTCACACGTTGTCTTTTAGACGAGAAAATTTCAGTCAAAGAGGTGTCTTTGATGAATGACGAAAATGTCGACTGAGGTTTTGTTAGAAAGATTCAAGCAGTGAAAGTTCTATGAGCTTTTTTTGGGGCCAATTAAAGAAGTCACTTACGAGGCGCCTGCTATGGAGTCTTTTGGTATGGGCAGAGAAATGAGAGCCAAAGTAGTAGTAGTAGTAAAGTCTCTTCTCTTTCAGAAAGTGACATTAGTGAAAATCCAAAGACATCTGTGCTGCCTTCTCTTCTCACGCTCCATTCATTCCAAATCGAATACGGTCGCACATTGTTGAAGCACAACTTTTTCCGGGTATTTAAATTTTTAGTGAATAACTCATTGGTTGGATGAAATCAATCGCTCATAATCACAAAACGGCTCATCCATATTTATGCATTTCAATTGAAACGAAACTATTTAGATTGAATAAATTTCACACCACTGTCACTGGCAGCGACTCGATTGATCCGCGTGGCTGTTTGGCCGAATTACCTGACCACTTCGAATTGAACAATGTGTGAGTTCACTTTTCTCGCCATAATTGCGCAACGTTCGGTTTTATGGTTTTTATTGAACCGTCGACCGTCGCCGACTACCGAAACTGCGCCCAGCATCCTCGGCGCAGCGGCGCATAGAAAATCCGCCATGGTTCAACCTCACTGGTACCCATTCATTTTGTTTTGTTGCTGCTTTAGGTTTTGTTGTTGGTGTTGCCTTTTTGGCAGCGTTCATAGACACTCCATTATTTTCAATTAATTTATTAGCTGCGGAAATTTCAATAATTCCCATCAACGCTTCGTGTCATCACTTCGTTAGCGTTTTTGCCAGTGCGCAGTTTGCGATTTGGCCTCTTTGTCAGTGTTGCTGACTTTTTAGCTGCAGGCATTGCTGTCTGTGTGAGTGTATGTGTGTTTGTGTGTGTGTGTGCGGCTAGTGCGCGCCAAATGCCAAACGAGTGGCGTTCACTCATAAAATTTCCCAAATACCACAAATTGTTTTAGCGTTGCACGCACACATATACATTTACAAACACACACACACACATTGACATTGCCGCGTCAACGATATTGCCAATAGTTGTCGTGCCAGCCGTGCGCTGTGCGTTCAAGTGGCGACCAATGTGTGGCCGACGCTGTGGGCGGGTGCGGCATCGTCGATTTTGAATGTTTTCGCTGCATATTTTTGACACTTGAATGTTGCTGTTGTTGTTGTTGTTGTTGTTGTTGCTGTTGCCTGGTAATGGTAAATAAATACGAATTCTGCGGAAATGCAGTTCGATGCAGGCGTGACATGTGCCGTGAGCGGCAGCGTGGTGGAGTGCAGGACATACATACACACACACACACACATGCAGATATACATGGACATACATATCATATATGGTATATATATAAGTGTGTATATATGTTTGATTTGTACTGCCACTGGTGCAATTTGTGTGCTTGTGCACACTGTTTTCAATCAAGCGGCTTGATTTTAATATGGTTTGTCAGCAGCTGATGCCATTAAAATGTGGCGGCTTGAATAGATGATTTGTGGCGTGTTGCAAGTATTGTTATAAATTTATGCCACTTGTGCGCATACTGACAAAGATTTAAATTTGATTTTTGTGCTGCTAATTGAAAACTAATTTGGCACCCGATGCGTGCGTTTAGTAAATGTTTTGGAGGTTAGAATGTTTGGCTGACAATGTTGAATTTGGAGCAAATTGTATGGTGGGTGCGTTTGATAGAATCTTGTAAAGAGCATTTTTTGTTTAAAATCAAATTCATGGATGCAAGGAGTTTAGTGTTTTAAGGTCAGGAATTAACATTCAGCGGCTACGCTGGCTTGGCCATGTCTGCCGTATGGACAATGAAGCTCCGGCGAAAAAGGTGTTCGATGCGATAGTTGGAGGTCGACGGCGAAGAAATAGGCCGTGTCTCCGGTGGAAGGATCGTGTCTCTGGTGGAAGGATTGTGTCTACGGTGGAAGGATCGTATCTCCGGTAGAAAGATCGTGTCTCCGGTAGAAGGATCGTGTCTCCGGTGGAAGGATCGTGTCTCCGGTGAAAGGACCAAGTTGAAGAACTGGAGAATTAGACGGAGACGGAGCTTTTGCGGCAGGCCGTAACCCGGTAACTGGTTGTTATGCCCAGTTAAGTAAGTAAAGTCACAGTCAAAGAACACTTCCTGTGTCTCTGCCTCGCGTTCGCTCGTATCGCTCGCGTTCGCTCGTTTGAGACGTTTGGCACTGATGTGCTAAGAAGCGACCACCTTGGCTCCTTGGCGCCCCAGGATCTATCAAGATTTCTTCGGAAGTCGGGTAGATTTAAAGCATATTAACAGGGAACAATAAGTCATAGTACAATGGACGTGTATAATTGTCTGAGTGCTGCGCTTGCTAGATCGTTCCGACAAGGGGGGGGGGAGGGGGGGCGGGGAAAGAAGTATTGTCAGGAAGGCATCTACTTGAACTTTGGTGTCTGTTGAAAGAAAATTTTTAAAAATATTAAACTCTTGGCTGCTAATTATAAACGCACACTTTTGGCCAACTGATTGCAAGATCCAAATTAATAACACATTGAAAATATCCTTGAACTCGTTGACGCAGCACACTGGCCAACACTGTCCGAACTTGCGGTCGGACAGTGGCAATGCGTTTGAAAATTTGTTAGCTATGCATTAATGTGCCTAATAATGTTCAAAGAAAATTATGCGAAAGTATAATCAAAACGCATAATGAAACTGCACAGGTACCGCAAATATTTTATGGGGATTCACTCTTCAACGGCAAAGGCTGCCACTTTTTGTTACCGCTTCGACAAACATTTGTGCCACAAATTTTCTGCGAGATGTTCATTAATTTGCTGCAAATGAGTGCCCACATTGAATTTAGTTGCATGCGATTTTTTAGTGCTTTAATTAAACTTAACCTTGAAGGTAATTGGGCATTGCGCTCAATTGGGCTGACACACAATAAAAGAGCGGCGGGCGCAAAGAAAGAGAGAAAAGATGTGTGGCGTCCGCATCCCAGGCGGGAGGCGCCCAGACTTGATTAAGAAACGCGCGACGCGTCGGCATTGTGGCGACACGTCAACAAAGCGTACGCCTGCAATAGACGAGCCGGCGCTCGGTGGTGACAGTTTGGTGTTGAGGCCAGGCGGCCGAAAAATTATTGCAGTGTGCGACCGCATTATGTGGGCCGCAGCGGTAGGCAATTCGAAGCAACAGAAAACCTGATCAAATTATGATCAAAAGCCTCAAAATTCAGTGCGTAAATATTGCAAGATGTGCACTGTTATTCGAATTTATGTCAGCACTTTAGGTTAATTTCTAATTCAGTTGCATGTAAATTGAGCTTCATAAATTCTTGTAAATTTCCACTGATTGCCAGATCTCCGCTAACATTTGATCATAAAAATCGTTCAACTCGTGCGCCGCCTTTGCCGCTCCTCGCAAGTTGCGTTGATATTTGAAAATAATTTTCGTAGTGCTTCGAATTCTGGCGAAATCCAAACAAAGTGCTGTACTTTTGCCTAATTCGCGGACAGACGCTTTGGCCGCGCGCCAAAGACGTGTGCGTTTTGTTGTATTTGTGTTTGTTGGTCAGGTGAGAAAATGCTGTGATCATGTGTAGCTGCTGTGCCATTGGCGCAATCCAAGCAAACAAACCGAAAGCCAAAAGGAAGTCTATGCAAAAATTAAGCGGCAGCAGCGCACAATGGAACAATCAACTATGAAGAGTGCATACAAATTTGAAGGAGTTGAGGATGAAGATGAAAGATGAAAAGTTGCAAGGGAAATAGTTGTTACAACTTAGAAAATTTTATTTTTATTCTTGGTGTCAGTGTTTTATCCGAGTTTTATATTTACACAGTACATGTCTTTGTTTTCGTTGTTTTTGTAAAGAAATAACAATAAATAATAACAACACATCTTTATTTAAATGTCATGTAATATTGAAAAAAACAAAGGCTTATAATTATAGCTTTAGAGGCCATTTGCCGGAAATTTTATTGCACACACATTTTATTGTGTGTTTTATATTATACTTAGATCTATTTGCTTTCTAAAAAAATTCTTGTTTCCCATGCCAGACCTCCCCTATTAAAGCTGGGCGAACATTGAAAAAAAAACTCATATATAACTTTTATTCTCAAATTTTTTAAAAATATTAAAAATAACCAGATTTGTATAAAACTGACACCGAATGATTGGAAAAATGTCAAACTAGTTTCGTATTATAAAAAAATGCTTTTATTTCGGTTAACCCATTTCGTACCTTTTAATTCGTTAACGAATCATAGAAATTAATAATGCTTGCAGTTTTTTGTTTTTACGATAAACTTGTGTAAAGTTTAATTTTAAGTTTATATTTTTTATATTAAACTTTCTTTGGCTTTCTAATAAAATATTTTCTTGCCTTGCCTTCCCTATTAAAGATGGGCGATAAAACAAAAAACTCATATATTGACTTTTTCCTTCAATTATTTAAAAATACTAAAAAAAAAACCCGATTTTTACCAAACTGGTAAAGAGTGATTGAAAAAATGCCACAAAAATTATGTATTTTACATAATAAAATTCGGTTGGATCTTTTTACCCATTTCGTACCTTTGATTCGTAAACGAATCATAGAAATTAGTCATGTTTGCAGTTTTTTTTTAATTCCGATAAACTTGTG
Organism: Melieria picta; assembly: GCA_964056695.1. Classification (NCBI taxonomy): domain Eukaryota; kingdom Metazoa; phylum Arthropoda; class Insecta; order Diptera; family Ulidiidae; genus Melieria; species Melieria picta. Next base: position 35,336,068 of record OZ057399.1, on the reverse strand, counting down.
TAATCTAAAGTTTATGTTTTTTATATATTACTTAGATATATTGGCTTCCTAATAAAATATTTATTTGCCATGCCACGTCTTCCCTATTAAAGATGGGCGAGCGTTGAAAAACTTCACATTTCGACAGCAACCTTACTTTTTTCGTAAATTTTTTTAAAAGTACTAAAAATAACTAGAATGGGACAAACACAAACACAATGATTGGAAGGACAAAATTAGTAATTTTGTATTACAATAAAATACGTTTAGATCTGTTCAGATGTGCCATAGAAAGGGCGCGAAAGTATTAAAAAAAATTAAATCTTATTCTGCGATTACGGACAAATGCCATCATTGATCTCGCTCAAACTCATTTTCCGTGCATTTTTTCATCTAATTTGCCCTCCTATTATATTTTTAAATAAAACCTTTCCAAAATATGGGTACGAAATGGGTTATTAGGATCATGTCTACCTTATGATGCCATAAAAATATTACCTTTATCAGCATAAATTAGCTTTGGACGCAAGTTTGAAGTTAATGGGCTCAATAAATCATGTTTCTCTAACACTTTGTTGACCCCGGCAGATTTTAATGAAAAAGAATTAGAAATTCTCTTAACCCATCGTTGACCTCGTCAAATTAAGGTTTTCAAAAAAAATTAGATCACGTATGGGTTTAATTATCATTTGGAGCACTTACACCAAATTTGAAGTTAAAAAACCCATTAAATCATGTTTCTCCATACAAACATTTAACCCATCCTTGACCTCGTCAGATTAGGATTTTCAAAAAAATTAGAAACATCTGTTGAATTATTTCTCGTTTGAAGTGCTTTCACCATATTTGAAGTCAATAGACCCATTAAATAATGTTTAAATAATGTTAGCCCGTCGTTGACCCATCAGATTTTGATTTTCGAAAAAATGAAAGACACTTGTCGAATAATTTCTCGATTGAAGCGCTTTTACTTTTGTTTACCTCTTTAGATTTCGGTTTAATAAAATGAAAAACTCGTGTCGAATTATTTTTGATTTCAAGTGTTTTCCCCCCAATTTTAAAGGCTTATCAGTTCATTTTTCGTAGTCTTCACGTATACGAACCCTACTCATTGTTGACCCCGTTAAATTTTGATTATTGAAAAATTGAAAAAAAACGTGTCAAGTTATTTTTAACTTGGAGTATTTTCACTAAGTTTGAAATCAATAGTCCTCACGTTTCTTAATACAACACCTTAACCCATATTTTGCCCCTTTAGACCCCGAATTCCAAAAAATTCCATCTTAGTGGACGTTTATTTTGCAAAGTGAACATGTAGTTCTAATTTCATGTTTATAACTTCAGCGGTTTTGGATGGGGCGATGATGAATCTGTCAGTCAATAAGTCGTTAAGTAGAACAAACAATTATTTGTATATAGATTTTTCATCACTATCGACCCACCGTACAGCGACGCAAGTGGTACTTCAACCAAAAAAAAATATATACTAGAAGAAGTAAAAGCAGACGCAGATCTCGTAACTTACAAAAATTTATGGGCCACATTCGTTGGATGTGAAGCAGCCAACTCGGCCAACTCGGCCACCCGGCCATTCGACCAGCAGGTCTCAGAGCTGCAAAGCGTGCGGCTGGCAAATGTTTGGAAAATTTGCCGCAATATTATTGTTATTGTTATTTTTGTTGGCATGCATTTGTTTATGCTTTTCGCCGGTTGCAGACTGCTCTGCTAAAGTTGGTCAAAAGTATTTTTATTTACTTTTGAGTTCATTTGGCGCACAGCAGCTGCGCCGATCGATAGTCTAACCAATATTTTTATTATTTGTTTTTTTAGCTGACTTTTTCCAATGAGGCCACGGATTCGTATACTAGTACTTTGATTATTTTTCAGGCCAATTAATGTAATTAAAATTTTCATCTTTCAATTTAGCTTTGAGTTCAGTAATGTTTCACAATGTCTGTCCGTTCAATGTGGAGGAATTTTTAGAAAACTAAAGCAAAAAATAAAAATTGTATCGAAAAAATAAGATCACATAAAACAGTCGCCTTCAAGCGGCATTCGATTCGATTGTTGATTATGTTGATTTTACGATGGATAATTCGACAAACAAATCGATTTAACGGTTTCGCATTTAAATTAGGAAACTGCGCGCCGCAACGATGGACATGGATTAATTTGCCGGAAACTATGTTTGGAGTGTAAACACGTTGCCGTCGTATTACTTTATATGTGAGTGAGAAATGTGTGCGTGCAAGTCGGCCAATATTTGTGTACAATATATATTCGTCTGATCTGTATTTGACGATCTTGTTTACGGGAAACGCTCAGTCGGCGCATCATTCATTAATAGTTCACTCGTAACTCGCGCAATGGGTTTGTATTGAAAAGTTTTCAACGCTGAAATCTATTTAGAAAAGTTCTTAAACGTAACGAAGAGCTTCAGCAACAACATGTTGGTTTATTTTTGTAATAGTTTTGTTGTTTAAATTATTAAATGCGTTCGAATAATGACGATAATCATATTTGTTTTACAATTTTTACCTTGACAGACTGTTTCCTTGTTTAAAGCTCACATAATTTGAGGTACTTTGGTTTTCTTTTCATAAAAAATCCTCTCGTGGATTAATGGTTTGTATGTTGAAAGAGATATTGGAGGATTGTGAGTTTAAATCCTGGTTCTACTAATATCGAGTACAAGTAAAGAAAAACTTTCTATTAGGTTGGGGTTTCAGTCTTCTTATGAAAGAGAGAGAGAAGCATAAAGAGATGATTATGATTGCCTTTTTAGTCAATAAACAATCGAAATATTCAGCTTAGGCTCTTTAAAAACTATAGGTATAGGTAAACTATGTATGAAGCCGCAAATGGAAAATGGATGGCTATGCAAAATTTGAGCTTAGTGCTTCTAAGGATTGTGATACCAGCTCCTAGCTGGCAGTCAGTCTGGGAGATAAGGCCACAGTCGTCCAGGCTGAGGTCTTTGCCATAAATGAGTATGTCAGAAATTTACTGAATCTTAATGTCAGAAGAAAGAGGATAATCATAATGTCCGACAGTCGGATTGCAATGAAGGCTTTGAGCTCGACGACATTTGACTCCAAACTAGTCTGGAAGACAGCAAATGTTCTCCAAGACATTTCAAAGGATCACTCGGTTGATAATACACTGGGTCCCGGAGCACTGCGGGCACGATGGTAATGAGGAGGCGGACAGATTGGCAAAGGAGGGGGCCGCAAGGCGACCCTATGTACCTGAACCGATCAGTTCGAGGTGTCAGCAAAGCTCCTGTGTGAAGCAGGAAATTACAAATCGGGCTAACCCTAAATGGTCCAACACGGTGGGACAGCGCTGTTCCAAGCTATTCTTTCCGGCTTATTCGGTAGGCAAATCCAAGTACCTTCTGGACCTAAGCAGAAAAGAGCTTAAGTTCATGACAGGAATCCTGCTAAATAAGCATAGAACGCGTCTGGGAATTACAGATAGCGAACTCTGTAAATTCTGCATGGAAGATGAAGAAACATCCGTGCACATCATAACTGAATGTCCCGCACTTTTAAGGTATCATGGCACGTTAGAAAGGGGAATTTTTAATGATTTACAAAATTATTTATTTTTCAGCTTCTTTATTATCAATCTTTTTGAAAATTTTTTTGTTTTAGCATATTGTCTCTTATATAGGTGGAGCTGAAGTCGCGTAGAAAAAAAAACACATCCTCCATTGCGGGCACTTAATCTCCGGATTGGGTCGACCGATTTTAAAACAAATTTTTTATTTCTTTTTATTAACTTATTTTTTACAAGAATCCACCACAACATTGAAGAAAATTTTTAATTTAAAGTACTTTTTCTGGGAAAAAAGGTGAAAAACGCAGTCAATTTTTGACACTTTTTTTTCAAAAAGCTCCTATCCTTTTATTTTTAGCGTTTTTCTTATTTTTCTGGTGAATTCCTATGTCCGAAAGCTTAATAACTATGAATATTTTTTGGGTTTTTGTTTCAGATTAGCCAATCCGGAGATTAAGTGTCCGTAATGGAGGTTGTTTTTTTCCTACGCGACTTCAGCTCCACCTATATAAGAGACAATACCATATATTAAAAAAATCTTCAATTCCTGTTCCTTAAACCTTCAATATATTGTAAAAAAATTTTCAAAAAGATTGATAATAAAGGAGCTGAAAAATAAATAATTTTGTAAGTCATTAAAAATTCCCCTTTCTAACGTGCTATGATACCTTAAACGCAAGAAAACGTTTATTGGGAAGTGAACTGATTCGGACTAAAGAACTGTCTGGAATCGATCTGGTAAAAATCAAGGAGTCCCTGGACAGTATTGGGAGAGATGAACTCCTCCAATAAGGAATTGGACACAATAGTTCTGGATTGGATGCAGTGCCTCGGACAGCTGGTGCTCGACTGGCATATTTAATCTAATCTAAGGGTTGTGGTGCCACTTAGATAACACAAACCGGGGAAAAAATAGAATTTGAAATTTTTTTTGAGATTTTTTTTTATGGTTGTTTGGCTGAGTGGTTGCTACCACAGCTAGGCAGCACAATTAGCATTTAAAGTGCCGTTTTGGTGGCACATTCGCGTCTTGTGTTGGTATTTTATATCCATTTTGCAAGATCCAGGAGTTTGATGATCTCCAGAGTTGAAATGGTCCTGAGCTCTTTTGGGAAGGGAGACCCGCACAGCCCAGGCATTCATTCCGAAAGTGGGAGAGTGTTTTCCTCTGGTCTTCCTTCCCAAAACTGCAACTATGATTGTTTTGGTGCCATATCCTCATTTTGTGCTGGTATTGGTTGGTATTTTAATACACTTTGTGAGATGCAGAAAGTGCAGAAGCTTTCTGATTTCCATAGTTGAAGTGGTTTTGACGTCTTCCGGGAAGGGAGTCCCGAGCGAGTGTAGGCTGCTCCTTGCTGAACCCGGGCATTCATACCGAAAATGGGTGAGTATTTCGCTCTACCATAGCTGCATTAATGTTTGTTGAATTGTTTTTGATGGAGTATGGAAGGAGATTATATCCAGAAATGAATCACTGTTCATTAACACAATAAATTTATTTCCAATTATTCAAAATTGATAAGTAAGCAATGAGAATTACGTGAAGACTAAACAAAATTAATTAATTTATTGATTTACTAACCAAACTGATTAGTTATTCAAAATTATTAATTAATAATTTAATTTTCTTTAAACGGGAGCGTCTTGAGATAAAAATATCATATTCTAATCTATTAGTTCTTTCATCGTCGTCGCTTCTGCTCGTCATAAATTGTGATAACTTGTAAAATTAACAGAAAAGCAAGGAATTTATAGGCACATCTAGTCACTTTATTTAAAAACGATCGCTCAGTTCATAACTCGTCGATTTTTGGAACACATTCTACAAGTTACTATTAAGGAAATAAGGAAAGTTTTTGATGGTTTAATTTTGCGTATATTTTTTAAATATCTGGTGTGCAGCTTTTCTTTGTAGGTTCACTCTAAGCATTAAAATCAAAATGAGTTTATTTTTAATAATACTAAAAATAGAAAATAATACATCTAAACAGTAATGAAATGTTCCTTTACAACAGACATGACGGCGATTTGTCAATTCGTTCTTACCGCACCTCGTGTACGGACCCTACTTTGCTTGCAGTGCGCATGACCAGTGTTTCTCACACCCCCTAATGTACAAATACATAGATAAGTACATGCACGCGCACATGTGTGGGTGTGTTTGAGTGTTTGTCAGCAAGCCACGTGCAACAGCGGCCTCATGTTGCCACACGTTTCTTCAGGACATGCATACAAAAAAATAAAATTACATGTTTTATCATAAAATGTGCAAAATATTTAGCAAACAAACAGAAATATGTATATTAAAAAAAGAATAAAGTTCCTTAAATTTCCACAGACTTGTTTAACGCAACGTTGCACCATTCACAGGCCAAATGTTTATAAGCAAATGTTGCCAGAAATGAGATCCACTTGCAGCCGATGTTTCCGTTGGGCTTTGCAGAAGGCGCCTGCAATGTTTACATTTTATTTCCCGCCAATTGCAAACGGAGTCAACACGCACACTGGCGCAGCGCTGCGCAGGTAAACATTAGCAGCCACCACCGAGCCGTAAAGCAAATAAACCGACGGCGGCCAAAAGTGGCTGGTGAAAAAACTCGACATTTGTTTACACACACACACACACACAAAGTGGCAGCAACAACAGCGCCAGCCACGTTAACAGTCGCGTTAACAGCTGACGCCAACGGCTAACAGTTGCGCTCAACATTTGTTTATTTGCCGGCTAAAAGACGAGGCCGCCGGCGCGATGTGGACCGAATGCGCCAGCGACCGCGAACGACACGTGCCGAAGTGCCGGCCGCCATCGTCGCTGGTGCCCGCGCCCAGTCGACCAGCCGCACATCCTCGCTTGTACTGCGCGCGGTTGAGGCTGGTCTCGCTCGCTGGGTCTGGCGGCCAGCGGCAAAAGTCGACACATTCAGTTGGCAACGACTTTTGCAACCATTTGGACGTGTTTCCGTTACGAGCTGCTGACAGCTTTGGGCACTTTACGCGCCACCGTGCGAAGTTGAACGTTTCGGTGTGGCCGCCTGGGCAAACGCAAAATTGCGCGAGAGCCGTTAAATTTGAATTCAAATTGCGGACCGGAAGTGACGAATTCGTTTGGCTAAACGGTGCGCCGATGTTTGGGAATGCACCATTCCAAGTACACATTTGATTTGAATTGTGAATAAAACTGCATGAAGTGCATTTGGGAGAGTTGCCAATGAATTAATGAATTTGTTCGCGGCGAGTTAAGAAAAAAAGAGTTCAACGATCGTTGGGTTTCCGCGCCGAGTGCGTCCTTTGTATGTGTGAAATTCTTGAGTGCACAGAAATCGATCAAAGTGTTGAAATTAGTGTTATAAAACTTGATCTTTAATTTGTGAGCGGAATTGCAAAACATTCTTGGAAAACCTAAGACAACAGACACTAAGGTAAGATTGACGAAAGTGTTAAGGAAGTAAACAAATTTGGGCCAGCTGGGTTTTGACATAATGAAAACATAAGAACTACAAGCGATGTCGCTTAGTTTTATTACGAAAAAAATTGGACAAAAAAAATTGTACAATCTTGAAACCAAATCTAGTGCATGTTGAAGTTTAAAGTCAATTTAACCTTAAAATCGGCTTTGGTATGTTGGAAGTCTAACTTTGTTGATTTATAGCGCCCCAAGGCGAAGCCCACTTGAGCCATGAAAGTCCATTTGTGATACCATAAACAGCTGAGCCTAAGACCGCTTACTCATTGAACCACTTTGAGCTCCTCACGAAGCCTAGTAGACTGCAAGTAGTCCTGTTGGTTTGATCCTCCAAATTGTCGAAGAAGAAGTTGCCCAGTAAATTTTTCCCTCTTTCGGATAAAACAGGTTGACTTATATAATAATCCATTCTAAGGTTAATTCAATCATTGAAATACACTTTTGACAGACCGCGGAAAAGAAAATCTAAAAATTCGTTAAAAAATTACATTGAAAAATTCAGTATTACCTAATTCTTCTAATTGTGGCTCTGGGAAGTGAAATATCTGTTTCTTTATTTTATTTATTTATTTATTTACTACTATTTATTATTATTTATTATTATTTATTATTTTTTATTATTATTTCTTTAAACTAGGAAATGACTTGGTCCCTTTGAGAAAATGACAATCCATGAATATATTTTTAATAGATTTTTTGCTGTGCATGGATCTGAATGCAAATCTTTTTTATCTACTTTCATTTTGTAATTACAGTCGTGTCTGGGTATAGTGAACACCCAAATTTTGACATCGAGCCTCTAAATATAGAAAAACGAGTATATAAACGAGTTTTTGAACAAAAATGTTAAACTTGATATAGTGAACAACCTCAATATAGTGAACAGGCCTTGCCTTCACTATATCCAGACACGACTGTAATATTTATTTTTAGATATACACCACGTTATGAGTTTTTGAAGTCTCCAAGGGTTTTATAACCAAAGGCAAATTAAACTGAAAATCTTACGCAACAGCAAAAAATAAAAAGCAACACTTGTCAGTTTTTTGTTTGTTTAAGAAACCATAAATAGAACTTTTCGCAATCAGCAATATAGTGCAGCTATTTGCTTATGTTCTACTATAAAAATATATATGTTTATGTATAAAAAGTTTAAAGTACAAAATTAAAACGAAAAAACGATCAAACAAGTGTTAGACATATGTAAAAAGGATATCATGAATTACACAAGTGACTGATTTGATTCAAGTTTGGAGGTTTGGTGAAATTAATGTTTTACAAACTTTCTGTGTATCCTATCTTTCAAAAAAGTTCAAAATATTTTTTAGTAGTTCTAACTTTTACAACAAATAAAAAAAATTTAAGTAACTAACTTAATTTAACCACTGAACTTTTAAGTGACTGATTTGATTCAGGTTTGTGGTTTTGTAAAACCTATGTTTCATATGTTTTCTATTGATCCCATCTTCCAGAGTATTTTTGTAGTCATTACTTTCAATATTAAAAATGGTTTTACAAAAAGCTACAAAATGATTTTAACTTGTTTCTTCTAACTTTTATTAACAAGAAATATTTTAGTGAATTAGTTTATGTTTTGTTTAATCACAACGAAAGCGAAGAATCATTTAAGCTGCACCATTACTTCAGGATTGTCCTGCCGCTTCTTTCAAAGGTATTAGTAGAACCTTAACATTGCAATTTTGCTTAGGTTAGGCTAGGTTAGGTTAGGTTAGGTAAGACAGGCAGCTTGATAGTTTCTCGGCAAGTATACTCGGAGGCTTCAAGAGGCCCATTGTGATGTCCGAAGAGAAGCAATTTTGCTTAAAAGTGTCTGGAAGTTTCAGAAGTTTCATATCAATGAGACCTCCGAATAAATTCATTTCAAATTGCTGCAAAATTATTCATAAAGTTGCTTCAATATTTCATACAGTGCTTAGTTTTGTAAAAGTATAATTGCAGGCCTGAACTTTTACATCGATTTTGTTGCTCCATCAAGCTTCCAAATATTGGAAAATTCTTTAAATTTTTGGTACTTAAGAGTTGGATATGGTTCACAATTTATAGAATTCATGTTATTTGATATTTCAATGTACGAGTAACTTAGTAAATGAATAAATTTGTGTTTCTCTTTTTAATTTAGATTATTTAGAGTTAGATTCCTATACAGAAATAGTTTTTCTATTTTTCTTTATATAGTGGATTTTGTAGAATCAGATTTTTCTTTATCAGATCTTCTCTACATTGATGCTACCAATGCTAATAAATTAATTTATACTACAGTATTTTCTGGATATAAACACCATCAGCTTTAGATTAAATTAGCGCAGAATCACCCAAAGGTGGGGCTGGCCAGATCTACTTGAAGTAATTGCGAGCTCGGATATTTTCTAGTCAAGGGGGCCGGCAATAGTAGGGGTTCAATGGACAGCAAAGTCTACGCGCCTGTGTCCATGGACATTCCCAACAATTTATAAGATTATGACACAGTTGAAGGGAACTTTTACCTGTCCGAGATGAGTCGTTGTGACAACGTTAAGAACATTGACTAAAGCAAACAAAGCGGTTACAAATGTGTTCCAAGAAAATGTACTCTATTTCTATCCATCATGGATGAGAAGTATGAAGTGAAGGATGAAATTAATTGAAGTATGAAGTGTTGGATGAAAAATATTAGTTGCCTTCCTGAGTTATACCCATGACAAATATCTGCAAGATATATGCTGATAAATAGTACAGAAATGCTTGTAACCGTTTTTGTTTAACTTTTGTTCGAAGGCAACTGGATATTTGTACTACGATCGGGAATAGAATTTTTCAGTTTACTATAAAAATAAAACTACTATAAAACTTACTATAAAAATTAAATTGAACATACTTTAAGCCTAAAGCTTTGTCAATTAACACTCACTGAATAAACTTTAAAAATAAAAAAAACAAACGAATGTTTAGAATGTTTTCAAAATTCATCATCTCATAGTACAACAACTATATGTCTGTCTCTTTTTTGTTAATTGTTTGTAGTACTTGGAGCTTTCATTGTAACCATTCTCCATGGCACAAAAATCTTATATCTATCATGGGTATAAAAACCACAAAAATAGTTGTTTGAACAGACTGAAAATCAGGTATTGAGGAATAATTGTTTGAAGAGACTGAAAATCAGGTATTGAGGAATCATGGAATATTTATTGCTTCTTTTTTTTGTTGTTAAGCGAGGACTCGATGGATTCTAAAGTGTTGCTTTTTAAAAAGCCTTTATGACCGGTAGACCCATACCTATCTTTAAGCAACACTACCTATCCAAAACCTATATTTTTCGCAATTTTTTTTTAAGTATGTCTGAACCCTTTCGGGACGGAGTTTAATTTTGAAATCCAAAATACTCTCAGTGGAAATATTCTCATGCCATGAATGTTGGGGTTAGAAAATTATATTGGATGCTCACAAATTCTGAAATCATCCTTTTATGCGGGAACACCGAAATCTAAAAAATATTTTGCGTGGGTCGTAAGATTTGAGTAATTGTTTTGAGGGGCATTAAAAACTTGCTGGGACGTGTTATCCCAGTTGTCCCGAAAGGGTCAAACTTCCTATTATATTAGGTACCTATTATATTTATAAATTGTTAAAACAATTTTCAAAGTAAATCCCAGAATTTGTTTCCAAGTCAAAGATTCAGTAGTTGTGGAATTAAATCAAAAGTGAAGAGGGTCTAATTGACCCAGAGTGTTCTGGATGATTGAAAAAATTGGTGTGTTCTCCGAAGGTTAATCGAGTTCTCAAAAATCAAGGGATTTAAAGATACTTGACGCTAGTTTTGATAAGGTTTTGACAAAAAACAAACTGCATTTTTTTCATACAATTTGGTTATCACTGAAAACATCACTAAAAACATTTATACCTGTAAAAAATTGTTGTTACTTTAGAAAGTTGAAAGTCCAAATGTTTTGATGTTTATTTATAAGCTGCGAACTTGTGACATATTTATTGGAATAATTTGTATGTAACCCATTCAAAAGTGATCCAATTTTAAGGGGCGTAAAAGCATCTTATTTCTGAATACGTGGTGCAGATTGTAAGCTTCTCATGTACCCTTTCCGAGACTAGTCGTTTTACCCTCTCCCTCAAGGACTTTTTTCAACCATTGCTCTCACTGTTGCCTTCTCTCCTGAACACTTCCCAACCAAATTAACAACAAAAAATGTAATACGAATTAAGCGTAAAATGAGCCGTAAGCAATAAAATAAATAAAATAAATAATAATAATAATAATTGACTGGCACGACAGCCCGCTTACGCGAGACTAAGGCCTAGCTTCCCGCAACCACCCGTGTTGTGCGTGTGAATTTGTACGCGGGTGGAAGGGACCTACAGTTTTATGCCGGTTCCGAACGGCAGGTTGGGAGCTCTTTCATAAGCAATTTTTACTCTCAGAGGTTTGTCATTTCCAGCTGAGAGAACAGCCACCGAAAGAGAAAACGAGTTTTCCCGTTATTTTTTTTAGGTGTTATTACAGGCAGTATTTGAACCTGGGTCGCTCCCTTCGACTCGCGGTCCAACGCACTAACCAACTGAGCCACGGCGGCTGCGGCTAAAATAAATAAAATAAATAAATAAATAAACCATTTTTCCCTCTTGGCAACTCACGACTATAAACTTGCAAATGATTGAAATTTTCACTCCGCTGTAAATGAAGTCTTTCGATTTTTCAAGTGCGCTCCATATAAGCAGGAAACACTGTATTTGCACTTCAAACACTTACAATTTGTTTTTCCTTCCAATTATTATCCCATTTCTTGTGTATTTATAAGCAAAATAAGTGTTGCATACTTCTAGTGTTTACAAAAACATAAACATAAATTGCAAAACTTTGAATGCCGATTTTTTACACAAAACACAACGAGTTGCAGCTAAATTTAGCGATGGTCCAATTTGGCAATGTGTTGAAAATCAAAGAAATGTTTTTCAATGCAATGCAATAAAATTAAAACAAGCGAAGCAGCCCAGACTTGAGCAATGAACGCATAAAGGTAAATAAATAAAATTAAGAGCGTTAAACATTTGTCTTGCGTAGTGGCAAAAGCAACAAATAGTCAAAGGCGAAGCCAAACAACATCACAACTACTTTAAAAACTCAACTGACCAACTAAATGTAATGAAATAAATTGGAAAAAACTGGAGCTGCTGTCTGAAATGTGGAAAAAAAAAAAGTGTCTATAAACTACAACGATTTCTGGCCGGCAGGTTGAGCGGGAACTGAAATCAGTTGCCGTTGGCCAATAGAAATGTTAATTGTTAAAATGTTCAAATAAATATTCGAGTTGATTTGCGCGCCGCTTTGTCACGTCACTTTCAGCATGGCGGCAAAAAAAGCGCGTGAACAGTGTAAAACTCGTAAATTTGACAGCAATAGCAAAAAACTGACCATGTATGCCATATGGTGATAATAAATTTGTATAATGAATATTGCATAACAACCTTAATGAATAAAAAAATAGTGTAGGAATCAATAATAAAATTAAATTCATGTATGAAAAATTGAAAAAATGAGCTGTTGCTATGTTAAGTTAAAAATAGTTTCGATATAAAAGTGAAAGTGTTGCATTTGACGAATCAATATTTTTGTTATATACAGGGAAAGGATTTTGAGGACCTAAAAACCTATAAAAAAGGCAAAATAAAATAGCAAAAAAGGCACGGAAAGGCACTAAAAACTGCCAATAAGGCAGAAAAAGGCACTAAAAACTGCCTAAAATCGCAAAACAGGGCATTAAAAACTGTAAAAAAGGCAAAAACAGGCATTTAAAAATAAGAAAAAAATACTAGAAAATCTAAAAAAAGGGAAACGGTATGTATTTTTTAATAATTTTATTTCATCTGACGTATGCAACATACAATATTTATACCTCGTTTTTTGTAAAAGAAAAGGAACATCAAGGTTTTCAAAGATAGTTTAAAAACTAAAACTAAGATATTTTAATTGAAATGTAGGCACATATTTTAAATTCATATTTTAATTTCTCATATAAAAGCATAAAAGCCGTACTTGTATCACAAAAAAATAAATACAATTTTTGCGCTAACCGAACTTTTTAATTTTTGGCATGTTTTTTCTTTAAATTTTTCACAGCACAACAAAAAATAACGGCTTAAGAATGATCAAATCAATGTAAAACATCGATAAGTTAACGAAATTGCAATGTTGCCACTTAATTTTTTTTAGTTTCAAGGTATTTTTGCGAAACAAAAGGGGGAAAATATTAAAAACGAAAGAAAAATAAAAAGGCCCTCGACAAATCTTGAAAAAGGCATTTTGTGGCATTTATAGGTAAAATAGGCACTAAAAAAGCATTTATGGGTGAAAAAGGCAAACTGCCTTTTTAAGGCAAAAAAATGCAAAATAAAAGTGATATATTTCTAATCAGGAGGACCTAATTCGTGCTCATTTTCAATCAGAAATGCTCTATCTAGCAGCAAACAAAAAGGCAATTTCCACAAAATTCTTTCCCTGGTTATATATTTTGGACAAAGTGGGGAATATATTTGATGTGAGTGAGAGAGAGAGGGAGAGTTGATGCGTTTGTTCGAGTTTTTTTTTAAATGCAGTTTAAAGATGGCGGCTTAATGCCCCTTACTGAAACGTTTAAAACATCATATCTTTTGACTCAAATGACATAAAGGAATAATTTTCACGTCAAATGAAAGCTAATGATATGAAGTCGATGACACAATATCCTTTTTTGAAAAATTTTATGAAAAAGGATGTGAAGGACATCAACTAAATTTGTATCCTTGAATATCCTGGAAACCGTGAGAGCTAAATTTATATAAAGGACTTTTGGCAAAAAAGCATTCAATCATCTATATTGCTTATAAATTTCATGTAAGTCACTTTGATAGTTAAGACTCTACAACGATTAAAAAAATGTGCTTTGCTACATTCGATGTTTTTAGCAAGCAGCTACGAGATATTCTGTACATAAATGCATGAAAGTAGCAAAGTATAATTTTTGAAACGCTGTAGTGGCTGAACAGTGAAAGTGATTGAAATGAAATTAATATGCAGTATAGATTTTTGAATGCTATTTTACCAGAAGTCACTTATATAAATTTAGCTCTCACGGTTTTCAGGATATTCAAGGATACAAATTTAGTTGAGGTCCTTCATATCCTTTTTCATTAAATTAAAAAAAAAGGATATGGTTTCTGCGGCTTCATATCATTAGCTCTCATTTGACGTAAAAATTATTCCTTTACGACATTTGAGTCAAAAGATATGATGTTTTAAAAGTTTCAGTAAGGGGCATTAAGCCGCCATCTTTAAACTGCATTTACAAAAAAACTCGAACCTCCCGGGAAAAATCCCTTGACACTTTTTCATCTACTGAGGTCCTCTATCGAATGAGACGGGTTTGACCTTTTCCCTTTTTTCAGTGTTGCACTGTGTTATTCAAGTGAACCAGTGAGAATGAAGGCCTCTTTTTTGTATGACAAAAAGAGAGAAATTTGAAAAATGTTTTGTAATTTACTCGTATGTCTAATGCTCAAAAAAATTGCCCTGAATAAGACACAATAGTTTCAAACTCGGTGGGGTTTAAAAAAAAACATCTAACATGACAATTAATTAATAGCTAGTTTAGTTTGGGGTGTTCAAACCCACAAAACATCGATTTGTTAAAAACATTTTGAGTAGGTAATATGGTTTCAATTGGTTTTGAGCCTAAAAGTTGTGTCAGGATCCTAACCCCACAATGAAATTTTTGTTTATGCCACTGTCTGCCACTACTTACTAAATACAAAAGAGTGACAAAGTACTCAAAGTAATTCAAAAATTGCATTCTTATCACAATCTTCTTTAACTGAAAAAGTATTTAATAATCTTTTTTATGTCAATTACTTTAGTTATGCAGAATCAGTCGTTTATTGAAAATTTTTGAGATGTGACTTGTTTGTATTTAAAGTGCGATTTGGTTTCATTCGATGCTGAAAGCATTTCTCTGTATACATAGTTTCAATATTAAATACTATACACATAAACTTTTCGATTCAATATTTCAGTCACGTTTCGCTAATTGACCTGTCGATTGATCTACTTATTTATATCGATTTGACATAAATAATCGTATTTGCCAACATTAGAACAGCAACATATTTCAAATTTTTTGATTATTATTTTTGTAATTTAACAAATAGTGCACTGAAAATTGCGTTTCACAAAAAAATGCCAGCACTTTCCCTGTTAAATTTATTAATTTTGCTTATAAGTACGCACACACACAAATATAGACCTGTGCGTGCGTGTGTCCTATGTGTAAAACAACAAATAATAACAAATAGTAACAAATGGTGTTGATAATAATAATAATGAGAATTATTTAAAAATGCCAATCCTTTGTTGAGGCAACAAACGAAAGCCAAATAAATAAATTGTACGCGAAATGAAAACATTTGCTGGCGATTTTTCACATTTGCCATTACAGCGAATTGTTGGTTGAGTTGCTCGTGCGGCTGATTTATGTTGAAGTGAATGAATATAAATAACACGACAACAAATAACGAGTGCGAATGTCCTTTATGGCAATGCAGATAATGAGACACACACAGACACACACACACACACACCACACTCACACCGCAGAGAAGAAGAATGTTAATGCTAAATATAATTATAAATTAATTAAAGATAATGCACAGATATGTGTTAAACAATAACAACAACAACAATTCGTCTCGTCGTTGCCAGCAACAATGCGCCAGCAAAATTCATGTTGATGGCACACAAAGTTGTCGCTGCCGAAATATGTCGACGAAAACTTTTCTCACATGATTGTGGTTGTTGTTGTTGTAGTTTATATTTTTGTACTTTTTGTTTTTCGTGCATTTCATCTTTGCTCGCGAAAATTGAAATTGAGTGATGGATTGGCTTTTATGACTAATTAACGCAAACGGATGTTGTCTTTGTCGATTTGATGCCAAAACTTTAGCGGAAACATGAAAAATGTTCGAGTAGTTGCGACTGTGACAGAAATCAGTTCGCGCCACTGCGGAGTGTGTGGCGGATGTTCGACTGTTCGCGCTGTCAATGCAAATAATCGCGACCGCCAATCAAGGTTAGGCAATTGGCCCACTGTGCCGCCCACCGCATTAGGTGGCATCCGTTGCGATTTGGCTGGCACTTCCGCAGTCAGCTGTTTGTTTTGATGTTATCTGCGCGACAGACGGCAGAACGGGTGCGACCGCCGCTTGCATGTTTAACACAATAATTGACAAAACAAATTATGACATAGGACAACAACAACAAACAAAATTAAATAAAAAAAATAAATGAATATTCCACAAACTTTTAGCTACGACACGCAACGCATTCCACTTTTCCTCACCCGCTGCCCGCTGCATCGAGCACGTGGAAAGTTGCAGCCCCTCTGCGCACACATTTTTATGGCCAAATTTATGCTCATTCAATGTGCCGCAACAACAACAAACAGACAAGCCGAAAACCACAAACCGAGAGATAAATCGCCTACCAGCCGAAATGTCGACTTGCCAGCAACTGCAACTTGTTGTAACAACTGTCGATATGTTTTACACGCCGCTAAGCACTTAATTTTATTACCAGCGGCACAGTGGCGCGACACGGCGCAAATGTGTAACAAAAGTTCGGTGTCAAAAGCAAAAAAGATTGGCTACAATTTTAAATAAATACGAGTACGAAACTAAAATACGACTAATGGCCCAAACACATTAAAGACGGCAGCGACAGGGCCACACAGGGCTTCAGGGCTCCTCTTGGTAGGACGCTCTCGGAACTTAATCGTATTCCATACTTAGATCTCTCTCTTTCAAGATTTATAGTCTTAAGAAATATTGTTGAATTTTTTTAATTTTAACATTATTATTTTGTAATATTACAGTTTTTAGATGGTCTGTTAAAAATTTATTTTTGTTTGACTGAATTATAAATAAATAAATAAATAGCCAAAATAGAAATAGAATTAGTTCTAAGATTAGCGACAGCAGCAACTGTGGTCGGTGGTCGCGTGAAAAATCGTCTTCATGTTTCTTCTGTACAGAAATATCAGCTCTGCTCAGTTCATATTTTACGATCCATGAATTGAGATGTGTTCAAATGTTTCAAGATTCTGTTCACAATTCCAACTACTCCTATAATGAACCTCTTGCAATCATTATGCAGATTTAAGACTATCTATCTATCTTTTACCCATAATTTGTACACCTTGAAAATTAAACTATTTATTTAAAATTTTGATTGATTTTATTTGTATGTATTAGTCTATAATTATATCCGTTTCGTAGACTGAATAATAATAATAAACATAGAAATGTTCTGATTCTCTTCTTAGCAGATGTGATCGTCATTGTGTTCGGGGCATAATTTAACTGAAAAAATTCGTGGCGAAAATTGAATTCATGCTTTAGTGGAATGAAAAGCGCTATTAAAATCTATTTGTTTTTTACAAAAATATTGCCATGTGCTATGTGATTTATTTAGTAAATTGAGTAGAAAATGTGTAAAAAGACAGTAAGAAGGTTTTAGTAAATTCTAAGTCACTTTGTTATTCTCTTTCACCATTGTTCAAGCTCTTTTGTGTCTGTCTGCTGTGTATTTGGTTCAACTTTAATTCAAATCTCCTTGCAAATGAATAATAAGAAAAGTTAATATAAACCCATAAAGAACCCATAAGTGGTTTTTAGTTATAAAAATCTCAGAATAATGAATCCAATCCGGCTCAGTACTGGTTTTGATAGTTTGGAATGAAGCGCGCCGAATTTTAAAATTAGAGGCTTTACGTTCGATTCCTTGTTTGGTTACACACTTCTATTGCTATATACAAGAAATAGATGAGAGTTATAAACAACACACAAGTTTACTCCTGGCAAGAAATGGCAAAACCTCTAAGTGTGAAATAAAAACTGCCAAACGCTGTTCGGAGGTCCTTTTTTAGCTTCTCTCTCATGTTTCAAACGGGTGAAATTGGTAGTATAACACTCTAACCTAACCTAACTTATGTCAGCTCAGCGTTCTTCGGGCGTCACAACCTGCACATCAAAGCTAAAATACTCCTGGAAACCCACTGTAGTGTACAAAAACTTTCTGACAAGGAGCTGTCGAAAGTTCCAATGCTGTGAATTTTTAGTTTCCTATTAAACACTTTTGCTTGATTTGAGTTTTTAAGTAGAAAAGTGAATTTTAAACTGACACATTTTTTAAATTGAACGAATAGGAATTCTGTGGGATTATAAGTGGATGCTTTCAAATGTAGAAGGAGAGAAAATTCGTCTTTCAAAAATATACAAAAATAAAAAAACTTTAAAAAAATTTTATTTTTCAATTTTTTGTTCATATGAAAACCTGGTTCAAATAAATATTACTTTAGTAACTGAATCCTTTTATTCTTTTTTCTATTATTTGTTTAAAGTGAATTTAAATTTTTTAAACTTTTTCGAACTCAACCTCAATCAATTTTATTTCTCCATATTTTCAATGCAATCAGAATAATCCTTTGAATTTGGCTAAATTATTGTACGAAATCGCACCACTGTGCTTGTCGCGATAGCAATGCCATTTTCCGCATTTTCTCCATTTTCATTGTATGGAAAAGAGTTTCTTGCTTGCAGACGTAGTGCAGCTCTTTTATTTATGCACACACGCCACAATTTTACTAACAATTTTGCTTGGCTGTTGCACGCTTTACGCCGGCCAAATTGTAAATTATCTCCAGGCCCGTAAATGTTTCGCTACACTGGCGGCAAATATTAAGTGGCAGCCAATCGTTTTAAATGCAATAAAGGCAATTTTATTGTTGTACATACGAATAGATATAATCGATTCTATATTAACATTATAGCTGCATTATGATGTTATCAATTCTACATATTTTTGTTAGTTGTTCAACTTTTCTGTTCTAGATGCACATTTTCATTTTGCATGTGTGCGTGTTGTTGTCTTCAATGCAGGTGTAGACTTTTGCCGCTTTTGCCTTCATTGTGATTTTCCCCATTTTCTAAGTAAATCTCGGCATTACTTGTATACTCTGAAACTTTATTTATGTGAAAAATATTTGTATACAAAATCTCTTTCAAAAATCATTTATTCTGGTATTTTATGCACAAAACTCAAAATTTGAAATGGCCCGTTGGTGTTTACTCAATGTGAATTTATTGATTGTTAATTTCGCAGAAAAATGCATGAAGTAAACTTGGCCATAAATAACTTCCACATTGGTGTTATTCCTAACGCGGATTATGATGTTTATGGGATCGTGAATTTCCTATTCAAATAATCTAATATTTGTTATGTAGAATTTTTTTGAACCACTGTGAGTCAGAGTTTAGTGCATTGGACAGCGAGTTCGATGACTGTGATTCAAGTTTTCCACTGATGAAATACTAAACTAAGTGTAGAATAAAAAAAAATATTTCTTTCTGTGAAATGGCAAAGAGAGAGAATGAAAAATATTCCAATCAGCTGACATCAAATTTAAGGTCTTTTATTAGGTTCTCGTTGGTTGACGAGATCCGGCATCCAAGTGGGCTTTTTTGTTACCATTATTCTCGGTTAGTATTGTTAAAGGTGGTTAATCCTCTGGGTTATCTGCTACTAATAGCCACTTTGAGAGGTTAATGAAGGTAAGAAGCAAACTTTGCTAGCATTTCACTCGGTCTCGATGAACAACGAATTTCCCAACGTCTCATACCTTCTTCTCGATAGAGTTATACTACGTTTACATTGAGCCCAAATGCGTGATTTGGGCAAAAATTCTCAAATGCGAAGCCAAATCACGCATTTCCCAATACAAATTCAAATCTACGAAATAACTCATTTCAACAAAACGACGAAGCAAATGCGATAAAACATGACCAATTTTATCGAACGCATCACAAAATTAAATGACAGTTCAAAATCAAAACAAACGAAAATTATCAAAATGGAAAATTTGAATTGAAATTTTCGTCTGCTTTAAATATGTAGAATATTCTTAGCATGTAAGGTGTGTAATATACATGTATTCAAATATCGCAGTGTGTAGAACATAGAGGCAGCAAAAAAGAAACAAATGAGCCGGAAAAGAGCTGATCTATGAGCTGCGGCAAGAGGACATGAACATTGAGCATTTGACATTAGCTGCCAAACCAAATTAAATGCAATGCAAATGGGGCAATGTAAACACTTTGAAATGACTCATTTGAAACTACGCATTTGGGTTCAATGTAAACGTAGTATTAAGCAGACACAAAGAAAGTGTAGGATGGTTTCTTTTGTAGGGAATGTTCATTTTAGCTGCGTGTTTTCCAATGGGTTAATGATCTGCTGTTAACGCAGTTAGCCACATTCCGGCGTCCTCTGTTTAAGAGGTTCGCATTCGAAATCAGTGGGCAGTGGTTTCCTAACGTCTTCCACTTTTTTCTCTATAGAGAAGAAAGCACTGAAAGTGAAGTGAAGTGAAAGTGGCAGATGGTTCCTTACTCGTCGAATTGCTTGCTCACTAAGCCGATTATGTAGCCGGCCTCGATAGTCCAGCGGGTAGCGCGCTGGCTTCTCATACCGAGGCCCTAGGTTCGATTCCTAGCTCGGGCTGGTGAAACGCTCATCTACTTCTATTGCTCGTCACTTCAAGGCGATGAGAATTGCAAGAATCGCACAAGTGCGCTCTTGGCAGGCAATGGCAAAACCTCCAAGAGTGAAAGAAAAACTACCAATCGTCGTTCGGATTCGGCGTTAAGCTGTAAGACCCTCCCCCGCCCTTTCCCCATCCGCTTGATATGTGTGCTGTTACATAAATATGTTGGAAAAAATAGTGTTGCATACACATTTCAGAACGGGTAAAATATGAGATATCACTTTCCTCTCCTTCCGTATCCCACATGGGTATAGTACAACGGTCCAAAAGGGACTGAGTGCTATGGAAGGCTTGTAGCCTTGTCCACCCTCACATCACATCACATCAGGCCGATTATGTTGACCGTAAATTGGACGAAGTGCTCTATGAACTCCGCGAACAGATTTTTTTTTCAAAGTAAATTTCCACAATTTGGAAGTGTTGTTCTGGCGTTAAACGATTCATGATGACTTTCCAAACCTTACTGAAGAAAAATTTCAGCTTTCAAACCATAGTTAGTCGATATCGATAGTTCTTATGCAGCTAAAAAACACCCTTTATAAGATGTAAATTTTATCGATGGAATAGCAAACTTCTGACAGTAAAATAAGAAATTAAAATAATATTTTTTATTTATTTATTTATTGAGTCTATGGTTAAACAACCTTACAGACTAGATTAAAATTACAATGTACTTACTTAGTAGGTGCACATAAATTACTTAAAAATAAGAGAGTAACTCATTTTTAAACGAAAATTGGCTTAGAGAGAAATCTAAAAAATGAATCTTATCTGAAGCGAACTTTTTGAATTCAACTAGAGCCCGTGTGATTGGATCATTCAGAGCATAATTCGACTTATAGGCATTAACATAAAAGATGTAGTGTCGTCAAAGATTTCTGGTAGTACCATTAAATCTCACCATTTATTGAAATGTAAAAGGTTCCAATTAGATCTCATTTTATACATCATTTTAGGTTTTATTTTATATAGTGTGAAAAAAACTATTCTTTTGCCCGAGCTGCAATCCTCTGAGTCTAAAAATTGCCTATAAAAAAGTTTCCAAACTGATAGGCATTACCGATGACATTTGCGAAATCGAAAATGATATGACATTTTCAAATTTGTTAACGATTTTACCAAAAATAATTGTACAGTATTACTTATCTTTGATTTTACAGTCAACTAATAAATACACCGCTCAACAGCGTGAATGAGTTCAGAGACTTTGGTCTGATCTTTGACTCAAAAGTGTTTTTTGTTAGCCATCGAAATTTCACGAAATGTTGGCCTTTGTGCGTTGTAGTAAATAGTTCTGAGTTCTCTAATCCCTATACTTTCCAAGTTCAAATACACTTATTAGTAGGATCCAAAAACATTTTTTAAGGTTTGATCTTCGTTCCCTAAAATTTTCTGAACCCATTTCTTCTTATATCTTGCGTCTCTCTCGGTTCTCTTGAAAGCAGAAGAACTATACTCTCACTGTTGTCTGTGCATGACGCTTTTAGTGGGTCTTTTGGTTGTCCATAACTTCTAAGTCGAATTACCTTCAATGTTCCCTCTCGGGTACTTTGTCATTACGATTTGTTCGCTTTATAGACTCAATCCTCATAGATCCAATTATACTTTGAATGTTTCCATGGTCAAAGCTTGTTCCGAATTCAACAAGATCGCAGTTTCGTTTAGTCTTGATTTTTGAATTTCGAAATATGAATTAAGAAATGTCCTAAATTTAAATAAATTGAAATTAGAAAACATTTTCTTAAGTTTTTGGTATAATTTTAAGTATGTTTCAATTACTGTCAACTTGGTTTTGTAAAGTTGTTACTGTGGACTAGTTTTTGTAAAATAAGGAAAGAAATAAACATTTCTTCTTCTATAATTTTGCAACTATTCAAATGTTCTTTGAATGAATTTTGTTTCGTTAGCATATTTTAAAACTATTAGAAAATTTTTAAAAACTATTATAATTACAATTTTCACAATAACTAACTAACTTTTTTTAAAATTTCACTTTACATGTCTATTATTCTATTTATCAACTTTAATATTCTCTATTCAACTTTATTCATATTTCCAATGTAAACACAAAAGGAATTGAACACAAATAATCCTGTCGACGACATTCATCAGCTGCGACTTCTAACCATTAAATTTCTTATCGATTTGCTCCGCTTAAACGTGTTGTTGTCGTATTGGCAGTTGTAAGAGCATTATTGATCGACAATAATTAAAACTCAAATAAGCGCACGAAGCAGTGCTCGCATTTAGTGCTCACCCACATCTTACAACGCAGCTAATACGCCAACAGCACACACACACACACACACTTGTATCTACTATCTGTAGGACGTCATATTGACTTAAAGTTTTGCACAATTGAAATCCAATCAGACGTCATTCATAATTCAGGCGAATTACGCGCACTTTTCAATAACATTTCATAAAATACGAAATTGCCCGCAACCGTCGCGTCCCGCACTACACGTCAACGACTGCCCCACAGATGTCGATGTCAATGTGTGTGTGTGTGTGTGTAGTGCGCAATTTTGCCATCCTCATTGATTTGGCGTGCCGGCAGCGGGGATATTTCTTGGATTTCCCCGCGCCGCGTCGCGCACATTGCCGGTTGTTGTTCGTGCACCTCAATGCCGTGTTTCCACTGCACGGCTTGCGAGTCTTTTTTGAAACTGCAGTTATTCGCTGTGCTTTTTTGGACGTTTTGCAGTTCATGTTTAAGTTGAAGTGCAGAGGATTTCGTTGGGCGGCGCCGCGGAATGAGTTGACATGATTTATGATTGCAAGTCGAGGCAGCACTAAAGTTAGTTATTAAGTGCTTTGTTGTACTTAGAGCAATACAAGCTCGTAAATAGTGGGAGCCGTGATATTGAACAAGATTGTGTGGTGAGGTGACTCAGCCGGTCGCCGAGGGGATGAAGATTGGATGGGCGAAGATTGGCTGGTGGGGTGCAGGGTGTAAAGGTCGCTGGCAATATTCTCGTGCCGTGTGTCGAAGGAATTCCGAAATGCAATTAATCAAATGGTAAGCGATATACTTGCATATGCTTTGTATGTGTGTGTGTTGTAATTTTAAACTGCAGCTGCAGTTGAATAATTCAAACATCTGTTCAACAACCTTCCACGTCGGCATGAATATTGTCGAAAAAGTGTTTTATTGATTCAGGCGTTGAATTGTTATGAATGTTTTTCGGTTTTTGCCCAAAAAAAGATTTCGCTTTGAAAAAAAAGTTCGCTATTTGCTTGTCTGGCAATCAATGAATGAATTGGTAATGGTTATTCCACTGTACTCAAATTGCATGAATGAATGCTGAGCATCACAATTGCCGTTTTAGATGTTTGAAGTCAAAGAGTCAAATAAATCAAATTTCTCTTAACCATCTGTTGATCCCTTTAGATTTTTATGACAAAATACTTGTCTAATTATTTCTTATTTAAGTGCTTTCATTTCAAGTCAATAATCCTATTAAATCATGTTTTCTCATACAAACTCTTAACCCATCGTTAACACCGTCAGATTTCGATTTTCAAAGAAATGAAAAATACGTGACGAGTTTTTTTAATTAACTAGTAGCATTTTCAACAAGTTTGAAGTCAACCCAATAAGTCAAATTTCTCCACACCAATTCTTAACTCATCATTGACTCGTCGGATTTCAATTAAAAAAAAAGGAAAAAACACGGGTTCAATTATTTTCAATTGAATGATTTCACCAAGTTTGAAGTCAAGAAATCCATTAAATCATTTTTTTCCGAAAAATTTGGATTTTCGAAAAAATTTAAAACACGTATCGAGTTATTTCACATTTCAAGTATTTTCTCCAAGTCAATAAGAGTACTTCCACCAAGTTTTTGATTTCCACAAAAATAAAAAACACAATTATTTTTTATTTCTACTGTTTTCTCCAATTTTGAAGTGAAAAGGCCTACCGTTTCATGGTTTTTCGTAGTCATAACCCATTGTTGACCACGTTAAATTTCGATTTTCAAAAAATTGAAAAATAGATGTGATATTTTTTTTATTTGAAGCATTTTTACAAACATTTTCATCAATAGGCCTCTTAAATCTTCTCTAAAATCACGTTTCTTCATAGAATACCTTAACCCATATTTTGCCCTTTTAGACCCTAAATTACAAAAAATCCCGTCTTAGCGGAGTTTCATTTTCTTAAATGTATCTACAGTTCAAATTTTGTAGTTTCTAATTTCAGTTCAGTTTTTAACTTCAGCGGTTTGGGCTGGGCGATGATGAATCATTCAATCAGTCAGCCAGGATAAACAATTATTTGTATGACTTATATAGATAAAAGAGCTTATGTATATTTACTATGATTATTGTTAGCTTTTAGCTATTTTTTAAATTATATTTTTTGCTTTTTTTAAAAATATATATTTTTTTTAGGAATTTGTGTTTCTAACATTTGTCTCTACTATTTAACAAAAACTTTATTACTTAGTGGTTCTGAAACATATCATACCAACTTTTTTTTGTGATATGTTAAATATAAAAATTTTTTATAGCTACTTTTTAGTGTTGCTTAGTAAAGGATATATGTGGTTATAAAAAAGTATCACCAGATAACAGTGACAGTTTTTTTCAATAGGGAGGTCTCAGCAACTGTCAAAGATATCAATGGCGTTTAAATGTTGGAAAAATTAAGTGAAAATTTTTAAAAAATATTATTAAAATTTCGACCAGCTTGCGGCCAGTATCGAAGAAGACCTAGAAATATCGAATAAAGAATCAGAATCAACTTGATATCTCACACAGTTGTTGTTTTGCTTTTTTAATTAATTTTTATATTCAATTTTAATATTATTTTCTGTTTTTATTTGGCCAAAATAAAATAAAATCAAATCAAATCAAATTAAATCGAATCAAATCAAATCAAATCAAATCAAATCAAATCAAATCAAATCAAATCAAATCAAATCAAATCAAATCAAATCAAATCAAATCAAATCAAATCAAATCAAATCAAATCAAATCAAATCAAATCAAATCAAATAAAATAAAATAAAATAAAATAAAATAAAATAAAATAAAATTAAAAAAAATAAAATAAAATAAAATAAAATAAAATAAAATAAAATAAAATAAAATAAAATAAAATAAAATAAAATAAAATAAAATAAAATAAAAGAAAATAAACTAAAATAAAATTAAAAAAATTAAATACAATCAAGGTTAGGTTAGGCTGCCTGACCCGTGGGGGGGGGGGGGGGTAAAATAAAATAAAAGTAAAATAAATTAAAATAAAATAAAATAAAATAAAATAAAATAAAATAAAATAAAATAAAATAAAGTAAAATAAAATAAAATAAAATAAAATAAAATAAAATAAAATAAAATAAAATAAAATGAAACAAAATAAAATAAAATAAATATTGAAGTGGAAATAAATATTGTGAGAGAAGTTATCTGGTGGAGTGATTTTTTTAAATGGCGATCACAATTTACTGCGAAAGCTTTCAAGTACTTCATTGGCTCTACGTGAAAGAAGGAATGAACATGGTTTTCATTTAACGGGAAAGTTATTATAAAATTAAATTAAATTATTGTAGATAAAGATCTATCAATCGATTGCATAAAAATTCAATCATATTGAAAAACAAATAATATTTTTTGATAATCAGCAAACGCGAAAATCTACGTACGTATCGCACCAACTGTTGATCAAACGTTTTAAAACGTTGGCAGTCTGAATGTCACGTTGCTTGTGATTTTTTTTTTGCGTTAAACAAATAAGTTTTAGTCGAAGCGCCGCTGAAAAACACACAGATTAAGGCAATAACAGTGACGCGTCAGTGAGTCATTTGCAGGATACGTCGCGTCTCTCTAGCCCAGGTTTTCGTTTACGTTTGCTCGGCTACCGACAAATGCAGCGTGAACGCTGTCAGCAGTGTTGCTTTCCCTGTAGCGAAACGCACTCACTCCTCGCCCAGCCAAGTGCGCCTAGTACGCGTTGCCAGGCCGTGCGACGCTGCCACTTGAGTGAGTCAACTCGGGCATACAAAAAACAATTTAATAGAATAAAAAATCAGCAGTGAAAGCGACAAAAAGTGTTGATAAATGAAGACTGACATCTACAAAACAACAGTTGTATATCTGCAACAACAACAATAATAGAATAGAAATTATATTGTAAGGCGTCTGGCTGCTGCTGCTTCCTCTTCTTCCTCTTCGTTTTTCCCCCAACAAGATTTATTCTTGTGCATAAATACTGCAAACATTCTGCGCTGTCATTCATTCATTTTTGCTACCACTACTGTTGCTGTTGGTGGTGTTGTTGTTGTTGTTGTCAAGTGTACGTGAAAGATTTAAAACAAAACCACTTAATTTTCACTCATACAGACACCGAAATTTTTCAACAATTGCAGAAGCGCTCAAGTGTTGACTTCTACTGTTGGTTGCTTTCTGTTTGCAATTGTTGTTGTTGTTGCTGTTATTGTTGTTGTACTTGTCGACGTGTACAATTTAGTGTGGCATTAGTCGCGCTGCCGTCCCAAGAGGCTTTTTCGCGTCTTTCGCGGATCCGTTTTGGTCCCGCCGAATTTGTCATCATTTGTCAGCCCTTCACTTGCAGTTGTTGCTATTGTTTTCGAGTATCACAAATTCTTGTATGATTTCTTTGCATGATTTCATGAGTGCTTAACAAAACATGTGGAAACGAAATTCTTAGATGAGATTTCTTAAACAAGGTTTCGAAGAGCTTTGAAGCAGCACTCATCTCTAATTTGCATAAAATATCCAAAGAAAATACAAGATTTCATAAAGTTGAGATTTGATTTGAACCATAAACGTGATATTTGATATCCTTTGAGTGTTGATGAATGAAAAAAAAAACATAAAAAATAAATAAATTGGAAAAAAATATCTATGGTAATTTAACTAATTAAATATTTAAATTTGTAAATATGAGAAAACAATTTATTTCTTGTTTAGCATTTTTTAGAAAAGTTGCCAGCTCTCCATGGTGTAGTAGCTGTTAATACTTTTTTTAAGTCCGATCATGCTTTATCCTTGGTGATGAAATTAAGATTAGATTCAATTGTTGATTTGTAAAGCAACGAAATGCCAATATTGCAGCCATGTGTTTTGGAGACTCGTGTATTTTATTTTGTAAGGCTGAGCAAAAAGTCGTGTTCAGAGGGACAACTAACACAGTTTTGAACTTTTAACGAACAACTTTTTCGAGCTCATTATGTAGCAAAAAGTCCTGAAGTTAGGGTCGTGGCGTTCATTTAAATGTTATATTCCATATATAGTGATAAGGTCCAAGTCAAATACAGTCGAGCTTCCCTATAGTGAACTTCTAGAAGGCTTTGTTGAGGAAGAAAAGTGGAAGGGTGTAATCTAAACTAGAATACCGCATTATTTTAAATAAAAGATGAAAAAAATCATAATTTCTATATAATGAAGTTTCTATATAATGAAGCTTTTTTCTGGACCCGTGCGAATTCATTATAGGGAAGTTCGACTGTATGAGCAATACAATTTGATATGAATCCTTATTATAAAGTCCATAGAATGATAATGAGAAGTGAACAAAAAAGTTTATGAAATCTTCTTTCACTTTTCATCTTAAGGTAATTAAGTTTAATTTATATCAAAGTAGAAGGACCTTTTGCGAGTACATAATTGTTTAAATATAATTTACGGTTTCATTGATTACATTGAATTGGATTAAATTACATTGGTTTAGATTGAATTGTATTAGATTAGATTGGATTGATTTGGATTGGATGGGTTTAGATTGAATTGTATTCATTGGATTGAATTGGATTGGGTTGGATGGGATGGGATTGGATTGGATTGGATGAGATTAGTTTAGATTTATTTGTATTGATTAGATTGCATTGTATGGTATTGGAAAGATTAAATTGGATTGTATTGGATTGCATTGGATTATATTGATTTGTATTTATTAGATTCGATTGGATTGAATTGGATAGAACGAATGGGTTTGTATAGGTTTGGTTTGGATTCGTTTGGACTCATTAGATTGGATTGGATTGTATGAAATTTATTGTATTGTATTGGATTGTATTGGATTGGATTGGATTAAATTGGATTGGATTGGATTGAATTGGATTGGATTGGATTGAGTTGGATTGGATTGGATTGGATTAAGTTGGATTGGATTGAATTGGATTGAATTGGATAGAACGGATGGGATTGGATTGGTTTGGTTTGGATTCGTTTGGAATCTTTAGATTGGATTGATTTGTATTGATTAGATTCAATTGGATTGAATTGGATAGAACGGATGGGATTGGATAGGTTTGGATTGGATTGGATTAGATTAGACGGGATTGTATTGAATCGGATGGAATTGTATTAAGTTGGATTGAATTTGATTGGATTAAACATTTTTTTGGAACTTGCGAATTCTGGCGAAACCCTTTGACAGCATAGTTTGTTTTCTATCAGTGTTCGAAGCTAAAACTATGCCTTGAGTGAGCTCATTGCAAAAGCTATGACCGTGTTTAGGTCCATAAGTCATATTAAATCCATCGATAGCTCCTTAAGTCGTGTAGATTAAGCTCTGAATGATTTTTAGTCTTTAGTATTTGTGAGAAATGCGTTTTTCAATCATTTTCTTCGATTGGCTTTCATCACAACTCCCTTCAAAAGTGATTCCCTTCGAAAGAATGCCTTGTATTGAAAAGTAAATAAACACGACAAGCTACTTTTTAGATATTCAGTGGCATTCTTATCGCTTTAACCCTTTCGGAAGTACTACAGTAATACGTTCCACTAAGTTTTCAATGCCCCTCAAAACAATTATTCAGATCTTATGAGCCACGTAATATGTTTACTTGAATTATGTGTCCCTGGTTGAAAGAATGATTTCAGAATTTCTGAGTATGCAACATAATTTTCTAGCCCCAACTTTCCTATCATGGGAATATTTCTACCAACAGTATTTTGGTTTTCAAAATTAAACTCCGCGTTGCATGATCCTAACCCAACTTTAACTATTGCAAAAAAACCAAAATAAACGCAAATGTCATTTGGGCAAAAATCAACAATTAGGCAAAACTTTTGCCCAGGAAATCGATAAGAGCGCAAATAAAGAGAATCGCTTGCAGCTGGGATGCGGGGAGCTATGCAAATGGGAAGCGCTCAGCCAGAACTATTGCCGAAGGACATTTGCGGCTGCAGCAATAAGAAAGCCACAGAAAGAGTGAATGAGCAAGGGATGAGTTGAAGAGGCTGGCGGAGTGAAGGAGTTTGATTTTTGTCTTGGCGCGACAATGCTTGACTTTAATTGAGGTGATTGTGTGGTAATCACTGCCGACGCTCGCATCACCCATCGACGTCGCTAACAAGGACATTCGCCTGGCATTTGCGTCTAATTGGAGCGTAAAAGTGGTTGAATGCCAACGAGTGAAAGGCAGTGAATGGCAGCCAAGCAGATTGAAGTGAGCAGGTGGAAGGTTGAAGGTTGCTCGCAGGCGTCACTTGAATGCAATCGATTTGAACGCTGTGCGCCTGTCAAAGCGCGATGAGTAGTCGTGCAATGGGATTTTTGCAAAACTCAAACCGTAAACCGTAATGTAAACAAGCCGCTCGTGGCGGTCATAAGTGGATTTGCTTTTTCGCTCTTTTTGATAGTTTCCGTTCAAATTTTGAATGCCACATGTGCCACATCAAAGCGCACAACTCGCAACGCCGCGCACACCAGAAATTTCCGATTATATTTTTAGCTCCAAAAGTACAATTACGAGTATTTTTCCGTTGCACCGACGCAAGGCGGTCCGGCTGATTGAACGCTCCGACTTTATGATTGCCGCCGTCGAGCGTTTTGCATTGCAGCGCGGCGTTACGAATCGATTTCGGCCACCTTTTGCACCTTTTGCGCACGAAACAAATAAACACACGCGCCGCATTGTGGCGTTGTCTGTTGTCTGTTCCAGATGCTTTCGCACTTGGCGGTCTTAAAATTTCAGCGCCATGCGTCTCCGATACTTTACACTTTCGTCATTGAATGAATGATTTAATTGCACTGATTTTTGTCTTTTCTCACCAAATTTATTTATTTAAATTTTGTTTGTTTTTTTTCTTGGTGTTTTTATTTTGCAAAAAACCCAATTAAATTGCGTTCACATTCACATTCGAGTGTTGAGCATTTTTTTTAAAACTTATTTTCATTTCATTTCGTTGCGGTACTATTCTTCGTACTCTTTGTTGTTGTTTCAGTTGGGCTTTAAAAGCGCATTTTGCGGCTAAAGCAATTCGTTGGTGCGGCGCAATTTTCGGTTTTCGCGCGTTAAATGCATTTTTAATAAATAATTTTCTTTTATTGCTGAGCGATTTACATTCGCAGCAAAAGACGGCAGGGGACCGCGACTACCGCGTCGTTTTTATGTTCAGTGTGCGTTCAATTGTGTGAAAATTGTTCTGTTTGGTATGAAAACAAAAGCAACTATTAAGAAAATAGTTGCACTATGTTTGGATAAGTTCTCGTTGCTGTTTACACGCAAGTAATTAGGACATAAATGAGCCGAAGAAATGCTTGTTAACATTTAAGAAATATGTAGGAAATAAAATATTTTCAGCAATTAATTGTTATGGCCGACATAAACAATCGGCGCCACCGCAAATTCCATTCGAGGAAGGTATTTCAATATTTCGTCATTGCATTGCATTATTTTCGATATTTACTATATTTATGTATTTCTGTGTAGTGTTCTTTTAATAGAAACTATGCCATATTTTTTGACTTGAAGTTAAAAAATAACACTTCTGGACAAAAAGTGGGTTAATGGGCATGAACCTATTTTTAGACTAATTTTGCGTCGCTGAACATGAAACTGAAAACTAAAAATTTTTCTTAAAAATCGTTTTCAAAAAAATTTCGAAAAAGTCCTGAAAGTTCGAAATAGAAAATTAAGTAAAAAGGAGAACATTTTCCTCTTTCATTTGATACCCATATCTTCATGATTGCACAATCGCAAATATTAAACAAAATCTTTGAAATACTTATGTTCTTGAAATTTTAAAGCCCTTTAAAAGGACTTTGGGTCAGAAAATGGAAAACTGATTATGCCAGATTACTATGAATGACCTCTAGTTTCACGTACATATTAACATTCGGATGGGTCTTGATAAAAATGTGTTTTCTTGTTGCGCGGTGTAATAAAATATTAAATAAAGTTGGTGTTTTCACTCAGCGCTTCATAGCATTGTCATTTTTCTGTGTTAACATTTGCACAAATAATATATCTTTCATCTTAGATTTTAAAACAACAGGAGATTTATTTTATCTATAAAAAAAATATTGCAAAATTTATAATCTTTAAAAATGGTAGACAAAATCACTTTTTTTATACTTTCACCGTCAGCAACGTCGCCCAATCTCCTCTGAATCAATCACTTATTTTTTGACCGATGGATGGATATGTGCTCATAACTGAAATAACACGAAAACAAGTTTTTTCGTTTTCGAAGATTTTTCGAAAACGCTTTTTAAAAAAATTTGTTGATTTTCAGTTTCGTGTTCAGTTGCCCAAAGTTAGTCTAGAAAATACTTTTATTTTTTCGTGTCGCGGAGTGTAATAATTTTAAGGCTACAGTGAAAAGAATTAAAAGCTCAGTAGCTCACGTGAGGAGGGTTATCAGGGTTCGAACTTCTCCAAAATATTTGTATCTTTCAAACATTTTGGTGGCAAATATGGTTTCAACTGGTATTGGGCTCAAAAGTTGTGTACGTAACTCAAAATGAAACTCTATGTTTGCCACTCTAGATTGATTAAGTAATCTGTATCTTGCGTTGTATAAGTGCGATCGGGTAACGCTGTATGGTATTAGAAAGATACAATCTCGTACTAAAAACTCGACTCAGACAGTTTTGTGATTGCTCGACTCAGATTTGTTTTAGCGCGCGTCAAAGATGAACACAAGCAAAGATAAAATTTACCACATTTTATAGATTTTCTTTGATAAAAACGAGAAAGTAAGCCGGGCAGCTAAGTATATAAATAGAGGTAATAGTTTTGATACCGTAACAGCTAATCGCATGTAATTTTGATTTCGCCAATTCAGTTTCCTTCATTTTGATGCCAAAGATGCATCAGGCGTATTGAAAGGCCAATTGTCAAAAATTTTGATAGAATCATGGAAATCGAGGAGTCTGATAAATGTTTCGATTACCCAGAAGCTAAGTTTAGGTTAGGTTAAAGTGGCTGCCTGGGACGAAATTTGCCGAAAGACACATTTAGGCCACAAAACGGGGCCCGTTGTGATATCACATGGAAAACCTGATCTGACTTACTGCAAGTCGAAGTGCCTATACAAGCCAATTTGTGTTCTGAATAAAACCTAACCAGTCTCAAATGTTGACTGATCTGAGGTCGTCCAAGTTTTTGAAGAAAGGAGAGCCTAAGGATTTCCACCTTCGTCTGGAGAGAGCCGTGCAGGGGGAAAGGAGGTAAAGCCCAGAAGTTAAACATTGCACAAGAATATGCTCGCTGTATGGTTACTAACTGAGTTTTATTAATGACTTAAAAATTAAGTCACTGACTGATTTTTTTGATGACTTTTATAAATAAAAGTCACTGACTGGTTTTTATTGACGACTTTTTTAAATAAAAGTCACTGACTGATTTTTATCGATTACTTAAAAAACAAAAGTCTCTGACTGAATTTTATTAATGACTTTTATAAATAAGTCACTGACAGATTTTTATTGATGACTTCAAAAATAAAAGTCTCTGACTGATTTTTGTTGATGACTTAAAAAATAAAAGTCACTGACTGATTTTTATTAATGACTTTTATAAATAAATGTCACTTACTGATTTTTATTGATGACTTTTATAGATAAAAGTCACTGAATGATTTTTATTGATGACTTTTATAACTAAGAGTCACTGACTGATTTTTATTGATGACTTTTATAAATAAAAGTCACTGACTGATTTTTATTGATGACTTAAAAAATACAAGTCTGATTGATTTTTATTGATAACTTAAAAAATAAAAGTCTTAAAAAATAAAAGTTAAAAAGTAAAAGTTTTATTAATGACTTTTATAAATAAAAGTTACTGACTGCTTTTTATTGATGAGTTTTTTAAATAAAAGTCACCAATAATTGTTATCATAGGACAACTAAAATAAAAATCGAAAAAACTGTTAAAACTGGTAAAAAAATAACTCTTAAACATTGATGATTTTTATAATGAAACTTATAACTGTAACGGTCCCTGGTTTTTATGCATCCACCTTATAGTCCGAACCTGATACAAGTAATTACCACCTCCTCCATATCTATGACGAATAATTTTACTGGTATAAAATGTGCCTCAAGAGAAGTTTGGGAAGATTGACTATCTTAGTTTTTTGCTAATAGGGTTGAGGGTTTCTACGAAATAGGAAAATGTAATAACCTTCACAATTGTCACAAGCTTTCGAACAAAACGGTGCTAACTTTACCTAAACCTCTAACTATTCAATTTTAAGCAAAATTAATGGATTTCTTCTTACTAAGCCTTATGTAATAATTCCATAATAAATTCGCTTATTCACTCTAATTCACTTCACGTAAGAATTTCACTTTCTACTGGGATATGCCAATTCCAACACATTTCCCGTTATAAAGGTTATACATTTTACTAGTGATTTAGATTATCAATATACGTCTATATACTTGTAAATATGTACGTATATATATGTATGTTTATATATGTAGTAGGTGGTGTAACTAACTGCGAGATAGACCAAAAGTCCCAAAACTAACAACAGAACCCATTCAAAATTTTGGTTGCATTATGTTGTACGAATGCCATAATTCCAACTAATACTTAAATCTCAACACTAGAATGCCCAAGTGAGTCTAAATGACTATATTGAAGCTTTCTGAAAGAAAAACATCCCTCTGTTTACTGTTTTTAAAACCAAATTAAATATAAAAACTGAAAATATTTTTAAAATATTTACTCCAATTTTGTAACAATTTCATATGGACATTCAAAAAAGTTTGAATTCATTCAAACAAATTCATTTCAGTCTAAATTGTGACTCCAAGTACTTAGCTGACTTTTTTTGTTATTGCTTTTGCATAAAGTTTAATTAAATTTTTAACGTTAATTAGTTTATAACATTCAACGTATTTGTTGCTATTTATACAATTGAAAAGTTAACCTTTGCAAATGTGCACGAAAACGGGGCACAGGTAATGGCATAACGGCACTTTTAATGACAGCACCAGTTTCAATGGCGGCCGTTGCGCTCGAATTGGTAGGACAAACGTGCACGTTGGCAGTTGGCGCAGTCAGCGCATTTCATGCAATTAAAATTAATAAACTGAAACGCAAAAATCGGTGGAAAAAAAACAACGGCAGCATTTTTGGGCAATGGGCCAACGAGCGCACCGCTCGTCCGGCACAATGGAAACAACGAGCGGCGCGGCAAAAATGCATTGAAAAATGTTCATTTCATTGACAATTACCGATTGCAAAATGGAATGAATGCGTGGAAGTTGCAGTCGGCGATAATGCATTAGCCGTGCACCGACGACGGCGGGGGCGACGACGCACCGTGTAATGATTTCATGTGAGCGGCGGCCAAAAATAGTAAACCTGATTCGTTTAAAATCAATTTCGATGAAGAAATTGTTGCATTCACAATTAGTTTTTTATATGAAAATTGGTTACAATTAGTTGACCGCTAAGCAGTAAAATGAATGAAAAAATTTTATAGAATTGAATTGAAAAATTTTGGTATGCGGGTTGCAAAAAAAAAAGTGGTCCAATTTTAAGGCATCTGCGCCTAATTTCAAAGATTCCTTTAATTTGCAAAAAGAAACATACAAAAATGGAGTTCAATAGGTTTGTTCGAATTTTGACAGCTTATTGCTCTGACGTTTCAGATGAGAGAGAGAGAGATAGTCCTCACTGCGTCCGTAGAAACTTAATGTTTGATGTGAAATGCGATTAGGCAATGATTGGGTTATATATCTTTCGAAAAGAAAGATCCAGCTCGACAAAATTTGGCCTGTCGTATTGGGTCCTGTAAACAAATCCGGCAGTTTGAATAATAACAGTGTTAAAACAAAAGTGTATCTATTGAATGTTCTTCAATCTGCAATAAAGTTGTAGAGATAATATATATACATTTTGTTTGTCCTGACTGACTAACTGACTGACTGATTCATCAAAGCCCAGAGAAACCCCTAAAGCTACAAACATTAATTTGGAACTGTAGGTAAATTAACAAAAATGAACCTCCACTAAGACGGAATTTTTTTGAAATTTGGGGTCTATAAGGGCAAAATATGGGTTAAGGTATTCTATGAAGAAACGCGACTTAATGGGCCTATTGATTTAAAATTTATTGAAAACACTTCGAATCAAAAATAATTCGATACGTATTTTTTACTTTTTCGAAAATCAAAATTTAACGGCGTCAACAATGGATACGAAAAGAGTACGAAAAAACCGAACCGATGAACCGATGGGCCTATTGACCTATTGAGTGATTGCTGAAATCAAAAATAATTTGATACGGGTTTCTCATTGGTTTGAAAATCAAAACTTAAAGGGGTAAACCAAGGGTTAAAAGTTTGTATGAAGAAACATGATTTTTGTACGCCTTTTGACTTCAAACTCGGTGAAAGTACACTAAGTGAAAAATAATTCGATTCGTGTTTTTAGTTTTTTTGAAACTTAAAATCTGACGGGGTCAACAATGGGTTAAAAGTTGTATGGGAAAACAAGATTTTATAGGCCAATTGACTTCAAATATGTTGAAAGCACTTCAAATAAGATATAATTAGACATTTTTTTTCATAAAAATCCGATGGGATCAACAAAGGGTTAAGAAAAACTTGATTTATTGGCTCCATTGACTTGCGTACGTATTATTTTTATTGAAATTTAAAGTCCAGAAATGTTTATTGCAAAGCCATTTACAATTTTAATGATACAGTTTTATATTTAACTTTTCATTGACCATTTTATTACTATCAGAACTTCTTTTTAATACCATGAAGCGTTAACCCTTTCGCTACAAGTTTTTACTGGGGAAAGTTAAAATTTTAAATTCTACGTCTTAGGCTTCTATGTGGTTATATTAGCAACATTCCATAAGAAATTTTTTAATTTGTATACTCGGACCCTGTATTTCAGAGTGTTTTTCTATGAGAGCAACCACATCGTTGTGGCTGTAATAATTACTTAAACATAAAAGTTTTTACGCATAACGAAAATTTGAATATTTCTTCATTTACTTCAGCCAAAATTAAAAAAAAAAAGAAGTATTTAAATTGAAAGAAAACGTCAAATTAAAAAGTTCTCTAATTTTTTCTGCTTGTTCTTCCTTTACTATGTAAAGATGTACCATTAAAAAAACGTGTATACTTATCTTCTTTAAACTTAAATATTCAGTTTATTAATTTCGTATTTTTCCTGAAACTTCAAACTATTCTAAAGACCAACAAAAAAATTTATTCTTGCAACCATAGAGGATGCAGACGTCCACAAAGTAGCATGTTGCTATATGGCAACAAAATAGCGAAAGGGTTAAGCAATGACAATTCAGCCTCTGACACGCCAACCCTAAATATGCTAAACCGGGTCCTAGAAAAAACATGAAAATGAGCTCAATCGACTGTTCCTCATTTTCAGTAAAGTATTAGCACATGAAAGTGTTCCATAGTACTTAAACATAAACTCTACAAACAGTGAGTACCCCATGTGAATTTGTAACCTGCAGCATTTTCACAGAGAGGTGAAGGTCCATAAAGAACAAAGTCACACCTCGATTGGTGTCCGAAAGATCCTCAGAAGACCCCATTTTGGTTTAGCTTTTTACTGTTTTATTTCAAACTTTTCTGTCTTGCAATGTTATCTGCTGATTCATGAGTTTCGTTCAGGTGGCAACCTCCATTGTTGCCACCCATAGTCGGCACCATTGCAACACGCTGCGGCTGACTGACAACGCAACAAATGTGATTTTTAATTCATTTGCGTGCATAAAACATTAACTGAATTTCACCCACATTGTTGTTGTT
The DNA here is from genome assembly GCA_964056695.1 of Melieria picta. Taxonomy (NCBI): domain Eukaryota; kingdom Metazoa; phylum Arthropoda; class Insecta; order Diptera; family Ulidiidae; genus Melieria; species Melieria picta. The sequence continues at coordinate 35,298,408 of OZ057399.1, read as the reverse complement.
GTTGTTAGTTGCAAGTTGTTGGTGTGTGTTGCTGCAGTTGGAGTTTGTTTGGTGCGCGCTCGCGCTGATTGCATTAATGGGCAGTTTTGCCGGTGCTGCGCAATTTGTTTCATCGATAATAAGTTTCGCTGTTGCCGCTTTACTCGTTGTTGTTGTTGATTGTGTTTGTGGTGTTGGCTTTGTTTACTTTTGCGGGACGGTGTGCCGGCACGTCTGCAACTTAAGTTAAATACGCGGATTAATGGGCGCACCAGCGGCAACTCGAAAGTGCACTAAACTTGCCGTTCTGTGGAGGGGCGAAGTGGTTGACGCCCAGTGCGAACTGCTGACGATTTAATTCGAAATTGGGCGGCCAGCCACTCAACACACCGCACAACACAGGCCTCAAACTTTTAATGATGCCAACGTGATTTAGTTGCGCTGCATGCAACGCGGTCGTGCTGCAATTTTGCCGCCAATTAAATTCGTGATTAAATATGAACATAAATCATGACAATTTCATTTTTTCATAAACACTAAACAATGCACATCTGTACGTAGTTATGTGCATAGTGTGTGTTGTCTGTTGTCGGCCGACATTACTTACGGAACTAATTGGCGGCCCCAACATGCAATTTACATGAATATTTTGCTTGCACCTTTCAACGCTTACTTTCCGGTCGCTTTGGCCGAGTTATTTAACTACAATAATTGTTGGATCATCTCTTATTGTTGTTGTTGTGTGCGCTTGCGTTCGGTTTCTGTCATTTTGCCAGGAAAATGTAAAATTACTCACGGCAAGAATGTCGTCTCATTACTGCCTCGGCAAATGCGTTAACCCTGTGTTTGTGCTATTTTTGGCCATGTCGCCCAATGCGCGAAATTGTTGTGAAAATGCAATAATATTGAAAAGATTCTTGTTTATTTGAGAATTGCAACACTGTCGCGTTGATGTCACATGCCAGAAATTCCTCGTTCTCTGTGTGAGATAACTAGAAATCATTTAAAATTAGCGCAATTTATATTTTATTAGAGAAAATCTATATTTGTTTTCATTGAATGTTTGAGTATAAAAGAATTAAAATTATTTCATTGTCTTGTAAAATAACAAATTATGAAAATTTGAAATAGTGTGTTACAAAAAATATAAAAAAATCATTAATGTGGGCAGTAACGAAGGAAAAGGCCACAAACACCACACTTCTGGCTTGAGTTTGATTTGATTTTAAAATTTTATAAATTACTATAGGTTTTGGAGTTCAATTTTATTTAAGCTATTCAATTAAACTCATAAATTTCCAATTTTTAGTATTTATAAAAAAATTTTTAAAGGCATTTTCAGGTGTTTTTCGGAGGCATTGGAGTGCTATTAAGAATCCCTTCATGTATTTCTCTGGAACTAACCAACAGTCGGTATTCGTTAGTCGATTCGACAGCGTTAAAAACGTGTACAAAAATGAGATTAGATTTTAGCTCTGAATAAAGAAAAAACATCCTCTGTAGCTTTTACTATTTTTAAGGCTAAATTAAATAACAAAATTTTAAATATTGTCAAATATGTTTTGAGTTCTTGCCTATTAAAATATTTGACAATATTTTAAATTTAGTTATTATGTAAATTTAGCCTTAAAAATAGTAAAATCTACAAGAGATGTTCTTTTAGAAAGCATTGTTATAAAATAATTGAAAAAATGACTTCACCTGCATGACCTGCAACACACTTGCAGTTCCCTCCAATAATTTTTTCTGAAGCTTTTCTAAAAATAGTTCAAAAACCACGAAACAACATATTCTATGACTAACGGTGACCGCCTTTGCTAAGAGGTTTGTGCATTGGATCAACAAATAGATGTTCAAGCTCTGATTCAACCTACAACAGAAGAGGATTAAAGTTTTTTCAAGCTATAGAGACAACGAGACCAGATAACACTTTCTATGAGTACGGGAGGTCGCCTTTTCTAAGTGGTTAGTGCGTTGGATCAGCAGGTAGAGCAGTGTTGCCAGATACCTGAAATTACTTTCTTCTAAGTCTTAAAAATAAGCTGAAATTTCCTCCCAAAAATTTAAAAATCTCCTAAATTTTTTAACATTATTTTTGTCATTAAAAACGAAGGAATTAAACTTCTCATAAAAAACAAATATACATTAAATTTTTTATTGCAGCTTTTTTATTCAGCTTCAGCTGAATAATAAAAAAATAAAAAAGTGAGACCGGCATGGAATTCGCTTTTGCAAAGTTCCTTCATTCGTTGCATAAATTATACACTTTGAAGCATAAGACTAAATTAAATTAAATTAGACATTTTATCCTTCAATATTCAAGGCTTCGGTGCCACTAATGATGACAAATGTATCGCCATTAAAATATCCTAAACTTTCTCCTAAACAATCCTTCCTCCTAAAAATTCTCCTGGCAGGCCAAGAATCTCCTAAATCTAAGAGGAAATCTCCTTATCTGGCAACACTGTAGTACAGGTTCTAACTCCAATTCGACCTATAATAAAAGAGGAAGCACATTTTTTTAAGTCATAGAGACAACGAAACGAGACAGTACGTTCAATGAGTAATGGTGGCCGCCTTTGCTAAGTGGTTAGTGCATTGGATTAACAAGTAGAGGTCCAAGCTCTGATTCAACCTACAACAAAGGAGGAATCAAATTTGTTCAAGACATACAGACGATGAGACGAAACAGCACTCTCTTTGAGTAAGAGTGGTCACCTTCGCTAAGTGGTTGGTGTATTGGATCAACAGGTAAAGCGTCAAGCGTTCATTCCGACTCTACCTATTAAAAAAATATTGTAATTGTAATGAAAATATTGTCCAATATTGAACTCGTATTAAGAAGGAACCCAATCCACCTCTTGGAATTAACATTAAATACTTAAAGACTTACGCACTCTCTGAAGACTTTAGCGTCGCTTACAATATTCATACACAATGCACAATACATACATACATATACATACATATTTACACACTGCGGTAAAGATTGCAATGTCACGCCATGCCAAGAATAAAAACTGTTCAACTATGAAAAAAAGCTCGTAATTTTAAAATATTCTATTAAATTTTTTATTAGTGCTGAATGAGTGTTGAGTTTTTTAACTCAACATGAAGCACATTACAGTTGCTTGACTATAATTAAAACACCGACAAACACACTTTCAAAGGTCACAGGGTCACGCACTAATTGAGTTATTTTGTGGCGCCCATGTTTGCATAGGAAAAGTGGCTTATGTGCGCTCGTATTTGTTTAGTAAAAATTTAACCACATTGGCAGCTAAACTCGTAAAAATATGAAAAGCACAAAAACAGTTTTCCATGCAGCGAGTAAACATTTTAAAAGTCGAGTATTTTGTGGTTTAAACATTTTCTCGGCAGTTTAGCGGAAGCACAAAATAAAATGTGGAAGAGCAAAGGATGAGGAAAATGTTTCAAGGAGCATAAAATGCCAAATACCAATCGGTACACGACCGCGCGCATAAAATTCCAGCGCGACGAATTCCAGCGAAATTTTAGCTACCCTTCGCGCGCTGCCACTTTGCTATTTATTAAACTGGAAAATATTTAACACTGTCTGTCGGTTCGAGTGGCGCGCTGGCGGCTACTTGTTTCATATTTTTACACCAGCCATAAAACATAAATCAGCTGGAGTCGTCTCAAATTATTGCACGTCATTTTTCAATACCCGGCCATGGCGACGTGCGAGGCGAGTGCATCGCGCAGTCACTTAGTCGCGCGCGCGTGTGTGTGTGTGTGTGTGTTCCGGCGGCCATATGCGCTGCTCTGCGAGTAATTTCGTATGCGGCGTTTCAGCCGCACACAACGCTTTCACCCCCCTTGCATCGAAGTATCGGCCATCGTGTGCCGTTGGTATTCCTTTAAAAATGCAATTTTCTGTTGAAAAAAACGAGAAATAGTTGAGGGCAACTATGCAGTCCGGGCAGGAAGGAATGAGTAGTAGTGGCTGGCTGGAAAAGGGTTGAGTTGTCTTGAGCTGGCCGTGTTGCTTCGTCGTTGGCTGGCTGACTGGTTGGCTGCTTGATTGTGTTGTTTGTTGTGTTGTGCAGTTTGCTGGCTTGTAGCTGCCTTCGTGGCTAAGCGATTTAACGTTAAATCGATGGAGCGGCGATGCCATAGAAATGTCTGTCGTTTAATTTAAAACATAAACAATGCAAGTGAAAGCTCGGCAGCGATCGGCGAGAGGGCTGGGCTGAACATATGCTAAAGAGTGCCATATGTTGTTTAAAGATAGTCGAGTATTAAGATGTGCCATAGGCGATAAGTATGCACCAAGAGAAAGTAATTGGAAAAAGAGAAAAATGAATGGTTAAATGGTTTCGATAGAGTTGACTTAGAATTTAGTTCGAATGTTAGAAGAAGCGTTAAAAAAATTCGTATAATTTAGAAAAAACACACAAGGTTGGATAAAGTAATACAAGAAAGAATAGGAAAAGCGGTCCAAAGAATAACGGAATATAAGATGGAAACAAGAACTTTGTAGAATGGTATGAAAATGAATGGAGTTTTGGGATATTGCTCACTAGTTCTAACAGCATTAGAGAGAATAAGACAGTCTAGTAAAGCATATCAGACGCTAGTTACAGTTATCATTGAATTGAAATATTTTTTTTTTTTTTTTCATTCCCCATTTATTTATACAACTGTCGTTGACATCAAGTATTTGGTTAAACATTTAGGTAGGAAGATCAATAAAAACATCACAATAAGGCCAGTGCCAAGAGCGATACAGTCAGGATTGGAATTTACAATTGTTTCTTGAATTACAATTACAATTGTTGAATTGAAATAGACATGGTTTCTTTACTGATAACATTCTAAAGGTCACAGGTGGATAATTTAATTTATGCCAGAAGCACCTCTGTCATGAAACAGGCAAAGAATAATGCTCCATGGAACTTATATCAGATTTTTTAACAGTAGAAAAACTGTAAGTCTTCCATATTTACAAAGGCTACATATTATATCTGCTGATATCTCGAAAAGTGCATATTGGATTTGGCTAATTATAATTGTATAACCCTAATTGTAGAAGTAATTGTAGAACCCGATAAAGAAATAAAAGTCATCAAAGCAAAAGTTGATAGAAATACTAAAGAAAGTACAGATATTGAAAAATTAAAAACCGTCAATATGATCGCAATGGTCGTCTAGTGTTAAAGGATTCCGTAGCGGAATCAGATTTCTTTCTTTAGGTTTTAAAGAAAAATCGAAGATAGAATAGAAATAAGACCTAAATATGTAGAATGAATGGCATTGAGTGGGGTTTTTGGAATACTGCTTACTATAAAAGCATTAGATAGTATAAGATATGTATAGGATATGAGACCAGTGGCGTACACAGGGGCTTCAATGCCCCTAAACACAAAAAATGCTGGTACAAAATATGGTATCGAATGATATTCGGCTCAAAAGTTGTACGCCAAACTCCCCCTCCCTAAATGAAATCCTGTGTTCACCACTGTATTAGACCTTAATATAAGTTATCATTGAATGAAAATGGACATGATTTCTTTACAGAAAATGTCGAAAGTTCTCAGATGGATGATGCAACGCCCCTCAAAAGCATTTCTGTCAAAAAACAGGCCATACATTACGATCTTATAGACGAATTGTTAAAGGATTTCTTTTGCAGACGTAGGATAAAGAAGCACGTCCACCGCAGACATTTTTGTAGACTACAAACCTAGGATTTGAGAAGAAACGTAACAAACAGTGAAACAAATCTTAAGAAATGTCTTCTTAGCACCACAAAAACATTTAGAGAGATCTTCAAATGGTTTGATACCTCTTGAAGCTGAGAATTTGTTAAGATTTGTAATACAACGTGTATGCCACAATAGGACTCCTTAGGCCTCTGTAACTAGGCAACTGAGTTCCTTTCCAAACTGTATTCGAATTCTAGGTCCCGTGTGGGTTAGGACATGTTTGACTACATAAATCGTAATAAAATTATACAACTGATTCAACGTTTAACTTTAATTTGGCTTACAGCTTCAGAGAAATATGAGAAGTGATTCATAGTGGGCCATTTCGGCATCCGAGTGGAAGTGCGGTCTGTGGCATACACAATCTTCCTTACCGAACCTAACCTCACCTTATATCCTATCCTAACCTAACCTTAAGTTTTTCTTTAGCCAACCTTTTTTATTTAACCCTTTTGCTACGACTTTTCCAGTGCGTTTGCAAAAATTTTATTTTCGACTTTTTGGAAATAATTTTTTGATTGAGTATATAACACTGCACAACAAAGTTTAATTTTTTTAAATAACAAGATTCTGAGAACGGATTCTGGTAGAGGGGGCCAAACAAAATATACGTGTATCGGCGTTTTGAAAGTTTACGTCTGAATTTTTTTTAGGGGGGGCAAGTTTCCCCTTTTTGCACATTCTTATGGTGAATCGGCATACGAAAATCATGTAACCTCACATTTTAGGTATATGATGTGTTCAGCAATTTGATGTAAAATAGTACGAAGAACATTTTTGTGGAGCATTTTAACCCGGTAGCTCCTATTTGTGTGGGTCAATTTGATCCTTTTTTCTAAAATGCCAAAAATGTCATGTAAAACAGGACTTTTTAAGGACAAAATGTACCACGAAAATATTTGCCATAAAATTCTACTTTAGGCCTCTGAATACATCAAAGCTCAGAAATTAACTTGAATGCCAGAATTAAGTCAAAACTGAAAATGTGTTTAAGTGTTTATTTCGTACTTATTCAAAATTGGTACTAAAATGTCCTACAAAACTGGATTTTTTAGGGTTAGTGTATATGGGAAAAATGTTGAACGCAAAATTTCACTATAAGTCACCGTACAAATGAAATAGAAATAAAAATAAAAATATAAATAAAAATATGAGAATAAATTTCACAGACTGTAAAACAATATTGTCAGTAGAAAACAATTAATATATCTTTTAATAATTTACATAATATTTGGTACCGTTTTAAAATAAATCAGTAAATTTCCTAAAATTTTATGGTTAATGCTGCTTTATTGGAATTTTGTTTGAATGAGATTGAAATTGTATCAAGAGTTAATTTTTAATTGAATTGAGTTAGATTTTGCTTAGATTCGATTTAATTTGGATCACAAAATTTAATAAAATATTTACTAAATGTGTTTAAACTAAACAAAACAAAACAAAACAAAAAAATCAACACTGTGAAGTAACATAAAAGAGTTTTCGGTCGTCTTGGCAAGTATTGAGCGTGCGTGCTCCTGTCAATAAACAGCAGACAGCAGCCAGCCACAGCAGCTATTGTATTTGTTATTGCTTTTGTTTAAGTTGTTGTTGTTGTTGTCACTTTAGTAAGCAATCTTCGTGGTGTCTCATGCCGTTAGTTACTTTGTTATTGATAATCGTCTACAGCAGCAATCGTTCGGTGATTGTTGCATGGACAGTGGCACCAGTTGTGGCAACATGCATCCAACACGCAGACACACACATACACGCAGACGCTCGCCTGTCCATTCAGCGCGCTGACAGCAGAAACGTGCGCCGACTTTATCTGCTGCCGCAACATATCGCCAACAAGTGCGGCAACGTGCGCGGCCAAATGATGACAACAACGCAAAGAAGTATGTTGAAGTAATGAACCCATTAGCAACAACAACAACAACAACTACAACGAAAACTTGCAAAAGTGTCCCATGTAGCAGCGACTATATTAAAAATGACACACTCACACATACACAGAGTCGCGGACGTAGACTGGCGAGCCGAGCTGTGCTGCCGGATTGCTGGTGATTGCAATGAAGCAAACTAAGCCCGAAGTCAATGAACATGTACGCAATCAACTACACGCACACACACACACACATACACTCGCGGACCATGTCTGCGCCCATGTGAGCGGATGCAGCGGAAGTGCCGGCATGTGATGTGCTTCCGGTGGCTGCGTTGCAGCGCGCGGCCAGTGGTGGGGTAATGCCATCACAGGCTTACAATTAGGATATCAGCAGCAACAACAACAACAACAATAAGCATAGCTGAGAGCATGCATTCAGCAGTCGACGTATGGCTTTAAAACTTTGCTTACATGGCTGTGTGGCCGCATACCATCACGTGTGTATGTGTGTGCGTGTATAGCATTGGGAAAATTCTATTTCATAAATTTGTACAACGCCGCAGTTTACAGTCCGCATGGTGCAGTGAAAGCAACGCGCAGCGTCAGATTGAATTTTTTCGCTCTCGCTTTCTCTTTCGCACTCTCGTCCTGCCGCAGCAATCACAACTCGTCGACCAGGCAGCCAGCCAGGTGTCAGGCACTGAATTTCCACCTCTGCCACGTGTCTGTTTCTGTGTGTGTATGTGTGTGCGCAGCGCTTAGGCAACACTTTTGTCCATTTCCGGTTGTTTTACGTTCAACAACCTGTTGACTGCCCGCATTAAATGGCATTTTGTGTGATGTGTGGCGTGTCCAACGCCATTCAGCGAACGTCATTATACATTTTTCATTTCTTCCACTCAACTCGTTCTCGTGCTTATCGCATCGACGTTGGTGTCGGTGATACATTTTTGGTGTTGCTAATAAATTAAATTGAAATACATTGAGCCATTAGGGTTCATAGTCAGCTGCCAAATAAAATAAGTGTGAGTTGTGCTCTAATAGGGGACTGAGCCCATATTAACTGACTTTGAGGCTCTCAACTCGGTTTCTAATACATAGTTCTGTGAAATGTTTTTGTTGTTGTCGTTTAAAACCAAAGTGAAGACTTCAATAAAATGCACAAATTTTTGCTGCGCTTAAATAGGGTTTTAGATGTTCGAGCTTTCAATTTGGTATATAAAAGTTGGTATAGTTTATTGACAAATTATTACCGATTTTTGTCAAAACTGATTCAAAATCCTAAAATACAGATATCGTTGTAGATAAAATACAAATTATGAAAAACATATTTTTTTTCTTTTTATATATATTTTCAAATATGCCTGTTTGAGAAAAAATAAAAATAAAGAATGTAAAATATTAAAATTTCTACAAAATCTGAAGTGCTAATTGCAAATGTTTTCATGGTATTACAAATCACATTGTTAACCATTTACAAATTTATTATTTATTTATTTATTTATTTAAGTATATGAATTAACAATTCTTACCGACTAATAAGAATAAATAGGCAACAAGTTCATTTAAGAAATTTAACTAAGTTCCTTAAAACTAACCATTTTGGAAGCGCGAGATCAAGTTCCGGAACATTTCTGTACCACTAATCTTCTTAACCACTAATCACGATTCGTTTCACGGTATTCCAAATCACATTGTTAGCCACTTTTGATAATAATACGTGAAAAGATGAAACGATTTTGCGGTATAACTGAAAAGGATTTAACGAAGTTAACCGCATGGTTTTTCAATTGAAAATACTCATTCGATAATTTAAATGAAAAACTATAGAGCTTCCAACGATACCACTGATCCTCCGATTAGCTTATGGGACTTCTTAGCTTGGCCTTTTGGCTCCAATGACACATACATATCTACAGTGGCGCACACAGGATTTCAATTTGGGGTGTTTCGTATACAACTTTTGAGCCTTTGAACCATTTGATACCATATTTGCCACCTAAAATCACTGCATATCTACTATGGATTGCAGTCCCGGAACAGTTTTACAATCCCGGAATTTTCAGGGCTGAAAATCGCAATCCCAGGATCCCGGGATTTTTTCGGCATTAAATATATTATTTTAAGGAACTAAATCAAAAGTCGTTTTGAAATCAATTAAATTTTATTGTCGTATTAAATACAATTCTGTGTTCTAACTTCAAAACTAAGAAGAAAATATTCATGACAAATAAGATACAATAAATGCCATAAAAATGCATTTAATTGTCAAACAACCTGGCAAACCTGCTAATAAAAAAGCATCTCTCTGGTTCAATATTAGTTGGTAAAATCGTATGTCAGTCTTTATATACTAGTTGCAGGTTTTGGCCACCGTTTCTGCCATTTCAAAATAAGTCAAAGTTGTTTACTCTCTCTGATTTTAGGTACTGGCAATTTTTTACTGGAAAAGTACCCAAACCAGTGGTGGATTCAAGGGGTGGTTTTGGGGGTTGAGGCATATACATAAACATTTCTGAATATTAAAGAATTACTTTTTGAAACCCCCCAACATATTTTTCTGAATCTGCCCCTGACCCAAACAGAGCTACTTTGTACAAAGTATTCGTACACAAACAGAGCTATTGTTGCATTGAAACTTGTTCAAACGTCACAGGCAGTTTTTTTTATTAAAGAAAGTTCGCCTTTTTTGAAATTCAGCTGACAAAAGGAAAAAGTAAGCTATAGTTTCCGACCGAAGGTGGATTTTTAGCCGAAGGCGAATATTTGGCATATCTGAAATATGTATTAGGCTGAAGGTCGAAGCCAAAGCCGAATACTAATAAAAAATCGTTTAAGTAAAAAAACTGATTAAATTTTCATTTCTTTGCTCCATTTAAGAATTAATAAGATACCTATGTATGTATGTATATATAAATAAACAAAAAATCCAAAAAAATCGTACAGTTCACTTTCTAACAAAAAAAAACTTAACAATTCAATCGACATAAATAGCTGATTAGAAATAATTTTTTTTAATTAATCGCAATGTTGATGTCCAAAATCTCGATAAAACCCGCAATTTGATAAAATACTTCGAAACAGAGCAGTCCATAACCACTTCTCTCAAAACCCTATCTCCTAACCCTTATATCCTTTCTGAACCAACGCAATGCCTCGCATTAACAGGGGTCATCCCCTGCGCGTTTAACACTAGAAGTACCGAGCGGTCATTTGACGGTTTTCAGTTTTTGATTAACCGTAGCTCGAAAACGGTTTAAGTTACGAATCTTGTTCTCCTTGACTTTTAATATTTTGCAAAATATTGTTAGTGCAAAATATTAAAAGTCAAGGAGAACAAGATTCGTAACTTAAACCGTTTTCGAGCTACGGTTAATCAAAAACTGAAAACCGTCAAATGACCGCTCGGTACTTCTAGTGTTAATGATTGAAAAAAAAAAAAAATTGACTTGCATTACAGGGCGAAAACCTTCGGCGAAAGTATTCGGCTATTTTGGCCGAAGCCTAAGATTTGAAATTGGCCGAATACCGAAGCCGAACACGAATATTCGGTCGGACACTAGTAAGCTACTTGTATTTTTTTTTTCGATCCCGGGATCAAATTTTGTGAATCCCGGGATTTTTCGGGACTAAAATTGTCCAGGATTTCGGGATCCCGGGATTGCAATCCCTAATATTTTCATATGTAATTACAGTGAATAAACAAATTTAAGAACAAAATGAGGGTGAGGGAAAAAGTTCAACCTGAGGCTACCAAAACACGATCGAGCATTGCAAGGACGAATTGTCAACTTCTTTCTTCAATTTACAGCCTGTTGTCTCTCTTATTAATATTTCTTATGTGGTCATACCCAGCCGAGTTAGCGAGTTTCAAACGCATAGAACATCTCCTCGACCTGGGTTTTCACTATTTTGTCAATTTTTTTCATTAGAACAAACTTCAGAGCCCATTCAGGCCTCACACACACTTATTCACATTAGATCAGATATAATTCGGCAAAGCCTAAAATGTTGTGTAGAAATCAATAACCACTTCGAAGCGAAACATTTCTCTGAACCAAGAAGCCATAAATTGTCTGCTTTTGTTTTGTTGGATGCTACAAAACGGCAGCTTCCTTCAATCACATTAATTCGCCAATGCTGAGTTACTCGAGGAATCGGATGTTTTATGCGAAAATTATGCGGCTGCCTAATCGATAAATGCCACATTTACACAATGCCACTTTGTGTTGCAAGTGGCAACCAGTGGCGCGCACAGAATGTCAGTTCCGTACACAACTTTTGAGTCCAATACCAGTTGAAACAACATTTACAAAAATTTGGCAGAGATTTGAAACCCCAAAAAACGCCCCTTTGCTGCGCGTCACTGGTTGCAACAATAACACAATCGGGACTTGATCCTTGACGCATCTTCTGCCACCGCTTCTGCGCCACCTGGCCCCAATCCAATTAGCGCTGCGAAACATCAAAAGCGCCAAAGTCACAGAAAAGGCAGAAAAAGCAGCAACCTGCAAATTACCTAAAACTATGCGTGGAATGTTTCTGTTGTTGTTGTTGTTGCTGCTGTGATACATGTCGGATCGGATGGGGCGGAACGGTAGCGGCAGTTGTTGCGTCTGCATTTAATTGCTCATTGTGTGCTCACGGTTAATTTTGTTCTGTTGCCTGTTGTTGCTTGGCGAGCTTCAGGCAGGCGTTGTTCTTGTTGTTGTTGTTGTTGCAGCAATTTTTGTAATTTTTGCGCAATTACGTTTTGGGTTATTTTTGTTGCAACTTTTTGACGTCGAAAATTGTCGGCAATGGGGTTTTTCGTATTTTTACGTTTGCTTTGGCTTTGTGGCCTTTGGCTGGAAGTGTTTGAGAAAAAATTAGGGAAATGTTAATAATTTGGATTTGGGTTTTTATTTTTAAATTTTACTTGTCAACAATTTTTGCCGCTCGCTGTGCAGTGTTTAAAATAATTTGGCGAACAGACCGACAGTCGGGCAGACAGACAGTTCGAGTTATGCTGAGCATCCATAAATTTAGACCATTTCACCTGCCTATCGGTCTTTGTCATCTGTCTGTCGCTGCGGCTGTCTGTCAGCGTGGCTGGCGGATATTTCGGGAATCAAACTTGCTTAGCTCTTTGCCAAAAAATGGTCGAATTTCCACAAATATTTGCAAAATATGTGGCGGCCAGTTGAGAGGAAGCCGCACTGTTGTTGTTGTTTTCTTTGAGTAATTTTAAGAATTGGCGAAAAGTCTTGCGCCATGTTATGAAATTACTGGGCGTTGCAATTTATTGCAATTTAATGAGAATTTCGAGTGTTTTTGCAATTAGAATTCGAGCGAATATGAGAAAAAATGTCTGCCTTTCAACGCCAACTCAGCTCGCAGTCAAATTTATGCTTATTAAATATTTTCTTCTGCAATTATTTGCGCAGAGATGCGTTTTGGCTCAATGCTAATTAGATGAAAACAAATTACACGCCGCTGCAGACGCGCACGTCGCAGACAGATTGGCGAACGAGCAGTCGCGCGTGGGCGTGTAACGCTGTCTGGCCGCTTGTCCGTCCATCTGCTCGTCGGCGACGCATTGTAATCAGCCGGAAATATGGGTCAATTAGGCGAATTTTGCAACGTTGTTGTTGCCAAATTTGTAGCAGCACTGCCACTGGCAATGAAACGAGTCGGTATTGAGCACATAACCAACAACAGCTGCAACACCCCCGCCGACACGCCCCCTATGGCGCTGGCGCAGCATGCACACAAATATGCGCGCATGTTGTGAATACAAAACCAGCCCCGCCCTCCTTCTCGTAGCTCTTCCTTTAGGCTTCATTCTCAGGTTGCTGTGTTGTATTTGTGTTTTATTGAATTGCCACAGCCAACTAATGAGCACCCGGCAATTTATTAACAATCAATCAGCATTTGCGCTCGACACCGACTGACAGTTTGCATGCACGTTCGATGTTATTGTTGTTTTGGTTGTTTTTTTTGGCAACGAAATTTTGTTGGCTCGAATGTGGGCCAGCCATGGTCGACATCTTCGGAGCCAATGAGCAATTTTTTATTTGCCAATATTTTCTCACTTTGCTGTTTGTGTGTTGCTTGTTGAATCGATGAATTGAATTTTGGCCTAAAAGTATGCAATGCTTATTGTGTGCAATGATTGGGCCCTGTTTCATGAATTTTGCTGCATACACAGCGATTGAAATGCTGATGCCTGGCTGAATGGGATTGTAAAGAGCGAATTGGCGGTTCATGTTTAACCCTTTCAGAACCGATTGTAGCCTGCCGAAAATTGTTAAGGTTTTTTGGTGGTTTTGTGCCTTAAGAAAGAGTGAAAAGCATGAAAAACTCCATTATAGTTTACTGTTGAACAATTTCAGCTTTAAACGGGTTAAATAAATTTTGTATCAATATTTTTTAATTACATAAAAATTATTTTATATTTATGGAAAAATACAAAATTATCACTTTTTGATTTTATTTAACCATTAAGAAACAGGGTTTTGATCAAACGAGCCCAATTCGTAGACTTCAATTAGAATACAAACTTTCCCTGATATCGCTGCAAATTATAGAAATTATTTTGGGGATAACAGTAACATTTTTGTAATTTGCTTTGAATTCACTTATAAAAATATTAATTTGTTGGTGCCTACTTAAATTAAACCCATAAATCAATCGTAGCTTTTGCTATAAGATGACAAATAGGTGAAGTTGCTCTCAGGCAACTCTGGGGTCGAAAGGGTTAATATTATGGTGAAAAATATTCAATTACATTGCAATAAATACAATGAATTTAAGTTTGGCGCACACAGTATTCCATTTGAAACCATATTTTGCAACATCAATTTTTTTATTGGGTGAACAGGGCTTTAAATCCCAAAACCCTCTCTGTGTGCGCCACTGTTGGTAACCATATGGTTTCCAGGGTAAAGAATGAGTTAACCTTTTCCAACTGGAAATAGTTGCTTGTTGTAAAAAAATATTTGTACCAAGTCAACTCGAAATGGTTATTGGGTTGACTGAGTGGTTGCTAGCAAAGCTAGGTAGCACAATTAGCACTTAAAGTGCCGTTTAAATGCCACATTCTTCGGAAAGCGAGTCCCGAGCGAGCGTAGTCTGCTCCTTGCTGTGTGAGTGTTTCCAAAAACTTGAGATAGTAAGAAAAATAAACTTTTTACGCTTTTTTAAGAATTATGTTTGCTCTCAGATTTAATCAATGATGAATAAATAGTATATTCCCAATCGTTACAGCGCAAATATAAATGTTTTTTTTGCATTTTCCACACCGCAAGCAGTGCAAAACCTTTGAACATAAAACTATTCATATAGAAGAAACGACCTAATACTCAAATTCGACATGCCGAAGCGACATAAAAGTTTATTTCTGCAAGTCACTTTCACAATAAGTCCCTCAGTGACATTTCAATTGGCTTTGATTCAATCAAAAACCATATCCGAAATATTTTATAGGTATTTTAGATTAATTTTCGTATTGACTGCAATTTTTCCCACAAAAAAAAACAATAAGAGGAAAATGATAATAATTTTTATTTTGTTACATTTAATCTTATCGCCGCTTGCTGCCGATGCCATATTAGAAAAAACCTCGATGCAGTGTGAGCGTGCGATAGCGGGGGAACTTTTTCAGCGTGGGTTTTATTGGCCAAAAAGCCAGGCCAGTTATTTGCTTTAATTAAATATTGGAAACAAATGTGTCGACCAATTACTAAGGCCATCACAGAGCTGCACAACTATCAGCAACGTGTTTGATTAATTCAGAATTTATTGGAATCGACAGAGTTTGATATTAGGCGGCAATCAGTGCATTCGGCGAATTGAACAACTACACTCATGTTTATGGGTTGGCGATGAGTCAGCACCCAACATAACATGTTGTTGTTGTAATGTAAGAATCTATTCGCTATTGTAGAGTACTCGAGATGCCCATAAGAAGGTGTTGTCTGAATGCTTTTTGCCATCAATGCTCTGTGGAAGATAACGCAAGATAATTGTTGAAAGGGTTAAAATATGCGCAAAAAATTTGGCACAGGACTCGAACTGTGAAAATGTGAAAAAAGTGCACCATATAAAAACTTTTGTTTGAAGGGGGAAAATTTTAATATTCTCAGTTGAGATAATCGATACAGTTTTGAATTTTTACAGCAGAAAATTACTTGTAGGAGGGTTTTATGGGTTCAAATCCTCCCCAAATATCTGTTTGTGGCAAACATTTTGGATGGCGAATATGGTTTCAAATACTATTAGGCTCAACATTTGTACACGAAATCCCCCCTAAATGAAATGCTGTGTGCGCCACTGCTCGTAGATGCACTGTAGATTCATTTAAACTTATTTTATAAACATTTATTATCCTTTTTTGTCACAGATAATTGTTCTACACTATTCCCTCGTCAAGACCAAATGGCTGCCAAAAGATCCCGTCTGGATCTGCAGGGAACTCAACAAATAGCGAAGGGCATCTGATCCTAAATGAAAAATTACAAAGGACCCAAAAGGGTCCCCAAGAGGAAGTGCACCCTTTCTGTAACCTAATGTTTAAAATTCTTATATTTAAAGGTGACAATTAGGAGTCCATTGCAAAAAGAAGATTACACTGTGCTACAAAAGATTACAGAAGATTACACTGTGCTACAAAAAACCACTTTTGTCGAGACTAATCCATAAGATTATATTAACATGAAACTAGAGGTCATTCATAGTACCATGGCATACTCAGTTTTTCATTTTCTGATCCATTGTTCTTTTAAAAGGACTTTAAAATTTCAAAGACATACACATTTCAAAGAATTTTTTAAATATTTATGGTTTTGCAATGATGAATATATTGATATCAAATAAAAGAGCTAAAGTGTCGCCTTTTGACTACATTTTCTATTTACATTTTTTAGGACCAAAATATGTCAGTAAGGTCCTTTCAAATATGTATCGTTCGATATCATTGAAGTTTTTTAAAGAATCCTTAAAAATAGAATTTTTTGGATTTCGGTCTGTAGTATAATATCTCAAAATATTACTCTTCTTTCTTTTTTGGTTTAGAGAAAAAGAGAAAAAAGTTTCATTCTATAAGCGAAAATTTACTATTGAAACATAAAATTTCAGTTATTATAAAACAGATATCACTTACTGACATATTTTGGTCCTAAAAGTTCGAAATAGAAAATTTAGTCAAAAAGCGACATGTTTACTCTTTCATTTGATATCCATATTTTCATCATTGCACAACCACAAATGTTTTGAAAAAATCGTTGAAATTTCTATGTCCTTAAAATTTTAAAGTTCTTTTAAAATCAAAGATCGGAAAATTAAAAACTCAGTAAGCCATGTTATTTCGAATGACCTCTAGTTTCACTATATCAGCTTTTGGATGGGTCAAAAGTACTCTCGCACATTGTTAATTATTAACGGAATAAATCGCTCAGCAAACCTGCAACATTCTTATTTAATTATTTTTATTGCTCTACTGGCTGCTGGCTGTAAACAAGCCGATCGGTCTTATTTTCGAGCATTTTTATTTGTTTCTTTTTCAAATACCTGCTTAAATTTTGTTCGCATGACATCATGAAAAGCACAGCTGGTGCTCTAGAAACAATTCGGTACTTTCTACGTTTTGCAACATTTGTTTTTTTTTAATATTTATTAAATATAGAAATATATGTTAATATTGCTACAATACAATCAAAATTATCAAAATTAAAATACACACAATCAATACATGAAACATTGAGTTACAAACATTTAATTATCAAAATGGGCATTGCACACATTTTTGGAAAACAAAAAAACAAAAATTCAGTTACTAAATCTATTTTCATACGAAACTCAGTTCCAGCGGGAAGACAAGCGTTTACTACTAAAGTAAGAATTTCTTTAAAATTACATTTAAAAAAATTGTAAACAAAATAAAAGAGTACAACTAAAATCATAAACGTGTCAAGCAATCCTATTGCGCTCTCGATTCATCGACAATTTAGTTATGTTATTTTTTCTACTTGTTTGTTGTTTGTGTTTGCGTGTGTTTCACGCGTGTTGACTCGACGCGCGTCAGTATTATTGTAAAAACAGATAAATACATTGTTTTTCTGCTGTTTCAATGTTGTTCAGCAATTGGGTTGGCTGGCTTCGGGTCTTAGCGTCGACAAAAGCGCGCAACCGCCAAGCCAAAGCAATTCTCGTTCACTTCTTTCATTCTTCGACTAAATTCTTTCGTTTGCCATTTGTCGTTCGCTGTCGGTGTCTTCAATTGCAGCCGCTTGCGGTCTTCAATTTGTCTTCAATTAATTTATGCAGCTGACCTTGTGAGGTTAACAACAACAACAACGGCAATTGTCTCTATATTAAAAAAAAAACCAACTGACTTGAATTCTTTTCGAAAATTCCAGCAAGTCAAAAGTGAGCACCGCGCACCGACTATACACAATCTTATCTGCAGTGTTGTTGCTATCACTGTCACAGTTGCTGTTGTTGTTGTTGTTTTTTTGTTTGTGCACACTTTTGCGACTTTTGCAGTGGGAAAACTGGGCATGAAATTATTCGCGCTTAATTAGGTGACACCATCGGTTAATCGCCCTCAAATGCCGCCGACCGAAATCGCCCATCGAACGCCAATTTAACTGCGTCAAAATGTTTGGCTGTATTATTTGTTGTTGTTGTTGTTTCTGTAGCGAGCGTGTTGCTAGTAGTTGCTGTTTGTGTGCGAAATTTCTTAAGAATTTGCATGAATTATCATTCACTCGCAACTGACAGTGACAGCAAAAAAAAGTCAATCAATAGACAAGTGTGACAGTTATCAGCTGTTAAGGGCGACCAAGTGCAGAAGAGTGGAGGTGAGAGCGAGTGAGAGTCAAGAAAGTGGCCACAGATTCTCTGAGCGGAGTAATAGACTTATGTTTTTTGTTTTATGTAGTTCTGTCTCTTTCACTCAGATTATAGGTTATGTAAATACTGAGAAATTATAAAGCTTTCAATACTTTTTCTCACGATCTGGCCAACGTTCAGCCTAAACGAGGGTTAATGCCTCTCACAAACAAAAATTGTTTGTACTATTGTCGAAATTCGAACTATTTAAGCGAGAAAATTGCATCCATTGAATGCTATTTGCAGGGGCGGATTCAGAAAATATTTCGGGGGTTTCAAAAAGTAATTCTTTAATATTTATAAAATGCTTTTTAATTTGTTTGTATTTTTAAAGTCGATCCTAATATTTCGGGGGGGGGGGAGGTTTCAACCCCGACCCCCCAATCTGCCACTGGCTATTTGTACGAGAAGGATGTTAGGTGTTATCATACTTGAACTATATTTCTAAACTGAACAAAAACATTTAATACTTTACTCATAGAAAATATTTTCAAATCGGTTTAAAAATAAAGGTGAAAAAATATGTTGGCGTATTCAAATATAGAATTTACTATAATAACTCGAGGTTTTTGGTACGAGTAAGCAAAAATGAAAGCAGATTACTTATACCAAGTACAGGTCTATAGTCTTGTAGACGCTCGTCCCTAAATACTAAACAATCCCATTGTTATTCGTCTACGTTTGGTGTACAACCAGTTTTCTATTTTTGTAATTTTCCATGTCCTTACTAGATATAATTATTGCTTCTATCTATATATTTTCTTCATATCACTATTCCTGATCAGAGATATTTCCTCGTTTGTGTACATTCGAAAGCCTACTTTACGAACTCAAATATGACATTAATTTGCTCAAAACTAATTCGCTACTTCTAAGCGCAGTAATCACCAACTCCCCGACTCCACTGACTCCCCGACTCCACTCTCCTCTCTTTGCCCAGAACTGTTGCACGTTTTGTGTTCCGCACTGTAAAAGTTGCTGATGCGTTTCGTTCGCTCTGTCGCTGTTTGGGCAGTAAAATTGCATGCGAGCGAAAATGTTTTGGTGGCACTGTTTGCGCTCAATTGAATCATAAATGGCGGTCGGGTCTGGTCTGGTCTGGTTGGCTTGGCTTGGCTTTACTTTCGTCGTCGCTTTGCCCCACATTTGCAGTGCCCACATTTGCATCGTTTGCATGTGTGCGTGTGTGTGTGTGTGCGAGTTAACTTGCAGCAATGCTCACATCGACAGATATTAATTGTTTAATATTTTAAATTGTTGCTGTTTTTTTTTAAATTTATTTTTTTGTTTTGTTTTAAACTTTCACAAGTCTTTGCGTCCCTCGTTTGGCACACACGTGTGTACAAAATTTTTCCCGCCCCACAACAGTTGAACAATGAACAAACAGTGGTCCATAACCAAAAACACAACAACAATGCTGCAATATTGCTCTGCTTCTACGCATACACACACACACACACACACGCGACGTGATTCCTGGACGAGCTCTTAGAGCAGAGCGCACTTGCGGCGCGGCCGCACACGCGCCACCGGACACAGCACCGAGCGAATGGCCTCGTCGAAGACCGTCTTGAGGCCCTTCTGCGTCAGCGCCGAGCACTCGAGGTACTTGACGGCGCCGATTTCCTTGGCCATTGCCAGGCCCTGCGGGTAGGTGATGGGCGTGAGCTTCTTGTCTTTCAGCTTCTCGATGGTGGCCTTGTCGTCGCGCAGATCCAGCTTGGTGCCGACCAGAATGATGGGCACGTTGGGGCAGTGGTGACGCACCTCGGGGTACCACTTGGCGCGCACGTTCTCGAACGAGGCCGGGTTCACCAGCGAGAAGCAGATGAGGAAGACGTCGGTCTGCGGGTAGGAGAGCGGACGCAGCCGGTCGTAGTCCTCCTGGCCGGCCGTGTCCCACAGGCCCAGATTGATTGGCTTGGCGTCGACCATCACGTTGGCCGAGTAGTTGTCGAACACGGTGGGAATGTACTCGCCGGGGAAGGCGTTTGTCGTGTAGCTGATCAGCAGGCAGGTCTTACCCACCGCGCCGTCGCCGACCACAACGCACTTGATCGCCTGCATGATGCTGGTGAGGGGAAGAACGGTGGTGCTGGTCGTCCGGTGGCTGAACTATCGTCTCGCTCGGTATGCGGTGGTAAACCTTCGGTGGTGCTTTGGTGTATTTGTTGTTGTTGTTGTTTTTGAAGGCGAATTCCGCGAAATTGAACGTTGAGTTGCAGCTGTGTGGGCAGTCGACGTGTCGCGCAGCTGGAGGCGTCTAGCGGGGGAGCAGCGGCCGAGTGCGTACACCTTGGCGTTCCCTTTGTTGCTTCGGCGTTTCGTCGTCGTCGACCTTTTCCCTGCTGTCGTTCGTTCGCTTGTCGCGGCAGCTGTTGCTTCGATTACACAACCTGCTTTCCAAGCGTTTCAATGTCAACAACAAAGCGCAGTTAACGTTCTGCGATTTATTTTTTCGCAATGCGCTTTGGAACTTTGCCAATTTTCTCTATTGTACGGCGAAAATCGCTGCTGATTCGTTTCCTTTGTGCAAGTCTTTTATTTCGTCAACAAAAACACACCCAGCCACTTTGAAATCACTGCCCGAACTAAGCAGCTAAAGTGGCTGGAAGCGCTCCGCCGAAACACTCTCACAGATACACACGGCGGCGAGTATCGCACAGATACTCGCTGCGCGCTCGATCGGCTGGCGAACGAGCCCAGCGACGAGTCGAACGCGGCCACGGTTTACCAGTTGCACTGTCGCACGCAATCCGCAGCAGGTTTGGCCACTTGCACTGTCGGTGGGCGGCACACTGCCTGTCCCGCTCTGGCGGCCACAGTGCGGGCCGACGCAATGGGCGCACTGTCTGTGCACAGCGACCAGGTGGCAACGCTGTGCGGCAAGTGGCATTGTATAGTGGAATGTGTGGGTGTGTGTGTGAGCTCACTAATTCCAGCGCAGTTTGAATTATTTGAGCGATTTTGGTTGTTGTCGGTTGAGAGATCGGTGCGAGCATCGGTGAGTCATCAGCTGACATATGTTGGCCTTGCGGCCGACTGTGCGCAGCAGCGCCAACAATGTTGATGACGTGAGCACGCTTCACTCTCTGCTTCACTCTCGCTATCGATGTTTGTCGTTTTTTTTAGATTTTTCTTTCAATTCGTTTCTGCTAAATATAAGGAAATTTTCACCATTTTCCCATTTATGTAAACGCAACTGCTGTTGTTTTTGTTGTTGCCATTGAAGACATCAATGTTGTTGCAATTTTTTTTGGTTTTGCTCTTCAATACTGTATTTGTTGTTGAGTTTTGCTGAGAGAGTGAACTTCTGCTGATGACTTCTGACTGGTGATCACGTTTTCTCTCGTAGGCCAAAAATGTTTGTACAACACTGAAGAATGTTTCGAAACATTGTGGACCAATGCAATGCCAGATTTGTGAAGGTATTACATGTATTTATTTTGGATATTATTGTCAACTTTAGTTTGGTCATTAATGATGAAATGATCGAAAATACACTGTGCGTAAAAATAGAAAACATTCAGTTTTTAGTTGGTTAGAAAAAAGTGTTACTAAAAATAATACAAGAATAAAAATATAATTGACAATACTAGAGTAGATCGTCAGATTTATATACACAAGTAGGTGCAATAACTGGTCACGAATGTCCACACAGATACGCTTATTGGGTCTTTAACGATACCAGATGGAGATCCGTAGTGATAAGTTAGAATACGAGTCTGGCGTCCGGCGAACTCATGTGCCCCCAAGAGGGCCAAGCGTGGTCTTGATATGGTGCGACAGAAGCAGAGGCTATGCGACACACAGAATGGTTTCCTCCCACCTGGAACACAAAACTATAAGGATTGCGATAGAAAGACTCAAGGTTCACAATTTGTTTGAATAGTCTCTAAATATTATTAGTACAGTGATTCGAGGCCTGCCCAACCTAACCTAAATTGTTGCCAGCGAAGACTAAAACATCGAAAGCTTCCAAGTCTTTCGACCTACATTGAAGC
The DNA here is from genome assembly GCA_964056695.1 of Melieria picta. Taxonomy (NCBI): domain Eukaryota; kingdom Metazoa; phylum Arthropoda; class Insecta; order Diptera; family Ulidiidae; genus Melieria; species Melieria picta. Next base: position 35,275,957 of record OZ057399.1, on the reverse strand, counting down.
TTCATAATTGGTTTTGATGGCCTCTGAGTATTTTAGCCCAGTGATTTGTTGTTTTGCTGTCAATCCTAACCTTATCTAGAATTGTTTCTAGCAAAGTCCATAGCATCGAACGGTTTTGGTTAGTGCAAGATTTGAATCGTTTAAAACCTCCTCTTGTTCATACTGTTTTGTTTAAATAGAACCATCAGTGGCGCACACAGAATTTAATTTGGTATAGTAGGGATAGGTTTTGAGTACATCTTTTGGAATCATATTTTTCACTAGCAGTTTTTGTATTTGGGGGGGTGGGTTGATTTCAACCCTCAACCCTCCCCCTTTGTGCGCCAGTGAGAACCAAGATTGTGCATTATCTAGTCTTTCTAAGCCAAAGTCTTATAGATAAGTACTCGTATAATAACAACAACAAAATTGCAATTTTTGTCTTTTTGCATCTTTATTGTCGAAATCAAAATAAATAAAAATAAATTAAATAAAATATAAAATAAAATATAAAATAAAATAAAATAAAATAAAATAAACTAACCTAAAATAGCTAAAATAAATTAAAATAAAATAAAATATCAACTAAAATAAAATAAAATAAAATAAAATAAAATAAAATAAAATAAAATAAAATAAAATAAAATAAAATAAAATAAAATAAAATAATAAAATAAAATAAAATAAAATAAAAAAAAATAAAATAAAATAAAATAAAATAAAATAAAATAAAATAAAATAAAATAAAATAAAATAAAATAAAATAATAAAATAAAATAAAATAATAAAAATAAAATAAAAAATTAAATAAAAAATAAAATAAAATAAAAAATAAAATAAAATATAATAAAATAAAATATCAAATCAGCTGGTCGATTTTCTCATGTCTTTCACACTTAAGCCACAATTTATTGACAGAATTGTTTTTTATTTTTAGCTGAGTGTTTCCTGTTGCGATGAAATGTTAAGATGTCATTAAATTGAACATAAAAAGCCACTCAAGTGATCAGTTTAGGCAATTTAATTTTTTGTATAATTAGTTTCATTTGTATAATTAATAATTATTATTCCATTTTTTATATTAAAATTTTTTTAAAATGTTTCCCTTCTTATGAATAATTTTTTAATATTTATTTTTATTTATTTAACTAAAAAACCTTGTTCGTTTATTGATTCGTCAAAAATATTTCAATGCACTTTTGCAGATCTTTGGGTATTAAAAAATCCATAAAATCTAAAAGGGGTGAAACAATTTTGTTACATCAGTGTAACATCCGCCTGAGGTGGGTTAATTTTACATGTTACAATTGTGAGGAACTATGCTCAGCTTGTGCTCAAATTATTTGCAAAATGCATACATAGGGAATTTATTTAAAATTTAATAATAAACACACACAAATGCCGCAACAACTGCAATTCCGCTGCAGACTTTGACACAGCGGAGAGCAAATCGGCAACGCACAGCCGGAAGCGATAATAATTGCGTGTCTGCGGCCAGTCCCACTGTCCCCTTTGTCGCTTTGGTGTCAAAGCCACGCTGACATTTTGACCAATAAGGTCACAACAACAATCACATTATAGGCCACTAAAGTTTTTGCATTACGCTCTCATTAAATCGGGCAAAATAAATGCAAACAACAAAAACAACAACTAAAGCATGCAACTGACATCAAAAGCAAAATCAAAATTGCAAATAAAAATTAATAAAAGCTAAAAAATTTACCATTGTTTGTTGTATTTGCAAGCGAACACAGCATCATAGCAAATGACAAAAAATGTCAGCAGGACGAGACATTTGGACTTTAAAGTAATAATGCAATCGTTGGGTGTTTGTTGGACTAAAGTGTGGCCAGCGGCAATTGAAATTGAGTCGCGCGGATGCTGAACGCAGAAGCAGACAGACTGGACGGACAGATGGACGGACAGCTGCTATTGAGGGAGTGCGGATGGAATGTACAAACAAGTGCACAGCTGTTAAAGTGTGAACAATTATTGTTGTTGTTATTATTTTTATTGCTGTTGTTGTTGTTGCATTGTTGCGACGTTTTAAGCACAAGTGGCCACACGCGCGTCATTGCTCGTTTATTTAATGCATACTTTTTGCATATTATTCATACATACTCATGTGAGGTGTGATTGTTGTTGTTATTTCTATTGTTGTTGTTGTTTGTTTTCATTCTTGTTCATTGTTGGCGCTGCGTAAAATCATTTTGGCTTTCTGGCATGTTGCTCTGCCACTCGGCATAACCCTCTTAATAACAGTAACAACAATTGCAACTATGACAACAACAACAACAACATTCAGCGTAGGCACAACAACAATCATAATAATAATAATTGCCGGATTTAATTATTTACACAATTTCCATGCGAATTACTGTTGCGAATGCGTATGTGGTGGTTGCAGTTGTTGTTTCGCTCTTGTTGTTGTTGTTGTGATTGTTGCAATAAATCATGCACAGATTTCAACATGTGCGCACAATTTAACAGCAACAAACAACACTGCCATTGACACAGTGGAATGTAATGCGCCAAATGCAGAATGCAAATTCAAACCGACACAACACTTTTGATTAACTTTTAGCTCTACAAATTTTGCAAAATAAAAAAATAAAATAAAATAAAATAAAAATAAAATAAAATGAAATAAAATGACATGAAATGACATGAAATGAAACGAAATAAAATTAAATTAAATCAATTAAAATAAAACAAAATAAAATAAAATAAAATTATATAAAATAAAATAAAATGAAATGAAATTAAATGAATGAATAAAAAAAAGTCAAATAAAATGAAATAATACAAAATAAAATAAAATAAAATAAAATAACATGAAATGAAACGAAATAAAATTAAATTAAATAAATTAAAATAAAACAAAATAAAACAAAATAACATAAAATAAAATAAAATAAAATAAAATAAAATAAAATAAAATAAAATAAAATAAAATAAAATAAAATAAAATAAAATAAAATAAAATAAAATAAAATAAAATGAAATGAAATGAAATGAAACGAAATAAAATGAATGAATAAAATTAAGTTAAATAAAATCAAATAATACAAAATAAAATAAAATGAAATGAAATAAAATAAAAATAAAATGTACAAAATGGGGTTTGTTGTTGTATTTTTAATATTTGTAGTAATTCAGAAATGCATGTGTTTTGTTTTTGTAAATTTCACAAATTTGCTAAAAATAAATAAAATGAAATAAAATAAAGTAACATAAAATAAAATAAAATAAAATAAAACTCATTGAGAATACTCGAATTGTTATTTATATAAAATTCATAGACTATACAATTTGAATTGCATTTTATTGGCGACGTTTGAGTTTTTGCACCACTGTGCAGCGCTGCCAACAAATTGCGAATTTAATGCGCCTCTTTAGCGCTGCGAAAATGCAATTATTTCATTTGGTTTATTTTACTTATATTTAAAAAATGACCGCACATGCCTTGCCACATGCCGTGCCACACCACGTCATATGCCGCGCCAAAATATTTGAAATATGCCAACAATTCAGCATAACGCGTTGAATTGATGTTTTTCAGTTCTTCAGTGCGCAAAATCAATACAACTCCGGTTCATTTAATTAAACGATTTGGTGCAGTTCGTGTTAATAAACTTTAAACATTATTTCGGGTCGCGTTGTGTCAGCGACTTTGTATCGGTCTTTGGCCATTTTGGGGCCACTTTAGGAGGCAAATGCGAAAAACAGTTAACACTTTTAATGCCAGATTGAAGTTTGACCAGAACAACAACAACAGCAACAATAACAACAACGGTTACCTAGCGAAGGCTGATGACCAATCTTTGGCAACAAAATATCGACTTTTATTACAATTTCGGCACAAAAATATTTGAAACAGGAAGAATGGCTTCAGTCGAAGTCGGCTGATAGCTTTTGATTGTTTCATAGTTAAGTAGCAGAAGTGCCACAATTGCAATGATCTGATTTGGCAGGATATGGGTTTCACGCGAAAGTTGCTGAACTGCATGCAGTGGCGCACACAGGACTTTGAACCCCCAAACCCTCCACCCTTCCAAACACAAAAATTGCTGGTAAAAAATATGGTTTCGAGTGGTCAAAAGTTCAAAAGTTGTACGCAAACCCTCTCCCCCCAAAATGAAATTCTGTGTGCGCCACTGGTTGCATGGATCCATTTAGCTGAGTTTCAAGTATATTGAAATACGTAAAGTCAAAGCATTAGTTGAGAATTTTCAATGTCAAAGTGACTTAAAATCTTGAATATTTGTATGTTTTTATTTCTAAATTAAAGAAGTTCTTTAGCTTTTTCAGAACAGAGTTACTAATAAATCAAACCGTTTGAATAAAGGAAAATGTTTTTTCTTGAGAAATTGGTGTTTGATTTGAACCTCATAGTGTGAAGTCGTTCTTGGTTCTGAAGAAGAGACCTAAAATAATTATTATCAATATTTTTGGGAATAAAAAGTTGCCCTAATTTAGGAAATTTCTATAATTATTGCTTTATAATAATTATTCCCAATAAGAAATTTTTTACGTCGCCTATAACTATTATCATCTAATAAATATTTTTGAGTTGCATAATAACTGTTATGAGAAATAAATATTTTTTTGTTGTCGATAATTATTATTTTGGGATTTTTGTTTTTTAATATACATTGCTTCATAACTTTTATTTATGACTTTTTTAATTTACGTTACCGATAACTATTATTTTGAAAATTTTTTTTTACGTTGCTTCATAACTTTTATTTATGATTTTTTTTTCATTTACGTTGCCGATAACTATTATTTTGAAAAAAATTTTTTACGTTGAATTACCACATTTTGGATATGAATTGATTTTTAATTGTTTTAAATTGACAAACGCAAATTAACTGCAGCAACCTAATTTTCACCAACAACTAAACTACTAAAAATCAATTCATACTCAAAATGTGGTAAGGCAACGTAAAAAAAAAATTCTTTCATAAACGTTATGAAGCAACGTAAAAAAAATTGTCTTTCAGATAATAGTTATCGGCAACGTAAATAACAAAAAATCATAAATAAAAGTTATGAAGTAATGTAAAAAAATTTTCTAAAAATAATAACACTGTGCAAGTCCAAAATTTAGACATGGGGGGGACCTACTGGGTGAGTTTCCTATAGGTATACTGAGTTGAGATCCACCAGCCGTTTGGAAAGATTGGCTCTAGTTTATGAGAAATCCGACTTTGAAGTTTGCTCATGTTAGTCCAGTTTGTCGCTTAAGTAAGTCCTAAATCGTTTCGAATATCGCATTACTGTCTTCGGCAAGTTTGTAGATATTTTAACGACCAACAAATTTGCTTAAGACACCAATCCAAAAAAAGTACATTTAAACTGTGTAATTGCGATATGTGCATTTTTTTGCGCAGCGCTACGTGGCGTATGAGTGTCATTTAATTATAATTAACACTCATATAATTGACACTCATACGCCACGTTGCGCTGCGCTCAAAAATTCACATATCGCAATTACACAGTTTAAATGTACTTTTTTTGGATTGGTGTCTTAAGCAAATTTGTTGGTCGTTAAAATATCTACAAACTTGCCGAAGACAGTAAAGCGATATTCGGAATGATTTAGGACCTATTAGAATTTAAACGTTCGAAGACTTAAGCGACGAACTCGACAAACTTCAAAGTCGGATTTCTCATAAACTAGAGCCAATCTTACCAAACGGCTGGTGGATCTCAACTCAGTATACCTATAGAAAACTCACCCAGTAGGTCCCCCCCATGTCTAAATTTTTGAGGGCAAATTTCACGCACAGTGTAATTATCGCAAAAAAGTCATAAATAAAAGTTATGAAGCAACGTAAACAAAAAAAGTCCCAAAATAATAATTATCGAGAACGAAAAAAAAATTTGTTTCTCATAACAGTTATTACGCAACGTAAAAATTTATTTATATATATGTATATATATAATTAGCGAAATAGCTTTTCAGAGCATTTCATATCATTGCATTTCTCATTCGGCAAATGTCTGAATAAAACGTCTCAGCACTTAGCAGTGAAAGAGTTTCGCTGTTTTCATAGCCTCAATGGAGACAAATGTTGAATTTTTTATACATTGTCACATCGCACCGGAGTGCAAACAGTGCAGTCCGCAGTTTCAGCCGGACACAGCTCACGGCTTCCTGAGTTCGTAAAAGCCACTGAATTTATTGCATTTAGACGTGCAGCCGACGCTGGCGTATTTTATGAATATGTCACGTGTTGGTTTTGTTAGCCACCGCAAAGCCGCTACGCCACAAAGCTTTTCATTTTCCATGCATTTTTTTTTATTTTGCAAACAGCCGTTGGCCATCAGGGCCCGTCAACAGCATCGCATTGCCTCGTCAGTTCCGCATTTCGACATTTATGGATGCGAGACATTCAATTGGCGCACTTTCACACACAGCCACACACATGCACACATCCGCATTTATCTGCGCGTTGGAGCAGATCTGCCATTGATGTGTGCATGTGTGTGTGTGTGTGTGTGTGCGAGCAGCGCCAAGGGACTCGCTGTTGCTTGTTTAGCAGCACATTTGTATATTTATATGCGGTGGCCGTTGTTGTTGTTGTTTTTGTTTGCCTTTGCGCCTTTGATCAAACAGCCTTCAAACCTTTCGTTCACATGTTTTTTTTTTGTTGTAATTTTTTCACAACATTTTCTGCAATTCGTCTGGGTGCTTGTATTGAAAAATTGCTGTAGAGATATAGACGACACTCAGAAGAATGTATCCTTTGACATTTGATCGCGTAGCGAAGATAATAAGGCGGACGTGCGGCGTGCGGACGCTGTCAAGCAGTCAAACGCGTCGCTTCGCTTGAAATACTCTGCCCGTGTACATGTGTGTGTGTGTGTGTGTTAGGATTGTGCGGCCTGAATTGTTGGGCGCACAATTCGTTGAATAACAACTCAATTCGCATTGAAACGCTGCCAATGCTGGAAACATTGGTGGGCTGACATGTGAGTCCTTCAAGCATGCGGCCTACTGGGGACACTGGCCGCCACTCTGTTCGCTTGTCTACGCTTATCAATGTAAACTTTTCATTCGAATTCAAAATACGAAAGTTTTGTAAACTTTTTCTTTGCATTTTGTGCCAATTTCCGCTTTTATGTTTCATGTTGGTGCGCATATCGCGACGAGCGCAATCTCGTCCTTCGTAACTGACTGCGTCCGGCTGCAGCACTGCAGTGTGATGGTTGGATGATGGCAGCTGGACGCGGTGTCGCTCTGTTTAGCTGCGATATTCATTTACTCGTCAACTCGTCAAATAGCCGCGCATTCAGGTCGTTTTCATTTCTTTGCTGCCTCTTTTCACTCGTTCCGTCAAATGAGTTGCACATCCTTTCAGCTAATTTGCTCGCATTTTTTCGCATTGGTTTTTATTTCCTTTTAACGGTTGTTTAAGGAACACACTTACAGAGCGCTTGAATGGATTCAACATGTGGACAGCGCTTTACATACATCGGACTTGAATCGGCCAATGCAGGGAAAAAGTTTGCGTGCTGAAAAGTCAATTTGCTGAGAGCGGGTCACATTGCGTCATGTGATTGAAATCAAATGGAATGCAAAAACAAAATACACTAAGGGGTTGAACAGCCAGATGCTGTGTTGGGTTTTGCTAGTAGTGACATTTAAATATACCGAATATTAACTGAAACTGAGTGAATTAATAACCTGAGTTGCAGTGGCGCAGTGAAGAGTGAATTGGTGCACAAGTTAAGATAAGTGGGTTCGAATTTCGAATTTCAACAAAGACCATTTGTTTTCGACTATAGCCTTCGCAAAGGATCTGTGAGTTCAAACAAAGGATTCAATTATTCATTGCCATAAATTTGTATGTTGCATTCTTTTAGGTACAAAAATTGCATAAACAAAATTTTTTTCTCTCAAAGCACTGCCAAGCCAAATCTTTTTGTACAATTCAAATAATTTAGTGCATTGTTAAGCAAAAAATTAATAAACTTTAAAATCATAAAACTATTCATTACCTTTATTCGTATGATTCGACAAAGTGTTGTACAATTGTCATAATTTTTTATGATATTTTTTCGACAGATCAAAAAAATTATTGCAAAGGTCTCTTTTTTATAATTTTCATGGACTAAAAAATACAAAATTTGCACATATAATATGCATAAAATAAAATAAATATAATAAAATAATAATAAAATAATAAACATAATAAAATTTGAAAATATGCATTTAAAATTTGGAAAAATATGCATACGACAATTTTTTTTATAAATGTATTAAGAACACAAATAAAAAATTCTAACAAAACATAAATGTTTCTATTAAAATGGAAAAATTGGAAAAATATGCATAACAAAAATGTTGTATAAATTTATTAAGAACACAAATAAAAAATACTAACAAAACATAAATGTTTCTATTAAAATGCTTCTAAAATTTGGAAAAATATGCATAACAAAAATTTTTTATAAATTTTTTATGAACACAAAAAATACTGACAAAACGTAAGAAATTAACAAACATTCGAATTTTAGATTTCACATTGAACACATTCGAATTACTGCTTTTACGATGTAAAAAAAACAACAAAGATATTTTAAAAATAACATTTAAAGAAATCTTTAGTTTTTATGCATCTAAATTTGGAAAGAAGAAAAACTAATTTTTTTTTTTTTATATTGTAAATTTATTGAGAACTCAAAGAATATCGAGAAAAGCTTTGTTGCATTTATTTTTATTTTTATTTTATTTTATTTTATTTTATTTTATTTTATTTTATTATTTTATTTTATTTTATTTTATTTTATTTTATTTTATTTTATTTTGTTTTATTTTATTTTATTTTATTTTATTTTATTTTATTTTATTTTATTTTATTTTATTTTATTTTATTTTATTTTATTTTATTTTATTTTATTTTATTTTATTTATTTATTTGTAACCCAGTCAAATAAAAAATAAATTTTATCAGACCATCGACCAGACCATTAACAGACCATTTAATACTTGTCATCATTTTAGTACTTAAATATATAAGAAATATAAGAAAAATCGAAAAATATGTATGTACTCGTATTTTGTAAATATGCAAAAATATGGCTTCAAAATTTAAAAAGTCTTAAAATTATGCTTATTTATTTATTTGAAGCGAAATATGCAAAAATATACACTAACAATTGAATGCCATTGTAAAAGAAATGTTTTTATTCGAAAAGATATTTCATCCATTTTACTGAGAACATTCCTAAAAAAAAACAAACAATTTTAACGCATTAATCATAAAAAGAAATTATATGCGAACAGAAAAATAACATTTTTTTAAAATATAGAGACAAATTTCAGGTTTTTGAAATTCACTACATTTAAGTAAATATTAAAAATTTGTCCTTTTTCCCCTACATCGCAAATTTAAGGCTGAATTTCCCTACATGTAGCCTCTTTTCCCTACGGTTGGCATCACTGTCCCTCAGTGAGTAAGTCGTAATCTTGAGATGACCGGACAGAATGAGCTCAATGATGTTCTTTGGTACAATTTTCTTTGTATTTTCTGCATTCATTCATTTTTTAAAGGCTTAATTTTAATTTAAAAATTATAAATTGTAGTGCAAAACTCCCTTAAAATTACAACTCTGCTGTCCAAATATTTCATCCAGTGTGTAGTGGTGCAATTAAAAACTTTTCCGCAGACTTAATTGTTCCATTTTCTTGACTTTAATTCAACAATTGCTTAGGTTTTGTTTGGTCTGCCTTGGCTGGTAAAAAGAAAAAAATAAAAATAAAGCAAAACAAATCCACATAGGTCCAGTGTCACCCAGAAGTTGCAGCCGTCGTAGATTGGTTGCTGCCGAAAGTGCTCATTCGGAAAATGGGAAATGCTGCAATTTAGCGCCATAAGAGTTTTCCTTGATTCCACTTGTGTCGGGGCCCCCCACTGCTTTACACTCCTTGCTCCTAAATACGCCTTCGTTTTGCACATTTCTTGCCGCGCGCTGCGGTGCACTCAAGTGCAGTTAATTATAATTAAGCCAAGTTGAACTCGCCGCTTCAACACGCGTTTGCAGCCTTTTCAGTCGGCGCGTCGCACTTTTGCGGCATCCAGTGCTCGTATGTGTTTGTGTGTGTGTTAGTATTAGTGTACGCGTGTGTGTGTGCATGGCGGCTGACTGCCACCTGAGCCGCATGTGAGTTTGCGCTATGCCGAAGTTGATTTAAAGTTGTTGACTTCTTCCGCCACTTGCTTCGGCTAACGTGTAAATAATTAAACGCTCGTTTGTTGGGCCGCGTTTGTGTGCGGCGCTGCATTGTGTCTGCGGTGTAGGAATGCGCAACGAAGCAAACAACAAAGCACACGCTGAAAGTAGTCGGCGGCCGCTTCAGAGATGAGGGTTCAGTGTTTGGGCTTTTAGAATTGAAATTGGATTTTTAATTTTTTTTTATTTTTTCTTAAAGCTTTGCGATTTTAAAGCAACAAACTTAAATAGTTTATGAAAAATTAAAATTCAATATTCCATTACAATGCAAATGAGAAACTAAAAATTTTAGTTTCTTATAATTTGTAGGCAATTGGAAGCTTTCAGATATTTAGAGAACTAAACCCAACACATTCGCATTTCACATTCACTTTCATAATGTTTGCAAAAATGTCCGTCTTAATTCACATTTAAACACTTTTATGCAGATGGCATTGTTTATCGTTTGCATTCACAATAGTGCTCGTTCAATCCTTTTACGGCACCCCCCTCTGCCATCCTGCGACCACCGCACCGACGCTACTCGGCGCACTGCAAGTGGAAGAGCCAGCAGCAGAGACATCATCTGTGTAAATGAAATATGCATGCAACAAAGCATTCATTAAAAGTACAATGCGGCATCACTGTCACTCACTCACTCACTCGCTTACTCACTCCGTCATTCATTCATTTATTGAGGCTTTCATTCATGGTTTTGCTATTCCATTGTTGTTGTTTTGCATTTTTCTGTGTTATTGTCATAAATATTTTCCATTTACCCACCGCACGGCGCTTCCGCCTGTCTTACCACACACCCAAACACACACACATACGCACACACACTTCCCTGCCATTTTCTTTGCTTTTGTTCGCTGGCGCTGTTGTTGGCTTCGAAAGCGACAGGCGGCCGTGCACATTGCAACAATGCTGCACATTTCATTTGTTTAATGACACCAAGCCGCCAGTGTGCCCGTCAAACGGCCGCATATCGGAATGGCAGTTATTTATTTTATTGTCATTGTCAGTCATAAAGTCATAATGACATTAATGTCTGTGCATATTTCTTATTGTTTTGTGTGCGGCTGTTGCGAATGCAACGGGCACAGTTTGATTTAAGCGAGGACAAAGCACACCACTGGGCACCATTGACGGACACTTTGTTGCGGATATGAATTTCATTAATCGATATAGAAACACTTGAGGTGCATTTTCAATTCAGTGATCTATGGGATTTTGTGAAGACTTACGGAGTCCGGCGGAGGCCTATTGAAATGTTTCCTTATCTTAGCGAAAGGATACGAGATGGGGTGTTTTATTTTTTTAGTGAAAACAAAAAGAGGAAGCAAACTTGCTGATACTTGACACGAATTATGATAAAGTAGATTCTTTACATCACTTGCGGGGGGTTTTGGAGAGTTCAGAATCACCTTAAATATCTGTTTATTACAACAAATGTATGTGGCAAATATAAAGTCAAAGTCTCCCCAAAATGAAATAATGGATTGCTGTGAAAATCTTTTATATTGGGTATACAGAAAAGTTTTGAGGGATTTACAAAAGATGACAGAGCTAGCATTAAGTCGCATCGGACCATCTGGTAACTGAATTCATGTCAAATCTAAACTTCACTAAGCTAAATAACTTACTTAATTATTTACTTACTTACCTTCTTAGTCACTTACCTACTTTCTTATTTCTGTTCTCTGAAAGACCAAAAATCATATGGAAAATTCATTAAGAACAATGAAATATCTACCAAAATGATTTGATGAGCATCATCTCTGTCAGCTCAGATCACCAGCAGGTTGTTGAATTTTCAATTTTCCTGGTCTGAAAACAATTTCTGCTGAGTAAGAACGGACTTTAAAGGTGGAATTTTAAAACTGATACTAAAATTCAAAAATCCTGATCTATTCAATTGTTTTTTATTAAAAAGCTTCTTTTGTAGTTTGTTCTTACTTTCATCTTTTTAACTGTTGCTGTTTTAACAAAATATAAATGTTGATTTTTTAATTTTCTTTATGGAACATTTGTCAAAAAATGTATGTTTTCAAATTCAGTTCAGGAATTCAGTTCAGTTCAAATTCAGTTCAGTAGAATATCAAAAGTAGTTGTTGGCTGGTCTATATTTGGTATATTTTAGTGTCCGACCAAAGGTTGATTTTTGGCCGAAGTCGGAGCAGAATATTGGGCCTAACTAAACTATTCGGCCGAATATTATTTAAAAAAAAAAACTGATCAAATTTAGCTAGTTCTTTCTTTATTAATTTCTTTGTTGTTAACAAAGAAAAAAAAACTTAACAATTCAATTGGCATAAATAGCTGATTAGAGATAATTTTTATTTTTAATTAATCGCAATCTTGCTGTCCAAAATCTCGATAAAACCCGTAATTTGATAAAATACTTCGAAGCAGAGTAAATTGACTTGCATTACAGAGCGAAAACCTTCGGCTAAGTATTCGGCTATTTTGGCCGAAGCCGAAGCAGAAAGTTTAAAATTGGCCGAATTCCGAAGTCGAATAATATTTTTTTCTGAGATCATCATTTAACCATTTCGCGATGAAGTTTAATTTTGAAAACCTTACTTAAATTACTTTTGGTAAAAATGTTCCCATGGTATGAAAATTGGAGCATTAAATAAATAAATAAATAAATAAATAAATAAATAAATAAATAAATAAATAAATAAATAAATAAATAACAATATGTTGCATAGTCACAAATTCTGAAATCATTCTTTTATCCGGGGACATTATATTTCCAATAAATACTTTGCGTAAGGGGCATTAAAAATTTGGCGTTTTATACCAAAAGTTCCGAAAGGGTTGAGGGATGTTTTGATCACTTACAAAAGTAACAAAAAATGGGTTTTATAAATATTTGTTCAAAGTAAAGAATGTACTGATACTTCATTTTCACAAACAATAAAAAACATCAAAATGGTTTTTATTTCAGTTTTCTTATTTATATTTAAGACTGCTAAGAAGATGCATTCCTGCTACCTTCTTTTTGTATTATGGCTTTGTGTTCAGATAACTTCAAAATACTGCAGTCAGGTTTTGTGAATATTATGTTAGAATTTTTCTAAAATTTTATTGAAATTCGTGGAATGTTGTTGGTACTTAAAATACCTTCAAATTTCCCTTTCAATTCATGACAAATACAGAAAATGCGCTACAAAATGTTCCTAAAATCGTTGGCATCTTTTGGCATATTTTGGCATATTTTAAAGCTTTTACAAATGTAATCAGCATTGCCAAAAGTCTTCAGCATCGTTCGAACCATTCACACACATTGCCATCGTCCATATGTTGCAGCATTTATTCATATTTACAATGCATTTACTCACATTTGTATGGCATTCAAGCTGCCATGCGTACAACATAAAACGCCCACAAGTATGCAACATTTTAAACGTTTAGTTGCTTGGTATTTTTATGGGCCAGCCAGCTGACGCCAACAACGCCTTTCATGGCTAAGCAATTTTTATAGCAACCAACAACAACACGAATCATGTCGAATATTGCCATTCCATAGGAATGGGGGAAAAAGTGGCTGCGAGCAGCGAACATGGCCACAAAGTGGCAATGCGTCAATTTAACGCGCCAATTTGCCAATTCCGAACGCGTACGTGGCGTACTGGCAAATTGTTACGTTCTCATAATTTCACCGAGTTGCGTTAGTGCGCCGCTCGCATTTAATGCTAATTTAATTCAGCTCATAATTTTGCACTTTCACCTCAATCGTTGTTCGTTCGTTCGTTTCGGTGCGACGCAGTGCGGCGTTTAGACGCCTTTGCTAGCTTCCACTTGCAGACGTCTCCAATGACATTCATAATTGCATTTTTATGATTATTCGGCATGTAAGTCGACTGCTGCCTCTACCCCCCAGCTGCTTTTCCTTTCTCCACCTCATCCGGGTTGTTGTTATTACTGCTGTGTGTATGTTGAGGACGTTGCCATACTTTCACACTCGCATTGACATCGACAACACATGTTGCTGGCAATATTCAGAAAATGTATTACGCCTCCCTTCGCTCCTCCGCCCGCGTCGGCGCCACGTGTTCATATATTTGTATGCACTCCACACGCTTCTTTCGCTTTTACGACATTTAAAACTTATTCAATTTAATATTTAGAAGAATTCTTAAATGCTGGCATATCGTTGTTGTTGTTGTTTTTATGGAGTTGAAGTTTGAGCGCCTCATTGCTGCGCGGCACTGATCTCAACACGTTTTTCTGAGTGCTTTCAGCGCGCCATAAATGGGGGGCGAAATGTGGCAGTGGCAGCAAATGGGATAAAAAGTAGGAAATTAGGCCATGTTGCTGCTTTTAATTGCCAATAAAATGTGCATATGTGAAAATAAAATATTACCAAAGAGCACGTTGGAGCGCATGACACGAAATGAAGTGGCAAATGGTGGCAACGCACGACACAAATTGTGTCACGGCTTGTGTGATGCGATGCGATGGGAATGCGGCGCTGGGATTTGAATGAACGACGGAAGGACCGAAGGACTTGAATATTAAATTAAAATTTAATTTCAAGTCGGTATATGAGGGCGAATGTGTGAAGGAAAAGTAGTAAAATATTTAACGATTAAGTGATTAAGAAAATTATATGGATGAGAAAATTAAAATGTATTAAAAATCGGTTTATATTTTTATAAAAATACAATCGAGTCCGCCTAACTGCAAGTCGATTTTCCGGCCTTTTAGTTGCAGTCAACCGGAGTTTTCAGTTAAGCGAACTGCGGTTAAGTTAAATTCTTTTCAATTAAGCTTACGTCGAATGAGTGAAACGAAAAGACATTCTAATTTCGAAATTTTCTAATCGTTACAATTTCAAAAGCCAACTAACGAAATCATCTGATGTTATAATAAATCTGGGATGTAATAATAAAAAATTTACAATTTTTTTTTAATTATGAAATGTGGTGCAGTTGACGCTCACAAGTTCGAACTCTCACAAGTTCGAATCTTCCAGAAATTCAAACCTCATATTTCAAAGCATTGAATTAATTAAAATTCGAAATTTTTCTTTTTCCTTCCTTTTTTGGTGTTTATTTTGCTTACACAAATTAAATGAAAAAAGGGAATAAAAAACTGGCAATGTTTGGTCGCACATTCGTAAATGATTATTACGTATGTAAACTTTTGGCTCAGTTTCGACTAAAAAGTACAACAAAAAGAAATACTAAAATGTCGAACAAACGTAAAAAAAAATTTGTTTGGCTTTTGACGTTAAAATTAAAATCTTAAAAAAGTTTGATGAAAATGTTCAGACAAATCGCTTAGCTGCGGATTTATGTATTATATGGAAATTTTAAGAAACTATTAAAAAGAGATTTGTATGCGAATAAAACGTATTAATTTTTTTTAATATGAAAAAGAAAACTGGTATACAAGTTATTACATATCGTTTCAATATTTATTAATTAAAATCTTAATTAATTAAAATCTTAAAAAAGTCTGATGAAAATGTTCAGGCAAATTGCTTAGCTGTGGATTTATGGATTATATGGAAATTTTAAGAAACTATTAAATAGAGATTTGTATGCGAATAAAACGTATAACATTTTTATTTACATTTCTTGAAGAAAAAAATGTCAATAAAATTTCAATATTTATTGGACTTTTTACATGAGTTAAAAAACTTCCAGAAATTCGAGCATTTCGGAAATTCGAACTACCCCTTGTACAAAGTGGTTCGAATTTGTGAGCGTCTACTGTATAAAATTGTTTCACTTAGGCGGAGTTCAAATCGTGTAAATTTTGTTTTGGATCCAGAATATTCTCTAACTTAATCGCATTTTTCAGTTATTTGAAGTTTCAATTAAACGAACTAATATTCAGAAAAAATACCAAACGAAAATAGGACCTGGACTTTTATTTCAGTTAAACGGATTTTTCAGTTCAGCGACCTGCAGTTAAGCGGTTTCGACTGTAATTCATTTTGACATAAAAACTAATAAAATCGTAACACGACAAAATCATTGAACGAACGAAGAGCCCAAGGAACCTTTTTTCTTTTGGCTCAGTCATTGTCCTTTCTTCTGATGTCGACATCCTTTATGAACTCGAGTAAAAGCTTAATGGTCCACAACTCATCCTTATGTATGGATATTTGTCTTTCATCCTTTTGTATGGATTTTTGTCCCAAGGAACCTAACCCAGTAGTAAATATAATAATATTCCCACAAAAGGTTAAAATTAATAGTCCTTCCAAAATAGGTGCAAGCCATAGTATAATAAAAAAGTAGTCTAACCTGAGAGTGTATTTCTAATGTATTTCTATTTTGTTTACAAAAATTGACAGAAAATTTTATGAACAGAGTTTTGAAAATATTTTGTGTTCAAATCAATATGCGCCTATGTTTTCTGTTGACAAATTTTGTACATCAAAATGAAATATTGTGAAAGAAAATTCAAAAAATTTGTATTCAAAAGAGGGGAGAGTTCAGGTTAGACTACTTTATAATTATACTATGGGTGCAAGCATTTTTAAATTCAACCAAAACTCTGAGAGGAATAAAATTGAACGAAGATTTCTAAAAAGTGCATATTTCATTCTTTCACCGTAATCATTAATTAACTTCCCTTCTGATTCCCTCCTGTGTTTAATAATCAGCAACTGATCCTCTGTATGAATGTCACAAGCTTTCCGAAATTTTTGAAACTCCATCAAAACTCTGAGAAAAACGATATTTAACGAAGGTTTCTAAAAAGAGAATTTTTCATGAAAATCATTTTAGGAGTTGTTTCAATTGAATTCTTTCACCGCAGTCGTTGACTTTTCTTCAGAGGAAGACATCCTTTGTGAAGTGGAAGCTCCTGTGTTTAATGATCAGCAACTCATCCTCTGTAACACCACCAAAACTCTAAGAAAAACGAAATTTAACGAAGGTTTCTAAAAAATGCACATTTCATGAAAATCATTTTAGAAGTTGTTTCAATTTAATTCGTTCATCTTACAACAAAGCATACAAGCTTTTAAAAAATGGTCTCAACAAATTTTGAAATAATTTTAAAACAATAAGAATTGAAAGGAAGATTTCTAAAAGTGGCATGTTTTTTAAAATCAGGTTTAAAATCAGGACCTGAGGCTGAGCTGCTCTTAGATACCTACAACTGGTTCAACTTGGCTCAGAATCTACAAAACTATACCAGTATTCCAAGAAAATCAGGGTTTAAGTATATTTTCAAAAAGTGATATGTCTTTTATGAATATTTAAGGTTAAAATTCCTTTAATATCTTGAGAAGAGTTTTTTAAAGGTTGAAGAAATAAATGCTGAATGATTCTGTATGCTTTAAAAAAGAGATATGTTTTTTAAAATCGGTTTGAGTTAAAATTCTTAATGCTCTAAAAAACCTTCTAAATATTTTATATAAAAAAGAAGATTTTTAAAGTTAAAGAAAGAAATGCTGTATGGTTCTTAACTCTTACGTTATTTCGTTCCTTATCGAAATGTTTCAATATGACTTGTGAAATCCGAATATCTTTAACCTTCAGAGAACACACTGGATCATGTAGACTCATACTTCTACTTTAAGCGACAATATCTGTTGAAAATTTGTTTTCTGCGATTTTTTTTAAGTATGTTACAAACTTTAGAGACACCTATAATGTGTTTAAATTGTTAAAACAAATTTCAAAGTACACCCCAAAATTTTAAGTGAAAAGGCTCAATAGTTGTGAAATTAGAAGCGATCAAAAGTGAACAGAGTTTTATTGACCCAGAGAGCTCCTGGTGATTGAAAAAATAAGTTTTTAATTGCAAACAGCCACATGTCAAGAAATCAATTTTTTAAATACTTTCTTCGCGCAAAATTTAACCATTAAAAATGTTGTATAACCTTTAAAACGGTTTGACGTTCGCAGTGAAAGTTGTCAGCATATATTTCAAGGCTGACTTCAATCAAATCAGCCAAAGACACGAAAAGATTCAATTTTAATGCGAGCGAAAAATCGTTAAGCTCCCAAAATTGCATAAAAATTTGTAATACCAAAAATCAATTAAAATGGAAAATGGAAAACATTGTTTTTTTTTTGCGCATATTTTTAGGTGCTCTGCGGAAATTTCAGCCACTCCCCTTCCTGCGATTCTGCTGGCGCTTAAAAATTTCCCTTTCGCATGTGTTGGTTTTTATGTTTTTCGACATGCTGACGATTATCTCTTCCAATAGTCCGCACTTATTTACATTTTTCGCTGCCTATTGCTCTGTTTTTAATAAAAAATATAAAAAAAAACCTCAATTTTCATTTTTTCAACTGCATTTGGCTGATGTTTTGCAATGTTTTTTCTTGCGCTCTTTACAGATTTTAATCCATTGTGTTGGGGTTTTGTGCGGCAATCGTTATCAATAACGGCAGTTGTGCCATCGACAACAGCAACAACAACTGGACGCGCTGTTGCGTAAAACAACAAAAGCAACAATTGAATTGAATTGATTTTTTCGTCGTTTCAATGAAGAATGGCAGCGCCAAAAAAAATATGAAGTAGCTCAAGCGGCAGCCAGCAAAAACAAGAACAACTAAAATACTCACACACATACAAATAAACACAGACACACGCACTCAACGTTTCAAAAGCAGCGCCTAAGCAACTGCGCTCGCTGGCCAAGTTAATCCCATGGCCGATTTGCCGCAAGTCCATACAGAATAAACAACAAAACCGCAACGCATTGGGCCGATCAGCGGTGGCAGCATTCAAGGATAAGGCGCTTTATTGAAATAATCCTGCAGCAGGCAGCGGCACAGTGCAAAAAAAGCGCCATTCCAGAAATAAATCCTTCGCCGCGCCGCTACGGAATTTCATCAGGCGCTGGCATTCCATCAAGCCGCAGCCCGACGCCAGTCAGCCATTGTTGGCGACATTGCCGCGCCCGACTCGGCGTTGTGCCGCACGCAGCATCGCTGAAATACCTACTTTGCGTTCGTTTCCGCCGGCACTTGTCTGCTCCAAGTTTCCACCATTGCGTTTCTATACTTTACGCCGACGTGCCCCGAGCACTCCCACCACCACCACCAGTCGCAGCTCCTCAAGCAGCCGCAGCCGCAGCCGCCGCCCGGCGTTGTCGCGCTGCCGTTCAGTGCCGCCCATTCGTACGCGGCGCTCTACGAACCGACGCGCCTAGACGCGCCGCCGTCGCTGGCCGCCAAGATTGCTGCGCTCAGCGCCAGCAGCAGCAGCAGCAACGCCAGCTATCACCAGCACGCGGCAATCGGCTACAGCGACAAGATGAAGATGTCAAAGCTGTCCAACCAGACCAACTCGCAGGACCCGCAGGCGGTGAACTCGCGCATCTTCGTCGGCAACCTGAATACGTTCCAGTGCTCGAAGACCGATGTGGAGCGCATGTTCCAGATTTATGGGCGCCTGGCAGGTCGGTTGCAGCGAGCGCCTTGCTGCCGTCAATTGCTCGTATTAATATGGCGACTTTTAATTGCATACTTCTAGGCATCTCGATGCATAAGGGCTACGCCTTTGTGCAGTTCACGAATCCGTTCGATGCGCGCAACGCCTGTCACGGAGAGGACGGACGGACGGTGCTAAGCCAGACATTAGGTGAGTGGACAACGGGGTGGGGGATCGAGGGGGAAAATCTATTTCGAAATGGTTGCAATGTACAGTGCAGTGTTGTGTTGGGGTGTGTGAGACAATTTGATTTAATTTACGTTCACTGCAGTCCGGCAACAAATGGATTTTCTTTCAGACAACTTTTGCTGCTTAATCTGTGTCTTGCATGTTGCTGCCACTTCTAAATGGTTTCGCTTACTGCACTTTGCCGCAATATTTGCGCCAATTCCAACGGTTCGGCCGTCTGTTCTTGTGTCTGTCGACACACTGCTTCGCCTGTCCACACGACCGTCGATCTTTTCGTCTGGCTTCAGACATTCCATGGCACTTTTCGCCCTCCCCCACCCCACGTTGTGCTATGAAATTTCTTCAACTCGCGCTTGTCGTCGTCGACAACGCGCAGACTTTAGCCTTTCAGTCGGTTCGCTGTTGAAATAGCGATAATTTTCTCCTTCGTTTCCGGGGGTATTGGCCGCGAAACGGATGCATAAAAATTTCCAACAAGTACAGGAATTTCGCCTTCCACTCTCTTTCTCTCTAAGCACACTGTTAAATTGTAAAATGGCTTCTTAATACCTCACACACACACACACACATACACCGCGCAAACCATCACACATACATATAATGCATAAATATGTTTATGTAGTAAGTACATATGGCGGGTTGTGTGGTTCGCCGAAATGTCGGCGAATGGGCTGCTTTCTTGGCGTCGTCAGCCACTTTCGTGTGTCCCGTACCGGAAGCGCATGTTTTACTGCAAAGTAAAACGGCGGCACCACGTCTAATGGTGAGGCGGACAGCTGGTTTTCTTCTTTGACTGTTTTACTTTCAATTTAAAAAATTGCCGCAGTATTATTTTCGTTTAACTTAAAACGAGGCATTGCGACTTTTGAAGCATTTTACATATAATTTTTGGTATTTATGAACCGTATGAACCTAATAGAAAGAAAAATATGCATACAAATGGTTTTGCAGAAATTTAGATAGCTTATATATTTCAGAATATTGGTCTTCAATCAGTGAATAATCCTCTAGATGCCCAAGCATTGTTCCGACATTTTAGGTAGCAAAGCTGTCACGCTAAAATTGTGCAATTTAACATCCTAAAAGTTTTTTCTGTGAAGCTAATTGCAACGAATCAACAATAATCGACAATTCAAGAACAGCATTATTGAAAGAATTATTGAGATCCAGTCCGACTTATGCAACAGAGTAATGCAAAATTCAACCTCTCTGATTGAGTTCTGTAAACAAAGTCACAAAGACCATTTGGCAATGTATTGAATGTATTTTAATCCACAGAAAAGAATACATCACATCTTACACGCATTTATCTTTATCTTCATCGTGCAAAGTTCAAACATGCTTAAGGAAATATTTATTATAGAATGTCCCAATGCTCGATTTAATTTAAAAAAGGAACGTACATTTATTGTGCAAGTGATGATTTTTTTATAACATTGATCCTATTATTACATGATCCTATTAAGTATAAAATAAAATATCCGGCAAATAGCTTTCCTCGCTTTGGTCGCAGCTTTTTGCTCTTTGCCGATGACATTTTGACAAAAATGCGTCTCTTTCGCACCAATGACGCATTGGATCTCGGCCTTGAGATCAAGAATTTTTTTTCGTTTACAACAACAATTCGATTGTTTGCACAATGATAATGCGTTCTTTCTCTCTATAAGACTCCATTTTTAATAATCGAACTAATCGTAGATGACAGCTATCAAATTTCAAACTTGCCACTTGCATAGGAAAAAAATGCCACACAATTTGAATCGTGCCCTGTTATTGGGACACCTTAGACAAGTAAATTGTCCATTAACAGCATCCTTCAGTCTTCTATGCTTTGCATCCTTTCAAAATCAATGAATGCAAAGCATTAATATTGGTATCCCATCTTAAAAAATAACATTTATCGACGGATAATTCTGTTTTTTTGATAGGCTTGTGAGCTGTAAGCAGCAGTTGTTGACAAATGATATTATTTAATTTAGGCGAACTGGGAGCGCCAGCGGCGATGTCCATATACCCATATATAGAGAGATCGAAACTGCTTAGTCGGGTGGGTTGTGGTATCTACTCCGAATGATTTAATCTAAACTCAAAGCTTCCGCTGCCAGATTATTGCAATGTCTTCCAAGCCGAGGTCACATTGGCTCAGGGTAAACGGGATATCGGCAAGAGATGTCCTGATACTATCGGACAGCCAATTCACACTTAGGGCTCTGGATGCAGTCATAATAACATCAAAGACTCTTCTCAACTGCAGAAAATCTCTCAACGAGACTACCAAGCAGCTTCGCCTATGCTGGGTTTCGGGTCATAGGGATATTTCAGTGAACTGTAGAGTAGATAAGCTCGCTCTTAACCCGCACGAGCCTATACGAGCTCTATACACAACACTAATTTAAGATGGGTTGGTCAACATTAAATCTTTGGTGTTCTAAAGAACTCCTCTCACTAAACAGAGCACAGATCAGAACCATGGTCGGTGTTTTAACGGGTCACTGCTCAATTAGCACCCATGCAAAAAGGCTGGGACTGTTTTCAAACAACTTCTGTCGCAGCTGCATAGATAAGAAGGAGGAAGAAAATATATCTCACCTACTATGCATCTATCCTGCTTTATCCAGAAGAAGAATGACCTTTTTAGGCAACTTCTCCTTCGATAGTCTAGGAAATCTAGCCGATAAGATCATTCACATTCAAGTCTACTCAGCTTCGTAAGAAGCTTCGATTGGTTCAACGAGTAGGTAGGTAGGTGTGGCTGCCTCGGTATGGGAAACACTTAAGTCCACATGGCTCATTGTGATACTACAATTCCATCCGTAAAACACTGTTCTTGCCACATGTGTTATAAATAGCAATTTAAATGGAAGCAAGCAGGGAGAAGAGACTCACAGTTTAATGTCGAATCAGAATGACAGTTGGCTGATTTTTTGCTCTTTATTATTTCAGTTATTTGTTATTTGCAAGTCCTGTTACAAAAATATTTGGACATTGTTAAAAACTGGGTACACAATAAGTGTTGAGCTGAGTCAGAAACAGATCAATAAGTATCCAATCCAATGCTCCTTAATTTGTTATCAGATTACAATGAAACTTTGACAAGTATTGTTTTAAAGTTGGTACTTCCCGGCATACACTTCCACTCGGAGACCCTTCATTTCAGAAATACGGTGCCCTTCCCTGTTTATTAAGTTTCCTATAGATCCAGGCGGTGTTCCTGGGGAACCATTTGATTCTAGCGAAATACATTTGTGAGTATTTCTACCGCTTTTAACATAACATTTTCTATTAGACGTCTGTAAACGGCAAAATTGAGTTAACTCAGTTTTGAAAGTGTGTTTACGCACTTTGATACAAAAACAATTGTATGGGGATTTGAGCATTAAAATGCTATGGGGCATTCCACGCGAAGCGGACAGGTAAAAAAACTTGATGTTTCCGATTTCAATAATATTTGAGTATGTTCTACCTATACGTATTATTGATACGTATACCAAATATTTTTGTGATATAATGACTAGTTAAAGAGTTATGGGATTTTGAAGTTTTCGACAACTGGTTGGCATTCAGTACTTCAAAGCCGATTATGGAGTAATAAAATTATATATTAAAATAATTAAACCACTGGATTTCTTACTTCATTTACTGAGCTTTTTAATTGTATTTTTGGAAAAGAAAAAAATGTTTTTCGTAATAAAAAACCCAATTAATTTTTTTTCCTTGATTTTCACTAAGTTAGACCATTTGGTTTTTTTTATTTTTTTATATACTTAAATTGCTAATATTGTATAGAACATTGGTGCCAACTTTTATAATGGGCGTGGAAGTGGATTAGGAGCTAGACTGAAAATACTGCCGAAGGGTGGCGTCAAGCACACAGTTTCACTAAACGCGCACAAGCGGCGGGCATTCAGGGTATTTAAGCGTTAAATGCATTTAAGGCCCGGTGGAAATAGTCTATATTACAGTGATCTGTGCATCAGCTTTTTGCGCGAGTCCTTCGAAGAGCCTGGAGACGTCGTTCCTGTAGTGATGGGGAGTGGAAAAGCAGATTGTCGATTGATTTCAGTGCATCCTCATCTGGATGAGGATAGTACTTCCTAAGAATCATATGGCTTAGCACAGAGTTACACCATCCTTATGTCATGCTTTGAACTTATTGATCTGAATTTTTTTTAGCTGGAAAATTAACTCGTCATTTGATACTTGAACACTGCAACTGAATTGATGTATAAATGTGTCGCTTTAAATGTGTCAAAATATTTCCCGTTTCACGTGTCAATGGAATCCTTTCACTTGCGTTACATTAAATTTTCTCGCTTTTACATGTTTTTTTTTCAATTACGACGAAAGGACAGAAAAAATACGCATTTATTGTGCGTACTTGCACATTGAGAAAATATTTCATAAACGATTTTTTTCGAGTTTGAACTGACGTCGGCACTTTAGCGGCACAGAAAAGTGCGCGTAATGAAATTTCGTTGCACACATGAAGCGCGCAGGACGCTGCCGCCGGCAGCAGACAATTTATATCAGTACATGCCGATTTCATTAACGGTTACATTCTTGCAGTTTTTCATATCTGGCGTCTCTGTCGGCGCGCATCTTTGCATGCGGCATGCGGCGCACACGTGACGTATGTGCAGCGTGCGCGGACTCGATGGGGGAAAATGCATTTTCAACAATGCAGAAAATATGCGATTTCACAGACAACATCTTAATGCACTTAGTGCGCAGTCGACGCCGAAAGTGCCAAGTGCGACGGCTTTCAGCGGGCAATGCAAATGTTGAGTGGAGTTTTCGAAGAAAAGCACTCAACGGCGCCACAGAGGTGAGAATGTGCACTCTCACGCTGGCAAAATGCAATTAGCTTGGCCAGTTGAGCGTGTTACAAATTTAATTTCAAACAGTTTTTTGACTGTCGCTTGTCGGAAAATCAAGACGGCATTACTAAAAAGCCGCTTTAAGCCTTTAATTTACTTACTTGAGCTGGCTTAAAGCGACACGCTCCATTTCCCCGCCCAGTCAACTGGAATGGGCGTGCAAATAAAACGAAATAGAAAACTAAAACGAAAGGAAAAAAGCGCCACTCTGACGCACTCAAAATTTCTGCTTTCTTTCTTTACTTTTCGCGGCAACGCCAGGACTCTCACATTCGTCCGACCGCACTTGAACCGATTTGGCGCTTATGCTCAGCTCCTTGAAGTGCCGGCAAATCCTTCCTGCGCCTTATCCTTAATCTTAATTACAGCTGGCTTGGCAGCAGCCGAGCCCGCCACGCCTTCGCGCAGCCCGAGGCAACGCCGCGACAGCCACACTGGCAATTTTTAGCGCCCGCTGCTATACGCGGATGGTACGCGGAAATTTCAAACTCGAAACTGGGTTTGCTGGGTGCAGCCTGCGCCGCGGCTGCCTGCTCGCCGCGTGTTATGACGAGTGGCGCGTTTAAATGTTGCTGTCACACCCTTCTCACTGGTTATGGATGAGTGTGCAAATGTTTTTGAATATTTTTGACAACTTGCTTGTCGTTGTTGTTGTTGTTTTTGTTGCTGGCACACGAATTCTCAACGACTTTTATTAAGACAAATGATGGCGTTGTGGCAAAGTTGATTTGATGTCGGCAACAAGTGGCGGGGAAATCTTCAATTTTTTTTTATACTAATTTAATTAATTTTGTAAAAATATTTTAATGCTTATTTTCTGTTTTGAAAATAATAATTAAAAAATTTTGTGTTTTTAGGCTTTAAATAACTTTTGCATTACAAATGAATGGACAAAATTCGAATTGCCGCAACGTGTCCCTTGTCAACGTTAACGGTGCATTGCTTTTGTTTATGTAAAATCCATTGTTAGTTTTTGTTGTTGTTCATGGAGACTTAAATACACTTCAAAGACAATGCCGTCGGCAACAAAAGCCATGAAGGGATTTTAATGCTTCTTGTGTGGTTGTGTCCAAATGTTGAATAGAACCGAGTGGGCGCATTGCTTTGCTTATCTGCGAATCAATATTTTGTGACTTTTGAATGAGCTGACTATTTTTGTTTGCATTTTACTTGCAGATGTCAACATGGTGGCCGAGCCCAAGGCACATCAGATCGGCCGCAAACGACAGAATGTTTCCAAAACCGGCAACGATTGGTGAGTTTTATGCAACGAAAATTTTTTAAATAATAAAAATTAAAAAAACAAGCTTTCGTTCTCTTTTGAAAGCTTTCTTCCTGTTCACTTAAATTAAAGAAAAATAACTTTTGGTGTATAATTTTTTTAAGAATTTAAAAAATTATAAAATAAGTCTTTAGGGGAATTTTAAGTAATTTTTTCTTTTAAAAAGTATGCCACTTTTTCGATAATATAGAAATAGAAAATAGAAAAGATTAGGAAGGAAACTGAAATCTAGATTTTCTTTGGAAATACAGAAACTTTTTCATCACTCTAAACTTTAAAATTTTCGATGTATTTTAGTGGGATGGAGTCTAATTTTGTAAAAGTATTTTATTCGTAGTAGAAATGTTTTGAATATTGGGACTAGAAAATTATGTTGCATACTCAGAAATTCTGAAATGATTCTTTTATCCGGGGACATATACATAGTAATTGTAATAAATATTTTGCATGGGTCATAAAATCTGAATAATTTGTTTTGAGGTGCATTAGAAACTTGCTGGAACTACTGGAATAGTGGCGAAAGTGTTAACACTAGAATGTCCAACCTATGAAATCATGTTACAAAATGGGTTTTGAAATTGTTGAAAGAATATTTAACATTTTTGTATATAATTTGGCTTCAAAATATAGTAAAAATTACGTTGAAGAAAATTTTTTTTTTTAAAAAAGCGTTGTCTTAAAATAATGAAAGAACTTGGAATCAATGGAATCATTTTAACTTTCTATGGCATTATGAAAAATATAGGTTTTATAGTTAGGTTTATAATTTCTGTATGATTTTAAAATTATTGCGGGTTTTTTTTAATCGTTGCTTGTCTGTTGTCAGAAAACAGTAACTTTTTCAAATATCTAGAAGATTCTTAAAATGTTGTAAAATTTTTCCAACACTTTTCATAGACTTATATGCGGTCTATTGTTGTTTTTGGTATCTGTTGATATTTTTTAAGTGTTGGGAAAGTTTTTTGCAGTAGTTTGTTTTTGATATTTTTCCAGCATATCTTGCAAATCTTCAAATCCATTTCTGAAAAATTTAGAAAATTCGCCATTAAATAGTGTCAATAAGATTCTTTGAACTTTGTTCCCTTTTGCTCAATTCTGCTTCTTCAAAAGCTGGGAAAATGAGAAAATCTGATTGCGAGGCTTTTTAGTGGAGTTTTAGAAAGCTGATAAATTTCGCTATTAGGTAGCAAGAAAGTAACTTTTGTTTCTGTTGACATTTCTTGAGTGTTGGTAAAGTCTATTAGTAATTGTTTTGTAATTTTTTAAAAATACTTTTCCAACAAAACGTGTCAATCCTAGAATCCATGCAGCATTTTTGAAAAATCTAGAAAATCTGCCATTAAGTAGTGTCAATAAAATTTATTGAAATTGGCTCGTTTTTGCTCAATTATGCTTCTTCAAAAGCAGGAAAGATGAGTAAAATCTGACTACGAGGATTAGTGCAGTTTTGAAAAGTTGAGAAATTTCGCTATTTGGTAGAACCACAAAATAAACTGATTATAAACTGTTTATTTTGTGGTAGAACGAATGTAATTTTAGTTTGTGTCCTTTTGGAATTTGAATGAGTGAGTGTTTAGTGAGTTTACTTCTTGTTGTTTTCTGTATTCTGATTTTGAGTATGTTTGGTGCAAATTTGGAAAATATGAAAAATATTTAGATTAATCGGGGCAATCAGCTGGAATCAATGTTGTTTCCATTTCTGAGACTTTGTTTGTTGTTTTTTTTTCATATGATGGAATATAGAAAACTTTCTGAATTTGTTCATTATGTGCACTTTTTTCTTTATTGCTGTGAAATTTTCTGTATTTGTTCATTTTGTGCAATTTTTGCTTAAAAAGTTAAGTTAGTTTTGATTTAAAAAGTTCAAAGAATTATCCATCAAATTTTATAAATCAAATCAAATTATCAAATGTGAGCGAGATCAGCTTGTTGGAGTTTTGAAGTTGTTGCTCAAATGTTTAGTTTTTGACAACATTTTGATTTGTATATTTTGTTAATGTTTAATTAAAATAAATTTGGTATTTACCAATTCTGTACATTGTAGTGTAATTTAATTACTAGCAAAATTTTAGTCTCCTGTATCCTTTTTGTATCAACCTTTTGTATGTTGTAGGACAACGCACTCTTGAACCCAAATTAATATTCTTACAAGAAATGTGTGTTTCATCAAGTTTTCTGTCGTCATGTCCGCTTCTTCGTCGTGTGAAAAATGATTGATTATCACAAACTCTTATTGACAGTGAGCAGTATTAATGGACTTTGCAAGTGTATAAAACACATCAACGACTAAACATGAAACACAATTTTATGCTTCAATGTGTAATTTAATTAAATGTCGGTGTGTCGTTCTGCAACACACACACACATATATTTACACGACTATATTGAGATCATTTGTGTTTATAGAATGTCCATTTGGATCCGCAAATGACCAAACAACTTACACCATTTAACAATTTCTTTTCTGTCCAAAGTGACGACGACGACGGCAGTTTATGGTTGGCGCATAAATTCGAGTGTCCTTGGCACACGCATTCGCTTACCCACCCTCCCCCTCTTATTTACATATCATTAAACAGTTTGCATTTTTGTTCGTTTATGCAAAATTTACTACAAATTAAATTCGGGCGTTGCCCATGGACGCTGCACATTCATGCATACACTCACACACACACACACATCTATGGAGCGCGTATGTGTGAGTGCGATTTTTTGGCCTTTCGCTGTTGAGGTTACTTTCTGTAAATAACAACAAACAATTCATCACTTGAATGTCCTTTTCGGGTCTTTGTTTCGGCGCGTTGTGCGGGCGCACCAATGTTGGAATTTCGTTGGCCGTTCGTTGTTTTTTTTGCACAGTTTCGTCTGACTTGTTGGGTTCCGATTCCGCTGGACGCTTCGGTTGTGAGGGGGTTGGTTTTGTTTTGTTTTTATTTTGTTGGCCTTAATGTCTGCGCGGGCTGAAGTGTTCCGTCAACACTACAAACTGCGCTGTGCACACGGCGCGTACTTTTGCGGCAGCAACGTGTTCGCCAGTTGTTGGGTCTGCCGTTGACATTTGCAGTTGTTGATGGGGCCAGGATAATGATGACAGCACAGCGCTGCAACATTCCATACACCGCCGTATGCGGTGACGGATGTGTGCATGCAACTATTTGTGTGTATGTGTTGTTGTGTGTTGACATGTGGACGCATATTTATAAATAGTTGAGGCTGTGGCGGTGCTGGTGGAGTGGCTGCCAGTGATGGAGTTACTGATGACCGTTGGAGCAAATATATCTCCCAGAAAAACAAGGTACTGTTATTGCTTGCATATAGAGACAAATTGTGAGAGAGAAAAATAAGAGAAAGTTTGCTTAAAAAGCGTTGAAAAAATAAAAAAATCTTAATTAAAAAAAGAAAATTTTTGTTGAACGACACAAAAGCATTTTACAGTTAAGTTTAGATAAGAAATTAATACACATTTCCAAACGAAAATATTAAAAAATGCTTAATTTGTTTTGTTTGTAGTCATTTAACATTTTTAGAATTTTGGGCAATTTCATAATAATAAAAATAATTCAAAAATAATTCAAAAATGAAAAATTTTGTTGAACGACACTGAAGCATTTTACAGTTAAGTTTAGATAAGAAATTAATACACATTTCCAAACGAAAATATTAAAAAATGCTTAATTTGTTTTGTTTGTAGTCATATAACATTTTTAAAATTTTGGCTAATTTCATAATAATAAAAATATTCAAAAATAATTAAAAAAAAGAAACATTTTGTTGAACGACACTGAAGCATTTAACAGTTAAGTTTTGATAAGAAATTAATACACATTTCCAAACGAAAATATTAAAAAAATGCTTAATTTGTGTTGGCTTAATGTTTCTCTTATCTAAATTGGTCATATAACAAGTTTTAAAAGTTTTGACAATTTCATAATAATAAAAATAATTCAAAAATAATTCAAAAAAGAAATATTTTGATGAACGACACTAAAGCATCTAACAGTTAAGTTTAGATAAGAAATTAATACACATTTCCAAACGAAAATATTAAAAAAATGCTTAAATTGTTTTGGCTTAATGTTTCTCTTATCTAAATTGGTCATATAACAATTTTTAAAATTTTTGACAAATTCATAATAATAAATTTCATAATAAAAAATTCAAAAATAATTAAAAAACGAAAAATTTTATTGATCGATACTAAAACATTTTACAGTCAAGTTTAGATAAGAAATTAGTACTCATTTCCAAACGAAAATATAAAAAAAAAATGCTTATTTGTTTTGGCTCAAAAATAAAAATAATTGAAATTAAAATACTTTTAATTAAAAACTCAAAATACCAAAATAAATGTTACTTAGTATGGTTTACAAAAACCTAGCTTCTACATTATTTTTAGACTGCTCTTACATCTTTTGAATGAACATATGGAACATGAAAGCTTTAAGTGAAGTAAAACCAATGAACAAACCATTTTGAAATTATTAGGTAGAATGGCGGCCGCTTTTTTGTATTTCAATAAGAGAGAAATTTGAAAAATCATTATCATTTTTGCTAAATATAAATCTAAAAAATTCCCTGAATAATCACAATAGCATCAAACTTGGTATGTCTTCAAAGAAAATTTAAATATCAAGAAAATTCTAGAACATTTTTGCTGTATTGGCAGCTGCACATCTAGTATAAAATTTTTTTTTGTGTCCAGTGCAGTAACCAGCGACTTAACTATTATAAGTTTTTTAAGAAAATAATTGCAATGTAACTATTACAATGCAACACAAATTTTATTTGTTGATTATAATTATTATTTGCGACAATTAATTTTTACGTTGCGTCATAATTTTTTTTTCGTTCTCGATAATTATTATTTTGGGATTTTTTTTGTTTACGTTGCTTCATAACTTTTATTGATGACTTTTTTTATTTACGTTACCGATAACTATTATTTTGAGAAACATTTTTTTACGTTGCTTCATAACTTTTATTTATGATTTTTTCTTATTTACGTTGCCGATAACTATTATTTGAAAGACAATTTTTTTTACGTTGCTTCATAAATTTTATGAAAGACATTTTTTATTTACGTTTTGGGTATGAATTAATTTTTTATTGTTTAGTTGTTGGTGGAAATTAGGTTCCTGCAGTTAATTTGCGTTTGTCAATTTAAAACAATTAAAAATCAATTCATATCTTAAATGTGGTAATTCAGCGTAACATTTTTTTTTTCAAAATAATAGTTATCGGCAACGTAAATGAAGAAAAATTACAAATAAAAGTTATGAAGCAACGTAAAAAAAAATTTTTCAACATAATAGTTATCGGTAACGTAAATTAAAAAAGTCATAAATAAAAGTTATGAAGCAAAAATCCCAAAATAATAATTATCGACAACGAAAAATATATATGGTATTACATGGTAATAGTTATAGGCGACGTAAAAAATTTCTTATTGGAAATAATTATTATAAAGCAATAGTTATAGAAATTTCTTAAATTAGGGCAATTGTTTTATTCCCAAAAATATGGATAATAATTATTTTAGGTCAGTTAGGTTAGTTAGGCCGGTAACTAACTGCAAACAAGTGATCGAAAGTGTGGGCTGCACTTAAATGAATCAGAGAGCGATTTGAAGGGTGTTGGGTCAATGCAATAGAGACACTTTTTGACAAATAGATGTTATGTTTTTGTTTTTTTTTAATTTATTAACCCATTTTCGGCCGCTACCAGAAATAGCCAATATTTTTTTAATTCCTTTTAAGGACTTACATTTAGGACCTTAATCAAGAATATTTTTGGATTTTTTTTGTGTTTTTTTTTTTTTATTATTTTTTTTATAAATTAATAAAAATTTAATTTTAAATAAAAACAAATATATATGTATATAATTTTGGTCAAATAATAATCAAGCATGAAAACAAACAATTGTTGGCTTACATATGTACATACATGACGACTTCTGGCCAATTTTCGATTTTTCGACCACTGAAAAGTACGCGGTGCTGAGAGGTAAAAATATTTTCATAATTTTATGGATATCAATTGATTGCGGTAATTTGGTCTTTAGGCTTCGTAAATAATCAATAATAAATCAATAATTTGAAAAGGTTACATATTTTTCAGAATATTCAAAATATGACTAAAAAAATGCTTTTTTTCGTGCCTTCGCCAACATCTCTAAATTTATCTTTTTTAAAAAAAATTATTATTTCGAGGGGTTACCAAAAGACCAAAGCTATTTTATACATCAAAAGTTCACAGATATAATGTCTAAGTGCAGAGCTACTCTCCTTCAAAGTGGCTGGTCGAAAAATCGACCAGCTGCCGAAAATGGGTTAAGACACATGAAGCCGTGTCTATATATGATTTACTGTATATTGTGAATGAAACTAGCTAAGTTTTAATAGCAACAAATGACAAGTAAAAACACAAACTGCAATGAAATTGTTTTAAAGTAGCAAACGTGCTGTCCGAATTCTAATTGAGCGCAAATATGGCAGCTCACCTTGAACAAATGTCATTAAATGTAAACAACCGAATCAAACCGCAAAATGACCAAAAGCCACAAACCGACAATTGTTGCTGTCACACCACACAAATTGAGACAACGCACCACACCACACCACACCACACCACACCAACGCACACAAACAGCCGCCCAACCAACTCCAAACCGAGCCGATTCGCACCGAAAAAGGTCAAACACAAAATGGCCTCAATATTCGACCACAAATTGCGGGACCTTTTGAATTCAGTGCAGCTGACTGCTGTTGTGGAGTGGAGTGGAGGTTTCGCACACACACACACACATACACAGCTATAACGCGTCGGGTTCGCCGTATGGGCGGCGCTGCGGTCATATTTATAACAATCAGTGGCGAAAGGTGGGCCGGCCGCTGTCAGCAAAACGCACAAAAAGAGTTGTAAATGCCAACAACAACGCAGTAAAGTGTGCTTTCAGATTTGTTAGTGTGTGTGTGTGTGTGTGTGTGTGAGTGTGGTGGAAATCAAATATTGACAATTGCGTCACTGTTTGAAGTAGTTTTCGCTCAGTCCGTCTGACTCTCTCGTCACAGTTGAGCGCGTTTTGATTTTATTTTTTCCCGGAATTTGAAACTTTTTGCAGTTTTTTGACGCTGTGCTGCTGCAAAGTGACCTCTGGGGGCCTGTTCGCTGGAGTTTTACTGTTTATTGATTGGTTGGCAGCCAACTTTTTTGCTAGTTTTATGTTTTTACTTTACCTCCCTCGGTGAAATTGCTCGATAATTTGTGAACAGTGTTGCGTTAAATGGCGCGTTTGTAAGCGCCTCGAACGATTTGAGTGCTGCTCGCCGCAGCCCACTATTGATATTTCAATTAGGTGGCAACCTTTGTTCGG
The DNA here is from genome assembly GCA_964056695.1 of Melieria picta. NCBI lineage: Eukaryota > Metazoa > Arthropoda > Insecta > Diptera > Ulidiidae > Melieria > Melieria picta. Next base: position 35,242,614 of record OZ057399.1, on the reverse strand, counting down.
CACGCACTTAACTTTGTCACTATCTCTTCTCCTCTTCTCCGCAGGGACTACTTCTACGACAGCTACTGCTCGTCGACGCTGCTGCGGTCGTCGGGCGTGCGTCCGAAGAAGCGCAAACGCCTCATGACCTCCACCTCGCGTCTGCTCAGCGACGCGGTCAACAGCAACAATTTGAACGCTGCCGTTGTGGCCGCCGCCGCACAGCAGCAACAGTTGCACCAACAGCAACAGCAGCACCACCACCATCACCATCAGCACGCACAACAACAGCAGCAGCAACATCATCAACAGCACCAGCAGCAGCAGCAGGTGGCCGCCGTTGCCATGGCCGCCATGGCGGCGAATCTGTTGCCACAGCAGCAATTGTTGCTGCATCAGCAGAGCTTGCTTAGCAACGCTAATGGCGCAGCAGCGGCGGCAGCGGCTGCCAACTGCAACGGTGCCACCACCACCACATCGCATCACAGCCTCAACGTGTTCCTGCAGCAGCAGCAATTGAAGCAGCAGCACCAGCAACAACAGCAACAGGCAGCCGGTCAGTATGCAGCCGTGGCCGCAGCAGCCGCCGCTGCCGCCGGTCTGCAGCTCAAATCGTCATCGGTGCAGAATGCCACGTCGGCAATAATTGCCGCCGCTAATCAAACAACCACGCTGTCAAACGGTGGCGGCGGTGCGGGCAGCAACAGCGGCAGCGACCCACTGTCGGCAACAGCGACAACGGCTGCCGCTTTCGGTTGCGTTGGCAATGGTCCGACGCACTTGCAGCAGCCGCTCACGTTGACAATGCCAACGCTGCATCAGCATCAACAGCAACAGCAGCTGCAGCAGCAACAGCAGCTGCAGCAGCACGAGCAATTAACTTCGAATCAACAATGGGGACCATTCAAAGTTTACAGTGAGTATTGTCGTTTGTTTGCTTGCTTGTTGTTTGTGTTGTGCTATTGATGCGCTGAATCGGGGAGCAACTTTTGTGAACCGTGATTGGAAGCTGGCGATGTGTGCGGGACATTGTTGACAGTTTTATTGTATTCAGCAATTGCTGAATTGGGCTGAATCCGATTTAGCTGAGGGTATGTTTGCGGAAAGTAAACCACTTTAATAAGGGAATTGTACAGATAGAGAAAGATACAGATAAAGATAAAGAAAGATACAGATACAGATAGATAAAGATGACGTAGTTCGAATTGATTCAAATTGTCAAGGAACAGTGGGACGAGTACGACCTTTTACAAAATTAATATATCCCAAAAAAAAAGATTATACTAAATTATTTATTTCGTTTCATTGTATTTAATATTTACATACTTATTTATCAATTGCTCAATTGCTTAGAGCGATTTAGAGGTAATTCTCTTGCTATTTAATGTAAATATATATATGTTATTAAAATAATTTTTTTTTAATATTTTATATCAATTCATATTTTAATTGTTTAATCAATATAACAATATTATTTTTTTAAATTAAAAACGATCAGGTTTTCTGTATATGATTCCAATTTTAACTTGAAATAAAATCGCCCTTCTCGTCAAATTCTTTCAGTAATGAATGATACTGTCTCGTCCACAAATGTAGCCAAAATACTTCTCAAATAACCTCAAATAATGCATTGCGTGTGGATCTGCGGCTTACACAAAATTTGTAAAAATCGTAATAAATATTAACAACTTCATTGTTTACGTTTTGCTTTTTATCAAAAACTCATTACAATTGTTGCAAACTGTTTTCACGAAAACGTTAAATTTTGTACTTTGTTTAATTCCAAAGATTCCACACCGTTTTGGTCAAATTTTCGCGTTAAAATGTAACAAAATTCAAAAAATGCCGTTGGCCAATCAAATCTTTCATAACGAATAAAAATAATTTTAAGGTGCCCAATTGACATAGGACTCAAATTTTATTTATATTTATTTTTCAAGATGAGGAAAAATACAAAGAGAAGCAAAACTTTGTTTTAGCAAAATTCTGCACATGTCATTGCAGAATTGGCAGAAATTGATTAAACTGTCAAAATATTTGTATATAAACGTGTTTTCCGTCTTAAAAAAGACTATACGCACGAATAATAAAAATAAAGTAATATACTCAGAAATGGTCACCTTATAATTTTTCACCAATGACGTCATCAGCCGGATGTCGTAATCTTTATTTTATTATTCTTGGTGGCAACGAAGTTGGGTCGCCAACAATTATTTGGCTTAAACTTTCCTCCAGCCAACTTTGATAACGTGGCTGAGTAGGTTTTTCGAGCAACACCAAACATGAGTCCTTGCGGCATCTATCTTTGACTTTTTCAATCAAATTGCAAAACCTTCAATTCAAGAGTGAAGCTCGGCTATGATTCCTCCAACTTTCATTCGTACTAAAAAAGCAACTCTGCAATCACTCGTAAGATTTTGGAACTCGTTAGAACTAGAATCAACAATTTTTATTCCCCCTCTTACCTTTGACTTTTTCAATCAATCCAATACTTAAAAAAAAACTGGTTTGTCACTATGAGTTTTAAGCTTTTTTTCATATTTATAAACGACTGAAGTTGACCGAAGATGCAGTCCATTCAAGTTATCCCATTACTGGCATTTTTGGCACTCACCTTCAACACATCGGCAGTGGTAGTTCGTTGCGGCACGGCTTGCACGAAGAATCAAGAGGGTGCCAGCATGTCGCAGGACTACATTCAGGGCCTTCTACGTCTCAAGGGCAAAATGCTAGGCGGAACCATAACCGCAGCCAGCGACAATTGCAAGTGCGATCAGTCCTGCAGCGCTGGATCCAGCCCCAGTGATGTTGGATCCAGCCCCAGTGGTGCTGGATCCAACCCTGGTGGCATTGGCGACATGGGTTTGGGCAGCACCATCGCTGGATCTTTCGGCGACCTGGCCATACTAGTTGAACCAACGCCATCGGAGCCGTTGAACGTCACAACACCAGACTCTGATGAACTCTCCAACCAGTCGACAGTGAGCGTAGACACATCAACAGCCGCTTCAAAGAAAACGACTAAAAAACCCACAACTAGTGCGGAGAAAGAAACGGCCACAGACAGCCCCAAAGATGACTCCGACGATGACGAAGAATGTGATGACGAAGACGAAGAATCCACAGAGCGCACAACGAAAAAGCCAAAACATTCAAAACCGAAAACGACTGCAAAACCGAAAAAGGCAAAGACCAAACACACAACACACGCACCAACAACGCGGACCACTGCCAGCGCTGCTAGCGATAGGACCGACAGTGTAACGACGGGCGTCACTGAGGCAGCAGTTGCCGATAATTTCACGGGAGACTTTGAGGAGGAGGAAACGGATTTTCAATTTAAGATACCGAAGGCTTTTGAGGTTATAGAACCACCGCCAGACAACAGCGATTTCAGACTGACGGCCCCGTCGCTCACAGTTTTAGCGCTCAATGGTGAAGGTTCAACCGAGGCTGCTCCCAATGCCAATGAAAGCCCCCTGCCGGAAAGCACAACGTTGGCTTTGGAACACACATCCAGTACCAGCGAAGCGCCATGGTCAACCGGCGACATGCCAGCAAACGGCACAGCGACAGCTGGCGCTGGGCCCAAACCTACACAGCCCACACTTAGCATCGACGTTAACGCAACGGTACATCCCGCAGCACACACAGTCGCCACACCGGGCCCCACTCGCAAGACAGAAACGACAACTGAGAAGGAGGCCATTATTTTGATGCAGATCCCATCCGAAATACGCACACTGAATCGTGTGGTGCGCGCGCTGAAGGAGTCTGACCTGGATCCGGCGGATCATAGCAAAATGCTGACCTTGGTGCACTATGCTGGCCAGCCCAGCTGGCAACGTTACTTCCTGCGCGGGCTCAGGGATCCCAACGCCGACGCTGTGGCGAACGACGAAGCCGACTACGACTACGGCGACTACGGTGCGCGCAAGGCGACCAGGGATAGCAGTGACTATGGCGAGCGGCCGTCCGCAGACAACGAAGAGCACGACTCCGACGACAAGTCGAGCATATTCGACGACATTATAAAAGTGCAAATGCAAAAGCCACTAAAATTGCTCGCCGCCACGCCCACTAAGCCGCCGCTGAGCATGGCCGACAAGTGCGCGGCGAAGCATCACGACCTGAAGCACTTCCGCAGGCCGCCGAAGGTGCCACAGAATAGCAGCTTCCTGGGGCGCATCTTTGGCCAGAGCAAAGAAAAGCCCGCACGCGAGAAGGACAAGGGCGCGTCCTTCTTTGGGCGTTGGTTCGGTGGCGGCAAACAGAGCGAAGACGCGGACGTGGCAGACATGGCGCTGAAGGCGAACATGAAGACGGCCAAGGTGGACGAGTGCAAGCAGAAAATCAAACCTATTCCGTATAGGAAAATGCGTAAGAAGAAGAAGAAAAGCAAGAAGAAAAAGATGAGGAAGAAGAAGAAGAAGAAGAAAAAGGGGAAAAAGTGCAAGGATGAGGCGGGCACCTATCGGCGCAATGCGGCAGATGAGTTCAGTTTCGATGTTGACCCCGATTACGAGACGCCAAAGGATGTGTAGGACGCGTACGATATGCTTTACTATTCGTAGTTGATGACCAATGCCGATGTGTGGATTTTGGCGAAACTGAATGGTGCTGAATCAGTTGTTTGTTTGTAGCTGTGTACATATATTTTGTAAATTATTAAACGTAGTAATGTGTATGATTTGTATTTGCTATGCGCACAGAGCTAAGAGAGGATAATCTATACTTTTAAACAAGATGGTTTCCTTCTTAACTGCCCAAAGACAGAAGAAAGAGAGATATAAAAAAGACGATAGTGGAAGAAATGTGAGAGCAAATTGACTTGAACTCAACCAATAAATAGGACCTGGGAAAAAGTATATTAAGATAGGATTTTGGTTTGTTTGTACCGATTTGTGGTGACAGTAAAAGGACCTAATTGCACTGAATATTTCTTGAGTCTAAAATGCACTGAAAAAGTCAAAAGTTAAAAGACTTAAGTTGCTTCAACATACCATGAAAATATCAAGGCAGGTCGGCCTTGTATTGAAAGAGTCGAAAGTCGACAGTAAAAAGTTGTAAAATATAGTCAAATAAGAAGTTTCAACTGAGCCGCAAGTCGTTGTAAGCCTCTCGAAGACGTTTGGTCAAGTAGTCAATCTGTGAATCACGAAATAATGAAACGAAATATAATCGACTTATTTTTGAAGAACATGACTACGAAAAAAGTATTTGTAGCTGACGTATGCTTAGGTAGTGCAAAAAGATTCTATACGATGTCAGTTAAGGCCGTCAAAACTATGCAGACAGTATTGTCACTAAGAAAGTGAAACCACTGAGTATAAAAAGAGTTCTTTGAAGTATGAACTGTTGTTGCCTCATCAAACAACTAACTCTGAGCACTTCTTTCAGAAGATTAAAAAGTTATAATAAATGAAAAGCGCTCATGAAATGAACGGATATCACTTTTCATCAGGATCACTAAACTTTGCTGGCTCTGTAGAGATTAAAAGTGCTTAGATGAAAGTTTGGGTGCATTATCTGTAAAACCTAGTTCGAAGCATCACTTGAATAGAATTTGATTGAATCCGGTGGCGCACACGGGATTTAATTTGGGGGGCGTTGGGTTTGCGTACAACTTTTGAGATAAATTCTTTTGGAAACTATATTTTGCACATAAACTATGAACTATATATATGGCACAGTGATTCGACTCCATACAACCGCGGGACAAAATTAGAAGGAGTGGTCCGTTCTTCATAAAATTTGGTATACTAGTTAATCATGGTCTGCTTAATTTAAATCTATATTTAGTTTTTCTTAAACTTTTGTAGTTTGGCAATGTTTGAGACTTAAATTTGCAATTTTCGTCATTTTTGGTGAGCTATAGCAACGAGTGTGTTGGCTAGATTTTTCAGATTTTACATTTAATCGGTAACGTCAACATTGATAATTGCAAAGAGTGCCAGAAATTGTCTTAGGAGCCTTTAGTTTTGCAATAAAAACGATAATAATAGGCGTATGTGTTTGCTTCTTTGCAGTTTTCTCAATTTTTCATGCTGATTGCATACTTTTAGGGATGAAAAAAAATAAATTTTGTCGAAAAATAGGTGTTTCACTTTTCAAATAGAATTATTTTCTGAGATCGGAAGATATCGGAGGATGTAATTACATTATCCGACAAAGAAAGAATGCTTCTTAAAATAAAAAAAATCCAGGAACATACTTTCACATACTTTTTAGATATTTTCCTCTATGTTTTGCCAATTTTCAGATTTTTAATTTAGAAAAATATTTTGAATTAAAAGTGAAGTAAAAGCCTCAGCGTCAAATTTTGAGAAAACATTAAAAGCGAAAATGGCAACATAATTTCTTAATCTATATTGAAAGTTTCAGCAACTTCTTGGCAACCATGTGGTTTTACAATTTTTTTTACTCAGTAGACTAAAAAACAGAAAATATGTGTTTACATTTTTTTGTGAAAAAAGTTTCAACTTTGAGCTGCTTCGGCACACACACTAATGCATTTTTTGCACATATTTTTCGGAGTTTTCTTAGTTTGAGTTTTACCTTTCAAATGACATAAAAATCATTAAATTCTGATACTATAAATTTTTTGAATTTTGTCTATGGAACGAATCACTGTGCATGGGGGCTGGGTTGAACCCTCAAACTTGATTCTCTTACTCCAAAACTCCCTTATTAGTGTACAGTTGCCTTCAACAGATGTCTGTGGAAAACCAGCTCTCAGAGTTTTTATTCAGAAAACATCAAAGTTTTAAAAACATAAAACTTATGTTTCGCCTAAAAGATTTGCCATCTTATTAGATTATCTTTCTAAACTTAGATTACCGTTCTAACTGGCTGAATAACATGAAAAAAATATTTTAAAGCAAAGCTCCATTGAAATGCTGTGTATTCCTCTAAATGCTGTCGTTTGCATTGATTTCGGTTGACCAACTCTCAAATGTTAAACAAGTTTAACTATTCAACTGTCAACTGTTCAACTATTTCAATTGTAGTCGACATTTTTCTTTACCAAAAAGCAGCAAAAACAAAAAAAAACGGCAAAATGTTTTCAGAAATATTTTCGCCTGGCTGCTCAACTTTGCCGCTGGCTGCGAACGTTTTAGAAAAGAATTTCACTTTCCTTCAATAAATTCAATTTTTTTTCTTTTAACTTTTAAATATTTGTGCTAATTCTGTTATGTTTTGTTTCATGCAAAATTGTTTGTGTTTTTGTTTTTTCTTGCAGGCAATCCGGACACATTAATTTGCGGCAATTGTCGGGAATGTTTCAACGAACTGGCTGAATTATTAGACCACAAGAGGAGTTATTGCAAGCTTCGGTTCACGTGCAAGTGCCAGGATGTTGCTCTGTCTGCAAGTATGTGTATTTTATTGTTATTACACTTTGTTGTTGCTGCAGTTGTTTGTATGCTTGTTTTGTGTGTGTGTGTTCTTGGCTGCTGGCTGCTGTTGTTTGTAATTAATTTATTATTGCTTAACACTTTTGCCAACGTGTCTGCGCAACACTTGTCGGTGTAAACATGCATCTTTGTATGTATGTGTGTGTGTGTGTGCTATATGCAAAGTCTAAAAGCAATTCATTTTGGGTGTGCAAGAACTCCTCCACTGCCGCTAGCCACAAGTGGAGAAAGTGATACTTGTGCCGGCGGCATGTTTGTTTGTTGCTTGTTGCAAAGCTCTGGGCAGGGATTATTTTTGCATTTTGCATCGGCAACATATGGTGTTGCTAAATGTTGCATGGTGTGCCTGTTTGTGTATGTGTGTGTGTGTTAGTGTTGTGACTGCTGGCCGCAGGCGTTTTGAATTAACGATGATGCATTGTCGTCGGAGTCGTAATGGCCACATTCGCGTTAGAACGCTGACCTCCCGCTGGCTTTTAAAGGCGTTTTTGAGCATTAAATTGTAGCATTTTCTTTTTCATTTTCAATTTAATTGCCTTATTTGTTACTCTAATTTTCTCATTTAAAAACTTTCTCAATTAGTCATATTTTTTTTTAGCAATTTTTTAATTTAGAAATCTTCTTATTGGGAACAGTCTCACTCAGTCAATTTTTCATTTAGACGCCTTCTCATTAGAATTCTCGTCATTCTCAGTTAGACACTTTCTCACTTAGATGCCTTTTTATTAGGTTTGTTATTTTTCGTTGTTATTGTTTTCCGTAATGACTTCACTTCAGGCATTTTTTCAGTAGATACTTTTTGTTTAGACATTCTTGTTAGATACTTTCTCACTTACAAACTTTCTAACTTAGACTTTTGAATTTGGTTTCCTATTTAAATACCTTTCCATCCGCACACTTCAGGTATATATTCAGTAGATACTTTTTCGCTTAGAGATTCTCGTTACATACTTTCTCACTTAGAAACTTTGTTATTTAGACACTTTCTCACTTATGAATTTTTGCATTCAGATACTTTCTCATTTAGATGAGCCTTTATTAAAGTCTTTATCATGTCTAGTCTTTATTTTATACCTTATCTAGAGACTTTCTCAGTAGAGTCATTCTCCCTTACACATTTGCTCACTTTGCCGGCTTCTCATAGTATTAACATTTTTTTACATTCATTTGCATTCACTCCTCCTTAATCAGACACTTTTTCATTCGAAACTTTTTCGTTTAGATTTTCGCAAGAAATACTTTCTCACTTAAAAACTTTTTTTAAATACTTTCTCACTTAAAAACTTTTTTTAAACACCTTCTCACTTTCAAACTTTTGCTTTCCGATTCATTCAAATGTAGATGAGTCCTTATTGCAGTTTTTTTTATCATTTAGGCAATTTGTAGGCACCTCATCTGGGGACACAATCTGGTTTCTCAGTAGTAACATTCTCTTTTTACATTTTCTCACTTAGACGCCTTTTCATTAGGTTTATTATTAAATACTTTTTCTTCCTGTATACTATACTTTTACTTATTTATACTTTATACTTTTGTATAGTTGCTTTTTTGTTTAGACATTCTCGTTAGATACTTTCTCACTTATAAACTTTCTCACTGAGACGTTTTTTAAGTAGGTTTCTTATTAAAATACTTTCAATCCTCTTCTCCTTAGGCATTTTACTTCAGGCATATTTTCACTAGATACTTTTTCGTTTAGAGATTCTCGTTACATACTTTCTCACTTAGAAACTTCGTTATTTAGACACTTTCTCACTTATGAATTTTTGCATTCAGATACTTTCTCATTTAGATGAGTCTTTATTAAAGTCTTTATCATGTGTTGCCTTTATTTTATACCTTATCTAGAAACATTCTCAGTAGATACATTCTCCCTTAGACATTTGCTCACTTTGCCGCCTTCTCATAGTATTACAATTCCTTATATTTATTTACATTCACTCCTCCTTATTCAGACACTTTTTCATTAGGCACTTTGTCGTTTAGACTTTCGCGTTAGATACTTTCTCACTTAGATACTTTTTTCGTAAAAATACTTTTTGTTTAAACACTTTCTCACTTTGAAAGTTTGGTTTTAGAATCGTTCTAATGTAGATCTAGTCTAATGTAGATCTAGTCTTGTAGATAGTCTTTATTATAGTTTTTATTATTTAGGCAATTTTTAGGCGCCTTATCTGAAGAGACATTGACGTTCCTCAATAGAGACATTCTTATTATGACACTTTCTCACTTCGACGCCATTTCGTTAGTACTTAGATTCCCACTCCTTTTTATTCTCTACTCCTTATTCAGACACTTTTTCATTAGATACTTTTTAGACTTTTAATTTAGAATTTTTAGTTTAGACTTTCGCATTAGATACTTTTTCACACTTTAGAAACTATTTTCTTTAGACACTTTCTCACTTTGAAAGCTCCGCATTAAGGCACGTTTTCATGTTCTCTCATATACATTAAAGTCGATTTAGACGAATTAAAGACACCAGTGACAACTTTCTTCTTTAAACGTATTTTTATTAGAAACATTCTCATTCAAACACTTTCTCACTTAGATGCCTTCTTATTAGATTTTCTGTTTAGATATTTTTCATCTCTTCTCCTTATTCAGACATTTTATTATTTAACTCTTTGTCGTTTAGACACTTTTTTGTTGAGACTTTCATATTAGAAACCATCGCAATTAGATGCTTTTCTATTTAGACACTTTCTCTTTTAAAAGTTTTTGCATTCAGGTACTTTCTCATTCAGATGAATGTTCATTAGGATCTATGGCAATTTATAGACATTTAATTTAGACAATTTGGTATATAGACTTCTTCTCGTTGTACACGTTCTCAGTTACACCTCTTCTCTTTAAAAACTTTTTCATTTAACCCGAATGTGCCGAAGGTCCTATATGTACATAACTATATCTACATTTCAGGGCATCGGTTAGCAAATTTAAAGCACTGCTTGTAGTTCGGTCGGCATACCTGGGTTAAAGACCTTCTCTGCAACAACTTTCTTACTATAAATTAACCTCTTTTGTCTCATTTATTCCATGTTATTTAGATTCATTTAAACATTTTACCATTGGACCCTTTTCTCATCTCCATTATTTATTTATTTATTTATTTACACTTCCATTCATTGAAACTTATAACTCATTGAGATACTTTCTCACTTGGCCATCAACATGTTTATGTTTAAAACTCGCTTCATTGAATCACATATAAAGCTGAAACATGTTTTTGTGCACATTGCAGAAACACCGCCGGCTGGCGCAAAACTGCTGTGTGCCGTGTGCAAAGATGCCTTCGCCAATCCGTGGGACTTGATGGTGCACGCGCAGGCCGCACACATGGTCAACATTTACGAATTGGGCAATGAGGCCAATAATAACGGCGCCAATTGCGGTGAAGTGATTATGGCCGATGCGACAGCACCCAACACTAACAACAACAACAACAATAACAATGGCAGCAACAGCATCAGCAGCACAGCGGGCCAAAGTGATTTGGCTGCCAAGGAGGCACAACCAGCGGCGAGCGTATTTAACAAGGATTCAAACAGCGCCAACACCACCAACAACAACAACCACAACAGCGGCAACTGCAGTAGTCGCAATGAAATACAAATGTTGCCAACAATGCCCGTTGCAATTGCAGCAGCGACAACAACAACGACAAGCACAACAAAATTGGAAAATATTGAGAACGGCAACAGCAGCGGCGATGTGGCGCGCGACACTGTCGCGGGCGAGACGCCACCGGCCGGCATTGTTGTTGCGGATGATGGCAATAACGGCGGCGGCGCTTTTGTGGCCGATGGCAATGTCAGCGACACGGAAGCAGCGCACTGCATGGACGTCAAATTTGGCATCTGCCACAGTCCGCACGGCTCAGTGGCCAAAGAGGTGAGTGTGAGTGCTTCCAGCGCCACTGGACAATTGAAAATGAGGCGCAGCGGACGCAACTGTTGCTGTCCTACGCACAAATGCAACCAATGTTGTCCGCTTATTTTTACTGACGTTGACATTTGTTTGTATTTGCGGTGTACTTGTTTGTCGGTGTTTTCACTGCTGCGTTGTCAGCATTATTCGGCGACTTATTGGTGGGTGGGTGTGGTTGCAACAACAGCAATTTCTTTGACTAACACTGCGTAAAACGGCAACACGTAATTGTTGAGCGTTGTTCTATTACAGTCAAATATTGACGACGCACTGAAACGTGGATTTTGCATTAGCATGGATTTTTATTTCACTTTAGACTGTTCGGGCACAAGAAAAATTTGTGTAAATATTTTCATATTTACTATTTAAACTTTAAACCAGGGATCGGAAATAACAGTTATTTATGAAAGCTATATTTGAAAAATTACTCTAAAGGAAAAGTCATACAAATAAATAAAATATACCAATACATTTCTGTTCGCACGGAGAATCAAACTTGACAATAAGCTTTTTTTGTAATTTTTATGGAAAACATTAAAAAATAAGAATACTTTTTTATATTTTAGAAATCCTTTTATAAGAATGATTATAGAAGAATTATTATGATTTTTTCATATTAGTCAACAAATAACAGTTTTTCTAGATTTTTATTTTAGTTGCCCTGTGATAACAATTATTGGTGACTTTTATAAATAAATAAAAGTCACTGAATGGTTTTTAGTTTTTATTGATGACTTTTATAAATAAAAGTCACTGAAAGATATTTATTGATGACTTTTATAAAAATAGAAATAAAATAAAAATATAAATAAAAGTCACTGAATGATTTTTATTGATGACTAAAAAGTAAAAGTTACTGACTGATTTTTATTAATGATTTTTTTAAATAAAAGTCACCAATAATTGTTATCTAGGACAACTAAAATAGAAATCGAAAAAAACTGTTATTTGTGGACTAATAAGAAAAAAATCAAAAAAAAATGTTTTTATAGCATTTTTAAAATATAATTAAAAAATAACTGTTATTTGTTGAGTCATTAAATAAAAGTCAAAATTCTTAAACATTGATTTATATAATAAAACTTATAACTGCAACGGTCCCTGCTTTAAACATTTAAACTTTCAAAATATTGCTAAGGTGTTAATATTAATAATATTAATTAATAAACTCTCTGACTATATCGTGCGACAAAGTGGCTCTCTAGGAAATGTATTTTCAGAGACATGTTGATCCCCATTTCGCAATAAGCGTCAATCATCTTGCAAATGTCTACCAAATGTATAATGAAATATTTATGGAATACAATTAAAGTATTTAAACAATTTATCATATGGTCAGTTTGTGCTTTTTAAGTGCAGAAATGGTTCTATAAATACGATTTCAGCATCCTTAATGATATTGAAAGTAACCGCATCCTATAGAGAGAAGTATTAGGTTTTTATATCTTAAACTAATAAAGTTAGAAGGACGAAATTCGAGCATGTAGTAGTGTATATATTAGTCCTTAAGATATATTAAAAAAAAACTGTTGGAAATTTCCAAGGATATTCAAGGATAAAGTTTTAAAAGGACCTTTTCAATACCTCTTCGTCCTTTTGCATCAAAACATTAAATTTTGTAAGATTCTAAGGATTTTTCTCTTTCATTTGATACCCATATTGTTATTCTACATTGCACCCAATTTTTTAAATAATTTTTTGAAATAAACATACTGTTGAAATTTTAAAGTAATTTAAAAAAAATCCTGACATCAGACAGAAAAACTAAAAACGCAGTTTTACTACAATTGGCGCCTAGTTTAGCGCCTATATAGATTTTTATGTGTGCAAAATTTGTTGTCGCACGGTGTTACCGTTGCCACTTAATAAAAAAATGACATTATACCCAACAAAATCGTTCCCTGTTGAGCTCAACTTTTACCAAACTGGAACAAATCGGAGAATCAGAGCGAACGAACATTGAAGTGCAGAATACAATTGGACCAGATCGGGCCGATTGAATGCAGTGTTGCCAGATATCTGAAATGTTTTCCCCTAAATCTTAAAAAATACTTAAATTTCCTCCCAAAAGTTAAAAAAGTCTGCTACATTTTGTTTTTTTTATAATTTGGGTAATTTTAGGGAATTAAACTTCTTATAAAAAATGAAAATATATACATATATTTTTTATTGTAGCCTGTTTTATTCATCTTCAGCTTAACGACAAAAACAAAACATAACAAATGAATTCAATAAAAAGTGCCGTTTTTGGTGGGATTTCATTGTGATAGCAATAAGTAAGAACGAGATGGAACGAGCTTACATTTTGTAAGCTTAACAATTTTCAACACAATAGGGTGCTTGGACTATTAAAATTGTTGCCAAAATATCCAAAATCCAAAAATCCAAAATATCCAAATATCCAAAAATCTCCCAAAAATCCATCAAGGATCCGAAAAATCCCCTAACATAAAATATACATCTACTTAACTTTCTTCTAAACAATTCGTCCTCCTAAAAATTCTTCTAAAGGCTAAGAACCTCCTAAATCTAGGAGGAAATCTCCTGATCTGGCAACACTGATTGAATGAATTGAATAAGTTCACATTTTGTTCCTCCTTCAGTTTTGCACTCAAACTATATTGGAACTTTTTTGATTTAAACTCTCGCTTTCTTCTTCTGTCTTTCTTCTGTGCCGGTCAAAAGGAATCGCACCGTGACGACGGATCTCTGGACGAGCACATGTCCAACTCGTCGCACACACATCACTCCGATGACATGAAGCCGCTGAACGGTTCGCTGTCGTCGCGTGACAGCTCGCCAGCGCTGGATGGCGAGGAGCAGCCGGCGCGCGCTTGCATTGTGCGCACTCTGAGCATTGTAAGTACAACAACAACAACCACTACTGCTGCAGTCATATGGACAATGCAATGTGATTGTCATAAATTGAGTTAACAGCAAATAGCACTAATTGAATAGCCGCAGAGATTGCGATAAATTTGGCAAACAATTGATATGAAAAGCGAAATATTGACAATTATTCATTTATTTATATATATTTGCATTTTTCTCTCTCTCCTCCCCGACTCATTCACTCACTCTGTTGCGCACACATTCTCTATGTGGCTGTGTCTGTGCTGCTGTTAAATGCGCCGCGAAAACAGGAGGCCGCCAGCGCGTCCGCGTCCAGCAGCCACGCCGCCGCACTCGGCCTGATGACCAACAGTTTGGGTTTAAGCCTTACAAATGGCGCGGCCAATGCAGCAGCTGCCATTGCGCCGCAGTAGGGCGAAGCGCGCCAGTCAGCCGGCCGGGAAATGGAGGCATTAAAACCACAGCAACAACAACAAAGCCGCAATGACAGCAGAAAATAAAACCGAAATATAAATAAAAGTCAAATTAAAGCGACCGACGCGCACAGCAGCCGCCATAATGCGCACTTGCCCGCATAAATATGCCACACTCACACTCACACACACACACACACTCACACACAGACACACAGACTCGAAAAAACAAAAATGAAAAACTTCAATTGCAGTTTCGGTTTCGGTTTCACAGTGCTGCCCGTCGACAATTGCCAGCGCAAATGGTCAACAACACCGAACGATTTTAATTCATTTGCAAAAATGCACTCCGAGTGCAGTGAAATATAAATAAATACAAAAACAAATACAAAAATTGAAATGGGCGCAATTTTTCATTAACCACTTTGCTGCTCTCGTGTGCGCTTTTCACACGCATTCGCACTTCTTATTTTGTTTATGCATCGTAAATTATCCGCAGCGTCTGTTGGCGCTTTCACGTCGAAAAGGCCAGCCACAGTTCGGAATTATAAAGCTTTTTGCAGTCGAGTTGCGCTTCTTTGAGTACTACATGGCGTATGATGAACATTGAATTTTCTGAGTTTATTATTAGGTTTGGTGTTGTAGGGCAGATTTTGTCATGATTCTAAAAACTTTATGGATTAATTTACATTTTCGTTGGTAGTTGAAGAGCGAAAAAGGTTTCTAAGAACTCAAAAACTGCGTTCGAGTTTAGCTTAGAATGACTGTTTTTGGTGATTGAAAAATGGCTCAGTTTGTTTGGCAACAATTCTGTGCTCAAAAGCAATAATTTTTGTAAGGAATACTCAATGACATCCTAAGTCGACTTAAGCGTCGATCACAGCTTTTTGACCACAGAATTTTTTGAAAACTTCTCTAAAAATTACTACTTTTCAAAGGAAATTTTCTGAATTCAAAACTATGAGCGAATCATTACAAATACCAAATTCAGTGGTCGTAATTTTTCCCATCACTTTTAAGTATGTTTTGGAAAAAGAAGAAAGATGGGCTTATAAATCAGATTAATAAGTCAGCTTCGTAAGTATGAAAAATGAGCTCATAAATGAAGCTGACCTACTTTCGCATTAAACAAGCAGTTTTATTTGAGTTTTTTGTTTACAGAATCCAATCTCTAGTTTCTGCTCTTTTTTCTTGGAACTATACTTCATTGGTAGCTAACAAAATCTGATGAATGCGCAAGTGTTAGTTTAGGAAAAATTAAAAAAACATCCCACCAAGCAGCTGCAGCGACAAATTAGCAACATGTCCCAAAAAAACAATTGTGTTGTGTACAAAAACACTTTGTTTTCCAGGACTTTGAAATCTCGAATTGAACTATGTTTTGTATTTCAGTGAGAATGATCGTATTTTAAAAATTTTTATTCATACGTCGACGAATAGTCTGAGTCTGAACTGTTACTGGCAGCTGAATTTGGTGAAAGTTGTGTGCCTCTATTAAACGTTGTTTGAAGCGGCATTCGAAGCCAAGTTCTCACTTTGAATACCACAAAATCACTGCAATCTCTCCGGATTCTGAATTTTGAATCTTTTGAATTTTGCCAATTCTTACTTTTTAAATAAAATGAAAATATTACAAATACATTTGTTCAAAACACTTATTGCTTAATTTAGCAAGTCGCCTAAGGCGATAAAAAAGCTATATGAAAATGACTCGTCAAGGCGATAAGAAATCGACTCGTCAAGGCGAGTTGCTTTCGGCGGACGTTTTAGAGCGGCTGGTGATACGAAATCGATACGCTGGCGATATTACCGGCGATAAATTTGTTGCAACAAAAAATGTCTGGTGGGATGAATTTCCCTTCATCATTTATATTCAGTGGAGAGATAGAAGTGGCAACTTGGCTTGTATCAAATTTTGTTGTAACCATACTTCATTGATCCCTAACAAAATTTTATTAATACTAGTTAAAGGAAGTTTCCAAAACGGATGCAGTTCTTCGTCATATCGTAAGAGATAATTTGATGAAAACTAAAAAATGAATTTCCCTTTAACATCTCCTGTTGAAGTTCCCTTCATCATCTTTTGGAATATATTCAGCTACGAAGTTGTCGGCGCAGTCACTGAGTTTATTTCACATTGGGCTGAATGCCAGAAATGCTTGAACTATGACCTTTAAAGGTCAGCCAGAACTAAAAACATATATATTGCTTTGCATAAATGTCTGTTTGGTTCGTAAAAGATTGCTTTCTACCTAAAGAAAGGAATCAATTCTTAATCACTCCGCTTGAGAGCATAGAGCCTCAATAAGGCTTTTCAATCTGACTCGACTTGGAGCTGTTAGTTTTGTGTTGTCCCATGTGATGTTTTATTTCACATAGAATCGATCGCCTCCTATGTGTTCTTTGGTTGTCCGCAACTTTTGCTCTTTTGGGAGTTCCAGTCAAGCGCCGTTTTTTTGATCCTGGATGGTGGGTTTCTAAGCATGTGGCATATTCATTGCTATTTTCTGCGCTTAATCTACTTTAAAAAAAAGTTCTTCACTCGTCAGTTTTCTCATCGTTTCTGATTGTGTTTGGCCAAAATATTCTGCAAATGGTACGCAAACACTTGTTGACAAAGTCCTGAAGGCTCTGTGTGAAGGTGTTTGCGATCAGCCGAAGTTCTCTATCAAACAACAGCGTTGATTTGATACATTTCATGCTTTGAATATTCGCAGCTTCATGTGCCTGGAAACCTGCATACTCGACCAAACTATTGGCAGACGCTCGAACGTAGCTCTTGGGCACACAGCCGTCTTCGTCGGCTACCCATCTGCCTCCACTATTCAGCCCAGGCAGATTAAATAGATTACATAGAGTAGGTAGGGGAGCCAAGCAAAAACTGCCCGGGACACTGCTTCCAATGCAGAACTATTGAGTCGAATCCTTTATTCATTACTTAATCCTTTATTCCTTTATTCTCCTCTAATGCTATTCAGGAACTCCTTAATTTTTCTCATATCGGTTTCAGACATCCGAGGTATTTCACCGCAAACTTGTCGATCATTGTGTATAACAGAATTTGTGAGAAAGGCGACAAATATCGTCCGCCTAGTCCAAGTCTTCAATTTGTTCCATGTTATATCTCTTCCAGGAAGCTTGCAAACATCTAATTTATGACATCCAAAGAGCAGCAAAATCGTTTGAAAATTTGCCACAAATACAAGCTCCCTCTTTTTTTCTTTATAAAAATGAAATCATAAAAAAACGATTTTATGTATTCAATACAGTTTTTGTTATTTGTTTTTGTTCTTAAAGAAATAAACTCCAAAAATTAATAAAAAATATAATAAAAATCAAGGCAACTGAAAACATATATTTAGGTAAATGTTATGATAAGAAAATTTTTAGAACAAAAAAAGCTCTCTTTTGCAAGAAAACCAAAAACAAGAAAAACCAAAGTATTCAAATAGATTCAGTGAGATTAGGCCTGAAAATGCAAAGATGCGTAATAAATGCATGAAACACATACACATACATATCATTTTAAAATTAGTTGAAATATTTATATACTCGAATAGGAATTTAAGTACCCAATCTGTAGTGTTGCTTTCATTTTAACGAGAGACATTAACGATTTCACGGATGATTGATTTTTGTGGCGAACAATTTGAGCATAATTGACACATCTTCGGCATGAAACGACGTTGCAAATACGGTTTTGATGGAAATTGACGCTGATTGCAGAATGAACGAAATAATTCACAAAATACAATGCAAATTGCATAAGTTGAGCATAAATTGATTATTCAGAATGGAGCAAAATGACATTTTCACATTTCGTTAAATGTCAAAGATTAAGCCAGAGATTAAAAAAAAGATTATTAAGAATGTAATTTTTCAATTAAATACTCATTGATTTGATTGAAAAGGGTTCCATTAACACTTTCGTGTCCGCTCTCTGTGCAGTTAAACTAAAACCTATTGCCGCTTTGTTGTTGCGTTGGGGCCGCTATTTTTAATTTATTTATCTTAACAGTTAAATTACAATAACATAAAAATTCGTGAATGGCTCCTACGTTTGTTAGGCATAAAACGTAAAAATACGTGATCGGACACGAAAGTGTTAAGTGACTTAGATGAGACTTGGGAAGATAGATGGGACTGGCTACCCACTTGGGCCATGAAGTCCCATTGTGGTACCACAAACAATCGAGCTTCAAATCGCTCGCTTTATTTTATTTTATTTTATTTTAATTTGTTTTATTTGATTTGATTTGATTTGATTTTTATTTTATTTTATTTTATTTTATTTTATTTCATTTCATTTTATTTTATTTTATCTTATCTTATTTTATTTTATTTTATTTTATTTTATTTTATTTTATTTTGTTTTGTTTTGTTTTATTTTATTTTATTTTATTTTATTTTATTTTATTTTATTTTATTTTATTTTATTTTATTTTATTTTATTTTATTTTATTTTATTTTATTTTATTTTATTTTATTTTATTTTATTTTATTTTATTTCATTTAATTTCAATTCATTTTATTTTATTTTATTTTATATTATTTTATTTTAGTTTATTTTTATTTTATTTTATTTTGTTTTATTTTATTTTATTTTATTTTATTTTATTTCTTATTTATTTTTTTGCTTTATTTTTATTTATTTTATTTGATTGGATTGAATTGGATTGGACTTGATTTAATTTCATTTGATTTAACTTAATTTTTTCCTAAGTGTGCTAATTTATATGATTTGTGTTATTTATGTAGGTATTTCATTCCTATTTGTAATGTTTTTTTATTTTAATAATAGATGAAAATATGGCCACAAAATTACACTTTACTTTTGTTAAGTTAAATCCGATTCTCTCAAGTATTTCGTTTGTATGCGCAGCTCGCTTTCCAGTGCTCACCAAATTATACTCAAATTCAAAACTACAAAAATGAATTAGCCAAACGGTAAAATGAGCTTTGTACATAAGTTGAAAACCCAAAATTAACATGTATACCTTATTGTAATGAAATTGAATAAATGTATTTAATACAAAATAACAAACCAAAGTAAAAAAGCGTGTAAATTTACCAAAGCTAAAACCCATAAGTGTGTACGTACGTATAGAAAATTATTAGGCAAGGAGCAAAAAATTGCAAACAAACTCTGTCGAAATGTACGAGTATTAAAAGTAGCTAGTAAAAATTACAACAAACCTAAAGTATTTATACACACACACACATACACACAGCCATATGCAATTATGTAATGAGTATTTAAATATTTACAATAAATAATGCCACAAAGCGTACACAATTAGAATAGCATAAACAAATAATTCGTAGATTAGTTGATAAAATTAAATACAAACACACAAGTACACACACACACACACACACATACACAATTGTCTACCTATCTACCAACAACATAATTTAGGGCCACAGTTGCGTACAAATAAAGCGCCGCTTCTGTTGCTCATTCGGTTTGAAAATTTCAGTTATACTGTCGCCGGTGCAACATTTGCTGTTGAAAACCCAAGCTATGCAAAGCTTA
Organism: Melieria picta; assembly: GCA_964056695.1. NCBI lineage: Eukaryota > Metazoa > Arthropoda > Insecta > Diptera > Ulidiidae > Melieria > Melieria picta. The sequence continues at coordinate 35,222,485 of OZ057399.1, read as the reverse complement.
AAAAAAATCAAAAGAATTTATAAATGAACATTTTTCTTGCTCACACTTGAAACTTTTTTCATTTACTACTTTAAATATTCTGTGCCAGTTATGTGTTTCGTTTATATTTAAGCAAAACATAATCAGCTGCTTGGAAAATGTCTATGTAAAGTTTCTGAAATTTCGTATAAGCACACAACAATAACAACAACAAACATATTTCAATGTCCTCCAAAGTATTCAAAAGTGAAAATGTATGAAAATTTAATAAAGAAAATCAACATTTAATCAAGGAAATTGTTGTTTGATTTCATTTTCTTACAAGTAATAAAATTAACTAAATCAAATTAAGGAAATTAAATTAAAATTAATTAAATTAATAAAAATTAAGAACAAAATTGAATATCTTCAAAAGAAATGCGGTTTTTGACAGGGAACATAAAAATGCAAGAAAGTTGGGCCGCCTGGAAACTGCACTGGGCTCCGATCCCAAAAGTTTTGGGGTCGATTGGGCGATCGTGGGCTGGTGCTTCGTTTTCTAAAATATCCAGTATTTCCTTCTTTCTAAGTGTTTTCCAACCGTTTAACATTACCCATTCAAATTCTTCTTTTACCTTTGGTCAAGCTCCTATCTTTCCCACTCCAATCAGTTGTGATGTGCAGCAGATTTTTATCAGTGTTGCCAGATCAGGAGATATCCTCCTGAATTTAGGAGATTCTTGGCCTTTTAGAAGAATTTTCGGGAGTAAGAATTGTTTAGGAGATTTTGATGGTCTGAAGCCTTTAATATTGAAAGCTTAAATGTTAGTTTAATTAAATTTTATGCTTCAAAGTGTAAAATTTATGCAATGAATGAAGGAAGTTTACAAAAGCGAATTTCATACCGATCTATTTTTTTAATGTTTTGTTTGTGTTAAGTTGTTGTTGAACTGAATGAATAAGAAGGCTGCAATAAAAAATAAATAAATTCGGAATTTAATATTTCCATTTCCATTTTTTTGTTCGCCATACTTTATTTCCACAATCAGGTCCAAAAATTTGGTTTCATCGCTAAATATTACTTTGGACCAAAACTCAATTCCGAATACTTTTGTGAGGCACTGTATGTTTATTTTTTAAGAGAAGTTTAATTCCTTAGTTTATAATGTCGAAAATTGAAAAACAAAATTTTTAGGAGATTGGTTTAATTTTTAGGAAAAAATGTCAGCCTTTTTTAAGATTTAGGAGAAAGTAATTTTAACACTGATTTTCATATTCGGAAACGGTACTAATACAATAACACCACTAGTTGTGCGTAGAGCCCGACCGATTAATCCGTTTCAGTTTCGGCCACATTCGGCCTACAAATTTTTTTAGTACATATCGCTCGATTTGGGAAAGCACGAAATCAGTTGTTAAATCAGTTGAATTCAAAAGTACTAAGCAGCATTGACAGCACACACTTTCGGGTAGCGTTGCGCCCACACATTCACAAAATACCAAGAACCATCTTTTAAAAACGACCGAATTAATCTGTACTCCCAATATTTTGACAGTACACAAATCTGTAAATAAAAGTCAATTATAAGTAGCGAAGCTCTTTGACAATCAGCAGTCGATTCTATTTGACCGCTCCTGACAAATTGTTGTTGTTCACGGGCAATATTTCTGTGCTAGTTTAACTCAGTTTATAGTTTAAACGCAAAATTGAATGTTTCAGACAAACTTGAATGAAATTTAAACTCAGTTTAACCGCTAATTTTTAAAGGTCTAAACTTTGAAAATATATAATAAAACTATCGATTTTTCGAATTTCTGGACTAGAATATCCCCTTAAGGCGTTTAGACTTGGTTCATGCCCTCCAGATAGCTTAATTCAAACCGCAATTACTTGCACACATTTGTTATAACTTCACCATAAATTTTGCATAATTAAATATATTGAAATGCGTAATATTTAAGTTGTTATGGCCAGGTAAGTAAACAAGTTTTGTTGACACTTTTCAGTTTAAATACTAAAATTCGAATGTATTAAAGTCTGCGTACTTGAAGCTCTTTACTGCGTACTTTAGAGCGCTTGCCGATCCTTGTGGCCTTGGCCTTTCGAATTGTCCGCAAATTAAGTTACAAAATGCAGTTAACTTTATTAAGCGACGCCCTAAAACTGTTTCAGCAGTGCAGCAATCGCGTTGCCGTCGCAGTGACAATGTGTGTTGCTGCTTTTATTGTTGGTCTTTGTTGTTGTACGCCTGTGTCGTGTGCGCCGTGTGCTGTGCAGGCCTTAAGTTAAGCACTTGCGGCACACGTTGATTTAGAATGCTGGCGCAACATTTGCCACAGCAATTGGGCATAAACATAACAACAATATAACAACAACAACAACAACAACATACAGCCTGCGACAGACATGTTGGCTGCACGTTAACACTAAAAACATGGCAGCACCAACAGCAGTCCGAGCGATGCTCGCTCTTTTTTTTGGGGTGTGGTGCAACAAGCTGCAAAATAACAGACACTGCCGGTAACAATGCGACTAACAACAACAACAACAAAGTGAACAACAGTAGCAGTAATAAAGTGAAGTAGCACAATGGCGCAACGAACGCATAATCGACATTAATGCGAATGAGTTGGCCAACCATTGTTGCAAGGATGCGCCGCTGCTTGGTTCGCATTTCGACGGGGCGCGTTGTGATGCGGAAAAGCTAACAATTAAAAATGATTTCAGCCGCCAGGTATCGCTGTTTCAATTGCGCTCTCTTTGTTAGTGATTTCAAGGCATATTTTTGGTCCGTCGTTCTTTTTAGTCTCTCGTTGAGTGATGATTCAATGCATCAGCCACAAAGCCATAAGAGATTTGTCCATAAAATGTTTCCATCATCAGACAGTTAACAGTTAAAATGATTGTTCAACCAATTTTTTGCTCCCAATGCACACTTAAACTCTTCAATATTGAACACGATATGGCATTTACAGATGCATTGGTTATTCTATTCAATTAACCCTTTCGCTATTTTGTTGCCATATGGTAACATGTGGACGTCTGCATCCTCTATGGTTGCAAGAATACATCTTTTTGTTGGTCTTTAGAATAGTTTGAAGTTTTAGGAAAAATACGAAATTAATAAACTGAATATTTAAGTTTAAAGAAGAGAAGTATACACGTTTTTTTAATGGTATATCTTGATATAGTAAAGGAAGAAGAAGCAGAAAAAATTAGAGAACTTTTTAATTTGACGTTTTCTTTCCATTTAGATACTTTTTTTTAAATTTTGGCTGAAGTAAATGAAAAAATATTCAAATTTTCGTTATGCGTAAAAAATTTTATGTTTAACCCATTGCTGCCTAATGGGTAAAATTTTACCCATGAAAATTGATTTTTTTTTTTAAATCACAAAAAAGTAAATGTTTGAGATCTTTCAAAACCATTGATAGGGATAGTTAGGGTAAAGATGGAACTACCTTAACCTAGTGAAGGTCACCCTAAAATTTCGCCATCTAGCTAGAGTTACCAGACTCCAAAAATCGTGAATTTTCCGGAGTTGGAAAATGTGGCGAAACGTAGTGGCTTTAAAACTTCACAAAAATCTGCCTCCTAACTTACCTGTAAAAATACAACTTTTGTTCACTTCACAAAGTATGGAAAAAAGCTACCGTTGCTGCGTAATGGGTACAAAATACTTAATGAATATCTCAGCAACGTGCAGAGATATAAAGCTGAAATTTTGTTTCTGATCATTTTGAGTTACTTCTAGGTCGTGTACGAAATTTTATCAAAATCGTATGGGCGGAACTGGTACCCGGCAGCAATGGGTTAAGTAATTATTACAGCCACAACGATATGGTTGCTCTCATAGAAAAACACTCTAAAATACAGTGTCCCTGTATACAAATTAAAAAATGTCTTATGGAATGTTGCTAATAAACCACATAGAAGCCTAAAATGTAAAATTTAAAATTTTAACTTTCCCCAGTAAAAACCTGTAGCGAAAGGGTTAAGTGATCATTTTCAAGGTCATCAGCGCATCAGCTGTCATGGACACATACACAGAGCTGTGTACGCTTTGATCTGTTTGTGTGTGTTTTAATATCTTTTGACTGTTTTCTATTGGTGCAAAATTTGAAGAGTAATTTCTCAGCTGCCCACCTGAGCGAATGAGTGTGCCGCCCACTCGGCGATGCCACATTCACATTCAGCTGGCCGACAGTCGGCGCGCGCTAATTCATTTAATTGCACTTAATTTCGAGGCGGGCATGTTTAGTGTCAGGCGTAGTCCCGGTGGGACCCAGACGGCCAACGTACACGCCGCTAATTACATAAACGCGCTCCTATGCTTTGGTCGGAAAAATTTGCACCGCGCAAAGCAGCGCCATTCGAACGAGGCGCGCGGCCATTGCATTCGCGAAAACGAAAGTGAGCACGTGCGGCCGCCGCTGCTGTAATGGCGGGGAGTGTGCAATCCTTTTGGGTTTTGTCGTATTCAAATTTGGTGCAGTTCCCAAAACTCGTTTGCATAACGTCGCCGCCGCAACCGCATTCCCCGGCGGGGTGCTTGGGCGCGGGCTCGCCACGCGCCGCTGCCACACCCACCGCAGTGCGACCGCTATAAATTGGGACACCGCTGCCGGTGCGCCTTCACAAACAGTTGCCAGCAGTTGTCGCGTTCAGGTCGTCGTACATCAGTCGCTCGAACGCAGCGTGCGTTTACCGGTCGCGCGTACCGCCGCACGTTCTCGCCACTGTACTCGGGACTAGTGCAGCAGCATGGAGTCCGTCCAACCGAAGCAGCTGGATAAGAAGCCAACGCTGGGCAATTTGCCAGTCGCGGCGCAATGGTACTCGCCATTTCAAACAATAAATATTTGTGTTGTTGTTGTGTGTTGCAGTGATTGCCATAAATATGTGAAAGATGCATTAAGCAGTGTTTGTGTGTTTTCTGTTGTTGTTGTTTTTTTTCTTGGCTGCACTTATTGAAACGTTGCCAGGAAGCGCGCCGCGCTTATGGCCCAAACGGTGAGCGCCTTCAGGGAAACAATCGAGGATGACAGCGACGAGGATGTGGACACCAAGCAACAGATTAAATACGGCAGCACCTATCAGGCCGCCAAGGCCATCTTTGCGGAGTACTGCGACTACAGCACCATTCACGGCATCAAATACCTGGGCGAAGCGAAGCGGCCCTGGCTCGAGAGGTACGAATCGGATGCCATAATGCATGTGTGTTGAACTTGATGGAAAAAAAATAATTCCAATGTGTTGAAGAAGACTGCCTGTTTTAACCTTTATGTGTGTGATGGGGTAACCGGGTACCCAAATCACTTTTATATCGAATCATAAAATATACTTTTATATTAATGAGAGCATAAAAACTAATTCAGAAACGGCAAAATTTCGTACATTGCGAACAAAAAGTTAGACATTTTCATACAATTTGTACTGGGGTACCCGGTTACCTCATCACACGGGTAAGGGCGTTTTTTCAGCACACACACTAGGGAAGTCGAGAAGTTGGAAGGCGCAAAACTTAAGGACTAAAGTTTTTTAGTTTTAAAATTGCTCTCAGAAATTGTTTGTGCAAGACGGACTGTGTTTTTTTTTAAATCCTGCTTAGCCAATGTTTGTCGTTTCGACTACCATTTTTGTGATACAGCTCGATCTCAGGAAAAAGGAACTTAGTAATTATTTAGCAAAATAAAATAATCACCACACATAAAAATGACTGAATTTTAATGGAAAATATGATAGCCTTTTAAATTTCATTCACTGTAAACGAATTTTATGCACTAAAATCGGCACTACGATCGGCTTCTAAAAATCGATTTTAAACCAGGCTAGTCGAATCGAAGAACATTGGCTTTAACGTGCGAGTATATTAAATATGGCTATGCAGATTTAAAGTACTGAAAAATTAATGATTTACTTAACTTGTATTTATTTATTTATTTATCATTATTCAGTCTACAGAACTGATATTCATACAGACTATGCAGGGTTCAAGTACTGAAAACTTGATTATTCAATTAATTTTTATTATTTTTAATTTTTTAATTAATTTATTTATTTATTGATTTGTTTTTCTCTTAATTAATTTATTAATTATTCATTTAATTTTTATTGTTTTTTATTTTTAATTAATTAATTAATTTATTTATTTAATTAATTAATTAATTTATTTTATTTATTTATTTATTAATTAATTAATTAATTTTTTTATTAATTTAGTCATTTATTCATTTAATTTTTATTATTTTTTATTTTTTCATTTATTTATTTATTTATTTATTAATTAATTTAATTAATTAATTAATTTTATTTACTTATTTATTTATGAACTTATTTATTTATTAATTAATTAATTTATTTATTAATTAATTTATTAATTATTCATTTCATTTTTATTGTTTTTTATTTTTCATTTATGTAGCTATTTATTAATTTATTTAATTATTTAATTAATGTATTTCATTTATTTATTTATTAATTAATTAATTAATTAATTTATTCACATTTATTTATTTATTTATTCATTTATTAATTAATTTAATGTATTTACATCATATATTTTATTAATTTAATTTATTTATTTAATTACTTAAATAATTCATTTTAAATTTGTTTATTTATTTATTTATTTTATATTTATTTACTTATTTATTATTATTCCTACAGAACTGTTATTCTTACGGACTATGCGTATTCAATTAATTTTTATTTATTTTTTATTTGTTCATATTCTTATTTATTTTTTTATTCATTCAGTATTATTCAGTCTACAGAATTGATATTCTTACAGACTAATAGATACAATTTAGTTTTAAATAATTTTTTATTTTAAAGAATTTAAAATTTTGTTGTTGTTATGTTTTTATGTTGTTATGTAGCAATGGTATTCGTTGTTTGATTGCTACCAATGGATTGTTGGTTTGAATTTGCTAATAATTTATGAATTATTCGTCATGCAGTCAGCCTTCGAATTTGTGATTCTGAATAGTTCTATAGTTAGTTTTTTTCATTCAATACCCAAATAAAACTTAATAAAACTTAATAAAACTTAAAGGTAGGCTATCAGTTCCTAAGCAGACCGCATCCCTTGTGAACTTTGCCTTATCAGAATCTATTAGAAATTGTTTATGTTTTTTCTTCTACTATGCGCAAAGCATTTAACCCACTCATATCAAGTCTAATCTAATAACGTCTGAATCCTTCATTGCATTACTCTAATAGATTATTTTGGATAACGGTTTTTGCTTTTTCGATCTACACCTGTGCCACACTCACCATGAACATTTGGGATAAATGGAACAACAATCCGGTGATTGTGAGTTTCGCCGAGAAATCGACGCCCGTCTGGCAGATACCCTTTCCTGCCGTTACCGTCTGCCCCGAAACCAAAGGCCGTCAGTCCTTTTTCAACTTTACCGATGTCTACTGGCGCGCCGTGGACCATTTAGGCAATTCATCGTTCGAGGACATAACGCCCGAAGAGTAACGCTGCCATCTGAAATTGTCGAATCATTTTATAATCGATTGCTACTCGGCTCTTTGGCAGATATATGCGTCTGGAAGCGGTGGCGCAGACTTGCGACTCGCATCTGTGGATTGACGTGGATATTGGCAACAAGACCGCCGCCAGCATGGACATCATTCGGGCGCTGAGCGAGGCCACGCCGCATTTCAACGACACATATCTGATGTGCAAGTGGCGCAATATGGAAAGTGTGTGCAACGAGGTGTTCTACAAGTTCGTCACCGAAGAGGGCATCTGCTACAGCTTCAACTCGCTGAGTCCCATGGAGATCTATCGCAAAGAGGGGTGAGCAACAAAGCGAAAAACACTCTTTCGGAAACTTCAACTGGGCCTCATTGCAGTTTGATTGAGGATTTGATATTTGCGGTGGAGAATCGCACGGCCAGCGATTGGAATGCGGAGGACGGCTACACTGTGGGCGCCACCACCGACAGCTATCCGATGCGTGTCTTGGGTCCGGGCGCACGCGCCGGCCTGTTCCTGATGCTGAACGGCATCGAAAAGGATTTTGATAATTTGTGTCGTGGCCCGGTGCAGGGATTTAAGGTGGCAATTTGTAGAAAGTGATAAATAAGTGATTTTTTTTATTAAGTAATGTTGTTTTTGTTTTTCAAAAAGATACTGTTACATACACCCGGCGAGGTGGCTCGGGTATCACAGCAATATTTTCGTGTGCCATTCGATCAGGAAGTTTTAATCTCGATTAAGCCGAAAATTATTACAACGTCGGAGGGTCTGCGACACTATGAGCCACATCGGTAAGAAATTTATTGTATATTTTGTTTTAAGTTTTTGAAATTTTTTAAAACGTGTTATTTTTTAATTTTCCTCGAATTATAATAATTATAATAAATAATAAAATTTCTTTTTAATTTTAGGCGCCAATGCTACTTTCAGCAGGAGCGCCATCTGCGCTTCTTTCAAATCTACACCCAAAGCAATTGTGAGCTGGAATGTCTATCGAATTTTACTTTGACCAAATGTGGTTGCGTAAAGTTTTCCATGCCACGTAAGTTGAAGGTCGAAAGCATTTTAGAAAAATATAACTTACAAAAAATGCAATTAGTAACACTTAGTTATTTGGAGCCTAGTCTAGTCTAGTCTAGTCTAGTCTAGTCTAGTCTAGTCTAGTCTAGTCTAGTCTAGTCTAGTCTAGTCTAGTCTAGTCTAGTCTAGTCTAGTCTAGTCTAGTCTAGTCTAGTCTAGTCTAGTCTAGTCTAGTCTAGTCTAGTCTAGTCTAGTCTAGTCTAGTCTAGTCTAGTCTAGTCTAGTCTAGTCTAGTCTAGTCTAGTCTAGTCTAGTCTAGTCTAGTCTAGTCTAGTCTAGTCTAGTCTAGTCTAGTCTAGTCTAGTCTAGTCTAGTCTAGTCTAGTCTAGTCTAGTCTAGTCTAGTCTAGTCTAGTCTAGTCTAGTCTAGTCTAGTCTAGTCTAGTCTAGTCTAGTCTAGTCTAGTCTAGTCTAGTCTAGTCTAGGCTAGGCTAGTCTAGTCTAGTCTAGTCTAGTCTAGTCTAGTCTAGTCTAGTCTAGTTTGTTATTTCAATTTGTACAGTAATTCATTATTAAAAAAAAAATTAAACTCTAACCTCAAAGCAAACACAGTATTGTTGTACTGTGTTTTTGTTGTTGTTGTTTTGTTTTCAGAAAAAGCTTTTTATTTCCAACAAATACATAAATATGTCGGTCAATACCGACTGCAACGCTTAACCCTTTCGATCCCAAAGTTGACTGAGAACAACTTCATCTATTTGTAATCTTATAGCAAAAGCTACGATTGATTTATGGGTTTAATTTAAGTAGGCACCAACAAATTAATATTTTTAGAAGTGAATTCAAAGGAAATTAAAAAAATTTTACTGTTATTCTTAAAATAATGTCCAATAATTTGCAGCGATATCAGGGAAAGTTTGTGTTCAAATTGAAGTCTGCGAATTGGGCGTGTTTGATCAAAACCCTTTTTCTTTAATATAAAAAATCAAAAAGTGATAATTTTGTATTTTTCCATAAATATAAAATAATTTTTTTGTAATTAAAAAATATTGATACAAAATTTATTTAACCCGTTTTAAGCTAAAATTGCTAAAAAGTAAACTAGCTCTAGAACTCTAACAAAGAGGCGTGGCAACGTCAAATGTCGTGTGCACCCTTCTTAAGAAGTATTTCATGATTTAAATACCAAAAAGTAGTATCGGGACACAGGGTAAATTTCGGGATCGGAGGGGTTAAAATTACTCATTTCGCCTTCAAAAGTTTACGCACCTTCTGATTTGTTGACGTTTTTCTGTTGCAGGCACCGCCGAAATGCCCGTTTGCGGCGCCACCAGCATTGTCTGCATCAGTCAGGCCGAGGACGAGCTGCTTCTGAAGGAGTTCAATCAAGGCATGAAGACATCGGTTGACAGTTATCGCGGCGAAACCGACTGCAACTGTCTGCCGTCGTGCACCTCCATTGCCTACGAGGCGGAGATATCGCAATCGGACTTTGATTACCGACTGGTGTCGTTGGCGTTCAAGAAGAGCGATAGCTTACTCGATCACAGTGAGGGGTAAGAAATTCGGAACTTTGTGCGCGCACACACCACTTGATACCACTGTGCTTGCAGCAACAAAATGTCGCGCGTGTCCATATTCTTCAAGGAGGCGCAATTTTTGACCTCACGACGCTCGGAGCTGTACGGCACCACCGACTTTCTGGCCAACTGCGGCGGCCTGCTGGGCCTCTTCATGGGCGTCTCGATGCTGAGCATCGTGGAGATAATCTACTTCTGCACGGTGCGGCTGCTCAGCAACCTGCGCATGCGGCGCAAGAAGCGCAAGGCGCTGACCAGCGGCAGTGGCACCGCCACCGGCACACCGAAGGAGGCCTAATGGCATCGCATTTGTTTATGTGTTTTTTTGCGAAATTGTGTTAATTGTTAAATTAGGAATTTGCTGCCAAAGAGAAGAACCTTACATTCAAATTAGTGAAGAATTAGTGTGAAGAAGAAGAAGTAGAAGAAGATGGGGAAAACAACAAATTGAAGAATAAAGTAAGCTCTGACGTTTCTATCATGATGATCCTGAAGTTGGCCGTTTCAGTGGGGCGCCAGCTGGGCTCAGTGCCGAGTTGTGTGTTTGCGTTGCAGCAATTGCAGTTGGTTTATTTGCAGCGCTTTGCTTACATTTCAATCTCATTTGCTGCACTTTTGAATGCACAGCCAGACAGAGCGAGTGTTGAGGAGTGAGAGTTGAGGGGTGGAGTCAACAGTCGGCCGGTTGTCTTGCAAAGCTATTTTGGCTCATATGTTATGCGTCGTCGTCAAATTCTCCATTACTCGATTGCAGTTTGCTCGACAGCCTAATGTTGTATTTAGCAACTTGCAGCGGCTCGGCATCGGGCAGTTGCAACAGACGAGGCGCGACGGGTGTGTGGCATGTCTGCCGAGTTGCCTTTAGGTGTGCAAACAATCTGCGGCATAATAGAATATCATCGCCGGCATCGACATCGACATCGACTTGTGGCTAATCATTATAATCATCGACATTGTTGGCCAGCCGATGGAAATCCGAATGAATTAAGTTAATTACGTTGGCAAATATTTAAACAATAGCATCAATTTAAGCACAACACTGCACACGGCCACTGGACGCAAGGAGTGCGTACAGACAGAGAGGTAAGAAACGGCATTGCTGTTTGTTCAGTGCAATAGCAATGTTTCGCCTAATGGATACGCATTATTTTGTAAGTAAAGGCAAATATTGCCATGAAAACATAGGGAGGTGAGACCATGAGCCATATGGCAACATGCTACTTTGTGGACGTCTGCATCCTCTATGGTTGCAAGAATACATTTTTTTGTTGGTCTTAAAAATAGTTTAAAGTTTTAGGAAAAATACGAAATTAATAAACTGAATATTTAAGTTTAAAGAAGAGAAGTATACACTTTTTTTAATGGTATATCTTGACATAGTAAAGGAAGAAGAAGCAGAAAAAATTAGAGAAGTTTCTAATTTGACGTTTTCTTTCAATTTAGATATTTCTTTTTTTTTAATTTTGGCTGAAGTAAATGAAGAAATATTCAAATTTTCGTTATGCGTAAAAAGTTTTATGTTTAAGTAATTATTACAGCCACAACGATGTGGTTGCTCTCATAGAAAAACACTCTAAAATACAGGGTCCGAGTATAAAAATTAAAAAATGTCTTATGGAATGTTGCTCATATAACCACATAGAAGCCTAAAACGTAAAATTTAAAATGTCAACTTTCCCCAGTAAAAACCTGTAGCGAAAGGGTTAAGGGTTTTGATGGTTTGAAAAATATATTTTTCGTAAAACAATAAACCGAATGGGAAGCATAGGAAATATTTAAGTAGTACAAAGTAGCAGCACGAAATGGAATTCAATGACATTTTCATAACACATAATTTTCATGCAATGAATTGAAGTTTTTTTTGTTGTCTCGACGTTGAATCCTTCAACGCGTTTGTGGTCCATTGCTGTGGTCAACCATTTTTGCTGAATTAAGTTGCACTTTGGCTTGTTTGAATTTTTCTTTGAACATTTCTTTGAATCGTTTGAACCTCAAGTGACTCAAGACTTCTGTACACATCATAACGAAATGTCCCGCCCTCATCTGTCTGAATTTGATCTAAGGAAAATAAAGGAGTTCCTGGATAACATCGGAGGATACGAACTCCTCCAGTAAGATAAAGGGACGTGCCACAATAGTTCAACACTGGACGCAGTGTTTCGGGCAGGTGGGGCTCGACTCCCGCTACCCAATCTTAATCTTAATCTTGCTAATAACTTCATTAATACAAATTCAAATCAAACTTTCTTTGATCAGGTGAGCCATAAAAACTCTGTCATTGAATAGTTTATGCCCATTTAGAGCATTGATTGAGTATTTAATGATAAAATGTAGTGTCCGACCGAAACCACTTTTTTGGGCCGAAACCGAAACCGAGTTTCGGTTTTTTTTTAATATTCGGCCGAAACCGAAACCGAACCGAAACTTTCTAGTTAAAATAAAAATCACCATATCAAGCATTATTTCTCAACAAATGAATTTTACATTAAGTAAATAAAGAGCAAACATAACATAAATAAATAAATACTTATTAATAAAAACAATTTATTCATATTTTAAAAACATAAACATGAAAAAATCACCCTTTCATACCTTACTCCCTAATATTCAAAATTAAATAATTTAATATTATATGCTAAGAAAAAAGTTTATTTACATTGGGGGCATCCAAATTACTCCTCCTTTCACTATATATCTGCTACACAATAAAATGTAAAAAAATTTTGTAGAAAGTTTCGGTTTCGGCTTTTCGGCCATTTTTTGGCCGAAACTGAAACCGAAACCGAAACCACTTATTTGGGCCGAAACCGAAACCGAATATTCGGTCGGACACTAATAAAATGGCTTCAGAGAAATGAATAAAATGGCTTCTACCCAGAAAATTAACGAAGGAACAATGAAAGCTCTCATGAGGTGTATTCCAGAAAAAGTTAGAAATTTTACCCTTGAAAATGTATTAAAATTTTTTTCTAATAAATTCTATAATCTATATAAAAGACATGTTAAATAAAACCAAACTTTTCAAAAATTGGACTAGTGGTTGCTGAGATGTTTTAATTTTTCGATGTCAAAATTTTTAATGATGACGCACTCCTTCGTATTCTAAATTCTAAATTTTCATTTTTTATTCTGCTTCACCATCTGGGAAGGGATAAATTTGGGAAAATCTGTATACATATAAATGTTTGTCTTGACTGTTTCACTGATTCATCATTGCCCAGCCCAAACCGCTTAAGCAATAAACATGAAATTTTTACTATTTTTTTATTTACTTAAAAAAAAATGAACCTCCGCTAAATAGTCGATTCTTTTTAAATTCGGGGACTAAAGGGGCAAAACATGGGTTAAGGTGTTGTCTGAGAAACCGTGCTTTAATAGATCTATTTATTTCAAAGTTTCTGAAAATGTTTCAAATCAAAAATGATTCCACACATATTTTTAATTTTTTCGATAATCAAAATTTAACGTGGTCAACAATGGGTTAACATTTTCAGGGCTGCTTGGCTAATACGTTCCACCAAATGTTTAATACCCCTCAAAGGAATCACTCAGATCTCTTAACCCACGAAAAATATTTATTCAAATTATATGGCGCCCGATAAAAGGATGATTTCCGAATTTATAAGTATGCAACATAATTTTTTAGCCCCAACTTTCATAGCATAATAACATTTCTACGAAGAGTATTTTGGTTTTCAAAATTTAACTCCGTCCTGAAAGGGTTAAGGTTCGTATACAGAAAGAACATGAACCAGTAGTCTCCTTTTGCTATTGATATCAAAATTGGTTAAAATACTTTAAATAAAAAATTTAAAAATAATAAACAGGTGTTTTTAATTTTTGTAAACTTAAAAGTGCAAACAAAGGGTTAATAGTTTGCATGAAGAAATTTAAAACATTAATTAACAAGCGTATTGACTTAAAACTTCCAAATCAAAACTAATTCGACATGTATTTTTTAATTTTTTGATAATTAACATTTTGCGTGGTTATCAATGGGTTAAGGCTCGTGAAGCGCGGAAAGCCTACAAAAAAACATGAACAGATAAGCCTTTTGACTTCAAAATTGGTAAAACACTTAAACTAATAAATAATTAAACAAGTGTTTTTTTATTTTTGTAAAAATCAAAACTCAATGGAGTAAACCAAGGGTTAAACGTTTGTAGGGGGAAATACGATTTTTAGACCTTTTGACTTTAAACTTGGTGAAAGTCCATCAAATGTGAAATAGTCCAATACGCATTTATCATTTTTTTGAAAAACAAAATTTGACAGTGTCAACGACGGGTTAAACGTTTCTATGAAGAAGCTGTGAAAAAACATGATTTAATGGGCATTTTGACTTGAAAATGAGTAAAAACACTTGAAATCAAAAATAATCAGATACATGTTTTTCATTTTATCAAAAAATCCAAATCTGACGGGTCAACCATGGGTTAAGAGTTTGTATGGAGAAACACAATTTAATAGGTTTTTTGTACTTTAAACTTGGTGAAAGCACTTGAAATGAGATTTAACTAGAAAAGTATTTTTTTTATAAAAATCTGACGGGCTCAACAGTGGGTTAAGAGAAACTTGATTTATTTAATTCATTGACTTCAAACTTGCGTGCGCTATTTTATAAAATGGCAAATTGATGAATTGGGCTGTGAAGCCAATTCTGTGTGCGCATCAAATTTCTGTATGGAATAGAGAAAAAAAAATTTCGCTTTGAAGAACAGCAAATGAAAACAGCAAAAGTATTGTTCTAGGATGAAATTAAAAGAAGGACCCAAGGCAATCGCGATATACATAAATTTTGGTTTATTCAAGTCTTCAAATTTTAATTTGAAGAGTTACAATCAAACCAATTTTTCAAATCAAATTTAGCTTTCAGCCTATTAATATTTATTCAGAAATAGTGCAACAATTTATTGATCCATGAAGTGTTGTTGAGAAAGCGTCTACTACTTGTAGTCGGTTCAAGTCTTTTACAAAAGAATACAAGAAACACTCACCGGCAGTGGTCAATTTGCGTCAATTTGCGAGACATTGCTGGCCGCCTGCAGGGGCGGCCTGTGCCGTCTGCTACTTTTTATTATGAATAATATTTTTAATGGACATGTGCATTAACTTTGATCCCAAGGCAGCTCGAGTTTTTCAGTTAATTTCACTCTTGAACTCCCGATGGGGCGCCACAGCAGCAGCTCGCTGACATGTGGCGCCCTCACACCACTCACACAAATGTGTCATGTGTGTCGGCATGTGCAATGTGCATGTGCCTAGCGGTACTCATATAAATACGTACGTACATTGTGAAGTGTTGGTGTGCATTGCAGTACGTGCGAGCATATCACTCACTTTTACGATGTAAATCATATTATTTTCAGAAAATATGTTCACTCATTAGCCGAGATTGATATGCTTCACACGTTTGACGCTCGCACAGTGGCAAAACATTCAACTATTTGCACTTGCAAAATTACTGTAAATTATAAACGGTTGTAAGCCTATATAATATATTCTATGTGGCTTATGTATCCTCTAAATAAAATCGATTCGGATATGTTGGGCTAAAAGTTAGAAGACCGATAACCGAAATTTTATTATATTTGGTTCACTAGTACAAAATCATCATCGGTACAAAAGTCCTGCAAGTTCAAAATAGAAAATTTTGTTAAAAGAAGACAATTTTCCTCTTTCATTTGATATCCATATCTTCATCACTGCACAACCGCAAATATTTAAAATATTTCAAATGTGTATGTCGTTAAAACATTAAAGTCCTTAAAAAAGGACTTTGGGTCAAAAAATGAAAAACAGACTATGCCAGGTTACTATAAATGACCTCTAGTTTCACGCCTATATCAACATTTGGATGGGTCTCGAAAAAAATGTTTTTTTGTCGCACGGTGTAATAAATGTAAAGTTAGTGTTTTCGCTCAGTGCATCATAACTTTGTCATTTTTCTTTTTGCTTTTTCTTTTTGCTTTTCTTATTTGCTCAAAAAATATATATTTCATCTTGGATTTTAATACTAGAGGAGATAATTTATTTTATCTATAAAAAAATCATTCGAAAATTTATGATTTTTGAAAATGGGCAAAAAATTAACTTTTTTAAGTTTTCACCATTAGTAACTTGACCACATCTCATCTGATTTGGACAATCTATGTATCGCTGGAACGGCTAAGGTATTATCTTTTCACCGATGGACCGCTTGTGTTAGTGGGATAATTCGTTTACGAGATATGTGCTCAGAACTGAAACAACAGGGGAAAAACTGGTTTTTCGAAGATTTTTCGAAAACGCTTCCTAAACAAATTTTTTGATTTTCAGTTTCGTCTTCATCGGTTCAAAGTTAGTCTAGAAAACACTTTTATTTTTAGTTTCGTGTCGAGTAGTGTTATCAATATCCTAATACAGGGTGGACCCTTTAAGATTTGGAATTTGAATCGGTTATAAAAAAAAACGAATGAATATTTTTTGAAAATTCATGTTTTATTACAAAGCTTGGACTTTGTTATTTAAAAATGAAAAACGATATCGTTCATATGACTGCCACGACTGGCCTTACAGTACGCCATTCGGTCAACCCAATTTTCAAGTACTTTTTCGATTGTTCCGGGTAGAATTTCCTGAATGGCAACTCCGATTTCATGTTTCAAAGCTTCACTCGTCTCTGGATGGTTAGCGTAACACTTGTCCTTTACGACTCCCCACAAAAAAAAGTCCAACGGACTTAAATCGCAGCTCCGAGGCGGCCAATTGACTTCAGAATTTCGGCTGATTATTCGATTTTCGAAAACGGTGCCCAAAAGTTCGATTGTTACGTTGGCTGTGTGGCTTCTTGCGCCATCCTGTTGAAACCAAATGTCGTCCATGTCATCCGCTTCAATTTTTGGAAACAAAAATTCGTTGAGCATGGCACGGTAACGCTCGCCATTCCACTGAACGGCGGCTCCTTGTTCATTTTCAAAGAAAAATGGCTCAATGATGCCACCGGACCAAAACCCGCACCAAACCGTAACTCTTTGTGAGTGTATTGGCTTCTCAATGGTGACGTGTGGATTTTCCGAACCCCAGATGTGACAATTTTTCGATTTTTCGACGATGGGTTGAAGACATTGGAAGAAAGTTCTCAATATTTCCCAATTTTGTTCAAGCGTATAGCGTCCCATTACGTAAATGTCAAACTTTTAACTAAATTACGAACACAAATTGAATGACATTTGGACTGCCATTCTCGAAATAAAGCGTAGTTCAAATTTCAAATCTTAAATGGTCCACCCTGTACTAACGATTTTAGTGAGCAATGAGTAAGCAACAATTTCGTCTTAGAGATTAGAAGAAAATGCTTATATTCTTTGTTGAAAGCTACAACTACGATTGGTTCGTTTTTTAATATTTTTTTCTTACTTCAGAGGAATTAAAGAGATTATTTGCTACTTTGCGCCAATGTTCTGGTAATGGGTAGTCATAGTAAGTAATAAATTTGGTTTATTCAATAAGAAGTCATAAATAAAAGAGTTTGGTTAACATTCTCCGTTGAAATAGCAAAGAAACACAAAACAAAAATTATTAGAAATATTTATGCTGTACTAAAGTAGTGAGGATCATTGTGCGAAGAGTTATAGCTGAGTTTTTTAGTCTTTCAGACAGCTACTAGGCACGAAACTTTTCAAAACGCCAATGAGAAAATTGTAAAATAATGAAATTGAAAATGAAATACTTATTAAAACAACAAATGACACTCCTGAAGCGTATTTGTAGATATCTTCGAAATGAAAAAATATGAAAAAAAGATCCATAAAAGGCAAGCATAACCATAGTTTAGGTTTAATTAAGGTTAGAGTTGATTAGGTACCACTCTTTAAAAATGAAAATGGGGAAAATATTGAGTTTGGCCCTTGATGCGTATTTTAGTGTTTTTTTTTATTTGAAAGACATTAAGACTAATTCTTGCTTAAACAAATTAACTTTTTTTTTAATAACTGCAGTGTTATAAAACAACACTTTATTTCTTTGCTCGTTAAAATTTTTTGAAGGGAAAAACGCGGGTTTTAGTGCTTTCTGAATGAAAGTGGAGGCCTCACTAAATAATTCAATCGGTAGTAGCAACGTCCCTGTTTGTACAAGGGACGTGGACCTACGGTTTAACATCGACCTCCGACGGCATTTGCCAGTTTTCCTTTTACACTTGGAGGTTTTACCATTACTTGACCAGAGCGCACTTAAGCTTTGCTTAGAATACTCATTTACTTCTGGTGGACGAGTGTTTAATCAGCCCGAACTAGGAATCGAACCAAGAGTCTCTGGTGTGAAAAGCCAGTACGCTCCTCGCTAGACTATCGAAGCCGGCAATTAACCCTTTCGCTATTTTGTTGCCATATGGCACATTGCTACTTTGTCGACGTCTGAACCCTCTGTGGTTTCACGAATACAATCTTTGTTGGTCCTTAGAATAGTTTGAAGTTTTAGGAAAAATACGAAATTAATAAACTGAATATTAAAGTTAAAAGAAGAGAAGTATACACGTTTTTTAATGGTATATCTTGATATAGTAAAGGAAGAAGAAGCAGAAAAATTAGATAACTTTTTAAGCTGACGTTTTCTTTCAATTTAGACAATTTGTTTCTTAATTTTGGCTGAAGTAAATGAAGAAATATTCAAATTTTCGTAACGCGTAAAAAGTTTTATGTTTAAGTAATTATTACAGCCACAACGATGTGGTTGCTCTCATAGAAAAACACTCTAAAATACAGGGTCCGAGTATAAAAATTAAAAATTTTCTTTTGGAATGTTGCTAATATAACCACATAGAAGCCTAAAACGTAAAATTTAAAATTTTAACTTTCCCCAGTAAAAACCTGTAGCGAGAGGGTTAAATAGAAACATTTGAACATTCTTCAAAAATCAAGATTTCTCAGATATGAACAAATGTGGAAAAGAGTTCGCAGAAGAGAACCAAAACCATGGAGTGAGATACAAATAAAATTACCAAAACCGACTGTTATATATTTTACTACACTCATTTTTGTTTAATTGTTGTTTACCTTTAAAGTTAAATCACTTCAAAGTTTTTTTTGCGCCCGCATTGCTTGTCTCGCGCCCACAGTGTCGCGCTGTGCAGTGCAGTGGAGTGGAGTGCAGCGCATGCAACAGTTTGTTCATTCGCTTGTGACACCGTTACGTATCCTCACGCCCACTGTCACACCCACACGCCCGGACAAACGCCCAACAACGCACACCGCACCAATACCAATGCGCGCCTGTTTCCTTGTGTGCCGTTGTGTGTGTTGTATGCCGCCGTTCGGTGTCATTACGTGGCAACAAGTGCTGCTCTCCGCAGTCGGGGCCACTGCTGCAAATAATAAAAATAAATAAGTAAATAGAGTTGACACATTTGCATACCTAATAAAATTTTCATGTAGTTTTCGCGCCTGCTTTTCCCGGCCGCATCAGTTATTTATTCACTTTTCATTTCGTTCCATTCACACGCCGGGCGCGTTTTTATTTCCCTTGCACCGGCCGAGTGCCAGCCGCTGCATTGCAATTGGCGCTGCAGTCACCCGCCGCACTCGCTGGTCGACGGTGCATGCGCTCGTTCGGCACTTTGACACTTTGCTTTCGTGCATATCAATTTGGTATAAAAACGAATTTATGACAATTTTATTGATGGCTTGTTGCGCCGTCTGTGCGCCGCTCGTCGTTCGTCCTTTCGACTGATGTCGCGCATTATTGATTTCGTTGGCGCGTTCGTGTGCGGCGCACTCATGTGTGCGGCTCGATTGATGGGTGTCAAACGACAGGCGACAGGAGGAGGGAGGTGGGCGGTGGGCGGGCGACGGAACGACGTTATTGGGCGGTCGCATGTGCGATGGCGTGTTCACGCACATAATGTGGCGAGCGGAATGTCGGTTATGAAAGGCTAAAAGCAAATTGTTGCTTCACAGTGTTGGTGTTGTTGTTGTTGTTATTATTGCTTTTGCCGTTGTCACTGCGGCTGTTGACATAATATGTTGCAAATAACACGTAAAGTATCAAAAATATAAATTTTTGTCGCTGTTGATTTTTATGTCAAGTGAAGTGCATTTCCGGCATCAAAAGTGCCACTTAAAAAATGGCTGAGAGCGTAGTCGAGCAAAAATTGCCAAGCATCCTGAGGAATAATCGGCAAAAGCTTTGGAAATTTAAACGTTCTGTTTTCTGTTGAATGGGATTTGGTAAAAATCTGCAACCAATGAGAATGAGTTTAACGTATTTGTAAGTTTGTAATTAAAACTATTATAATTCAAGTCACATCGTTTATATATTCTGTATTTTTCAATAGAGAAAATCTTTCTAGAGAACGGTTAATATGTACTTACCTATAAAAAATATTAATTTCAAAAAATCAGAAATAGATTAGAGTTGAATTTATAGTTGCAAAATTTGTATATTGTTGAGAAAAATTCACTATAGGTCTAACAAATCGTTGCAAGGAGATCAAACCGAACTAAAAATACAACGAAAAAGCTTTGATCTCGAAATTAATTCGTAATAGGGAGAGCATTGTTGCATAGAAGTTCGTTTGTATGTAAGTTCGACACATAAATTTATCTTTGCATATTGTCTCCAACAATTCAGCCACTCAAAGTTTTTAGCAATCTCTGCTGCACATTTGTTGATTCTAGCGTTCGCCGCGCTTTGATTACAATCTGATCGTTTCACTGTTGCACGTCATCAAACAAAACAACAACAACAACAACGACAAGGATGCCGCACATGTGGCAGCCGAGGCAACTTTTGCTTGCGATTTAAACCGGAAATGAGTTGAATGCTTCGAGCCAGGCAACAACGGCAACCACACATGATACACACACACACACACACAGACGTTGCGGAAAATGGCGGAAGAGTGCCTGTGTAGGCACTCGGCGGCAATTGAGTGCAAACTGCGTCTGATACTGTGATTAGACGCGGCGGCAAGTTACAAGTTGCGGGTTGAGTCGCGCTAATAACGCAATTAGACTTTGCCAGCACAATTGGAAGAAATGAAATTCGAATTGAAATGCAATGCAATGCAGTGCAATGTGGCAGTGACAGCAGACTGCAGATTTTTGGTGGTGTAAACCCAGTGAACATTTGATTATTTGTAGTAATTGAATCGAAAATATATAAAGGACTAACGGTAGTTTTTAACACTAGAATGCCCGACAATCGGACATACCTAAAATGCCATTTTGACTACATTATTGTTTAATGACTTTTTTTTAATTTTATTGGTTTTTATGTAGCAAATATGAATAAATCTAAACGAGATTAAACTAAAATAAGCATTTAGTTTTTATTTTTTTATGGTTTACAAAGTAAATTAATTTAAATAAAATAGCGTACTTTACACATAAATGGGATAAAATGGAATAAAATTTGGAATTTGGAATTTTTGAATGAATTTTATGAGTGAATTTTTAATTGAAAAACTTGGGAATTGTCACAGCCTACTATGATATTATTTTTTTTAATGTTTGCAATTATTTGAAGTTTTCATATTTCGCAATTGAAGATGCATATTTGTCTATTTATCAGTAAGATTTGCTGAAAATTTTATATAGGTAGTCAAAATGACTACTTTTGGGCATTTAAGGTAAATTTTGCAAAATTGGGGTAAACAATTTTTTTAAATTTTTTTAAATTTATTTATTCCATTTAGCTTTAAAAATTAATAAAAGTCACGTAAGATATTTTTTTTAGAAAGCGATGCAACAAAAGTTATCTACAATAAAAGACCTCAATGTAGTCAAAATGACTACCTTGGGCATTCTAGTGTTAATAGCTATGTTCAAAATATGTGTTCCAACTGGAGAAGGCATGTACAAAGCAAAAAGGCCTAAAGAGCGGCAGAATGTAACCTGGTAACGGGTTGTTGCGGACAGTTAAGTTAGTAAGAAAGTAAGATTCAAACTTTCAGAGCTTATGGCTCTGATAATTCTGTCGTTCTTATGAAATATATAAAAATTAAATGTAAAAAAAATTTTAAAATTATATCAAATTTTAAAATTATATCAAAAATTAAAAATCAATTAAAAATTAATTAAAAATTATAAAAAATTATAAAATTATAAATAGAAAAAATATTATATATTGAACACTACACCACTCGAACAAGTTCATGTTTTTTTTTTACAAAACTTTTCTCTGTGAAATATTAACAGCCGGAAGTAACGTCCAATTGAGCTTCCAATTCAAGGAATTATCGCCAAATTCTTGCAATACTCATCAAGCATTCTCTATACGACACCAAAACGCGCAGTCATGTAAGAATTTTGCTGCTGTTGCTGAAAGTTTGTCTGAAGACCCAAAACTCTCGAAGCGTCAATGGGCAGATGTTAGTTTTAAACCTTTCGACCCCGAATTTCAACCTGTGCCTCGATATTACTTTTTTGTATTTAAATCATGACTAAAGAAGTGTGCACACGACATTTGAAGTCGTCACGCCTCTTTGTTAGAGTTCTAGAGCTAGTTTACTTTTGAACAATTTTAGCTTAAAACGGGCTAAATAAATTTTGTATCAATATTTTTTAATTACAGAAAAATTATTTAATATTTATGGAAAAATACAAAACTATCACTTTTTGATTTTATTTAAACATTATTAAAGGAACAGGGTTTTGATCAAACGCGCCCAATTCGTAGACTTCAATTAGAACACAAACTTTCCCTGATATCGCTGTAAATTATTGGAAATTATTTTGGGAATAACAGTACAATTTTTGTAATTTGCTTTGAATGCACTTTTAAAAATATTAATTTGTTGGTGCCTACTTAAATTCAACCCATAAATCAATCGTAGCTTTTGCTATAAGATGACAAATAGGTGAATTTGCTCTCAGGAAACTTTGGGGTCGAAAGGATTAGTGACGAATGGTATTGGGCCATGAAAAATGACTTTGTTTGGTCTCATTTGGATGTTGTGCTTCCAAAAAACGGCGCAACATCTCATATATCGAGTGCTATATATTAAATTTGGCACAAATAAGTTCCAGGAATGCGTTTTTCAACAAGAGGCAATGTAAAAGAGTTCTTTCTCTAGAACTCGTTCGGTTTGTCGGTGGTTTAAAACCAAAAACCAACAACAATTTACAAACTGTAGAGCAACATCTTTCAAATCAATAGTAAAATCCAGTCCAACTTGTGCAACAAAGTACATAATTCAATATTTAACCTCTCGCATCCATTTCTACAAACAAAGCTGCACACATAATGAATGATGTCATTTTTAAAATTAAATGGTATTGAAAATACTTTAATTCACAAGGAAAAGGTCCATTGCACCTCATACACAACATTTTTGAATTTAATTTTTAAGTAAAAACACGCTTAATGAAAAATCCTTTATGGGCATTTCAAGCATCGAGTCCATGTCAAAGGTCAGCAATGTGTCTTTCCTTATGGTTAAATCTAGAATTCTTTGTATTTTGCATACCAACAATTCTCGATTCAAATCATTGCTGAACAGTTTTGTTTTCACTTTGTTTGCCGTTTATTGGGTTAAATTTATTTGTTCGGCTTTGTTGTTGGCAACGTCAACTCGGAAGTAACTTTTCTGCTTGGGAATACGTATTTGTTTGGGGTTGGCAAGTTTCGGCTTAGACAAGCTAAGCAGCACACCTTGAGACTGGGCGACATATGCATGTTGCATAGTTTAAAAGTCATTAAGAAGTTTGCAAAGTAGTTTAGTGGCAGTTGTGAAATTTGATTGAAATTTCATAGGGAACGTCTGTGTCTTTTTTGCTGCATATATCTACAAACAAACACTACCTACAAACATGGGTATGTAGCTAAATACTGACATACATACTTACGTATGTAGGTATGTATAATGTAAACAATTCCTATTTGTTAGGACAGCGAAACGAGCCATTCGAATGGACGAAAGCATGTGTGGCACAAAAGCGAGTAGCTACTCTGAAAAGTTACTATTTGCCAAACTTTTGCTCTTTAAGCGCCCCAACGAATCGACAAATATTCTTGAACTGCACTGAAAAATCGAACAGCGCGCCATAAAATCACACAATTAATAATAAATTCATGCGATCAGGCAAAATCAATGCATATCGTGACGGCCGTAATGAGCAACGGCGCGCCGGCACGAAACTCCTGCGACCGCACTACGAACGGCGATGCGTGAGCGCGCGCCGACACGCCCCACCGCCATAACTTCCAGAGAGAAGAAAGCAGAAATTTGTATGCAAACCGCGAAGTAAATTAGAAATGTTTTTTTTCCCTGCCAGCGCCAAAGATGCTTTGCGGTGGCTGTCGCTGATGCTGACACCGAGGCCGAGTGTTGTTGTTGCTGCTGATGACGAAAACGACAGTCGCCAATATTGCAAGCAATTGTCCATAAGGATTCGATGCGAAGCGTTGTCGATTCGATTAAAATGGATTGTGTGCGATTCTGTGCAAAAAATGCGCGTCACATAATCTCGTTGAAAATGCAGCCGAGTCGTGTGGCGGCGCTGCAATGTCGGCTAATCCGCAGCAATGATTGTTGCTGCTGCTACTTTGATGTCAACAATTTGATGCACACGCTTCCCATTCATTATGTGCCAATCGTTTTGTAGGCCAACGGGGCAATCAGACAAAGATGGAAGCTTTCATTTGAGGTATTCAAGCTTTCGTTTGTACATTTTTTTTATAGTTCCTTCTGACCAAGTTTGTGCTTAACTGAATATGTATTTTTATTTTATTTAGCAAATTGGCATAGCATACTTTTTTCGTTTGTCTATTTATAACCCAAGTCTAGCTTCCTGTATTGTTCATGCAATTTCGTACGTGGATTTAAAGGATTTGTATCAATTCCGAATGACAGCTGTGAAACTGTTTGTTAGGCAATTTTGTTCGCAGAGGTTTGTCATTTGGTACAAAAGCGCAGTCTTTTTATAATTTGATACTGACTAGTTCATAGTATGAACTTTAAATATCAGACCTCAGCCTTAACATTTAATCAAAACCACCAAAAGTAATTAATCGTCTTTTGAAGAAATCATTTTGGAATCATGGCAGGTGTGTACAATAAGTATTTCCTCAAACGCTGCAAAAATTTGACAAATCCAAAGACTAATTGACTATTTGCTTCTAGTGAGACCTCGAAAAAAGGTTCTACAAGCACTTTGGCCTCTCATTCCATACACCTGGCAACTGTCGGAAATTGCATTCCCTCGCAGTTCCTCATTGCACTTCTCCCATCCCGGGGCCGAGAAGAGGTGAGTCGCAACTCCAGTGCGACCTGCCCCCGGAAATTCTGTAGATGTCGGATCACGTAGGTATAAAGATCCCCTTCTCTGGTGGAGTGGCTTAAGCAAATCTTCGATGTTGAGCCAATAAGTCATGCTCGCAGAGTCCAACTTCCGGAACAAGGAGTCGTTGACTACCATCAGCCTCGAAGAGCAAACCGACATTCCCGATCGATTCCCTTCCTTCCCTCGACCCGTGCAAAAAGTCGCACTTGTGTTCCGTCGCATACACCATGGCACCTCCAAACGTCACCTAACTCACTCCTCATATCTCCCACTCGAAATGCTCACTTCCTCTAAATAAATGGCAACTCCGCCGATTTTATGTAGTCTCATATTCTTCCGGCTGCAGCTTAAGATTTCTCTTTCCCATGACATCAGATTCACTCTAATAATTTCCCAAGAATTTACATTTCATTGCAGATCAGATCTAATCCTTTCCTTCTTCTTTTGTACTCATGCCCCCTCCCCCTCCTAATTTTGCTCCCCAGTCTTGGCTGTTCGTCTATGATTCGTTCGTCTTGATTTCAATGGACCCAATAAATCATGATTTTTCATACAGCACTTTAACCCATGTTTTGTCCCTTTAGACCCCTTATTTCAAATGATCCCCTCTTAGTTTATTTTCAGTCGCAATTTTCAGAATCAATCAGTCAATCAATCAGGGAAACAATTATATGTATTGAGAATTGAGTTGTATGGGCAGTGCCCAGTCAACTCAATCCCCAGTCTTTCAGTCGCAGAGTGCGACCCAGTTTCAATAATGTGCAACTTACAGTTCCAAAGTTACGCGGAAAATTTGAGTCACAAAAAATGTGTCACGCCCCTCAAATTTTACCAGTAGAATTAAACATCAATGGGGCGACGGTGTACAAAATTGCAATGCTGTCCGACCTATAATTCCAAAGCTATTTTACATTAAAAATTTGGGTTGTATGAGCGGTGCCATGCCCCCTTGTCCAATACGCACCCGATTCTCCCTGTCAAAGGGCACTTTAAGCCATAAGTCTGTGCTAAATATTATTAATGTGTGAGTTGTAGTTACAAAGTTATTCAAAGCATTTGGGTCACTTGAAAAATGCCACGCCCCTTGTCCAACCTTTATGAAAATTTACCAGTAAAACGACAAAGCTAAAAAGTGGCCCTGTACCAAATTTTAATGCTGTGCAACCTATAATTCCGAAGATATTCCATATTAATAAATGTAGGTTATATGGCAGGTGCCACGCCCACCTGGCGAATCGTATTAGCACTATTTGGTTTAACGAGATTCAGTCCAGGCGAACATTCTGTGAAAGATTTAGCTCAATCGGCGGTCTGGTTTTTGAGTTTTAGTGTCGTGTAACCAACAAACAAACAGACATTCATTTTTATATATAAAGATGTACACTCGTAATCCAACCATCGAATAAACCTCAACCCTAACCAACTCCATCAAGTTCTTACTTCCCCACTCTGATGACAATTAAATACTATTCCACATATCCCGCACTCACTGACAGACAGAAATCAACTGCAGGAAAATGTTTTAAAAATAAGTAGTTTTTCACCCAATTATGACTTTAAAAAAGAGGCAAGTAGCAAAAGGGATTCGTGAATCCTAACTCACTTTCCCACTTCCCAGTGTTGCCAGATACCTTAAATGACTTTCTCCATAAATCTTAAAAACGACTGAAATTTTCCCCCAAATTTAAAAAAACCTCCTAAATATTTTTTTATGAGTTACGTTATTTTAAAGGTTTAATTCCTTCTCATAAAAAATAAAAATATACAAATATATTTTTTTTATTGTAGCCTTTTTTATTCATCTTCATCTTTATTCAGCTTCAAAAACTTAACAAAAACAAAACATAACAACGAGATAGAACGAGATAGAACGAGCTTTCATTTTGTAAGCTTAAAAATTTTCAACGCAATAGGTTGCTTTGACTATTAAAATAGTTGCCAAAACTATCGTTATCCAAAAATCTCCCAAAAATCCACTAAGGATCCGAAAAATCCCCTAACATTAAATATAAATCTCCTAAACTTTCTCCTACACAATTCTTCCTCTTAAAAATTCTCCCAAAAGGCCAAGAATCTCCTAAATCTAAATCTCCTGATCTGGCAACACTGCCACTTCCTGTCTTCATACTTACAACGTCTCAACGCATCGATTATTTCTCGCAGTGCATTTGAGACCAATGAAAAACAAATAAAAACACAGCGAAAATTGAACACTTCACACTGCAAATTGGCAATTCATGCGCTTTCGGCTGCAATTGACTTGAATGTGTGGCGCGTAGACGAACGCACGTCTGTCGGGCTTCACTTACCGAGTAAACCAGGATTAAGGCGCAAATCATTGCCGACTATTTGGCGCACAGCGTTCTTTGCAGCGCAGTGTAAATAAATAAAATGCGCAAATCACATTTGAGTGTGGATTTAATTTCTATTGGCTTGTCGGCGAGCGACGCAAAGCGGAAGACGCGCATTGGACAGAGAGCAGAGAGCGCGGAACGTTGCATATTAAAAGCGGCACGCAGCAAAGACAAATAGAGCGCAAAGACGCAAACAGCGCGGCGCAGCCATTGCGCTGCAAATATGTTATGCCGCGAAGGATCAACAACAACAACAACAACAACAACAACGAAAACGACAACGGTGAGCATTTCAGCGTTGCAACGCATTTGGCTGTGCGCCATTGTGGGTGCTACAGTTGTGTGGAAAGATAAACAAAAACGAACAACAAGAAAAACAACAGCGGCAGCTAAAACAAAAAGTATGCAAGAAAATTAAACGTTCGCCAGAGTTTCGCAGCGACTGGGAGAGCGCACAAAGGCGTCGGGGCGGCGAACGAGGGCAAACAATGAATTACAGAATCATGAAAGCAAATTGACTTTAATGCAAAAATCAAATATTTACTCAAAGTAGAAGATGGAAAAAGCTGCTGGCGTGATGATTGCAAAAACGACGGCCGCAGGGCGCAGCAGCGAAGGCGCCAAGCAACTGCAAGTGATATTGCCGAAATGAAGGCGACTAGCACCGCACCGCTGCAGCAACGCGCCTCGGCAAGTGAGGTTATGTGCGAATGCTGTGTGTTTGTGTGTGTGTGTGCGGGGCCGCAAAAGTCGGCTTACCATTTCAGTGCTGCTGGCGCTGTTTGTTTGCGTTTGTGTGAAATACAAATTCACAAAAGTCTGTGTGTGTGTGTGTGTTCTGCAGGCATTTTACATTTAGCAAAATGAAATAAACTCGCCGCTTTGGTTCGCCCTGCACTCTGATTCCTGCATGCCTGTGTGCGTGTTGTGTGTTGTACGTGTGCCTGTTTTTCTTTCTTTCGGTGTGCGATGCGCCAAGCGCGCATTTCCGGACTGTACGTGCTCATGTGGAATATTATTCGCATGTTTGACGTCGAACCGCACAAATTTTACGATTGCCGGCATTATTAGATTTTCGCAGTCGCTCCTTTTACACCCCTTTTACACCCCCTTGCACTCCACTGCAGACTTTTATTTCACGCTTTGTGCTCTTGTTTTGGGCGTTTAACAAAGTGCTGGCGCTCAAAATTCGGTGAGTGCTAACTAATTTTTTGGAAAAACTAAAAATTCTCAAGCCAATGAGTTTTCATTTGGATGACTTGAAATGAGTTTAAGAAAGTAAATGATTGGTAATGCATTTTTGTAGTCGTTTTAGTGACAATTCAGTCATTTGGTTTTCCATTTGGTTTAACATAGTCATTAAATAAATTAATAAAATTAATTAACCCTTTCCGGAAATTTGTACGATATATCGAACAATTTTTTCGACGATTTTTTATTGGACAGCGAACGCACTTTTTATGCAACAGCTTTTTAATTTTCATTAAGTAGGCTGTGTTGTATCATTTTGTTTAAAAATATAAATCATAATAGCCGTGGCTACACAGTACGAGTGCGTTTTGTAAGCAGCTTTTTGCAAGAATTTGAAAAACCAGCAAATGACGATACTTCTGCATAGGAATTTTTAAATATGTAATACTTTTTGGTACCAAAAAGCGAAACAATTTCAAAGTTTGAATCTCGGTTGATTTATAGAACTTACTAAATTTACAATATTTTGCGTCTAAATATTTTTGCCGGGTCTTTAAAAAAATTGTACGATATATCGTACAAATGACCACAAGGGTTGCAAGGCTTTGTACGATATATCGTACAAATGGAAAGCAAAGGTTGCAAGTTATGTTTGCATTTTTTTAAGTTATAGGTTTGGTAACCGATTTTTTGCGTTTGTATGCCTGCCACGCCCATCTGTAAACCACGTGGCTAATAAAATTCGACTATTCGGCAATTTTCGATTAAAAATAAGAATTAATAGACGATTTTGTGTTTTACTTGGCAGACACGGGTTATGTAAGGTTAGACATGCGTACTTGCCACTCCCACTACGATAAAAACAATCAGCTATATTCAGTATCTTTCTGTAAAACTGCACGAATTTTAATTCATTCTGTGTTTTATTGAGAGGAAAAGGGCTTTGCAACAGCAACAACGGTTATATAAGGCCGAATAAATGTGAATCAATTGTTTATATAAACAATTTATATAACTTTCGATCAAAATGAAATCACGTTTTGATTTTTTGTTGTTATAATTTATGATTTCTATCAAAATAATCAATGAATTGTTTATAAAACTTAAAAAACCGAAACCAAAAATTCATGAATTTTTACTCCTTTGCGGACCATTGTACGATATATCGTACAAAATTAATTCAGCTGTAATTGTCAACCAAAATAATTTTTTTTAAATTTTTTTGTTTTTTATTGCTAAAATGTTCAATAAGAGTCAATATTTTGAAGGAAAAATTTGTATCTCAAGAAATGTGGAAATTGACCGGAAAGGGTTAAATTATTATTATTGATTGGTTGTATATGGGTTTTTGAGAGGACATACCTCCTCACTTTTGAAGTCGCCACGCCTCTTTGTTAGAGTTCTAGAGCTAGTTTACTTTTAAACAATTTTAGCTTAAAGCGGGCTGAAATAAATTTTGTATCAATATTTTTTAATTCCAGAAAAATTATTTAATATTTATGGAAAAATACAAAATTATCACTTTTTGATTTTATTTAACCATTATTTGAGAAACAGGGTTTTGATCAAACGCGCCCAATTCGTAGACTTCAATTAGAACACAAACTTTCCCTGATATCGCTGCAAATTAGTGGAAATTATTTTGGGGATAACAGTAATATTTTTGTAATTTGCTTTGGAGGGGAGTGTAAAGGTGCACACAGGGGGATTGGGGTTTAGGGGTTCAAACTCTCCCAAATATAAGTAAAAATGTCTGGTACAAAATATGATTTCATGAGGATTGGGGGGTTTCCCAATACCAGATGAGACCATATTTGGCTACTGAAATGTTTGCAGGACACAAATATTTGAGAGGTCTTTGAACCCCCAAAAGGCCTGTTGCTACGTCTCTGGTTGTTTTGATATCACTATTACCTCTTATTGCTGTTCAGTGGACCTGTCTTATTGTTTGACTCCTGAAATAAGAGCATAACGAGACAGTTTTTCCCGAATGAATCAAGTTATGGAACTGACATTGATTGTCAACAGATCGATGAGATTGAGGAGGAAGCCTCGTTGCAAAAGAAAGCACATCAAAATAAATTGAAAAAATCTTAAATATTCTGAAAATAAAGCATAAGACAAACAATAACTAATCAATATTGTTTGAACTTTCATTTGAATCAAGGCTCGTTAAAATTACTCATTTAAATTTTAAACAGGGACTTAACTATTATAATTTTTTTTACAACGCAACATAAATTGTATTTGTTGATTATAATTATAATTTTCGAAAGTTAATTTTTACGTTTAGTAATAACTGTTATGAGAATAAATTTTTTTTCGTTCTCGATAATTACTATTTTGAGATTTTTTTTGTTTACGTTGCTTCATAACTTTTATTTATGACTTTTTTTATTTACGTTACCGATAACTATTATTTTGAGAAAATTTTTTTTACATTGCTTCATAACTTTTATTTATGATTTTTTGTTATTTACGTTGCCGATAACTATTATTTCAAAGACAATTTTTTTTACGTTGCATCATAACTTTTATGAAAGATATTTTGAGTATGAATTGATTTTTAATTGTTTAGTTGTTGGTGGAAATTTGGTTTCTGCAGTTAATTTGCGTTTGTCAATTTAAAACAATTAAAAATCAATTCATATCCAAATTCTGGTAATTCAACGTAAAAAGTCTTAATTAGGGCAATTTTTTTATTCCCAAAAATATGAATAATAATTATTTTAGGTCTTTGACTTTAAACATTTTAAAGCTTCACTTTAAAGCTTTTAACAGAAGTTTCAATTTAAAAAATGGGCAAACATTTAAGCTCATAAGCTGTGCTCGGCTCGAAGAACAAAGAGGTCCTTCAACTTTGCACACAATCAAACACCAGTTGCGCCGCACACAAACATATTTACATACATAGATGTGTGGTATGCACAAAGAGTTGGTTAAGTGTTTTCCCTTAATGTACTTACATTTTAATTAATTAAAAGTGCGTCAAACTTTACTTCACACTGTCGCAGCGCAGGGCACGTGGTCACATAAAGCCATCATTACCCAACAACCGGCGATATGATCACAGCCGCAAGCCAGAGGGACACGGGGCAGGAGGTCAAAGCAGTGCTTGTGTTGGCGAACAAAACAAAAAACGGCGCATAAGGAGCGTGAAGTGCGAAGCGACGGAGTCATAATGTCAGCACAATAAAAAAAAACTGTACCCTAATGAAACCACAACTTTTTCACATTTCACATACGCACCGAGGGACGGCACGTACACTCACACACACGCACACTTGTAGGCAAAATGCGTGCAAATAAATGCGCACAAAAACGTTTACGTTTACGGTGTGCGTTACGTGCACAGTCAGAGAAATAAACGGACGAACGAATGAAGGGACGGACGGACATGACGCTGTGCAGGTAAATAACAGTGAATCATAATTTCCCAAAAATAATGAAAATGATGAAGTTGTAACATTTTGGCGCCTAGCCATACATTCAAACTTATACACACACACACACACAGATGCGTTCAGCAACACACATACAAAGGCAACACTGAGCGTGGGGCAACAGTGGTGAGAAACATTTAAGCACTTCTGGGAGCAGACATTACACGGCAACAGCAGCGAAGCGCACAAAGGACACCAAACGCTGCCGAAAGTTCAAAATTTACGTTAACGCAGCGCAGCTGAAGTGCGAACGGGGCGAGCGGCGAACGGCGAGGAATAAGGTGACATTTTTCCGGCGTTTAATGGGGCGTATGAGTGCCGGCTGACACAATTCCAATGCGTGCGACAAGCGTCAAAAAAATGGCCACCAGTGGCTGGGCGCAGCGTCGCTGTGCGCTGTGTTCGTTATTTTTATTTTTACTTTTATTTTTATTTTATTTAAGGTTTTTTTTGAGTGCTTTTGTTTTGCAGTTTTATGTATTTAATGGTAAAATATTTAGGAAAGTTTACGCGTGAAGAACGCGCGGCGTGGGGAGGTGCCACAAAAATAATGGAAATTGTTGCACAAAGTTTAATGAGGCAAATAACCCTTTTTACGACCGACAACATGACAATTGCGACCAAAATGTGTGTGGTCCGCCATGTGTGGCCGAATGTGTGTCCTTTTTGTATTGTTCTAAGTTCCGCTGTTAGTGTGTGTGCGTGGGTGTTTTTTTATGATGTGCCCTCGTAGAAGTCGTCAAAAGGCGAGAACTAGAAACCAGCATAAACTACAAAAACTCGCCACACCTACACACACATACACTCGAAGCTTTCAGCCATTTAGAATGCTGCGAGCCATTTCAGGGCGCCGAAACTTTGGCAAAGCATTAGCTGCGACGGTTGTTGTTGCTGTTGCATTTAAAGCACAGCAATTTAAAATTGTCTAAACTGTGAGAATTTATTATCCACTGGCAGTGTTTGAGGAAATTTACGGAATATGCAAATGTCCTTGAATATTTATCCAATTTGCCAACGCCATGCAATAATCCTTTAATCCTGGCCAGGCTGTTGGCTGTTGTCCGTTGGTCCGCCGGCTCGCTGCATATGGTCGACGTGATGCCGGACGGATTCGTGGCAGTTTCTGCTGATTTATATTCGTTTTCAATTTCTGTTATTCGCTTTTATTTGCTCATGGCTACGTTTTTCGCGTCGTACACGTGTTGGTGCACATTTCTTGTGGGTGTTTTTCTTGCAGTTTCTGTTTGCTGCGCTTCGTTTTTATTTCGTGCAGCTGAAGTGTTTATTGATATTGAAATTCATGCATGCCAAGTACCCATACATACAAACAACAACAACAATATAAAAAACAGAGTGTACATGTACAGAACGTCAATAAAAAATTGCCAAATCGAATTGCGTTACGGTCAGTTGCACTGCGAAGTTGGCAAACATTGAAGCTGCCATTGCAATTGTCGACCAAAGGAGACGTGGCACATAGGACACGGGACATGCGAACGGAAAGACGAATTAGAATTGAATATCAAAGAGCAAATATATTGGCTGATTGCGCCAGCAATGTTAACAAGCAAAAATTTGAATTCTTTGCGGCCAGAGCCGGCAAGTGCTGTGCCACTGCTGCCGCTACCGCTGCCAGGCAATGTTGGCTGTCGTCATCAATGCTGGCGGGCAGCTGAGATTTGTTGGAAACTCCAAGGCAAACGAATTGTTCAAATATTGTATTGTGTGAAATTGGAGCACATGCAATGAATTTGAAGTGACAATTTTTCCTACATAATGTGGGCAAGTAGGAACATTGAGTATCAGGACTCTTGGAAGTTTTTGGGGTCATAAGGACTTATTAAAAAAAGGTTATTTCTAGTGAGACCATCTAGTGGCAATTACATGCGTTGAAAAGAAGAATTCTTCGCTGAAATATTGTCAATATTTTAAGACATTTTGACGACTAGAAGCAAAGTTATTTTATCTAAGGTGACAGTATGTGTCATTGGTACGAAAATGATCAAAGAATTAAAGTTCTTTTTTAAACTTCTTAAAACTTCTCCCAAGACTATTTTAGTGATGAAGCTCGTTTTTAGGGGCGATTGTTTATCTCGTGGCAGAACTAATGGGCGTTGTACCCTGTTTAAAAACCTTCCTGTGAACATAAAGAATCACCAAAATGTTGGTGAAGCCAAAAGTAAAAACATGGTTGATTTGGTTTTACAGTTCCAAGAGCATTGCTGGCAAAGATTTCGCTCTACTGGATCAGACTCTTAATAAACAATTCGACCGCATTTGGTGCTTCGTATTTTTTGATTATCGCCCAGTAGGAAATTGGCATTTGTCGCAGGATAATTCATCTCTTCGGTCATCACTTGTGAGTGATTTTATGATTAAAAAGTTCATTTTACTAGTTAGCCACAATATTTACTTAATTTGGCTCCTTGCAACTTTTATCTTTTCGATTTATGAATTTAGAAGCCATCCGGGAGACTTGCAGTAACACTCTAAAGGACAGTCCGGCTGTCATTTCACAAGCTTTTAGACCGTTTAAATTCGCTGTATTGAGACAGAAGGGGACAATTTTCAATCAAATAAAACTTTTCATTGTTCCTATTTCCAAAAAGTTATGTTTACTTTGGAAAGCACTTTGTGTCTTTTAACGTTATTGAGTGATTGGTTTTTAATAATTGCTTTTAATAGGTAATTGGTTTTTAATAATTTTTAGTGTTAAGGATTTAATAAGAAAATTATACACTTTAAGGTATTATTGCTACCGAAATTTTAATTAATTTATTTATTTTCCAAAGACCTTAGCTGGATAAGGAAGCTTAAAGTGCGCCAAAGCCAATTTCGATTGCTATATTTCCTTTTTATTAATTGTAATATTAGAAATAGTTTACCCGAGTTCCAGCGCATAATATTTAATCTTCGATCTGGGAGAACACAGTAAAATTGGTTGAACTCCAAAATGAATATAAACAATTTTTTTTTGTTTTTTCCAGCAGCTAGAAACATTTGGTGACTCTACGGCAAATATAACCTAAAAAATAAATTACAAATTATGTTGAAAAATTACGTTTTATTGTTTTTAAGTTTCACCCAAGTGGAAAAAAATGTGGAAAACTATATGAGAAAAATATGAAAAAAATTGGTGGTTGTACAAAAATCATAAATTTATAGCAAAATTTGTTGAAGAAATAAAATAAAATTTGTAGGTTATATTCACTTCTGAGTTGTAAGTGATGACTATTATATGTCACAAAACTAGTTTAAAAGTTATTAATATTTATTTTTATTTTTTAACCCTTTCGACCTTCACCTATTTGTCATCTTATAGCAAAAGTTACGATTGATTTATGGGTATAATTTAAGTAGGCACCAACAAATTAATATTTTTAGAAGTGAATTCAAAGCAAATTACAAAAATTTTACTGTTATCCCCAAAATAATTTCCAATAATTTGCAGCGATATCAGTGAAAGTTTGTGTTCTAATTGAAGTCTACGAATTTGGCGCGCTTAATCAAAACCCTGTTTCTTTAATAATGGTTAAATAAAATCAAAAAGTGATTGTTTTGTATTTTTCCATAAATATTACATAATTTTTCATTAATTAAAAAATATTGATACAAAATTAATTTAACCCGTTTTAAGCTAAAATTGTTCAAAAGTAAACTAGCTCTAGAAATCTAACAAAGCGGCGTGGCGACTTCAAATGTCGTGTGCACACTTCTTAGGCAAGTTTTTCATGATTTGAATACCAAAAAGTAATATTGAGACACAGGGTAAAATTCGGGGTCGAAAGGGTTAAATTAACTCTTCTAGATCGGGCATTAATCACTAAGGCCTGGAACTCGATTTAATTGTTACTTATATAATCGCATCCAAATCGGACAACTAGTTTCAAAGTTTTTAATATTTGTTTTTATTTTTAAATTTACTCTCCCAGATCGGGGATAAATCATTAAGGGCTGGAACTGGAAAAAAATGTGGAGAAAAATATTTAAAAAATTTGGTGGTTGTACCAAAGTCCAAAATTGATAGCAAATTAAAAAAAAATATTAAATTTTTAGGTTATATTAATTTCTGAGTTGTAAGTGATGACTATACAGCTAGTTTAAAAGTTAGTAATATTTGTGTTTTTTTTTAATTAACTTTTTTAGATCGGGGATTAATCATTAAGGGCTGGACCTCGATTAAATTGTTACTTATATAATCGCATCCAAATCGGACAACTAGTTTCAAAGTTTTTAAAATTTTTTTTTTATTTTTAAATTTATTCTTTCAGATCGGGGATTAATCATTAAGGGCTGGAACTGGAAAAAATTCGGTGGTTGTACCAAAATCATAAGTTTATAGCAAAATTTTTTGAAAAAAAAACAAACATTTTAGGTTATATTCACTTCTGGGTTGTAAGTGATGACTATTATAAGTCACAATCCCATTCAAATCGAACAGCTAGTTTAAAAGTTATTAATACTTCTTTTTATAATTCAAATTAACTCTCGTAGATCGGGGATTAATCATTAAGGGCTGGAACTCGATTAAACTGTTGCTTATGTAACATTGTGCGACAATACTTTTGACCAGGGACCGAAAATAACTGTTATTTTACAATTTTCAAATCAAAAAGGCATAATGAAAAAATTGTTGGTGGACTTTTTCAAATATACCATTATGATCGTAATGGCCTCAGCTTCATGAATATTAAACGCCTTTAAATCTTATACTTTTACTATAAAAGTGAAAATTAACTGTTATTTTGCGCCTTTTATTATTTCAGGCAAAAATAACTATTACTTTTGACTTTTATTTTATCGGTCAAAAATAACAGTTAATTTGTGACTTTTATTTTTTCGGTCAAATATATCAGGCAATTTGAATTTTTTCAAAGGCCGTTTGACCGACTAAAAAACTATTGATACCATTTTTTTCGTCGCACAAGTCGTATAGCTTAGAATGTGCGGTCTGCTGAGACGAAAAAAATGGTATCAACAGCTTTTTAGCTTTTATTTGACCGAAAAAATAAAAGTCAAAAGTAACAGTTATTTTTGCCTGAAATAATAAAAGGCACAAAATAACTTTTATTTTTGTCGGTAAAAATAAAAGTTAAAAGATAACAGTTAAAATCTGACTTTTTTGATAAAAACCATAACCGGTACGGTCCCTGCTTTTGACCCATTCAAAAGATGATATAGACGTGAAATTATAGGTCATTCATAGTAATATGGCACATTAAATTTTTCATTTTCTGATTCGTTGTCCTTTTAAAAGGACTTTAAAGGTTTGAAAACACACACATTTCAAAGATTTTGTTAAATATTTGTGATTATGTATGGGCATGGAATGAAAGAGGAAACTTCTCACGTTTTGACTAAATTATCTATTTGGACATTTTTAGTTTTGAACTCAAATATGTTATTCAAATTTTCACACCCATAACTCTAACAAAAATGTCCTTAATTCAAAAATAAATCAGCATCGTATTTCAAGCCTAAATTTTGATTTTATATGCTGAGAACAATTCTGATCATTGGCTTCACATAAACTGTACCACTTCATATTTTGTAAAACTCATATTTCTTGCGCCTCACTGCATCATGCCTCAAGTGACAATTGTCGCCTGCAACGCTTCCGTGCTCCACACTTTGTCAGCCTCAATGAACCAACAGCCAACACTTGAAGCGCCATCACCATAACACAGCGCAACATGACAGCAAACCAACACCGCATACGACAAAAAAAGGAACAACAACAAAAAAATCGCTGTGAACAATGGCAAACTGCAGCCACTGACAGCAATTCACAGCGATTGATTTCATGCCACGAATTGAAATCGCATCGGCGACCACATGCGGAGTGCACACAAACACACACACACACATAAATGTTTCGGTGTTGGAAAAAAAATGCGCCAACCATAAAACAATCACACATCATCGTTTTTACATTTTGCAGTGTTCTTCAGCGATTTTGGGCGCCGCTGCCACTGCCGCTTGCAACGCCCGCAGCAACTGCGCGGTTGGCGTTAACTGCGATATTAAGTGACGGCAATTGACACTCTGCAATGAATTTTTAATTTCAAGTGTGCGACAGCAACACGAGAACAGCAAAGCACTTTCCAGGCAGCAACTTGCAGCTTTCATTGCATTGACACATTCAAACTAGTGCAAGGAGCTCATTGTTCGTCCTGCCAGCGCCACATCGAGTGAGCAGTGGCGAAATTGCTGTCGCTGTAACAGGCTTCATGCCTGTGAAACAAAGCAGAACAGCAAAGAAGATGAAGAAGAGCGCGAAGTAAAACAGCCCAGCACGAGAGCGGAGTCCGCGTGTGACGGAAGCCAGCGCTGACAAGGCGCAAGATAAATGACAGCCGTGTCCCGGATGATCAATGAAATTAACCTTGTTAGAAAGCTCGTTTGTTCTGTTTCGGCTTCGCGCCACAATTTCCCATTGACTCCTGTTGTTTGTTAGTTTTTTTTGTTCATGTCTTTGCCGCGTTCGGTTTTCGGTTGGGCGGCTGAAGTTCAGTGCGTCAACGGAATAAATGGATGGAGCGAATGGATGAGCGCCGATAAATCAGTTGGATGTGATATTAAATTGAATTCTACAGTGAGACGTACGTGCTCACCGCTGCAATAAAGCGCAACACACTCGCACACACTGCCACATACTTCACTTTGGCTATTGTTTGTAGACAGACCGGTGAGTGTTGTTAGCCGAAAGACAAAGTCGTCAGATGGGTTATGGTTTCCGTTACAAGGAACAGTCGATTTGTGTTTGGCTTATTACAATTTTAGAAAAAAAAACTTAACTTGACTTACTGAAGATGTAATCCAGTTTGGAAAATTCGAGGCGCTTTAGCTGAAATTTTTAAAGAACTTAAGGAACTTATGAAATTACTGAAGAGGCTAACAGTAATCCAGTTTGGACCATTTGAGCCGCTTTAGCTGAAATTTTTTTTTAGGTATTGAGGAGACTTCGCTCAGTAGAAGAGTTCAAAGTAAGATCAAAGTCAGATCTCACAATAGATATGAGATGCATTTCATTTCTTAAACATTTCCCCGTGTCTACTCTTTGAAATTAAATAGAAAGAGTGTTGTGTGAGATACGACCGATAACTTTGTACAATGTTTTAAAAATTATATGTTTCAAATGGCCTCCATGGCTCCGGTAAGAAACGATGCGATCGATGCGATAGTTCGAGGTTGACGACGAAGAGGGCGGCCGTGTCTCCGTATGGACCAAGTTGAGGACATTCTATCATCTCTTGGTGTAACCAACTCAAAAAGGCGCCAGGAGAGATCTTTTGCAACAAGCTGTAACTCCGCAACGGGTTGTTATGGCCAGTTAACCCTTTCGGGACTATTGGTGTACGTCCCACCTAGTTTTTAATACCCTTTAAAATAATTGCAAAACCCATGCAAAATATTTATTCGAATTACATATTCCCGGAGAAAAGTATGATTTAAGAATTTGTGAATATGCTACATAATTTTCTAGCCCCAACTTTCTTAGCATGAGAACATATCTACCAAAAGTATTTTGGTTTTCAAAATTAAACTCCGTCTCGAAAGGATTAAGTTAGTAAGTAAAAATATCTCTATTGCTCCATTAACAAGATCCCATTTGAGACGGCCACATTTTTATAACTCTGTTGCCTAGGTTGGATTCGGTTAGGTTGAAGTGGCAGCCTTTTATTTGAAGAGCTCACTTAAGCACAACTTATGGTTCATTGTGATACCACAGTGGATGGCGACTGTGTTGCCTAAATCAGGCTGAATCTCACCAATGGTTTGGATGACCAGTTGGTCACTTGTTGTTGGTTTTTTTGCCATAACAAAACTACTAAGGCATTCAATTCCGGAAACAATTCGATTCAATTTCCGAATTCCGAAGTCTCGCGATCTCAGCTGTTTTAAGCAGGCCCGAAATCCCGGGGTTGAGATTTTTGGATCCCGGAATTTTAACCTTCTCCCTGTGCTTGGTTTCTTCAGCCTAAGCCAGGCATGGTTATTTTGAATTTCACACTAATCAGTGTGGTACATTTTGCATTGGAATGAGTAAAATAATAAAAAATGTTTTAAAAAATAATTATATTATAACTATATATATTACTATATTGTTAATAAATAAATACAAATGGTCGCAGTGGGAAATTCTATACCTCATACACAGAGCACAGGTTAAGTGTAAGGAAATTCCAAAAATAATGAATGCTTTAGCTGCTAAATCGCTCAATCTTGGAACCCATTTCATAACACTTCTTCTAAAAATTACGCATTTTGGAAGATTTTCTTACATTAATGAACTACTAAGCAATAAATTTAAAAAATATCGATGCATTGAATGGTGTGGCGCTTTATGGTTGAATGGTAAAGAATAAAAATGTAAAAGGACGAAAGCGTTGCTGCTTGCAACCTCAAAGCAATAAGTTTAAAAAAACCCTTAAAAACGTACAAATGACTTCATAAACTCACCGCCAAAAGAGTAAGAAATCAGAAAATTTATTGGATATATCGTCGTTGACCACGACCGGCGGCTAGCAGCGCGCCTTAAAAAATATTTAATCAAAGAAATCCAATGTTTTCATTGAGAAAATTAGATACAATGCAAGTAAGAAAAAATACAAATCAAAATTTTGAAAATCTATTTGCTTGTTCGTGTCGTTGCTGTTTTTAAAAACTAATTGAATCGATTTGTTCAAAAATTAAAATGGAAACCCACGCTTCGTTAGGTTTAAGTTATGCATCGAGGGGGAACAAAAAGAATTTTTTCTCAATTTATTTAAAAGTAACGTTTTTTTTTAAATTGTAGCATCCGCAACAGAGTACAAATTATGCTTAGGCAGTGGCACACGTAAGGGGAGTTGGGGGGTTCAAACCCCTCAAATATCTGTCATAATATCTGACAGTAAATATGGTTTCGAATGGTATTGCGCTCAAAAGTTGTGTTCGAAACTTTCAAATCAAACAAAATCCTGTGTGCGTCACTGTACTTAACCCCTTTGCTACAGGTTTTTACTGGGAAAAGTAAAAAATTCAAATTTATCGATTTCGTTTGGGTATATCAACAATATTACATAATAATTTTTTTTTAATTTTTTCATTATTTTCTTTATTTTTTTTAATTTGTTTATATTTATATTTATATTTTTTCAATTTTATTTTTTTAATTTTATTTTTTTTAATTTATTTTTTTTGTTTTGTTTTTTAATAGACATAGTGAAATAAACCAAGTGATCCAAGTAGAGACAGCACTCTTATTTTGACACTCTTTTGTCAAATTGATTTTTTCAAAAGCCTTTTCTATCATAAAACTACTTGAAACAATGGTACCTTAAAAGTGCCTAAGAAAAATAAATATTATGTATACATGAATATATTTCTTTATATACTCATGTAAATACATAGACAGAGTGCCATAACACAAAAAATGCATATTGTATTTTTGTGTTATTTTGGTTTCTCAATATGATTTTCTCAAGAACACAATGCAAATTATCTCAAACAATTGAATTTTGAATTCACTTGAATTTTTTGATAATATGACGGGTTCAGTTTTGACATCTCTTTGTTTACTTATTCTTTATTTATATGCCAAAATATGACTGCCAATTTTGACAACTGTCACCACTTGGATCACATCGTTTATTTCTCTATGTTTTTAGTGTGTTGTCATATGACAGCAAACATATCGTTGTGACTGTAATCATTTCTTGAAAATTGTGTACGCATAGTTAGAAATCGAATTCCTCCTTTACTTTCAGCTAAAATATATCTATTAATCATTTATAATTAGTATTATAATTAATAATTTATATTTATTTATTTTTATAAATTAATTTGAAATTTTATTTCTTTATTTTTGAGATTTTATTTAAAAAATTTATCTGAATCAAAGTAAAAATTCAAAACAAAAATGTCTCTAATTTTTTTCTGCTCTTCGTTCTTTACTATGTAAAGATATACCAATTAAAAAGACAGTGTACTTCTCTTCTCTAAACTTTAATATTCGATAGATTAATTTTGTATCATTCCTAAAACTCGAAACTATTCGAAGGACCAATAAAAAAATGTATTCCTGAAACCATAGAGGTTTCAGACGTCCACAAAGTTGCATGTTGCCATATGGCAAAAAAATAACGCAAGGGTTAAGTATGCACACAGGATTAGTTAATGTTTCACAAAGTAAATCCTGCAAAATTAAACTTTTTTATTTATTTAGTTTTAGACTGTTTCGCAAACTGCAATGTTAGACTAATTGATAAACATTACTATCTATGCCAGCGTTAGGCAACTCGATAATAAAAATCGTAAATGTAAAGTTTGCGGTGGTGAGAAAATGCTTTTCATATTTTACATTTTTCATTTTCGTACCAACTTGTTGCGTGGTTGCTGACTTTTTTCTGGCATCCACACCTTGTGAAGCATCGCGTTGCTGCGCTAAAATACAAGCCACAAAACTTTAATTCCCCGTAAAAGCTTGCCAACTATTATAAATTATTCATTACAACGCGCGCGCAGCAGCCACCAGCAGCTCCGCAGGACTTTTGCTCGTTTGCACCTAATTTGATTTTTTCGCATTCACCCCAACGTCGGTGTGTGGCGTTGCGGTTTCTACTCGGCAGCATTCGCCATCTTTGCAGTCGCTGTCCGTCCGCTCTCCAGCTCGTAGTACTTTTTCGGTTACTGCCGCCTTTCACCGCTCGCACCACTCGACTGAGCTGAAGTTTGGATTTTTTCGGTCCTGTATTTAGGCGGCGTGTGCGGGCGCGTTGTCGACTCGGCTGGCGCATCAGCGTTCGTTGGTGGCGGGTATAGAATGTCTGTAATGTGGCTAGGAATTCCGAGTAATTAATGGCAACGGTTTGATTAAAAATTCCTGAATAAATTGTTCGCACGCAGCGACGGGCGCGCGGCGGTCTTCACTGCGGCAAGTGAAGCTTTAAACAAAAACGCGGCACACACTTCGGTGCAACACGTCGCGGCCGCCCGATTAAAGTGACGCAGTTGCTGTCTGCGCGGGGCGCGCCGGGTCCTTGGCACGAAAAGTGCATTAGTCACTCGAGCCAAATTCAATTATGCTCGAAGTAATCCCGGTTAGCAGTGATTCGGAACGGTTTGTGGCGCTGCCGTCTGCTGTCTGCCGAGTGTCAAATTTAAAATGATTAGCAAGGATTCCACGCGCATTTGGCTTGCGGCCCTTGCAGCGCCAGGCGGCAACTGTCAAATGACAAAACGACAATACTTGATACTTTTGTTGTTGTTGTTTGATGTGTGCGCGCGCATAATCAAATTTGCATTATTTACAATTTAAGGCGGCGATTTATAAAATTGCTGCCGTCAAGCATTGAACAAGTGCCCGCGGTGGTTGCGGTCGTTGTTGTTGTTTTGGCAGTGAAAGGTTTCTTTATACTTGTGGAATGAGTCGATTTGCATATAAACAAATGACTTTATTTACATCTTTGCAACCGAAATGAATTTATTAAATTATTTGGAAAATTGAAATTTGTGGGCGTTGTTATTGTCAGCTTTTGGCGACTGCCGCTAAAT
The DNA here is from genome assembly GCA_964056695.1 of Melieria picta. Taxonomy (NCBI): domain Eukaryota; kingdom Metazoa; phylum Arthropoda; class Insecta; order Diptera; family Ulidiidae; genus Melieria; species Melieria picta. The sequence continues at coordinate 35,178,643 of OZ057399.1, read as the reverse complement.
TGGTGGCAAAGGAGAGCAAAACTCAATTGTAGACTTTTCTGATTTAAAAAAAGTTGTATTGTCATATATAGTTCATAATTTTATTGTACATTAAAAGTAGAAGTTTGCAGAACATCGAAATTTGGTAATGAATTGGTTTGATCATCTAAGTTAGAAAGTGTGGTAACTCACTCAAGAAAAGCACTCAATTCGAATGGCCTTTTTAAACTAAAACACTAATGTTCAGTTAATTTTTAAGGACATTTTAAGTAAAAAGAAATTTAGAAACGCATCAAAATCAGTTAATGAATTGGTTTGATCATCTAAGTTAAAAAGTGTGGTAACTCACTCAAGAAAAGAACTCAATTCGAATGGCCTTTTTAAACTAAATTACTAATGATCAGTTTTGGTCATCTAATTTGAATTGTTTTGGTCATCTAAGTAAAAAAAAATGTGGTAACTCACTCAAAAAAAACAACTCAATTTAAAATGCCTTTTTCAACTAAAACACTAATGATCAGTTAATTTTATAGTTCATTATAAGTAAAAAAAAAATAAAAAAACAATTCCTTATCTGATGAATTGTATTGGTATTGGTCATCTAAGAAAAAAGTGTGATAACTCACTCAACTAAAACATTAATATTCAGTGAATTTTAAAGGACATTTTAAGTAAAAAGAAGTTTAGAAACGCATCAAAATCAGTTAATGAACTGTTTTGGTCATCTAATATAAAAAGTGTGGTAACTCACTCAAGAAAAATCACTCAATTCGAATGGCTTTTTTCAACTAAAACATTAATATTCAGTGAATTTTAAAGGACATTTTAAGTAAAAAGAAGTTTAGAAACGCATCAAAATCAGTTAATGAACTGTTTTGGTCATAAAAAAAGTGTGGCAACTCACTCAAGAAAAAGCACTCAATTCATGTTCAGTTAATTTTATTGTACATTAAAAGTAGAAGTAGAAGTTTGCAGAACATCGAAATGAATTGGTTTGGTCATCTAAGTAAAAAAATGTGGTAACTCACTCAAAAAAAATAATTCAATTAAAAAGGCCTTTTTCAACTAAAACACTAATGATCAGATAATTTTTAAGTTCATTAAAAAAGCTGCTGAAGAGAATGAAAATAGTCAAACAAAATCTGGTGGTTGTTACTTTGGAAGTAAGGAACGGGTAACTTAAAAACAATGATGCAATTATTAAAACTTTCGTTTGCATATCAAGTGAAACATTTCGCAAGAAATCTTCAATGTACTCTAAATATATATGTTAAAATTTTTGTAAATTTTAATTGAAATGAACTGTATTAATTCTAAACTTTTAAAAAAGAAAAGGAAAAAAAATTGTTTATGATGCAATTATTAAAACTTTCGTTTGCATATCAAGTGAAACATTTCGCAAGAAATCTTCAATGTACTCTAAATATATATGTTAAAATTTTTGTAAATTTTAATTGAAATGAACTGTATTAATTATAAACTTTTAAAAAAGAAAAGGAAAAAAAATTGTTTACTTGGGTTGGAGTTCGAACCCCGAACCTCAGACTCGTGGTCTAACGTCTTAGCCACTGAGCCACTGCAGCCGAAATCTCTAAGAGGCATTGATAAAATTACCACTGGGTTGAACTCTCATAAATAACCATTAGAGGTTCGTTCTGATTAGATTACGCGATAGTTGAATTTGTCGTTTATTGCCTGCTAATCCCCGCACATAAAAGTCAATTCTTCAATTGCGGCAGTAGTCACTTCGAGTAGAGCGTTAAGTGCGGTTACTGTAAATAATTAAAATGTTGCGTTCAGTCGGCATTTTGTTGGTGTTGACGTGTTGCTTGGCCGCTGCCTATGGCGATGGCTATGACGGGTAACTTTGATGGGTCCTACAAATTGGAATACATTTCAACAGTTTGTGTTATTCTCTTTTTATAGTCACAAAATATACGAGGTCACGCCCACCACTCGCCGAGAATGTGATCTGCTATACGAACTGTCACAGCAGGAGCATCATTATGACTTCTTTAGCTTGAGCAAAATTCCCCAGCGGCCGGCGCGTGTCATGGTGCACCCCAGCGCAGAGCCCAACTTCCTGCAGCTACTGCACCAACACAACCTACAGCACAGAGTGCTGAACGCAAACGTGGGCCAGACCATCAAACAGGAGTTCGAACAAAATCGCCGAATTCGCCGGTTGCTGCCCATTACGGGCAAGGGCCGCTTGAGCACCGACCGCTACTACACGCACGCCGAGATCAACGCCTACATTGAGGACTTGGCCAAGCGCTATCCTTCACGCGTTTTCGTCAAGAAGGTGGGCATTTCCTTTCAGGGTCGCGACCTGAAGACCATCACCATCACCAATGGCGATGCGCGCGCCAACAAGAACGTCATCTTCATGGACGGTGGATTCCATGCACGCGAGTGGATCTCGCCAGCGGCGGTGCTGTACGTCATCGAACAGTTGGCGGAGAACTTCGGCGAGAATGCTGAGCTGCTGCTGGACTACGATTGGGTGATACTGCCGGTGGTGAATCCGGACGGCTACGAGCACACACAAACATCGACAGTGGCGCGCATGTTCCGCAAAACGCGTCAACCCTACAAGTATTTGCGGCAAACGTGCTATGGGGCCGATCCCAATCGGAATTTCGATTTCCATTGGAATGAGGAGGGAGCGTCGTCGCTGCCGTGTGTCGACATCTATGCGGGACCGAAACCGTTCTCCGAGCCGGAGACTGCGGTGGTGCGCGATCTAATGCATTCGCTGAAGGATCGCGGCATTATGTATTTGACTATACACTCGTATGGACAGTATTTGCTGTATCCGTGGGGCTGGACTTCGTAAGTACTTCAAACGACTCGATGAATTTCGATCGATTCTTAAATGATATGTGTGTGTGTGTAGCGATTTGCCCGACACTTGGGAGGACTTGGACGAAGTGACACGCGCTGGTGGTGATGCGATTTTCGAGGCCACCGGCACCGTCTACGAGGTGGGCTCCTCCACCAACGTTCTGTACATTGCGGCCGGCGCCAGTGACGACTACGCATTCTACGTCGGATTCAACATTTCCATTACTATGGAACTGCCCGGTGGAGGGGTTACCGGTTTCGATCCACCCGCTACGAGTATTGATCCGTTTGTAAAGGAAACATGGATCGGCATACGCGCCATGGCAGCCAAAGTGGTACGGAAGTATCCGCTGCTCTCTTAACCACTGCCTAACTTTTCATGCTCGAAACACGTGCAACACGTGTGAAATAACAATGATGGTGTCCGTTGTGGAATTTTTTAGCGATAAGCGTTAAGATGGTAGATGCGATTAGTTGAAGTTTTCTGTAATCAGCGATTGATTCAGTAATTGGTGTTATTAAATTATACTTAACGGTGCGATAAGTGCGGTAGAACGCCCTACTTGTGTGCATCCAAAGAAAAATTTTGTGTTTGTCGATTAGATTAGACGGGTCATTAACACTAGAAAGACCATTGCGATCGTTTTGACGGTTTTTCATTTTTAAATATCTGTCTTTTCTTTAGTCTTTCTATCAAATTTTGCTTTGATGTCTTTTATCTTTTTATCGGGTTCTAAATAAATTGCTGTAGGGATTTAAGTAAAAAGTGTGGTAGGTTAGGTTATGGTGGCTGCCTCTATAAGAGACACACTCGGAGGCCTATTATGAGGCCCATTGTGATACCACATATTTCACCCGTTTTTGAAAAGTGTATGCAACACTGTCTTTCCAACATATGTTACAGCACACATTTCAAGCGGATGGGGAAAGGGAGGAGAAGGGACCTACAGTTTACCGCCGAATCCGAACGGCGATTGGCAGTTTTTCTTTCACACTTGGAGGTTCTGCTTGCGAGTCTTGTAATTCTCATCTGCTTCATGTGGATAGCGATAGAAGTAGATGACCGTTTTTACCAGCCCGAGCCAGGAATCGAACCTGGGGGCCTCGGTATGAGAAGCCAGCGCGCTACCCGCTGGACTATCGAGGCCGGCTAAAAAAAAGTGTGATAACTCACTCAAGAAAAAGCACTCAATTAAAAAGGCCTTTTTCAACTAAAACTCTAATGATTAGTTGAAACTGTTTAAGAGCCCACACACAATTCTTCAACGCACTCAGGAATACGAACGAATAAACTCTCGTCGCCTCGGAGTCAAATCACACGAGTGAAATTAATAACAATTTGCCAGCACAAAAGCCGCACGGAATACCCCCCGAAGAAACAAAGAAAGCGGCAAAGGCGAAACTTAAAAATAATACCAGCCGACAGGGGGCGCGCGCACAACGCAAACTAAATGCCGAAGGACCTCACGGGCGCAGATAACAACTCAATTCAATTTGGATGTGGTTGGTGTGCGAGTGTGTCTGTGTGTGTGTGTGTGTGCGGCAACGAACTTTTGCAATACTCATAAATATTCATCATTTTTACGAGGAATGCGCGCAGCTCCAACTGAAATTGAGAAGAAATAAGCAAAAGATGCATAAATAAAAAACAAAAACAAAAGCAAAAGTAAAAGTAATGGTTGACAGGAAAAACGCGAGCGGAAACTTTGTTGGACAGCCCAAAACAAAGTTGACATTTGCCGCTGGCAGGTGGGGTGCGCGATGACGCTGCAGACAGCAGCGGAAATTTTTTTATTGTGGTATTTTTGCTGCTTGAGTTGGGCTCAATTTAATGGAAAAATACACTTTTCGCTGTGAGAGTACGAATGAATTTTTTTGCGGTGCGCGAAAGAGCAACGGAAAACGGAAACCGCGCGGTGCCAGGAATTATGAAGTATATGGAGAGTTTAGGTGTAGAAAGCGAGAGCGGGGGGCGGAACTTTTAATATTGAAATATGCCAATGTGTAGAAAAGTTTCGGGGGATGAGTAAGTTTGCTGGCTGATCGGGGCGTACTACTTTTTGGCATAGAAAATTTATTGGTTTCACAGCGAAAACAAATAAAAAAAAAATTTTCAAATGTTTGTGTTCAGTTATGAAAATATGTTTTTTTATCTAAACACAATACTTGCTAATTTCATACAAATCGAATCAGATTCAATCAACGTGTATTGAAAGAGTACTGCAAATAAAAATTAGAACTTGATAAAGAAGAAAAACTGTCCATACCATTTCGCATAAAAATATCTCTTTAACCATGCTGACGTTGACGTTCGGTTTAAAAGTCGGCCGTTTGTCATTCTTCAGCTACAATTCGTCGTCCAGTCAACAGTCAAGTCATCAAAAGATTTTCTCGACATAACCTCTCCAATATCAAACCAAATCATAAGCAGACTTACCCGATTTCATCTTCCAAAATCAGACCAAGTCAAAGACTTTCTAGACATTATCTTTCCAATTTTTAACCCAGCGATCAAAAGGCCTCTTCAACTTGATCTTTCCAATGTCAGACCATGTCACCAAAAGGTTTTCTCGACATGATGTTTCCATTATCAGATCAAACAGAATGTTTTCTTAATATGAGGCCTCCTCGATGTGTCTTCCCAACGTCAGACTATGTCATCAGAATGTTTTCTCGTACCTAACGTCCAGCCAAGTAATGGCACAGCTTGCTCGGCTAGAATATTTCAACCGTAACCAAATAATCAACAGGCTGCCTCGACTTGATCTTTCCAACGTCAGACCATGTCACCAGAAAGTTTTCTCGTACTTAACCTTCAACCCCTAACCCTAACTTTTAACCCTTACCAACTCATCAACAGGCTTCCTCGACTTGATCTTTCCAACGTCAGACCAAGCCATCAGAATGCTTTCACGACATGATCTTTCCAGACCAAGTGATCAGAAAGCCTTTTCAATTTGATTTTTCCAACGCCAGTCCATGTCATCAAAAGGTTTTCTCGACTTGATCTTTCCAATACCAGACCAAGTGATCAAAAGACCTCCTCGACTTGTTCTTTTCCATGGTTAAACTATAAGGTTGTAGCAAGCCACCGGCTGATCGTTTATGGCTTCTGTCAAAATCGTCGGTGTGCTGTGTTGCCGCATCGGTTGAAATGAAAATACCTGACTGAAAACAACTGACCTGAGCACTTTTCCCGTTTTTTCACTCAAATACAGCACCGTCTGGCAACAATCACTTTTGTATGTTTTCAGTTTCTCCCTCTTTCGTCGGAAAATATCAGCTGATTTTGACAGTAACGATAAACAATCCTACCAACAAAATACATGTGGTTTTTGGTGTTGCGGGCATGCTATTACCTTATTATTGTGCCATGTTCTTTTCAAGTCAGACCAAGTCATCAGAAGGTTTGCTCGACCTGACCCTTACACTTATCAGACTAAGTGGTCAGAATACTTCCTCGACTTAATCTTTCCGACGTCATACTAAGTCATCAAAAGGTTTTCTCGACATAACCTTTCCAATATCACACCAAGTCATCAAAAGGCTTTCTCGACTTGTCTTTCCAACGACAAACTAAATCAAAAGGAACTCTAGGCATGATCATTCCGATATGAAACTAAGTGATCAAATGACTTCCTGGATAGATCTTTTCAATATTAGACCAAGTGATCAGAACACACCGGTGGAAGGACCCAGTTGAGGAGGCCCTATCTTCTCTTAGTGTGACCAACAGGAGAAGGCGCGCGCAAAGCGGAGTCGCCTGGAAATAGCTTTTGCGGCAGGCCGTAACCCGCAAACGGGTTGTTATGGCCAGTTAAGTAAGTAAGTAAGATCAGAACACTCTGTCTACTTTATTCATTCAATAGCAGCGACTGGTTCTTCGACTTGATTCGATCAGTGTCGCATCAAATTAAACCTTTTACTACTAATTCAAAACAGCTGAAACTGTTTTCGCTTATTCTGAAAATTATTCTGAAACAGTAAACAGTTGTAAAAATTCAAATGAAACACAAAAGTCCCATTGGTTAATAAATAAACGCGCTAAAACGCTCAGCTGTCAAAAGATTGCACTGGCAATGCTCACATATAAAATGCCTGTCGATTTGCCTCCAGGGCTGACATAAATATTTTAAAATTAAATTAAAATTCAATTACAATTAATAAAAATATTTCGCATGCTTTTGACGTATGTTGTGTGCAAGCGACGGTGCATAACGGTGTCGCACACGTAACATTTAAAGTTCCACCCACACGACTCAAAAATGCTCCAAATAAACGACAAAACATAATCGAATAAACAAAAACAACTACAAAAACAAAACTGAGTTATCACAAAATGATCGAGTGCGATAATGGACTGAATGGCGAACGAATGGGCGGCACAGCTAAATGACCGAATGTACGAACGGCTGACTGACTGAATGGTTGAATGGCTGAATGGCAGCCGCACTTAACGCACATTCGCCAAGCCGATTAGGCGTCGCTTTTGGCACACGCACACAAAAGTGCGCCGCAAGCGAAAAATCGGTTTGCAGTTTTTGAAGGTCGTCGCTGCCAGCTCCGTCACTTGCGGCACTGCCTCCCGCACAGTCACCGCACATAAGCGTGACGACGCTTTTTTCGCCGCTCGTATGTGGCTCGCCGACACGCTAATTGTCGCTGGATACGGCTTGGATTTGCCTCGCTCGCGGCACTTACTCCACATATTTTTGACTTTGCTATTTTTGGCTCATTGTTGTTGCCATTGTGACGCGCACTTTCTGGCTCACATTGTGTTCAATTGCGTTCCGCAGTTGCGGTTTGCGGTGTCTGCAGTGGGCTTGAAACGTTAGCCGGCCGGCCTGAAATGTCTGAACGCGAATAATTCAATTGGCAAAGTGCTTCATTTCAATTATTACAACAAACATTTTTGCATGATCGCGATCGATCGTGCTGATCGCGAGCTTGTTTGATGCCAACCGACTGTCCAGCTGCGCCGGTTGACCGTACGGTGTGATGACGCGTGGGTGTGGCAGGCATGTGTGGCAGGTTAATCTGACACTTGTGAGGGCTGTGCGTTTATCAATGAAATTGAACTTGAATTTGAAAAGTCAGTCAGGTAACTAACAAATCTTGAACTTTGGCCTAAAAGCCTCTGAGTTGATTTCATTATTTAAACATTGAGAAGGACACAAAGTTTTTTGATACAGATTTAGTGTACTTACTTACAAATGTATGTAGAAATTATAAGAAATTTCCTGGTGTTCCCTAACATTTCTTTTGTAACATTTTAATCGGCCTCCAACAACTAAGAATAACATTCTACATTACAATTTAATACGGCAAAACTTCATCCAGGCTAAGTTCCAGGAATCCATTTTCAAGTTTCTTCTACAACATTTTACTCCTGTTTAACACTAGAATGCCCAAGGGAGTCATTTTGACTACATTGAGGTCTTTTATTGTAAATAACTTTTGTTGCATCGCTTTCTAAAAAAATATCTTACGTGACTTTTATTAGTTTTTAGAGCTAAATGGAATAAATAAATTAAAAATATGGTAAACAAATCATTTACCCCAATTTTGCAAAATTTACCCAAAGGTAGTCATTTTGAATACCTATATAAAATTTTCAGCAATTCTTACTGATAAATAGACAAATATGCATCTTCAATTGCGAAATATGAAAATTTCAAATATTTGCAAACATTTAAAAAAAATAATATCATAGTAGGCTGTGACAATTCCCAAGTTTTTCAATTCAAAATTCACTCATAAAATTCATTCAAAAATTCCAAATTTCATTCCATTTTATCCCATTTATGTGTAAAGTAATATATAATAAATATATATAAATATATATATATAAATAAAAGTATATTTTAGTGAATTTTCTTTGTAAACCATAAAAAATAAAAATGAAGTACTTATTTTAATTTAATCTAATGTGCATTTATTCATATTTGCTACTTGAAAACCAATAAAATTAAAAAAAAAGTCAGTAAACAATATGGTAGTCAAAATGACTACCTATGGGCATTTTAGGTAGGTCAGATTTTCGGGCATTCTAGTGTTAACCCTTCTTACCTTAAAATCAATTATCTTCAAAGCTTGAGAGCTTGAGGATATTTCTTTCATGGACTAATTTAAGATTTAAATTGAACCAATATAATAATTTCTGTAGAAGTCTTGGGATGTGTACTTCTTTGAGTGTTTGTCAAAACCTTTAAAAAATCTGAAACCAAAATTCTGCCCCATCCAATCCAAATCTGATTGCCAAATTTTCGTTTGTGTTTTTAGCTTCCTATGTGTATTCAACTTAAAATGCACTTTTTTACCTATTTTATTAAACCTCTTCAAAATACAGAAAAAGTATTTAAACATTCTTTGGAAGACGAATCACAATGGGTCTTGAACTTTGAATTTGTTTCGTATATTGCAAAAGACTTGTACGTACCTTCCGTGACTTGATTTCGAATGAATAGAATTACTTTTCCTAAATAATTAACAAATTATGTTTTTAATCCTTTCGAGCCCGAATTGTACCCTGTGTCTCGATATTACTTTTTGGTATTTAAATCATGACACACTTTTCTAAGTGTGCAGATGACATTTGAAGTCGCCACGCCTCTTTGTTAGAGTTCTAGAGCTAGTTTACGTTTGAACAATTTTAGCTTAAAACGGGTTAAATACATTTTGTATCAATATTTTTTAATCACATAAAAATTATATAATATTTATGGAAAAATACAAAATCATCACTTTTTGATTTAATTTAAACATTATTAAAGAAACAGGGTTTTGATCAAACGCGCCCAATTCGTAGACTTCAATTAGAACACAAACTTTCCCTGATATCGCTGCAAGTTATTGGAAATTATTTTGGGGATAACAGTAAAATTTTTGTAATTTGCTTTGAATTCACTTTTAAAAATATTAATTTATTGGTGTCTACTTAAATTAAACCCATAAATCAATCGTAGTTTTTGCTATAAGATGACAAATAGGTGAAGTTGTTCTCAGGCAACAAGGGTTTACCTTTTCGACCCCAAAAATAAAGTAGCTGCTTTGCAGCTTAACACTAGAATGCCCAGGGTAGTCATTTTGACTACATTGAGGTCTTTTATTGTAAATAACTTTTATTGCATCGCTTTCTAAAAAAATATCTTTCGTGACTTTTACTAATTTTTAAAGCTAAATGGAATAAATAAATGAAAAATATTGCAACAAAATTGTTTACCCCAATTTTGCAAAATTTACCTTAAATGCCCAGAAGGAGTCATTTTGACTACAATATTGTTTACTAAATTTTTAGGCCAGATTGTCGGTCATTCTCGTGTTAATCCAACTATAGGTGAAAGCTGAATAACAAATCCCTTAGTTGCACTTCCTCACGGGATGGTTGCAAACTCTTCAAGTCCAAACCAGCATATAACTCCATTTGAAATTTGGTAACATTATAGTAAATTTATTTTTTAAAAACTTTTAACAAGCCAATAACAGTCACTAACAAATGGGTTAACAAAAATGGAACAAGTCTTTGGCGTAATGGGCTTGGATCAGCTGTTTACCAGCCCCAGTGGGTGCCAAAGCCATCGAAGCTCATGTGCGAGACCATCTCGGCGGGCGAGTAGTGGACAGTCTGGCTCGAGCCGTAGGCGGCCACGCCGGGCGCATTGTGGGTGTAGGTGCTGGCAGCGGGTCCATGGTTGTAGTTGGTCACGGCGGGGGCGCCATAGCTGACAGTTTTGGCAACGGCGGGAGCAGCATAGCTCACGGTCTTGGAAATGGCTGGAGCGGCGTGTGCGTAGACAGCGGGACTGGCGTGCGAATAGATCGGAGCGGAGTGTGAGTAGACAGGAGCGGAGTGTGAGTAGACATGAGCGGACTGTGAGTAGACAGGAGCGGCATGCGAATATGTGGCAGCAGGGATGTGCACAGTCTTGCTAACTGCTGGTGCGGCGTGATGCTCGTACACGGCAGAAGTCGGTGCCGCATAGGTGACCGACTTGGCCACAGCTGGCGCAGCGTAGGTGATCGTTTTGGCAATGGCGGGCGAGTAGACGTTGTTGCTGATGCGTGTGTCCTCCTTGCGAATGCTCGAGTAGGGCGTGTCGATGGCCTTCGAGTACTGGGAGACGGTGCCGCCAAAGGAGCGAACCACATTCTCGTGCGTCGAGGCAACGGCATCGACGGCAGGATTGGCGTAAGCAACTTTGTGTGCAGAGGTGTAGGCAACGGGCGTCAAGACAACAGCGCTGGCCATGGCCAAAAGAGCGGAGAGTACAACGAATTTGTATGCCATTTTACTATTTAAAAGTGTGAAACGAAAAATGATTGAATTGGGCTGAGCGGTGCTGTTGGCTGAGCAATGATCGATCGGTAACTGATGTTGACTGCAGAGCTCTGAGCTACTTTTATACGATGGCGTGGAAGGTGAGGCGGCCCGAGCTGGTTTCTTGTCAGTCTGGCTGGCAGGTGGCACAAACGTGTCACAGTTCGCGGCAATGATCGGTGGTTGCGTTAACTGTCTTAATGCTGTTAATGAGTTAATTGAAATATTTTTTTTTTAATAGCGTTGAATTGGGTGCAAAGTAAAGTATTGCAAATTGCTTTTCTTCGAGAAAGATGTAATAATTTGTGCGAATTTAATTGATATTAGAAAGTGAAAAAATTAAGCAAAAGCACTGTAAGTCCTCTTCGAGACTAACTCTGCATATGACTTCAATTAGCTGCACCATAACTTTTTAATTTTTCCCCACGGTCCCTGTGCTGCATAATCTCTGCAACTGATAGGCCCATTTGCCATTTGCCACTTGACACATTGGCATTTAATTTGACAAGCAACAAATTGGCCAATTTCCCCAACGAATAAGGCAGAAGAACAAGAGTGAGCTGCAAGTGTGCATTTAAAATTAAGCAAAAAATTCAGAAAGCACAAAATCTCTACGTGTCACACACACACATACACACATAGACTCACACGCACAACACACAGTGGCATTGGTCAGATTCCGATTGCATAATATAAATCAAATTAGCTGGCAACATTGTCTCTGGCAAGTTTCTTGCAATTGCAATGTGCATGTATATATGTGTGTATATATGTGTGTGTGTGTGTGTGTGTGTGTCTGATGTGACAATTACTCAATAATTCATTTCATTTTCATGCACCACATTAAATTCGACACAGCAGTTGCCCGTTGCTGTCGGTGTCATTTGCTATGACAGCAAAAGCAGCAGCAAGAACACTGCTCACAACAACAACAACGAAGATTACCATAATAACAGCAACAACCACAATTGCAACAATACGACGACAATAAAAGCAGATTTTAATTACAAAACGCCCGTTGCTGGTTTGGCAGCGGCTGTTGTTGCTCGCATGCTACATGGCCAACAGCAGCTGCAACAACAACAACAACAGCAATTGTCTGCTGCTGCTTTGACTGTTGCAATTTTCTAAACTAATGTTCGAGTTTTAAATTGCATTTGCTGCCCCTCCCACAGCACACCACCCATCCAAATGACCTTCGCATTTGCTTTCCATTCCGTCCGCCTCGCATTTGTGCACCGCCGCGGCCGCGTCACAGTCGAACGCTGCCATAGACAGCAAATGCCGGCGTTTGCACAAATTGTCACAAGTCACAAAAAGCCGTGCAACCAAATTGCTGCTCTCCCTTTCTAGTTTTCTGTCAGTTGCAGTTTTTTGCAGCAAATGCGTTTGCGCTGCAACACGCAACGCGACAAGGCTGCAGGCTGCACGAAACTCGTGTCGACCTCTGGCCAGCTCTCGCTCGTGCTGGACGAGCGTATAATTAAATTATGAAAGGCACATAAGACGCATAATAAGTCATAAATCAAATTTACCTACCCGCATGGGAATGTTTGGACACAGACAGAGCGCATCGAACATGGAGCATGGCGCATGGACATCGACGCAGACACAGACACAGACGTGGACGTGGATGCGAATGGATACGAGAACGCACACAGACACGGCACATGGACGATGGGCTTGTGGCATGTGGCATGTGGATTGTGCAACGACCAGACGTTGGCAGTGGGGGCAGAATTTTGAATTAGACACTCGGAGATGGGCATATGGACAGGTCAGCGTGGTACCGCTTACGAGACAAACCTGACTATTGGCCACGCGAGTGTATGCTTTGTTCAATAATAGAAATGTTGCCGTTTCTTAATTTAGACTTTAAACAATTTAAAATATTAAAATCCCAACCCCACACTGACTTTTACCACACCGCCAGCACAAATATGTCACTTCAAAAGTCAATTTCGCAACCCATACTCGGGGTGGCAACCACTGGCAGCAACACGCCAACATGGCAACATTGCAGGCGTCACAGTCATTGCCGTATTTCCGACCCGGAGGATGCGTGTACGAGGATATGTTAATTTGTACATGGCAGCGATAGTTGCAGCCATCAGTTGCAACTGTTATAGATACGACAACAACGCACAGCACACACACACACATCTAACACTCATACAAGCTCGTTCCATCTCAAATGCTAAACATTCTTTGGCAAATTTTTTCGGCCAGCAAATTGAGTCTTTGGGCCTCAAAACAATCGAGTCAGTACCGCACAGTGTTGCGAGTTCATATAATGTAGTGACAAAAATTAAATTAGTGTTCGTACATTAATGAAATTTCGTATACAATAATTATATGAGCAAAGAAAAATTTCAATAAATTCGAAGCAAAATTACGACCACCTCACATAAAACCGGATTTGAAAAACCTTCAATTTACAATTCAATTAACAATTTAACCCTTTCGACCCCGAATTTTACCCTGTGTCCCGATACTACTTTTTTGTATTTAAATCAAGAAACAATTTTCTAAGAAGTGTGCATACGACATTTGAAGTTGCCACGCCTCTTTGTTAAAGTTCTAGAGCTAGATTACTTTTGAACAATTTTAGCTTAAAAATTTTGTATCAATATTTTTTAATTACAGAAATATTATTTAATATTTATGGAAAAATACAAAATTATCACTTTTTGATTTTATTTAACCATTATTAAACAAACAGGGTTTTGATCAAACGCGCCCAATTCGTAGACTTCAATTAGAACACAAACTTTTCCTGATATCGCTGCAAATTATTGGAAATTATTTTGGGCATAACAGTAAAATTTTTTTAATTTGCTTTGAATTCACTTCTAAAAATATTAATTTGCTGGTGTCTACTTAAATTAAACCCATAAATCAATCGTAGCTTTTTCTATAAGATGACAAAAAATAGGTGAAGTTGCTCTCAGGCAACTTTGGATTAAATTAACTCAGGCTACAAAAGTTACATTTATAATATTTGTATAGGGTGTTTTTTTTTAGAGGTTTGTTTTTCGAATAGAGATAAAACTGGCATTTTGTGGTCAAATCTGGCAACTCTAATGTCATTTATGTTCAGTTTGGTTTGCCATTTCATCATGAACAGGTTGACAAAAGAACAACGCTTGCAAATCGTGCAAATTTATTTCGAAAATAATGGTTCAGTTCGCGAAGTTTACCGCAAGCTCCGTCCATTTTATGGTCGACATAATCGTCCATCAGAGCAATTAATTCGGTTAACCATGGGTCGTTTTTGCACTACGTTTACTCTATGTGATAATACGCATCCGCAGAGACGTCGAACAGTGCGCACCGAAGAAACAATTGCCGCTGTAGAGCAAAATGTTGAAGAGGACCCGAATGAATCGATTCGCCACCGTGCACAGCAATTGGAGCTTTGTCCATCAACTTTATGGAAGATTTTGCGCAAAGATCTTGGCTTGCGACCTTACAAGATCCAGCTTGTGCAAGAATTAAAGCCGCGAGACCATGCAATGCGTCGTGATTTTGGTGTATGGGCCGAAAATGAGATTGATCTCGATGCTGATTTTCATCGCAAAATTTTGTTCAGTGATGAGGCTCATTTTTGGTTGAATGGCTACGTCAACAAACAAAATTGCCGCATTTGGAGTGAAGAGAATCCACATGAGACCCTTGAGACGCCATTACATCCACAAAAACGGACTGTTTGGTGTGCTCTATGGGCTGGTGGAGTCATTGGGCCATACTTCTTCCGAAATAATGCTGGAGAGTCAGTTACCGTTAATGGAGACCGGTATAGAGCCATGATAACCGACTATTTTGTTCCCGAATTGGATGGCATGAATGTGGATGAGTTTTGGTTCCAACAAGACGGCGCTACATGCCACACAGCGCACGTCACAATCGATTTATTGAAGGAAACATTCGATGAGCGCATAATTTCGCGGAATGGACCTGTCAATTGGCCACCAAGATCGTGTGATTTGACACCATTGGATTATTTTCTTTGGGGATATGTGAAGTCGCTCGTCTACGCCAACAAACCAGAAACGTTAGGAGACTTGGAAGCCAACATTCGTGGCGTTATTGCCGACATACGGCCCCAAATGCTCGAAAAAGTGGTTGAAAATTGGACCTGTAGAATTGGCTTTATTCGAGCCAGCCGCGGCGGCCACATGCCCGAAATCATATTTAAACATTAATGGCATAAAATTATCCTTCCAATAAAGCCAAACTGATGGACATTAAAACGGTTTTCTTGTGTTTTATTTCAATTCGAAGTTCTATACCTCTAAAAAAACACCCTATATTTAAATATTAATTTATTAGATAAAATACGCTAATTTCAAAAGCAATCGAAATTAAAAAATCGGCAAATTGCTCCACAGATGCTCAGAAGTTGCTCTTAGAGGGTTAAAATCTATGACTGACCCCCACTAATTTTTCTTTATGAATATTTCTTTCGAACATACTTACCCCCTATCTCCAACAGTTAATGAGGCTCCCATACAAAATCATGGTTTTTATAAAATCGGCTCCTAGTGCTCCCAAGTGTCTCCCAGACGTTTAAAACGTAAGACTGACCCCCATTTATTTTCCCTTCCAAATGTTTTTTCCATCCATATCTAACCGCTATATCCAACTCTTAAGGTGGCTGCCATACAAAACTAGTAATTTTCAATGGAACTGGCTCCACACTTGTAAATGTTGTAAAGTAGATAAGCGAGGAAATATCATATCTCGTAAACTAGTAAAATGATTTGAATGATTTATTCAACAATCGTCAACATTTTTCAGTGCAAAAAATATAAAATTCATTAAAGTTCAAATATTCACCATCAGAGGGCACCTCCCATACAAACGAAATTGTGAAGTTGTCAACTTTCGTTGAAAAACAAAAAATTTTTCTATCGAAACTCCATTAACCTTTCTATTTTGAATTATTATAATTGTAATCGTAATTGATTTTCCGAAACTATTTTCAAAAAGTTTGTTCACCAATAACAAAGCATTAGTGGCTGATTGCTATTGGCATTCAACCAATCGTTAAAAATATCGCAAA
This sequence comes from Melieria picta, assembly GCA_964056695.1. NCBI lineage: Eukaryota > Metazoa > Arthropoda > Insecta > Diptera > Ulidiidae > Melieria > Melieria picta. The sequence continues at coordinate 35,162,435 of OZ057399.1, read as the reverse complement.
TTTGTTTACGGTTCTTCACTGAAAAATACCAATAGCTAAAAATTTTACATCATACATGTGCATACATACATACATGTACATACTTGCCAATATAAAATATTAAAAAAATCGAATGTAATAAGATTCATTTTAAAGTTTCAACTCGTTTTTATTTACTTGTTTTCGTAGTTTCATTTTTTTTTAGAACAGTAGTGCTCAGAGGTATAAAGAATGAGCAAAATTTTGATCTTGCCAGATTTAACTTATATGAAACTTAAAATAACAGTAAGTTTTAGAGACTCGCTCATAATTTATTTTGAAATATTTAACCCCAAAGTGAAAGCAAAAATTTGCTATTTGTACACACATTTTTTTCAACGCTGTAAGAGCTCAATTTAAGAGCTCATAGCTTCTATGCTGTTCAATATTTTTTCTGAAAACTTGGAATTTCTCTTAATTAAAATATTTCCAACAAAACCTCAAACTCATATTTGTGTAATATTAATATTTAATTTTGGCATTTCGGCCACTACTAGCAGCACTGTGCGCCATAGTCTCGCAAGGCGAGGCACATGTCATTGCCACTCGCTGTTGGTATTGGTTTGCTGTTTATTGTTGCTACTGTTGCCTGTTTTTAATTGTGCACTCATATAGCTGTTGTTGTTGCAGTTTCGCTTGCAGTGCTCTGCAATTGCAACTTGTGAGTGTTTAATGCAAATACAAATCCAGACACGAGCGCAGCGTCACTCACAGTCGCCCAACGCCGAGACACTCGACACTCGACACTCTCGCCGGCTGCCCGATGTGTCGGTGCGTCAGGCTCAATTCCCGGCCTACAATCATTTTTAACTACTTTCACCAATTTGTGCGCAGTTGTGTCACTTGTGTTGGTTTTAAATATTCTTCTCGCCGACAATGTTGGTGTTGTTGTCGTTTTGTATCACTGAGTTGTTGGCAGTGTTTGTGTATTTAACTGTCAGTTACATTTTTAGCCTTTGGGTGTCCGTGACAGTTGTGCACATTATTAACAACAAACAACATTGCGACGCCTACATTCATATGAATGCCGTTAGTGGTGTTACATACATACATACATATTGTACATATTTACATATTCACTGAAGATTGCAATTTTGAGTCATTTTGAGAGTCCTGGGATTTTTGGAACTAACTAGTGTCCGACCGAATATTCGGTTTCGGTTTCAGCCCAAATAAGTGTTTCGGTTTCGGTTTCAGTTTCGGCCAAAAAATGCCCGAACGGCCGAAACCGAAACTTTCTAGAATATTTTTTACATTTAGAAGAGAATGTAGATGCCACCAATGTATCAGGTGTACAACTTTGCTTCCGCCGTTTTTTTCCAAAATTAAAAGCTTTATTGCGAAAAAGTGCTTACAGATGTATTATTCAAAGTATTGTCCGTCGCTAGCGACAACTTTCTCCCATCTTTCCGGCAATTTTCGGATCCCGGCTCGAAAAAAGGAGTCCTCTTTTGACGCTATCCATGAAGCAATCCATTTTTCCAATTCTTCGAAGGATTGAAAATGTTGATCTGCCAGGCCGTGTGCCATCGAACGGAATAGGTGGAAGTCAGAAGGGGCGACATCTGGGGAATACGGCGGGTGGGGCAAGACTTCCCATTTCAGCGTTTCCAGGTACTTTTTGACCACTTTTGCGACGTGAGGCCGAGCATTGTCGTGTTGGAGGATGACTTTGTCATGTCGCTCTTGATATTGTGGCCGCTTTTCTTTTAGCGCGCGACTAAGGCGCATCAGTTGCGTTCGGTAGCGATCTCCTGTGATGGTTTCACCCGGTTTTAAGAGCTCGTTGTTCATCTTTGAAGGTTTTTTCTCTTCCACCACCATGTTTGTCTTCGACATCGAAATCACCATTTTTAAAACGTTGAAACCACTCCCGACACGTTCTTTCACTCAGAGCAGCATCACCGTAAGTTTCTGAGAGCATTCGATGCGCTTCAGCTGCATTTTTTTGCGAATTGTAACAGAAAAGTAAAACCAGCCTCAGCCGGTACAGCCACCTATCGGGAAACGGCGGAAGCAAAGTTGTACACCTGATACATAAACTTATTTTTTTAGAATATTATATTAAATTATTTAATTTTGAATATTAGCGAGTAAGGTACGAAAGGGGGATCTTTTTATGTTTATGTTTGAAAAAAGAAAGAATTGTTTTTATTAATAAGTATTTATTTATTTATGTTATGTTTGTTTGTTTGTTCTTTATTTACTTAAAGTAAAATTCGTTTGTTGAAAAATGGTGATTTTGATGCTTGATGGTGATTTTTATTTCAACTAGAAAGTTTCGGTTTCGACCGAATATAAAAAAACCGAAATTCGGTTTCGGCCCAAAAAAGTGGTTTCGGTCGGACACTAGAAGTAACCTATGCAATTTCGGTATTTTTCGGAGTTTAAAATATTGTTTTTAAAGATTTTGTCGAAGAAATACGTTTTATGTTTATTTTTAATTATTTATTTCCGTTATCAATGGAAACGCCTTGAAATTTTACATTTTCTGACTTTGAGGTCGACTTACTGCGGAATTTTCCCGAAATTTTTTCCGATATTGAATGCATATATATTATTTTAAAGGTATTCAATAAAACTTTTTGTAATTAGATAAATGTTATTTTTTATTAATAAAAATTTAGAATTAAATTAAATTAAAATTAAATTTAAAATTTATAAACTTTTCGTTGCATGATTTAATTTCCGTAAAGAAAAAACATGTTTGTCATATTATTCTTGTTGCTTATTAAGTTTTTATGTTAAAAATTAATTTTGATGAGTTCCTGTATCTATTGAAGAAGTTTTACGGAAATTTGCCAAAAAAAGATTTCTTGTTTTTTCGACTCTAAAATATGTGCAATTTTCAATGTTATTCCCAAAATTCCGTTGGTAATCAAATATTTTAACATAAAAGACATAACTGAAGAATAAAGCACTGTAAAATGCTGAATAGAATAGTTCCCAAATCTATGAAGAATTAACATTGCATATATGTAATGCCATTCAGCAAAGGGTTAATTTTTTTTTTAGCATCAATCAAAATGCCTTGAAATTCGATATTTTTCGACTTTGACCTCCAATTACTACAGAATTTTAAAATGCACACAAACTAATTGAATTCTAATAGAAGTCGTGGAATGTAATACGTGAAAAAAGTAAAAATCTTGTCAATAATTCAATAAGTTACTATCTATCGATCGAAAATGTGTATAAAGCAGGGGCGTAGCCAGAACTTGGTCATGGGGGGGGGTTTTAAAAAAATGTGTTTGCCAGTTTAGTATTACATGTTTTTTAAAGTAAAGTGCACATTCCAAATAGGGCATTTTGTTGTGACTTATGTGACTTAATGCACATGCATTAAAAACTAAATTTTTTCCCTGATTTTTAGTAAAAATTTCATGAAATTTGGTGGACTGAAAGCGAAGTTATTGCATCTGAAGTGGAAGTATGTTTGTGTGATCGTACAAAAATGTGCATCGAACAAAAATCCAATATTAACTATTGTTTTAAAAATGTTTAAACTTTAACCGAATCATTTAAATTGATGGACCAAGTTTATGGTGATTTTTGTTTATGCCGTGGTGGAGTTCATAAGTGGTAAAAGTGGTAAAATTTAAACACGATTGTCAGAACATAAATGATGACCAAAGTGTTAGCCAACTGAATCCGCGATCACCGTAGATTCCATCAAAACTGGGCGGTAATTCATAAAAGATTAGCCAGAATCTTCATTGAAATTCTTGAAATTGGATTTAACCTTCGCTTTACTTATACCCACCCGGGTGATCTTTTTAATATTCATGTTTAATATCTGCACAAATTTTAAGGTAATTTTCAATAACATGAAAAAAAAGTTTTTTGAAATTTTGTTCATGTTTAAACTTGAATTTTGTCATTTTTTCGACAAATGTACCTGGGTGATCCCAGGCGCTTTCGCTACCATTTTGATTAAAATTCACGATACATTTTTTTTGCGTACCTCATTATGTGTTCAATAAATCCTCTGGAAAGAAATCTTCTAATATTTTCCATAGTCTCAAAATAAATCATGAAAATTAGACCTTTTTTCGAAATTCGAACTATCGCCAGAGGAAGATACTAAATACTAAAGTATGAAAAAAATTTATAAATTATTATATATTTATTGTGAGTTTTACTCAAAATAGCGGCGGAAGTGCCTGGGATCATCTTTAGTAAGGCGAAGGTTAAGCATAGAATAAATTTATTGCATTTTAACTGAACATTTGGCTATCGAAGGATGCCATCCCATCTATTGACACTTGTTTTGACTGTTTTTTTGTTTTCACATGATGTGGCACCTTGCGAATTTCGCCTTTTCAAATAATGCATTTGCCGATGAAAAAAAGCGTTTTGAGAACGTAGAAACCATCCAAAAGGCTTGTACCGACATCCTGAAGGACATTCCGGTCGACGAACTAAACCACTCTTTAGACATGTTTTTAGAACATGCAAATCGCTGTATTAAGCCTAAACGTGACTATTAAAAAAACAAATTAGTTTCGGTAAGAAAAGGGTTTTGTTAATATTCTTTTAAATATTTAAAGATGAAAAGACCTTTTTGCTAATGTGGGAACGTACATACGATGCATAGTGATTGAAAATGTTGACAAATTATAGGCTATGGGGGGGTTCTGACACCCTAAACCCCTCCCTTGGCTACGCCCCTGGTATAAAGTGAAGGAAAATCCACAAAAAATGGCCCAGTCTGTGTACAAACTCGAACTCTGACTTGAAACCAGCAACTCCTTCGAATTTTGTTATCGTGTTTAATATAAAAGAAGAAAAGTGCAGTCGATTCTAAATTACAAATATAAATTCGATACCGAATAGAAACTTCTTTTATGAGGCCTTTGTTTTATGAGGCTCGAATGATTTTGAGCCCATTGAATCGACAAAAATTTGCTATTGTACTACAAAGTAAATTCTTTAAATTTCCTTTTCTTACCTGTCTGCTTCGTTACTATATAGCAGTGGCACACACAAAGGGGGTTTTGGAGTTCAAATCGCCCCGTATTGTTTCAAATAGAATTGAGCTCAAAAGTTGTACGCAACCCCCTCCCGCCCCCTATGGAATGTACAGTAAAATTATGTAATATTAGTTTCATTATATCAGCTGAGTTTCTAAAGTTCATTTCAATCTTTTGGATCCGAAAAGCGAGACTGAGACTTGAGTTTGTTTGCTTTTTTTATGGTTTTAAATTTTATTTTGAAAGCGTGCTGTTCTCACAAACTGTCACTGGAAAAGTAAAAAACAAAACTAAGTATTTTTTTGTTTTGGTTAATTGAAACTTATTTAAAAGGCTTTGAATCATTGCAATTTTTACTAAATAAGAAGCCTTGCAATTTTCGCAATTAATCCCTGTGTTTACTGAAACTGGAATCATACGGGATTTCGGAATGAATTTCTAACACATACATACATAACACAATTTCATATACATGTACTGCTACCGTTGGCTGCAATTAAAATATGGACTGCAATCACAATTGCCACAGTTGTTTACTTTTAACCAAAATAGGTTAATTTTTTTCTCGTTTAGTTACTTGGTTGCGACTTTTTTGTTTGAAACTTAATGTAGAAAACATATTAAATTTTAAGGGAAAAATATTCAAGCAAGACATTTTTTTTTCCAACCACAGGTTGTTGGATGTTGATTGTGGTGAAGTGAGAAACAAATTGCTGTGATGTTCACAGGACGAAGTTTATTATCTCAACAGGGTTAAGGGTTACAAGTGTGGTTTGTTTGTATTCTTTTGTTTTTTTTTCCTTCTTGAATTGTTGGGCAAAGCAAAAAAAGAAAGTGCTAAGTAAATGTTTTGTTTTTTTTTTTAATTTGGTTACATTTAGGTTATTTTTCCGAACAATTCTGGTTAACAAAATTTGGGCCAAGTGGCAACCGTGACTGCGATTTCGTGGATTTCATGCTGCACTTGTCATTTTAGTTGTTGGAAAATTGTTTTAATTAAATGCTTCAAGTGTTTCAACGTTAAATGTTGTGGGGACAGATGTCATAACTGAGCTGCATGTTTTTTTTTTAATTTTTATTGTTTGTCTCAGAAAAGCTACACTTGGAAATTTTCTATTATTCAAAGTCAAAAAGTGTTGGTGAGCAAGAAATTAAAGTCGAAATCCGATAAATTTCTCTTTGTCTTTTTCTTTCTTTTTCGTTCTAACAAATGCTCTGACATTTCTATTTTATTGTGATGGAAGTTTCTATGTGAAAACAGGGTCATATCTGCCTACGTACACCAACACTATCAGCATGACCCAAAAACTCAACTTGACTCAAAAGTCAGTCAGTCAAATCTGAATCCGCTCTCGGCACACACACTTGACATGTGAGCAACCTGCGCGTATCGAGCCGAGGCTCATCACGTCATTGTGGCACAAAGTCTATGAAACATTTCCTACTCCACATGTTGCTTGCTTGCAATCTCAAAGGCGCAAAATCTGCAGGACCTGCCACCGACATGGCTGGCAACGCGCTGATCCGGCACAATAGTCCGCAGTAAGCCGAAAGGCAAAGACAAACAACGGCCGCAAACAGGCAATACAAAATTACAATAAAATGCCACACACAAAGGATCCAATGCACGTGGGAGATTTTGCGCGGCCGAAAGCGATTCGGGCGCACCGCCAGATCGAATGGATGCGGCAGGGCAGGACCGGAGACCGGGGCCGTATTTGCTGATGGCGCTGATGCGGTGCGCCTTGCATGCTGTCGCCCCTTTTTGTTGGTCTGCGGAGCTGCAGTTGCCCCGCTGGAGGCTTGGCAAGCTCTTCTCATCTGTAGTGTTGTTGTTGTTGTTCGCTTTTGTGCGCCCAGATACGCATTGCATTGTTAGAATGGCAGATTAAAATTTAATTTTTAATTTAAAGATTGTTTGTTTGTTTTTTGGTTCGTTTTGTGTGTGTTTTATTTTTAGTCGTTGTTGTCTTTCTCGTTTTCTTCTTCTTTTATTTTGTGTGGAGCTCGTGTTTTGTTGTTTGTTGTGTTGGTGTTGAGTGCGCTTTTTGTTGTTGTTGTTGTATTTGTTGTTGTTCTGCCATATAATCGCAATTATGCTGAATGACGTGGACTGCGGCACCGACATTTCCGCCGGTGTGTGTGCAATTCTGTTTAGATACACACACACACACACACAACCGAGCTACATGTGCGTTCTCCAAACAACTGAAAGTAATTTCAGCCACCGCCGGCCTCAACCGCCGACGTACAATTGCCCGCTGCCAACCGCCATCGCGCAGCACAATGGCCCGCGTCATGAGATGAGATGCGCTTTTGCTGATACGGACGCAAGGACCTCACCGCACTCCACACAAACTCAAATGCGCTTCGGACATTCGTGAATGAATGTTTTAAAAACGAGATAAAACCAACAAAAAATACTTTATTATTTGTATTTTTAATTAGTTTTGCATTTTGAATTTTGAATTTCTCATTTCTAATTTAATTCGGGTATGTGTGAGCTTTGCTTTGTCGTTGCAAATATTTGGCATATTAAAAGCATTAAATTTAAATTAATAAATGCCATTCCATAAATTCCACTTTCCTTCATTTCCATTCGATTTGCTCTAACATAACTGAGTAATTTTGCTGGTCCACTTGCAGCTGCTGGACGCCATCTTTTAATCCAAGCACCGTTGCTGCCGCACCCACAACCACAACCACAGTCGCAACCGCAACGATTAACATTCAATTAGTGGGGGTGGCATTGGCTTCATCAATGATTTTATCAACGCAATTACCCCCTCACCCGCAACCACGCCATCCCTTGCCGGCGTAAATTGTTTGTGGCAAATTATCGTTGCCACAGCGGCAGCGGTCGTCTGCCGCTTCTCCGACGAGCAGCATCTTCAAACGGTTTTTATGACATCAACAGATGTTGTTGACAGATTATTGCACAATTATTAGGTGGAGCAGGGTGCACGGCAAACGGCCAAAGTCAAAGTCAAAGCGTAAGCAGTCGACTCGCACTCGATGGCTGACATGTGCGTTTGGCTGCCTGTGCGACCAGCTGGAAATTGTCAACATTGTCGTTTGACATTTTGCGCTTCGGGGCCGTGTTGTGCGTGCTTGTGACGTGGCAGCACTTTGGCCAGTGTGGCGGCAAATGCGTCGCGGCTTTCGCAGACGAGATCTTAAACAGAAATCCAACGACTTGACGCAAGATATGAGATGATTTGGTGATTGGGTTGCAATGTTAGTTTCTTTTTTAGGGACACTCATACATACACAGGAAGGGATGTAGAAAGTTTTGTGTCTATTCCGAGAAGCGCGTTGAAGCTTTAAATAAATAATTATTTGATTATCGAAACTTTGCTATGGCCTGTAGAAAGGCTAAGGTTGTAAGTTAAGTTCATTTTCGAAGCTACAGTCTTTTGATTTATGACTTAAGGTTCTAACTACTCAGGAAGTAGTTATTCAGTGTACTGTTTAATGTGACCTCAGATTGTTTTAGTACATAATTCAGCGGAGATGAGGAATCTGATGCCATATTCCCCCTGGCAGGTTCAAGACAAGCCCCATAAATTCTTTAATAAAACTCTTGTCTCCTTACCTTTGCATCCTTTCAGCTCCATCGCATTGCTTCGCGTTAATGCAAAATTTGGACTTTGGACCTTGTTGACATATTTTAGCACTGAAAGTTTCAAATAGAAAATACATTCTACAATTGTCCTCTTTCATTTGATATCCATATCCTTGTCATTGCACAACAACAAATATTTAAATAAAATCTTTGAAATATGTACTAGTATGTCCTTAAAAATGTTAAGTCCTTTTAAAAGAACATCGGATTAGAAAATGAAAACCTAAGCATGCAGTGTTACTATGAATAACCTCTAGTTTCACGCCTATATAATCTTCTTGATGGGTCCCGACAAAAGTGCTTTTTAAATGTGTCGCACAAAACACGAACTTCTGTAATTTTTTCTTTATTGCGGAATTTGGAGTAATGCACTAATTATTGCAAGGCCTGTTCACAGTATTGAGGTTCTTCACTATATCAAGGTTAAAATTTTTGTTCAAAATTCGTTTTATTTGCTCAAAATACACTTTTTGCTTGAAATTGCTTTCAAAATTTTGTTCAATATTTAGAGGCTCCACGTCAAAATTTGGGTGTTCATTATATCGAGGTGTTCACTATATAGGGTGTTCACTATATCCAGGCACGACTGTATGCACTAAATCAACTCATATGAAATTTTAAATATATCTGATAACATAATTTTCTTTTTATTATTCTCTTTTGGGCTACTAAAAAGTTGGCTATTTGCCTCATTTTAAGTCGCATGCTGCAAATTTATATGTATATCATAACACTACTCGACACGAAAAATTCACCTAAAAATAAATTCTACTTTCAGGTACTATCAGGACCAAAATAGAATAACATTAAGATGTAAGTATGAATCTGCAGGCTGAGATCCAGAACATGTATTTTTTCCTTATCTAACATATTTTGGTCCTGAAAGTTCAAAATAGAAAATTAAGTTAAAAGGAGACAATTTGTCTCTTTAATTTGATATCCATATCTTCATCATTGCATAACCGCAAATATTAAAAAAAATATTGGAAATTTGTATGTCCTTAAAATTTTAAAGTCCTTTTAAAAGAACATCGGATCAGAAAATTAAAAACTGAGTATGCCATTTTACTATGAATGACCTCTAGTTTCACGTTTATATAATCGTTTGGATGAGTCTCGACAAAAGTAATTTTTGTAGCACAGTGTAAAAAATGTAAAGCTGCTTCATAACTTTGTAATTTTTCTTTCGATTCTATTGATATAAGGCTTAACATTTACACAAATAATATATAGTTCATCTTAGATTTTAAAACCAGTGGAGATAATTAATATTATTTTTTAAAAATCATTCAAAAATTTACAATTTCTGAAAATGGTCGAAAAATTTAGTTTTTTTTAAACTTTCGCCGTTAATAACTTCTCCAAATCTTATCTAATTTGGAAAATCTATATATGAAAAGGCTAAGGTATTACCTTCTAAACTACGGACAGCTTGTGTTAGTGGGATGATTCGTTTACATTTATATGCTCATAACTGAAATAAGATGAAAAAACTGGGTTTTCGAAGATTTTTGGAAAACGTTTCTTAAGGGGTCATTCTCATGTGAAATTTTGTAAAAATCAATTTTTTTTTTTAAACATATTTGGAATGTATCATCCTTGAAGAAGGTGCTGTCAAAATTTTATTGGAAAATTTTAAGTATTTCGGCTTCTACAGACATTTATATAACGAGCGGACAAGGATTCTAGCTTCAAGCATTCAGTTAGTCAAAACTTTAAACGTGTTTTTCTCGGAACGCTTTTTTTTGAAATGGTGGGGATGATTAAAAAAAAACCATTCATCCGATCTCTCTGCGATTTTGTCACGTCATTCTACATACTGTTAGCTATCGTCCCTAGCAAATTCACTCTGATATGTTAAAAATTTCATATTTTTTTTCATTGATAAAATCTTCAAAAACAACAATTTTTTACTGCTCTGACTTCCAATGCCTGCCATTTTGTGAGATTCTTATGAAAAAATTTAAATTTGCTACGGACGAGAGGTACGTTCATACTGATTAAGAATTTCTTTGAAATTTATGTTTCAGATAATCCTGTGACTCAAAATCATTCCCACCAGCTGACCATGACGCGGCAGAAGCCGTGTCTTTAATCGAAAAAAAGTGTTCAAAAAATTAAAAATTTTTTTTTTATTTTTTTTATTTTTGTACCATAACAATGAATAAATTAAAGTGGCATATCTTAAGACAATTTTTTGGTTTTTGCTTTCGAGTTCAGCGACGCAAAATTAGTTTAAAAAATATTTTTCTGTTGCACGCGATTAGCCCATTTTTTGTCGAGTAGTTTTATCACTTTAAATAAAATAAAATAAAAAAAATAAAATAAAATAAAAATAAAATAAAATAAATTAAAATAAAATAAAATAGAATAGAATAGAATACAATAAAATAAAATAAAATAAAATAAAATAAAATAAAATAAAATAAAATAAAATAAAATAAAATAAAATAAAATAAAATAAAATAAAATAAAATAAAATAAAATAAAATAAAATAAAATAAAATAAAATATAATAAAATAAAATAAAATAAAATAAAACAAAATAAAATAAAATTAAAAAAAAAATAAAATAAAATATATTAAAATAAATAAAATAAAATAAAATAAAATAAAATAAAATAAAATAAAATAAAATAAAATAAAATAAAATAAAATAAAATAAAATAAAAGAAAATCAAATCAAATCAAATCAAATCAAATCAAATAAAATCAAATAAAATCAAATAAAATCAAATAAAATCAAATCAAACCAAATCAAATCAAATCAAATAAAATAAAATAAAATAAAATAAAAAAATTAAATTAAATTAAACTAAAATAAAATAAAATAAATAAAACTAAAAAAAATAAAATAAAATAAAATAAAATAAAATAAAATAAAATAAAATAAAATAAAATAAATTAATTAAATTAAATTAAAATAAATTAAAATAAAATAAAATAAAATAAAATAAAATAAAATAAAATAAAATAAAATAAAATTAAAAAAATTAAATAAAACAAATTAAAACAACACAAAATCAAATAGAATAAAATAATATAAAAAATTTACAGCAGCTTCTATTGCAATTTGCGCCACTGTGCATCATTGGGAATGCAATGCCTTCGAGTATCGCTATCCACTTTGCAAGCTTAAATAGCATTAAATGTGGCGATTAATGCCATTAATAACACCATCGCCATGCTCTACATACACTTCGACTCCGGCCTGTTCCCTCTGTTGCTTGTGTGTCTCTGTTGTTTGTTTGTCCGGCTTTAACCTTATCAAAAGTGGCTTCGAGCTGGCCGCAAATTGTTGATAACGTGCCATCACGTGCCAAGCGAACGCGTCGCACAACTTTTCGCTGGCAAGCGTACAAATGATTGTGTGTGTGTGTGTGTGTGTGTGTGTGTGTGAGTTGTGAGTGCCGTGTGTATTTAATTATTGTATTGTTTATGCGTATAATGTAATTAATGGTAAATGAATGCCGCATTAATTGGCAGCAGTAAACATGGATATCCTGTGGCTATTGCCAATTGTTGTTGCTTTGTTACGGCGGCGCCTATTGCATGCAGCCAGGCACACACACAAACACACACACTCGCAAACTATCAGAGCACGGCCGCGTAGGCTAAGCGCCGACGGGCAAAGCACATGAAAGTGACAATTTGCTGTTTGCGCTCGATTGTTTGTCAATGCGACGCGAGCGAGCGAACGGCCGGACAATTGCTTGCGGCAAATGTTTTAGTGAAATGTGTCAAAGTGCGAGTTGTGCGAGTAAGTCAATGTTTGTGCGCAAAGCACCTTAAATGTAAATATTTCGCTAGCCATCAAACGGTTTCGCTTTCGTTGTTTTTTTCAGTCGTTGTGCTTTTGATGTCAACGTGCAGCGACCGCCACCTGTGAAAATATTTCGTTGCCGGCAACACAGCCATGCATAACTAAGCATACTTTTTGGCGCGCGAAACGTTATAAAAACAATTTGCGCCAGCAGTCAGCCGGCGAGCGACAAAGGCACAAAAGGCGTCAAATTGAATGAAATACAATTTGCGCCAAAGGCTGCGCAACACAGCGACACAGGTACCAACACCGGCACACGCCCACAAAAGGGAGCGGAAACAACAACAACAAGCAGCAAAGTATCAAATTAAATAGTCGCTACGCTGGAAGAAGGGAAATTATTTGCGCTTCGTGCCGCTGTCGTCGTCGTCGTCGTTGTCGTTGTCGTCGCTGCCGTCGGGATAACACAAATTAATGCAACAACAACACAATGCAATGCGAAAATGGAAATTGATGTTGTTGATTGTTTGAAATGAGCTTTGAATGAAAAATAATAAAATTACGTGGCATCTATGATGGCGAAATTCAATTTGTTTGTGTAGCCGCGCAGCGAATTGTCGAAGTGGTTTGCATTAAATTTCTTGCACTTTAAATCAAACCTTTGCTCAACATTATTTTTCTAGCAGCTTCTTCTTTAAGTTCTACTAATTCACTGTGGACAGCAGAGCAATGCTGCGGCTGCGTTCTAAATAATCTCTTCTTTTTTTACAGTAAAATTACTACTGTAATATTTACTAATTATTTTCTTTTGTAATTTCGCAACGGAACATTGAGCGATGGGCATTTTGTGCGGCGGCTGTTAATTAAAAAGTTTTAAGAATGCCTAGAGCCATACTTTGTATTTATATGTTGGAAAATGTGCATAACGTGGGGTGGGGAGATGAATCGTGACACTGACTGAAAGTTGATGAAAAATGCGCAGATGACCGCAAATGGAAATGCAAGAGGGACACGCTTTCTGTTCACATTTTAAGAAGTTGCTTCCCAGCTGCTCAGAAGTTGCTTTTAGAAGATTAAAATCTCTGACTTACCTCCACTGATTTTCGCTTTTTAAATTTATTCTGAACACACCTACTTATCCCCCTATCTTCTACTTTCATTGGAGCGTCCATACAAAATAGTCGTTTTTCTAAAATGGGCTCCCAAGTTGCTCCCAGACATGTTACACGTAGGACCCGAATATATTTATTTTTCCTTTCAAATATACCTACCCTCTCATTACAACTCCTAAGGGTGATAGAGTCCAAACTGAAAACTGGTCATTTAATATGAAATTAGATCTCCAATTGTAAACGAAAACTGCGTTGAAGAATTTTAGTGTGTTTTTTTTTTAGCACAATCCAGTGAAACGATTTACGCCTGCTTTAAGGCAGCAGAACTCATTTTCGTATCAGTACCAATTAAGTATGTGAGAAAGACTAGAAATGGAAGCGATCAAAGTGCATATTTTGAGGCCCTTAATTTTTTAGACAAATCATTGGCAAAAGGTTGAAAATTACTTCAGTACATTTTTGGTATTCATTCGATGAAAATGTAAATTGCGCCAAATGTTTTGACTGCGTTTTTTTACTTGATGTATTCGCTTGCGTTATACATAAACCTAGGTTTTTTGATTCACGGAAAATTTTTATTATTTTTGCCATCTAAGGAAGCGACTTATTTTCATATTAACCTATTTTTAAGTTCAATTACCAAGGCATTTTAAAACCCTTTAAAGCGAATAGTCTTGGAAAAGAAGCGAACTGCAGTTAAGTGCAATTATTTTCAGATAAACGTACTTCCAATGAATGAAAAGAATAGACATTCTAATTCCGAAATTTTCTAATGTCGTTGCAATTTCCAATGTAAACCGCTTCAACTCACGAAATCAGCTGATCCACTTATCAGGGATGTAATAATACGGCCAAAGAATAGCAGGGCATTTTATTTTAAATAATTATGAAATGTGACACAAAATTTTTTCACTTAGGCAGAGTTGTAATAGTTTAAATCAGGCACTGGAAATAATAGTTATTTATGAAAACCATATTTGAAAAAAATTACTATGAAGGAAAGGTCATACAATTAAATGAAATACTATACCAATACATTTCTTTTCGTACTGAGAATCAAATTTGGCAATAAACTTTTATTTTGTAATTTTTATGGAAAAATTAAATATAAGAATTATTTTTTATTTATATTTGAAAAAATAAGAATTATTTTTTATTTATATTTTAAAAATTCTTTAATAACAATAATTTTTGATTTTTTCATATTAGTCCACAAATAACAGTATTTATTCTATTTTTATTTTAGTTGTTTTATAATAACAATTATTGGGGACTTTTATAAAAAAAAAATCATCAAATCATTTATAAAAAAAAATCAGTGACTTTTATTTATGAAATAAATAAAATAAAAATCAGTTAGTGTCTTTTAGTTAAGTCATCAAATTAAAAAATCAAATCAAATAAATAACTCTTAAATATTGATTTTTATAATAAAACTCATAACTGTTACGGACGCTGGTTTAAATTTATTTTTTGGATCCAAAATAATCTTTATTTAACCGAATTTTTCAGTTATGCGAAGCTTCAATTAAAAATGAGACTGAATGGGAAGAATTATTTTTTATTTATATTTTAAAAATTCCTTAATAACAATTATTTTTGATTTTTTTCATATTAGTCCACAAATTACAGTTTTTTTCGATTTTTATTTTAGTTGTCCTATGATAACAATTATTGGTAACTTTTTTTTAAAAAAGTCATCAATAAAAATCAGTCAGTGACTTTTATTTATAAAATAAATAAAATAAAAATCTGTTAGTGACTTTTGTTTTTTAAGTCAACAATTAAATAAATCAAATCAAATCAAATCAAATCAAAACAAATCAAGTCAAATCAAATCAAATCAAATCAAATCAAATCAAATCAAATCAACTCAAATCAAATCAAATCAAATCAAATCAAATCAAATCAAATCAAATCAAATCAAATCAAATCAAATCAAATCAAATCAAATCAAATCAAATCAAATCAAATCAAATCAAATCAAATCATATCATATCAAATCAAATCAAATCAACTCAACTCAACTCAACTCAGCTCAACTCAACTCAACTCAACTCAACTCAACTCAACTCAACTCAACTTAAATCAGCTCAACTCAACTCAACTCAACTCAAATCAAATCAAATCAAATCAAATCAAATCAAATCAAATCAAATCAAATCAAATTCAAATCAAATCAAATCAAATCAAGTCAAATCAAATCAAATCAAATCAAATCAAATCAAATCAACCAAATCAAATCAAATCAAGTCAAGTCAAGTCAAGTCAAGTCAAATCAAATCAAATCAAATCAAATCAAATCAAATCAAATCAAATCAAATCAAATCAAATCAAATCAAATCAACTCAACTCAACTCAACTCAACCCAACCCAACCCAACCCAACTCAACTCAAATCAAATTCAAATCAAATCACATCAAATCAATCAAATCAACTCAAATCAAATAAAATCAAATCAAATCAAATCAAATCAAATAAAATAAAATCAAGTCAAATCAAATCAAATAAACTCAACTCAAATCAAATCAAATCAAATAAATAACTCTTAAATAAATAACCCTTAAATCTGGTTTAAATTTATGTTTTGGATTCAAAAAATTCTTTCATTTAACCGAATTTTTCAGCTAAGCGACTTGAAGTTAAGCGGTTTCTTATTTATTTATTTGTTTATTTATTTATTTATTTATTTTTTTATTCTTAGCCTTAACTGACTACAAGTAACAACTTAAATCTAATATAAAAATCCTCAAAACTTTTTCTTAAAATGCTATCGACTTAAGTCGACGTCGACAATCTTGCAAAAAGATTTACACAAAGATGTAAATTTGTGAATCGGTTCATTCTCACTACCTCTTGTTCTATGGGTCATATTATAAAAAATATATCTACTTTGACTGTATAGAAATAATTAAAAAAAAGGTTCATTTTACTAACTTTAAACGCAATAACTTCTAAATTAGAAAAGCTAGAGCCCCAATTTGGTATAAAACGCATTTACTCTTATCTTGTTTAGTTTTATCTAAAATAACTTTTTGTCGTTTCAAACGTGAGACTTGCACATTTCGAATCAAAAAAAGAGACCGTTGAGTGCGCACGAAGCTCACATTACCTCGGACCAGTGTCATTAGTATCGAACTATATACATACATACATATAGCTGCGGTCATTTGACACTCGCCGCCATAAAAACCACCATTTACAAAACTGCCAAAAGCAAGAAAAAAAAATTTGAAACGATTGTTAAATTGTAGTTAAATAAAATACACAACAAGCTGGCTTCTTATCGCAACGCATAATGAGGTCAATAAAATGACCCGCGTAACGGCCGAGCAACGGCATTAAATGCAAATAAAACCTTTACGACGAGCGGCGGCTGCCGGAGAAAGGTGACACCTCGGAACGTGCGTGAAAACGCTGTCAGCCACAGCACGACGGACGACAGCAGCAGCGCGTTTGGTACAAACAAAATTTCAATTTGTTGCTTTTTTCCACCCCACCTCGACGCCAAGCCGCACGTATTTTATTTTGCAACTTTTAAATTTGTCACTGACTGACTGTTGTTGTTGTGGACGCGGTTCATTCTTTTTCATGAGACCTCGAAGGCAAAACGAGTGTCAAGCGCGGCAATAAAAATGTCAACTGCGTATCGCATGACCGCAGTGCCCAAAAACCAGCAGCCATCCTCATCGTCGTCGTCGTCGTCATCAGCAGCAGGAACTCTTGGCGACAGATCATCATCGCCATTAACAGCAGCGGTAGTGACATTTCCGGCGCATAAAAAATCGCCCAGCAGCAACGAATTGTTGCACTCGCTTGATGGACTCTTGAGTTGCGTTGCTGCGTGCACACACACATTCATACACTAGTCATATGTTGTGTGTGTGTGTGTATGCGTGCATCGTTTTTTTGTGAATTGAATTGCAGCGCTGTCGGACGCTTCTCAAATATACTTCAAAGGAGGTCCTCTGGCTCTGCACGCGCCTCGGCTCCGCAAAAAAAAAGAGTCAATACATGTCACATGCAGTGCGGCAAAAGCGTTTCACATTGCCCCACGCTGCGTTCATTGCAGTTGTTTGCCTCGAACGCTGATAGCTGTATTCGATTTTGCACCTCCCTGCACTGCGCTCTTCGTTTGGGCCATTTTATCTTTCAATTGCTACTCGGTTTGCTTGCGGGCCGGACATAAATTCGTAATTTGATTACCACAAAAGATGTAAATGAATTCGAGCTGCCAATTGCCAGTGATGTCAGCCGAGTCGGTCCAGCTGCCAAGCACTAAACAGCAGCCAGCATATGCCGTGCGCAGCATTTGATATCGAAGAGCAGCTGCAATGGCGAATCATCTGCTGGTTGCTTGGGCTATTTATGGCTTTGCGGGCACTTGAGCACAATTGCCGCCACGAAGCCAAAGTAATTGAACTGAGAATCGGCAGCTTTTTGCTATCAGCTCAGACTAAACGCACTTTTGAAGACTGAAAGCCTGATTTTGGATATGCAATTTCAAGTTGAAGTAGGAAGGATTTGGAAGGATTTTTCTTACTAGTGTATAACATAGGAACAGGGACTTAACTATTATAAGTTTTATAAGAAAATAATTGCAATGTAACTATTACAATGTAACATAAATATTTTTTGTTGGTTATAATTATTATTTGGGACAATTAATTTTTTGTTGAATAATAACTGTTATGAGAAATAAATATTTTTTTCGTTCTCGATAATTATTACACCGTGCGACAAAAATTGAAAACATTTTTCACACCGGAAAAAATCCATATGTGCGTGAAACTAGAGACCAAATATAGTAATACTGCATACTCAGTTTTTTATTTCTACATCCTTTGTCCTTTTAAAAGGACTTCAAAACTTTGAAGGGGATAAAAAATAAAAAAAATATAAAAAATACTTAACCTAGTTAGAATATGGCGATATGTATATCAAATGAAAGAGGAAAGGCTCAAGAATTTAAATAAAATTGAATTTTTATCTATTCGTAAAAAAGGATATGAAAAAGGTCCTTTGAAAATTTTAATCCTTTATATCCTTGAAAATTTACATAAAATTTTCTTGAAAAGTAAGTATGTTAAAACCCAATATCTCCTTGATTACGTGTCAAAATTTCATTACTCTAACTTCATTGGGTCGAAAGTTGTTTAAAAAAGGCGGAAACTGCAAATCTAATGAAGTACAAAAATTCTAATTTATTTGAGTATCAATATTTTAAATAATAAATAGATACAAAATCAATGAAGCGGGAATAATGAAATTTTGACACGTGATCAAGAAGATATTGGGTTTTAACATACTTACTCTTCAAGAAAATTCTATATACATTTTCAAGGATATAAAAGATTAAAAGTTTCAAAGGACCTTTTTCATATCCTTTTTTTACAAATAGATAAAAAATTAATTTTATTTAAATTCGTAAGCCTTTCCTCTTTCATTTGATATACATATCGCCATATTCTAACGAGATTAAGTATTTTTTATATTTTTTTTATTTTTTATCCCCTTCAAAATTTTGAAGACCTTTTAAAAGGACAAAAGATGTAGAAATGAGAAACTGAGTACGCAGTATTACTATGTTTGGTCTCTAGTTTCTCGCGCATATGGATTTTTTCCGGTGTGAAAATTTTTTTTTATTTTTGTCGCACGGTGTAATTATTATTAGCGACAATAATTTTTTATGTTGAGAAATACATTTTTTTTTGTTCCCGATAATTATTATTTTGGGATTTTTTGTTTTTACGTTGCTTGATAACTGTTATTTATGACTTTTTTATTTATGTTGCCTATAACTATTATTAAAAATTTTTTTTTAATAACCGATAACTATTATTTCAAAGAAAATTTTTTTTTTACGTTGCTTTATAACTTTTATGAAAGAAATTTTGTTTTTTTGCGTTGCCTTACCATATTTTGAAAATGAATTGATTTTTAATTGTTTAGTAGTTGGAGGAAATTGATTTTCTGCAGTTAATTTGCGTTCGTCAATTTGAAATAATTAAAAATCAATTCATACCCAAAAT
Source organism: Melieria picta (assembly GCA_964056695.1). Lineage (NCBI taxonomy): Eukaryota > Metazoa > Arthropoda > Insecta > Diptera > Ulidiidae > Melieria > Melieria picta. Next base: position 35,142,912 of record OZ057399.1, on the reverse strand, counting down.
ATGGTAACTCAACCTAAAAAAAAATGTTTTCAAAATAATAGTTATTCAAAATAATTGAGTATGAGTTGATTTTTAATTGTTTAGTTGTTAGTGGTTGTCTGCAGTTAATTTGCGTTCGTCAATTTGGAATAATTAAAAATCAATTCATACCCAAAATATGGTAATTCAACGTAAACAAAATTTTTTCAACATAATAGTTATCGGCAATGTAAATTTAAAAAATCATAAATAAAAGTTATGAAGTAACGTAAAAAAAAACTCTCAAAATAATAGTTATCCGTAACGTAGATAAAAAAATCATAAATAAAAAGTAAAATAAATAAAAGGTAATAATTATCGACAACGAAAAAAAGATTTATTTCTCATAACAGTTATTATGCAACTCAAAAATATTTTATTACATGATAATAGTTATAGGCGACGTATAAAATTTCTTACTGGGAATAATTATTATAAAGCAATAATTTATTATATGAATTTCTTAAATTAAGGCAATTTTTTTATTTCCAAAAATATGGATAATAATTATTTTAAGTCTCTGCATAGGAATCAACACTTAAAATATGTGGCTCGGTCTAGCAGCCTGGTTCAGGACTCCAAGCTCAAACTTCATTCTACAACAAACTCTTTAGACTCTTAACGTTCCTATAAAAACATTTAGAAAAAAATTAAAATAAACTTGCATTTTGAACTCTGCACACGAGCTCGTTAGTATGTCCTCAATATTGCCGACGCCTGGGCCCCGCAGACAAATCGTGTAAAAACGCTGCCAAATAAGAAAAAATCAAGAACGTGTTAAAGTGCTCAACTGGCAACCGACACAACGTGGACTCATGCGAAACCGGTGCAACGTAAAGTCACTTCACCGGCAACTCGAGCAGTTGCGGCGACTGTGCTGCGGCGTCCAAAGTGCTCATTAGGCAGCCAAACCCCTGAAGAGATGAGTAAATTGCTGGAAAAACGGTTGGCAAATTATGGAGGTCGCTAATAAGCACCACCAACTACAAAAACAACAAAAGCAGCAACATCATTACTGTTGCACAGAGCAGCGACTTTGGCGACAGCAACAGAACTCTTTGACCGAACACACATAGACGACGACAGCGATACGGCCACATTTGTCAAAGTATAGAATCAGAACATTTCAATGAAGACGATTATTTTGACGACTGCACGGCTACACGACCACCGGCTGCAGTTATTGATTTCCACTTCGTAGGCTAGAAAAACAAAGCAATTGGCATCACTGTTTCAAAACAAATATTTTTATTGACAATCATTTTAGTTTTTCTTTTACTCGTTTTTTTTAATAACAATTATAGATCTGTTAGTATTTTAGTTAAAATTAACAAGTTTTAAAAATTATTACACATTGTCATTGGTTTTAAATTGATTGTAGAACCATAAAATGGAACAATGGATGAATGAATGATTGATTTGTGTTGCTGCCGCTTTCATTGTAATGAAATAGTTGACCACACGGCAACGATTGTAGCCGATGCCATCATGAAGTTGTGTGGCCATGTCGCTGCCGTCTTCAATGTGTTCGACCCATCAGATCACACAAACCGTGGGTGTCATGTGGCATGAAGACCGCTGTGTCTTGGCGTGTGTCGAAGAATGAAAGCATGCAGCATTTACTTAGCAATCATATAGAACTCGCACTGTTATCGGTTGAATGAGCTGCACATAAAAAATATCCAACAATAGCACAAAAAATGCGTCGAAATAATACTAAAAATTCTAACTTTGCATCTTGGGGCAATTTGAAGCGCTTCTCGTGGCGTGCCGAATAATTAAAGCCGCATTTGTGGCACGCTGCCCTGTGGCGTTTTTAATTTTCGAGCCCACTCAGTGCGGCGACAAATGGAATGGCAACGCAATTCGCACAGCAAATATTACAAATGGAAAGGAAGGCGGCCGACATGCGGCGATAATAGCCGGCAGCTGATTAAAATCTATTAGAGGAAATCGCATTTGAAGTATGACAGCTGAGCGGGCGCGCGTACGGACAGCGGAAGTTTTTGAGTTCTTGCCGCGGCTGGCGCTTTGTTTCCTTCTGGACAACGTGGCTCGCTGCCTGCCTGCCTGTCGAAGAAAGCAGGCCAGCGTGGCTGCTGCTGTCAAGTGAATTTCATTGTAATTGTGTTCTTATGTATGTTGCAGCTGTGTGTGTGTATGTGTGTGTTTTGCATTTTACTGTCAGCGCTGTCAAATGACGAAATGCTGCTTAGCATCGCTTTCGGGCACACTGGCAACAATGCGACACTAATAAGTAGGAAAGTTCTTTACTTTGTCTTCAAATTTGTTGTTGCTTTTTTGTGTTGCAATTTTCGATGGTAAAGTTTTTGCGAGAATTGCACAGCTGTTGTGCGGTTGCAGACATTTTTCGAGCAAGCTAATGTGTGAAGTTGAACATGCAAAAGACACGGCTGCATTTCATTGTAATTTTTTCTGTTGAAATTTTAGTTGAAAGTTTGACTCAAACGGAGTAAAATTCAAACAGAAAATAGTACAAAAATTAACTAAATTTTTATTACTTAATTTTGTTTGAATGAAAACACTTTAACTGAGCTGCAAAAAGGGCGATTGCGAACAACTGAAATACTCTTAACCTCTTCACAGCACACCTCTCATAAAGTCAGGAGTCCGGCCCGAATATTCTGATATTCTGATATATTCTGATAGTAGAACAGTGTTGAATGAATGTAGCTGACAACAAAAACCTCGAAACTGGCGATGTGAAAACTCGAAAGATTCGCCTGTGGCTACGCAGTAACTCTGGTGTAAGTCAAAGGACACATTGGAATAGAGCAGAATGAGTTATAAAACGTTCTGGCCAAAGACTTAGGATCCTGACAAAGACTTGAGTTCGGTCCCAGCTGTTCCACTGCGCAAAGGATGGCCAGCATTTGTATAGCCTTGCTTCATTTGAGAAGATCGGAGAATGCAGCAAACTGCACAGCTTCTAGAGCTAATCTTAAACTGCTGCTGGGCAGATAAATAAAAAAGGTTCTTAGATTATAATAGAGAAGCCTAAATTAGCTGACTGCAATTGTAACAGAGCAATGGGAACTTCAGGCATCACCTCATGTGGCTCAAAGTCGTTGATGATGAAACTTGTGGGCTATGTCGGGAAGATGCTGAGACAGCGACACACATAGTCTGCAGTTGTCCAGCTTTAGTGACTAGGAAGAAGTGCATTGTGAGCCAAAAATCCCTACAGAAGTGGACGAAGGATATAGTTATTAGTAGGGAGATCGATGATTACGGCCAAATTCTGCACTACTAATCCTTTTCGTATTAGAAACGAAAAGGCCCAATTAAGCGGCCAGTCATCAAGAGGGAGATCGGTAACTGCGGCCAACTTCTGGGCTACTAATCCTTCTCATAAAAGAAATGAAAAGGAAAGATTGATGTCGAGGTCGATGACTTCTAATCCTTTTCATATAAGAAACGAAAAGTGTCAGTTAAGTGGCCGGTCATCAGAAGGAGATCGATAACAACGGCCAACTTCTTCACTATTTATTCTTTTTATATGAAAAACAAAAAGGGGAGATTGATGGGGAGATTGATGGGGAGATCGATGACTATGACACTAATCCAAAGAGGACTACTAATCCAATTCATTTGAGAAACGAAAAGCGCTGGTTAAGTGAGAAGGAGATCATCAGAAAGAGATCGGCAACTGCGGCTACTAATCCTTCTCACAAAAGTAACGAAAAGAAAAGATTGATGGGGAGATCTATGACTACGGCAGTCTTCAGGACTACTAATTCTTTTCATTTAAGGCGCAAAAAAAGCCCAATTGAATATTTGATTTGGCGAACTCTTAACCCTTATTATCATACCCGGGTACCCGGGTGCCCACTGCGATGTATTTTCGTGAAAAAAACTGACAAATAATGAAAATTTTTTTTTTACCTTCCGGATCCTCGTTATTTAGGTGAAAAGCGAACAAATCATATATTTAAAAAATTTTGTTTTTTATATTGAAAACCGGGTGCCAAACGACGTTAGTAAGTTTGGGTATGAGAATAAGGGTTAATCGGACCCGAAAATTTTACATTTTTAAAACCTTATAATATACATAATCTATATACATACATCTAATTGTTCATCCTGACTGACTGGCTGAATGACTGATTGATTGACTCATCATCGCCCAGTCTAAACCACTGGAGCTTCAAACATGAAATTTGTACGAAGATACATCTTTTAAAATGAACCTTTGTTAAGATGGAATTTTTTGAAATTCCGAGTGTAAACTGGCGAAACATGTGTTAGGGTGTTGCATGAAAAAACTTGATTTATTAAAGTAATTGAATTCAAAGTTTCTAAAAATGCTTCAAATTAAAAAAAATTCTATATGTATTTTTCAGTTTTTCAAAAGTCAAAATGTAACGGGCCAACAAATGGGTTAAGGTTTGTATAGATATGGGAGGACATGAACCAATAGGCCTATTGACTTCAAAATTTGTGCGTGTTTTATTTTTTTTTGGAAAATTAAAATTTAACAGTGTCAACAATGGGTTAAACTATACGGGAAGACTACGAAAAAAACATGAACCGATTGACCTTAAAATTGGTGAATACATTTGAAATCAAAAATAATTAGACACAAGTTTTTAATTTTTTTGAAAATGAAAATATGACGGGGTCAACGATGGGTTAAGTGTTTGCATGGGGAAACATGCTTTAACCGTAGACCTACGTTGGGGCCGTTTTCGACCAAATTTTTTTTTTTAATTTTAGTATTTTTTAAATCTGTTATTATTTTGTGCTGTTTTTTCATGACTTTCTTACTTGGACTATTATCTATCGAAATCAAACCGTTTCATATTTTAAAAACTAAGCTGGCTTGCATTTTTTGTAATTTGTGTCATTTTTGTCAATCTGGGTCGTTTTCGACCCGTTATATGTCGAAGCGTTTTTATTAGAATTTCATCGTGATTTCATAGCGGCGGATGCCTAAAAAATATCTGCAAAAATAAGCGCAACCGTAATATGTGTAAAATGCTTTGAAAGTGTTTAAAAACTACAAATAAATATTTCCATTGTACATATATTATTTTGAGTGTTTGAAAAAACCGTACCAAAAATTTTGTTTTTTTTTAATAAACGTTCATTTTTGTACTAATCCCATATATGAGGGTCGAAATCGACCCTAACGTAAGATTAGTCTTTTTTAACGTAGGTCTACGGTTAATAGTTTTTTTGACTTTAAACTTGGTGAAAGCTCTTCAAATAAGAAATAATTAGGCAAGTATTTTTTCATAAAAATCTGACGGGGTCTGCAAAGGGTTAAGAGAAACTTGATTTATTGGGCCCATCGACCTTAAACTTGCTTGTAGGACATATGTAAGCGTTCGCATAAACGTTTCATTGTCTTAGCCAATAAAATGAACCAAATTGGTTTTTCTCAATCAAATCTTTCAGTAATATTTTAAATTTGTATAATGTAATACACAATATTTTTTATTTACAGTCTTCAAAATTAATTTTTATAATCAAAATTCTTAATACTTTTACTTAGTAATTTACTTTCAATACCTTTCATTTCTGTAAATATTGAATATTGTAAAGAATGACATTATAATTTTTTTTTTTATTTTTTACTTCTCACTTCATAACATGATTTGTTGTTGCCTTTGAATTACATACATACTTGTACATATATACTTTGTATGTCAAGTATTTTCCCCACTTACAACAGAAGTGGGGAATTGAATTTATAATTTTTTTTATTATTTACTTCTCACTTCTGAACATAAATTGTTGCCTTTGAATTACATACATACTTGTACATATGTACTTTGTATGGCAAATATTTTCCTACTTCCAACACCACTGTCATCTCTTACCTTCCATCGCAATTTTCATCAACCATTATTTTCAGCGAATAGCGGAACTTTAAAGTGCGCACAATGACAATTCGCCACTTCAAGCTGCTTGCCACTGCACCCCAATAGAAACTTCAACACTTCGCTACGCGCCGTTCTATGTTTTCAATATATTGCAGCCATTTCGCGCCCCGCACGCGGCGCCCTCCACTTCACCGAGTGGCGGCAGTTGACACGTTCCGCGCATAATCGTGTGAGTGTCATCATCATTTGGGTTGCTGCCGCATATCGCATTCCCCCATTCAACATGCAACATACAACAACAAACACTGTAAACACGGTGCGACCGCAAAACATTATGTGTGCTTTTTACTCTTCCACACACATCCGACGTGGCGGCTCCTCGGCGAGTATGTGTCGCACACAAGCTTCTTATAAATTATCGTCGGCCAAATGTGGCTGACTGTTGCACGCCTCATAGCCGCGCATAATAAAGCCACTTTGGAGCGCGTTCGCTGGCTTTCGTTCTTTCGGGCGCACTCAAGTTTATTGGAATTGGGTCTGGCGTTGGTTACATTTTCATTTTTCAATAATATTCGCCTTGTTATCGTCGTTGTTGCCGTTGATGTCGCCGATATTTGATATTGACACATGTGTCACTGTGCAGATGGGCGTGTGGTGTGGGCATGTCAGGACGCTGGCAATTCATTATAAATTTACGATAATTACGCCTTCGCGTACCTTTTAGCGAAAATTGCGCGCATCACACAATGTGCGCTTTAAAGCGTCTCCAAGTGGGCAGTGTGTGTGTGTGTGTGTGTGTGTGTGCTTTACGATTGCCATCAAATTACGCACACTTGGAGACATTTACGCGATAAACGTCCGAACTTTTCCTTTTTAAAATGAGCAAAGTTATTCATATGCGATTGGTTTTTTGTAAATGTTTTAGTGGTTAATTTTGAAGATTGCCAACTGTGCAACAAGAAAAAGTGGAACGTGTACATTAAATTGTATAATAATAAGTTAAGTGGCCATAATAACGCATTACCGGGTTACGGCCCGCCGCGAAAAATCTCTCCAGGTGTCTTCTTCAGTTGGCCACACCAAGACATGATAGGACGTCCTCAACTTGGTCTTTCCACCGGAGATACTGTCACCCCAGTGTTGCCAGATACCTGAAATGACATTCTCCTAAATCTTAAAAAAATACTGAAATTTCCTCCCAAAAGTTAAAACAATCTCCTAAAATTTTTTTATAATTTCAGCCATTTTAAAAAAATTAAACTTATAAAAAATGTGATGGTTGCCCTGTGGTGTAACGTAAAAGATTATAAAATGCAACCCTGCGTGCACTCTAGGCTAGTAATAGACGAACACAAAGCTGGCGAACTGCTGACGTGGCAACCACTGAACTGTAACAAACGAACTGCGGAAGAGGAGACGGTGACGAGCTAGAGAACGAGGCGGTGCCAGCAGCAGCCGCCACGTGAGCACCAGCTTGGCCACACCAGCACGCGCTCAAGGAGTGTCATCCTAGCCACCACGCGCGGTGCCAGCAGCAGCAGCCGCCACGTGAGCACCAGCTTGGCCACACCAGCACGCGCTCAAGGAGTTTCCTCCTAGCCACCACGCGCGGTGCCAGCAGCCAGCCGCCACGTGAGCACCAGCTTGGCCACACCAGCACGCGCTCGAGCAGTTTCCTCCTAGCCACCACGCGCGGTGCCAGCAGCCAGCCAGCCACGTGAGCACCAGCTTGGCCACACCAGCACGCGCTCGAGCAGTCTCATCCTAGCCACCACGCGCGGTTCCAGCAGCAGCCGCCACGTGAGCACCAGCTTGGCCACACCAGCACGTGCTCGAGCAGTTTCCTCCTAGCCACCACGCGCGGTGCCAGCAGCAGCCGCCACGTGAGCACCAGCTTGGCCACACCAGCACGCGCTCAAGGAGTTTCCTCCTAGCCACCACGCGCGGTGCCAGCAGCAGCAGCCAGCCACGTGAGCACCAGCTTGACCACACCAGCACGCGCTCGAGGCCGAGTCATCCTAGCCACCACGCGGGGTTCCAGCAGCAGCCGCCACGTGAGCACCAGCTTGGCCACACCAGCACGTGCTCGAGCAGTTTCCTCCTAGCCACCACGCGCGGTGCCAGCAGCAGCCGCCACGTGAGCACCAGCTTGGCCACACCAGCACGCGCTCAAGGAGTTTCCTCCTAGCCACCACGCGCGGTGCCAGCAGCAGCAGCCAGCCACGTGAGCACCAGCTTGACCACACCAGCACGCGCTCGAGGCCGAGTCATCCTAGCCACCACGCGCGGTGCCAGCAGCAGCCGCCACGTGAGCACCAGCTTGGCCACACCAGCACGCGCTCAAGGAGTTTACTCCTAGCCACCACGCGCGGTGCCAGCAGCAGCAGCGTTCGGGCTACCGCCACCACAGCGGCTCGATTGCGACGCACTGCCGCGGCGAATCACGTTTTTTTTTTTTTTTGAAAGGGGGGCGGACGAGAACCCTCCCTTGTGCGGTATCCCATACCATCTGCGATGTTTGAAGTATTATATTAGTAACCTTAATTTCCCTTTTGTTATTGGCGCCTCTGTGCAGCAGCAACAGAGAAACAGAAGCAGGTCCAGCAATCCACGAATTCACCTGAGCTTCGCCGCATCGCCGAATTGTTTGCGCAAACAACGAGGGATCGCCGATCAGGACGCGTGAGTGTGACAGAATCCTAAGTAAGTGAACTTAATCGTATTTCTCTTTTGCTGCTTTCGCCTTCTAAATATTAGTCCGAATACCAGAATGTATATATTTTTTTTTGCGACTTCCGCTTCCTAATCAATATTTTAGCTTAAGCATCCAATGAATAAAATGTAAATAGATATTCAATGTGATCAGCGTCGTCGCCAAATGGATGGGTCGGGAGAGACGGAAACGCTCTCGCTAAGGTTGGGAAGGGGAGAGCCGGGGGCCATTGACCACCTTAGGTCCCCCTCTGGTTGTTGCCACCTCGGTGTTGTCGCTTCACTGCTGCTTGCGTGAACTTATACTCTACACCTGCGGGGTGGACGAGTAGGTTCGTAAGTGGTATTGTCCGTCCGATTGTCCGTACGTCAAGTTGCATGGCCGGTTGATAGGTAGAATTGTCCGCGGTGTGAGAATATCATCTTCTTCTTTTACGGGTGTTTTCTAGTAAGAAAAACCCACGTGCATGAATAACTTTGTGTATTGTTGGTAGGTAGCGGTAGGTGCTCGAGCAAGAACCCCCCCCACAACCCGAAGAGCTTAGACCTGGTACCCAGCTAGCATGCACACCCGCTCGGCATTGCACTACATTAAATACCAGCAGGTCCTTTTGGAAGGGTCCATTACATAGATGGCGCCCAACCCAGAGGGATTCATTACAAAAAATAAAAATATATAGACATAATTTTTTTTAATGCAGCCGTCTTTTTTTTCGTCTTCAGCTTAACAACAAAAACTTACTTACTAAAAACATCGAATGTAGCAAAGCACATTTTTTTAATCGTTGTAGAGTCTTAACTGTAAAAGTGATTTACATGAAATTTATAAGCAGTATAGATGTTTGAATGCTTTTTTACCAGAAGTCACTTATAAAAATTTAGCTCTCACGGTTTCCAGGATATTCAAGGATAAACATTTATTTGAGGTCCTTCATATCCTTTTTCATAAACTTTTTCAAAAAAGGGTATGGTTTCTTCGACTTCATATCATTAGCTTTCATTTGACGTAAAAATTATTCCTTTCTGACATTTGAGTCAAGAGATATGATGTTTTAAAAGTTTCAGTAAGGGGCACTAAGCCGCCATCTTTAAACTGCATTTAAAAAAAAACTCGAACATCCCGGAAAAAACCCCTTGGTAGTTTTTTACCTACTGAAGTCCTCTATCGAATGAGACATGTTTGGCTTTGTCCCTCGAAATTTTTTTTGAATTTGTTGCACTGTGTTATCTGTTTTGTGCTCTAATTTCTGTTTGTTTCAAATTGCTGTGATCCATATTCCAGACGTGACCCATATTATTGAAGTATGCCTCGGTTATTTCTTTTATTATCTCTTTATACCATCCTTGAATTTTTCTATAAAACCACTTTAAATCACCTGACCTTAACGCATTTGGGCCGCAATTTAATTATGTAAAACGAAATTCTTTTAGTAGAAATGTTCCCATGCTATGAAAGTTGGGGCTAGAAAATTATGTTGCATACTCACAAATTCTGAAATTATCCTTTTAACCGAAGACATATAAATCAAATAAATATTTTAAGTGGGTTATAAGATCTGAATAGATGTTTTGAGGGGCATTGAAGACTTGGCGGGACGTATTATCTCCAAGTCCCGAAAATGTTAACTTAACGCAGTTGAAATGTTTCCCTTTTCAACGCCAATCAAATTACTTTCCAACAAATGTCATAGCAGAAAAAACCAGTTAATATCGTAAATGTCAAAAAGTTTTAAGGGGTACACCACACACACACTTTAAATTCCAGGATCAAAAGCATCTGTGTGGATTTATACAATAACTAGCAGGGCCCTACGGATTTGCACGCAAGTTCAAAGTCAATGGGGCCAATAAATCAAGTTTCTCTTAACCCTTTGTTGACCTCATCAGATTTTTATGGAAAAATACCTCTCTATTTTTTCTCATTTAAAAAAAAATTATAAATTCATTCTTTACAATATTCAATATTTACAGAAATGAAAGGTATGGAAAATAAATTATTAAGTAAAAGCATTACGATTTTTAATTATAAAAATTTATCTTGAAGACTGTAAATAAAAAATAAATAAAATGAAAAGTTTATACGAACACTTACATATGCCCTACAAGGAAGTTTAAAGTCAATGGGCCCAAAAATCAAGTTTCTCTTAACCCTTTGTTGACCTTATCAGATTTTTATTAATAAATACTTGTCTAATTCTTTCTCATTTGAAGTGCTTTCACCATATTTTAAGCCAATAGACCTTTAAATCATGTTTCCCCATGCAAACACTTAACCCATCGTTGACCCCGTCATATTTTGATTTTCAAAAAAATTAAAAACTTGTTTCTAATTATTTTTGATTTCAAGTGTTTTCAACAATTTTGAAGTCAAAAGGCTCATTTAATCATGTTTTCTTTACAAAATGTTAACCCTTGGTTTACCCCGTTAGGTTTCGATTTTCAAGAAAATGAAAAACACATATCTAATTATTTTTGATTTCAAGTGTATTCACCAATTTTAAGGTCAATCGATTCATGTTTTTTTTTTCGTAGTCTTCCCGTATACTTTAACCCATTGTGGACCCTGTTAAATTTTAATTTTCCAAAACAAAAAAAATTAAACATGTGTGTAATTATTTTTGATTTCAAGTGTTTTCAGCTACTTTGAAGTCAATAGGTCCATTGGTTAATTTTTTCGTAGTCTTCTCGTATACGAACCATAACTCATTGTTGACACCGTTAAATTTTGATTTTCGAAAAATTGACAAATATGTATGTGTCGAATTATTTTAAATTTGAAGCATTTTCAAGTTTGAAATCAATAGGCCCATTAAATCATGTTTCTTTATACAACACCCATGTTAAGCCCTTTAATACCTCGAATTTAAAAAAATCCTATCTTAGCAGAGGTTAATTTTTCAAGATGTACCTACGGTTTAAATTTCATGTTTGCAGCTTCAGCGGTTTGGGTTGGGCGATGATGATGATTCAATAAGTCAGTCAGTTAATCAGGCAATCAGTCAAACAATTATATGTATATCTATAAATGTAAAGGATCAGTACCAGGAAGAGCAATTCTATGCCGATTTAATGTTAGTTTCAAGTCTTTTCATAAGCACTTGTTTCGCTCTTCGGGGTCTAACATTGCCTGAAAAAACTATTGCAAACAACTTATTTCAAAACTTAATCTTGCTTGAGCCAAAATTTGAACTTTCTACTGTTTCGACATTCTAAACACTGCTCCACAGCCTCATTCACTGAATCCAAATGATTGCAACTCCTCTGTAAAGTGTTTGAAAATTGAGAAAAAAAAAATTGTCAATTTCCTGCTAAGAATTTAATCTGATTTCCATTACGACTTAAACAGCTCATTGTGAAAGGCCAGTTTGGGACGTTTTCCATTTGATTTAAAATAATTTTCATGTACTTATGATTTGATGTTTTTTTTTTTCGTCAAACCCAAAATGAGCTTAAAATGCTTTTGTGTTGGTTTGGATTTTTGAATGCGCAGCATTTGCAATTGTTTGACACTTGCAAAATCAACTTGGCGCTGATTCCAAAAGAACACTTCACGGAAAGTAGAACGTCGAACGCTTCGAGCGCATTCAACATGCGCGTCACGTACAATTATCGCCCCGTTTGCCCTCTTCGCCGGGGCGTCCTTTGTGCTTTTCCATATCCCATACATTTCTCGCATAATGTCCGATATTTTAAGAATTATGAATGCCACGTGACTGGCCGCGGCACATGATTTGTAAATAAGGCGGCACTGAGTTAATGCTCACACAATGCCGCAGCCGGCTGCCAGCTGCACGCGTTGGCATGCGCGACACTTTTAGGGATTTCTCGGTCAGTTCGTGTCGCTTGGTCGGTCGGTTGGTTGGTTGGTCGCTTGGCCTTGGCCAGAAGCCAGACGGAAAACGTTCGACGCGCTCGAGCGCACGAATTGAAAGCAATGTAAATACGACAGAAAAATATGCAGCGAATTAAGAGATTTTTGCCGAGAAGTTGCCAGCGATAAAGTAATTTTTGTATAATTTACGAGATTACGACGCCTACGAATTGTTCGGTGCGCATTGGATTGCTTTTTGTTTTCGGTTTGGCTTTGATGTGAAACAAAGCCTGAGTATTCGAGACAGATGAAAATTAAAAGATTAGCCATAAGTTTAGATGGAAAGAAGTGAGCAGAAACATTGCAACGATATTAATTTGCAATGGATTCAGAAACACAAAGTTGAATTATACAAGCAATATCTACTCTATTCTCATATAATTTCAAGTAAATCCTTGTTTATTTAACTTCAAAATGACTGAATTTGATCTTTCTAGGCATATCCACTGATAATTCGAAAAGTACAAATCGGATTTGGTGTTAACTGCGCTATTTTGTTCTTTGCCACTTTGTTCTGCTGTACATGTTTTAATATTTTTTATTTTAAATAACCTAAGCAATATAAAAATGTTAATGTCAACGAGAAAAAATAAAAGTCTCAGTTCGAAATAAAAACGACACGGAAATATACATAAAAATAAAAAAAATAAAAAATAATAAATGAAATTCCCAGTTCGAAATAAAAACGACACGGAAATATGCATAAAATAAATATATTTGTTTAATTTTTTTATGCAACTGTAGAACTCGATAAGGAAATAAAAGTTACCAAAGTAAAAATGCATAGAAGTTTTATCACTTTTAAGCTGTTTTCGAAGGACTAAAAAATTGCAGAATTAATAAAAAATAATAATACTTAGAGTAGAAGAGAATAGAATAGAGTATATTTTTATCCGAAATCCGATTAGCTTAAGTAGAGTAAAGTAAAATAGAGGCCGCACTTGAAACGAGTCCCATTCAGACGGCCCATAAGAATACTTTGGAATCTGAGGAGGACAAATTCTTCAGTCCGTTTTCGGAGAAAATCAGTTCGACATCTTGACAAAGGTTCGAAGATGTGAGACTTCGGTATTGTTCTAAAGCCAGACATGTAGACATGGACCGTAACATAGGAAGTGTTGCATGGTTTGGACCTCATCCTACATAGACCTACCTGCGCCAGTAATATCAATGACAGTTACAGTTGCATTAAATTGTCTTCAAACTTATTGCTAAAAATACAAAAAACTTTACGTTTGAATATTTTATTTCATACTCTTTACTATAATATATATTTTTGAATGAATAGTATTAAAAAACTAAAGTTTTCAACACAACATTTAAAACAAACTAAAATGAATTTTAAAACTAAATTTCAACTCAATTTTCATCTCTAATTTCATACTCTTTACTATAAAATATTATTTTTTTTAATGAATAGTATTAAAAAACTAAAGTTTTCAACACAATATTTAAAACAAACTATAATAAATTTGAAAACCAAAAAAAAAATATTTTTAGTTTTTCTACTAAATTCGAAATAAAAACGACACGGAAATATACATAAAAATCAAAAAATAAAAAACAATAAATGAAATTCTCAGTTCGAAATAAAAACGACGCGGAAATTAATTAATTATTTTTTTTATTTAATTAACAAAAAATGTACACTTTCAGACCTTTGATTCTCAAATTTTAGAATTCAAAAATTTAGTTAAACTCCTCTTTTTTTAAATTTGTTAAAATCGTTTGGTGATTGCAGTAGCTTAGTGGTTTGTGCATTGAATTGTGCGTCATAAGGTCGAAGTTTAAGCCAAATATATGTAGTTTTTCTTTATTTATTTCTAATTTTTCTTTATTTAGTTGTATTGAAATAATTTATAATAATTGTGATTTCTATTTTTCACAATGAGTGCTTAACCCTTGCGACCCCGAATTTTATCCTGTGTCTCGATATTACTTTTTGGTATTTAAATCGTGAAGCACTTGACTAAGAAGTGTGCACACGACATTTGAAGTCGCCACGCCTCTTTGTTAGGGTTCTAGAGCTAGTTTACTTTTGGACAATTTTAGCTTAAAACGGGTTAAATACATTTTGTATTAATATTTTTTAATTACAGAAAAATTGTTTAATATTTATGGAAAAATACAAAATTATCACTTTTTGATTTTATTTAACCATTATTTGAGAAACAGGGTTTTGATCAAACGCGCCCAATTCGTAGACTTCAATTAGAACACAAACTTTCCCTGATATCGCTGCAAATTATTGCAAATTATTTTGGGAATAACAGTACAATTTGTGTAATTTGAATTCACTTCTAAAAATATTAATTTGTTGGTGCCTATATAAATTAAACCCATAAATCAATCGTAGCTTTTGCTATAAAATGACAAATAGGTGAAGTTGCCCTCAGGCAACTTTGGCGTCGAAAGGGTTAACGGCGACTAACTCGATTCGTCTCGCCTGCCTCTCGTTTTGTGCACAGTTCATTGTGTTTAGTTGAATTTTTTAGTATGTCCGTCCACTACGTGTTGTCTTCCACATATATACAAACTACTTTTCTTTCAGCAAACTCCCATTAGCAAAAAATAATGAACATCTGCCTATGAAGAAACTCCCGACTCGCCATTTGAAATTGTTACAAAACTTGAGTTGAAAGCACATTCGAAATAGTACTGAGCTAATTTCTAAACATTGAAATAGCTGATATAAAAACTAAAAACGAATAGGAATAAAAGAATTGTGCCGCTTCCGTTCCGCTTCCGCCCACACACACACCACCTGCGTTAACCGCGCGCCGAAAATTGCGGCCACCATTGTGTCAAGTGATGTCACCTGCTTTTTCTAATTTATCTGTGCGTGTCGGTCGAAGGCAAAAGTTCAAGCATAAAATACTCAACGTGACGCATGCGACTAATAGGACACGTCGTTATCCGTGGCGGACACTAACCGCCGCCGTCGGGCGCACCTTTCTGCTGCGAACACACTCACACACACACATACATAATGCCTGCAGCTATAGCTGGACGCTCACCTACACTTTCAATTTCGGTTTTTTTTTTGCTACAACAACGCGGACTTTGTGCTTGCTTTCCTTTTCGTGCAACTCTGCTTGTCATACGAGGCGAGGCGAGTTGTGGTAATTTGAGCGTGGAACATGTGAAAACTACTGGAAACCAATTTGTAATAAAGGAGCACGACAGCAACAAAAACAACAAAAACATACATATAACAATAGTAATAACAAAGGTGACAGCAAAACGAAGCGGCAACTCGACAAAAAAAAGTGGAAAATAAAATGGATAAGCGCTCGGCACAAGAAAAATCCTGACACATCACGAAAGGACATTTCATGCGGTTTTTCGCTGCACACTTCAACCTCTCTGCCCGCCCGCTCGTCCCACACGTTTACTCGTACTTCGTTGCGGTTGCGCTGACAGACATGATTTTCATTTTCATTTCATTTCCACACAGCGGGCGGTTGTGGTCGAGTCGAACATTAAAGCGTCTTCAAGCGGTTCGCCAGACTCGCTGGACACCGACACACGCGACTAAATACAATGCCGCAGCAGTAGTTGGCACGGCGCGTGAAATTCAAAATATGTGTTGCTGCAAATGTCAAGAAAGCGTTTTTCGACAGCGAGTTGCACTGAGCAACTTTTTGATTGCCACACTGCAGCAGCCGCAACGCAACGACATCAACTTTTCACGACAATTGCTCGGGGCGCAGAGTTTGTTGTGCTGGTTGTCTTTTAAATTTACACAGCTCCCAGTTCGTTGTGCAGCTCAAAACTTGCAACTTGCAACGTGCAATTTGCAACTAAATGCACCGCACAGTGACTGGGGAGCGACAATTACCAAAGCACTAATGCAACAACAACAACAGCATTTATGAGAATAACAACAAAACGGCAGCGTGAAGGCTTCAAGTAAAAGTGAAACATTGCAAAACAACAACAATACCAAAAATGCAAGAAGGCGCACAAGGACGAGCGAAAGGGTGCTGCCGGCTGTAGCGAAAGTAGCGACTGGTAGGAAATTGCATTATCATCGTCATCAGCGCCGTCAAAAGACAGCGAAACGCGCAACGCCCGCGGCCACTTCGCACTTCCTGACAGCGAGCCGGCGCGCAATTGCAATGGCGGAGGCTTTCAGACACACACACACACACAGCCATAGCGCATAGCATAATTACAGAACTACTGGCTGCGCTTGACGCTAAACTTTCATGTTGTGTTTGCGCCACTGTGCGTCGGCGTGCTTTGTCGCGACAGCGGCTTTTGGCCGCACAAGACTGATGAGCCGTTTATGACTTGACAGTTTCGCCTCAACGCGCCATAATGCAAGTATGTATGTATGTATGACGGTATGACGAACGGTGTGCGCGAGCGCCTTCTGACATCCGGCGCGCACAGCGAGTATAAATAACAGTTAATAAATGTCGTTATTGTTGTTGCTGTAATTGCATGTAATATGATAGTTTGGACAGTTGCGGGATTAGAATGACACCGGCGCCGGCTGGTTGGATATGAATTAAACGGTAAATTGGTGGGACGGAATTACCGCGAACTCATTTCATTTCATTTGTGCCAGCAAATGAGGCAGTCACGTGGATCGATGCCATCGTGATGAATTAAACGTTAGCGAGTAAATGGGCGCAATTGTTATTGCTGTGGGATTCCTAAGCGACAGAGGGAAGTATTAGTTGAAAACTACTTGCATACTCTACAATAATGGAGAAATACATAGCTGAGAATATCGTCGCTAGCGAATCTTTTTGCATGATTAAAATGGGGTTTGCACAGCCTAACCCTTTCGACCCCAAAATTGCCTGAGAGCAACTTCACCTATTTGTCATCTTATAGCAAAAGCTACGATTAAATTATGAGTTTAATTTAAGTAGGCACCAACAAATTAATATTTTTAGAAGTGAATTCAAGGCAAATTACAAAAATTTTACTTTTATTCCCAAAATAATTTCCAATAATTTGTAGCGATATCAGGGAAAGTTTGTGTTCTAATTGACGTCTACGAATTGGGCGCGTTTGATCCAAACCCTGTTTCTTTCATAAAGGTTAAATAAAATGAAAAAGTGATAATTTTTTATTTTTCCACAAATATTAAATAATTTTTCTGTAATTAAAAAATATTGATACAAAATTTATTTAACCCGTTTTAAGCTAAAATTGTTCAAAAGTTAACTAGCTCTCTTGAACTGTGCTGTTCAATAGTCTTTTCTTTAAGCAAAGCGTGTGCACTGAAGCTCAAAGAACATTTTGACAGCGCTTTTTAAAGAAATATATTTTATTTCTCTTCTTGCTATTAACCCTTTCGCTAAAGGTTTTTACTGGGGAAAATTAACATTTTTAATTAAGTTAATTCCATAATAATTTTTTTTTAATTTTTTTACCGACCCCTGATTTTTAGTGTGTCATATGACAGCAACCATTTCCTTGTGGTTGTAATAATCACATAAACATAACATTTTTACGCATAATTAAAAATTGAATATTTCATCATTTTAACTTCAGCTTAACTTATTTAAAAAATTAAACATGCCATTTTTACGCATAATGAAAAAAATATGAATACTTCAGCTTTACTTATCTGAAAAAATAATCTTAATAAGAGTAAGAAGTCAAAATAAAAATTTATCTTATTTTTTTCTTCTTCTTCCTTTACTATGTAAAGATATATCATTCAAAAATTATGTATACTTCTCTTCTTCAAACTTTAAACTCAGTTTATTAATTTTGTATTATTTCTAAAACTTCTAACTATTCTAAAGACTAACAAAAAATATTTCTCTTAAAATCATAGAGGATTCAGACGTTCACAAAAAACCATGTTGCCATATGGCAATAAAATAGCGAAAGGGTTAACTGCAACAAAATTTTGACTTACCACATATGCCCTTAGGATCGCTTAAGAATCGTCCAATAATATAGCCAGGAGCGCACACGGGATTTTTTTTGGGGGGGAAGGATTTTGAGCTCAATTCCATTTGAAAACATATATTGTACCAGAAATTTTTGTATTGGGGGAAGAGGTGTGTGCCCGACGACTTGTACGACTTGTTTATATTGTTTTCATTTCGCACTCCTTGTGAATTTTACAGAATAAGTACACCTAATTCTGTTTTTACACGGTCTTTTTTTACACAGTTTTGATTTAACAAGGTTTGAAAATTAAAAAATTTTTAATTTTTCGTGCTAAATGGAATAAAATCTTGTAAAAAAATTAAAATTTTTTTAAATTTTCAAACCGTGTTAAATCAAAACCGTGTATAAAAAGACCGTGTAAAAACAGAATTAGGTGTACTTACTTAATTATAAAGAATTATATGTTTCATAAACAATTTAAAAGCAATTTACTCACACAAATTTTCAATTTAGTTGATGTCGATTCTTACACCTATACATCGATTCTACACAGGAATTCAATAAGAATGCATTTATTAGAAGAAACGAACAACCCAGCCAGCAACAAAAATGCAAATTGCGTTCATTTGTTTTCATTGCTTAAAACAAAACAACAACAACTTTTCTAGCAAACGAATAGTTAAGGTCCAACAACGCGCAGTGAATTCAATTCCACACCTTCGAAGACAAAACAAAGACATTCTCGAAAAGAAAACGAAAAGTTAGTGGCAAATAATAAAATGCAATTTCACACCATTTATAAGACGACTTCAAATATTGTTGTTGTTGTGTTCTTAAACAAAAACACCAGCACGTGAAAAGTTTCCGGCGCACAAAGGCCACAAAGCATGAAAGACGCACGAGAAACAAAAGCAACAACACGCACAAATGGCGAGTGAAAAACAAAACAAGTGTAAAAAAAATACAAACAAGTAAACAACCAGCAAAGAAAGAAAACGACAGAGGGCTGGAATAACAAAAGCCCGAAAGGATGTTGCATGTGTTGCGGCATATCCTTTTCGCATAAAGGCTGCGTATATCGGCTTTGAAACGCGGGCTTTGTAACGAGAAGCGCACAACACAGAATACAACAAAAACCAAATAACGATTGTGAGATGCGTTGCGCGTTTGTCAAACGAATAAATTTCTGCTTTTTTCTTAGTGTAAGAAATATTGGCGCACATGTGTGTGTGTGTGTGTGTTTGCTTTTGTAGCCGCAACTTCCATTTACTCTATTAAAAAAAATTTGGAACGCTGCAGAAAAAACAGTCCGTCCTTCCTTCCTTCCTTTATATTTTGAGAATTATTTACAACTGTTCTACAGCTGCCTAATTTGTAGATTGAATTGAGTGCAACGGGCCCGTGGAACGGTTTCGGTCGCAGTCGCAGGTGCTGCAAGTGGCAGCCGGCTTGATTGATATGCGCGCTGGGATTTGTGCTCAAACATTTGACGTTTACAGCTGCCACGCGGAAAAGGTATACAAATATGGCTTGCATTGTTGTTGTTGTATTTCTTTTTTTACAACTTTTCCTTTTTTGCAGCAGTGGGGTTTTTAAAGGATACAAATTGTCTGATTGACGTTCTGATTTTAATTGATCAGTCATAATGATTGATAAGCATTTGTCTTTCTCTGGTGAAAACAGGAAAAGCATCTCGGAGTGACTTGTTGCACGTTGTCGAGTAGACAACAGATTGAAAGATTTTTTTGTTTTTTATGAGATGCGTTGAGTTTTTTTGCTTACAATTTAAGTGAAAAATCTTTTGTTTTGTTGAGACAAATAAGAATTTTATATATATGTAGTCAGTTAAAGGTTAAAAGTTGTACAAATATTTGTGTGTTAAAGTTTTTGGAAAAACTTTTAACTTAGAATAAAAATTAATATAAAGAATAGATGATTAAAAAAGGTAACTTTGAAACTGTGAAAAATAACAGAATTGTTTGAGCAGTCTTTGATGCTTCTGTGTCGCTTTGTGTGTGTGACACATACTTAGGTCTACACATGATACAAAAAATTTAAAATTTTTGGACATTAAACGTGCTAATCGACGTTCTTCGTATTCGTAAAAAGCTTGAATCGTGATGCCACTTCGAAAAACTATTAAATTAGTGTTATTTAAGGTTCTAAGAATTTTAAGATGTTTTTTAAAATAAAGACGAAATAGACCTTTCACTATGACTAATATATTTTGGGCGAAAGTATAAAAATGTTAATGCGAATTCAACAGCAGATAATACATTCAGTATTAAAAAATGTTCAAGAGATTTCCTAACAACTGTACGGTAGCACATTTTCGAAGGAGAACGCCAAAAAATCGTTCAGTGTCAGATGCGCAAATGGTGCCTGAGAAGAAGCCTACATGGCATATTGTGATACTATAATTTATGCCCCGAACACATGGAAGATGGCAGCGACAAGACTACATCTGTCAAAGTAAAGAATCAGAAAGTTCCTATGGACACGATTATTTTAATGATTGCACGGCTACACGACCACCATCCGCAGTTGTTGCTGTCAGCAACTTAAGAGTTATTAATTTCTATTTCGTAGGCTACAAAACCAAAGCAAGCGGCATCACTGCTTTAAAAAAAATATTTTTAATGGCGTTCTTCTTACTTCTTCTATATGCTTTGAACAACAATTAGGCATTTGTAAGTATTTTAGTTAAAGTTTAATATTTAGTTTTATAAGTTATTACACATTGGCATTTGTTATAAATTAATTGTAGAACCATAAAATTAAAGGATGGATGAATGAATGATGAAAAAATTAGTGTCATGATGTTGCTGCCGCTTTAATTGTAATCAAATAATTGACTACATAGCCGACACTATTTTAACTCTTGTCAGTGTTGCCAGATCAGGAGATTTCCTCCTAGATTTTATTAGGAAGGATTGTTTAGGAGAAAGTTTAGGAGATTTATATTTTATGTTAAGGGATTTTTCTGATCCTTAGTGGATTTTTGGTAAATTTTTGGATAACGAAGAATGATGTATTGGGAACACTGGGAACAAAGCATAGTTTGGCAACTATTTTAATAGTCAAAGCACCCTATTGTGTTAAAAATTTGTAAGCTACAAAATGTAAGCTCGATCTCACTCATTGCTGTCACAAAGAAATCCCGCCAAAAATGGCACTTTTTGTTTAATTCATTTGTTATATATTTTGTTTTTGTTAAGTTTTTGTTGTTAAGCTGAAGATGAATAAAAAAAGGTTGCATTAAAAAAAATTATATGTATGTATTTTTATTTTTTTATGAGAAGTTTAATTCCTTTAAAATTACGCAAAATATAAAAAAATGTTAAGATATTTTTTTAACTTTTAGGAGGAAATTTCAGTATTTTTTTAAGATTTAGGAGAAAGTCTTGTGGTATTTTTATTGATAATTTTTAAAGGCCAAGTATTTGTTCTTCTTTGTTAGATTTCCTTCAACTGTTTGCAGATTTAAAGGATTTTGGGCTCAAATATGAAAAGTGCAGAAAATTGTGCACTTAATTGACCTAATCCGCTTTGAGTTTTTTCATTGTTCACATTATTTTTGGGAAGGAAAGTTATATTTTTCCCAATTTTCTGTGGAA
This sequence comes from Melieria picta, assembly GCA_964056695.1. Lineage (NCBI taxonomy): Eukaryota > Metazoa > Arthropoda > Insecta > Diptera > Ulidiidae > Melieria > Melieria picta. Next base: position 35,120,980 of record OZ057399.1, on the reverse strand, counting down.
TTTCGAGGGTCTGGAAAATTGGGACCATTTTTGGATTTTAGGCACTTAGGAATAAAAAGGTTTACATTTCAGTTCTGGACTCTTTACTGACTTGTTGTGCGATTTCAATAGCTTTGAGACTTCCTATCTAGCAGAATAAATATCATTTCGATTTAAAACTCCGTTGAGTATTGGGAAGGTAAAAAATTATTTTATTATTAAATTTAAATAATTATTGAATTATTATTAAATTAAAATTAAATTTTATTATTTAATTCTTTATTATTATTTTTATTATTTTATTTATATTTTTCATATTTATATTTCTTGAATCTTTTCACAAATTGCTTTAACTTTCAAATACTTGAACTATTATACGTTCACTTTAATATTTTTTTTATTATAATTTCAATAGTTCAACCAAACTGTTATTCACTTTTATTTATTACAACGCAATGCAAATGTTTTTTCAAAAATCAAACTTGTCGAAATTCTGACCGCATATGCCACTCGCACTTCATCATTCATTCAATTCATATTCACACCGTATGACTGCGAATAAATTCCATTAACAGCTCAATCAGAGTTAAAATTCATATAAATACAGACGCCCCAGCTGGAATCACAAATGTTGAAATGCATTGTCGTTGTTGTTGATGTTGTTGTTGGTGATGATTTTATTATTGCCGCAATTGTTATTGTAGCATCAATTGCGAACACAGGAATAGGCGAGCGATGTGAAGCCAGTTGAACTAAAGCAAATCCATGAACAAGTCACACCAACGAATCGAATGCACAAACATGGCTCAAATGTTTGCACACACACACACACAGTTACGTACGTATGTGTGTGTTTGTGTTGGTGCATTCGTCCACTGTGGCACCTGCCGCACGCCGCAAACGAATGCATTTTTAATAAAGCAACAGAGAGAGAGAGAAAGCAAGAGAGAGCGAGATAAATGCGTGCAGTCGAAACGGTTCCGTAGACAATTCAGCCGAGGCAACAGGTGAGGTGGCCGCTGCACCGGACAATGTCAACTGCAATTGTGATTGTGTTGAAAACTCTATAAATAACAAAGTACACAAATGCAGCGAGCGTCTAATCCAGTTATTGCATTTTAAATGTGTGCAAGCTGACTGTGGCGGTGGCAGTGGATAGCGCCTGTGGATATGCAATGATTTAATGCGCACATTTGTTTTCGTTAGCGCCTTTCCCAACGTTGGTGCTCGAAGGAATATTAGCAGCGATTTGAAGAATACTTACATATTTGTCTTTGAAGTAAATTTAATGAAATTTATTTTAATTGCAGCTTTTGCTACATTTTCATTATTGACTTAAATGGCATTTTTGATCTTGGTTGAGCAACATTGCAATGAAGTTAGAAGGGAATTTTAATGCGCTTATCAGTGTGTTGACAACACAGCCAGCCAGGCGGCCACAGCTTGGCTGCCAGCGACTTTAATACAATTTTACACCATATTTAACAGAAGCGAGTGAGCTCATTGTGGTGCGAAATTTTGCGCCAATGTTGCGGCTGTGCCCGAAAGCGGATACGGAACAGATGCTGTGCGCAGACAAAAGCCAAGCAATGGCAGTGTGTGTGTGTGTTTGTGTGTGTGTGTCTGCACGTGTGGCAAGTGCTGCCGTTCTTAAGAAATCGTTTTCACTTTAAACTACTGCAACTTGCACAATCTTGATAAGCGAACAGTTGCGCATAATTTGATTATGTTGGCGAAAGTGCTTAAGATTCTTGGAAATTTTGAGAAAATTTCTATGCACACAACAAATAAAATATATTAAAAATTCAAATTACTGCTTGGATGTGAAACTAGATTTTCTTTAAACGGCCCTACTAGAAAAAAATTGTAAAGGTTAGGAAACAGAGCGCTGAAAGAAGACACTTGAGAGAACCTACGAAATTAAATATGAAATAACCGCCTTTTTACAAATTTAAAATACATTCTTAATATGTCAAAAAACAAAAAACAAAATCTATTTACTGGCATTTCTTTAGAAAAACAAAAATTATAAAAACATATTCTTAAATGCTTCAAACAGACTTCAGACAAACAGACCTTTAATACAGTGTTGCCAGTTCGGAAAATTTCCGTCTAGGTTTAGGAGATTCTTGGCCTTTTAGGAGAATTTTTAAGAAGAACAATTGCTTAGGAGAAAGTTTGGAAGATGTCAATTGTGTCAACGTTAAACACAATTGACATCATTAGTGGCACTGAATCCTTGAATATTGAAAGCTTAAGTTTCTAATTTAATTTAATTAAATTGTATGCTTCAAGTGTATAATTTATGCAATGAATTAGGAAGTTTACAAAAGCGACTTTCAACCGATCTCATTTTTTAAATGTCTTGTTTTTTTAGCTGAATTTTCGTGAATTTTTCGACCATTTTAAAAAAATATATATTTTCGAATGACTTTTTTTATAAATTAAAAAAGTTATCTCCTCTGGTTTTAAAATCTGAGATGAAAGACACATGTGCACATATTAAGCCTAACGTCTTTTTTTAGCTGAGTTTTAGTGAATTTTTCGACCATTTAAAAAAAATTTAGATTTTCGAATGATATTTTTAATAAATAAAATAAATGATCTTCTGTGGTTTTTAAATCTAAGATGAAAGATATATTATTTTTGCAAATATTAAGCCTAACGTCAATAAAATCGAATGAGAAAGAACGAAGTTATTAAGCACTGAGTGAAAACACAAACTTTACATTTATTACACCGTGCGAAAAAAATTTTTTTGTCGAGACTCATCCAAATGTTTATATAGGCGTCAAACTAGAGGTCACTCATAGTAACATGGCATAATCAGTTTTTTTATTTTCTGACACAAAGTCCTAAAGGACTTGAAAATTTTTAAGGACATACACATTTCAAATATTTTTTTTAATATTTGCGATTGTGCAATCATGAAGACATGGGTATCAAACGAAAGAGGAAAATTATCTCCTTTTAACTAAATTTTTTATTTTGAACTTTCAGGACCAAAATATGTCAGGTAAGGAAGAAAAACATGTATACAAAATAAATTGTATTCTATTTTTATTCTACTTTGTGCCTGCAATTCGATTATATTTTTTTAATAATTTCATGATGAAATGGTAAACTACACTAAATATTTTTAGATTTAAAGATCATTGATATCTTTGACTTTTGCTGAGACATCCCTATTGGAAAAACTATCCCTGCTTCATGGTCACCCTTTAGCTTCATGTCATTCGTTACTCCATCACCAGAGACCGAAAATACTCGTAACTGTTATTTTAACAGTTATTTTTGCCTAAAATTAATAATAAAAAATTAATAATAAAGGGAATACAAGTTAAAAGATAACAGTTAAAACCTGACTTTTTTGACTAAAACCATAACCGGTAGGATCCCTGTCCATCACTCATTCATCGAAGCATCAACGATCACATCACCTGTTTACAAACGTGTTTTATTCTCCGCTCTGTCAACGAAGGTCGCATAAATATTCACCCAGTATCACATTCACTTCTACTATTACACACTTTAGCCGCTTTAACTCTTCATACAGCAACATGGAAATGGCCAACCAGTTGCGCGCAGCTGTTTTAGTTGTTTCGAAAATTTTATGTAAACTGCATTAAAAATCAAATAAATTTTAATGAAATTAATTTAATTGAATTTATAAATTATGGCAAACTCGAGTGTGCTGTGTGCTCTGCGCCTGGGGGTGAAAATTAATTTCCAGCTATTTGGCAGACATGCATAATTACTGAGCCTGTCTACATATGCGAGTATGCGTCTGTGTGCGTGTGAGTGCGATTTACGCGGCCGACCGAAAGTGTTAAATGCAAACAGTAAAAACAATAAAATTGCAATGTTTGGCTTTTTACTTGTTGGTTTTTTTTACAAACGGAATGCAAGTAAATGCACAACAAACAGGATAATGCCTGCTTGCTAATCCTTTAAGCTGCGCAGTCGACAGACGCGGCGTTATCAATTGCAATGTGCACAGCTCATTAGCGTTGCTATTGTCAGCGCGTTGTTGTTGTTGTTTTTGTGAGTGTCACGTTTGTTTGTTGTTGTTGTTTCTGCGGTCAGCATTGCTGTTATTGTGGTTGATATTTTGGCTCTTACAACATTTAATATTTGTTGCAAATAAATATTTTTATTTCAAGTTATTTCGTAAACCCAAATGGCCAACAATTGTTTAATGAGTTTGAATTATTGCTGAGGCGCACAAAATATTTTTTGTAGCAATTTAAATGTAAACTAATGGCTGAAACAGGCAATGAGAATATTTATCTTTGAGAATAGTTGGGCGAGTAAATAAATATTTGAATTTTTTGGAGCGAGCTGTAAATTAAATTGGGTTAGAATGAATTCGAGTGGGAATTCGAACCAACAGCTCTTTGACTTTTGGTACAATGCTATTTTGATGTCAATATTCAAATATTCTACATTATTTCTCCAATAGATGACCTTCTTAATGTGTATCCTGCGTTGAAAGATATGAAAAAACTGCTCAGATTGTGATTGCTTGACCCAGTTTGGTTTGAGTGCGCGTGAAAGATGGACAGCAGCAAAACGCAGCCAGGCGTCTAAAATTGTGAATAGGGTTTTTGAATCTAACAGCCAATCACACGTAATTCTAGTTTCGTTGATTCCTTTCCAGTAATTTGGATGTGAAAGAATCATAACGTTTTGGAACATTAATTGTTGAAAATTTTTACAAAATCATGGAAATCGTAGAGTCCAACCCTCATGCTTCGATTGCCCAGAAGCCAAACATTGCACCAAAAAACTATTTGAAACAACTTAAATAAAGCTGAATACAAAAAGAAACTCGTTCGACCTCATGGACCGAATTTCTATCTACAAATCGCTGCTGGATAACAACAAAAACGACCCAATTCGATTGGTTTATCACTGACGACACCGTCAAGTGCAAAAGGTGGTCAAGCGAGGATTGACGGTCAGGAAGGTTTTGCTGCGAGTGAAGTGGGATTGACAGGGAATCATCAACTATGAGCTGATTCGATACGAAACTCTCAATATGGACTTGTACTGTCAACAAATGGACTGTCTGAAGAAATCAATAGCCCAGAAGAGGAATTGTGTTTCATCGAAACAGCGCCAGGCAATACACATCGATAGTGACTCGTAGTGACTCACCAGAAGCTTCGGGCGCTGTGTTAGGAGGTTCTTAAGCATTCAGTTTATAGGACCGGATCTGACACCAAGTATTTGCCATCTCTTCCTGTCTAATGACGAATGATTTTTCTGGGGAAAAATTTGTCTCAAATGAAGCCACTGTTCCAGTTTTTTGCCAATAGAAAAGAGGGTTTCCATGAAAAAGGCATAGTTGAACTACCTGCAAATCGGCAACAAGTTATTGAACAAAACAATGCATATTTGATCTAAATTGGATCATTCAAACTATGCTAACTACAGCCTTCAATTTCATAGATATTTTTGTTACTACTGCAACTATTTAGTTTAGCTTATAAGTTTACATCTGCTGCCAAATAAAAAAATCAAAAATTTGCTGTCTGATTAAGATTGATAAAACTGCTTTTGCTTTTGCAACTTTTATTTGTATACATTTTTTTCCAATATTTACATGCGAAATTGGTTATTTTATTTTTTTTAATTTATGGTAACTGTTTTTACATTTTTCTACAATATTTAAATGTAAATTGAATTACTTCATTTCTGTTGTTAAATACTGCATAAAAATTTGCAGCTAGACGAATTTTGCTCAAGCACACTTTCTTTAAGTCAACTTTTGCTGTTTTTTTTACACTTTGTGTTAATGAAATGAAAAAGAAGCTAAGCTGCAAGTACAACAAGGAAAGTCACTTTGGGCTCATTTGAATTTCTCAATTGTCTGCATTTCTTTTTCGACTTGTACTTTAGTTACGAACACGATTAAATGTCAACACATGTCTGCAGCTATCAGACATTTCACTTTTCAGTCTTTTTCAATGGCATTACGAATTTTCTTTTGGCCAAAGCTGTGTCCCCAAGTGCTATGAGTTAGGCACAAAGTTAAGTTTGAGCACTTAATCTATAAAAAAAATTGCAAGAATTACAAGGCAGCAAAATTAAATAACTTAACTTAATGTTTGAGGACATAAAGCAAGAAACGATAGTCTGGCGAGTAGTGTGCTGGCTTTTCAAATTAGACAATTTAGGTTTGATTTCTAGTTCGAGCTGGTTAACCACTCGTCTACTGCTATTTCTATTCAAAGGAAATAGATGATTATTCTAAGCAAGGCATAAGTAAATAATGGCAAAACCTACAAGTGTGAAAGGAAAACTGCCTGTTGCCATTCGGAGTGCGAGTTAAATTGCAGGTCTCTTTCCATATTCCACCATTCGTTTGAGACGTTCAAACCCCCATCTGTTCAACGGATGGAACTTGTGGTATCACAACGCGCCCATATTGACTCAAATGTGTCCCATACAGAGGTAGCCAACATAACCTAACTTAATCTGATACATGGTAATATTTTTATTCAATGATTCCGTCATATATTGCGTTGTCTTTTGTCACATCCAATAAATGTGTGTTGGGAATAATAACACCGTGCGACAAAAATTAAAAAAATTGTTCACACCGCAAAAAATCCATATGTGCGTGAAACTAGAGACCAAACATAGTAATACTGCGTACTCAGTTTTTTATTTCTACATCCTTTGTCCTTTTAAAAAGACTTCAAAATTTTGAAGGGGATACAAAATAAGAAAAATATAAAATGAAAGAGGAAAGCTCAAGAATTTAAATTAAATTTAAAATTGATTTTTTATCTATTTGTAAAAAAAGGATATGAAAACGGTCCTTTGAAAATTTTAATCCTTTATATCGTTGAAAATTTACATAAAATTTTCTTGAAAAGTAAGTATGTTAAAACCCCAAATCTCCTTGATCACGTGTCAAAATTTCATTATTCTCGCTTCATTGTTTTGGTATCTTTTTATTATTTACAATAAAATACTGATACTCAAATAAATTTTAATTTCTGTACTTGCTTCGAATTGCAGCTTCCGCCTTTTTTAACCCTTTCGCTACAGGTTTTTACTGGGGAAAGTTATATTAAAATTTTAAATTTTACGTCTTAGGCTTCTATGTGGTTATATTAGCAATATTCCATAAGAAATTGTTTAATTTTTATACTCGGACCCTGTATTTGAGAGTGTTTTTCCATGAGAGCAACCACATCGCTGTGGCTGTAATAATTACTTAAACATAAAACTTTTTAGGTACGCATAACGAAAATTTGAATATTTCTTCATTTACTTCAGCCAAAATTAAAAAACAGTATCTAAATTGAAAGAAAACGTCAAATTAAAAAGTTCTCTAATTGTTTCTGCTTCTTCTTCCTTTACTATGTCAAGATATACCATTAAAAAACGTGTATACTTCTCTTCTTTAAACTTTAATATTCAGTTTATTAATTTCGTATTTTTCCTAAAACTTCAAACTATTCTAAAGATCAACAAAAGAATTTATTCTTGCAACCTTAGAGGATGCAGACGTCCACAAAGTAGCATGTTGCCATATGGAAACAAAATAGCGAAAGGGTTAATAACATTCGCACTAATAAAGTTAGAGTAATGAAATTTTGACACGTGATCAGGGAGATTCGGGGATTTAACATACTTACTTTCCAAGAAAATTTTATGTAAATTTTCAAGGATATAAAGGATTAAAATTTTCAAAAGACCTTTTTCATATCCTTTTTTACAAATAGATAAAAAATTAATTTTATTTAAATTCTTGAGCCTTTCCTCTTTCATTTGATATACATATCGCCATATTCTAACGAGGTTAAGTATTTTGTATATTTTTTTTATTTTTTTATGCCCTTCAAAATTTTGAAGTCCTTTTAAAAGGACAAAAGATGTAGAAATAAAAAACTGAGTACGCAGTATTACTATGTTTGGTCTCTAGTTTCACGCACATATGGATTTTTCCCGGTGTGAAAAATGCTGTCGCACGGTGTAATCATATAGAGCTCAAGTTCTTAGCTTACGTTAAGCCAACGTTGCTCAAGTTTCTGCGTCAGGTAGTCCTGCTCACTCCACAGTCATTGCACTCCTCTCCCGCATGGCACTTGGAAAACTTTGCTCCTGACAGACCAAAGCAACTGCATTAAGTAAACAGTTTCACTTACCGGCCTCAAGGAGCGAAACAACACCGCAACATAAAAGATGTTAAGACTAAATTTATGCTGGCAGTTTTACAGTTATTTGAACTGCCGCAGATACTTAAGACAAACAGCACAAGTAGGAAAAACTTTGCAGCTATTAAAGTATTAAGTGCGAGTTGCAACACAACAGCGGCGTCGTGACAACAATGCTGAGCAACAACAACAGCCAGTAAAACAATGACTGCAGGAAGCAATGGAAATTGTGCAAAGAACCTTCTGGGCCGGCTACTTAGTCCAACTTTCACACTGGCAGGTGGCCGTTTGTGTTTGTTGAAATAATATTTTGTTGCATGCAGTAAGACGCAAGTTGCAGCTGTTGATTAAAACTCGGCACAAATCCCGATTTGACAACTTTGCAGCAACGAAAGCCCAAAATGCGGCTAACGCGATTTGTGCGTTATGCTGTCGAACGGCTGAAAGGACATTTTTGAAATTCATTCAAAGCAACGGCAAGTTTTTATACCTCAGCGCCTTGGCTTAACATGTTTTTTCGCATTCAGAAATCAAGCTGGCGATATTGTTGTTGTTGTTGTTTTTATTCTCATAGCTACTGCTCACCTTTAAATCAATGTTGACAAAAGTTTTATTGGATAAGTTTGTTTTAAAATGACAGCAAAAAACGCGTCGAAGCTGCAACGCAAACAGTAATGGGGAAGAAAAAGTTAGCAGTTCGAACGTTTGGCGCTTTGCTCTTTGCTACTTTTACTCTTGATTTGCTATTAACTTTTTGATTCTTTACTGTTGTGAGCAAAGGAAAAAAGGACCAGCAATGGCTGATTTTGCTCGGAAGGTCAAAGTTTGTCTAACTTCCATTGAGGAGTCTTCTTTTTTTTTGTTGGCTTGCATATTTGTCTGTTTGTGTTATTGGCCGTTTCCGATTGACAACTTTAGCATTCGAATCGAAAAAGTCGGCAACGCTAATTTGATTTGCGCTAAATGCTGCAACATTGTTGGCCAACTAGTTGAGAAGTGCTTGAGCGACTGGGGAAAGTGAAGGATTTTGTATGTTGACAGATGGGAAATGCAGATTTGAACAACGTTGCAGGAATTGCTTACAGTGATCGAAGTATTATGTTGTGATCACAATTTTTGCAAATTATCGGCTCATTTGGTTAGTTCTGTACAGTGAGGAAAGTTTTTAGACAAAATGAGGGCCAATGTAAGGTTGAGGTAGATTGAGATCCCAACTAAGATCAGAGCCTGTGATTTTTTCTAGTGGAGGAACACAGATATGTAGTTGCAACAGGAATATTGCAAGTAAAAATCGCGAAAAATTAATAAACTAAAAATGTATCTGCTGCAAGGAGTAAAATTTAATTTATTTATTAGTAACTTTCATAGTTTTTTCCAACAAAGTTTAGTGTATTTTATGTACAAAAACGCCAGCCTTACAACTTCACTACAAACACTCAAAGAACCGACAAAGAACAAAAAAAGACAAAGCAAAATGGGTGTAAAAAATTACTACCGCGAAGCAAAAAAGCTCATTTACTTTTGCATAATTTAAATTGTGTTCGCCGCAAGACATGGTTTATCATTACGTCGAGCTGAGCGTTGACACCTTCTGTGATCCAACAACAGTGTGCCAGTTGTATCAGCTGGTTTTGTTGTTGCCGGCTACCATTCATGTGGTAGGGGGCGAGTGGATGCTGCGGCACAATGGCGGTGTTCATTGTCTCTGATTACTGCTCTGGTGAAGCAACTAATTTATCATAAACAACAATAACATACATTGATGGCAGATTTCATACAGACTACTCTGTTCCTCATTCAAAAGTTAATTACACCGTGCGACAACATTTTTCACACCGGGGAAAAATCCATATGTGCGTGAAACTAGAGACCAAATATAGTAATACTTTATTGGTTCGAAAGTTATTAAAAAAAGGCGGAGTTATTAAAAAGGGCTGCAATTCTAATGAACTACAAAAATTACAATTATTTGAGTATAAGTATTTTAAATAGTAAAAAGATACAAAATTAATGACGCGAGAATAATGAAATTTTGACACGCGATCAAGGAGATTTTGGGTTTTAACATACTTACTTTTCAAGAAAATTCTATATAAATTTTCAAGGATATAAAGGATTAAAATTTTCAAAGGACCTTTTTCATATCCTTTTTTTACAAATAGATAAAAAATCAATTTTATTTAAATTCTTGAGCCTTTCCTGTTTCATTTGATATACATATCGCCATATTCCAACGAGGTTAAGTATTTTTTATATATTTTTTCTTTTTTATCCCCTTTAAAATATTGAAGTCCTTTTAAAAGGACAAAGAATGTAGAAATGAAAAACAGAGTACGCAGTATTACTATATTTGGTCTCTAGTTCCACGCCCATATGGATTTTTTTTAGTGTGAAAAATTTGTTTCATTTTTTTTTGCATGGTGTTACAAGTTAATTCCATGAGAAAGAAAACGAGACTGCTCAAAAAACAAAACAACAAATATTGTTTTGCAAAATTCATTCATTTTACTCAAAATAGTCTCCTTCTGCTTCGAACAACGTTTTGCATGATCAATTAGATCATTGAATACTTTTTTGGGGTCATCTGTATTCATCGTTCGTAATCAAAATGTGGGTCGTTGCCTTTTTAATTGCTTCAACATCAGGATATGGTTGTCCTTTAATTGACAAATGCATTTTGCCGCATAGATAGAAGTCACACGGAGCCAAGTCAGGTGAGTAGGACGAGTGGTTGATGGTAAAAATGGAATTTTTGACCAACAAATCGATTACCAAATTGAATCGATGAGAATTTTTTGGAATTTTTGGACATATTCAATTCCATTTTCATGTATCGCAATAACGATTTCGGCTCATTTTTGATGAATTCATGCACTTTTCCGGTGTTACTTTGAGTACCCACGGTATTGGAAGGACCTGAATGTTTTTCGTCCTTTATGTCTTCACGACCGTCCTGGAACCGCTTAAACCACTCATGTACTCTGGCACGAGATAAACAATCATCACCATATACTTGTTTTATCAAATTGAATGTTTCGGTAAAAGTTTTACCAAGTTTAGAACAACATTTAATATGGGCTTTTTGTTCGAAGCTCATTTTCCGACCTATGCACAATAATTCGACTCCATACAACCGGGGGACAAAATTAGAAGGAGTGGTCCGTTCTTCATAAAATTTGGTATACTAGTTAATCATGGTCCGCTGAATTGAAATCTCCATTTTGTTTTTCTTAAACTTTTGTAGTTTGGCAATGCCTGAGACTTAAATTTGCAATTTTCGTCATTTTTGGTGAGCTATAGCAACATCTGTGTTGGCTAGATTTTTCAGATTTTACATTTAATCGGTAACGTCAACATTGATAATTCCAAAGAGTAACAGAAATTGTCTTAGGACCCTTTAGTTTTGCAATAAAAACGATAATAATAGACGTATGTGTTTGCTTTTTTGCGTTTTCTCAATTTTTCATGCTGATTGCATACTTTTAGGGATGAAAAAAGAAATTTTGTCGAAAAATAGGTGTTTCACTTTTTAAATCGAATTATTTTCTGAGATCGGAAGATATCGGAGGATATAATTACATTATCCGACAAAGAAAGAATGCTTCTTAAAATAAAAAAAAATCCAGGAACATAGTTTCACATACTTTTTAGATATTTTCCTCTAAGTTTTGCTAATTTTCATATTTTTAATTTTGAAAAATATTTTAAATTAAAAATGAAGTAAAAGCCTCAGCTTTGCAAATTTTGAGAAAACATTGAAAGCGAAAATGTCCACATCATTTCTTAATCTATATTGAAAGTTTTAGTAACTTCTTGGTAACTATGTATTTTCACATTTTTTTTACTCAATAGACTAAAAAACAGAAAATATGTGTTTACAATTTTTTGTGAAAAAGTTCCGAATTTGAGCAGCTTTTGCACAGAAACTAATTAATTTTTTGCACGGATTTTTTGGGGTTTTCTTAGTTGAAGTTCTACTTTTCAAATGACATCAAAATCGTTAAATTCTGAGACTATAAATTTTTTGAATTTTGTCTATGGAACGAATCACTGTGCTATAAACACCGCTTTTGGCGCGAAAACGTGGCTTGTAATGAACCAAATGTCATAAAATTTTGACGTATTTCACGAACTTTGATGTACGCAGGAACAGATTGCGTCTCGTCTCAGTTTTCGTCTCAGTCTCGTTTTCCGTGGAAAAGACCTTGTAACAAAAATATTAGATAACTATGGCTTTTAACCCATTGCTGCCGGGTACCAGTTCCGCCCATACGATTTTGATAAAATTTCATACACGACCTAGAAGTGACCCAAAATGATCACAAAAAAATTCATCTTTCTATCTCTGCACGTTGCTGAGATATTCATTAGGTATTTTGTACCCATTACGCAGCAATGGAAATTTTTTTCCATACTTTGTGAAGTGATCAGCTAAACACGTGAACAAAAGTTGTATTTTTTACAGGTGAGTTAGGAGGCAGATTTTTCTGAAGTTCTAAGGCCACTACGTTTCGCCACATTTTCCACCTCCGGAAAATTCACGATTTTTGGAGTCTGGTAACTCTAGCTAGATGGCGAAATTTTAGGGTGACCTTCACTAGGTTAAGGTAGTCCATCTTTACCCCAACCACCCCTATCGAAGATTTTGAGAGATCTCAAACATTGACTTTTTCGTGATTTTTACAAAAAATTAATTTTCATTTGTAAAATTTTACCCATTAGGCAGCAATGGGTTAAAACCTCAGAATGGCTTTTGTGTGTACTGTTGCCAGACGCAGGGTTGCATGTGCCTTGTGAAAACGTAAAAAGATTCAGTTGATTTTTATACTCTCCCTCTATTCTAATTTACAACGTGCTATTTTGTTCTTCACGCATTGTGAATATCCCCAATAAATGTTAAACTATTGGCTGCGGTAGCGTTAAGAACGCCAACAAAGTATGGCAAACATAATAATGGGACGTGATAACGATTATGAATGCGATTATGATAGCACCGAAGCCAGCTTCTGTTGCGCCTGAAGCTGCCGCGAAAGACTTGGCCGACACTGCATTGACAATCTTTCGATGGTGTACTGAGAGATCGTCGACAAATTGTCGCTTCGATTATGCAAATTTTTAATTGGCGCGCAATTTTCAAAAGAACTTTTCTTGTTGACTGCTGAAAGCGCTTCTAATTACCTTAGCTTGCACAAAGCCATCGAGGCGCGGCTCGCATGCAACGATGAGTAGAACAGAATTGCAGCAAATGGTTTTACCTGCTTCGCCGATAAACCCATTTCGAGGGTACAAATCAAAAAGGATGCTTACGGCGCAAAAGCCGCGGGGCCGCATTGCCAACTAACGCATGCAAAGAAAACACATACACACACACACACATACAGACACGCACGCACCCACCCACATGTGTGTGCGCGCCATTGAGCGCTAAACGGCAAAAATAGCGGCGCACCAAGAAAGAGATTCGCCGTTTTTTTGTCGCTTCTTTTGCAGCGCTGGCGTTTTGTTTTCTGCTTTCTGACAGGCTTTTAGGTTTATGCAGGATTTCAATGCTGGCAAACATGAATTTGCACTTTTATGTGATTTCTGAAAGCGGATTTCATTCATTCGACGCTAACGCGCACAAACGACGACAGCGTTGCTCCCCAAAAAAAAAAAAAATACTATAAATAATTCGTTGCTGTTTCTTTCACCAAATGTAACGTCAAAAATAAAACCAATAGTTGGCATTTTAACACTCAATGCAGCAAAGGTAACAAAAAGCTTGCCGACTGCCATTCAGCGCAGTCGAAATTCTTTATAAAAAAATTCCACGCTTTATCTGACAAATGTTGGGCCCCCACTTCTTCACATACAAGTACATAGTCGAACAGTTGGTGCTTTGTGTTGTTGCAATGTATGCAACACGTTTGTGCAAATTGCTGCAAAAGAAAATTTTCCATTTTACTAATTACCAAAGAATTTTTTCTTTTCTATTCGCCGCTCATTTACACCACAGCCTAAAGTTTTGTTTCTGCTTGTTGCAACTAATTAACTTGATGGATTCCATTAATTATGCCCCTTCCAGGCCACATCGCGGCCGCACGAAGGCGCAGCAGCCGCACTTCACATTAATTATGCGGCCAAGAATTTTGTGGTTGCGCGCAGCGTGCGGCTGCATTGTGTTGAAAAGGCCTGCGGCCAGCTCAAAGTTGTTTGCCCATAAAGCAATCATTACTGACAACCTGCAGTGGCAACACCTGCAAAGAAACTCTCAAAGATGCGACGAGCACAAAGCAATTGGCACGAAGAGAAGGAAGCTTCAAAAACACAAACGAGGGCATTTACCTTTATTGAAAATATCTTGGAAAATATTTTGGGGTATGCGGTTATTAAAATGTAAATAAATGTCTGCAAAAAAAAATACTGCTGACCTCTTTCAACTGGATAGATGGAAACTGGAAGGAAGACCAACAGCAACTTTGTGGCTTTCATATTAAGAAATGCTTCAGTTTTAATCTGTCAAGTTTTCCATACCTACAAAGTCTTCATATTATATTTGCTGATATCTCGAAAAGTACACATCGGATTTGGCAAATTGTAATTGTAGAACTCGAATTGTAGAATTAATTGTAGAACCCCATAAAAAATAAAAGTCATCGAATTAAAAGTCGATAGAAATACTAAAGAAAATACAGATATTTGAAAATGAAAACCCCTCAAAATGACCGCAGTGGTCTTTCGAATGTTACCCTTTCGCTACAGGTTTTTACTGGGGAAAGTTAAAATTTTAAATTTTACGTCTTAGGCTTCTATGTGGTTATATTAGCAACATTCCATAAGACATTTTTTAATTTTTATACTCGGATCCTGTATTTTAGAGTGTTTATCTATGAGAGCAACCACATCGTTGTGGCTGTAATAATTACTTAAACATAAAACTTTTTACGCATAACGAAAATTTGAATATTTCTTCATTTACTTGAGCCAAAATTACAAAAAAAAGTGTCTAAATTGAAAGAAAACGTCAAATAAAAAAGATCTCTAATTTTTTCCGCTTCTTCTTCCTTTACTATGTCAAGATATACCATTAAAAAAACGTGTATACTTCTTTTCATTAAACTTAAATATTCAGTTTATTAATTTCGTATTTTTCCTAAAACTTCAAACTATTCTAAAGACTAACAAAAAAATTTATTCTTGCAACCATAGAGGATGCAGACGTCCACAAAGTAGCATGTTGCCATATGGCAACAAAATAGCGAAAGGGTTAAATGAAAAAAAATGGATTTAAATGCTAAAATTCTTATTAAAACTTTTTCAGAACATGGTTTAATTTATATTTAAAGTAAAAATTAACCAAAATTATTAAAAAAATTTTCACACTAAAACGCCCTTCGTCTGTCCTTGACACCTCTTTTTTTAATAGATTTATCCTGTTTTCGTCACATTCCACAGTGATTCGACTCCATACAACCGCGGGACAAAATTAGAAGGAGTGGTCTGTACTCAATAAAATTTTTTATACTAATAATCATGGTCTGCTGAATTGAAATCTCCATTTTGTTTTTCTTAAACTTATGTAGTTTGGCAATGGCTGAGAATTAAATTTGCAATTTTCGTCATTTTTGGTAAGCTATAGCAACATCTGTGTTGTCAGTATTTTCCAGATTTTACATTTAATCAGTTACGTCAATATTGATAATTGCAAGGAGAAACAGAAATTGTATGATGACCCTTTAGTTTTGCAATAAAAACGGTAATAATAGATGTATGTTTTGCATTTGTACAGTTTTTTTAATTTTTCATGCCGATTGCATACTTTCAGGGATAAATAAAATATATTTTGTCGAAAAATAGGTGTTCAAACCACTTTTCAAATTGAATTCTTTTCTGAGATCGGGAGATATCGGAGGATGTAATTACATTATCCGACAAAGAAAGAATGCTTCTTAAAATAAAAAAAATTCAGGAACATACTTTCACATACTTTTTAGATATTTTCCTCTAAGTTTTCGCAACTTTTAGGTTTTTAATTTTGAAAAATATTTTAAATTAAATGTGAAGTAGAAGCCTCAGCTTTACAAATTTTGAGAAAAACTGAAAAGCGAAAATGCTCACAATTGTTCTTAATCTATATTGAAAGGTTTAGCAACTACTTGCTAACCATGTATTTTTACGATTTTTTTTAGTCAATAGACTAAAAAACAAAAAACATGTGCTAAAATTTTATTGTGAAAAAAGTTCCGACTTTGAGCAGCTCTTATACTTGCATTAATTACACTGTGCAAGTCGAAAATTCAAACATGGGGGGACCTTCAGAGGACTTTACATTCCCTTTACAATAAAATATGAAACATTTGATATTTTTGTTTTTTCTGAATACATTTTTTAACATTAAATTGATTGCGAAGGTGAATATGAAATGGCTTTGGACCCAGAGTCAAGTTAGAAAAATATTTAAAAAATATATTCAGAAGAAACAAAAGTATACATTTTTATATTTCATTGTAAAGGCAATTTCACAGGCTACAATATGGGAGCAAACTTATTGTACCTTAGTAATGGATTTTTTCATTCATTTCAAACATTTTAATAAAAAAATGATTTTTTCGCTTAAAACTTTTTATTAGTACATCTTATCTTGTATCTAATGTTGCACATCAAATGAAAGGTATGAAAAATACCTTTCGGTTGATACCCATATCGTGTAAATCAGTTGGAGATTAATTGAGTTTTTTGATAAAAACTTTGAACTTTGACGCCGAGCCACGCCTTTTATTGGCGTTTCCTAGGCAAACTTTTTAGTTTGTTAGATGCAGGAGCCAACCCTCTATATAAAAGCATACTCATTTATTTTTTCCACGAGGGTTCGCTATACTGTTTTTATGCTTCGACGAAAGTGGGGTTTTTGGGCCTTTTTTGTCGAAAACTCAGTTTGAATGTATTTTTTATGGATTGGTGTCTTAAGCAAATTTGTTGGTCATTAAAATATCTACAAACTTGCCGAAGACAGTAAAGCGATATTCGGAACGATTTAGGACCTATTAGCATTTAAACGTACGAAGACTTAAGCGACGAACTCGACTGAAATGAGCAAACTTCAAAGTCGGATTTCTCTTAAACTAGAGCCAATCCAGCCAAACGGCTGGTGGATCTCAACTCAGTATACCTATAGAAAAGTCCTCTGTAGGTCCCCCCCATGTCTGAATTTTTGAGGGTAACTTTCACGCACAGTGTTATTTTTTCGCACAGATTTTTTGAGGTTTTCTTAGTTGGAGTTTTACCTTTCAAATGACATCAAAATCGTTGTAATCCGAGACTGTAAATTTGTTGAATTTTATCTATGGAACGAATCACTATGCATTCTGCGGAACTGAGTTATGTTTGAAATAGTAATACAATTACAATACAGTAATACAATTTAAACTGTTTATCAATGAATAAGGGACTTCAAGGACTTTGTACATTCCTTGTAGACATGGACTTACAATGAGGTATAATCCTTTTCATTTTATCAGAAGTTATATTCTTTGTCTCTCTTTTCATTTATCCATAGCAACTTAACACCAACAACAATTGACCCTCTGTCCATTTAATCCTTTCCAAAGTCCTCTTCTTAACCGTTTCATGGCCAATTCAAAATCACCATGAACTCTTAAATCTTCTTACGAACTTTTCCATTTTGAAAACCTAGTTAAAACAATTCAAATTTAATTAATATTAGTCATATTTTTGTGAAAATGGTATAAGACAATCTTTGGATGACGTAAACTAAACAATCATGCAACTTTATTTGTGTTCATGTCTTGAGCAGAAATTCAATGCGTGCGATTAGATGACCAGCTGATATTAATTTCCAGTTGCCATTATAGTTAATATTTCTTTCATTTAATTAGTCACATGAGCGCAGCTCAGTTGTTGACTGGCTTCCTTGAAGCATTATTTATGCAAGACAAATATTAATTACCCCACATTTAACATCAGCGAGGACAACAGGCAGCCAGGTGTCATGTCTGCTGTCATATTGTGTGCTGTCAGTGCCAAGCAAGACCAGGCGAAAAGGCATTGCTGAGTGTCAGCCGTGTTATGGTTGATGTCATAAGCGCTTTCCGTGCGTTGTGCGGGTCAAACGGCTACAATTACCAACACCAATAAGACGACGAAAGCAATGCGCTTAAGTCAACACACGAGTCAAGGTATTTGTTGGGAAAAATATTTGTGCGGCGACAACTGAAGATGCACGGCACAGCTGAGGGCGGCGCACTCACGACTGACTGACTGCTGAAGGTGCTAAGTGCTGTATTTTGTGCTTCATTAAACACTCACTTCACTGTGCTCGCCAGTGTTGGTGGCGCGCAGACATTGTTGACAGTTTATTGCAGGCGATTTAACGGATTAATGACAAGAAAATGCTGGCACTTTATTTGAAAAAAGTGAGCAAATGTCACATGCACGAAAGACCAGCAAGATATGTTTTGTGTTTGTAATTATGTGTGTGTGCAAGTGAAAATGTAATAATTTTTTTGTGTTGGCATATTAACCATGAAGCGCCAATGTTTCACGGTTTGAACGCGACAGGAAGCCCAAAAACGCATAACCGAAAGTTGAGCGTGCAGTGCAATGTGTGTGTCTTTGTATGTGTGTGTGGGTGTGTGGTATTAAGCCGGCTTAAAGGTTGAAAGTGGCAGTAAAAGGCCAGCAAAAGTCAACCCATATGTTGGCGACTTATTGCATCACGCGGCAAATTCCGAAAAGCTTTAAATTGCTGGAAAAAATTGGCCTTTAAGCGATATTTTTCGTCTCGATTTTTCAAGTGAAATCGAAAAATCGCGTTAAAATACATGCAATGCAGATTATTTCATTTCCATGCGCAATTTATTGAATTTTAATTCAATTGCTGCAATGCAACAATAACAACAAACAAAAACAACAAGAATCACAGCCTACAACAACGCGAGGCAGAAAATCAATTCTCCGAAAAATCATTCAAACGTATTAATTCATATGGCAATTTTTGCTGCGCGCAGCATTTGCCGCAAACGCACACACACACACACACACACGCAAACACAAACACAAACAGACATAAATACCAACAAACAGACAAACCGGCATGTTACATAGATGCCGATTTTTTGCATTAAGCTTAGAAAAAAACACGTGTTGAAAGTAAAAACCGAGCAATGCGTCGAACAAACAAAGCGGCCGCGTCGCATTTTTGCGGCAAATTCATGCGATTTGCTATTTTTCGCACATGGAAAGCGAGCGCAAAAAGCAAACATTCAGAGCGCCAAAAGTAAGAAACACAACACGGCTGCAAGGATATGGCATGGCCGGTCTTTGTCGAGTGCGCGCGCTGCCGCTGATATCCTTTTTATGGCCATTTTATGTAAACCGCTTCCGGTGCGACTGAATTTGCAAATTTGCGCCGGCAACATTTTCCGCGCCGCTGTTGTTGCCGCACGTGTTTGTCGTTTTGCTGTTGCACCGCAACGCGCCGCCGATTGCATACAATGGTCTCTGTGTGTGTGTGTGTGTGCGTTTTCAAAAGTCGACAGCGACAATACAATTGTAAATTGTTTGCATGTTGTTTTTGTTGTTGTTGTTATCATACTTACATTTGTTGTTTTCGCCAGCGAACAAACAAATATTTGCAAGGATGTGGCAGGATTTGTTATGTTTTTGCCGTGCGTCTGTCTTGCGTCCACAAGCGACGCTGCATGAATATGTTTTGTTGCTGTTATTCGTATGGTTGTTGTTTAATATTGTTGTTGGCTTGAAATTTGGCATGGCCAGTGTGCTGCACTCGTCGGCGTGTTGATTTTTTGCCGTCCAATTCGTCGGCACTTGGTGTGAGCGATTTTTTTCGTTTCCGAGCGCCCTGTAACAGTTTCATGTAACAGGATTTGCGTGTTGGTATTATGATGTCGCAAAAATAACAACGCAGACAATGAAGGCACACACAGAGGGCAACGACATTCGGTTCATTCATTA
Organism: Melieria picta; assembly: GCA_964056695.1. Classification (NCBI taxonomy): domain Eukaryota; kingdom Metazoa; phylum Arthropoda; class Insecta; order Diptera; family Ulidiidae; genus Melieria; species Melieria picta. The sequence goes on along the minus strand of OZ057399.1, from coordinate 35,100,854 downwards.
GAGTGGCGATCACCTTTGGTCATTTGAATAGAAATCAGTCTCCATTTTCTATTATAAACAAGTTTATAGATAGTAAACATTTTTGTTTTTTAGATTTAAAAATTAATTTAAAATTTTTATTTGTGTAAAATTTTGATTAATTCTATTAATTAATTAATTAATTAATTTTAATAAACTTCTGGTTGATTGAATGATCCATTGAATGATCCAATTTAGGACAAACTTGGACCGTTTTGTTCCATAGCTTGTTAACATTTCGAAGCGAATTCCATTAGGGGTATTCACACCGAGCTCGTTACTTTGTTAGTTCGGTACTCGGTAGTTTTGTTCGTGTATTTTGTTCGTGTTTGTTCGTGTTCGTGAATCGAACAAAAACAAAATACACGTAGAAAACTACCAAGTACCGAATTAACGAAGTAACGAGCTCGGTGTGAATACCCCTATTATGTTTCTATTGGCGAAAAATTGCGATAGTGGATTTTCAAAAGCTTCTCTTGAGCCAAAATTTGTATCAGCAAAATCATTCACAATGGACAGGAACAAGTGGCAATCACTTGTGCCAGGTCCGGACTATAAGTTGGATACTTAGGAACGTCTCAACCAAAATCTCGACGCTTCTGGTGAGTCAATACCGATGTCAGTGGTCTTACGTTGTCCTGATGGAACAAAATCCTTCTTCTATTGGCCTCGTCTGATCTGTTGATTTCTTCAGACGGCTCCAACTGTTGACAGTACAAGTACAGACTAAGAGTTCCGTAGTGAATCATTTCACAGTGGATGATACCGATCATAAGATATATTTTTTTCAGAAAAAAGCTATTGGAAATTTCCAAGGATATTCGAGGATAAAGTTTTAAAAAAACATTTTCAATACCTCTTCGTCCTTTTGCACCAAAACATTATTTTTTTTCAATTCTAAGGATTTTTCTCTTTCATTTGATACCCATATTGTTATTCTTCATTCCTTTTAAAAAGTCCTGAAGTCAGAAGAGAAAAAAACTAAAGACGCAGTCTTTAGTGAAATTGTAAATTGTCTCTGGTGAAATTTTGGCCAGCTGATTTTAAACTCAGCTGTACCAATTTGGGAGATAATGAATGTTCGGAACGTCCATATCAATGATGATAACGTCTCTCAAGTTCTTCAAATGGTGCCAAACAATTGTCGAATTAAAGTGAGAGAGATAGCAGACACTATGAATATGTCCAAAGAACGTGTCTGTCACGTATTTAATTAAGATTTAGGCATGAGAAAGCCTCGGTGCCTTGTTTGATTACGTTAGACCAAAAACACTGGTCATATCTAACGCTGTGTTAGTGTAATTAAGACGCAATAAATCAGAGTTATGGCGCCAGTAAACAACTTGCAAGGATAGATACCATGTAGAAAAATTCAAATTAATTTGAAGAAAAAATGTCTCATATGTTTAGTCGAAACTTTTCAGATCACCTTCGAAGCATTCAATTTGATATTATTCACTTAACATAATTTTGTTGTTAATTGTAGTTTTTTAATACAATTTTTAATATTCATAGACATTCAGCTTTTTTATATTTTTATTCATGGGTTTTTAGTTTTCATAATTTTATTTTATTTTATTTATCTTACCTTATTTTATTTTATTTTATTTTATTTTATTTTATTTTATTTTATTTTATTTTATTTTACTTTATTTTATCCGATTTTATTTATCTTACCTTATTTTGTTTTATTTTATTTTATTTTATTTTATTTTATTTTATTTTATTTTATTTTATTTTATTTTATTTTATTTTATTTTATTTTATTTTATTTTATTTTATTTTATTTTATTTTATTTTACTTTATTTTATTTTATTTTATTCTGTCCGATTTTATTTATCTTACCTTATTTTATTTTATTTTATTTTATTTTATTTTATTTTATTTTATTTTATTTTATTTTATTTTATTTTATTTTATTTTATTTTATTTTATTTTATTTTATTTTATTTTATTTTATTTTATTTTATTTTATTTTATTTTATTTTATTTTACTTTATTTTTTTAATTTTATTTAATTTAATTTAATTTCATTTTATTTTATTTTATTTTAGTTTATTTTACTTTATTTTTCTTTATTTCATTTTATTTTATTTTATTTTATTTTATTTTACTTTACTTTATTTTTTTAATTTTATTTAATTTTATTTCATTTTATTTCATTTCATTTCATTTCGTTTTATTTTATTTTATTTTATTTTATTTTATTTTATTTTATTTTATTTTATTTTATTTTATTTTATTTTATTTTATTTTATTTTATTTTATTTTATTTTATTTTATTTTATTTTATTTTATTTATTTTATTTTATTTTATTTTATTTTATTTTATTTTATTTTATTTTATTTTATTTTATTTTATTTTATTTTATTTTATTTGAATAATTATTTATTTAAATTTTTATAAGTTTTTAGGTTTGAAATCGTATCAATTAGAAAAATAAACACCACCCTAAATCAACAACCATGCAGTGCCTTAGATTTCCAACATTGCCTCTTGCAGTCGGCCAGCGTTATTTGCCACAATAATGACAATTGTTGTTTTGTCTACTCTAGTTGTTGTTGTTGTTACTATTGCGACTGTCCATAAATTCTTCTGCGCCTGTCCAATTCCGGTGAATTGCACTTTGTGCGTTTTTGCGCTGCCGCCTTTACGACAAGCGACGCTTTTTCGCCTATTTCTGTCACATGAGCGTATTTGACGGTCTGTCAGCCACCACACTTCCCCTTTGATTTCTAATCTAAATGCGCTTTAATTTGCCTGCGGCTGTGGACGCTTTTCGTCACTCTCGACGTTACGCTTCCACATTTCACAATTCTGAAAAAAAGTTGTCAGCGAAAAATGTTAGCTTCCGGGCGCGGCCGAATTATTATGCGGCCTTTCATGGCAACAACAAAAAGTCAGCACTTCCGCTTTCATTTTCCAAAAATATTATGCAAAATCGTTTGTTTTATGAAAAAAAGGCATCAAAGGAAAAATATAAAAATAAGTCAGTTGAAAAGTAATCGTTGAATACTTTAAACTTTCGCTCTCGGCAGAAATCAGACTTTCCTCTGAACAAATCACACTGAATGTTCATGTCCAACTCTCGCAAACGCTTCCCGTGCCAGCGTCACGCAGCTTCAATTGCAACGCGGCAACACTCGAGCACAGCAAACTTCAACCGCAGCAACACAACAACAACAACAACAATATATAATCACAAGAGCAGCGCTGCCAACGACAGCAAAGCACAATACTAGCGCAACAACAAAAACAACTTAAATTGTTTAGAAAAGATTTCGAAGCATTTGTTGCGTGTCATTAAAGTTTCAACAACGCCTCAATGGAACCAAAAAAACAAAAACAAAACATAAACAAAGGCAAAGTGGAGCAACAGCCGAAGCTGTGAGGAACACAACAACAACAACAAGAAATTATAGCCAAAGGGTTGCGAGCAAGTTGTGGGGCAGGTCGCCGGCGAACGGACGTCCCCGCACTCCGCGCAACCTGTTCGGGCACAACTCCCCCGACGGCGGTCGACGCTGGCACTGAAGCCAGTGTCTGGTGGTAGTGGTTGCGGTAATGGTGGTAATGGCCCTAATGCCACCCCTCTTGCCGCATACCCTCCCGAAGCCGCCGAAACCTTGCACGAAATGATTTTAATGTGCTGCAAGCGATGTCAGAGTTGATGTTGATGTTGTGTCATTTGATGTCTCATTGCGGTGGCCGGCATGGACCGCGGTGAGAGGCAACGACATTACGTGTACTGCGGTGTGGCCAGGGAAAATGTGCTTTTGTCGCATTTTGACGTCGTTCGAAAAACGTGCGCCGGCAAAGGGTTAACGACAAAAAACAAAAAGAAACCAACAGCCGGCAAAACTCAAATCCAAACGAGTGGTTTGGAAGAAAGCGGCAGTGGGGGGGTGGGGTTGCAAAGTGAACATATTGCGTCCGGCCAAATGAGCGCAACGAAAGTGTCTCGATACAAGTTGCTGAAGGTGCTTGAAGGGGACAGCAGAACAACGTGAAGAGTGCATAAGTCGCCGGAAATCCAACAGATGCTCTTATGCGACAATTTTGCATGAATGACCACACTAAACATTCGGTTGGCAATGTTGTTGTTTATATTTGGTTTTTTGTCGGTTGTTATTGTTGTCAAGGATATGTTGGCAATAAAGGAAACTTTTACGAGCTTAAGACGGCAATGCGAGACTGTTTTATGAGGCGTGTCGGAGCGGAAGGGTCGGCCGATGCAGAAATGTGTGTTAGTGTGTGTGTGTGTGTGAAAATTAAATATTAATACATGGAAATTAGCCTGTAATGGCATTGTCGAAAGTTGTAAATGTTAGAGTGGCAATTGGCTGCTTCATTAGTTGGAAAAATTCTATGAATGCTTTTCATTCTCCATTTGTAACTTGTTCAAATTATGCCGAAATATTTTAATATATGAAATTTTCCAAAATATGCACTAAATTCTAGTGATTTTTTAAATATAAAATTTCTCAATTTATGCACTAAACTTAAATATTTTTTAAACTTCTGTTTTCAAATTTTAATATATAAAATTTTCCAAAATATGCACTAAATTTGAGTGATTTTTAAAATATAAAATTTCACAATTTATGCACTAAACTTAAAAATTTTTTAAACTTTTGTTTTTCAATTTTAACTTTTATTTTTAATTTTTTCAATTTCTAAGTATTTATTAAAAATATTTAAAATTACAAAACAAATACAAAACAGTGCTTCTCCAATTTTCACGCCATTCCATTTTGATAATTTTTTTAACAATGCACAATTGAAACCGGCACCAGTGCAACAACTTTAAATCGCCCCAAACGGCACTTGAAATTACTGTTTGCAACATTTGCCAATTCGTACCGCTTTTTGCAGCTCAAGTTTGAAGTGTTAAATGCTCGCCTCGGGTGGCCGTACTTGAATAGTTTCACTTTTCACCAGTTGTTTCGGACATTCGTTGAGTGCTGGCTACCGAATTCCGGCACGCTTGAAAATTTATTTACAACATAAATTCAAACAAATAAAATTCATAAAAAAGTAACTTGCTATGATGTTTAAAAATCAGCAAATTTACAATGTTATAAAAATTCTGATATAAGCATAAACAGATCTCGAATCCGTAGTAATCACTTTCCAATAAAATATTTTGCTCATAGAATTGCAGAAAGTTTCGGAGATTTATAATCGAAAAAGATTTCTTTCCACTAAATTATCCTTTTCTGAGCGTTAGAAAAGCTTATGATTGGAATTCTGAATTCTCCTTGAATTTTTGATATATTGACTCCTTCAAATCTCCGAACTCATAGTAGAAATTGCAGACAATTTCGGACAATTAAAATCAAAGCAGATTCCTTTCTGAAGTTTCCCTGAAGTATCATTTTCTGAGCGTTACAAAAGTTTGTTTTGAAATACTTATAGATTTATCGACTCTTCCAGATCTCCTAACTCGTAGTAGTCACTTTCCAGTAAAATATTTTGCTCAAAGAATTGCAGAAAGTTTCGGAGATTTATAATCAAAAAAGATTGTTTTCCACTAAAGTCTCCTTTTCTGAGCGTTGGAGAAGTTTATTTTTGGAATTCTGAATTCTTGTTGAATTCTTGATCTCCGGATCTCTCTTTCAGATCTCCGGACTCGTAGTAGAAATTGCAGAATAATTCGGAGAGTTAAAATCAAAGCAGGTTCTTTTCTGAAGTTTCCCTCTCCTTGTTATTAGAATTCTGATATAAGCGAATACTTATAGATATATTGACTCTTCCAGATCTCCGAAAATTGCAGAAAAATTAGTCATTTAAAAAGGTTCACTTCCATCAATATTTGAGCGTAGCAAAAGCTTATTTTTGGATCTCTTATATAAGTTTATGACTCTTCCAGATCTCATAACTCGTAGTAGTCACTTTCCAGTAAAATATTTTACTCAAAGAATTGCAGAACGTTTCGGAGATTAATAATTGAAGCAGGTCTCTTTTCACTAAAGTCTCCTTTTATTGGGATTCTGATTTAAGCAAACACATGCATTATAGACACCCAGATTCTTCCAGATCTTTAAACAATACTACTTCACACACTCCCTGTAAATATTTTACTCAAAGAATTTCACAAAATTGAAGATGTTTAAAATCGAAGGAAGCTTTTTCTACTTTGAAGGTTCGTTTTCATCAACATAAAGTTTAGCAAATTTTTGTTGATACTCTACGACTAATTTTTAAAAGTAAATTTGAACAAAAGGGATTTTCTGCCTTTTACAATACATAAATTGAGCAATTCATGCTTCGAAATTTGAATGATAACATCCCAAGTTTGCCACATACAAAAAGGATGAGACCTCATCTGAAACTTAGGCCGATAATTCTAGCTGTTAAAAGCAATCGAGGCAATAAAAAGCCAAACTGGTTCTTTACACTTTTGCCATTTTAAAACCATAACCTTGAAATGAAGATACAATCGCACTTAATTGATTCTGATTGAAACGCTTTAATGGAAAGTTATATATTCAACTTTGTTTCAAAATCGTATCTTTAAAAACATGTTAAAGCATTTTTTTTTTAATATTTAATGTTTAATACAAAATCATAAAATATTACAATAAAGTAGATATATGAAAATATTTTCCAGCAGCAAATTATTCACTAATTATATTTTTAGTAATTGTGCATTGAGACAAATAAATTAAAATAAAATAAATAAATTAATTAAATAAATAAATAAATAAATAAATTAAAATAAATTTTAAATTACTTAAAAATATATGATACGAAAAAGTCAAACGGTGTTTTCTACAGAACAGTTTATCTTGAAATATTAGCAAAAAATAACTAATAATTATTAATAATTAAATAATTAACAATAACACACAATGAAAACCAATTATTAATAATTATTAATAATTAAATAATTATAATAATAATTAAATTATTAATAATTTAATTCATTAATAATTAATTATTATTATTATTAATTAATTAATAATAATTAATAATTTAATTATTATTATTATAATAATAATTAAATTATTAATAATTTAATTCATTAATAATTAATTATTATTATTATTAATTAATTAATAATAATTAATAATTTAATTATTATTATTATTTAATTATTATTACACACAATGAAAACCAATTATTAATAATTATTAATAATTAAATAATTATAATAATAATTAAATTATTAATAATTTAATTCATTAATAATTAATTATTATTATTATTAATTAATTAATAATTTAATTATTATTATTATTTAATTACTATTAATTAATTAAATGACTAATTATTATTAATTAATTAATAATAATAATAATTAATTATTAATTAATTAAATTATTAATAATTTAATTATTATTATAATTATTTAATTATTAATAATTATTAATAATTGGTTTTCATTGTGTGTTATTGTTAATTATTTAATTATTAATAATTATTAGTTATTTTTTGCTAATATTTCAAGATAAACTATTCTGTATAAAACACCGTTTGACTTTTTCGTATCATATATAATAATAATAATTAAATTATTAATAATTAAATAAAAATAACTAAAAACATCAAATAATTAATTATTATTAATTATTAATTAATTATTAAATTATTAATATTTATTAATAAATAAATAATATTAAAAATAATTCGTTTTAATTAATTTAATTTTTTTATATTAATTTTGTTTTTAATTTTTTAATTAATTATTTTATTATTAATAACCATTAATAACTAAATAATAATTAAAAAATAATTGGTTTTTGCTGTCAAATTATTTTCGCAACTTTCCCTTCAACCACAAATTGTTTCGCATTAAAACAACATTGCATCGTGTGTCGTTACTTCGTCCTATTACCGCCAAGGACTCCATAGCACTGAATTCGGGACATTACAACAGTGACAAACTCGTCGCTGCTGTTGCCGCTGTTCCCGTCAGAGTCGCTGTTGCCGCTGTCTGCAAGCAGACCAGCCAGCCAGCAACAAAGACGCTTCACCAAAATTCAGCACACTTCTTTGCTCGTAAATTGCTCAGTCAGTGGCTGCCGCTGCCGCAGTTGCTGCCGGTGGCACTGTTGATGATGTTGCTGCTGCCGCGCTTTTCAGTTGCTCGCGGCCCCTCGCCGCTGTGTTGCTGCCAAAAGCGCGTTCGGCACCGCGTTGCCAACAATCGAAAGGCAGCCGGTGTGCGCCAACAACACACGACAACATCTTCTAGCTGTCAGCTTGTTTTTGTTGTTTCTGTGATTGCTGCTTTTTGTTGTAGGCTTGTGTATCGGCTGCGCGCACCAATGCGTTGGGTATGTGGTGTCCTTAGAGAAATCATGTTTTAACACCACTCCTTTTGTGTGTATTGGAATTTTCGGTCTTGGCCAATCATGGCCGTTCGGCGCCAAAACATAAAGCAAGAGAAAATAAGAAATGCCAAACAAAGGCAAACGGCGCCACCAAAGCGTTGTGCGTACATAAGGAAACAATTAACTTGGGGGGATGGGAAATGTGACAGCAGAAAGGTAACATTTTTATATCATATAAAAAATTGCTATATTATTACTGTTACTAAAGATGTAAGAGGTAATGTATTGGTTATATTTTTCACTAATTTTGCATAGTGTAAAAATTGAATTTACTTAATTTTAAGTAAATTAAATAAAAAATTTGAATTTAGTTAATAAGAAAAACAAAAAAATAATAAGTAAAAAATAAAAATAGTTACAAATAATAAATATTTGAAAATAAAATGGAATAGTAAAATGAAAAACGATTTCAATATTAGACACACTAACTTTGAAGAAAACCATTTCAATTTACTAATTAATTATTTTATTAAACTATTTTTTGTATTAGAAAAGAATTAATTGATTTAAATTATTAATTAATACACAAATTTTTAATAATTCTAAACATTGAATTTTTGTTGAAATTATTATTAACTTATTTGCTGCCGTACATGAACACTAAAGTATACACTTTTTAGACTCAGATTTTTCATTGCAACATGTTGCCGCAACATTGTGGAAGTTATTCACAAGAATTTGTTGCTAGTTATTTTTTATTTTACTAATTTAGTGGACACAAAAAAATGCACAATTCCTGCAAAACGCTTGCGCTCTAAGCACTCGTCTAAATAGTTCAGTGCAACAATGTTTAGACACAAAGTTTGTACAAAGGATAGAAAGTGAAAAGAGATTGTTTCAGAAAATCATAGTTTTAGGTTGTAATAAAAAATGAATAGAAATTTTTTATTGCAACACCAAAATGTACATTGATGACTTTTTAATAAATAAAAAAAATACAAAAAACTGCGTTAAAAACGAGCTTAGCTCTGGTACAATCATAACAAATATTGAATAACCTTACTACAAATTTTTATAATATAGTAATTGAAGAATTTGTTCCTAACTCTTATTGATTAACAATAAAAATAACAAAACAAATAAAAAAAAAATGATTTTCAAGTTCAAATACAAACAGAACGATTTAAAAATCCCCTTTAAATGTGGACAAGTTTGAAGTCAGAAAATTTATGTTGGCTACAAAAACAACAAGCACTGCTGCTGTTATTGAATAATAATAAAAATAACAAAATAAATTTACAAAAAATTGATTTTTAAGTTACAATACAAACAGAATGAATTATAAATCCCTTTTAAATGTTGACAAGTTTCAAGGCAGAATTTTGTGTTGGCTACAAAAACAACAAGCACTGCTGCTGTTATTGAATAATAATAAAAATAACAAAATGAATTTACGAAAATTGATTTTCAAGTTAAAATACAACTAGAACGATTTGAAAATCCCTTTTAAATGTGGCCTAGTTTCAAGCCAGAAAATTTGTGTGGGCTACAAAAACAACAAGCATACAAATACATTAAGTACTAGAACGAACGTGGCTTTAAACCGATTTGAAAGCCATTTGTTGATTTCAATACGATTTTCACTTCGAGTTTTAACTCCTCGCCAAAGGGCAACAACTCATAGGCGGTCAACAGCTCAGCGATCACAGTTTTCATCAGCAACATGGCAAATTTTTGCGCCAAGCAGTTGCGTGGTCCCATGCCAAAGGTGAGTAACGGTGCTCGAGGGGAGGACTGATGGCGCTCCGGTCGAAACGTGTCGGGCGCATCAAACCTCTCCGACTGTCGCAGCATCTCGAAGACGTTAATGTAGAGCTCTGCGCTCGCCGGTATCACACCGTCGCCGACTTTCGAGTGAGCTACAAACGTTTCGACTAAAATAAAATTCTTCAATGTTGAAATAAATGCCAGAATCTCACAATATGGAAAGTCCTGCGCCAAGTCGCGCGCCAGTATGGGCTGCGCTGGATACAGTCGCATTGTCTCCTGAAGCACACACTCCAAGTACGGCAGCTTGTGCAGCTGCTCAGCGGTGTACTGACGCACCGCGTCCTTGGGCCAGACGCTCAACAGCTCCTCGAGCAGCTGCTGCTGCACGCTGGGATGTCGGGCGATCGTGACCAGCGCAAACGCAACGGTCGATGCGCTTTGCAAAGTGCCATGGAATACGAGCGAGTTCAGCTCGTCGCAAATGTCCGCATCGGGCAGTGGCGCGCCGGCCAAGAGCACATCCAGCAGTGTGTCGTGGCCGCGCGCCGGCGCGTTCGTCAGACTGCGCTCAGCCATTTGTATGGTGTAGATGCCCGAGTTGAGTTTGCAAGCTGGCTTGGCGATTGCGCGCTGCTCAGCGATCAGTGCGCAGTTGATGCGGTTGACGCTGGCGAGCAGACGCTTCTGCTTGCGCTTCAGACGCGGACACATGAGGCTGTAGACGGTCGCGTTGGCCGAGTGCAAGCTGAGAAAACGCTCTGTGAATAGTTCAACGATGCTAAAGCGCAACCATGAACGGGTTTTAAGTAGTTCGTTGTTATGACCAGAACAGCAGCCCATGATTACTTACTCCCTAATGGCTGCCGCGTACTCGTGGCCCATCGTTGCACTGGTCTCGATGCCCAAAGCGGTGGCCGTCATTGTGTTCAGCATCGTTTGGAAAATGTGCGGATAGATATCGAAACTCGATTTGCCATCGCTTAGCGGCCGCAAGTGCGCCAGCAAAGCTTCCGCCTGCGTCACAAATACTTGCAGAAAATCCGCCAAAACGTGCGGCCGCAAAGCGTGCGAGATCAGTTGGCGTCGCTGCTGCCAGCGTTCGCCGTCGCTGCTCAGCATGCTGACGCCATGCAGCGGCCGTAGCAGATTGTAGCCGGTCTTCAGGTATTCCGGATGCTGCAGCAGCTGCTCGGCAAACTCGTAGTCGGTGATCAGTATGAAGAGACGATCAAAGGCCCAGCAGCGCGACAGGTTGCCGTACTTTTCAATGTACAGTCGCGACTTGTCGAGAAAATCTGCAAATTTTAATGACACTTTAATTGGCTGTTCGATTGCGCTGCACCGAATCATACTTTGCGGCGTGAGAAATATGAATTTGTGCACCGAGCCGATCAGCGGAAATGTCTGCGGTCCCCGAACGTTGGCGATCAGCGCGCGCTGCTTGCGCGTCTTGAAATAATTCAGCGCTGATGCTATGGTCAGCGAAACGAAGATGACGCTCAGAATCATTTGGCCCGCTTGATGTCTCCGATAAGACTGAAGCCGCCAACTGTTGAACTGTGGCTGTGAAGCGACACCACTCGCCGACCGTCAGCTGGCATCGCATTCAAACAAGCATCGACATTAGGGCCGCACTGCAAGGGAGCCCAATGAAGATGAATTATTTTTGGCACGAATTTGGCAAAAGTGATGTTTTTAACCAACCTTGTGTTACTTCAGATTAGATTGACCTAGTAGGAGAGTGGGAGAAAGAGTGCGCGAGAGCGGCAGCAGAGGCGAAAAGAAGAGCTTAAGCGCATGAAGTGGCCTGAATGTTGGACTCCAAGTTGATTAACACTTGGCTGGTTTTTGTTTTGCCAATGATGCGGCAATTTTTTTTATGTATAATTAATGGAGTTGATTAAGAAAAGATTGCGATTTTGTGTTGGGTGTAAAACCGGAATTTTCCGCCAAACAACAATATCTGAATCTTTTGTTTATACGAACAGGTAAACAGATGAACAGGTATTAAAATTTTTTTATTACTTAAAACAAACAAATTATGAAAGAAATTAAAGGCAAATAATGTACAGGTGCTGATGTGACGTAGCAGACGAATAGAGAAACATGGTTAAGAGTTGTTAAGTTAAATGCTACTAAAGTGTTAACTCGAACTCGAAGTATTAACTCGGTTAGAATTTTTATATTTCGAGTGAGTGAGTGAACATAGAGTGTGGTTACCTTAGGCTCATAAGAGTTAAGAAAAGTCCTGATCAAATCTATATTTTATTTGATATTTTTGTTTTCCTTTTTACTTAACCCAAATGTCAACATTTTAAAAATATGAAGAAAAATGTTTCTTTGCGAAATTCGAGCTACAAGTCTTTCGGTCACGACTTTTTCAAAGCAAATACAACAGCGCGCAGTCGACAATAGAAATTTTTTCATTGTTGTACATGTTTGATTTTATTGTCTGGATCTGCGTACTCGGAAACCAATGAAATAATGGAATTGAAACTTTTGTATAAACTTTAAATTACTAAACATTATTATTTAAAATTTGTTTATGCCTTTAAACCGACTTGTTTCCATTTATTCATAATTTCATGCATTTTACTTACCTTAACTGGACATAATAACCCGTTAAGTGGTTAAGGCCTGTTGCAAAATTACTCTCCACACCAAGAGATGATAGAGCGTCCTCAACTTGGTCGCAGACATGGCCTCCCTTTTTACCTTCGATCTTCAACTAAAGCATCGAACACCATTTTCGCCGAAGCTTCATCGTTCATACGGCAGACATAGCCTCCCTCTTCGCCTTCGATCTTCAACTACTGCATCGAAAACCTTTTTCGCCGAAGCTTCATTGTCCAATACGGGAGAAATGGCCTCCCTCTTTGCCTTCGACCTCCAACTACCGCATCGAACACCTTTTTCACCGAAGCTTCATTGTCCAATACGGGAGACACGACCTCCCTCTTCGCCTTCGATCTCCAACTACCGCATCGAACACCTTTTTCGCCGGAGCTTCATTGTCCAATACAGGATACACGACCTCCCTCTTCGCTTTCGACCGTTAACTACCACATCGAACATCTTTTTCGCCGGAACTTCATCGTCCATATGGCAGACATGGTCTCTCTCTTCACCTTCGACCTCTAACTACCGCATCGAACATCTTTTTCGCCGAAGCTTCATCGTTCATACGGCAGACATGGCCTCCCTCTTCGCCTTCAACCTCCAACTACCGCATCGAACACCTTTTTCGCCGGAGCTTCATTGTCCAATACAGGATACACGACCTCCCTCTTCGCTTTCGACCTTTAACTACCACATCGAACATCTTTTTCGCCGGAACTTCATCGTCCATATGGCAGACATGGTCTCTCTCTTCACCTTCGACCTCTAACTATCGCATCGAACACCTTTTTCGCCGAAGCTTCATTGTCCAATACCGGAGACACGACCTCCCTCTTCGCCTTCGATCTCCAACTACTGCATCGAACGCCTTTTTCGCCGAAGCTTCATTGTTCAATACCGGGGACACGACCAAGTCAACGTAGGCGCTGGATTTGAGTTCGCTGTGCTACCTCCATGTATTTATAAAGCTCATACAGCTCGTTGTGTTAGTGTTGCATACACATTTCAAACGGGTGGAATTTGTGGTATCACAACGGGCCCATAGGCCTAAGTGTGTCTCATACAGAGGCAGCCACTAAACCAACCAACCAACCAACCTTCTTCCCAATCACCCCAAGAGCTGCCATGTCGTTACGCGACAGTGTCCATGCTTCTTTTTTTTCTTTTTTTTTAAATACGAGCCAACGCGCAGGGGATACCCCTATAAATGCCAGGCATTGCGCTGGTTCAGGAAGAATATATAGGTTGGGAGAAAGGAGAACGCTTATTCTTCCCATGCGCCATATAGGAGCATGGGAAGAATAAGCGTCCTATGGAGTACAAGAGAGAGGTCTCTGCTAGTCAGTTGCCTACCATGACCGTAGTAGCACCTATTGGCAAGAGTATCCTTCGCTTTATCTCCAGAATCTCCACAATTCCTTGACAACTTCCAAAGTATACCTGTCGGCCCCGACGTGAGACCCTAGCCGCTGCGAGCCCCCGCTTGTAGACAGCATATACATACTTCGTCTTGCCCTCATTTACCAGCAGACTCATTTTGGCAGATTCTCTTTCGATTGCCGCAAAGGCAGCGCTGACATTTCACTTGCTACGATGACGTCAATGTCATTCATTAATTCATTTAATAACATTTATTTCATAAAATTCATAATTCATTAATTTTATAAAATTCATAAAAATTGAGTATAAAACCTTATCTTATCATAGAACTTCAACCATACACCTTAAGCTACGAAAAGCACAAACAACAAACAATCTCACGCTCGCTTCTTCATGCCCAGCTGAAAGCCAGTTGAAGAGCGCATTACAATGTTCAGCTCCCGCTCTACGTCGGCGCCGTAAGGCAGCAACTCGTACTCGCGCACCACTTTCGCGATGACTGTCTTCATTTCCAGCATTGCGAACTTCTGGCCGATACAGTTGCGCGGCCCGGCGCTGAACGGCATCATTTGGATAGTGCTCGTAGCTACGTGGTTCAAATGGCGTTCGGGCAGAAATTGATTGGGTGCCTCGAATCGCCTCGGGTCGCGCAGCATGCCGTAGACGAGAATGAGAAACTCGGTGCCAGCTGGTATAATGCCATCGCCAATTATCGAGTGCGCTGCAAATGTTATTTATTTAGTGATTCCAAAAAAAGTTTGAATTGAATAAAGTTTGCCATCTCACTGTATTTGAAGTCCTCCTCCAGCTGACGTCCGATAATGGGCACCGACGGATACAGACGAAGCGTCTCCTTGATGACGCATTCGATGTACTTTAGCTCATTCAACTTGTGCAACGTAATGGCGTCGGTTCGATTCTCGCCCAGCACATCGCGCACCTCGGCCAGGATGCGCGCCTGCACTTCGGGATGACGCGCAATCAGATGAAGCGCAAAGCATAGCGCCGACGTGGTGGTATCGTGACCCTCGAACATGAACGTGTCGACCTCTTCGCGAATATCCTCGTTGGACAACGGTGCGCCATCAATGGAGGACTGCAGCAAGACGTCTAAAAGGGCCATGGGTTGCTTGTTACCCACCAAATCGTCGGGTTGCTGTGCTTTCGTAGCGGTGGAGGAGGTTTTGAGTAGGTCTTCTTCCAGTGCGTCACGGCGTTGCTGGATAACATTCGTGGTGAATTCATGCATTGTTTTGATTAGTTGCATTTGACGCCATTTTAGATGTGGATAGAAAATTGTAAACAACAGTTCACTATTCAGGTGAAGCTTCATGAAACGCCACGCCATAAGTTTTGTCATTCTGTAAATAGCAATCATAATGTTATACAATAAAAACAAGCAGTACGTAGCACTTAGTACTAGGGATATATTTTAGTCGATGTAAAGCAAGTGGTTTATACGCTAAAGTAAAAAGAAGCTGGCTGTGTGAGAAGCAAAGCAACCCAAAGACACATTTAGCGGTCCTCACTTAACTTATTGCAGTTAAGTGAGGACCGCTAAGGATCTCATATAGATCAAATGGACCTAGTCCTAATTGTTGCCAGCCTCGATAGTCCAGTGGGTAGAGCGCTGGCTTCTCATACCAGAGGCCCTAGGTTCGAGTCCTAGCTCGGGCTGGTGAAACGCTCGTCTACTTCTCTCGCTGTTCACATGAAGAAGATGAGAATTACAAGAATTGGTGTAGTGCTCTCCTGGCAAGCAATGGCAAGACCTTCAAGTGTGAAAGAAAAACTGCCAATCGGCGTTCGGATTCGGCTTTAAACTGTAAGTCCCCTTCCCTCATCCGCTTCAAACACATCCGCTGTAACACATGTTGGAAAAAACAGTGTTGCATACACATTTCACAAAACGGGTGAAATATGTTATATCACAATGGGCCTTTCAGGTTTCCAAGTGCCTCGTGTCTCCATGGTTACCAAAAACTGAATAGAGAGACTTGAGAAGTTGATTTTAGTAAAATGTTGCCATGAGAAAAACAAAGTTCTTCCCCAGATGTCTGCTTTGAGGATGAATCCAAGCCAGCCAGTTAGCTAAATCAACTTCAGCAGACAGACCAATTTCTTATAAGGTCTGTTTGGGAACTTTTCTAGTAAAAATTATCCAGTAAGCGAGCTTACGCTCCCAAAAATGAAACTATCCAAAAAAGTAAACAAACAGGAATTTGTAAGAATACGCAAGTTTTAACTCTTGGTTGCACCAGTGGGACTTTTGGAACATTTACAATACACAGGAAAAAGGATGTAAACAGAAGGGTTAAAGAGAACATCAGCTGATCTAAAAGTTTCATTAAAGATTTGAAGCAGTAGGGAAACTTAAGAAGACATTTAATGCAAAAGACAAATAGTTCCTTAGGCTCAATCTGCGATTCTTCCCTTTCAGCTGCAGCAGGTAAAGCTGAGCAAGATTGTTGTGGGTCAGTAGACTCGCGTACGCACAAATTCTTTGCTGGTTCCATTTGCCTCCAAATTTTTGCACATTTCTTTTGTCTTTGCAGTCGATCATATGGCAACCAGTCATATGTTTTTCTTGTTCTTCTTCTTACTGGCTAAAAGTTACTGGACAAAATTTATCCAGTAAAAACTTGCAAGTTCTCACGAAATGAACTGTCACTTTACGCTCTCAGTTTCTCTCTCGTTGCAAACAGTATCCAGTAAAAATTTGTACAAATTTGTACAAATTCATACAAATTATCCGTACCCAAACAGATCTATATTCATCCAAGTCATCGAACCGACTTAATGTCACTAAAACTACGTTCTTTTTCCCCCCGAACACTTTCAAATTTAACCTCTTTTCAATGTAAATTGATTTAATAAACAAGTCGTAAAACAATTTCCTGATTACGTCAAAATAATCTAATTGATGTGCCACATTCAACCCCTTGCGTAGGTGTAATTTTGCTTAAGTTTTGCTTCTACACGGCACATTCAAAGAAGATCCACATCCGAAATGACATGAGCACTAATGGAAATTGCTACAGTGCACAGTGATTCGTTCCATAGACAAAATTCAAAAAATTTATAGTCTTTCTATTGAGTACAAAAAATTTTAAAAGACATGGTTAGCACGAAGTAGCTCAAACTTTCAATAAAGATTAAGAAATTATGTGGCCATTTTCGCTTTTAATATTTTCTCAAAATTTACAAAGCTGAGGCTTTTACTTCACTTTTAATTTAAAATATTTTTCAAAATTAAAAACCTAAAAGTTGCGAAAACTTAGAGGAAAATATCTAAAAAGTATGTGAAAGTATGTTCCTGGATTTTTTTAATTTTAAGAAGCATTCTTTCTTTGTCGAATAATAAAATTACATCCTCCGATGTCTTCCGATCTCAGAAATTAATTCTATTTGAAAAGTGGTCTTAACACCTATTTTTCGACAACATTTATTTTTTTCATCCCTAAAATCAGCATGAAAAATTGAGAAAACTGCAAAAAAGCAAAACATGCGTCTATTATTATCGTTTTTATTGCAAAAGTAAAGGGTCCTGAGACATTTTCTGTTACTCTTTGCAATTATCAATGTTGACGTAAACGATTGAATGTAAAATCTGAAAAAATCTAGCCAACACACTCGTTGCTATAGCTCACCAAAAATTACGAAAATTGGAAATTTAAGTCTCAGACATTGCTAAACTACAAAAGTTTAAGAAAAACAAAATGGAGATTTCAATTCAGCGGACCATGATTAACTAGTATACCAAATTTTATGAAGGACGGACCACTCCTTCTAATTCTGGCCCGCGGTTGTATGGAGTCGAATCACTGTGCAGTGCCAAGAAAACCAACATAACTGAACGATTCAAGTCAGAAACGAAATTTTGAAAGCGAAACAATTACGAACCGATAAGTAAAGAGAGCTAACCCGAAAGAATTGGCTTAAAAGTTTGGTAGAAAAAGAAATGCGTCAATCCATACCTTTCTCTCGAATCTATAATTTCAAAACACTCATAACTAGTTAAGTTTCAATCGGAAATCCCGCAATCTGAATCATTTCCCAATCACAAATCTTAAGAAACGCCGCCGATTGCGCACTCACTTGTTAACCGCTGCCGCGTATTGCGTGCGCGAATTCGTCTGCGCATTCACCTTGGTGCCCATTGCTGTCTCTGCAAAGCAACAACAAAACATTTACAATAATTGACACCGAATTGTGGCGCAAGCATTGCCACACCCACCTGCGATTATGTCCAGCGCGGCCAGACAAATAAACGGATAAACGTCGAAGGTGCAGCGGCCGTCGGCGCGCTCGGCCAGGCAGCGCAGCAGCACCGTCGACTGCCGATCGAAGACCACAACAAACTGTTCGAGTATTTTGAAGTGGAAGGCGGGCGTGATGATTTTGCGTCGTGCGAACCATTTCCGGCCGTCGCTCAACAGCAGCCCCGTGCCCAACCACTGACGCAGCATTTTGTAGTTGCGCTGCTTCACAATGTGCCGCTGACTGGTCAAAATCTGCTCGTTCAGCTCGACGTCGCCGCTGACCACGATCAGTCGACCCAAGGCCCAGACGCGCATGATTCTGCCGTAGCGTTGCCGATACTCGTTGCCGCGCTTCAAGAAATCTGCCCAATTCGAATCATTACCAGACAATCAGCTTTTTACTTTTCATAGTTTCGTGATTTGTTTATTGTGCCACTCACTGGACGGATTTAGATCGAAGAACATGTGCACCGCGCCCAGCAGCGGCAAGCAGTAGGGCCCCGAAATGTTGGCCACCGCGTCACGCATTCGCCTCTGCGTGACATACTTCAGCAAGGCTGCCGTCAGCAGCAGCAGCAGCACGCAAGCCAGCAACCACATTGCACAGTCCGATCGGTGTTGCTCAGTCCGGTCGTCGCGAGAACGCGAAATGTACTAATTACTAGAGCGGAGCAGTTCTTTTGCACATCGGCGGCGCCTATTGCAGGCATCGTTGATTTGCTGTTGTTGCTTTAGTTTGTTTACTAATCTAATCTGTGTGCGGCAGCTAATCGCCAGCTGTGTGGCTATTTCTGCCCAGCGATTATGAGGCTATCCGTTCCGCCGAAGCGTGAATCGATGAGCTGCTAAGCGTAATTGCCTGTACGCTCATATCGGTGCGGGAGTACTTTTAGTTTGTTTGTTTTTTGCTGCCGCCGCTGTGTGTTTATTATTGTTTCTACACTTATAATTTGATAGATTGCAGCACATTGTGGTGTGGGTACTGACTGACTTGTTCAAAGTTCAAGTGGTATTTTGGACGTGACGTGTAGGCTTGCCACCCGTCCTCCATTGTGGAGGACAGTCCTCCAAATTACTCAAATGTCCTCCGTCCTCCAAAGAAAGTAAAATGTCCTCCACGAACACGAAACATGTCCATTTTACTATTTCCTTTGGTAGCAAAAACGAAATGCATAATAATAATCTGAGTTGAAATTAACAATGTTTCGTATAAAAGCAGCCTTAACTTATTGATATTTATTTCGATAAAAATTAATATTTTTTGTTTTGATCTCATTATTAATTGATCTCATTATTATTAGTTTTATGATATCATTAAATGCAATATAAGTCTGATTAAAGCAACAAAGAGCAATGACAAATATTTATTTAAAAGCAAATAGTCTTTGAAAAGCACATAAATGTATTTATGTAAATGAATTTATTTACTTATTTTTTAATTGGTTTCGTATTTATGTTTTTATGCTTGCTTGTTTTGTTATCTTTATGTTTAAATGTTAAAATTTTTGGGAGCTTTTTCTGTATACATACATACATATGTACTATATACTTAGTAGGGAAATAAATATTGTTACAACATTGAACACACCCATTGTAATAGTTGAATTGAACATACCCCGTTATTTCCACATGGTTTATGAAACATAATCTGTAAAGCGTTAGTCTGCACCGGGAATTCTAAATTGTTCTAGCTTTCACCATGGAGTGGTCAGATAACGAGAACCGTATCGCTATTTAAGTGTGAAATGAAAAAAGGCGATATTTTCAAAACGCTCCTCCCGCTCGGGATTAGTCGCATGTTCGTCTACCGGTGAATAAAACTGTTTGAGGAGAGTGGAGATGTTAAAGACCGCCACCGGTCGGGCGGTCCGCGCACAGTTCGAACACCACAAGTCGTTAAAGCTGTCAAATCAAGAATTCAGCGGAATCCGCTCCGAAAACAGAAAATCATGGCCCGGGAGATGAATATCTCGCAAAAGTCCATGAGTCGAATTATTAAAAAAGACTTGGGACTTGGGGCTTTCAAACGCCGTACCGGACATTTGTTGACTGCAGCTTTGAAAAAAAAAGAATGGAAAAAATGCAAACGCCTTTTGGTGAAGCACGCTGAGAACTTGCACAGAAAAATCTTGTTTACCGATGAAAAAATGTTTACCGTGCAGGAAAAATTTAACAAGCAAAATGATAGGGTGTATGCACGGTCATCTAAGGAAGCATCTGAACTGATTCCACGGGTCGAAAAGGGACATCACACAGCATCAGTCATGGTTTGGTGGGGTGTCTCTCACGATGGGGTCACTGACTTGCTTTTCTGCGAACAAGGGGTCAAAACATCGGCCACAGTTTACCAAGAAAGCTGTGTGTTGCCGTGGACTTTCCAGCAAGATTCTGCGCCGGCCCATAAAGCTAAAACGAATCAAACCTGGGTCCAAAACAATTTACCAGCATTTATTTCCTCTGAAGAATGGCCCTCTGGCAGTCCTGATTTGAACCCTCTCGATTACAAATTGTGGACAGTTTTAGAGGACATGGTTTGCCACAAAAGATACCCCAACATTGATTCTCTTAAGACAGCTTTAATTCGTGCTGTGGCCAATTTTCCGATGGACGAGGTGCGTGCGGCTATTGATGATTGGCGTGAAGTCGTGCGTGAATGCCCAAGGCGGACATTTCGAATGAATGCTTGCTTTTTGTATACAATTTATATCAATAAATATGTGAACAAAAATTAGCCCAAAAACATTTACTACTTTTAATTTTATAGCATAAAACGTATGAAAAACTAAAAATGTATGATTGTTTGTAGTATTTTATTTTTTAGTATTATCATGTCCTCCAAAGCCATTTTAAAAAGGTGGCAAGCCTAGTGACGTGGTGTGTCGTGAAAATTAACATTGCAAATTTCGGAATTTCGAATTTTTCTTGTACACTATGATCAATAAGTACCGGGACTGTGTCAAAAAAACAAAATTGTTTTATTCTTCTGGTAAATTTATTTTATCCCCTTCAAAATAAGCCCCATCTGAAGCAATACACATATGCCAACGCTTAATCCAATCGTCCATGCACTTCTGGTAAGCCGAAGCAGGTATGGCCTTCAGCTCTCGCGTCGCATTTTCTTTTATGACCTCTATGGACTCAAATCTCTTTCCACGAAGCGGTAACTTGAGTCGGGAGAACAGGTAAAAGTCACATGGTGCCATATCTGGAGAATAGGGAGCCTGATCGATGATATTCACACTGTGTTTGTTCAAATAATCGCGAATAATGTGTGCTTTGTGAGACGGCGCATTCAAGTCTTGAGGAACAAGCCGTGCGGCGACGCGTTTCATACGCAAAATATCGACAACAATGTGTTGTGCGCTTCCATAAGAGATGTTAAGATCGTTAGAAATCTCTCTGAGGCTCACATGACGATTTTCAAGCACGATTTTCTTCACAATTTCAACATTTTCGTCGATATTCGATGTTGAAGGACGTCCAGAACAAGGAAAGTCTTCGACCACTTCACGACCACTTTTGAACATTTTATACCACTCGAACGCTCTGGTTCTTGATAGAGGGGAGGGGAGTCTCCCCAAATGCTTTCTGCAACATTTTAAGCGCATTGGCACAAGAAATTTCGTTCTTAAGACAAAATTTCAAACAAATACGTTGATCAACAAAATTATCCATTGTAAAATGCGACGAAGTACAAAAAGTTGACTGACGCTAACAGCTGCCAAACAAAAACTAATGATGCAATCCCGCTCAAAATTTGACACAGATGTCAGTTAAGGTCCTACCGACCTGCATCGGGCAACGGCGGAAAATTTAAAATACACAGTCCCGGTACTTATTGATCATAGTGTATGTTTTACAATGACAACGTGCAACAAAAAATCTCGCATGCGAGAATTGAGGTCAAGTATGGTGTAACTGCTTACTTAGTTATTGTCTACGTCTTCGGATTTAATTATTGGGGGACTTCAAAGTGTTTCGAAGGTTTTCAAGACTTCAATGATCTCAAAAACTTTAAAGATTTCAAAGACGTTAAAACAACAAAAGTTCAACAGACCTCAAAGGTATCAAAAACATGATAGGTTTTAAAAGTGTTTATTTTTGAAAAATAATAAAATTATGTTAACTATAATTTGGTTAGAATTAGCTTAGCGTGGCAGTCTTCTTCTCAGAAAGCTACTTTAACCCTTTCGACCCCGAGTTTCACCATATGTCTCGATATTACTTTTTGGTATTTAAATCGTGAAACACTTGTCTAAGAAGTATGCACACGACATTTGAAGTCGCCACGCCTCTTTGTTAGCGTTCTAGAGCTAGTTTACTTTTGAACAATTTTAGCTTAAAACGGGTTAAATAAATTTTGCATCAATATTTTTTAATTACAGAAAAATTATTGAATATTTATGGAAAAATACAAAATTATCACTTTTTCATTTTATTTAACCTTTATTAAAGAAGCAGGGTTTTGATCAAACGCGCCCAATTCGTAGACTTCAATTAGAACACAAACTTTCCCTGATATCGCTGCAAATTATTGGAAATAATTTTGGGGATAACAGTAAAATGTTTGTGATTTGCTTTGAATTCACTTCTAAAAATATTAATTTGTGGGTGCCTACTTAAATTAAACCCATAAATCAATCGTAGTTTTTGCTATAAGATGACAAAAAGGTGAAGTTGCTCTCAGGCAACTTTGGGGTCGAAAGGGTTAAACACAAATGGACACAATGTGAAATCGGAACCACAAGGATTAGAATATGAAGCTCGCTTTATTTCTGATAAATCTGTAACCATACTCAACATTACACCAAGTGAGATATGATAATTTGTGTAATTTTAAGATATTCCCAAAAATTTACATATATGAAAAAAGTTTTGCTTTTAAATATTAGTTAAATTATTAGTTTAATTAGTTTAAATATGAGTTAATTTTTTTATTTTTATTTCAAGCTATTAAAATACATTTTAATAATAGGGGCTAAAATAGTGGCTAAAATAAATGGTTCACTTTCTTTTATGTTGAATTACACTGTACAACATAAGAAAATAACAAGATTCTGTAGAAAGGGCCAAAAAAATATTTATCTGTACGTGTGTTTGCGTTTTGAAAATTGACGTCTGAATTTTTGTAGGGGCAGTCAAAATTTCCGCCCTTTTTGCACATTCTTATGGTGAATCGGCATACGAAAATAATTAATTTAGATTTTACTAATGCAAATAAACTTCTTTTTTTAGCATAAAATATTAAATTATTTAATTTTGAATATTAGCGAGTAAGGTACGAAAGGGTGATTTTTTTATGTTTATGTTTTTAAAAAATGAATGAATTGTTTTTATTAATAAGTATTTATTTATTTATGTTATGTTTGTTTGTTTTTTCTTTATTTACTTAAAGTTAAATTCGTTTGTTGAAAAAAAAAATGCTTGATATGGTGATTTTTATTTCAACTAGAAAGTTTCAGTTTCGGCCGAATATAAAAACAACCGAGACTCGGTTTCGGTTTCAGCCCAAAAAAGTTGTTTCGGTCGGACACTAGTGACCATTCATTTTAAGTATATGATGTGTTCAACAATTTGATGAAAAAAGCTATGAGGAAAATTTTTGTGAAACATTTTAACCCTCTAGATCCTATTTGTATGGGCCAATTTGACCCTTTTTTCGTAAAATGACAAAAAGTGTCCTCCTGTCCAGAAACAGAACAGGAAGAAATATACCCCAAAAAAATGCGCCATAAAATTCTACTATAGATCTCTGAGTACACTATTTAACTTGATTTATTTATTTAACTTGAACGCCAGAAATAAGTCAAAACTGAATAAGAGTTTAAAAATGAACTTAAGGGTCCCAGCTTCAAAAATAACTTCAAAATCGTTTCTAGTATAAAAAATTATGATCACAAGTACATATTTTTTCTTTTCTAAATACTCGGCATCAGTGGCACACACAGGATTTCATTTTAAGGGACATTCTGCATACAACTTTTGAGCCCAATACCATTTTAAATCAATTTGTCATCAATAATTTTTGTAACTAACCAATGTTTGGGGGATTCGAACCACCAATACCCCCTTGTGTTACCCCCTCAATATATTCTCTAATGCCTCTGACTTTCTTTGTGGTATCTAAGTTCTTTTTGCTGCCAATATACTCGCATGTTGCCAAGCTGCAAATATTCAGTTTATAAGCCATCACTAGCCACCTTTTCGTACCATGTTTACTTTTGCTCCTACTTGGGTCTTGCGTAGACAATTGACTAGTCTTCCAGAGTAAATTTCTTCATTCAAAGGGTAAAACATCTTGGAGTCACACGCCCGTGAAGTCAACACTTCAATGAGATGTACTGAGTTCAATTTGATCTTCAATTAAATCTTTGAATACAATTCTGAAGTCAAATTTCAAGTTTGGTCAACTTGTTGCTTGAATACGGTTGTTTTGATTCAAATATGAGTAACGAGTAACTGTATTGTTTGACTGTATTTTGTATGAAGGTTCCTGGATACCTTCGTATGGAACAAAGGGGTAGTGCTCAAAACTCAGTTCTAAAAATTATCCAGAAAAAGTTTTCTTTCATTATGAGATGTCTTACACCGTGCGACAAAAATTAAAAAAAATTTTCACACCGGAAAAATGCATATGGGCGTGAAACTAGAGACCAAATATAGTAATACTGCGTACTAAGTTTTTCATTTCTACATCCTTTGTCCTTTTAAAAAGACTTCAAAATTTTGAAGGGGATAAAAAATAAAAAAAATATAAAAAATACTTAACCTCGTTAGAATATGACGATATGTATATCAAATGAAAGAGGAAAGGCTCAGGAATTTAAATAAAATTTATTTTTTATCTATTTGTAAAAAAAGGATATGAAAAAGGTCCTTTGAAATTTGTAATCCTTTATATCCTTGAAAATTTATATCGAATTTTCTTGAAAAGTAAGTATGTTAAAAACAAAAATCTCCTTGATTACGTGTCAAAATTTCATTATTCTCGCTTCATTGATTTTGTATCCTTTTATCATTTAAAATACTGATACTCAAATAAATTAGAATTTTTGTACTTCATTAGACTTGCAGCCTCCACCTTTTTTTAATAACTTTCGAACCAATAAAGTTAGAGTAATGAAGTTTTGACAATGGTTACATATTTATTACTGAAATATTTATTACGGAAATTAATTTTTTTATTTTCATTTTTACATTTTTCAAATTTTCCTGCAACTTCATTTTCTCTCCCTTTCTATCGCTCTTCGATACTAAATAATTTCATGAAATTTCCTTTGGAAACGCCGCCCAAAATCTGCCGCATAACAACTGCCAGCAATGCATTTCGCATTCAATCCAATTTCTCGTAATCAAAATTTCTACAACATGTCCTTCTTCGGCTTCAATTATGCAACACTGGCCGGTTGTAATATTTTTAATGAAAAACAAAAAACGACACTTTTAAGGCCATTTCCGTTGCATACGCTCGGACGGAAATTAAACCAACTGTCGCCGCATGCGAGCGACTCACCGTCAGCCAGTCAGCCTGGTCAGCGAGTCAGTCGGGTCGGCTGGCTGCAGGCATTTTCGTTGAAATCTAATTAACACACTCTTCCTGCTGTCCGGCGTTGCTGTTTCATTACGATCCTTTTTTCGCGCTGCTCCCTTCGGTGGTGGTGTTGTTGTTGTGGAGTTTTTAAGCATTTTTGTTGCGTTGTTGTGCGCTTTTCCGTCGTAGCTCGTATTTGGAATACGTAATGCGATTACGTTTGCCATAAACTGGTAATTTGGTATTATCGGGTGGCCCACTCTGTGCTGCAAGAAATAAAATAAAATTAAAAGTAAAAAGTAAAACATGAAACAAAACCAACAACACAAACAAAAGCCATGCATTGTAAATTGCAGGCGCACTTGTTGCACATTGCACGCGAGAGGGGACGGCGAGGGGAGTGGCGGGCGCAGTCGTTATAATTTCCATTTTCAATTTATTCGCTCATTTATAGTGGCGGCCGAGATTCGGCATTCGTTCGGCCTGTTAAAAAATACAATTTGCCTGTTAATTGCTTATCGTCCATTGGCATTGCGCCGTTGCTGGCCGTGTGAGTGTGTGTGTGTGTGTGTGTGTGTGCTTTATGGCGTCGCTTTGCTATTATCCGTTTGCGATAAAATCGCACGCTATTCATTTTTTCACTATCTGCCGATATGTCCGACTCGTTTGTGGCCTTGTTTGTGTTAATTTATCGCTGTCCATCCGTAAAAGCGGCCGCCTAAAGGACATTGAAAACGATTCACACTTTATTCACACATTAATTGTTGTTTAAACAAAAAATTTAATAAATATTTAAATGTATGCGTTTCATAATCGTCGACTTGTAGATATTGTTGTTTGTTCTTTCTTGGCACAAATGTCATTGACTCACAGCGATCGCTCACCAAAGGCTCTTAACTTAATCAGCATTAGCGTCCTTGCCGCTGCCGCACGTTCTGCGCATTTTCATGAATTTTTTGTCCATTTTTCCACTTGTCACTGAGCTGTGAAATGCAAAAATTGCAAAAGCTGCAAAAACTCGAGCAAATACAACCAGCAAGAGTGGCCGTCAAGAACGAGTTTGCCTCATGGCTGTTACTATCGTTGCTATTACTGTCGTTGTTGTTGCACTGTTGGCGTTGTGCTTTCTTCAGTTGTCGGCATTTGCGGTTTAAAAAGCCATTAAAAATGTAATTATGTTGATAAATACTTTTTTGCCTCACTTTGTGCTTCCTCCCCCTTACCGCCACTCCCGCATTATGTTTCTCATCCGCACATTTGCGTTTTCCTTTCGACGTCACTGCCCGCTGCAATTCGCCATTTTGCACTTGGCGCCGCCACTTGCATTCCAAAGTGCCGCTGGGCATTTTTATTCCGCCACTTGGCGTTCTCTGTTCTTTGGCCGTTGGTGCATTGTAATTCAATGATGCCTCAGCGCCGCAAATATTTGCAGTTGCCGGCCATGGTTTGCTTTTATAGAAATTCACTGTGGCCAGTTTACGCTCAAAGTGCCGTAAGGAATTAAAAGAAACGAAGTGGCAGCTGGACATCACTTGGCATTTGCTGAATTAGCCGAATTGGCTGTAATGGGTTCGGGTTATCTGGAGCATGGAAATGCGCTACGTGCCGCAATGTCATGCAATTCAAAAGGCACTTCTATCAAAGGATATTCATTCCGTTCTCTACTTGCTGAGAGCGAAGAAGTTCTATTGGAAATTCCTTATTCGTTATACTAAAGTCAACTATACATAAATAAAAATGTTACACAAATAAAAATAGATAACTGAAAATATATTAAAGTTAACAATAACAACATTGTAGAACCACTCCAGGCGAGGTTAAGTTAGATTAGACCGACAGACAAAATTGGGAGAAAATAGAAGGAGTACTTGAAATTCGCTGAAAATTTGCAGTCTAAGTCATTTTGGGTTGCTGACTTCAAAAATATTGCTTGTTTTCCAAAAAAAAAATATAGTTAAAAAATCTAATATACAAAGGGTGGTCAAGCAATTAGCACGCTTCCAGCAATTTTAATTTTTGAATTCAATTATATTTTAATTTCAGAACAAATAAGAAGATATGTTTAAAGAGAATTGTTCAGTTTTTTGCACTATTCTTAAAAAACAGAAATTTGTTCAATACACCGTTCCAAACTACTTAAAACAATAATTACCTACCCCCAATGCGAGTATTTTTCAATATATCGTTTCCTTTTTATTTTATTCCCAAAAATGCATGACTTTCTCATAATGATTTCACAATTCGAATGCACACTTCACTATTCAAGATTTGCAACAAATGTTCAATTTAATGCTGCTGCTAACAAAGTCCCGTTATCGTACTCACCCACGGCACATAAACTCACAAATACCATTAGAAATACTGTGGGACAAATAAGCTAAGCAAACAAGAAAACAAAAAGCGTTTGGAAACTATTTTAGTACATCTTACTTTCACTTAAACATGAAAATGTAGATTTTTCGTAAGCGTGCTAATTGCTTGACCACCCACTGTATTTCAGCGTTTTTCTAAATTCGATATTTAAGGGGTGGAAATAGAGTAGTCTTCCAAGAGTAATAGTCTTAAGAATTATTGTTGAATTTTTTAATTGAACTTTACTGTTTTGTAATATTCAAGTTTTATCGATGGTCTGTTAAAATTTATTTTTTGCTTGACAGGATTATAAATAAAATAAAAAATAAAATAAAATGAAGTTGCTTAAAGGAAATAATTTTTTTGTTTGATATTCACAGCGCTTAACATGGAACTGACCCAGCTATGAATATGCAATGCAGTTAAATTTCTAATGGCGGGACTATCAAAGAAATTGTGCTTCAAAATTAGATCTCCCTCTTCTTCTTAGAATTAGTATATTAAATATTAAATCACATTTTAGCAAATAAATTCCATATTAATGAAAAAAATTAAATAATATGGCTCATAATGGGTTAAGTTTCATAATTCGCGGCATTCACTTGGTTACACATTTTGGTTGCAATTTTAACTTAGGCCATTTTCTGTGAAAAAATCATACATTAATAATTTAAAAAAATTTAATATCTACCTTCCAAAGTCGCAAAAAGACGCAACATTTTTTCCGAATTTAAGAGAAGAAACTCCATTCACGCCATTCGGTTTTAATTGCCTTTCTAAATTTGGTTATTTTTCATTTTCATTGTAAAAAAAAAATTATTTTTGAAAATTCGTAAAAAAAAAATGTATACCAAACAAAAAGAAAACTGATCAGCGGTCTCACTCCTATTAATGTAGTTGTAATTTTAAAAGAAATTGGCGACCTATCTACAAAAATATATTTTCTACAATGTTGTTTTATACAAGCACCTAAATTTCATTTTTCACCTTCATACATTTTATCCGACTTTGACAAGCTATATCTCCTAATCACGACAATTCTTCGATAAAATATTTCGGATGCCGCTGCCTGAGCACAGGACTTGCCGAAAGACACACTTAAAAAAGTGAAAAAATTTATCTGACTTACTAAAAGTTTAAGTGCCTACACAAGCCAATTAGTTTTGTGAATAAAACCTACCAAGTCTGTAATGTTGACTGATCTGAAGTCGTCCAAGTTGTCGAAGAAAGGAGAGTCTAAGGATTTCGACCTTCGTCTGGAGAGAGCCGGGAGAACCCATTACAGCCGGGCAGCAGTGACAGAGGATGTGTTCTTTTAAAAGGTCTTTAAAGTTGTAAGCACATACACATTTCAAAGATTTTTTTTTAAATTTCCGGTAATGCGATCATGAAAATATGAACATCAAATGGAAGAGAAAACATGTCGTATTTTGATTAAATTTTATATTTTGAACTTTCAGGACCAAAATATGTTTATGTTACTGAATTTTACTATGAATGACCTCTAATTTTACGTCTATAGAATCTTTTGGATGAGTCTTCGCAAAAGTGTTTTTTTTTGTAAAAGGACATTACTTGATATTGAATACATTTCGTAATAAATTTAAAAAATATTTTTAATAGTATTTAATTTTAACCAGTAAGATTATTATCTCTGATGCGATTAGTTCTTTAAGATTCCAATGTCTTTAACAAAGAAAATTTGAATCTTCTGAAGCAGTGACAATTGTCACTGTCCTGAAGGAAAACAAAAATGTGTTTGTTTACAGATTTTTTGTGTGATTGCTACATTGATATCTCACAATTCCATTTAAAAAAATAAAAGTAAAAATGTTTTTGTTTGCAGATTTTGTGTGTGATTGCTATCTCACAATTCCATTTAAAAAATTAAATTAAAAAAATCGTTTGAAACTTCAAAGTCCCGCTAAAAAATCCTCACCTTCTACAAGAAAACTCAAAACCAAAAATATTTACTCTTCTTTCAATAAAAACTGTATTGCTTAAAGTATAATTTGCACCTTTTTTTGTTCAATTGCAAAGGGTTGTCCATAATTTGTGTTTCTTGCATGTTGTTGGCAACATTTCTTCGCATTTAAGTCGCATTGATTTCCCATTAAATTGATAGCATCTGCAAAGCGGCGACTACATTTAAATTATGACATTCACCGGCAGCAAGATGGTGCCTCCTGCGCGCGCTGCTCGATGGGCAAAAGGTAAAATTAATGACACTCACTCGAGGGTGAAAAAGAATTTGCAAAATTTTGCATAAATTATTAAGTGCCCAAAGTAAATGCTATCTAAATTGAGGGGCGCACTGAAATTTGTACGCAACACAAATAGACGAAAGAAGGTTGTGAAAGCAGATCAGATTTGGGCGCAATGATTTATGGACACGCAATGCGTGGAAATTCAATTACTGGACTTTTTTCCATCATTTAATGTCGTTTGTGAAGTTTTGCCATTTCGCTTGAGCTGCGCTGCGAGCGCATTCGATTAGAAATCGAATCGGAACGAACATTAAAATGCAGTCAGAGCTACAACGGACTTTGTGCAGCGCTGGCGGGACGAATGTGCAACTTGCATTAGCTGGCAGCGGCCGCCCTTATGACTTTGCACACTTTTTATGTGGCACATAATTTTGCGCATTCGCGGCACGTCGCCGGCAATGTCCGATTTTGAAGTGGTTGCAGCAGAAATCACGTAGCCGCACCGTCAGCCACGCGCCGCACTCGCCCGGCGAACGGGTAAATAATGTCGATGATTTGCGCAGATTTTCGCACGAACACAAAATTGCATTATCTGTGCGCACAAATGGAGTGGAAAGTGAAGAGTGGAGAGTGGAGAGCGGCGAGTGCAACTGTGTGTGCGTGTTTGTGTGGCATTGGGGGAGTAATTTTATGATTTGTTTATGGACACTTGACAGCTGGCAAAGCCAAAGACACGAGTTGTGCTTACAAACTTTAATACATTCGTTTATTTTTATTCAAGTAGCAAAATGACAACAATAACAAAAATTAACCAGCAATCACAACCCAAGCAGAAATGGAGCTGGTAAAAATAAAAGCAACAAGAAAACTCTGCAACACGTTGAACAGTTCGTAGCAGCGGGTTGCGCCTAGAAGCCCCAATGCGTGCCGAAGCCGTCGAAGCTCATGTGCGAGACCATCTCGGCGGGCGAGTAGTGCACCGTGTGGCTGCTGCCGTAGGCCGCCACGCCGGGCGCCTGGTGGCTGTAGGTGGCCGCGGCGGGGCCGTGGCTGTAGGCGGTGTGCGCCTGCGGCACCTCGTGGTGGTAGACATGCGCCGGCGCGGGCGCGGCATAGCTCAGCGAGTGCGCAATGGCGGGCGCTGCGTGCGTGTAGACGGCCGCCGTGGGCGCTGGCACTGGCGCTGCGTGCGTGTAGACAGTGGGCGCGGCTTCGTGCTGGTGCTCGTAGACGGCATGCGATGGCGCGCTGTAGACGGTCTTGCTGTGGACGGGCACAGCGTGCGTGTAGACGGAGGGCGCGGGCGCTGCGTGCGTGTAGACATTGTTGCTGATGCGTGTGTCCTCCTTGCGCACACTGGAGTAGGGCGTATCCACGGCCTTCGAGTACTGCGAAACGGTGCCGCCAAAGGACCTCACCACATTCTCGTGGGTCGAGGCAACGGCTTCCACGGCCGGATTGGCGTGAGCGTGAGCGTGAGCATAGGCGACCGGACTCAGAAGGCCAGCGCTGGCCACAGCCAAGAAAGCAAAGAACACAACGAATGCAAAAGCCATTTTACTAGTTGAGTCGAATGCGGTCAGCTGGTTCGGTTTAAGCCAAAAAGGAAATGTAATGCTGTGCAGCGCTGAAACGAAACTGTTGCTGACCGATCGGCAGTGTTGGCATTTTATAGCCAAAAACAATAATCCAATCAAAAATTTACAAAATTGCCACTCAATGAAATTCACCTCACCGCAATTACTGCACTTTTCTTTCTTTGCAATCAGCGAAAAGCAATGCAAAAAACACCAAAAAAAAAAACAAACAGTTTTCAATGTTAACAAAACCGATCTTAATCGATTTACTATTTCTTGAACAATGCATTGCAATTTTTGCATTGCAATTGTACGCGTGTACGCTGCCAGCTACCGCTGACACCTCAGGCGTTGGCTGAGCCGTTTGCCCCAATTCGCTGCGCGCGGCGCAACGTCGACATGTTCCAACATTTCGGTTGCGTGACTTTCAATTTCATCCCAGTCGCGTTGCAATTTTCTCATAACCTGTTGGATTTTGCGGTCGAAACATTTTGGCTGCGTTGGAGTTGTCGCGCACGCGTACCAGCCCACAAATACTTAATTGATCATTTTGACTTCAGCGGCTTAGCTCGTCATAGACCAATTGTGTTGCGCTTTCGTTTTCTGTGCAATTTACCTTTACTTTTTTTTCACTTTTTCTTTTAGGCCCAGCAATGGTTATTGCTTTATTTGCTGCGTCATGTCTGCGTCTCCCTTTACTGGTTGCGCGAGTGTTGTTTTTGCTTTGTGGTCCATGAATTGTCTAAATTATGACTGTATAGACTTGTCAAAATTATTTACAGTTATTGCCAAATTCGTCGCACTCAATTGCCAGCAATTAGTAATGCAGGCAAGAGCGCAAGTTGAGCGCATGTCGCCCGTTGACAGTTGACAGCTGTGAGTAGTGAATTGCTAAACTATTTTGTGTCATTTTTAATCCAAACATTTTCTAATGATTAAATTTTTTTTATGGCAGATTTTTAACACTCACATGAATCGTGTTCGAGAATTGCATAAGATGGCAAAAGTGGAACTAAAGGCTGATGAAAACGAGAGCAATGAATGTGGAGACTTGATTTTGAAAATCTCATTGTACCATATTTCTACATTAGCTATGAAAATAAATTAGATTTGTAACTAATGTCTCAATCTAATCTAAGTATGAAAGAGTATAATTTGAGTCAACATTTATTATTTCGTAATATATATAGATCTGAGGGTTACCAAGAAACCTTAAGCCAGACGTACAGACACACTTTACCTTATCAAATTATTAGTGATACCTACCCTGTCGGACCTAGGATAACTGGTTCCCAAAATTAATTGGTTTTTAACTGGTTTTTTGTAAGTCAATTGGACAACAAATTGGCCGAATGCAGAAGTCAGTCAGTTCGTGTCTAATCGCTCACGTTCTGGGTGCGCGTTCATAGGCGAGACGAGCACATGAAAATGAGAAAGACGAAACTGAGATGAAATAATCAACAAAATGCTGTTAGTTCTGATCCTATGATACTTTTGTTATAACAACGACATCGAAATTTTTGCATTTTTTTAACCATGTCTGCTTCTCTGACTCGATGCTCGCTCGATTTGCACGTTTTGCCTTGAAAGATTTCAGTTAGTTAGCTAAAAAATTTGTTTGCTTTATAATTTTATATTAATTAATTTATTAATTTCAGTCGTAGTCAATAATGATGATATTGAATTGCGTCAGGCCCCAAACATTTTTGGCAGAAGTACAAGTTCATCTTTTTATAACTGAAATTTTTTGGAGCACGTTTTTTTTTGCTTTCATTCCCGATGGATTTTTGTTGTTTTATGTAAATATTTTTAAACAAATATTTGTTAAAAAATTTCATTTTTTATTGTTGGCCCATAAAATGCAACTGGTTAGAAAACTAACCCAGAATAAACTCTCGCTTCGCAACTGGTTTAGAAACTGTTTTACTTAGGACTAACTTTGGACTAGTTGCAATTGGATGCAGACGGGGACAATTGACTGTCGCCTAGGACATCGCCATATTAAAAGGATGACTTCACTTTAAGGAAACCAATCGGTTCTACAGTCAGCTATGGTTGACAAGCATCCAGTTGAAAAATTACATTCAGACCAGTCCGAATTCCTACAGGGTAGTAACACTGGTGAGTAACCTGAACAGTTATTGTGTTGATAGAGACTCTAACTTTTGTGGGTTTAACTTTAAAGCACCTCTTTTTTAGTGAGAAAGAAGGGATGTGATTCAATCTAAGCTGCACTAATGGCAACTTGAATAATGTAAGATTCCGTAAAATCGTTTGGGCAGAAGCCTTTTTGCCTCTTTTAGTACTTAAATGTCTTTCATAGTAGCCAGCCTCTAACTTTATTGGTTCGAAAGTTATTAAAAAAAGGCGGAAGCTGCAAGTCTAATGAAGTACAAAATTCTATTTTATTTGAGTATCAGTATTTTAAATAATAAATATATACAAAATCAATGAAGCGAGAATAATGACATTTTGACACGTGATCAAGGAGATTTGGGGTTTTAACATACTTACTTTTCAAAAAAATTCTACATAAAATTTCAAGGATATAAAGGATTAAAATTTTCGAAGGACCTTTTTCATATCCTTTTGTTACAAATAGGTAAAAAATCAATTCTATTTAAATTTTTGAGCCTTTCCTCTTTCATTTGATATACATATCGTCATATTCTAACGAGGTTAAGTATTTTTTACATTTTTTTTATTTTTTATCCTCTTCAAAATTTTGAAGTCCTTTTAAAAGGACAAAAGATGTAGAAATGAAAAACTAAGTACGCAGTATTACTATGTTTGGTCTCTAGTTTCACGCACATATGGATTTTTTCCGGTGTGAAAAATTTTTTTAATTTTTGTCGCACGTTGTTATAGAACCAAATTCCTGCCAACGTTGCTTTCTACCACAGAAGAATCTACTTACACCGGTACCGGTAATTCGTTCGCGTTCCCGCAAAATCTTCTGTTTCTGTGCAGTTCATATCTGATGAGACATGAGTATCCACAGTAACATTTTGCAGGCAATTGCTTTCTTTCTTTTTTCAGTTATTTTTTCACAGCGGCGTAGATGAAGTGCCGCTTTTCAACAGAGTATCAACACAAAAAATAACAACAACTAAAAAGCGAAGCAAATGTCTGCCTTGGTGCGCGCAAGTTTCACAATTTACAAATTGCTTTTAAATGGGCTGTAAAAAAGTTTTAATGAGTTTTCAACGCGCTGCTGACCCGCCCTGTCCATCGGGCGGCGGCGAGTGGGCGGCAACAATAATGTGCATTGTTATTGTGAACTAACTTTTTGGAGCAGTCGACTGTGTCAGTGCTGGTGTGACCCACTCGGCGCGCTTTTGCAGGACATTTGCATTTATGAAATTTGAAATTGTCGAGGTGGAAAGTCAACAAAATATTGAAAAACACAAAACAGCACAGAAACATGAAAATAAAATTTATTGACAACAACGTAAAACAACAACAAGCTAAAGAACGCTGCGGGTAGCAAGAAGGTTAGAAATAATAATAATAATAAACAACAACAACAACAACAATTGTGAGCACATTAACAACATGGCACCATGGAACAAGTTCAAGTTGGCCTGCAAGAAATTAAGTGTTCATAATGAAATTGTCACAAGAAACATGCCACGTTGACCCCCCACCGCTCACCGGCAAATGGAAAATGAATTTCACTTTTTCTTTGGCGCTGGGCACAGTTGCTCCCACTCACTGGTTGTATGGCAGGCGGCAGTGGTGGGCGCGGAAACTGAACATTTTATTGTTTGGGTTGTTTGCTTGTAATGAAACATTTAATACAATTTGCAGCACAGACTGGCTGGGAATCGTTACAGACGAATCGCCCCCAGGCGAATATTGTAGACGCCAAATGCAACGCGTTGGCAACACTGCCACTGCAAGTGAAATGTCATTGAACGCTGCCCGAACAATTTCAATCTGATTATGACTTGTACGGTTTATGGCAAAAAACTTGCATTACATTTGCGTTAGTTAAACTTTCTTAATTGAAGCATTTATGCACAAAAGTTCGCTGTGGGAAGAAGTGGGAAAAATGGAACAACTCGAAAGTGTTTGCTGAAATTTCAATTTCGTAGCCAATTGTTGGGGTGTCGGTGCACAGTTATTTGCTATTTATGGCATTGCCAGCGCGCGAAGCCTGAACGCAATCAAGGAGAACGCAATATTTGTGCGGGCATTGCAATCGAGTCCAATTCTCTCGTCAAATTAAATCAAGCGCAGTAATGGAATCGCTGTCAACTCCCCCTTGACCAATAAAGCACACACTCACGACCCCACACTCACACTTGTAAATATTGTGCTACACAATTCATGTATGTGTTGATTTCAGTGTATGTGTGTATGTGTGTGTGTACCTGAGGGGAAAGGACTAACTGAATGAAAGATTGACTGGGATTTGGAAAGACAAAGCAAATTAGTTTAAGTTCATAGCAGAGTTCAATGTGAGATGAATTGTTGTTGCACTACAAGCCCAAAGGTCAAAGCGGTCATAAAATGTTCAAACTAAACCATTTCGGAAAAAGTTCTTTCACCGAATAAGCTTTCGATTATATGTGAGCAAAACGGAAAGACTGCATTAAAATTACAAATACAGCATGAAAAATTTAATACAATTTTTTTAATACTTTTATATAAAAATTTAAGAAATCCCGAAAAAAATTGGGACTGTTCGTACAAATCTTCTGACAGTTTGTTAGCACATTATTATATTGAAAAGAAGAGATCCTATAAGAATCGTAAAGAAAAAAATTATGTAAGAGTGAATAACATTTATTTTATTACTTAACTGTTAAACTGTTAACTGTTAAAAGAAAAATAAAATGAAAAAGTATTTAAATTATTTTTAAAATTAGTTTACGCTTCAGTCGTTGTACTTAGTTTACGTTCAGTCAGGTTAAGTCTTCTTATTCTGGTTAGAAGTTTTTTTATTATGTTCTCGTTATGTTTTTGCTTTGAAACAGTACTTTAAAATATTTGACCCATTGATCTTATTAATCCATATTGATAGTATGGATTCCGCTTTAAGAAGTTAGTATGATTTATGCAAAAATCTGAAGCAACGAATTCGATAAGAAAGAGCTGACATCTATGGTTTTCATCTCTTAGTGGTTAAACGCCTAAAGTCTAATGTGCGAGAAGTTTGGTCTTAGGTCGAATTCAATGTTCATCATAAGTACTTAGATGTTTTTAAGACCAGTTCTGACCAGTCTGCAACACTTTCTTGAATGATCTAGAACGATCGCTTTGGTCCACTTTGGTAAATCATTGATGTGTGACTTATACACAAAATTTGGGTTACTATACAGTGCCACGCCCCTAGTTCAGCGTCCATGAATTTTTTTAGTGAAATGTCTAAATGAGAACGCTAAAATTTCAATACTCTACGGCTTAACTATAATTTTGATTCCATTCCATAATAGAAATTCTAGTTGTAAGTACAGGCGGACCACGCTCTTTCACCAATAAAAAAACAAAAAAAGAACAGAAACATTTTTCCACGAGACTTTGAAACTAAATAAAATACAACTCGCATCGCATCGACCAATTTCTTTCAATTCAAAACAATGGGTCAGGAAATGATCCTAAGGTCAAATTTACACCATTACTCGATTGCAGAAAGACCATTGTTGCCAACACGATGAAACTTCATTCATATTTAAATGACATAAAGTCAGTTAGTGAGTACAAAAGAAAACAACTTTGAATAGAAAACAAGAAGGGCACTTTAAAGTTTATTGTTTTATATCGAAAATTGCTTTAAGACAACAGAAGTGTTAAGCAAGTAGATCAATGATATAGTTGAAATTTGATTGTTAGGCATTTCTAAATGCAAAGAGTAACCCAAAAGAGGTAAAGCCATGGCGGCATTACTTCTTTTGCTTTAAGGTACTGAAGGTAAAATATTAGCCTAAAAAATGTAGACCCATTTCGTACCGAAAGGTTTTATTTGAAAAACTTTTTAATAGGAGGACGAATTAGGTGAGAAAATCCAAAGAAAATGAGTTTTAACAAGATCGATTAGTCAGTAATCGCGATTAAAATTTTATTTCTTAACACTTTCGCGCCCTCTGTGACCATCTGAACAGATCTAAATGTATTTTATTGTAATACAAAATTACTCATTTTGCCTTTCCAATCATTGTGTTTGGGTTTTGCGTAATTCCAGTTAATTTTATAATAGTACTTTTAACAAAATTTACTCAAAATAATAGAAATGTGAGGTTTTTCCAACGCCCGTCTATATTTAATAGGGAAGGCGTGGCATGGCAAACTTATATTTTATTAAAAATTATTTTGTTATTTATTACTTTTATTAAGAATATTTATATTATAAAGTTTATCGTAATAAAAAAAAACTGAAAACATTATTGATTTCAATGATTCGTAACCGAATCAAAGGTACGAAATGGGTGAATAGAGATATAAAATTTTTATTATAATACAAAATTAGTGTGCCATTTTTCCAATTATTCTGTGTCAGTTTTGTACAAACCTTATTATTTTTAATATTTTTAAAGAATTTAAGAAAAAAAATTTGAGGTTTTTTTCAATTCCCGCCCAGCTTTAATAGGGAAGGCGTGGCATGGCGACAAAATATTTTATTAGAAAGCCAATAAATCTAAGTGTAATATAAAAAAATAAACTTTAGGTTACACAGGTTTATTGAAATAAAAAAAACGAAATGGGTTAACAGACAAATTGTATTATAATACAAAATTTGTGTGGCATTTTTTCAATCATTTTTTATCAGTTTTGTACAAATCTGGTTATTTTTAGTATTTTTTAAAAATTTAAGAAACAAATTTATTTATGATATTTTTTGAATGCCCGCCCATCTTTAATTGGAAAGGCGTGGCATGGCAAACAAATATTTTATTAGAAAGAAAATAGACCTAAGTGTAATATAAAAAATCAATACCGTAATAACAAAAACTGCAAACATTACTAATAAAATAATAATTACTATACATTACTAATAATAACAAACATTACTAACTTCTCTAATTCGTTAACGAATGAAAGGTACGAAAGGGGTTAAGGCTTTACGCCCAAATGCATAAAATATTATAATGTTTGTTTAATAAATATAGGTTTTTAATGCAAGTTGTTAGCACAGAATCGCTTTAATATTTCTATTAAATTCGACTTTGGATTAAGTTTTAAAGTTTAAAGATTAAGTCGTTTAAAAACATTGTGACGTGCTTTAATATAAAAATATGTACACATATGTTGAGGGTAGTATGACTGTAATTTCAAAGAGAAATGTTTTCATACTTTCATTTATTTTCCACTACTTACCTAAAACTTTCAAGACATAAACTGCGAACTAGAAAATCAAAGCATATCATCCGAAAGGATAACGAAGTTATTCTTCTCCGGACACTAAGCCTGAGGCTTTTTGGATTTTGAAACAACATCCAATTGGTGATCCTTAACCCTAATTCCCAGAATTTTAAAAGTAACGTAAACCCAGAAGTGAAACTGTCATGCTTATATGAGCTAAATTACTGAAAATATTTGTTTAAAAAGTACAAAAACTGTCTAAAATGTTAAATTTATAAATGCATTATAATTCTAACATTCCATTAGAGGATTAAATAAAATAATGGAATCGAAAATCTTTTGGATTTATCACCATTTGAAATCTTTGGTGAGACTGTGAGGCTCACTTCTGGGAATTAGTGTTAAATGTGTATGTAATTTTTTAGAAATTTTGGTATATTGGACACCCAATTGAAATATTAAATTCTATAGCTTGAAAATCACTTTAGAAATTTGTACCCAAACAAAACTAAAGAACTGTTACTTCTGTCTGCAAGCACTCTGCAATTTTCTCCAATTGAGCCCACTAATTTGCTGTCTGCATTTGTTGTTGTAATCCATTTTTAGTGTCTTTCTCTTTCACGCCATTTAACTCGATGATACTTGAAATGACTTTATTTCCGCTTCAGACTTGGCGCAGTTATCAAAGTGCCACGATTTTTCACCTTCAATGGAGGCGCTTCAATTGCATTCTTTGCAGATTTTCAACTCCCCACTTAGCGGTGTGTGGCAGTGCAATGAACACACACTCGCCAACAGTTCGACACTTGTGCTCCTCCGTGCCGGTAGTGTTTTCGTCTTCCTTTTTGTGTTTGTCCATAGCTGTTGGCCTTTTATTATTATTATTGTATCCAATTACAAACGACGTTCGTTGTGGCGTCGTGGCCGCGCCAAAGTAGAATTGTGCAAAAGCCAATTACACAGCCAGTCGCTGCGCCCGCCGCTCCAGTCACCAGCCACCAGTCACCTTGCAACGTGCACCTCGCGCCTGGTGCCAGTTGCGGCCGTCAACAGTTCCGGGCGCCAGCTTCTTCTGCGCGCAGCCCACGCGGCCAAATGGCCAAAGATATAAAATGCGCTTTCTTAGCTAATTGGAATTGAAACATAAATTAAAAGTCGGAAACGGAAACACGTTCGCCAACTGCAAATACAGCACATCGTATAACGGCGCACATTACGTCAAGTCGAGTCAAGTCGCGCTCGCTGCCTCAAATGCAACTACTCAACATTACTCATTGTTGTTGTAGGAGGCGGCAGCCATTGCACAACATTCGCAAACGTCTTTGGCGCTGTCAGAAGATTAACTGTTGGCAATAATTTCGCTTTTAGTTTTGTTGCTCGTTGCATACTTCAAGGCGCGCAATGAGGCGAGCGCGCGCAAATTGCTGCCACAACGCAATTGCAAGTGTAATTGTAACTGTAACTGTGACTGTGGCTGCGTCCACCGTCCAATGTGTGGAAGTGCGACTGTCAAAGATGAATGTGAGAGCAATAAGCCTTTGATTGGTTTCGATATAAAAATTTACTGCCGCCAGTCTTTTATGCGATTTTCGAGCGAGAGCGCAACGCTTGGTTGGCGGTTGGATGTGTGTGTGTGTGTGTGAGTGTATTTGGGAGGAATGGACAAAAGAGTTTGTGTTTCTAAGCACATTTCATTTGTCGGCAGTGAGGTCAGCAACAGTTGGCAATATTGGTTGGTACTTACTTATAATTAGCACAGATCTTTAATGATTTTGCTGATATGTTGGAACTTTTCATATAAATTTTAGTAGAAATTTGCAAAGAAAATTGGCAAAAACATAGATTTGAAGCGCTATAGAGAATCAATATTAGAATTTTCAATCAACCACAATTTTTGTCTGTGTTTCTACATAAATGTGTTGCTTTCACACTGTCTTATACTGAAAAGCTAGCCTAACTTTAGGAGCTGTAACAGTGTTATTTATTGGAATAGTACGTTGGAACTGAATTGCTAAACTTTTGCTTTCGAAAATACTGATTGAAAACACACTTTAGTTCAGATCATATAACCAAACCAAATATTTTCATCAAAGATCAAACATTAAATGGCGCAAAGTCGCACGAAAATTGTCTTCAATTCGATTACAATAAATTTGTTATCGTCTCGCTTAAGGCAAAATAAATGTCCAGCAGCCACAACAACTCAGAAGCGTAAAAGCCCCATAAGCCAACTTAACTAGCCAAAATACACACAAACACACAAACACAAACACATGCATACATACTATGAATAAGTATTGTACATATGTAAGTCGCCAAACTATGGGGCCACAACAAATCATAATTCGGCAACACCGGAAACGGAAATAAAATCAAGCACAAATGCAATAATACAATTTTATGACATTTCGCAAATACAATCGGCAAAGCCAGAGAAATTGTGAATGTCACAATCATGTAAACATAGGGGAGATGAGGACACGCCCGACAAAATGTGCATTCTATAAAAAGTATATTTTTTCTAAAAAATATTTATTTAATTAAAAATATCAGAAAACTAAAAAACTTAACTTTATAAAATTTTTGACTATTCGAGGAAATATACTCGTATAAATATAAATACTAATTAAATCAAATAATTTTACTATATTGTTAATTATTTTAATTTGATTTTAATTTTTTCATCTTCAATTCATGAATTTTTAAACTAATTTATTTGTATTTTTTTTAATCCAGTTTTTGAATTAATTAAAAGAATAAATTTTATTTTTAAATATTAAATAAATA
The DNA here is from genome assembly GCA_964056695.1 of Melieria picta. Taxonomy (NCBI): domain Eukaryota; kingdom Metazoa; phylum Arthropoda; class Insecta; order Diptera; family Ulidiidae; genus Melieria; species Melieria picta. The sequence goes on along the minus strand of OZ057399.1, from coordinate 35,058,765 downwards.
CTTTTTCTAAAAAATATTAATGTACAGTCGTGTCTGGATATAGTGAACTGTTCGCAGTATTGAGGTTGTTCACTATATCAAGGTTTACATTTTTGTTCAAAAACTCGTTTTATTTGCTCAAAATACACGTTTTGTTTTTTGCTTGAAATTGATTTCAAAATTTTGTTCAATATTTAGAGGCTCCATGTCAAAATTTGGATGTTCACTATATCGAGGTGTTCACTATACCCAGACACGACTGTACATACATACATATTTTAAATATTAAAATTAAAATTGTTTAAATTAAATTAAATATAAAAATAGTTTTTCTTAGAAATATTTATTTAATTTAAAAATTTCAGAAAACAGAAAACTTCACTTTTTTCAATGTTAGACTATTCGAGGAAATAAAAATACTTATTATATGTAAATAGAAATACTTATTGATTCAAATAATTTGACTATAATTTTAATAACTTTAACTAGATTTTAATTTTTTTATTTTCAATTTATGTATGAATTTTGTAACTAATTTATTTATATTTTTCTAATCCAGTTGTTAAAATTAAAAAGCAAAAAAGAAAACTTGAAGGAAAGTGTTTAATTAAAAGAATAAGTTCTATTTTTAAATATTATATTTACTAAATAGTTTTTTAGAAAATATAAATTCATTAAAATAAAAAATAAATTAAATTAAAAAATACATATTTTAAATATTTGAAATATAAAAAAAGTTTTTCTAAGACATCATTAACTAATTTAAAACATTCAGATAATGAACAACTTCATTGTTCATTTTTGGCTATTCGAGGAAATATAAAACTAGAAATACTTATTAACTCAAATAATTTGAATATATTTTTTACTACTAATTAGATTTTAATTTCTTCATTTTGAATTTATGGAATTCTTAACTAATTTATTTATATTGCTTTAGAATAATTAATCCTGGTTGTAGAATAAAAAGCAAAAAAGAAACTTGAAAGAAAGTGTTTAATCAATTAATATTATTTTATAAAATTAAATAAATATTTTTCTAACAAATATAAAAAATATATAAATATTTTAAATATCAAAATATATATCATATAAATATTTATTTCATTTAAAAAAAATTACAAAATGAAAAATTTCACTTATTCCAATATTTGGCTATTTATTTACTCAAAAAGTTTGACTGTAATTTTAATTATTGTAGTTAATTTGTAATTTTTTCAGTTTGAATTTATGACTTGCTAAACTAATTTAATCATACTTTTTAATCCACCTTTTAAAATTAAAAGGCAAAGAACATAACTTGAAGGAAAGTATTTAATTAACTCAAAAAGTATATTTTGACTATATTTTTAATTATTTTAATTAGATTTTAATTTTTTTTTATTTTTAAACTAATTTATTTGTATTTTTTAATCTAGTTTTTAAATTAAAAAGCAAAAAAAGCATAACTTAAAGGAATGTATTTAAATAAAAGAATAAATGTTATTTTTAAATATTAAACAAATATTTTTTCTAAAAAATATTAATATAAATGCATACATATTTTAAATATAAAAATAGTTTTTCTAAGAAATATTTATTTAATTTAAAAATTTCAGAAAACGGAAAACTTCACTTTTTTCAATGTTGGGCTATTTGAGGAAATACAAATACTTATTATAATTATAAATACTTATTAACTCAAATTTACTGTAATTTTAATAACTTTAACAAGATTTTAATTTTTTTATTTTCAATTTACTAATTTTGTAACTAATTTATTTATATTTGTTAATCCACTTTTTAGAAATTAAAAGCAAAAAACATAACTCGATTGAATTAAAAGAATAAATTACATTTTTAAATATAAAATAATTATGTAAATATTTTGAATATAAAAATCTTTTTTTTAATATTTATTTAATTTAAAAAATTTAGTAAACAAAAAAAACTTTACTTTCTTAATGTTTGGCTATTCGGAAAAATATGAAAAATATAAATACTTATTAACTCAAATGATTTGACTATATTATTACTTTAATTCATTTGTAATTTTTTCAATTTGAAATTCTAAACTAATTTGTTTATATTTGTTAATCCACTTTTTAGAAATTAAAAGCAAAAACCATAACTTGAAGGAAAGAATATATTACATTTTTAAATAAAAAATATTATGTAAATATTTTAAATATAAAAATAGTTTTTTTTAACATTTATTTAATTTAAAAAATTTAGAAAACAAAAAACTTCACTTTTTTAATGTTTGGCTATTCGGGAAAATATGAAAAATAGAAATACTTATTAACTCAAACAATATGAATATAATTTTACTTTATTGAATTCTAAACTAATTTATTTATATTTTTATAATACAGTTTTTACAATTTAAAAACAAGAAGGATAGCTTGAACAAAAGTATTTTAAAAAGAAAAAAATTTATTTTTAAAGCCAATAAATTATGTTTTCTTAAGAAATTGAATATGAATAAAGTAGTAAAATTGTAAAGTGCCGAAAGTCGCCCGCACCACTCTGCCGACTCGGATGTTTCTGACAATAAAGAGCCAGCAGGTGCTTGGAGAAGACTGGCCCAAGTAGTGTCCAGCCGACAGCGTACAATGGGGGCAATTGCGGCCGCAGTGCATAAGCATTGGCGACAGCTGTAGGAGTAGCACTGAGAGTGAGGGAGACAGAGTCATAGGCGCTACGCTGCTGAATGCCATAGTGCCGTTATTACGTTTATGTGTAATTTTTGAATGAATGAAACACAATTTATAGGGCGGCACACAGCCGTCCATACAAAAAGCATAAATGTCAACAGCGAGCCTTGGTCCATCTGTCTGTCTCTCTGTCTGTCCGTTCTATTACGACAGCACCAACCATAACTAGCGCGCCGGCCAACAATAGTCGCTGCCAACGGCCAAAGTCAGCATCAACAACAAACGTTTTTGTTGTGACTTTGTTGCTGGCGCAAGCGGCTGGCTGCCGGCCGACGTGTGCTGGTGGACAAAACTTTTCAACGAACAGAAAATTGAGAGGGAAAATGCAATAAACGTAGTTAAGTTAACTACGTTATATTTACGTTTGCGAATTATGCTCGATAACGCAATGCTGCACACGTGCCTGTGTGCGTGTGTGTGTCTGTGTAGTGTTGCCTGTGTCCAAGTGCTCTTCTGAAATGTTGACAAGTGAACGACAACGATTAGGAGCTGATAAGGACAATAAATGCAACAAATTCTCAACGATTTCAACGCACACATCAGCGAATCTCGAGCTTAGTTAGTGGCAGAAAAGCAATAGATTTTGTTGTTGTTGTACTTATTGTGCCTTTGTGCAATGTGAAAAGTTTCCGTGTGCGATTGTTGTGTGTATCGAAATCGAATTGAGCACTTTATGCTATTTGTGCTTTCTGCTTGTGTTGTTTGTTGTTGTTGCTGCACTTGACTACTTACTGTTGTTGTTGTTGTTGTTGAGCCAATTGCTTTTTTGAAAATTGACTGAGTGGCAAGCTCGCAGCGAGCCAAAGGTGATTCGTGCAAGTGTGAGGTTAGGGTTAGAGAAGAGCGCTGCGTGCGCCATAAAGCATTTTTGGCGGCTTTAATGCATCTCAATTGTGTAATAAATTCCGCATTAATGTTGTACAAACTGCAGCAGCGATGCCCATGTTTTTGTTTTTGCCTAGGGGCGACTTTTCTTCGAGTGCTCCACAAGCAGCGCAACGATTTGGTGGCTCACAACTCAGACGTGTCATAAAATTTGCAAAACAAAAAAAATCCAATTCAATTGTTTGTACACTGCTGCGGCATTGCGGCTGTCTAAGAAGAGGAAAGAAATTGGTGGCAGGCTGCAAGTGTTGCGGCGAACCACAAATTGAAATCGTAAAATGTGCGCACTTAATGGTCGTTACGATGAAAGCCGCCATTGATGTAATGCATGTCTGAGCATATCTGAACAATATATTTACATGTGTATATACACATTTCAGACATACATACATACATACATATGTGCAGAAGTTTTGTGCCCCAAAGGCTGTTTGGGTATCTTTGGTTGAAATGTGGAATTTGTCTAAATGGTCAACAAATTCCTGTGTTGAATTTTTTCTCTTATAATGTTTGGTTATATTTACTTCAAAATTTTTTTACTATGTACTCTTTGAGAAAGCAAAGTGTTAAGCAGAAGAAGTTTGTTACCCAGATGCAGTGCAGGATTTTGTTTCGGGGGGAGGGGGGTTTGGGTAACTGTGTTGAGAACTTGGAAATAGAATAAAATTTGATGATGATTGATGTATGAATCTACAGACTGAGATCCAAACCATGTATGTTTTCCCAACGTGACATATTTTGGTCCTGAAAGTTCAAAATAGAAAATTTAGTTAAATGGAGAAAATCATCTTTCATTTGATACCCATATCTTCATCATTACACAACCGCAAATATTTAAAAAAATATTTGAAATGTGTATGTCCTTAAAATTTTAAAGTTCTTTAGGAAGGACTTTGGAAAATGTAAAACTATACTATAAACGACATCTAGTTTCTCGCCTATATCAACATTAGGATGGGTCTCGACAAAAAAATTTTTTTTTCGCACGGTGTAATAAATGTAAAGTTGGTGTTTTCGCTCAGTGCTTCATAACTTTGTCATTTTTTTTTCGATTTTACTGATATTAGGCTTAATATTTACACAAATAATATATCTTTCATCTTAGATTTTAAAACCAGAGGAGATAATTTATTTTATCTATCAATAAAACAATCATTCAAAAATTTATGATTTTTGAAAATGCTCGAAAAATTCACTTTTTTACAACTTTCACCGTCAGTAATTTCTCCAAATCTCGACTGATTTGGACAATCTGTTTTCGAAGATTTTTCAAAAACGCTTCTTGCAAAAATTTTTTGATCTTCAGTTTCGTGTTCAGTGGCCCAAATGTTAGTCTAGAAAACACTTTTATTTTTAAGTGCAATTTTTTAATATTGAATATTGATGATTGAATATATATGCGACGGTTATAAATTAAATTTCTGTATTAAGTTAAAGATATTTCGGGGGTTTAAACCCAAACAACCCTCCCCTGTGTGCGCCACTGCCCAGATGGAGAACATACAAAACAAATGCGTCCGGAGAGAAGTTTGGTAGCAGTGCGAATTCCGACCACCAAAAATCATATAGCAACAGGGGCGTAGCCAAGGGAGGGGTTTTGGGTGTCAGAACACCCCATGGCCTATAATTATTTAAAATTTGCAATCACTATGCATGGTATATGCGTTCCCACATTAGCAAAAAGATCTTTTTACCTTTAAACATTTAAAAGAATAATCAACAATTTTTTGTAATACCGATATGGTTTTTTTATGGAGGCTCAGTACAGCTATTTGCATGATCTAAAAGCATGTTTAATGAGTGTTTTAGATCGTCGGCTGGAATGTCCTACAGGATGTCAGTACAAGCCTTTTGGATGGCTTCTATGTCATCAAAACGCGTTTGTTTAATCGGTAAATGCATTATTTTTCTAAGGTGAAAGTCGCAAAATGCCGCATCAGGTTAAAACGAGGAGTGGGTTCGTCTTTTAGTCAAAAAATCAGTCACAAGTGTCTATCGTTGAGATGCCGTCTTTTGATAGCTAAATATTCAGTTAAAATGTGATACTTTTATGTTATTGAAATGCTTAACCTTCGCCTTCCCAAAGACTTTTGTATGCGTCGTTTACCAATACCGATAAACTCACACACTCACAATAAATAAGTAAATAATAAATAATTTTTTTCCATACCTCAGTATTTAGTATCGTCCTCTGGTGATGGAACGTTTTTCGAAAAAAGGCCTAACTTTAACGATTCATTTTGCGACTAAGGAAAATATTAAAAGATTTCTTTCCAGAGGGTTTATTGAAGTATCTATTTTTATATTTTTTTTATTTTTTATTTCATTATGAGTTTTATTCAAAATGGTGGCGGAAGCACCTGGGATCACCCGTGTGGGCATTCGGTATACAAAATAACAAAAACAACAACAAAACATGAATAATATTTTTAAAAAAATATTTCTTTATGTTATTGAAAACGACTTTCGAATTTGTTCAGTAAGTCGAAATCATAACTACATTAAATAAATACTCTGACAGATATTGAACATGAATTTTAAAAAGATCACCCGGGTGGGTATAAGAAAAGCGAAGGTTAAATCCAATTTCAAGTCGATTTTGGCTGATTTTTTTATGGAATCTACGGTGGTCGCGGATTTCAGTTGGCTAACACGTTGGTCATCATTAATGTCCTGACAATCGTTTTTAAATCTCGTGTACCACTCATGAAGTCTGCCACTGGATAAACGATCATCACCATAAACTTAGTTCATCAATTTAAATTTTTCGGCTAAAGTCTTACCAACTTTAAAGCAAAACTTAATATTTGCTCTTTGCAAATTAGTACCAAATTTTGTACCAGTGACAAAAACATACTTTTACTTCGAACGCAATAACTTCGCTTACAGTGAACCAAATTTCATGAAATTTCCAATATACTGGGTGGCACCACCACAAAATGCCCTCTTGGAAAAGTTCAGTTTACTGGTCAAACATTTTTTTAAAAACCCCGCCCCCCCCCCTCCCCCCCATGACCAAGTTCTGGCTACGCCCCTGTATAGCAACAATCTAATAATTATTAAAAGTGAAACTGTTCACAGATTTAAGATAATATATATATTTTGTTGTTCTTCTTCTTCTTCAACTGATGACCTATGTATGTCTTCCGGTATTTTTTGCAAACACTTTGAGCTCCTCTAACCCTAACATTTTCTATCCACTATTCAGACATTTTGCTACATTAAAAAAACTTTTTACCAGCCTTAACATTTGCCCCACTTTCCACCGTTCTAAAAACTATACAATAAAAATCGTGCACAAAACTGCAGCAACAGTGCCGCAGGTGCAGATGAAGTTCGCTGACGCAAAGCCGCAACCAACCAACCAACCAGGCCGCCAGTCAAGCAGCTGAAGTGAAACCAAATTAATTCCGAAAAGGTGCGCATCATTTTTAATGCAAACGATTTATGCAAGATTTAGCACCACAGCCAGCCGGTTAAGCTAATCCTGCAGCGGCGGAAACACACACACACACACACATACACATACACGCGCACGCTCGACAGGCAACAAACATTATTTAAATCAAATTTCCGCACATTCTTTTCGACTGCGCTGCGGTGCGCTGCATTTGCCAACTCAAAGGAGCAGGAAAAACTTGGCCTGTGTGCGCGGCAATTCCCACAGGATGCAATGCCGTTGAGGAGTGGTGAGTGGCGACTGGTGAGCAGCGAGATTTTCGGTTCGGTTTCTTCTATGCTCATTTGTTATGGCGTGCATAGCAAAACGATTTTGTATGAATGCGTGTGTGTTGTTGGGTTGAGAGCGAGGCACATGCAAGAAATGCTTCTGGGAGATGCTCAATCATATTAAGTAACGGTAAACTGCTGTGGCGGCATGCACACAGTTTATTTGTGTCTGTGTGTGTGCGTGTGGAAAAGTGAAAAATTGCAGAGAAAGTTCAAAGCTGCCATGCAAAAACGAAAATCCCACCCAACTGCCGCAAGGCGTTCAACGCGCCTTTAAATGCTTCGAATGTGCTTTCGCTGCGGTTATCGCGTCACGCATTGTTGCACGGACCAGACTCGCACCAAGCCACTTCAATTGCAGTCAACATTTCCGCTTCCGTGTGAGTCACTCATGCGCCTTGCCTACACCTCTGTGCTTGTTAAGGACTGGTGGCGAGGAGTGGAGTGTTTTCACGCCTTGTTTAAATGCTCAGATGAATTTAGTTTTCTCCTGTTGAATTATCGTACAAACCAGACCGCACTGGCTTCAAGGCTCTGCGCTAAGCGCTCACCAATTCACCAGGGCCTCAACATTCAAAGGCACCGCCAATCCAAGCAGCCAGCTTGCGCGCGAACTGCTCAACTGTGCAACCGCGCAATTCTCACGTGACTCTGGGCGCAAGTGTATTTTTCTGCAATTTAAACATTTACGAATGAATATTTCCCAGCGCCGTTTGTGGCGCATTTTGCCATCAACCTCACGTATGGGTGGCACCATTGCCAGCGTTTGCCATGTTGTTGTTGGCAATAGGTGAACATGTAAATGTGTGTGTGTGTGTGTTCAGAACAGCAATGCGACACACAGTGGGATCGTTGCATATAAAAGTTAATCACAAATACTTAGATTATGTTAGTACTCCTCGCCCTTTCATTCGAAAGCCAAATAGGTCCACTGTGAACCCTTTCATATATTGACTCAAACAAATTAGACTTCTTGATCAATATTAGCAGATCTGATACTTATTGACGAAATACATATGTATATTGAATTATGAATAATTACTGAATTACTTTTCACGTAAGAAAGAGACGTAAACGGCGCACGTTGGGGAAAAACAAGCAAAAACGCTCGCTTAATTTTGTTTTTTTTAACTTATCGTAATAAAGTTACTCTAGCGATATGGAAAATTAATTTTTTTCAAGTCCCTTCATCCCATAACCAGGGCTTTAAGGCCTTTCAAAGTTGAGCGCTTTATTATAAGTATTATTTTTCCCTTCTAGCCAAATATCGTTAACAAGTCTTTCTTCAGATGCCCATAGAATCTATATTTTCGAATGAAATTCCATAATTTTTCACATGTGGCGTAACGATATTTAAGCAATTATTAATAAAAAAAATTGTATTTCAAAAATATTTATTTTGACAACAAAATGCATATCTAACCTATGCCTCATTTTTTATAAAAATAAAAAAATCGTGATTTAACTTTTAGTGAGCAAAGTCATTCTTTTCAGTTAACCATGTCAGTGCTATATATAAGTAAATGAGTAGTTTAGAAATTAAAAATTTTTTTTAAGAAAAAGTTTACCTACTTTTATAAAAGTGGGCTAAGTGTGACATAAATAAAATTTCTTTGTCTACAGAGAATTTTAATGCATGACAACAAAATTTTAGCCTATTTTAATATTGTTAAAAATAAAGTCTGTATAGGGTGTGAGCGTAGCTGTGGGCGTATTTTTCTCATTTTTGGAATAAATCATCTTCTACTTATGGGAAACCATTATGCGAAACTTCAATCTTTTATCTTTATTATTTCCGAAGTTGTAACATTTTTCGTTATATGTACAAACATAAACCATATGAAACCATAAACCGTGTGCTGCGAAAAAATGCTAAAATTCAAATACGCTAAAACACGTGTAACTTTATTTTTAATCATCTGTGAGAATCAGTTATCAAAATAGTGATTTATTTTTTTTTTTTGCTTCTGGTTATGCATATTTCCATAATTCTTAACTTCCGACCGTAGGGTACCAGCTCTTGGTTGGGAAAATTACAAAAAAATTATACCATACAATTCTCTAAAGAATTCTGAAGAAAATAGCCAAATTTCAGTAGTGTAAAACTGTAGACTCTAGAACTCAAAACAGGCAATGCGAGCGTTGTTCCCTGTTTTTTCCCGGCGTTGCGGCATTTTGTTAGAATAGGTGACTTTGAAAGTTTATATAATAAAACTATATAGTGAATAATTTGAACCCCTAAAAAATTCAACTCATCCTTGGTGTGTTTCATAGATCATCGCAAATTTTTTGTGTTTAATTTTTGTCGAGTTTATGGCCACGATGCCCACTGTGCGGCTGCTCCTACATCGTTAACCCTGAAAAAGCTGCTGCACGCTTTTGCCGCCCTCCGCTGGCACAACGCGCGTACTTGTTGGATGCAAATAAGTTGCTCATGCAAAATTCGTTCTTGTTGAACACCAACACACTGCACCGAACAGCAGCAACTGCCAGCATTGCAGTGTGCACTTTTGTTTTGCCATGTGCCAGGTCTTTGCTCATTTTCGCGCTTAATTTACAATTGACATAAGTTTACATTTCCGCTAACATTTTCCTTGGACCTCATTCGTGTTGTTACGGAGGTAGTTGCAGTTGTTGTTGCTGTTGGTGTTTCGTCGTGCTACTGCAGTCTTTGCTATGCAAATTTTGCAGCCCGACAATGAAGCTGATTATTTTGCACGCCGCAATGTGGAATAAAGGATAACGATGCGACGCTCGCGTATTTCAATTGCAATGTTTGAAGAAATGGATGTGCGCCTTAAAGCAGTTAAAGTTGCAGTTCTACGGCAACTTTAATGTATTATAAAAATATTAACAAGTAAATAGACGATTTGCTGACTTTGATAAATGAGCTCCGTGACGGGTGTGTGTGCTCATGGAGCAGGATCCAGCCGCCAACAGCAACGTTGCGTTGACAGCGCACTCCCGCTTATCCTCTGCAGAAATCACGAAGCAAATTTGTAGAAAGTAAGCTGGCTCGGTCGCTTCATTACTCTTCCGCTGCGCCGTTGAACGGGAGTCGCGCTGTCAGCACCAACATGAGTTCCTTGTCCAAGACACAAAACTCAATCGGACACTGAGGTGACAGCTGAGAAAAATGCGCGAATTTATCAACGCCCGGGGACGACGCGATTTCGTTGTGGCGCACAAAAGTATGGCAAACTTTATTAGCAATGAAACGACATTCAGCGCAATGTAAATTTATACGGTATACATTCATAAGTCTTGAACATTCAAAAGTGATAATCACTGTTTTGTGATAAAGTGATAAAAAGTTTTTTTGCAGAAATTACTACATTCATCAAGAAGTTTAAGTTTTTCGGCAAACTTTTGAAGCAGTAATGTTACTTTTCAAATGGCGCTTTTCACTTCTTGGCTTTCTTAGCTTTGATTGAAATACGATCTGTATAATTTTAGTTCTAAGCCAATTTGGCATCTTTAGGAAGCCGTTGCAAACATTATGTATTTCATAATTAATATATCATCATTCACCTACTGGAACACGCTTTGTGAATAAACTTTACCATATTTTTGGTTAATTTTTTAAAGTTGTAAAAAGCAATCAGACGATAAATATCCCGTCATTTCAATTTAATTCATTTCCTGAATAAATAAAATTGAATTGCCTCCACTTTAAAGATGAATTAAGGTTACACATATTTCATTACATACTTCGGATTTAAGAATTTGTTTCATATAATTCGGGCTGTCGACAGCCCTGGTTACTTCTTTTAAGAGCATTGCCAGATAGTAAGCTGAGCGTAACCAGTGCTGCCAAACCACACCCCAATCCAAAGTTCACTCCGCACAATATTCATCACGAATACCGTTTTGCGGGCCGTTTCGATTCAATTCGAACATTGAGCCTGACCCGAACAAAGTTATTTTTAACCTATTGTATTATTAACACTATATTATTGAAAAATCTTTTCCAACAGCGCACTTAGTCCACCAAAACTGGCAATCGACATATTTCAACAAAACGGCAACTCCAAACAATAGTCTGGCAGCGCTGTCGGTCGAAAGCTGATTTTGCTGTGGCTGTGCAAATTTTGGCAGTGAAGAAAATTGGAGTAAACTACGCTCCGTTCCCTCAAAACAATTGAAAACGAAAGTGAAATCGTGTAGTGCAAACGTCCGCTTAAAAGAAAACCTTTCAGTTACCGAGGGAAATATTCGCATCGCTGCCGACCGAAAAAATACCAATTTGCCAGCTACTGTAAAATAACGGCATCACTAGGTGTGTGTGTTGTGTGCATGGGTGAAGAATGTGCTAGAAGAGTACAGCCACAGTGTTTTGTTGGTGGCGTGCGGTTAGAACGGGAGCGCGTGTGACGATTGGATTGCTTGTGAACGTTGCAATTTTTGGGAAAAGGCAAGGAAAAAAGCAGATTAAAAAGAAGAAAACTGAAAGCTGTCAAAGAAACGTCAGTTCCTTCCAATTTGACATTTTCAACGTTTGCACTCGCCGTGTCTGATGTAAAAGTTTCTGAAAAAGCATAAAAACTTCCCACAAATTTGCAAAAACAGTAAAATTGCAGGCTGCGAATCCTGTAAGTGATACGAGAATTGTCGGAATAAGGAAAATACGCTACGCTAGTCTGTGATTTCCTCAGCGACTTTCCAGGAAAGAGTACATCATTTGACCGCTGACTCGTTTTTCGTCGCTAAGCAAAAATGTTAATAAACCTAAAAGTAAAAACGCTCGACGCGCAAACACACGAGTTCAGCATTGACGATGAGGTGAGTGAAATGAGCGAAGGAGCGCCGGGCCGGTTATTCCTGTGGTGCGTGCAGCACCACGCCCCACGCCACGGACACTTCGTGGCCGAGCGCTGTCTGTCCATGTGCACTCCAGCTACCGTGGAACTTCCGTGCCTCTAATTGGGTTATTTTCGTTTAAGGTGACTGTGCGCGAGTTCAAGGATAAAATAGCGGAGAAGACCAACATTGCCGCCGATCAACAGCGCATCATCTACTGTGGGCGTGTTCTGGCCGACGAGAAGCAGTTGAAAGAATATGGTGAGTCAGTGGTGGGGGAATGCAGCAGTGTGAGGGAGGCTGAACGCTGAACGCAAATTTTATTTTGTCGATATCAAGCGCCTTCCCAAGATATGCCCACACAAAAATTATTTATAATTTCTATATAATAACATTTAGTTTTCCCTTTTTTCTTATTGAAGACGTTGATGGCAAGGTTGTGCATGTGGCTGAACGGCCGCCACCGTCGCAGCGCGGTCCTTCCACATCGAACTCATTTCCGAACGACATACCACCGACTGCGCGCGATCGTCCCACAAATCGCGGTGGCATGCGAAACTCACCACTGTTTCGCGCACTGGACGGCATGGTGGTTGGCACAATGGCCATTCCCATGAATACAATGGTAAACCACCGTTTAAATGGCATTCATGAGTCTTGAGTTCTTTTAAAATTGTCTTGTTTTTTGCATCACAGTCGAACAATAGGCAAGCACCAGTTAATCCGCTAGCCTCGTCATCTTCCTTCTGTATGAATCGTATCACTGTGGCACGCCATATGTTGGAATGCGCAAATAACATTGCTGCCTACTTGGAGGATCCGGAGCGGGTAATTGCAAAAAACTCCGAAAAAAGCACCAAAAATAAGTTCATGTAATTTTCTTGTAGGGCCTTAATAATACTTCATTGGACATTTTGGCGCGAGGTCGATGGACTATGGAATCCACTGTTGTAGAGGTAGGCATTACCGCTGCAGACTTGCCACAGAATCAGAACATCGTTGAAATGGTGCAGGGCGCTGTCTCGGCAGCTTTGCGTCGCAACGGCAATGCCAACGTAACCGTTGTGCAATTGCCCACAGTTTTCGGCTCGAATGAGGGCGAAAGCGAGCCGGCCGAAGGTGCCGCTTCAGTTACTATGGACACGAATGCGACTAGTGCGGGCGATGGTAATTCCGCAGCCGTCATCATAGAGGATGTTATTGAAGGGGATGAAGATATTGACATAAATGGAGCTGTTGCACAAGATGTGCAGCCCGCAGATGTCACAGCCACATTGGACAGTGCCGCTGCCGCTGCTACTGCTGCTCCGGTCAACAATACGGGCGATGGTGCTAATGCCGAGGAAATGAATAACTCTACCACCACCGGCACAAATACTGAGGAAAATCCTGCACGTCGCCGCACCAGCACTCGCGTGTTGGCTGAGGTCATTGAACAAATGCGCACTGTGCAGACGCGCCTTAATCCCTTCATACAGCGATTCTACGATTTACTGCAAAACGAACCAATATTCGAGGAGAATGTAAGCGTACTTTTATTTCGTTGAAATACATTTGTCAAGTGGTTGGTTGGAAAATATAGTAAATGCTTATTTATGTTACTTGCAGGACACTTCGGGCCGCGAAAATGCACAACGCTTGTACGATCGTGTGTCTGAGGCTTTCCACTACATGTCGCACGCACAGCACGCCATTTCCGATCTGATGTTGGACGTCTCGCAGCCGGCACCACGCTATCTGGCATGCCGTCCAATTTTGGTGGAGCAAAGTGGTTACGTCAGTTCCAATAACTACTTGGCAGCGGCCGCAGCTGCCAATCCACCCTCGCAGCGGCCCCGTACACGCACCTTCATCTCGCCACACTACAATCATCCCATCACCATCACAACGCCCAGTGCACCCAGCGCCACTGCGCCCGGTCCCGTAGAAGCCGAAAGCAACAGCTCTGCCCCCAACAGCAACGGTGCTGTGGAGGATCCCGTCGACGACCCGGTGGTTGCGCCGAACCTGCCTAACATCGTCGGCAGTGCCGCCAATGCCAACGCCAACGCTAACGCCAACGTGGCCACGCAGAGCAATGGTGAGCGGCAATTTGCAACGCCTCACTGCAGCCCTGATTGAATTGTATTATGTGTTTCTTTTGATTATTTTCTTACGATTTGCCACAATTTTAGATGATAATACTGTAGAAATTGTGCTACAACCAAGACGGGGATTGTATTTTGCCAGTAGGTTTTCCACTTATCGCTACTAAACGTGTTTCTTGTTGAGATCCTCGAATTAACACAACTGCTCGGCGACACACGGGCGCAGTCACTCACGCAAGCAATTAAATTTGTTTTGTTTTTTTTTGCCATTAACATTGTAATTTCATAGACCCGATTAATGTGTGTTAAATATTTTTGGCAAACTGACAATTTTCTTTCAAATACGTACATATAACAATGACGTCAGCTGTTTGTCGTCCGGCTGCGTTCAGTGCAACCGCCACATTTCCGGGCGTTGTCATGCTTGAAATCGTTGACATTTAATGGGCATGACTGCAAAGTGTATCAGCGCGTGGCAGCAAATTGCATTAAAGCAATGCACCCACAAACCCGGCATAACAGCAAAAACAGACTAGAAATCATTAATATTGGGTGGCTCATATAACATCAGTGCTGCCCAAGATGGCCCGTTCATCGCATTTTCGCGCCATGTGTTGGATGGAACCAGTATCGGTTGATTATGACTGAGAAATAGCTAGTTGGCTCCTAGTGATTAGATGTAGAAAAATTATTAGCTGGCGACTATCAGTGAGTTTGAGGTCATGTGTACATTACTCTGGGTTACTCCTTTGCACTTAAGTCTGAATTCTCTGCTGGAATATATCACTTCTTATCATAAAGTTGATTAAACATTTCAGCTGAATTATATATTTCATCTTAAGTTCTGCCACTTTCCAGCATTCCATCCAGCGAATAAAGAGGGCAAAGTAAACACACAGAGTAATGTCAGCCATTGGGAAAATAGTCTAATATTTGATAACAGTAATAATTTCTTAAATTCGTTTTTCAGGAGTGACAACTGTTTTTATAAATCAACTATAAGATGTAATCTGTATCGTATAGCATTACTTCTGCCCGATATTCGGGCCCATTTATCCATCATCAGCTGCTCATAGCTTCATATTTTTGAATACAAGGCAAACTCTGTTTTGCTTATATCTTTTGTTGTAAAATTGGATATTCACAATCTGTACCTCGTCGTAGAAATAACTTTTCATACATAATCGTTAACAGTTTTCCAATGATTTCGGAATTCAAAAATCCAAAAAATTACACGATTCCCAAGCATCTTTCGATAAATTAAAGTGTTTTTAATGCCTATCTGCGATTTTCATAACGTGTTGAAATTCTTGTCACCTATTTGTATTTTTTTAACTTAACTTTCAAATATTTGCTTCATAATGTTTATTTATAATTTTATTTTGCATATTGAATTGCTTTTTTTAATTTGTGTTTTTTAATTTTTTTAAGTTTGCTTTTTATTTCTCGGTATAATTTTTAACTATTTTCATTTATTGGTAATTTGGTTATATTAATTCTTTTTATTTTCCAGCATATTTTTCAGTTTTTCTATTTTATTTTGTATTAATATTTATTTATTTCATAATTTTATTTTTATTTATGTTAGTTTCATTTTTATTTTGCTTTTGTCTAAATTGTCTACAGATTTTTTTTTCATTTTTTGCATTTAACTTAAATCTGATTTTTACGTAATTAATTTCTCAGCCAATTTTTCAGCGTTTCAGCTACTGCATTTGTTGCGCACTGTAAATCTATTCTTCCCATATTAATCGACTTTTTGCCCGGTTCTACAGTTTGTACCTTAACATTTCGCTGTTGCATATTCTTTATAAATATTATTTTTATTAAACACATAATTTTGTTTTAACCATTTTCCCCCCGTTTAATGCAGTTTTTCTTTGTTCTTTCTCTGTTTGCATTTTACTAAAACGCATTTCGGAACGCTTTCAGATAATCCGCAAGTGCAAATGTCTCGTCTGATACAGGCTGTGGTCAACTCAGCGCCCATCGACACCGAATTTCATGTGCAATTCCTACCGCCCACAATTTTGAGTGTGCCCATGAATCCAGCACAGGCGGCCGCCGCTCGCGGTGCCAGCAATGCGCAGCCACGCGCCAATGCCACCGCGCTCGACAGCGACAACGGCAGTGCTGCTGGCGGCAATGAGAGCAACAACACGTCGCCCACCGCCAATGCGTCAGCAGCACCGATGGGCGCTAGCAATCAGGCACGTGTAAACACCGCCACCTTGCCCACAACCTCCACTCAGACGCGATCCACTTCACGTCCGCAATTACAGATCGGCGGCATACCGGCGCACGGCTGGAATGGACGCTTCATACCCGCCAACATGATGTCCTCGTTCGATCGCTTCCTGCCGTGCAACAGTCATCACATTCACGAGGCGGAAAACGGTAACAACAACAATGGCAACGGCAATGCAGGCGCTGCCGGCACCAATGCCCATCACCCACACAGCGCCAACACACGTAAGTAACGTCGAGCAGTTTACTTGCATTTCGTATAAAGCTCAGCAGGGTCTCGTGCTTGGCAAGAGCGGGAATTTTGTTTGTTGTACTGCACCCGAAATGCAAGCGCGATGTCCTGCGCATGCATTGCTCAATGTTTGGCATGTGAACGTTTTTTTCTGAACTTTAGGCACCGCTGTCAACCAACGTGCCATGCGCACTTTATCCGACTTAATGCTGCATGTCAACCCAACACCGATAATTGGTTCTACTATGACTACGCCACGTGCTAGCGTGCCCCGCCTGCCCTCAGCTGCGTTAGCGGCAGCGGCGGCGGCAGCAGCAGCTGCAGGCACTTCCAACGTCTCGGCAGCAGCCAACTCGGACGCCTATCGCCGCAACCTGCGCGCGCAATTGCTCAACTTTGTCAACCAGAACGTGTTCGAGGGTGGCCCCATCAACGTGGAGACCATACCGACGGCCATCAATCGGGCACTGCGTTGGTTCGGCGAATCGCTGATCTATCTGCCGCAGTACGAGAAACCGGAGTACGACTCGCGCGACTCGGTGTTCAACATTTTGCGCCTCACGCTACCGCTGTTCATCGAGGTGCTGAACGACAGTCAGCAGCAGCCGGTGGTGTTCGAACAGCGTCTGAAGAAGATTTGCGAGCAGTTCGTGAAGCGACTCTACAGCGTTTTGTACGTGTGTGTGGGACCCTCTAACGCAGAGCTGTACTGGGGTCAGCTGATGCGTTTGCTCTTAAAGCCAGTGCGTTCAAGTAAGTTGAAGAAGATTTGTTTGATAGAACTATGTAGAAATACTAATGATTGTTGCATCTGACGTTTGTTTAGATTTCCGTGATGAAGCTTTACAGTTCATATGTGTCTATATCAACACCGATATTCCATCCGCCACCGACACAGCCGATGCGCAGCAATTTATTGTGC
This sequence comes from Melieria picta, assembly GCA_964056695.1. NCBI lineage: Eukaryota > Metazoa > Arthropoda > Insecta > Diptera > Ulidiidae > Melieria > Melieria picta. Next base: position 35,041,188 of record OZ057399.1, on the reverse strand, counting down.
ACCGCAATACACCAATAACAGAGGAGGAACCTATAGTAAGTACTAGAATCGGACATATAAGAAGTGCAGAAATGGCACAGTAGCTTTACCAACAAAATATTTAAACTTAACTAAATACATTCGATATGAATGAGAAAATTATGAATGAGAAAACAAAACTATGCATGTTTTGTAGATATAGCAACTTGATGATCTGCGCTTAAGCTCAGAACCATTACTTTTAAGTAGTGTCCGACCGAAACATCTTTTTTGGGCCGAAACCGAAACATTCTAGTTGAAATAAAAATCACCATATCAAGCATTTTTGTTCAACAAACGAATTTTACATTAAGTAAATAAAGAACAAACAAACAAATATAACATAAATAAATAAATACTTATTAATAAAAACAATTTATTCATTTTTTTTTTAATAAACATAAAAAAATCACCCTTTCGTACCTTACTCGCTAATATTCAAAATTAAATAATTTAATATTATATGCTAAAAAAAAAGTTTATTTACATTGGTGGCATCCAAATTACTCATCCTTTCACTATATATCTGCTACACAATAAAATGTAAAAAAATATTCTAGAAAGTTTCGGTTTCGGCCGTTCGGCCATTTTTTGGCCGAAACCGAAACCACTTATTTGGGCCGAAACCGAATATTCGGTCCGACACTACTTTAAGCCTAAAGTGTAATTAAAAAACTGCATATATAGAAGATATAGATTGAGAGCTTCTGTTCCGTAATCATTTAAATAAGCATCCTTTTTATGTTTAATGTCCATATTCATAATCTTTCCTTAAAGCATAAAAATTAAATTTTGTTTGTTAGGTGACATTTGTCTCACCACCTCCGCTTTTTACTCCACAGCCCATGGAAACCGATGCCGATGTGTCGGAGGTGGCAACTACATCCGACTTAATGATTCATTGTCAAGTGCTGCCTGAGGCAGACACAGTACCAGACATAGAGCCCTCACCACCAGAGGTATTGCCCAGCGTAGAAGCCGGCTCGGAACCATGGCATCGAAATTTCCCCAGTGACTGGTTGCCCATTATAACGCGTGACTTGCAGGCACAAACAGAGGTACGCTCTTGAATCGATTTTTTAAATTCGTTCAACTAAATTTGATATGTTGTTATTAATTTACAGAATACTCCGACACAGCCGCCGTTCTCTGATGCGTACATATCAGGCATGTCGGCCAAACGAAGGAAAATGATACAGAGCAACAAGCAGCCAACTGATGTCAACTTGCTGATCGCCAATAGTGTACGAAAAGCTATCCAGAGTGTGGGCGTGCGATCATCAACCGCTGCCAATCAGTCACAAACACCCGACGAGATCACAGAAGCGATCGGCAGTGACGTCGTTGTGCAGGCCTCCTACACAGAGGCGATGCGCACAACTGTGCGCGATCGCCTGAAGAAGGATCCAGACTATAAAGCCGACAAATATCCGCAGACAGCAAAGTTTATAAATAAATAGAAATTATGATTATAATGATTCGATGAAGATTCGAGGAGTGCGAAACGATAATAACGTAACAAAATATATCCGTGTGGCGACTGCTACTTGTTACAACAATGATGGAACGTTTATTTTGATCAACATTCTTTTAGTTTGTGCTCTTTTTATGATTACTAAAAACTGTATATCGGACTTAACTAATATGCGCATACGCGATACATACACAGCGATTGAAGGCAAAAAGGAAAGGAAAAGGAAGCAACAGCAGCAGCAGCAGCAAAATACAACAAACATACACTATATATTGTACTTTATACAGCAGTAAAAAAAAACAAGAAAAAGCAGAGAATTGCATACATTTTGAGCAGAATGGTTAATTAATGAAGACACCTAGAGAAAACAAGATTCACGTTTATGTATAGTGCATATAAAAATAAGGCAAATAAAATATACATAACCCAATGCAATAACGGATTCCAATCCAGTGCGTTTTCGTTTATGAATGCAACGGAATGGAAGTGGGAACGGAAAAAAAACAAAGTCCTGCTATTGATGGGAAAATTTGAAATGAAAATATCTTACGTCTACAGGCTTTTCACTGTTTTTTTACAACTAAAATATTAATATGAAATTGTGTGGATTTTGAATATGGTTGTGCAAATTTCAGCACACACCTTGTCGACCATTCGAAAAGGGGTGTGTGCGCCAGACAAGTGCACGAGAATACCTAATTGAAAATGTTGAAATTCATTCATTAATTTTTACTGAATGCGATTTACGTTTCTTGATTTGATTTTGTTTTGATTTTTGCTTGATCGCATTCCTGCGCCAACGCCAAGAGGCACATGATGTTATGACGACAGCAGCGATTTCCCTCTCGCCAATTAGCGAAAATTGACGTCGATGCTTTTGGAATTCGGATCAATTTGTTTTCTCAATATGAATGCCAAAAAATTTTCAATGATAATTTTAATGGCGCCAATGGCGCCTCAATTCTAAATGTTTCTCACTTTTACAACATAATTATAGCTTAACATTTAATTCCATTTGGGCGATACTTCGTGAGAATTTATGGCAATGGACAATTTTCTGACAAGAAATGACAAATGCAAAGAAATTTGATGGTCAATCAAATGTTGGCAAATCAAATAAAAAGTTGATTTGAAATCATGCAAGTGAACTTTGGTACTGAAGAAATTCGTTATTAAAATTTCGGCTCAAATTTCAACTTTTTAAATAAGTAGTTAGAGTTGGGTTTTCAATTTAATTTTTTTTAAATTGAACATTTAAGGCAATGGACAATTTTCTGACAAGAAATGACAAATGCAAAGAAATTTGATGGTCAATGAAATGTTGGCAAATCAAATAAAAAGCGGATTTGAAATCATGCAAGTGAACTTTAGTACTGAAGATGGTCTTCATTAAAGTTTGGGCTCAAATTTCAACTTTTAGAATATGTAGTTAGAGTTGGTTTTTCAATTTAATTTTTTTAAATTGAACATTTAATATATTCGTACATTTTTTACACTAATATGAGGAATAAATAAATAAGTCAATTTTAAATTTAAGTTTAGGAAAGTCTATTTTATTTTCAACCCTAATTTTGCAGTTCAATTTCATACTTTTAGCTGGCATGGTTTCTGTAGTTTATATAGAAATATTCACAGTTGTTTCAATTGGAAAAAATTGGTATTGCTAAAAGCAATCCCGAGCTGCAACGTGCAAACTGTTGCGAAAATGTGCAGTTTGCGTCTATTTTTAAGCTACCATTAAATATTCATCCAACAATTGTAATAAGTATGTATATGTAATACCGATGTTGGGTGTGAAATATTCGTCTAACCGATGTTTAGCGTAACATTACCAGTGCAGCTGTGAGTCAATGTGACAATTTTGTGTCCAAAATTTATATTCAACTCATTGCCATCACTCAAAGGAATGCAAGAACTACACAAACTGAATGCTACCAAAAATATGCACATGACAAAGTACGTCATAATCAAAAAATATTGTACACAATTATGAGGTTGGCTATTAAAGTGTCAAAATCTTAAACAACACCAAGATATCAGTTCGCACAGCCCACGCTGACTGCCAGAGGTGCGATGGAAATTCATTGCTCCTCGACTATGATTGAGCACTTCATTAAAATGTTAAATGTTGAAGAAGCATTCTACGAAACGCGTAACAAATTGAGCACAAAAATAATATGAACGATTTGTTTTTATAAAATTGTCACAGTTATAAATAAATAAGGCATTTGCTTAAAATATTTTGAACGTCGAAAATAATCTGAGTTGTTTCCATAAAAATAGAATGCTACGCAATCGTTTAACGGACCCATTTTCTGTAGACTCGAATCCACAATGAAATTGTAAACTGTTTGCTACAATAATTTCCAGCTTAAAATTACAACATACTACATTGTCGCCAATAATTTATATAAAAACTCAAATTGCCTCCAGCGTATTTCGATTAAATTGTGCGTGCATTTAAATTCAATTTACTGCCTCGAAATGTCTAAATCCGAGCACTTCGATCATCAGATTCGATGAGGGCTCAGCTCATCAGTGTCTGCATTCCTTTGGTGTCCCAGCCATTTCTGCCTCGATGCGCTCGGCTCGTAATTAAATCCGCCTCATTTCAATTGCTGATAAAAATTAATGCTTACAGATTTTCCAGCGCACAATTAGAGTCATTGAAATGCCTTTTGGCAGCGAGTGATTAACTGCACAAGTGCCAACCGGCGCAGCGAGCAGAAGAATTAGATATCGCGGCAAATGAATGACACTGGCGCCTGCTTAATGGCGCGCAGGCGATTTCTTTGCACTGCGCAAATCGTTTGCGGGTTTTCACATTCGCTCTGGGAAAAACGACTTTGCTACTTATTTCGCACAAGTGGTCATGGCGTGAGGGGAGCCCTTAAGGCACAAATGAAACGAATCAAGATCATCGAGATACTAATTATATATGTAGATAAATTTGTAGTATGCATAAAAGTAAGCTTTGTGAACCGTTAAGATTCAAATTGGTGACGTATGATGCTTGCAGATAAAACCGTTGTTGTTGAATAACAGACAATTCGAGGAATAGAATTCAGTGGTTTTTAGGTACACAAAATCGCAGAGGGGATTTGAGAAATTTAAGGGCGCTGAAAGTGGCATTGGGTTAAGGTTAGGTTTAAATGGCTGGATAGATCCAGTGTTGCCAGATACCTGAAATGACTTTCTCTTAAATCTTAACAAAAAATACTGAAATTTCCTCCTAAAAGTTAAAAAAAATCTCCTAAAATTGTTTTATAATTTGCTTAATTTTAAAGGAATAACAAAAGAAAAATATATAGGTACATATAATTTTTTTTAATGCAGCCTTTTTGTTTATTCATCTTCAGCTTAACAACAAAAACTTAACAAAAACAAAACATATAACAAATGAATTAAACAAAAAGTTCAATTTTTGGCGGGATTTCATTGTGACAGCAATATGTGAGAACGAGATAGAACGACCTTACATTTTGTAAGCTACAAATTTTTAACTCAATAGGGTGCTTTGACTATTAAAATAGTTGCCAAAATATGTTTTGTTGCCAGTGTTCCCAGGACATCATACTTCGTTATCCAAAAATCTTCCAAAAATCCACTAAGGATCCGAAAAATCCCCCAAACTTTCTCCTAAATAATTCTTCCTCCTAAAAATTCTCCTTAATGGCCAAGAATCTCCTAAATCTAGAAGGAAATCTCTTGATCTTGCAACACTGGATAGATCCTGTTCTACAAACAGGCCAAGAAACAGGCCCGTTGTGATGCCATAAAAAGTGCCATGAGGAGTTGTTAAGCTTTTCCTGTAACCTTACAGAGACGAAAATAGACCCGTTGATCGCAATGATTCTGCTATCAACTTATTATCTTAATTGATCAATTGATCAAGCTGCTCGTTAACCTAACCGTACCCAAGTCTATGAGAGAAGTTCAAACTATAAAATCTCGATGGGATCATATGAATCTTGAATGCGAGTTTAAATGTTGTTTCATTACAGCAAAAAGTCGCTCAAAGAGTGGCATCTCTTGAATTCTCGGAAAGATATTATTAGACATCATTGTCCGATAATGTTGGCTATAGCAAAAAGTATACCAAAAACGATACTACTGTGCCACAATTTGCACATTACTGCAACTCTGTGCGAAGAGAAAAATGATTCATTGATTAAGATTTCATTGGAAAGTGAAAGTCCACGCATATACCAATCAGGTCCTTAACGATCCCAGATGCATGTACGAAGACGTCATCGTCATGAATATCCAAGCACGACATTTGCAGTCGCCTCGCCTCTTTGCTAGAGTTCTCGGGCTAGTTTACTTTTGAACAATTTTAGCTTAAAACAGGTTAAATAAATTTTGTATCAATATTTTTTTATTACAGAAAAATTATTTAATATTTATGGAAAAATACAAAATCATCACTTTTTGGTTTTATTTAACAATTATTAAAGACAGGGTTTTGATCAAACGCGCCCAATTCGTAGACTTCAATTAGAACACAAACTTTCCCTGATATCGCTGTAAATTATTGGAAATTATTTTGGGGATAACAGTAAACTTTTTGTAATTTGCTTTGAATTCACTTCTAAAAATATTAATTTTTTGGTGCCTACTTAAATTAAACCCATAAATCAATCGTAGCTCTTGCTATAAGATGACAAATAGGTGAAGTTGCTCTCAGGCAACTTTGGGGTCGAAACGTCCTAATAAAATTTAAAAGTTCTCGAAGTCTTGGGTGCAAGACATTATGTTTTTTCAGTCATGGTTGGCCTAAGCTCTAATAAAGTTAAGAAGTTATCTGCGGTCAAGGCGGTCCTTTTTAGCCATTTTTTACGCAATTATAAAAAAATCTAAACTGATAAAAAATACTGCCAAATTTATGTTGATGCATTTCCGCAAATATTTATATAAATGAATTATTCCTAAAATATTTTTTTTAATAAAAAGTAGGTACAATAAAAATATTTAACCATTTGCTTGAAAGTTCTGCTACATAAGTTAGGTAAGGTTATAGTGATAGCACATATTTCACATAAATGCTGCCAAATATTGCTTTCAGGGTATCGAAAAAAGCAAAGCAGCGCTAGCGGCCGTAACTGCTGAACTCTGGCACAAATCGTGCCGCTTTGTGGGAGGAAGCAACGGCACGCGCTGCGCCTCAAAAGGACCCCTACAACCCGGGCCTGGGCACGCTGCAACATCAAAACTACCACTTCACTTGACTGCTTATTAATTGCATGGGACTTGCGCCACTTGATGGATACGTCGCGTGGCAGACGCAGACAGTGGCGTCTAGAGCGGCTGCACCGGATTGGCGTTGCAAATGCTGCTTGCGGCAACTGCTGCTGTTGCTCATTATGCTGCTGCTGCTGATGTTGTTCAAGTTGCTGTTGTGCATAGTTGTTGTTTGCTGTGTTGATGTGCCATGCGCCACGCATTCCGCAATTGATGAAACATTCCGCTGCCAACTGTCGGCAGCGGAATGCGTAACGGCCAAATTATTTGAGTATTTTGCATTTGCCGCTTCTGTTCGGTTGTTCTTGTTGCAGTTGCTACTTGTTGTTTTCATTGAAGCGCTGCGACATTCTGCTAATTACGAACTCGTACGTACTTATGAAAATAAATGAGTCGTGCGGAATTTTTGAGAGCAGCCGCAAGCATGTTTGGCGCCTCGTTGGGCGCGCATCATTTGCCGCAGCGCAAAGGAAACAACACTCACCGTTTCGTTGGATGCTAAGAAACTTTTCGGAATGTACGATGGGGTGATGATGACAACGAGCACGGCAAGAGCAGACAAGGGACACTCATGTAAGGAAATGGAATGGAATGTATGGAAACGGAAAAAAACAATTGCATGTCTTCACAACTGGCCCCGTTTAAGCAGCGCTGTAAAAGACTCAAATCAAATGCAATGACAATCAGTGCTTTCGCAACAGGTTTTTTATTTTATTTTTTTTTATTATTATTTATAAGAAGAATTTTTTTTAATTTGATGGTGCGACCTGTTAATTTTTTTTAATGTTGTTTTATGTGCTAAAATGGTGCCAACATTTTGTGGGCAACTCGTTGAAGTCTTCAAGGATTTACTCGTTGAAGTCTTCAAATATTTACAACAACCATTAAACATTTATTTATTTATTTATTTATTTATTATTATTGTTATTTTTATTGTTCATTGGCTAAATAAATAAATAAAAAAGTGAAGAAACGCTAAGCAACTCTACAGTAGTCTTTAACAGCTTGTCCAGTAAATGGTTTAAATTCTTAGATTCTCATCTCTTAGGGCTCATCTCTGTGAACTGAATTGTTGATGTTATCGAGCCACATTGTAGTAAACGCAAATGCTAATTTAAAAACTTGTTTAAATATATTTTTTTGTTTTGCTTTGTAGATCGATACTCCATTTGACAACAACTAGGATTTGCTATTAATATTCCGAAAATCTGACGGATTTTCAAATAAAGCTGAGTAGGTTGCATGAAGCCAATCAATGAAGATCCAAATAAGTTAACTTGACAATTGCTGGGCAGTGTCACAAAAAGTTCTCACCTGACTTTTTATTCTTTTCACTGGATAAGTTCTTGGAGTAAACTCATTAAGTCTATTGCTCTAGGAGCTTCTTTAACCCTTCGTTGCATGATTTTATTTACATAGAGGAAAACATTTTTTGTGTTATTAAAACAAACGTTAAAACGAAATTTTATTGAATTCGGTTATCCACGGAAGAAGTTTTACGGATGTTGACCATTGCCTGCTGAGAATGTAGCCGCCGGAAGGAGAAGTGGTTTTATATATATTTTAGTGTTGGTTACGGGGGGACGGGGACTCGAACCTAAGTCGAGCATATGTATGTTCCATGTAGGCTTCCCAACCGTCCTCCTTTGAGGAGGACAGTCCTCCTTGAACAGAAAATGTTCTCCGTTCTCCTCAAAGGCCAAAAAGTCCTCCTCAAGTTCAAATTAAATTTAAATTTTTTTTATTCAAGTGTGGCAACTTAATCAATTAATAAGGACAATTTTTCCAATTTGTGTCCAATATTTCGATGCTGCTTTGGGTATTCAAAATAAAATTATAGACTTCGTTATAAATCCGGATGAGTCAGCTGCTGGAATGTTCAACATGATTAAGGCCGCATTGGAAAAATTAGACTTAAAAATAAAAAATGTTGTGTGCCTAAATGCTGATAACACCGTGCGACAGCATTTTTCACGCTTTGAAAAATCTATATGTGCGTGAAACTAGAGACCAAATATAGTAATACTGCGTACTCAGTTTTTCATTTCTACATCCTTTGTCCTATTAAAAGGACTTCAAAATTTTGAAGGGTATACAAAATAAAAAAAATATAAAAAATACTTATCCTCGTTAAAATATGGCGATAAGTATATCAAATGAAAGAGGAAAGGCTCAAGAATTTAAATAAAACAGATTTTTTATCTATTTGTAAAAAAAGGATATGAAAAGGTCCTTTGAAAATTTTAATCCTTTATAACCTTGAAAATTTATAACGAATTTTCTTGAAAAGTAAGTATGTTAGAACCCAAAATCTCCTTGATCACGTGTCAAAATTTCATTTCTCTAACTTTATTGGTTCGAAAGTTAGTAAAAAAAGGCGGAAGCTGCAAGTCTAATGAAGTACAAAAATTTTCATTTATTTGCCTATCAGTATTTTAAATAATAAATAGATACGAGTACAAAATGAATAAAGCGAGAATAATGAAATTTTGACACGTGATCAAGGAGATTTTGAGTTTTAACATACTTACTTTTGAAGAAAAGTCTATATAAATTTTCAAGGATATAAAGGATTCAAATTTTCAAAGGAGCTTTTTCATATCCTTTTTTTACAAATAGATAAAAAATCAATTTTAATTAAATTTTTGAGCCTTTCCTCTTTCATTTGATATATCATACATACCGCCATATTCGCCTCTTCAAAAATTTTGAAGTCCTTTTAAAAGGACAAAGGATGTAGAAATGAAAAACTAAGTACGCAGCATTACTATGTTTGGTCTCTAGTTTCACGCCCATATCAATTTTTTCCGGTGTGAAAAATTTTTTTAATTTTTGTCGCACGGTGTAATACGAATGCAAACGTTGGTAAAAATAATTCCCTTTTCGTTAATCTTAAGAATTCAAACCAAAACATATTAAAAGGCAAAACGAGGAAATAATACACAATGCATTAAAAAAAGCATTGTGCGATCTCGATGTTGATATTGAAAATATTGTTTGATATTGTTGATTACAAAAACGTGTTTACCCTTTTTTGGTCGCAACAATTCAAGTGAAGATTTTGCCTCTCGAAACCAAAGGGTGGACAGCTTATTAGAGAAGAAATAGCGATTTCAGCAGTGAGTCAATTTGGGGTAAACCAAAAAAGGATTGACTGATGGCTACCAACTTTTGCTGCCAATAAAGCAGTTGGATGTATTTTCGTTCTCAACAAAGAGAGCAGAGTCAGCCAGCTGGTTGGCAAAATTGCAGTTCGAACCTTGTGATCATAAGTGATTTAAAAGTCATAGGTCGTTTGATCGTTGCGTTCGGCGCCAGCGCATTGACGGAATTTGGCATTAAGGCCGCCCACGTCTGATAGCGAAATGTGCCCAATTGCGCCGATTTCAATTAGCGATCAGGCAACTGAGTCAATGACGCAAATGCGAAAGGCACTTTCGGCAGGAATGCGAAATGAATTTGCCGCAGTCGAATTGCCCACGAAACTATGAAAAGTACATATGCGATGTGAAGAGCTTGACGCCACTTGCGTCACACGGATTACTCCCCAAATTCACAAGTGCAAAACAACCACAACAACAACAACAACACTAATGAGCCACATCATGATTGCAATTCAGGCAGTAATGCTGTCTGTGGGTTGGGCGTCACAATAGTAAAGTAGACAATGGTCACATGCAGCGGGCAACGCAATTCGACCAGTCAACAAGCGACAAGAATCCGAAGTGCAACAACAACAACAACAACCATAACAACCACCGATATGATGAGCGCGATTAATATGAGCTGCCCCACGCATTCGCCTGCACATGCCCCCATACATAGATTCGAGCCATTCGAGTCGATCACAACAATAATAATAAAATCATCAACATTAAGCACAACAACAACAACAACAGCAACAGTACAAACAGTAGCCAGCAGCAAAAAGCAACAGCAGCAGCAACAACTAAAGAAGTGCATTTCATTTCGTTTCATTACAATTGGTGGGGGGCGGAGGGAGGGGGGGGGGACCCGCAAGCATCAATAGTATTCCCATTAGTCGCGTTGATTTGATCGAGGGCCGATGAGTGAGACGTGACTGCGTGAGTGCGTGGCAGAGTCGTCGGGGTCGGCGCGGCGCCGCGCGGAACGTTGCTTGGCGGCACTGTGGCGAGATTGATGGCTGCAATGCACTCAGAGAAACACGTGCAACATCGACCGCATGCCAGCGCCGCTGTGATTAACCGCGGGCGGTGCGTTGTGCGTTGTGTGGCCACCTCTGTTGCCGGAGGTGTCATTCGATTACAAGCTAAACAAATACAACGCGACACCGACATGTAAATCGGTGTCTGCTGCATTTCCGAAGACAGGGATTTCCGCTAGTTTGTATATTTAGTACCGAAACAGAAAATTGTGGAAATAGAAAGGCGAATGGCTATTTTCGATTATGTAAAGTTGTGATGGATAAAAATAGAGACTGAATAATGTGACAACGACTGGATGGCACTAAAACAATAAACGATTATGAACGGTTTCGAAGCGGCAAATCAATTAGAGGAAGTGAATGTTTTTGCACAGATCGATCAGATATCACCGGTAATGGCGAGCGGCTTCACTCAGTACGCTCAGACCTGCAGAAGCTAAGCTGAGCTGCGGCAGAGAGTTTCCGTAGATTGGCAGCGCGAAAGTGGCCAATAGCTGAGCTGTAAACTTATGTGGCCGTGTGATGTATGAGCCGTGTGGGTTAAGTAGGGAAGACATTCTTTTTGTGGGCCATCCAGTGTTTTAATTTTCTTAAGTCTACGGATACGAGTACAAAACACATTCAGACAAAGTTAAATTACAAGTTTAGAACTTTATAAAAGAAATGAATGAAATGTGTGCCGCTTGCTTTTTAGCTGAAAAATCAGTAACTGATTCAATTCAGGAACATTTCAGCGAAGACGGCGAAATAGGCGAATGTCAGAAAAAGAAATAATTAAATTCTGTAATGTTTCTCAACGTTTCATGACGTGAAATGTTGAGGAAAACCTGAGTTCACACCGTTTAGATAATTTTACTATGTAAAAAAATATTCAAACAACGATGGGAAATTCAAATACAGAAAAACAATTTTTTAATTTTAAATTTAAATTTAAATTTCATTTCATTTAAAAAATTGTAATACATAATTTATGTAATTTTTGATCAATGATTACAGTGGACGTCCAGTACTTATAACAAACTTTTCATTTAACGAATTTTCGATTTAACGTACAGCCAAATTTTTCCATTGATGGTTCTATATTACGAACGAAAGTGAAATTTGCTATTCGATATAACGAATATTTTTGTTGTTTTTTACCCTCGTCAAAAAACTTTCGAATTGTTTTTATTTGAGCATTCATATTCGTTCCAATAACAATAAATTTTTGGTTTCGTCAAGTGAACGGTACCTCAATTACACTACTCGCCACGAAAAATGCACCTAAAAATAAAAATGTTTTCTAGACTAGCTTTAGGCCGCTGAACACGAAACTGAAAATCCAAAAATTTGTTTAAGAAGCGTTTTCGAAAAATCTTGGAAAAACCAGTTTTTTCCCTGTTGTTTCAGTTATGAGTACATATCTCGTAAACGAATCCCCCGACCAACACAAACTGTTAGACTGTTAGGTATACTGTTAGGTCAGAAGATAATACCTTAGCCAGCGATATACAGATTGTTTTAATCAGATGAGATTTGGGATATTTACTGACGGTGAGAGTTGTAAAAAAGTGAAGTTTTCGACCAATTTAAAAAATCATAAATTTTCGAATGTTTTTTTATAGATAAAATAAATGATCTCTGGTTTTAAAATTTAAGATGAAAGATATATTATTTGAGCAAATATTAAGCCCAACATCAATAGAATTGAAAGAAAAATGACAAAGTTATGATGCACTGAGTGAAAACACCAACTTTATATTTATTACACAGTGCGAAACTATTTTTGTTTTTTTTGGCGACACCCATCCAAATGTTGATATAGACGTGAAACTAGAGGTCATTTATAGTATCCTGGCATAGTCAGCTTTTCATTTTCTGACCCAAAAACCTTCTTAAAGGACTTTAAAAATTGAAGGACATACACATTTCAAATATTTTTTTAAATATTTGCGGTTGTGCAATGATGAAGATGTTCATATCAAATGAAAGAGGAAAATTATCTCCTTCTAACTAATTTTTTTTTTATAACAAGATATTTATTTAAAAACTGAATATGCGAAACTTATTTCTTTAAGAAGGTTGGTTTAAAACGAATACAAATTTCGATCGCTTTAACGAATTTTTCGATTTCGCAAATTGGGGGCATAACATTGGACGTCCACTGTACTTTAACATAAATTTTTAGAGCACACTCTGTATAAGTTGTGAGTAGGAAGTACGAAATACCTTTACAATTTGTTTAAAGTTAATCATTCAGTGTTTAAGTCACTGTTTGAGTATCTGTAATGAATTTTAAACATTTTTATATTTTATAAAAATTCCACAAATGCTCAAACTTTGAGCTTATAGAAAACTATACAAAGTAAAAACTAATTGGCCGACAACTTTTCATTTTAAAAATCGACAATAAGTCTAACTTTCATGCAAAGTTAATTCCAAAGGATTAAGAAGCTGTGCCACATTCATATCAACTATGAAATATATATAAATAGGACATTCTCTCTGTTAAAATTAAGTATTTTTTAAAGACGGTCTGAATTTTTTCACCATTACTCAAAATGTAGTTGGTTAAAAGATGAGGAACTAAGTTGAGTTAGGTTAGGGTGGCAACTTAGGGATCTCACATAGACCAGACTCGAGCCGTTGTATTATCACAGGAACAAAGGTAAAGGACCCTACGGTACGTACCTGCCAACCCCACCCAGGTTGAAGAGGGAAACCATTGAGACACCCTTAAGCGGGCAATGCCGTTTCACTCGATAATAGAGATAATAGACTTGATTAGTTGCCCAAGTCTTCTTCGGACCATGGCAAGAAAAGGTACATTAGCTGTGAAACATTGTCTTCCGCCTCTGCCAAGGCGTTGATACAGCAGTGCTCATTGAAAGAAATAGATTATGTTAATTCCTTGGCTGTTTTGATCACGATTACATATAATTTTCTATACCGCCATACTTTTCCCTTCTTGCTTTTTTTCACTTTAACACAGATGTAATACATTTCCCTTGTAAAATCCCTTGTTTACAAATCGATTTCACATCTCTAATTGTAAATAATATTATTCACATAATTTCAATTTTCATTTTCATTGCGCTTCAATCGGATTTCATTTTGTGTTTTCAGTGCACAGATATCGGTGAGTTTCTTTGCTTTGCAACGCGTGGAACCGACTTGTTCCGTCGATTGCACTTACAAATTTAAAATTGAATATAAAATTGCAGTTATTGGCCAATTTGAAGAATCTACGTTAAAGCTGAATCGTTGCAATATTAAAAAAAAAACAAAACCAAATCGCACTGAAACTAAGACACGCGAAGAGATCACACCCTCCACAGCTGATTGCGTGCGCCGAATTTTCGTTGTCAATCGCGCAGATAAGAATTGCAAATTCATCAATTCGAGAGCGCCCACTCTCCGGCCGCCTTCGTTCGGAACGCGCCTCACTCAGTGCTCTTCCGCAGGCACACAGCGGCAGCGTGCAAGTGTTGTGCTTCGATGACGTTTTATCGCAGCAGCAACTGATAACTGAAGTGAAAAACAAGCAACAGCGATCGGACATCGTCAACAACAGCCCAGCAAGCAAGCAACATGCCTCCGGCTCTCTGGTGCGGAGCGCAAACTGTTGTTGCCACAGCCACTGTCACTGCCACTACGGCGTGCCGCCGCCGCCGTCGTCGCTGATATTGCCGCACTCGTAAACTGGGAGAAAAACAATCAACAGCAGCAGCAGCACCAGCAGTTGCGTGCGGGCCCAGCACCATTCAAGAATCGATTCTCATCTGGCTACTATCCTCCGTCGGCACAGCACAGCGTTTCCCAGTCATAATCGGATCGTGTTGGAATACGGACGTGATTACCTCATAACTGAGCAAGAATCGCAGCGCACGAAGCGTACCCAGCAGCAGGCAGCAGCGAGCCATCGGCAACAACGGCCGGCCCAGTGCAATTCAGTTCAAATACAAACGTCGTCTCGAGCACGGATCGATAAATTGCCGGATCGGAAGTTGAAAATCCCAATTCCGAAACATATAAACACATCCATACCGATACGAATCGAAGAAAGCGACCGGGAAAGGCCGCAGTGAGCGCAGAGAAACGCAACCGAATACGCTGGAATCGAGCAAAGTATTTCGAGCATTTCTAATAGATTATTTCAAGTGATACTCGACGGTTGGGTGTCAAATGTTAACTGTATATGAATGCATATAATTACACACATGCTGTGAAGTGCTGTACATTCGTGTGGCTTTTGAGAAATTTCTCTAGTGATAATATTTAGCCGCGCCGTCGCTGCCGTTTTCGTGTTATTTTCCGACTTTGGTTGTTTCCTTTTTAAACGCTGTGCGCCGTTGTGTTGTTGTGCGTTCAACGCCGATCCGAGCGCTGCTTAGTAGCTCTGTCGGACGGGCGCACGCGTGTGTGTGTTGGTGCGAATTGTGACAGCCACTAAAATATGGAAACTCCAAACATCTGCTCGTAGTGCGATAGCGGAAAATTGATTTTCCAACGCCAAGTCAGCGAGTTACGGAGGACAGCCGCATTCCTTGCCTGAGTGCACGCACAGTCCGCAGTCCGCCGAGATCAGCGCCAAGTCGCCGCAACTGCGCGCAGACTGAAGCAACCGTGACCGCCGGTGACCAAGCAGCAACGCCACTCGGCGACAATAGTGATGACAGCGCTTTCCAGCGCGTTGCTCAATTGAGATTTTCGAATTGTAACGTTTCGTGTAATATGCGCCGATTGAAAAGTGATCTGAGCACAACCGACTCCTGCTGACAAGTGACAAGCAAAACTATCGAACATACTGCTGGAAAAGTGTTTTGCCTTTGTGCTTCCTTCCACTAACTGAAAATGGCATCGTTCGTCTATGCCGTTTGGAGTATAACCAACGTGGCGTCGGTGCACTGCGCTGTGCGGCCCGAAATATCGCCGTGCACCTGCGAGCCCATCTACGCGCACAACTATGTGGAACTGTCGTGCGAGAAGGTCGACTCGTTCCACCAAATCGTCGACGCACTGTCCGACAAGTTTGAGCCGTTCCTGAACATCAGCCTAAAGATATCGCACTCGCAGCTGGAGGACCTGGAGATGAGATCGTTCACGGATATGAACCTGAACCTGGTGAAATTACGCATGCAATGGAATTCTTTAAAGTGAGTTACTACTAACACAACTAACTAATGGACTCCTTGAGGGTGTGGACAGAGAGTGTGCAGTGTTTGATTGTGTGGCACAGTGTGTTGTTATAATTAGTTGAATTAAAAAAAACCAAAAGTCTTGCAGAAAACTCTAAACTTCTAAATCAAAAAACTATTATTAAAAAATTTATTAAAAACAAATACAGTGGACGTCCAGTATAACGAACTTTCCATTTAACGAATTTTCGATTTAACGTACGGCCAGATTTTTTTCCATTGATGGTTCTATATTACGAACGAAAGTGAAATTTGCTATTCGATATAACGAATATTTATGTTGTTTTTCACCCTTCGAATTGTTTTTATTTGAGCATTCATATTCTTTACAATAACAATGAATGTTTGGTTTCGTCAAGTGAATGGTACCTCAATTGTTTTTGTTTTTGTTACGTTAAAACTTTCAAATTAACGTCAAGTTACCAACATTTTCAAATTCTGTTTGTATGCATTGCTGATCATTTTCACCGGATTTGTTTTGATTTATTTAAAAACTGAATATGTGAAACTTATTACTTTAAGAAGGATGGTTTAAAACAAACAAAAAATTTCGATCGATTTAACGAATTTTTCAATTTTACAAATTGGAGGTACAACATAAGATTCGTTATATTGGACATCCACTGTAGTCGAAATAATGCGGTTCGAAACCTAATCAACAAATCTCATTGATTGTCATCAAAAGATTTCGTTAAAAATAATTTAAGGAGTTTTCAACAATTTGTTGTTATGGTTTCAGTATTATTACAAAATAAGTTGATTTGACAACTCTACAACAGAGTCTGGTATCGACGAAAAATAAGTGAAAACCATTAGAAATGTTTCATGCTGTCTTGAACGATTTATTAAAAAAAATATATCATATATTAAAAAATATATAACAAAAATTTAAGGTAAAAAGAATTCAAGGAGTTTTCAAAGATTTGTTGTTGTTTTGTTTTCAGTATCATTACAAAATAAGTTGATTTGACAACTCTACAACAGAGTCTAGTATCGACGAAAAATAAGTGAAAACCATTAGAAACGTTTCAGGCTGTCCTCAACGATTTATTAAAAAAAATAATAATTTAAGGTAAAAATAATTTAAGGAGTTTTCAACGATTTGTTGTTGAAAAGTTGTTGATTTAACAACTCTACAACAGAGTCTGGTATCGACAAAAAATAAGTGAAAACCATTAGAAATGTTTCAGGCTATCTTGGACGATTTACCATATTATGTTATGAGCTCTGTTTATTTTCCCCTATTTTAGCCTTTGTGTCATAAAATGTGTTTATAAAATGCTGGTCCATGTGTTTCTGTTAGCCTTTGTGTCATCCTTTTTCCTTTTCCCAGTGTAAAAATCAAAAAGTTTAAGTGTGTAAAAACAGCGGAATATGAAAAGATGGGTTATAAAAATATTAGGGTTTCTACACCAGTCAAGTACGTATAAAATCGCTCCAAAATTCATGTAATCCGCCTTCAACACCCAATACCAATTCCACCCAACAATCTCAATCCCCTAGTTTTTCAATTTTGCATATAATGAACTGACAAATATTCTAACGACTATATAGTTTTTAAAAATTTCAATAATAGATACAAATAGATATATATAGATAGAAATATATATTCAAATTAGGACAAGAAACACTTAAGTTACCATTGAGTTGTTTAAACTCCACAATTTAAAGAAACCGTATATTTAGATTAATTTGTACAAATTGCTTCATGCGGCGAAAGATTGGCATTACAAATGTCGCACAGAGTTTTCTGAAATCGTTTTAGATTTCTTATAATCGTTGTAGAGTTGTGTTTTTTTTTTTTTTGGGCGAGAAAATGAAACTCTCAAAGAAAAGAATAACAGTTGAACAATTATTTTTATAAGCGTGTAGTTTACATACATTTTCAGCACTCATTTGAATATCCGAAACTTGTAATGTTGCACTATAAAGCACTAATGCCGTGTTTACACAAAAACTGTTATTGTACACCTACTGGGCATTCATCTAGGTAACAACAACAGTGTCTAGTTGCCACAGGAGCTGGGTGGGAAACTGTGGGTGGTTGTTTTTTGTGCAGTATTTGCATTATTTTTTGAAAACTACTCACGCACCAAAGTTGGCCTACAAGACTTGAAACAGCTGACAGGGCACAATGTGACATATATATGTATTTATGTATAAATGTTAAGAGTATTGCACAGCTATGTAGACATGGTTTTTAGTAGAAGAGTTAGCAGTATATCAGAATTCATTGGAAAGCGGCAGTTGATGTTGGGATATTCTTATCGTAAATATATGCAATTTTTTTATTTTCAATTTTTAAATTCATGTGTGAAAATGCAATCAATTACAGCTGAAAAAAATTTGAAAATATTTCTTAGGACAACTTTCCATACATAAACCCAGTTACATTGAATTTGGTGTTTTCAAGCTAAGTATTTTTATTGTTAATTTCAATTGTCTCAGTGAGCATTTAATTGTAGTATTTAGTTGATGGGAATTATTACGCGCTCAGTTGAAAAAAAGTCCCACATTTGAACCGTGAAAATGCAATCAATTAGAGCTGAAAAAAATTTGAAAATATTTCTCAGCACAACTTTCCATACATAAACCCAGTTACATTGAATTTGTTATTTTCAAGCTAAGTATTTTTATTGTTAATTTCAATTGTCTCAGTGAGCATTTAATTGTAGTATTAAGTTGATGGGAATTATTACGTGCTCAGTTGAAAAAAAGTCCCACATTTGAATCGTGTTTGCAGCGTGAAACATTGGCGCGCAAAGAGAAAACCCCTTCGCAGCTGCCGTTGCACCCCAAATTGAACGCCGACAATTTGTTCATTTCGCCGCGCTCATAAATGATTTTTAATTTTTTAATTAGGAAATCCCGCCACCACACATATCTGTACATATGTATGTATGTAGATATCATTGACTTGATAATGCTTATTTACATATTCGACGTAGGTACGTGTGCAGTAGGTATGCGATCCATATGCACAGCTCGCTGACAGACGCTCGTAAATGCACTCACACGCGTGTAGGTAAGCGCCAAGACGAGCCAAGATCCAATACAAGTCGCAGTTCGTAGGTATGCGCGCTCCTGGTCCGCCTCCTCGCAATTGGCTCAAATTACATGCGCGCTCCCTGCAGTGCTGGCTGTGGCCGTGCAGCCTGCGTTCGCATGTCATTTGTTGTTTATTTACTCGATTCCTTTCCCTTACTTTGCGCCGACGACGACGCATGGTATGTACGAAGTGTGTGTTTGATTGTGTACGTGTACGCGCGTATGTGTGTGTGTGTTTGTGTTTGTATGTTTGTATGTGCTTATAATGATAATAACAAGTAATTATTTTTTCTTGTCACTGCTGTGCGGCGCTGGTGGCAGTCTTGTTTTTATTGATGTTTCTTTCTTATCAATTCATTTCGTCTCATTTCAAATCGACAAAAAGAAATGGGAAAACAAATGTACAAACACAAAAAAAAGCACCAGAGAAGACAAATAATTCAAAACCGCCTTGTGGAATTGATATTTGAGCTGAGCTTTTGCTTCAGCCGCCGCGTCGATTGAGAATTCCGTCCCGATGAGAATTTTCGGGCGCAAAGAGTAGAAAACAATCTGATTTGGAAAACCACGTTTCTCAGCGCGCATTGTGACTTGTTCAGCCTTTCGTTGCTGCATTTGGCTATTTCAAAATATTGCTAAAAACTAAATGACTATGTATAGTCGAAATAAGTACTCCATGTTGACGCTATTCTGGTAGAGTCGCACTGGCGTCACACGTTCCGGCGCAGTGTGACTAATTCTGCCTCAGACCGGATTTTTCTAAATTGGTCAGTTTCAGGGTTTCTGGAAAATTGTACAAGATTAGCTGATCTCATTTCATTCCACTCAAACATACACTTTGATACACTCACTACTTTTATAAAAATCTCAATCATAATTTCGTGCTATAACTTAATAAACTTTTGTAAATAATACGAATTGTTTTTCTCTTTATTCACTACGCTTAGCAGCATAGAGCCTCAACAAGATCTACGTTAATTAATTGAAACTCTGCAAGGGAGATTAGCACCATTGGGCCATTTGTCGCCACCTCTGTTGTGATTGAAGTTTTTTTGACGAAATTATTTAAGCGCCCTTTGCGTATCCATCAATAAGTTGGAGGAGTAGATATCAGAGAGTTGGTGTCTTCAATCAGCCATACTTAATTTTCTGTTAGGCTGTACTGGCTGGGAATTATATGCTTCTCATCACAACTGATTGGAGTATGAAGGATAGAAACTTACCACAAGTTAATGGATTGGATTGGATTGGGTGAGATGCGAAATAATTTAAAGGATAAATAGGTAAATTTTGAAAAGTGCGGGGGTCAAGTCTTAAGTGGGAATCGAACCCAGCAACTTTGTGATGGGAGCACAGTGCACTTAACCCATTAAAGCCGGGTACCAGTTCCGCCCATACGATTTTGATAAAATTCCATACACGACCTGGAATTGACCCAAAATGATCAGAAACAAAATTTCAATCTCTGCACGTTGCTGAGATATTCATTAGGTATTTTGTACCCATTACGCAGCAATGGTAGCTTTTTGCATACTTCTTAAAGTGATCAGCTAAACATGTGAACAAAAGATGTATTGTTTACAGGTGAGTTAGGAGGCAGATTTTTTTGAAGTTCTAAGGACACTACGTTTCGCCACATTTTCCACCTCCGGAAAATTCACAATTTTTGGAGTCTGGTAACTCTAGCTAGATGGCGGAATTTTAGGGTGACCTCTACTAGACTAAGTTAGTTCCATCTTTACCCCAACCATCCCTATCAATGATTTTAAGATATCTCTACCACGAACTTTTCTGTGTCTTTTTTAAAAATTTTCATGGTAAATTTTTACCCATTAGGCAGCAATGGGTTAAGCTGGTCCACCGAGAATGCGTATGATTCAAATAATAAAAATAAAGTATTGATGAGAACAATAAGTAACGCAAAACCTCCAAGTGTAAAAGAAAAACTGCCATCCGTTCGATGTTGGTGTATAACTGTAGGTACCGTCCATGTTTCCCCATCCGTTTGAAATGTGCGTTATAGAGTAGAGTTGTTGAAAGAACTGGGTTCCATACACGTTTTAAATGGATGGAGTTGAGGTACTACAATCATACATATAGGCCTAAGTGAGTCTCAATCAGAGCCAACCGCCCTAACCTAACTTATTACTTACTTAATTACTTATCTGGCCCTAACAACCCGTTACCAGGTTACGGCCTGCCGCAAAAATTCTCCCTATGGTCACACTAAGAGATGACAGGGCGTCCACAGTTTGGTCCTTCCACCGGAGACAGGGTCTTTTTGTTCGCCGTCGAGCTTCATCGTCCATACTGGAGACAAGACCAATCCATCTTAGCCGCTGCATGCTTTTTCGCTGTGCTACATCCATGTTTTTACACTGCTCATACAGGTCGTCTCTAAACTATTGGATATATAAGTATATAGTAGGGTAAATGACATGGACTTTGTATCACTTACAAAGAGGGTTAGTCGCCAAGAAAAGTAAGTATTTACCTTTGTAAGACAGAACCTCAACACACATCAACAGTATCGATGTAGGTCTGTCTGTTCGCAAGACAACTATTGCATAGATTGAGATAAGTATCCGAATAAATTTTGTGATCCGAAAATCTTAAAAAAACTGATAAGAATGCTTTGGTTACTTTTAAGCAGAATTTTCTTCCGAGAATATTTTGTTAAATATAAACTTTTTATATTAACCAAGAACAAACCGAAATTGATATGGCTTCATTCATTATAAATCATATTGTAATATACATACAACTTATTACCATATAACTTCCAAACCGATTAAAACATTAACAGCTAAATAATCATAGTCACAATCCTGAATAGTGGTGCAGGGAATATTCAAGTCGGCCAAGATCACCTGATACACTCCTACTTGTCATTATCATTCATATGTATGTATTTCGAACCAAATTCAAATTTGTCAAGTCCTCTCCTGCTGTTTGGCACTAACATTTTCAATCTTTGCCGTTGCTGGCTGCTGGCAATTTATACCAATTGACCTATTGCCACAATATGCAGCCAACCAGACCGAACCGAACCGCACCAAAAAGAAATGAAAACAGCAAAGCAGTGAAATACGAAAGCAGCACAAGCAGCACATAAGAACCTTTTAATTAATAACTGAATTGAGATTGTAAATAAACTGAAAATTGACTGTTCGATTCGTTGGCACCTTTCAATTTTCTTTACCTGCAATATTTATGGCACATTTCTTGGAAAAAATGAGCAAACATTTTGCAAACATTTATTGCTTTTGGTATACAATTAAAAAATTTTAATTTATGCCAATGATTACGCAGCCGAACAGGAAAGTACTCATTACTCCTGTTGTCATTTCGAAATCTTGTATTTGTAAAAGGTGAAGAGATTCAGCAGCCTATGTTGGTCACATCAACATGCTGTTTGCTAATCAAATTGGGTCAAAATTCTCGTTAATCTACACAACCCGAGTAAAAGTAAAAGATTTTTCAAACAATCGTACACTAACTAAAAATTATCAGCGGCCTTGACGTAATTGAACAAGTCTCGAATTAACAATTGAGGCTTGTTTATTATTGGCATAGGTAAAATTATCAATTCCATAATGGCTATTCGAATATTGTACTGAAGTTTGGGGTTGACCTGAATGTTTCGGAAATGTTTTCTTCAAATTTTGCAAAAACATTTTTCGAGCGATTTAACATGAAGCAAAGATTGAAAAATTACATTTTTTGAATTGAATTACATTTTTGTGTTTAGTGTGTCACGCTAGGCGCTACCGGGTTAATTTGGAATGCAGTACTTGGGTTTGAAATTTGGTAAATAGGATGAAACCCGGTGGGTAGTATTTTACAACTTCCGGTTAACTCTTAACTGATAAAAAAGGCTCTTATACGATAAAGTTTTTCCATTCGAGGAAGAGTCGTGGAACCACACTTATGAGCGGTTTTGGTTAGGAAGAGTCTTTCTTCCCGGGTGTAGTTTTACTTATTCTAAGAAGGAAAAATACTTAAGCTAAAAATGTCTTTGAGTATTAGGTATTGTTTTATACAAATTGGTCACCATGCAGCATTGAAAACACCGTGCGACAACATTTGTCACACCGGGAAAAATCCATATGTGCGTGAAACTAGAGACCACATATAGTAATACTGCGTACTACGAACTTTATTAGTTCGAAAGTTATTAAAAAAAAAGGCGGAAGCTGCAATTTTAATTAAGTACAAAAATTCTAATTTATTTGGTTATCAGTGTTTTAAATAATAAAAAAGATACAAAATCAATGAAGCGAGAATAATGAAATTTTGATACGTGATCAAAGAGATTTGGGGTTTTAACATACTTACTTTTCAAGAAAATTCGATGTAAATTTTCAAGGACATAAAGGATTACAATTTTCAAAGGACCTTTTTCATATCGGTTTTTTACAAATAGATAAAAAATTAATTTTATTTAAATTCTTGAGCCTTTCCTCTTTTATTTGATATACATGTCGCCATATTCTAACGAGGTTAAGTATTTTTTATATTTTTTTTATTTTTTATCCCCTTCAAAATTTTGAAGTCCTTTTAAAAGGACAAAGGATGTAGAAATAAAAAACTGAGTACGCAGTATTACTATGTTTGGTCTCTAGTTTCACACCCATATGGATTTTTTCCGGTGTGAACATTTTTTTTATTTTTGTCGCACGGTGAAATAAATAAATAAATAAATAAACTTTATGCAAAGACCTCAAAAAGGATAAATAGTGGGTTAGATAAGACATATTTTTTTTTACGACTTAGATAGATATGTCTTATCTAACCCACTATTTATCTTTTTTGAGGTCTTTGCATAAAGTTTATTTATTTATTTTCAATGCTGCGTGGTGACCAATATACCTAACAATACTTAATACTTAAAGACACTTTTAACTTATTTTTCTTTTCTTTTTTAGAATAAGTAAAACTGTCGCTTGTATTATCTCAAATAATGAGTTAAAGTTGCAAAGAAAAACTTGTTTCCATGGTCGAATAGAATGGAATAGAATCTACGAATTTATTGTATGCAAAAATTTGAACAACAAAATTTGAAGGACAAATAGAAATTGCCGGAAGACAGTAGTATGAGTCAAGTAGTAGTAGTAGTAGTAGTCAAGTTTAGTAGTATTAGTAGTCAAGTTGACCAATATTAGCTCAAAGGCCAGAGATTCGTTGGTTGAAAGCAAATTTGCCTTACAGCATTGAGAAAATTGCCTCTAAAACAATTTCAGAAGCTCCCAACTTGCTGTTTAGGTCCTTTCGAAAAAGATTGTCTAGGAAAAAGTAGCTGGAAATATAGCCAAATAATGTAGATCGTGTATAAAAATGGTCTTTACGAATTCTTGGAATGCTCAATGATTACTTTCTGGCAATCCAAATGAAATCGTTTTCAATTCGTACGCCTAGCAACGAAATTGCGTTTCATTCGAGTAGATTCAAATTTGCGCGCTTGGCATTCCGGCAACGCAACAAGTGATCGATTTTAGCAGCGCTACTACTCATAAGAAATAGTTTAAGTCGGCACTCGTCAAACTGTGATTCATAAACGTGTATTGCTGCGGTCTGTAGTGATGTGTGAACTATGCCTGAAGAAGACCGCACCAGCCACAATCAGTCGCACGTCCGTTAACGAAAATTCACGCGATCCATACGAAATTCCACTACAAATCGCTGCTGCACAGCCGCACAAGCGAATAAAATCGACGCTCGTCCCTACGTACGTGTGTATGCGTGCGTGTGTATGTGTTTGTATGCATGTGTGTGTGATTTTTATTAGTTCATGCAGCCATTCAGAAATGTCATCATGTCACTTCTTGGCCACGAGATAACGACTTTTCTTTATATTTTATAATCTTTTTGACAGTTTAACGATTGGCGCCAGAATAAAACAGTTTTTTTTATGATTGGTTTTATGTTTATTTAATGGTTTGATTTGTGCCGTAGCGATTTCTATTTTTTCACTATTCTCTGTCCGTTTGTTGGTGTTGGTCTGTCTGTCTGTTTGTCGGACAGCCTCCGAGCACGATGGGACTTTTGTTTTAATTAGAAAGATAAGCGCGCAATGCCGCCTGAGCGCCAGCACGCCAAAGAATAAAGTAGTTGAAAAAGTTCATTGATAAGCCGCGTCACACACGGCGCGTCAGCGCGAAGCAGAACTGTGCGCCAGGACGAAGGGCGAGAGGGCGTTGGCGGCGCCTGTTGCCGATCCTCGCCCACTAGTTGCTTGCGATCGCCGCGCTGACAGTCGAGCGACGTGCGGTGTGCGACAAGTGTTGTGTCTGATAAGAACCAGGAAAATAGCATAGCAAAAGTTCGAGGCTTGTATGTTCAATCACTGTTAATTTATTATTTGTTTATTGTGATTATCAATGATCTTCAAAGTCCACAGACATGGACGTGGCAAAAACATCAGCGAGATCAAAACATCTTTTAAATGAGTACTTTTGATTTATTGATGAGTAATAATCGTGGAATATTTTCTACATCACTTGTTCTTCTTTATTTTGCAACAACAAGCAATAGTTTAGCTACTCGAAGTTCGGTGCGCCTAAGCGACATTCGAAAGTGCTGCCGATTTGAAAAGTTAGCAGCGTAAATTTTCGCGCAAACCTCACAATTTAGCAAAACAGAAAATCGTCGAGCAGCCACTCGATTCCGTAGTCGTAGCTGCGGCCGCGCACGTTGCGCGAAGCTTCCAATGATTTCTTCGAAATGGAATGTATCGCTGGGGTCATTGTAGGGGAAAAACGTACACATGACGACGATGCCTCAATTGAATTTTATTATTACGCTCAATCAATGATCAAGAGGCCAGTGTAGGTCGTGTGACAATTGTATATTAAAAATATTGATCAAGTTCACAAATTCAATTTCAAATTCACAGTCTTATGCGATGTGGCGTTGGGTAAATAGTGGAAGATTTCGGAAAACGAAATAATTGCCTCCTCCACCTACCGATTGGCCAGTGTCGTGCCGCAGCAGCGCAGGCCAACAACAGCGCGTTCGATTAAACACGCCTCAATTAAAAATGGGCGCGTGCTCTCGAGTAGGAATATTTTTGTTTGTGCCACACTATGCTGCAAAGTGTTGGATTTCCTCACGCCTTGGAGCATTTACCAAAAGAGGAAGTTATGTCCATTGTTACGGCATACTTGTAGCTGCGGCTGTCAATAAAAATAGACGTAGGGTTTCTTAACCTGTCGCTAAAAATAGCGCAGCGCCACTCGCGTCCATCCAACTCGCAGACACTCGCCATAACGGAATGCAAGGAATGCGCGCTGCCCACTGCCCACAGCCCATCATCGTCTGCGCCATCCCATCCATCACCTGACGATCTCGCCAAGACGCGCGCATTCCCATATGAATTATTCCATGCGATAAACGACGCGTGCATCCCTGTCGATAGTTGGCGCTTGGCGCTGCATTGGCAGCTGCCCGTGCGCCGCGTCCAGGCGCCAGGCGGAATTTCTTGCGACAATCTAATTAATTCAGTGATTAAACAAACGGCCAGCAGTGCCCAGACATGGCTAGGCGACGGCCAGTTTGCTGGGGGAAAGAAAGTGTTTGATGGATGTCTATCAACGTAGAGGAAATTAGAAATTCTAATGCCAGACTCGGCGCTCAAGCGTGTACTTATTTTTAGAAATCACAGTCGCAGTGGGGACGTTCTGGGTGCAAGTGTGTCAATTAAGGTTGCCAGTGCGTGTGGACAGTGTGCAATCTGTAGGAAAACCAACAGAGAGCGCTAGATAATGGTCTCGTCCCAAGGTAAACTGGTGTGTATCCAATATGAACTTCTATCTGCAGAATGCGGATGCCTGTGTTGATTTGTTAACCCTCTCTGGGGACACCAAAGTAAGGACTTTGCTATGAAGTCGTCATGCCTATAGACTAGGTCTTGACAGTCGGAACTTTTGCCGAAGCTGTCAAAATGTAGAGGTGGAAGAGTCCATTAGTCACCTTCTCTGTCATTGCCCGGCTCTCTCTATGCGAAGGTGGAAACCTTAGGCTCTACTTTCTTCGACAACTTGGATGACCTTAGATCAGGCAACATTAGGGACTTGCTAGGTTTCATCCACAAAACAAAATGGCTTGTATGGGCACTTTACTTGCAGTAAGTCAGATCACTTTCTCCTTGTGGTATCACAATGGGCCCTTTTCGCGGCCTAAGTGTGTCTTTCGGCAAGTCCCGTGCCTAGGCAGCCACTTTAATCTAACCTAACCTTTGCTATGAAGTTGATTAACCATGAAAGGAGGTGGAGATTAGCTGTGGTTTGGTATGTAGGTAAACTTTCGGAAGGAAGTTTCAAGAATGATTTGAGTTCTCATAAAAGTTTGACATAAAAAATCCAAAGGTATAGAATACGAATTGTGTGATGTAAAGGTGGGCAGGAAGGCTACAAGCCTTCCATAGCACTCAGTCCATTTTGGACCATTGTACTATACCCATGGTGGATAGGGAAGTAGAGGAGAGTGATATCTCATATTCCACCCGTTTTGAAATGTGTATGCAACACTGTTTTTTCCAACATATGTTAAAGCACACATTTCAAGCGAATGGGAAAAGGGCGGGGGGGAGGGGGCCTACAATTTAACGCCTAATCCGAACGGCGATTGGCAATTTTTCTTTCACACTTGGAGGTTTTTGTCATTGCCTGCCAAAAGTGCACTTGTGCGATTCTTGTAATTCTCATCTGCTTCATGTGGATAGCGATAGAAGTACTTAGATTAGCGTTTCACCAGCCCAAGCTAGGAATCGAACCTAGGGCCTCGGTATGAGAATAAGAATTAATACATGGTGAAGTAAATCTGAAAGCAGCTGCTATAGGAACTTGACTTACACCCATTAAACCTCGCAAAGTTCCTAATTTAACAAAATTTGTGGGTAATACAATCGAAAATTGGAAGAACGAGAACCAAGACTGGCCAATGGCGCACACGGAATCTAATTTTAAGGGACTTTTTAGCTCAATTCAATATGAAACTTTTGCATCAGCAATTTTTGTATTTGAGAGGGTTTCGCCTCCCAAACCTCCCCCTGTGTGCTTCACTGGGGCTTTACTCATAAATACTTAACTGGCCAAAACAACCCGTTACCAAATTGCCGCAAAAATTCTGTCCTGGTGCCTCTGCTTTGCGCGCGTCTTTCCCAGTTGGTCACACCAAGGGAGGATAGGACGTCCTGAACTTGGTCTTTCCACCGGAGACACGGTCTCGCTCTTTGCCTTCAAGCTCCAACTACCGCATCAAAAACCGTTTTCTTCCAAACAGGAGACATGGCCCAGCCAGCGTAGCCGTCGGGTGTTGATTCGCTCAATATCTTTTAATAGCTCGTTGTTGGTTCGTATTCGAACTTGACTAATACCAACTAAAATTTTTACAGTTATTCATTATGATTTTTATTTAGATTTAATGTTGGAAGTAGGGTTCATTTCAAAGTAGATATTCAAAAGAGGGCAGGTACAACAGAGTCAACGAAATTCAACAGAAACACTTCGACTTGTTCGTAACCTTTCCTCAAGACTTTCTGAAAATATGCCAAGCCTTAGACAAATAATTTGAGTTATTATGTTTTAAAGATGCTCCAAGACATTACCTGCAAAATAGAAATGTTTGAAACAAAATTAATCCTTTTCTTTCTGGCCTTATCTCCTTGGAATCGGGGCCGACTTGCTTATTCGGCCCTTTCACCCCAATCCAAAACATGCGATTTTGCCAACCGAAGACATTCGGTCAGCTCCCATCGCGCTGTGTTGTGTGTCGAGTGTGTTGAAATTTTCGGTTATCAGCGAAGCGCTTTTTGCACAGATGTCATTGCATATACATGTTTGTAAACAAACCCACCTAACGACTGCAGTTCCCCTCGTGCTTATGAATTCTGGATTGCGGAGTGCACACACAGTCGCAGCGCGTAATTTTACGTATTGCATGACCACATGTAGGACATTGATCACGCTGCTGTGGGTTAGGCCCGAAAACAAGACAGACTGCATTGGGCATGTTTCCGTACGTACGTATGTACATATGTCGTCAGTGCAGATGCGATAAGGCGGTGTTGCGCCTACGCGCCCGATAAGCTGGTCCATTGTTCGCTGCACGCGCACCGTTGCAGGAATCAGTTGGGTCCGTCTCTCTCTTTATGTTTGGGTGTGTGTGTGTGAGTGTGTGCAATATTGTCATTATTGATTTTGACTTTCGTTTCGTGTCTGTTTTAATTTTAGATCCGTGCCTGAACTACCGTTTCGAGGGTTATCGAATGTCGAGTATCTAAGTGTTAGTGACAATGAACTCGAAGAGATTCCGAAGCTCATGCTGAATCACATGCCGATCGTGAAGACGTTCGACATGGGTCGATGTCGAATACGATCCGTGCTGCACGACGACCTTCGCGGCATGCAGATGGTGATGAATCTCTTTCTGCCGAGCAACAACATAACGCGCCTGGACAAGGGCGCCTTTCCGCCGGGCCTGGTGACGCTGCACCTCGGACGCAATCAGATCGAGAGCCTGAACGGAACGCTGCGCGACCTAAACAAGCTGGAGTCGCTGTTCATCAACATGAACAGCATTACGAATCTGGACGACGAGCTGCCCGAGTCGTACCGCCTCAAGTTGATCTTGGCGCAGAACAATCGGATAGATCACCTGCCGGAGAGCTTGCGCCACATGAGCAAGCTGGAGACGCTGCACGTGCAGCACAATCGCATCAGGTCGTTCGATGGCATATTCACGACGGCCAAGAACCTCAACCAATTCTACGCGTTCAACAATGAAATCGAGTACTTGGCACAAGACGAATTCAAGGAGTGTGAAACGCTGGAGGAACTCGACCTGGCATTCAACAGGATCAAGTCGTTGAATTCCTCGTTGCTGCCGCTGAGCCGTCTGATCAGAGCGAACTTTTCGCTGAACGAGATCGAGGAGTTCTCCATGAACGAGATACGCGGCCTGGTATATCTAAAGCAGCTGGACCTGTCGAATAACCGCATCCAGAAGTTGACTGGCCATCAGGAGAACAACATCGATCAGAACTCGTTCCTGATCGAATTCAACTTGGATCACAACCAGCTCAAGTCGCTGGATGGTGCTCTGATGGGGCTGAACAGTCTGCGCATTCTCAGCTTGTCGTACAACCAGTTGGAACGCATACTGCCCGAGGACTTTATTGGCTTGGTGAGGCTGGAAATTCTAGAGCTTTCGCATAATCAGCTTCTGACGCTGAAGGAAATGGAAAGGGTGAGTTTCGACGGGGATTTTTAATAAAATATTATTAAAACTGAAGAACTGCAATTGTCGTAGGCCAATATTTAACTTCTCTTAAAACAACCGTTATCTATGTTTTCATTTATAGACATACCTTCCAAATTTGAGGATCTTGAAGGCGGCCTATAACAATTTGACCAAACTAGAGAAAGATTTCCACGGGTTGCCCGTGTTGTGCCAAGCCAATCTGACCAGCAACCAAATCTCGTCCATATCGGCCGAATTGGTGTCCCAAACCAGATGCATGAACCACAATGTCCCAGGAAAATTGGAATTGCACTTGGATGGTAAATATTCGCGTGAAATATATGGTTGTAGGAATACGTATTGAACGTCATTCGTGAAATTTTCCAGACAATCCCATACTGTGTGACAATCGTCTCAACGAACTGTGCCCCATTATGTTCAAGCAGGAGACGCGCATTCGCGGCCGATCGCAGTGCTTCGAAGGCGATCAGGAAGTGTGCACTGTGTTGTCGATGCTATTCCCGAACTACCCGATCGTAATACCGCCGCTGAGCCAAAAGGTGCTGACTAACGCCAAACCGGTGGTCATTGTCCAGCCGCCCATACTGCTCAACAGTCCGCTGAAGAAGACCGACACCGACATGTTGCCACCACTCATTGCGTCTTTGGGACAGCCGTTGCTCAATCCGCTAATTATTGCGCCGGCATTGCCATCTACAACTACAACGTCAACGACAACTACTTCCACCACAACCACAACTTCGCCAGCGCCGACCGCCGCAACAGCAGTGGACGCGAAGGATGCTACCGACCCGATTGGCGCACCGTCGCGCTTGCTTTTGAACATCAAAGAGAAGGCGTTGATCGACCCGGATGCGGGTTTGAAGCGGCTGTTGACCATTGCCAACAATGACAGCCACAATTCCGACACCAAAGCCGAGGCGGACTTCACCGCCACCACAACAACGACGACAACTCTGGCGCCGAACAGTGTCGGCAACAATAACAACACAACCGCATCGAACATGAACGATGTTACCAATTTGCAGAACTACACAAACGCCACCACCAATACTGAGACATCGCCGGTGGAGGAGATGCAGGCGCTACCGCCACTTGTCCTGGATATTGCCGAGGAGCCGGTAACCGCAGCGCATCTGTTGGAGTTGCCAGCCGATGGGGCAGTGCCGCTGGTTGAAGAGTCTGCTGCCGACGCGGCAGACCCGCCAACAGCAGTTGCGGCTGACGGCGCTGCCAGCGCGATCGACGTGGAGGCGGGCGCAGTTGGCGCCGACGTCGGCACTGGGCCGGCTCCGACGGCGACGTTGTCTCAGACCGAGTACGCCACCGTGGAGTACATTCCCAAGCTGGACGGGTACTTGTCCGGCAACCACGCGCCGCCGAACGTTCTCGACGAGGACTCGAACTCGAACTCGGTGCACGAGGAGTTCCCGTCGGTGGTGCTGGCCGACCTCGACAACGCACCGCAAAGCCTCCTCATACCCGACGAGCCGCCCGAAAACCCCTAAGTCCTAAGCTCTTTAACTACAGTCATAAGTCACGCTTCATATAATCGCGCCCAAACTAAAACACATTACGAGTAATTGCAACAGCAGTGCCGAACTAACTCACAACCCGAAACAAATTCGCACGAGCAGCCGGCACAGAGGATGTCCGCTTACATACGCACATATTTAATGTTAACATTAATCGAAACAGAACAAAAGCAATTTTAAGTTATTATTAGCCACTAAAAATCCTTCTGTATATTTAAGTTATTGTTTTCCGTTTCGTGTAGAATTAGAGAGCAGCGAGCCGAACTCATACATACTACATATGTACTTGTATAACGGTTATTGTAGTCCGCAACAAGTGTGCTAACGCAATTTCGAAATATCGAAGTAATGCTAACTAAAGTCGTTGTCGTTTTTGTTTATCCTAATTTCATGTTTTATTTTCGCCTCGAATATTGTTCGAATATGTATGTTAGAGATATATGTAACTAGATTCGTGTATGTATAAAATTTCGATATAGCGAATGCACGTCGAAAAGCCACGAAGCGATTTGCTTATGTTTGGATCATTTGGGACATTTCAGTTGTTCACGACAGAGTCTGCATGGACTCTACGAGTTTACGAGTTGGGCGAACGTAAGTCGCCGACAGCCCAGCCCAGCGTGGCCCAGAAAGTAGTAATCGCATGAATTCAGTTACAATTAGCTGTCGAGCAGCTATTTTCACAAATTTTCGAAAAGTCCAAACGCCCATTTCGATTGCCCCTATTTTTGCGACAAGTCAGTTGGTCGATGTCCATGAATTTCGCTCTTTAAATTGTATTTATTTGTAACTAGAACAGTGATTCGACCCGCACTGCCGCTTGCAGCCAACATTTATTTCAATTAAAATGTTCTTTTTATTTGTTTTCGGAAATGCTGGTACTTTTTTGTTGCTCTTTCGTGAATGCGCATTACCGGTACTGCTGCTATTAGTAATTTTGTATTTGTGAATTGCATGCGAAATACGATAGTTGAAGAAAGCCAAGGAGGTAGCAAGAGAATTTACTATTTAAATTGTTTGTTGATGCAGCTGGTGGCGAGCGGCGAGCGGCACACATTGGCGCACCGGAATGGCACACATCATCATCATCGTCGAATTGCACACATCCGCTATGAAAACGTGTAATAAAAATATAAATTGATTCTTGTAGTTATTAATAAAGTCGAGGGAAACGGAGAAGAAGCAACAGCAAAGGAAGTGACGAAGGAAAGAAGTGTAGTAATTTCAGTAAGCCATATGTTGTAATGCGTAGAATTATGTAGTTGTTAGGTCTTATGAAAAGGTATTCTAAATAAAGTAACAAAAAAATATAAAAAACCACATGCCGACAAATGTTCGACGGAATCATTGTAGATGGTTTGGGTTTCAAGGTTAGCGAAGCAATCGGCAGCGCAGGAAACGAGTCGAATTAATTGCAACGGACGCTAACTGTAATTCGGCTGCACGGAGCTTGAGCTATGCGGCCGTTGGCGGTGGCCAATACAACATTTGACTGTCTGGCTTGCGCTCTGAGGACTGAGGCAGAACAGATGGAAAGGTTGGAAAGGGTCGAAAAGAAGAGCAGTCAAGTGCTGATTTGAGTCTACACACGGGAAAGAAAGAAAGACTTGCGGGAAAGTTTCAGACAGCACAGCAGGTTAGATGCCTCGACGTGGTTCTTTTATTTTGAGTTCTTTTTTAACAACATCGTTCATTGGCACCAGGCGAGGTTCTCCGGGTTACATGTATCAATATTAATCTTTTGATTACGCTATTTCAATTTGAATTTGAATTCAAATTTACTTTAAACCAGTAATGGTTTATGACTATGATTTTAATATCCTAATGCTAGACAGATTTGAGTCCGACTTGCAGCCATAACATACCGATTTTTCATTACCAGGGTTTAATGAAATAAAAATGAAATATTCCAATTGAAAAAACAAAATTAAATTTACTAACAAATTGACAGCAAATTTCATGAGTTTTTAGTTAGTCAACTCTGACTTGTATTTGACCAATGACTGG
This sequence comes from Melieria picta, assembly GCA_964056695.1. Classification (NCBI taxonomy): domain Eukaryota; kingdom Metazoa; phylum Arthropoda; class Insecta; order Diptera; family Ulidiidae; genus Melieria; species Melieria picta. The sequence goes on along the minus strand of OZ057399.1, from coordinate 35,007,240 downwards.
TGTTCTAAAGGTTCCTACAAATCAATTACAATTATTTTATGTGGGAAATACAGTTTCAAACGATATTGGCCCCAATAGTTGTGTACAGAACACCTCCAAAATTAAATCTTGTGTGTAAATATACTTATTTTCTTTCTACTTTTTGTCGAACTAGCCGACGAATGCATTCAAGTATTGACATAGCAGACTGTTGATCTCTGTGGTTCTTCACGCGTCCAGGTGTGCACGATTTTCTAAGACTCAACTCTGTCTTGGCTGTCAGTTTGGAATCATTAAAATTTTACTTTGAAAACATTTTCTCATTCGCTCTAAAAGACCTAACTTTTTTTTTGCTGTTTTAATAAATTGGTTGCCCCACACTTTTCATTAACAATTAATCGTCAGTTAAATAATTGAATTTGAATTGATTATTCCTTCATCATACTATCGAACAGCTGGCAGTACCTTCGTTCTGCAGCGAGCGCCATCTAGGTGAGAGTTGTGATGTTAGTCTCACCACGTCTGTCATTCTCACCATATTCGTATATTAGATTTATCCGTCATTGCGGCTATCTCACCGCATTCGAATGCGACGAATGTTGTGTGATTGTGTGTGAAAAGTGTTGCGCCGATGAAAATTTTCTTCTAATTTCTTTTTTTGTATTTCTATTGGAAAACTTTGAAAATTTGTTTTGTAAAAATTATAGAAAAAAATTATACAACGTGAGTTTGCCAAATATAAAGCAGTGCAACTATAGAGTGAACAATACAAAAGTTCGATTACAATTGAAAACAAGAAATAGTGCTCAACAGCAGTGGGAAGAAGCAGCAGCCGTAGGCGAGAAAGAAGGTGCACAAAGACAACGAACAACGAAAGCAAGGGAGAAGTAAAACGTCATCATCGGGCCACCACCATTTGTCATCAACAACGGCGACTGCGACAGCAACAGCAGTGGAGGCACTCAAATTCCAGCTGCCCGTAAACCCGAAAACAACCTATTTTGGAGTATTTGAAACTCTGTGCAGACAAGTTGAAATTTAAATGCAAGACGCAAACGGGGCTCCAAACGGCTAAAGAATTTATTAGTGCAAACGAAAAAAATACAATACGAGAAATAGTAAACGCGACGGCCCGTACCGGAACCAGCACCTAGTTCTCGCAGTGCACGTAGGCGAAGCAAAAGTCTGAACAAGAGCGGGTGCCGCGCTGTGCTTCCCGTCTTGCACCAGTGCAGCCTACGCTAGTGTCACCTCATCACCACTTCGCGGCCCCTCCAGCGCACTGATCGCTGCAGTTGTGCGAGGCTTCGCGTGTCATCGACGCCAACGGCAGCAGCAGCAGCGGCGGCAAGGTAGAGTCTCGCGACGCCGCTCCCTGCTTCTACTCCCTTGCTTCGGCTCGCAGCAATTCAAGCGAGTTGCGAGGGCTGGGCAGTCTGTCTTGTGTCAAACGCACTAAAAACAACAAACAACTAGAAAACACGGTGTAATTGCAAACCGGCACCAGCTCAGGTGAGCAATGAATTTTTCCAATTTGTCCATTGCATCTACTCTCGTTTTCGACTTGGTTTTCTTTCCTTGTTTACTTCAATGTTATTGTAAAGTTTACATTTTTATTTCCCCTAATGGCAATTTCCGATTAGTGTAGTCGCTTCTTTCCACTTTTCATTTGTAGCGAAATTAATGCCGCAACCATTCTAATCCCTTTCTTTTGCTTTTGAGCTGTTCTTTCGATACGTTTAGTGCTCTTCACGCTTCAGGCAGCAAAACGGGCAAAGTGTGCCAGCGCTGTGGCTGTTCAGTCCCGCTGCTGTTCCGACCCACTGCGTCCCCGCTTGTGTTGGCTGCGCTGTTCGCTGCCACACGGTGCCGTCGTCCGCCGTGTTGCTGACCTTAAAACACTCGCTGCTGCTAGCCGGAAGCTGCTCTTTGTTTATTTATTTGCTGGCTTTCTTTTTTCTCGTTTTTGCTTTGCAGTTTTGCGCACTTATTCGATGTCGCTTCGCTGTGAAACAACCCGTTCTTCCTGCTCCTGCTTCTGCTCTCAGTGACCTTAGCATCGACCATCACTTTGTTTATTGCTGTAATCGTTGGTTTGTGCACTACGCTCAGCGCTGTCATTACGCATATTGGTTTACGTTTGTACACCGCGCACCTCGTGGCCGTTCACAGCACAAACGCCAGTGGCCAAATGCGGTTTGGCATTTCGAACGCTGGAAGCTTTCGCCACTATTTCCTCACTCCAACAGTTGCTGGCCAAAGCCAATAGACGTGTGCTTGTGGCCATCACGGTCGATGGGAAACGCCAATATGGCCACCAGTTGTAGCTGCCTCCTCCGTCGCTGCCAACGTCGTTGTTGCCGCTGCTGTTGCCACAACAAATGCGCCCAGCGAGCGAGCGCATTTAATTTCTCAACAAGTAGTGTTGTTCTTGTTGTTGCTGCTGTTGTTTGGCTGCCGCAATTGCGCCATTGCCAATAAGTTGCTTGCTAAATGGCAGCCGACGCTGCGGCGCATTACTGGCAATTTATGTGAAAGTTCAAAGCAAAAAGATCGCAAACAACGCAATGAAAGAAAGAAACAATAAATATTTTCAACTCCTCGTCACTTGGCTATTCGCATCGACAAATTGAATTATTTTCGTTGGCTTTTTCAATGCTTTCCATATGGATATTTGCTCGTGCCTTGCCGCTGCCGCCAAACGCTATCAATTCAATTCTAAACGATTTGATTTGGTTGACTTATTCACGCCGCATTGTCGATAATGTGTGTGTGCTACGAATTTCCAATCGGAATTTTATCAGTTGATTAACACAACTTGGTGAACTCGTCAAGACCCAGGTTTCTGGAAAGAACCGCCACGAGGTTGTAGACTATGGCGCAGTGAATCACTTAGAATTATACGCCTTGCTGATTACACTGGACAACAGCATGTCTGTTGCATGAAGTTTTTTACATGATTCTGAATAGATTTTTCACGCTGATTTCAAAACCATATTCTATTTTTATGTAACAGCTCTAGTTTTCGCAAAAAATGGGCGTGTCACTTTTTCGAATTTTCCTCGACTTTTTTCACATTTTCGACTGTAATTTCCGAACCAATAATCCTATCGACATGATTTTAATATCGTTGCACTAACAACATCTCACGCCATCTTTTCTGACATTAATCATTTTATGCGTTCTAAATTGGCGTTCTAATAAGGTTTCAAAGTAGGAAAATATTAAATTTGAAGGCGTTTTTTCTGATGGCAAAAATCGTACAGATGTTTCATAAATCAAGTTACGAAGTATATGAATATCTTAAGGAGAAACATCAAGCAATACAACACAGCCAAATTATTTGGCGGAATACACATTCGCATCGAAATAATAACAAAAATGTACCATAGCAAAGTTTTAAATTTTTTTTGTTTCGAGCAATTCAAAATCTTTTTGTTTTTTGCTTGTATTTCAGACTATAAATGGATCATATAAAAGAGCATATTTTAAGGCCCCTAATTTTTTAAGGAAAAAGTATGAAAATGACTATGGTACATTTTTGCTCCCCACCCAAAACAGTAGAAAAACTCCATGCAACAGAAAAAAAGTGCGATTTTGTTGTCCTGTGTTATCAGCCCCTCTGGTACTATCAATGGTAATGGCTCAAAGAGCTTTAGGAGGGGTTGAATTGGCCAAAAAACGCCACTGCAACTGGCACAAATGTCTCAGTAACATAATAGCTTTTTTTCTTTAACAAGCTTTGCTCTCCAAATTTATTTGTTGGGTTGGCCCAAGATCTCAACGACAACTAAGGCCTACCCAGCCTCTTTTTAAACCCATTTCGCTTAGTTTTTCGTACAAATTTTTACAGTTCGTAGCATCTGATAACCTTATAGAGCGCTAAGGCCGACCTTCATGCATTCACATTACATTTTTTACTCAGAAACTATTATTTTCCAAAATGAAATAAATGAAGCTAATAACAACATGTCACTAAGTTTGCTTTTATTGCAGACAATGTATCAACAAGACCACAGGCAACTCATACAAATAACGCAGTAAAAGCATGAACGCGTTACGGCCCTCCAAGTGCGATATGATTTTTAGTTGATAAGCCGCCCAATATAATCACATTTCGCACTCCTAAAGCGATGTACTTGCCTCGACATTATCGCTATCATTCATACCAACAATTAACGGCCATAATAATTGCGCATTCTTGCTGCGGCCTTGTTGCCTGCACAGTAATAACCACTGTCGTGTGTGGACAAGAGATGCGACAATTCGTTTGCTGGCTCATTTGCTCCAAAACGAACTGAAAATATCATAATTTTTGTCTGCCAGATCAATGCCCCGAAGCTTTGTTTCAAGGCATTCCGTTTCGAATGTCGCGCCGACTGCATTTTCGTTGCAATTTAAGGGTGTGCGTAATTTTGCTAATTACACAAAACGACAGCGAGCGCAACGAGAATAGAGAGAGAGAGAGTTCAAGCACCGGATTATTTACTTTTATTGGCATTGCCAATTGTTGTTGCCGTTGCGATTGCTGCTCTGCTAGCCGACTGCCGCTTCTTGGCGGCTTCTGAGCTGCTGTTGACCAACACGAATTTTACGTTTCAATTAGATGTCTGAATGCGATTCGCAAAATTATCTGCTGCGTCTAGTATAGAAGATTGTGATTTATTTTGTTGTTGATTACATTGGCTTCTTGTCCGATTGCTTGGGTGCCTTGTGCTATTGCGTTCCGATATTGGGTGCATAAGTGAATGTTTGCAAGTTAACTGCGTAGCTTTGCATAAAATCCGTCAGCAACTTATTGAAAGTTGCGCGCTTTGCCGGTTACGGTGCGAGCACAAATACAATTTTTGACTGTTGCCGGCGAATGTCTGTGAGGCGGTGCTCTGTGCGCTGCTACCCCACTTCTCTCTCTCTGCAGTGCGTTTCCATTGCTACCATAGCCCAACGATTGAGCGCCGCTGAGCTGCTGGCAGCTTCAGATGGAATACTTCGGTTCTCTAATTGTTTGCATTCGGTGTCGGTCAACGGAACTTGTCTTAGTCCGAGCTAAAGCTGGCTGGTCTGTTCTATTTTTTTTCGCTTTTCTTCACTTCATGATTTTCTGAAACGGCTTCCACTGTTTTGTGTATGTGTTGTTGCGAGTATTTGTGTCAAGTACATGCAGTCGTCGGCTCTTCAGTGTTATCTGTGCATAACATGTGAAAGGAACACATTTGATCAGAAAATATTCGAGTTTCTACGAAAGTTCAGCTTTAGTTAAGTTTTGAATTGATTTTAGAAAGTGGAAAAGAAATTTGCAACCTTAAATAAGAAATGAGTGAAAATAGTTTGGCTGATTTGTTTGGACGGTGCTCACAGTTCACCAGTTTAAATTACGGCTGACAAAAAATACGTAAAACAGATATCTTTTTTGATAAAATCTGATATCAGTAAGTGGATCGATTGCTTAAAATTATAATTTTAAATATTTCCTAACTATAGCTATATTTCCTAACTATAACTTTTCACTTCCTAAATAGTTCTAATCGTTTAATCGTTTAGCTTTTCTCCGATTGTCATATTTGCTTTAGCTAAAACACACAAATTTCTTCAGGAGAGGAAAACTAAGGGAAAGACAATCGATCAATGGCTGAATCGCTTTGGCAGCTGAGCTATATACAAATTTTGTACATCGCCTACACCCTCTTCAACTGGCTAACTCTATCAATTTCAATTAGGCTTAGCTTGCATCAATCGTATCCAACAGATACAGGGTGGACCATTTAAGATTTGGAATTTGAACTACGCTTTATTTCGAGAATGACAGTCTAAATGTCATTCAATTTGTGTTCGTAATTTAGTTAAAAGTTTGACATTTACGAAATGGGACGCTATACGCTTGAACAAAATTGGGAAATATTGAGAACTTACTTCCAAAGTGGAGAGTCTTTAACCCAAACTGTAAGAAATAAAAAAAAAAAATTTCAAAAAAAAGATTGCCCTTCAACTCGGTTTGTGGATCAATTTGTGAAGCGAGCTCGTGAAACTGGATCGTTAATGGACCAAACAACCCGTCCCCGTTCTCTTACAGTGCGCACAGCCGAAAACGTTGCTTTTGTAGCCGATAATGTGCGTGAACATACATCAACGTCAACTCGCCATCGCTCTCAGGAATTGAACATTTCCCGCACTTCTTTGATGAGAATTTTTCATAAAGATCTCGGTATGAAGGCTTACAAAATTCAATTGGTCCAAGAACTGAAGGCTCATGACCATCCGGCACGTAACAATCGAACTTTTGGGCACCGTTTTCAGCCGAAATTCTGAAGTCAATTCGCCGCCTCGGAGCTGCGATTTAAATCCGTTGGACTTTTTTTTGTGGAGAGCCGTAAAGGACAAGTGTTACGCTAACCATCCAGAGACGATTGAAGCTTTGAAACATGAAATCGAAGTTGCCATTCAGGAAATTCTACCCGGAACAATCGAAAAAGGACTTGAAAATTGGGTTGACCGAATGGCGTACTGTAAGGCCAGTCGTGGCAGTCATATGAACGATATCGTTTTTCATTCTTAAATAACAAAGTCCAAGCTTTGTAATAAAACAGGAATTTTAAAAAAATATTCATTAGTTTTTTTTTATAACCGATTCAAATTCCAAATCTTAAATGGTCCACCCTGTATAATGATGTGATTAGAGCCTGTGGATTTTTTAGAAGATCAACATTCAAGGAAAACCCCAACAAATGGGCACTGAATATGCAAATTTGAATAAATCTCAGTTAAGCTCTGATGATTTTCAGTTTGAATTGACTTCGATGCATATTTTAAATCTGCTCACTTACGCCTTACAACTGTGTAGTTTCATTAGTTATCATCGATAACATTACATGCAACTCGCTGCATCGATGAAACCAGCACTCACCGCTGTTTGCTGCTGTTTATATTTTCACTTTGACGAGCTAATTTTTCCATAAAGCGTTGACGCTTCTGCACAATCAACTCGCAGTTTTTATATAGTCATATTGTACAAGTGTGCGTAATGTATTCGATAAGTAAACACCTGCAGATCCCACCTAGACACCTCTACATCTGATAAGATTACAATTGCGTTCGAGCCGCACTCAATGTGTGAAACGAGAGAAATCCGGCACAGCCGCGATCCGTGTATTGTACATAAAGTAGATAGGCCCGCCACTTGCAAATTGGTTTGGATTTTGTTGTTGCGGTGAGTAATGTTTATTTCTGCGTTTAGTCCGTGTAGTATAACACATAGTTGTGGGCGAGCGAGTTGTTTGTGTTCGAAGTAATCGAGTTTCAGAGGCATCAGAAGAGTCTATCCGGCCGCAGCTCATTCATTCTATATGGTTTCATATTTACTCGTTCACTGCTCGAACCTGCTTTGTTTCGATTTAGCAATTTTGTTGCGGTCATTAACGCGTTGACGCAAATCCGACTACTTGTCGCCTAACAGTGCAGGTGTTTCTGTGTATTTGACTCATATTTGAGTGGGTTTCAGTTTCAGAAGCGAGTGCAGTTAGTGCAGTTGTTCTCACTTGCTCAGCTGAATTGAATTTCAGTTTTTTTTAAATACGGAAAGTGTAAGTCAAGTTCAACACTAAACGAAAATTGTTGGGTACATTCGCTTGAGAGCCGCTTTAAGCGAGTGCGAATTGTGACTGCTAATTGGCAAAAGTACACAAGTGACAAGTGTAACCCACATGTTGACAGTAATTTTAGGTATCGTAAAACAAAGAGAACCATTTGAAAGCTTTGACATCTGGGTAATTTTTTTTATGGACCTGCAGGCATTGTGAACAGACAAAAAATAGAGAAATATCGGATTGGTTTGGTGCTGGATCAAGCTTCATAACTTGTCTTCTGTATTGGAAAGCGAATTGAATGTGTTTCAGAAAATTTTATAAGCATTGCTAAGTAAACGATTATTGTGATAACAATTACAAAATCACACTTTGGCACTAACATCCACTGAGAAGTTCTTACGAGCAGGCAAAGTCAATCAGTTTTGCAGTTGTTGTGTGTTTGAATTTGTTTGGCGATCTCTTTTTGGTCGACAGTGGTAGATATTTTTGAATAACACTAATCAAAATGAGGTTTACCCAACACGCTGAACAGTTTGCGGCCTTATATGCTGCTGGTTTCTTTAGTTTTTATGCGTTTAAAGACAGTCAATATTAATATTTATTGTTTGCTGCACACTTAACTAACTTCAAGCATTTTTATTCGATCATCTCATAATGCGAATTACGATATAAACAGTTCAAAGTAGTGCAAAAAAAGAAAGATAAGTAGTTTTATTCATAGTTAATCTACTCACGGAATTGTAAGGCCAATTCAACCAGTAAGAAAAAATCGCTTTGCTTACAGAGTGACCGAATGACAGGAGCTGGTCTTCACTCAGACATATTACAGACCCAAAGGTCATTCAGACTGCCGAAACTCTGCACTATTTTTCAGGCGGAGATCTTTGCAATCTGAAAAGCTTTTGAACTAATCCGTGACAGTGGATTAGCACCCAAAGCTGTCACAGTTTTCGTGGATAGTCAGATAGCCCTTTGAGTGCTGGAATCAGTTGTCTGTCATATGTCTTCACTCAGACATATTACGGACCCAAAGGTCATTCAGACTGCCGAACCTCTGTACTATTTTTCAGGCGGAGATCTTTGCAAACTGAAAAGCTGTTGAACTAATCCGTAACAGTGGATTAGCACCAACAGCTGTCACAATTTTCGTGGATAGTCAGACAGCCCTTAGAGCGCTGTAATCAGTTGTCTCTCATGTGTCTTCACTCAGACATATTGCGGACCCAAAGGTCATTCAGACTGCTGAACCTCTGTACTATTTTTCAGGTGGAGATCTTTCTTGCGTTGTAGTGGATTACCACCCACAGCTGTCACAGTTTTCGTGGATAGTCAGACAGCCCTTAGAGCGCTGGAATCAGTTGTAGTGAAATCAAAGGTAGTGCAGAGTAGCCGTACCGCACTTGAAGGCACCACCATGTTACTTTCTGCTGGGCCTCTTTGGAGTAGCAAGGAACAAAGCCGCGGACGAGTTGGCAAAAGAGGGTGTCGCCTTGCCTTCCACCGAAGTAGATAACTCTGCGCTTCCTCCGATATCTGTCCTGTATGTGCACATATTGATAGGTTGAGCAAAAAAGATATTGAGTCCTCATGACACAGCAAGATCGATTGCAGCACCTGCCGGGTAATATGGCCCTCCCTTTCCATGAGGAATTGTACTGTGCTTGAGTTGAACCTCCATTCGAAAGCTCGTTGGAATCACTGGACACTGTGCGGCATTAATTATCAAATGGAACACCGACTCCGTACCCTGGGGTCAAGATTCCTGACAAACCTGGCTAGCGAGAAAAATTGAAATCTCGGATCTTCTCCTTAATTGAGAGGTCCAACTGGTTTGCCCCGGAATGAGACTGTTGGTTAACTCCAAATCGATTTAAGAAGGAATTCACAATGGACCATTTTAGTCACCGAGTGGAAGGCCTACCTAACCTAACCTTCAGAATGACTCAATAACTTTGTGCCTTGAACTTGAGACTACGCGTCAGTCACGCTTTGAGTTCTTTGCAGCTTTCGGTAATCATTAGCATTTTCGTTTGAACTTACACACGTTGCATTCGTTTAAAGTCAATGCTAATTTCTCTTAACATTGATCACACTTTAAATGATTTGTGTGCATTTATTTCGCCGTTTGTTTTTGCGTTTTCCTTCATACTTGCTATACTTTTATGGTTTTCATTTGCGTTCCGTTGTAGCTTGACACGTGTTGTAAACAAGTCTATTAATTTATTTATAGTTCGTTTTGCGTTGAAGAGAAACTCAAAGAAGTATGAGGAGAATGTTGTGGCTACGCGTGACCATGTCGAGACGCAATTTAATCAATAACGTTGCCGCTACCTTCCGCACACAACACCCAATTCAAGTGAAAGGAGTAAAGTTGACTTTGGTTTGTCTTCACACTTGCCACGCCTACGTGCTGCCAAATAGTTCGAGTCCTTTTGGATGGCTTAAAAATTCTAGACGCGCAGAAACTCGCATGCAAAGCGTGCCATTTGGTAGTTTGCCTGCGAGCCTGAGGCCTGCACCCTGCACTCGCCCAGTCTAGTCTCTCGTATGGCCCAAACCATTTGCATAATTTGCCTGCTTTTCCATGGCAAACACTCGAGCTTATAACGTAATGTGCCGCACGTCCTGAGTGTCGCCGTCAACATTGAAATTTTCCGCTGCCACAAGCACAACGTTAAAGTTCAAAATTGCAAAGAACTAAAATCGATAATGCTTTAGCTTATGTGAGTCGCCGTTGAAATTCCGTCTGGCCCTTTCGTCGGCGTTGCTGTGCCGGCAGGCGAAAAATCATAATTTCCTCTACACGATTTTTGATGCCTACCGGCTTTTGCAACAACACACAACGCACACTGCCCGCAAACGTGCCGCCACAGTCGGCTTGCACTGCTACGGATTCATTTAAACTTTGTCTCGATTTTTTCCAGTATTCTAGCAAATTGAATTATTTGGCTTTGTTTTGCTTTGCTGCGCTGCTGCTTTGGGATATGATTCTTGTTCGCCGCTTCCTTCCGCACGCTTGCAAAATGGCAGTTTGCAATTCGTAATTGTGTCCCCATACATGTGGCGGTCTGTGTTTTCTTGGGCGACGTTGGTGAGCTGGTCACTGCGCTGCGTGACCTCAGTATCTGCGTGAACTTGATGGTAACTGCATTTGGCTGTTCGCGCTCGGTTCGCTGTGTGGTGATTAAGGCCTCCGGGGCGTTGAAGTTACAACAGGGGCTGGTGTGAAGGTAAATTACGGCGCAGAAAAATATGTGCGAATCCAGAGACTCTTGAGCGTCAGTAAGAAATTGTGTGGTGGTATTGAAACTGAACGTGTCAAAGTTTAATTGTTGCCAAAAAAGCTTCGACTCGAGTGCTGTGAATGGAGAACTTTTTCAATTTGCCAGCCTTGTACTTAAAGCCTGGCGTGAAGTAGCTCCAAACCAAACGTTGAGTGTTAACTTTCTGTAGTTGCGCCATAGTTAGTGAGTGAAGGCGAATGTTTTCAAACCCACTAAACAAATTGCAACTTGCCGAGTTAGCTGGTCGATTAAAATGCAGCAACAGCACCCAATAGCCAACTATGGACTCATAGACACACAACCAAAGTGGGCTCTAGAAATTGTATGCATTTCTACTCTACAACTGCAACAACTCTCACTTGTCCAGCTGCTGCTTTTAGCAAATTCAATTATTCACCCGTTCTCGTCCCTGTTGTCTCCATTTCCATTTATCTACCAGTCTTTTAAAGTAAATATTTTTCGTTTGTTCAACAGTCTGATTTTCTTAAATCATTTAGTTAATCGTTTAAAAACTATATTTTCACATCTTTAGTGATTTATTTACGTTGTCATCTAAGACTTGCTGACACTTGTTTTATTGTGCCGTTCTTTGATATACCTACATACCTACGTATTTTTATTTGATTGTGATTATCTTGTATCTTGTATCTCATAGCTTGCTTTGGAGCACTTAAATCAGCAAAACTCAACAAAAGCAAAAGCAAATTTTCATACTTTACAAAAGCAAAAACAGTATAAAAACTAAAGTCTAACTAAAGCCTAGCGAAAACAATCAAAAGTAAGTCTCATTGTCTATGAAAATGGATTTCTATTTTTTGTACAAACAAACCTACACACAATACGTATTCATTTATTGAATTAATTTACCCTCATATGATTTTACTAAACATTACTAAACGCATTTCGCCAACTCTATTCATGTAATTCTCATTCAGCAAAGGGAGCATTAAAAACTTAAAATGGATTAACAAAACACAACCGGAATAGTCATGTTTTTTTATAGACTAATTAATTACACTTTAATGATTCAAATTAATATTGTTTGATTCGTGTTATCGAAATATCAGCAAACATCAGTGCAAACATATAGATTTGGTTAACTACTAATTATAAGATTTGTGGTTTTCTCTCTTAATAATTTGGTTTATAAATAATGGTTTTCTTTGCGTTTTTTGATAATTGAATATAATAAAAAATTTAATTGCAACAAAGTTAATTCATTCAATTAAATATAAATCAATTACAGTTTTGCGTAACTGACATTATATGTAAATAACTAAGTATGCAATGATAAGTAACGTTTAATCTAATAAAGTTCGGATTATTCGTCTAATATTTTGTTCGAACGGGTGAAATGGGCCTATTTAATCAACCACAAAAAGCTTTAATCTCAACACTAATATATATATTATTTACAAATCTTGCTGAATACAAAAATAGTTGGCAGAAGTACCCTTAATATGAGTGGGAATTGAATAAATTTAAGTCCTAAAACGTATAAAAATTTATGTATCTAGTTTTCTGACACATAAATCATTAATTCTGTTTGGTTTTTTTTATTGTAAATTTGTTTTTTTTTATTGGAATATGATTATGACATTATCTGATAGTCAATAAAATACTCGTCCAATTCGTTATTAAAATGCATCCAAAATTACCGAAGAAGAAGACCGTTTACCATCATTTTTTGATAATTTCCCTCATTTGATGCTGCACTCTGTTTGATTAAAGCAAGAATTGCTTAAAATGTTGTCCAAACCAATCTCATACATCATATAGAAAATATTTGCTTTTCACACGTTTGAATGTTGAGAAGAATGACTTCTATATCGATTTCGCTCAGAGCGACCAATTCCGCCAAGAACACAAAAAATTTGATTCTGAAACAACTGTCGGAAATTCTGTAATAAACTAAAATCATTTTAAAATTTCCTCGCATATACAAATATATATTTTTTCCAGTTAATATCAAAATTGGGCAACATTTGTGGTCACATTGGTTTTCGTCTTCTAATTCGAACACTAACCAGAAGCCATATTTTCCTACCTAATCTAATACAGGCAATTTAAAATAGTATCTACAGGCTCTTTTGGCTCTTATTCAATTTGTCAATTATTCACCAATTTAATTTGTTTTTGTTTTTGCAACAGCCAATCGTGTGACTGTTTTGATTATAATGCAATCTGTGTGTCGAGTGCTGCCAGTGGCGCATTTCGATTACTCTTTCACTTTAACTGCTTTTTGGGTTACTTTTGGTTCTTTGTCTTTGTCTCTGTATTTATTTATTCAAATGCTGTTTTTGTCTGCCTAAAACCAATCACAGTGCACATGCGTTCAAAGTCATAAATCGCTTTAAATTCACTCTCGAACACAGCAACATCAACCACATTCTGTGTTTTTTCTTCAATTGGAAATTATAAGTAAAACTATGATTAAATGGTTATGTGTTGTCTCGTTTTGTTTTGCTTTTGTTCAATTTCAAGTTTCTACATTTCATGCAGATTTCTTTTATCATTATGATTTCTATTCTTATTTTTTGGTTCTCTAACAAATGCCGTCATCAACTTTAAATCGAGCTCGATACAATATTTGCAACCAACGAATTAACAAACTTACCCCCCCATTACTTCTAACAATACAATTGCGACTCGACATCTTTTTTGGGAATGAGCGCAACGTTTGTGGTGGAGTCATGTTTTTGAACGTTATTTCATTTTGTAACCTGAAATTACAATTACAAAATACACTTCATAAACATGACTCGTCTTAGCAGTTAAGAGTTTTATAAATGTTTGTACGTTTTCATTGCAACGATCTGCTTTTAATATGTTATCGCCATTTCTTTCTTCTACTCTCAAGTGAGAAAACAAAAAGACGATATGCAAGTGAATGTTGCCGGTCTTCGCAGAAATATCAAAAACCTTGCGCACAACTACTCGGATGCCCAGGTTGGTAATTACCAAATTTTGTACCTAGCCATCAATTTAACCTTAATTAATGTCCTTTTGTCGTATTGCAGGTGAAAGTGCGCGAGGCCACCTCCAACGATCCATGGGGTCCGTCGGCGCGTATTATGGCCGAGATTGCCGATCTCACTCACAATGTGGTGGCCTTTTCGGAGATCATGCAAATGATCTGGAAACGCCTGAACGATCATGGAAAGAATTGGCGGCACGTCTACAAGGCGCTCATACTGCTCGAGTACTTGATCAAGACCGGCTCGGAAAAGGTGGCGCAGCAGTGCAAAGAGAACATCTTCGCCATACAAACGCTGCGCGAATTCGTGTACTTTGAGGAGGGCAAAGATCAGGGCACACATGTGCGCGAGAAGGCCAAGCAGCTAGTAAATTTGCTCAAGGACGACGAGCGTCTGAAGAACGAACGCATCAAGGCCCTCAAGGCGAAAGAACGCTTTGCTCAACAGCCCAGTGGTTTTGGCAGTGACGGCTATATTGATGCGCCATTGCAGCGCGACATGCCGCCCGGTTGGCAGGAGGAGCCGAAACCGGTGTCCGAGCTGGAGATGGTGCGGCCGCAAACCGCTGGCGAGGAGGAGCTGCAGTTGCAGCTGGCTATGGCCATGTCACGCGAAGAGGCCGAGCAGGAAGAGGCCAAGCGACGCAGCGATGATGTGCGCTTGCAACTGGCGCTAAGCCAAAGTGAACAAGACTTCAAGTAAGTGGGCGTGTCAGCACGGACAAGATATTGCATTTTTGTTGTAATGCAAGACAACAAAATTGTAGGGAGAAGAAGGAGGAGCCGCAGTCGCACTTGCTGGATCTGTTGGACATTTCGTTGGGCGCTACTAGCATCTCAAGTCCACCTCTTGGCGCCACGGGCGGTGTGGGTGCGGATCCGTGGGGCACGCCCGCCCGCGCTGCCAGCCAGGTGAGCTCATTAAATGAAGGTTGAATTTCTCATAAATTTAATTTGCTTGTTTGCTTACAATGCAGCTCTCCGATCCGTGGTCAGGCACGTCATCGCCGCAGATTGATCCCTGGCAACCGTCTGCGGCCATGCGTTCGGCTACTGCCTCTGCGCCGCTGGGTGCTGTGGGCGGTATTGGTGGTGGTACCAACGGCGATGCGTGGGCTTTGCGCACGCAATCGCCCTCCGTCGCCTCAGGTTCCTCTACGGAAGGCTGGCTGCAGAGCAATGGTGGTGCAATGAATGGCAACTCAATAGGGGCCGCTGCAGTGCCAGATCCTTGGCTATCGAAAACGCAAATGGTGCCAGTGGCTGCAGCACCGGCAGATCCTTGGTTGGCGGACAGTGCGAAACCGGTTGCCGCAGCTGCCCTACCGGATGATCCATGGGCCCCAAAAGCGGCAGGCAGTGATGATCCATGGAGAACTGTTGAGGGTGCTGGACCTAAGGTAAACGATACTTGAATTGTCCACTGAAAAACAAATTCTAATTGTATTTCTTTGTCAATAGAAATCTTCGCTGGATTTGGATGATTTTGACATTATCAGTAACCGTAATAAGACTGGAGATTTATTAACCAATAATGCAATAAGTGGACCCAATAACAACAATGGTAAAAAATAACTTATTCGAAGAGTGTGGCAAATATATTTTTGGGACAATATGTGAAATTGCACAAACACACACAGAAATTTAGAGCTTTTTAAATGAAAAGAATTTTAAACTAATGTGCACATTTTTCCACTCTATAAATGTATTTTTGGTTTATGCAGCATCACTACTGGACGAAATGGATCCATTGTCCGCACTGAATTCCTCGTCGGCAGCGACAACGAACTCAAAGAAGCCACTCAAAACACCACAAGCCTTTCTGGGTGAAAATTCATCGTTAGTTAATTTGGATAATCTAATTAAGCCCGTTCAAACGCAATCGCAAGTCGGCAACGCTGCATACAATCCATTCAGCGACACGGTTATACCACCTAAAACGAATCTGTTCCAGCAACAGCAACCAGCAGTAAGTGAAGTGCACAACAATGCAATAACTGTTTTGCAACTAATGCTTGCATCTTCTTTTGTCCACTGCCTTCAGGTGCCGTCCATAAATCAATTGAAACAACAACAGCCCTTTCCAATGACCGTGAATCAAGACCCATGGGCACCTGTTGCCAATACAAATGCAGCGTCACAGGTAAGCGAAATAGGTTGGATAGCAAAACGAGAGTTAAATTGCAAGACAGTACTTCGAAAGTGAAGTAGAAAAATCAATGCGTATTGTGTGAGAGTGCAAGGACGGCGAACGCCTTTTGATGGCTTCAAGTTTTAATATTCAATTTGATTTATATTTCTTACATTGATTTCAAGTCTTTCTCGTGCATTTTGTTGTGAAAAATAATTTTATAACAATTTTTTTTTCATAATTATCTACTTTCTTTCTCTTTTCGTTGTCTTTACGTTTGTCATATAAAAAAAATAATACAATTCAATTGCTCTTGCATGATTTTCAATTAAACCCCATAAACAACAACAAAAATCATATCGAACCGAAGCCAACTAGAAACCTATTCAGTTACGATTGCGATGACTTCAATATCGACTGTAAGCCACAAGTGTCGAGCTTCAATCAAAACAATTCTGCTATCAATTACAACAATAACAATAACAACAACAACAGCAGCATTAGTAGCAATAACAATTATACAATGCAATATTCGAAAAGCGATTATGGCGTATTTAACACTTCGTACATCTCGAATGAGTTTTTGAACTACAACGGCAATCAGCTTCTAACACAGGCGCAAGTGCACAGCCAAAGTGTCGATAACATACGCAATCTGCAGCTAACATCGGACAGTGACACAGATATATACGAACAATTCCACTCGCCCTACGCTGCCCCCTCAACCACAACCGATACGGTCACCGCTGCCGCTGCCGCAAGTCAATTCACCCTGAACCCATCACCACCGTCCTGTAGCATAAGCAATCAAATCAACAACAATAGCAGCCACCATAGCGCTATAAACAATTTGTTCTACCCCACGTCCAGTCCACAAGTGGACACCACATTTGCGTCGACCTACAGCAACGCCTTGACAGCAGCACTGGCCGCCACGCCAGGCGTGAAAATATCCCCGATGCCTGACGCGTGCGGTGCGGGCGTAATGGGATCAGCAACAACGGGTGGTGGCGGCGGTTCCTTATTTAGCTATGGCTTTTTCGAATCAAACGTTCCGAATACGGCGACATCGTCAACGTCGTCGTCGTCAACGTCGTCGACGTCCAATATGGGAAATTGCAAATTGGAAGTGAGTACGTCCTTGTTGGCATTGAGCAGACGCTGCTGACGTGCTGGCTATGCGTTCCTTCGTTCCTGCCTTAGTTCGTTGGTTGATTTTGACAGTGAAACATTCCAAATATGCAATCGGAAATATTTTGCGTATTAAATATTATTCACTGCTGTATTGCTAAGTTACGACGTTGTTATTGTTTGTATGTACTTTTCGTTTTGTTGCCATTTGCGTTGATATTTGTTGATTACATATTTTGTATTTGATTTGTATTTTTTTTTGATTGATTGATTGATTTGATGGAATGTGTTTCGACAGTTGAAAAGGTTTGATGTTCCCTTTGGAATGCTAGGCAGTTCTTTCTTCTGTGACAGGATTTAAACTAAGCTAACCATCGAAATTTCTTACTTAAAAGAATTTATGTTTTATACCTGAAGATAGTTGAAAATGCAGTACTATTTTTTAGGTTTTGGTGGAGCGTGAAACAGAGTTGAAGTGTAGGATTTTGCATAGAGTATGGAATTGAATCTCTACTAGCAGCAGTTATAATCCTTGATTGAAAATTTGAATATACAGTCAAACCTGGATAAGTGAGAACTGGATAAGTGAGAAAACTCTATAAGTGAGAGTAATAGCCAGGACCCGTCATTTTAAGCTCCCAAAACCTCTATTAGCGAGAAACAGAAACCTCTGTAAGAGAGAGTCGTTTTTCCCTCATAGACCTCCGTTAGTGAGACTGCTACTTATCTATACCTCTATAAGCGACAGTCGAGCTTTATTTACAAATTTAACGTGTGCTATTTTATGACTCATTCTTAACTTTCGTGGAACTTCCTACCATTGTTTTTGTATTCTCGTCAATTTTGTATCTATTCTATTTCGTGAAACTAAATAATGTTGTTATTTTACCGCATTCTTTTCAAATGGACACGTGTGCCTGTGTACCGTCCTGTTTGTCGGACTTACTCAGTTTATAGTTATCAATTGCGAAGGAAAGTTGTGTTCTGCATCATGTCAAAACGGAAAATGAAAGTACTGTCATTAAGTGATAAACTTAAAATAGTGAATGCGTTTGAATCCGGAAAATCGCGAAATGAAATTCAGAGGGAGTTTAATTTACCAGAATCCACCTATTATAAAATTATAAATTACGACGACGTAACTACCACTGGAGAACAAACCGACGACGATATCGTTAAAAATTGTGTGAACACCTGTATTGCTGGAAATGACAGTGAAGACGAGGCACAGATTCCGGAAACAGAAATAAAGATCATTCCAATGAAGCTAGCTTTAAATGCGTTGGAGACGGTGCATCAGTACTTTGAATACGCGGCGGTTGTTGATCAAGCAATATTCGACAAAATTTATGAGTTAGAGAAAAACATTCAAAATACAAAGACAGAAACCCAAACGAAATTGACGGATTTTTTTGAGTGCAAATAAGTTCTAAATAAAATAAAATTACATAGTACATGAATTTTTGTTTTGTTTTCGTAAGCATTTAAAAATATATATGTACATAATATATGTTGTGCATATCATGCACATAATTTTATCATATTACATATTTACTACATTTGTACTTGCTGTGACTTGTTATTGCTGCGTACCTCTATAAGAGAGAAACGCTACCCATGTACCTGCTTTAGTGAGAAACTCGGGTTAGTGAGAAACCTCTATAAGCGAGAATGAGATTGTGCTCCCTTGAACTCTCGCTTATCCAGGTTTGACTGTATTATTTTTTCCATTTCTTTTTTTTGCTGTTTGTGCACTCGACACTTCAGTTTCCGTGTTAAAATTTGCTGCTCAAATTATTTAATCGGTTGATACTCTTAACTAAAATCGTGATACATGAAATTGCCAGTCACTATTAGTTAACCCTTTCGACCCCGAATTTCACCCTGTGCCTCGATCTTACTTGTTGGTATTTAAATCATGAAACCTCTTTGTTAGAGTTCTAGAGCTAGTTTACTTTTGACCAATTTTAGCTTAAAAGGGTTAAATAAATTTTGTATCAATATTTTTTAATTACCGAAAAATTATTTAATATATTTATGAAAAATACAAAATTATTTATTTAACTATTATTAAAGAAACAGGGTTTTGATCAAACGCGCTCAACTCGTAGACTTCAATTAGAACACAAACTTTCAGTAAACTTTAACAGTAAAATTTTTGTAATTTCCTTTGAATTCACTTCTAAAAATATTAAAATATTAATATATATGCCTAGTTAAATTAAACCCTTAAATCAATCGTGTCTGTTGCTATAAGATGACAAATAGGTGAAGTTGCTCTGAGGCAACTTTCGTATCGAAAGGGTTAATGAGGTTATAGTGGGAACATTTTCCATATTTGCTGCATGTAATATGCAGATCATATAGCTTTGTAAAATCAAACCAAATGAAATAACCAAATGGGACAAAGATCGCCTACCACACCAATTCGCGGTATTCAGCTATTCTCACAATTTCAGTCACATTTTCTTTGTAATACCTCTCAGCACAATAGCCACTCTGCATACAAATTGGTTAATATTGTATATGAATCACGCCCATTCTCATATAATTTAATACTTCATAAGCTATTCAAACATTTCTCTGCAACGGTGTCACCGTCAGCTTCATTCCACACACAACTTTAATTTTGTTTCCAAGTGAAACAATATGCTAGATGGAAAGGCGTGTTGAACCCAGATAGAAACAGCTGATTGCATTTATTTTCCGCTTAGTCATTTTTACAATTCGTGTTATGAAAGGTTCTCATTCTCATTTGCTGCATCGCGCACTAAGCTCGTGGAAGGCCTCAATACTTATTGGCTCCATTAGTTTCTACATAAATACATACACATGATTACATAAACTACTGTCGTTGAATACTTGTTTTCCCATACCAATGACATGTTGCTTTACTTACCTACTTGGAATTTTATATCTTGTAGCCAACAATGGAGGCTTGGACGCTTAAATAAAATGGGTAAACTTAATTGCATTTAAATCAACTACTCGTACAAAGCATGTCACTAAGCAAACACTAAGTCGCTAACACAAAAATGAGTTGTAGCAACTCGACTAGTCTCGTAGTGTAGCAAATTGCATGCCACGTTGAACTGAATTTAGTATAAATTAGTCGCTGTACATACGAAAAAATTAGTTTTATTATAATTGCCACCACTTGTATGCCGTAGTGTAGTATCTGTGCGTTGCATGATTTCCCTGCAATGTGCCCACTACTAATTTAAATACATGTATGATATATATACACTTGTGTCCTGTGTCGAATTGTCCAACTAAACATTGTCCTTGCCTATGTACTTTGCAGAATAACAACAACATGCCTTGGATGAAGCCGGAAGCAGCCGCATCGTCGTCGAATCCATTCTTATCGTAAACTAAATTTTAATGCGGATCGGGGGGTTAGAGCTACTCAGATGAAGGAATAAAAAGTTCTTTTTTATATATATATACAAAATAAAAAGAGTATAAAATTAATATAAGTATTATAATTGTAATAAATGTTGAACGAGCGTACGAGCGAGACGGCGTTGATTGGCGTAAAAGGTGCGCGTTTGCACAGCAGAGGCGGAGACTTGGCACACACTACCGAGCATATATATTTTTAAATTGGTACGTAAATCGAATAAAATCAAATCAAATTAATGAATCGAACCTTTTGCCTTTTTGTTGCAGTTCCGCAAAGACAACCCACATTGCAACGCAGCGCACTGTCGTCGTTTAGAATTGCAGCCACAACCCCACTTGTACCAATATGCCGGCAACAGCAACACCAACCGCAACAGTAACTGTAGCCACAACATGCTAAAAGCAAATCAATGCTTCTTTAGTTAAAAAAAAATGCAATAGCACTAAAAACTATAATTAATTTTTTGTCATTTGATTGTTAGAAACATTTAACTTTTTTTTTTGTAATTTGTAACATTTATCCAACCGATGCAAATATTTGTAGACAATTTCCATAATTATGCTGTTTTATATCCACACCAAAACGAGAAAACAAACCACAATTGTTAATATCAAGTGAGAGTTAGTTTTCGTATCCAAATATAAACGTTAACATAGAACACACAAAATGTCAAATCGCAACCCAACACAAAAGTACAGATGCAACTCCTATACTGGCTGTAACGATTATGTTAGACAATTTAAAGCTGATTTTCCAAGATTGTGTATTGTAATTTTGTCGTAGTATCTTCTTTCCGAAATTCTGTTTGAACTGTAAATGTATACACACACGCATTAATTACGTTTCCGATGCAAAACTTATTAAAGCTTTAAATAAAAAATACAATTAATCAAAACATTTTTAGCAACTAAAAATACGAAAAAAAACCAACAAACAGCAAGCAACTATGTACTGATTTTACGCGATTGTATAGTGAATGATTTTCATACAATATGAAACTCGACTAATCCCATAGATTTGAGAATACAATTTTATTAAGATCGTTTTTAATTTTCGTAAGAGCAACGCCTGTATGATGTAACAATAAATGAACCGAAAAATATTTAATCCATATCCATTCGCGTGTTGTTCTGTGGTTTTGCTATTTGCTGAAGTAGTGCTTTTTGAAACAACATTTCTAGAATGTGTACAACATCAGGAAAGAAAAATGTGTAGAAAGAAAGAAAAAATGTGTAGTTGGTTGCCGCTTGGCAAACGATATTGATTTATGCCACATAATCCGCCCATTATTATCAATGCGACCAACCCAGCCGCCTCCCTTAAACTGCCATTCATTGTTGAGTCGACTTGGTTTTGTAAGCCAAGAGGAAATTGCCGCATGCTGCCACAGAAATACCTCGGAGCGATAAGATGTGTGGTTTATGCGCGCCCAAGTGGCGCGAGCGCATAAATGGCAACCTGTGTGTAGGCGCATGCCTCCATGCCTCATATGTGATTTTGCTTTCAACTTTTCAGCGCCACACTGTGCACGATTATGTTAATGCAGCGAAAGTATTTGAGGATTTCGCTGTACGTGCGCCTTTCTGTGGCAGCCGCACACGTTATCAACGACCGCTGCAGCACACACTGCGTCGGGGAACGGTGGGCACTTGCGCCGCACTAGTGGCATTTCATTTTCGCGATGATGTGTTGTGTTGTGCTGAGCTGTGCGCTGCTGGCAGCGTCTCTTGCCTGGCAATTTTAATAATTCAATTGTGATTAGCACCCAGAGCAAAAATTATGCCGGCGCAGCGAGTGCCGCAGCACAGTTTTAACAAGCGAGCAACAAAGTTGCATAATTTTTGTGAACTCCTTCAGCGTTTTGGCGCCCGCCAGTGGCTCGAGTGGGTTCACCTAGTTGGACGAGAGAGGAGTGCGGCGGAACTTTCGATTTCATAGCAAGTTGGAATGGCGTTAGGTGCACTCTTCTTTTCCAAAACCAATAACTGAAGGTAAGTTAAGGGGGTAGTCAGGTAGATTTTTTCAAAAAATCGAAAATTTTTTCTTTGCAGTTTTGGTCTAATTAAACCCTTAGGAATCATGTAGAAACCTTCCTTTACCTCGGATAGTATCCGAAAGCGATAGAAAATTAGATTAGCTGTAAGGGCTCGCGCGCTCGAATCGCACACCTGGCGCGTGTGTGTGCGTTTGTCAAAACAGTATTTTTTGAGCTGGCTGACACGATTACGGCCGATCTACTGCACCGATTTGCTTAAACTTTTTTTACATTTTCAGAAAAGGTTTGGCTATCGCGTGAACTACGATCATTATTGTCCATTTCTATGTAACAACGTTATGACACAATTATTAACAAAAAACAAGCAAAAAAAGAGGAAAAATCTTTACAATTGCACTAAATGTTTATTTATTAATATTTTTTACAGTTATAGGTCAAACGAGAGCCATTCATTTGTACTTCAAAATGAAATTTGTTTGGTATGTTTCAGATCATCCAAAATGGAGAAATCGTGTCAGCCAGATTTCAAAATGGCGTCTTCCGGTTGCCCATATCTCCCCCGGATATAAACGAAAATTTATAAAAAAATTTTGTTCAGTACTCAAAACTATGTACGATAACATATAAAAAAAAGTTTTAATGTGGAATAAAAATTTGTATGAAAAAAAATTACTCAAACCCCCTTAAGTACGTAATTGTGGTTTTCGACGAAGACCCAACTATGCCAAACCAAGTAACAAACTTGAGAGCTTCTGGTGTTACTTAACTGTGAAATGGGCGTTCCAAAGTTTTACTTCCGAATGTTTATTCAAAATTCGATATCAAACCCTTAGGTATGCAAAGCTGAACATGTCCTGAGACTATTTATGGCAACGTTACCAAGGCTCGTCCTGAGTGTTTTCATTCATTCAAATTCCTAAAAAGATTACCGTCGTTCTATATCTCAAGACTAGTGATGGGGAAAAAATGCATTAATCGATTGATGAATCATATGATTAATTGAAACAGATCGATTATTAATTGCAATTAATCGAAGGAAATGGAAAATAATCGAGTAATCGAATGATTTTTTAAATATTTTAACTTAAACGTGTAATTTTACAGTATGTTAATATGTGAATTTTTACCAAATGCCTTAAAAACAATAATAATGAATTAATAAATGAAAATAAGTACATATCAAAGGAAAAAATGTATTTTTTTATTTTATTTGTTCATTGCAGAGTTTAGAAATAATAGTTTTGACAGGCGCGAGGTCGTGAACCTGTTCATCTTTTCAATGGCAGTTGCACCTGCCTTTGAAAAGAGGCGCTCTGCTGGTACCGAAGTTCCTAAAAGATAACAGTACCGACGAGTTATTATATAAAGCTTAGGGTACACCGTTCGCATTTCTTCCCAGGCATTGATGACGTCGCGTTTCAGTTTCAAAACGGGAGCATTCAAAAAAAAGCTAAGCTCGTCCTGAATTTGGGTTAGGTCGTTGTCTTTTTTGCGACGTTTGTGAGCCAGCGACTTGTGGTGGGCCCATAAATCAAATTCAACATCCCATCAAAGTGTTCGTCTCAAGCTTTTATTTTGCGCGAAAAAAAAATGTAGTGAAACTTTTTTTCGATTATTTTAACATCTAATCGATTAACGTTTCGATTCATCGAAACCCATTTTTCGATACAATTAAATCGTGAATTGAATGAAAAAAATCGATTATTGTGTATCAAATGATTAATCGTCCCATTACTACTCAAGCCTACGACTTAGGGGCCTCGTTATTTTCTGGGATAGAAGAGGTCCCCAAGCATGACATCAAGTCGCTGCTGAACTTCATTAGGAACACAAACGTTCTCACCAATCACTTTTATGTCGATCCGCAACACTAAGGAGCTCTAGAATAGAATAGAATTGAATAGGGTAAACTGCACTGCGACCAGGATTGATCTATTGTGCGCCCTACAATTGTTAGAGTAGAGTAGGTGCTCTAACTGGGACCCAAAAGAGTTTGTGCGGGTCCAACTTGAGCAGCCAGTTTACCTAAACAAATTTACCGTCGTTGGCGATACTACTAATTCAGTTAACCTAACCTTTGCGAATGAGACCCCATCTCTTTTACTCTCTCTAACGGCCACTTGTTTGACTAGCCCTCTTATGACGGCGCCATTTTCTATGGGAAAATCACATGGAAAGGGTAGGCCATGTCCCGACTGGGATAATGAGACGGCGGAGCACTTTCCGTGTGTCTGCTCCACGAATGAGTTTTGAGACAATTGGTGCTGATGTATTGAGAAGCGATCACTTGGGCTCCTTGTCATCACAGGATCTACTCAGATTACTCTGCAGGTCGGGAAGATTGAAAAAAAATTTACAAGTAACCTCAATTCGCAGTACTCTGAGTGCTGCAGCTGTTGTCTGTGTTCCGGCAAAGAAATAAAAAGTTAAAATTTTGGTTTTTTTTTAATTTTTTTTATTATTATTTCTTTACAAACAAAAATTTATTGAAAGCACCCAAGTTATCATTATTTCATCAACTTATGCAACGACTGGCTATACGAGTCAACTACTGGTTATGAAAAATTATATTTAAAAAACTGAATTAAATGTAGCGCGAAAATGATTAATCGCTTTGTAATTGCCAGAAAATTCTTTAAATTATGCAAATTGATTTTCAAGCCGAACCTTTCCATCCCGAGGGTGTGCGTGCTGTCTTAACATTCAATGCACATTGGCACTGAGGTCAGTTATGATTCAACTAAGAGACTTGTCAATAAATTCTAATTCTTGTGAAAGATTGCAAGAAAAACTGAAAAAAAATGGTCACCGACTAATGAAATGCATTTGGGTCGCCATAATCAAAGCAATCAAATGGCCGTTGGCTATTTTTTATTTTGTGTATTTCATTAAAATACATGAAAACGCAATAATAATAACATTCAACTAATTTAAATGAAATTAAATGTAATTGCGTTTGATTTTGTGGCGAATTAATGGATAATGTTGGAAATATTAAATGTATTATGGATTGATTCATTAATGAATCTGTCATTATATGTGCTGCACTCATAACTGAAATGTAAACAAACCATTTCAATTACCATTTCAAGTTGTTGTTGTTAATTTATGACATGTCATAACAAAATTTTATTAGCGTTTATTAATGTGATTTGTTTATTTCAAATTTATAATTACTAGCATTTTGATGTAATCCGATTTCTGTTTATATTTTGTTTATATATTTTTTGATTTTTTTTTTAATTTTGCTATTATTTTTTAAACAATTTTTATTTTCTTTGCATGTTCAGCTTAATTAAAATATTTTATTTATTATTTTAACCTGCAAAGTACACGAAGTTTGTGAATAAAAAATAATATAAATATTGAAAATATAAAATAAAGTGTAATTTTTGCTTGTTCAATTAGGACACAATTATAAAAAAGAAACCTTTGACTTAAAATAGTAATTGAAGCAGATTTGACTTCATGCCGAGTTTTAAATGAAAACTTTTGGTGCTGTGTTATTTATAGTCGCAAATAATTGGGAAGTGGCGCGCTTTTGGGTTAAACGGCCAAACATTTTGCCGAACAGAACGACAAATCTAAGTAGAAATTTTTTCTGTCTTAATGATGTGAGACTTTAAGTCATAAAACTATTGCTTATTAAAATCTCTCTTGACAAATTAGATGGCGCCAAGAAAAAATGATTTTCTTTCAATCACTTACGAGTCTATGTGGTCACACAAGTAGACAAACAAACTGACAAACAGATCCGTACAATTTACAAAATACAAACAAAAATTTATTTGATTTGAAACCCTTTATAATTGAAATAATTTTGTATTAATTTTAATATATTTTTTTTCAATTTTTAAATTTATATTTAAACTTAAACTTAAAAGTAATTTGAAACTTGATTTGTAATGGTGACAAGCTTTCAATTTATGCAAAAACGTTTATCGTTGTATACTGCTGGGGGTGTCATCGTATTTACCAGTTTTGGTGTCACATCCATTGAACATCCTCACTGTTGCCGTTGTTGCTGCGCTGCTCTAGTGACCGATTGCAACAGTGCTGCACGTAAATAACTGAAGAGGCCTTTGGCGATTTTTCACTTTCCTCACACCATTTCCATTTTCAAGTGCGAAAATAGCGAAAGTTTGCGGTTTTCGTTTTGTTCTCAACGGGTTTTGTGATTTTGTTTTAATTTCATTTGGTTTTGATTAAAAAAACAGACTTTAGGAGATGGAAACATAGATAACTGAGAAAAGGAATGATCAAATAGAGTTTTATTTTTAATGACTTTGCATTTTTTTTTTTGAATTTTTTGACTTGTATTACAGTAGACGCTCACAAAATCGAACCACTGTGTACAAGGGGTAGTTTGAATTTTTTACTTTTTTAATTGATGTGAAAAGTAAACAAAAATTGAAACGACATTTAATAAGTTGAATATGATGCAATTATATAATGTAAAAAGTTTTATTTGCATACAAATCTTCTTTTATTAGTTGCTTAAAACTTGCATATAATCCATAAATCCACAGCTAAGCGATTCAATTGAACAACTTCATTAAACTTTTTTAAGATTTTAATTTTAATCTTCAAAATAAAAAAAAAAATTTTTTACATTTATTCGACATTTTAATAATTTGTTTTTTTTTACTTTTTAATCGAAACTGAGCCAAATGTTTACATACGTAATAATCATTCACGAGCGTACGGCCAAACATTGTCGATTTGGTGATTCCCCCTTTTCATTTAATTTAATGTAAGCAAAATAAACACCAAAAAAGGGGGGAAAAAGAAGAAAAGAAAAAGCAGCATTCAATGCTGTAAAATATGATGTTCGAATTTCTGGAAGAGTCGAATTTTTGAGAGTTGGAAATTGTGAGCGTCTGCTGTATTTGAAAAGAATAAACATAGATACATGACTTGAGAGAAGGCAAAGAAGGAGGTGATGAATGCGACGAAACTTACAATTTTGCTTAGTTTAATGTAGTGTCCGACCGAAACATCTTTTTTGGGCCGAAACCGAATTTCGGTTTTTTTTTTAGTATTCGGCCGAAACCGAAACATTCTAGTTGAAATAAAAATCACGATATCAAGCATTTTTTTCAACAAACGAATTTTACAGTAAGCAAATAAAGAACAAACAAACAAACATAACATAAATAAATAAATACTTATTAATAAAAACAATTTATTAATTTTTTAAAAACATAAACATGAAAAAATCACCCTTTCGTACCTTACTCGCTAATATTCAAAATTAAATAATTTAATATTATATGCTAAAAAAAAGTTTATTTACATTGGTGGCATCCAAATTACTCCTCCTTTCACTATATATCTACTACACAATAAAATGTAAAAAAATATTCTAGAAAGTTTAGGTTTCGGCCGTTCGGCCATTTTTTGGCCGAAACTGAAACCGAAACCACTTATTTGGGCCGATACCGAAACCGAATATTCGGTCGGACACTAGTTTTATGTTTAAGTTCAGTCTGAAATTTTTGTTTAACTTTAGTTGACCACAAGTTCAGATGTCCGGATTATCAAAACAAGTTTCGGGCAGAAATAATAAAAATGTTCTTTCTTCTTATTTCACTGCTGGACATTGGACACATGGAACTTTGTGATGAATGTTTTTTCATCAGCAGATGTCAACTAAGCGCTTTCGGTCATAGTAGATTAAAAATCAGTAGCCAGCGTTCTTATTACTCATCTCAATTCTTCTGTGTTTGTTTCGGATATCTGCAAAAATTGTTATTATTTTTTTACAACTAAACAAATAATTTTTCAAGTTTTCCAATTAATTAATCAACTTTCATAAATACAATTTCAAAGCGAAATGTTGCTACAATTAGAGTCACTCTCGTTAGATGTTGGCACCTTTGGCCAACTGCCAAGTAAAATCATAGCAAAAATTTAAAGCTTATAAAAAGTCGGAAACATTTCAAACATTCACAAAAACTATATACATACATGTGTGTGTGTGTGTGTATGTATGTTAAGCTGCAGCATTTGTAGACTAGAGTAAGTATGTTGTTGTTTCATTTCAAAAGTAACACATTTCACTTGGCGCAACCGACTAAACAACCAAACAAACATTTCGCGAACAAAGTGGAAGACAGACACACCGGCGTTCCGCACATTTTCATAATTTGCAAACCGGCTTCGTTGATGTTGTGGCGGTTGCCGCGTTGCGACGACGATCCGCCACCACCTTCGACCAACACACGGCCGCCGCCGCCGCCGCCGCTGCCCATTCTGCTCGCACCGCCGCCCGACTGCATGTTCCAGGCACGTTAAACAATGATTTAATGCCAATAAATAAGTTTAAACATTTATTAACGATAATTAATGTTTTTGTAATTTGGCTGCAATGCGGCATTCGGCCAGTCTGCACAGGTGAAAAGTGAAACTCCAATTATGCGTCGGACGCGCACTACAGCGTTTTGGTGGTGCCCACTGCACCGTTTGTAGTCTTAAATTTTGCAGTCAATGCCGAAACGTTTATCATGTCGAACCGGGCCGAGCCGAGCCGGTGTGCGCCGGCCGATGCCATCAGGAAGGTATTTAAAATGTTCAGTGAGATTTGCGTGCTCAATGAGGTTTTATTGGTGTTGGCTACTTGAAGTTTGAACGGAATCAACATAAATCGAACAATTTGATTTGTGGTGTTTGAAATGTGGGCCATTGGATGTGAGAAAGAAATAGTTATCAAAATGTTGGAATCTATTGGACTTTGAAATTTTAGATTATGGCTTTTTGGATCGGAATTTAAGTAATCAATGAATAATTGCAGGACTCTTCTTCTTTCAGTATAGACTGTTCAGTATAGACCGTTGCGGCTTTTGACAAAAAGGGAGCCAGTGGCTAATCGCCCTTCAGCATAACAACAGTCTGAGACGGTACAAATCTGGCAAGCCGATGGAAACGGGTTCATTGGTATCTATGAAGATTTTAAGAGTATGTTGAATTCTTAAGTCTTGAAAAATGTTTGTAATAAAATAAAGTTGAACCTAGCTATGCCATAAATTCTTTAACCCTAATTCCCAGAAGTGAGCCTAACAGTCTCACTAAAGATTTCAAATGGTGATAAATCCAAAAGATTTTCGATTTCATTATTTTATGTAATCCTCTAATGGAATGTTAGAATTATATTGCATTTATAAATTTAACATTTTAGACATTTTTAAACAAATGTTTTCAGTAATTTAGCTCATATAAGCCTGACAGTCTCATATCTGGGTTTACGTTACTTTTAAAATTCTGGGAATTAGGGTTAAAAACTTAAAGTACTGTCAACAAATTTCGATTGGATGGACAACAAATAATCACACAGTTTAGTTACTCTGTTTTCATATCAAAATCGAAATAAGAAAGTTTAATTTTGTTAGCATTAGTAGTTTATAATTCCTATTAACTAGCAGTACACACATTCACATTTTTTAAACTTCAACTAAACAAGTATAATTTCACCGTAAAAAACCGTCAAGTGGTTTTGAAGTAATCTTGAAAGGGTTGCCTTAGTTAAAATGATGAGTTCATCAATTCTGCATTACTTGGTACGAATTGAGAGTACTTTGTGTGAGTTATTTCAGACATGGCCGACCGTGTTAACTTAATTTTTATACCAAATGTGGCTTGCACCAACAAATCCCATCAGATTGTTTGCCTGCCTCAATGTCGGCCGAACAACGCACGTCAGCGCAATGAAGCGATTG
Organism: Melieria picta; assembly: GCA_964056695.1. NCBI lineage: Eukaryota > Metazoa > Arthropoda > Insecta > Diptera > Ulidiidae > Melieria > Melieria picta. The sequence continues at coordinate 34,977,041 of OZ057399.1, read as the reverse complement.
ACAAATGCGTTAGACATGACATGACATTTAGTATTTGTCGAGCCAATCAGAAGAAGAAATGTCGCTGAAATGAAATGACAAGAAACGAAAAGAAAAGCAATGAAGTTGCTTCGGTGCTGCGTAGATTTTCCAAAGTTGGCGAAAAACGTTTAAATCCTCAATTGTACTACAAGCAGCGGTCGACAAGTGACCGAAACGGCCAAGGCGAACGTCGCAGCTGTTGGGACGCGCAGAGGAGCACATCAATGTAAAGTCTTAATACATACAATAAAATGCAATTCTACAACAATGGCCGCCACGGTAAAGCCGCACTGCACTGCCGCCAAATGCCACCAACTGTCACTGTCAGCTGACAAGTGAATCTGTTTGAATAAAAACGAAAGTTTCGCGTGTGGACGGACGGATGTGCTAGCGACATTTGCTTGTGTTGTATTCGGTGGCTAAAGTCAACAACGGCAGCAGGAGCAGCAGTGCAGCTAACTGCAGGTAAAATGCAGCAGCAACAACAAACAAATGAAACGAGAATGAAAGTGCGCACATCAGAAAGTTGGCAGCAAAGATGACGTATGGAGGAAAGCATCGGCGCACGGCGCTCAGCACCGACGGCAGCAACATCATGTAGCAACATTATGTTCGCGGCGAGCGCATCAATTAAAAGTATGTCACTACGCCACTGTGCGGCCGCCTGGCCGTGCGTCTGTCAGTGCATTTGGCGTTTGTGTGCGCCCGGTGTGCAGCATCCGTTCAATTCAGGCGAACGACAAAAATGCTTTTAGCCCAGCAGTGCGCCGAGGAAGCGTTCAACGACCGCCACCGCAGCACTGTTTACAACGACTGTGCGTACACTCGACCGTATGCACGCCGCTCAATGCGCCAACTCGGCAGCTCAGTCCAATCCATTCCAATTCATTTCACTCCATACCACACCACACCACACCACTCCACTTCGATTTCGATTTCGTTGGCAATGACTGCAGCAACAGCGGCCTGAAAGGTTTTTCGCATTTTTGCATCACTAAAAGTGAGTGCGAAGGTGACATTGGGTTGCCGCGTCAGACCCAATCGGCGGAGTTTTTTTTTTGATGTTGACGCAGTTACTAGCGGCCGTTCGCACAGTGGTTGATTGATTTGGTGGTAGCTCCGCAGCACTGCAGATTTTGTTTTTGCTTTCGAGGAGAAAAAAGGAGAAGAAAAATTTCGCGCGATACCAACTGACACACAATCGCTTTGGCAGTTCCATTTTTGGTCAACGTTAATGATGTGAACCAAAGTGAAAGAAAGAAAAGAAACGAGTGGCAGGCAAAAGCAAGCAATGTAGAAGGAAAATTGTTAAGATTGACCAACCGTTGGCAACAGTAAATGCATAATTTTTGGCGAATTTGCCGCTGCAATGGACTCTCTCCCACACAAACAACTACAACACATTTTTGACATACCAAAAGCCGCACACGAGTTGGCCATTGCTGTAGAATTTTCGATTTTTTTATCAACTTTAATGGCGAGCAGGTAAGTTTGGTTTGGTACTGCAAATCGTACCAAATCTGAGCTAATAGCTGCAAGGCTGACTTAAAGCTGAAAGCTTAAATGCTCCCAAAAACCACAAATATTCGGACTGGGCAGACTGACATTCAAGACTGACATATAGTACATACATTCATATGTATGTGTAGGCATTGGAGCACATAGGATGCCATTTTCCAAGCAAGCGTACACAACTTTTGAGTCCAATAACATTTGAAACCATATTTGCGACCCACAATTTGTGCATCAAACAGACATTTGGGGGAGGCTCGAACTCCCAAATCGTTGTCCTTGTAAAATGTAAATTTTTTCATTTATTTCATAAGTGAATTTGCTAGATGGCATGAAAATTGTTTGCGGTTTATTAGCATAGATCTGCTATTCTCTACAGCTTCAAAGAAATAAGTCTAAAGGCGTTAAATTGCACAATCTCTGGCCAGTTCAAGCCCAGTTCATGCTTTCAAATCGCTCGTGCAGAGTACCCATCGTGGAATGTTTCTGTGTAGTACGTAGTGCCGGTTTATTGGAACCCCATGTTATCGGTACTTATATCATACATTTAAGACCACAAAAAGTTGCACATCAGTTTCGTTTTAAATTAATTACGAACCGATGATTCCGTCAGATTAAAATCTGCACCAAACAGTATCTTTCTCGGTATGTTTTTGGTGCTGGTGTTCTGTGTGTTTTCTCAAGTGAATTTCTAACTGTTTTGCACAACTGTTCTCTGATTTTGCAACTGGTAAAGTACCGTTAGGTAAGGTTACGATGGCTGTCTGTGTATGAGATACCATTGGGCCTCTATGACCTGTGATGATATCACAAATTCTACCCGTTTGAAATATGTATGCAATATTATTTTTTTTAAATGTGTTATAATACACGTTTTAAACTGATGAAAAAAGAAATGGTAGTAATTCTCATTCGAATTATTATTATTTTTTTCAAATAATGAAAAATATAGGTTAGGTTGAAATCAGACATTTCTCTTTTGAGTGGCAAAGGACACAGTTACTGAAGAGCACAGTTGCTGCATTTGCAAGAAATAGTCAAGAAAAGAAGCTCGACCTATTATCTGAGCGTCATTGCTTACTTAACTGTTATTTGAAATTATTATACTTTCTTCAGCTTCTTACTGACACAACTCCAAGAAGAAACTATCAGTGATTGGCTGCCAATGCTGACGACTTGTATGGGCGCACTTCAGATAAAGTTTCACAAGAAAAAATGCACAAAAAATCGACTAAGCACACCTTTGTGGTTTGAAGTTTGTGTTAATTTTGGTTTTTGTGAAGCAAAGTAATCCGCTTATGTTGGCTGGCGCCAGTCCTAAGAATCACTTGTCGAAAACGAAAGCTCAACCAGCAAAAGCCGCACAAATGAAAACTCTCGGAGACGCCATCAAATGACTAATCGCAGTATTGACTGACACCACGGCGTGGGCGTTCACCGGTGCTACCGCTACCTGTCGCCGATTGTGACTTTATTATGGATTAATTGATTTCAAAACAAAGACACCGCGGCTGCAACTGCTGGCCGGTGGCAGCGTGCTGTGCGCTGCACTTCCGCATGGCGGGTGAAAAGCATTTCGCTGTGTGGAATTTCGAAGACTGGCGCTTCGGGTGTGGGTCGACTTTGAATCTGCATAGCTGGTGGTGCTTTGGGTTTGTCATTTTCTGTCTGACGCAAATAAATTAACAATTATAAATCGTTTCGGGTTTGATGAAATTGCTTAAACATTTCAATTAAGCGATCGCGAGTGGGCGTTTTTGCGTTGCAACGAGTAGATTTATTTCAATATTTAAATTTGTCATAATCTGACAGTTTTGGTAGTTTTGTGAAAGAAAGTTAACTGAAGACCAGTGTTGCCACTTGAAAAATTTTTTTCCGACCAAACTTCCGACCAAATCCGACCGCAACCGACCAAATTAAAAATTTGCGTTATCTTTAAATTCATTTTTAAATTACAATTGTATTTTTTTAAATACATTTTTTGTACTTTTGAAAAGATATTCACAACCCAAAAGGACCAAAGTTAAAAAATCTGACCAATTTTGGTCAGAAAATACCAAAAGGGGCAACTCTGCTGAAGACTAAATTGTGGGCAGTTGTCATTGAAAAGGAGGAGGTTTTTGGAATATTCAAGATAGAAAAGTTACCAGCTTGTAAAAAAAAATATTTGCTGCGAATTAAGTCGAAGAGCAACTTCCAGCACATTTTAGTTCAAATCTTCAAATCTTCAGACACTTAAGATCAGTGATATCCATTTAGAGTTGCAAAAGGTCTTTCCTGATAAAGATGAAGCGGAAAGTAAAATTGTAATCGGTGGGAAATCAATCTCGGTTCAGGTAAACTTTTGTATCACAAAGTCAAAACAATATGCACCAAAATTTTTCTCTTTATAACAGCCTTTCATTTTTTCTTGATATTTATTTTTTAATTTAATTTTTTCTTGATATTTATTTTTAATTACTTGTTAGAAAAACTTTTTATGTTTTACAAGAACACAAAAAGGTGATTGTAATAAATTATGTCAACACGGCAAATTTGTGGGTATAACAAAAAATTAACACACACCAAAAATGAACATTGTTGTTAAATTTTAATAAACTTGGCAAATGATAATCAACACATGAAATCAATTTAAATAAATCACTGACAAATTGCCGACAATCGTTTCATAATTTAATTGCGTTCACAAGTGAAACCGCCTGCCACCAGATGGCGTCAGCAACATTGACAACATTGACACAATCACCGCCACCAACACTAGCACCAACAACAACAGTAATCACAACTTCACAACTGTGCAATCACTATCACCAAAGCAACAACAACAACGACAACAACAACGAAAAATAGCCACCGCAACTGGTGCGGTGCTGCTGTGGCGTGGCTGACTTCCTCATTTGGTTGCCAGCAACATTTATAAATTGCTTGATCATTTGACATTCATACCTTGTGACTGCTGTTTATTGCTGTTGTTGTTGCTGCTGTTGTTGTTGTTGTTAAAGCCAGCAGCGCTGCGAATGACGTTGACGCCACGATCACTTCAGCCATCAGCGGCGCATAGCAGCAACCACAACTACACACACACACACATACACACTCCAACAACAAATCCAACACACAACACCAACAATAACTGTACACACACATTTTGACAAAATGGTCGCTTGCCGCGCAAAGTGTTAAAAAGATCACAACAGACGATTTATCTTCATTTGCATTTGGCGGCAATTAACACAGGCGTACAAAATGTCGTACGCTTGTTGTTGCTGTTGTTGTTGTTGTGATTGGTGTTGAGTGTGACCAATGCGCCGAAATGACAAACAAGCCGCCGTACTTATTTGGCAATGTTTCGCAGTCAGATTCAATGAAGCTGAGAAATGTTGCATGCAACTCAGTCTTACACTCAAACCAAAGCGTCCGTAAATTGCATACAAAAATCGAAATATTTTAGCACTTTGTTTGGTTTTCAATTGCATGAAAATTGTGTTAATGTTGTTGGGGGAAAATCGTTTCCTTTTTCGGCAATCACTGGTTGCATGCTGCATTGATGTTAATTTTATTGTTGTTGTTGTTGTTGTTGCCCAATTTGAACGCAACATTAATTCACTGTCAGGGCATTAGCGGCACCGCGACTGGCCTAATCGAAAATTCGCAACGCTGCCAAAATTTCGCCTTTCCTATTAATAATTCCTTTTTGGGTCTTGTCTGGCCGCGATAAGCGCCGATAAAAGGGACATGAAATTCGAATTTAAACCGCCAGCGTTGCCACTCGGATTACGGGAAAAAGTGAAGAAAAAAATCGAAAGCGCTTCCGTATTGCGCGCGCACTTGAATTATGTGAGAAGAACTTTGGCAGTCGCCGTTGCTGGGAAGAAAAACACTGTCAGCGGTTTGTTGCTATCGGCGGCCTGTTCGGATAAATTTCTCAAAACCAGAAATTTATAGCATTTAAATTCGTGTGGGAAATTTACTATGCATTAGATTTTTGCTGCCGAGGAAGTCTCAACAGGTACCGATACTCGAGAAGAATATGGTTTAAGTAGCTTAATAAAATAGATTTAGTACTAAAGTCTGGGTAGTGTTAATATTTAGATTAAAGTTCAAAGGTTCAAGTACTGAACCTTGATAAGTTTACTAAATATTGATGATTCAGTATTCTCTCCTCTCTATTTTGTGATATCACTAATGACTTATACAAAGTTCTTTTGAATCAATAAAGTGTTGTTATATAATATTTGTACTGAATGGATCTGGAAGACTAAATATAAAATTAAATATAATTTCTATCTATGCCGCCTTAGACGATGGCTGTCTTAGGATATACAGTCCCGATCTATGTTTTGTTTGTGCATTGAAGTCGAATTTTCTGCATCCTTTGACTTTGTTAGGTGAAAATTTGAACCTCCTTTTCTATTTCCGTTCCCAAAGGAACCATCCCTCAATATTGCTTCACTTGTCTCTTTTATGTAGATTTATCTAATTTGTATTAAATAATAGTTGATAGCATAATTTTTATTTCGCAGTAGGTATTAGTTGGATTTTCTATTCTAAACTCTTAAACGTGTCTAAAGAAGAATTGTTCACTAACCCACTTATGTTAGTTGAAGTTTACTTCATACATTTTACGCTCCTAAAGAACATCTGGGTAATGAATTTTTATAGATTTTGTATCGATAGATATCGAAGTCTAGAAATATGGAAGAAATAACGAAGGAAATTACGTTCAGCTACCGTTTTGCTCCGGTTTTGGTAATACAGTTCCAGTTTAAGAAGCTTTCGTCATAAAAGTTGGAGAAGTTTAAAGAAGTGAAAGACCCTGAAAGACAGTCATCGAAGAAGGTTAGCTATAGTTTGATGTGACGAATGTGAAAAGAGGAGCGCGAAGCAAGGAGTGCTTCTGAGGAGAAGTAATGAAGCAGAGCGAAATGTGATCAAGAAAAATACAAATGATTAACATACATATATAATGCAAATATTTTGGGTGTATTGAAGAAGAAGAAGAAGGATTACAAGAAGAAGCAGAGGGAGAAAGGAAAAAGTAGACGAAGAAAGGAAAAAGTAGAGAAGGAAGAAAACAGGAAGAAAAAGAAAAAGTGAAATAAGTAAAAAGTAGAAGAAGAGAAAAAAGAAGCAGAACAGGTAGAAGAACAAGTGGAAACAGAAGTTTAAATACAGGAGTAGAAGTAAAAGGAAAATAAGTACGAAAAGAAGGAGTAAAAGAAGAAAAAGTAAAGGAAAAAGAAGAACAAGAGCAAGAAGAACAAGTAGAGAAAGAAGATGAAGATGAAGGAGAATAAACGAAGTGGAAGAAAAAAAAAGAGAAAAACAAGGAAAGGACAAAGAAGAAGAACAACAACAAGTAGAAGTAGGAGAAGGAGTACAAGAAGACTAAAAGTAAAGGAGGAAGAAGTACGAAAAGACAAATAAGTATAAAAAACGAAATATAACGAAAAGAATAATTAAAGGAAGAAGAAGAAGAAACAGAAGTAGGGAGTAGAAAAGAAAAAGAAACAACGGAAAAAAGAAGTATTAGAAGAAAGGTTAGAAGTAGAAGTAAAAGAAGAAGTACAAGAAGGGTAGAAGTAAAAGAAGAAGTAAGAAAAGAAGAAGTGCAAAAGAAGTAAAAGAAGAAGAAGAACAAGAGCAAGAAGAATAAGTAGAGGAAGCAGAAGAAGAAGGAGAAGAAAAAGAAGTAGAAGAAGGAGAAGAAGAAGAAGAAGAAGAAGAAGAAGAAGAAGAAGAAGAAGAAGAAGAAGAAGTTTAAGGAGAAGAAAAAGAAGTAGAAAAAGAAGAAAAACAAGCAAAGGGAAACTAAGAAGAAGAAGTAGAAGAACAAGTAGGAAGAGAAGTATAAGAAGAAGAAGAAGTACAAGAAGAGTAAATGTAAAAAAGAAGAACGAAAAGAAAAAGTATAAAAAGAAGAAGTAAAGGAAAAAGCAGAACAAGACAAGAAGAACATGGAGCGAAGGTTGAAATTGCTGCATAGATGCCATAGATCCTTTGGAAAGAAAAAAAAGAAGGAGGAGAAGAACAAGAAGTAGAAGAAAAAGAAAAATAACCAAAAGAAAACAAAGAATAAGAACAAGTAGAAGTAAAAGAAAAAAGTACAAGAAGAGTAAATGTAAAAGAAGAAGACGTACGAAAAGAAAAAGTACAAAAAGAAGAAGAAGTAAAGGAAAAATCAGAACAAGACAAGAAGAACAGGGAGCGAAGGTTGAAATGGCTGCATAGATCCTATCCTTCACATATGCCAAGAAGCAGGCCCGTTGTGCCCGTTGGAGAGAAAGCAGAAGAAGAAGGAGAAAAACAAGAAGTAGAAGAAGAGGAAATAGAACCAAAGAAAAACAAAGGAGGAGAACAAGTAGAAGTAGAAGTACAAGAAGTGTAAGAGTGAAGAAGAACAAGAATAAGTGGAAGAAGAAGAGGAAGAAATACCAAAACACCAACAACAAAAATTAGAAGACAAAGACTTTGACTTTCTGTAAAGTTAACTGGACACGCATTTTTGCATATTTAACCGATTTAAGTAATTTATCTTCCTAATTGAACCATTCCGCTGTCTTACACACTTCTCGCGCTCACATTGCAGCCACAACTAAAGCAACGACAACATTTGTCTGTGCATGGCAATTTGATAAATGAAGAAATCAATGAATTACTGGCAGCACACGCCCATGTTGACAATGCAAATGTTGGCAATTGCATTCGGCCAACAACACACAACGATAAATCAATAAAAAGTCGAGCGCAACTGGCGGCCTAAAATTGACGCCGACGCCGAGCAACGGTGGCAAACTGCACTGCGGTGCAAAAAGAAGCCGGCGAACCAATGCAACAAAGCGAGAAAGAAAAAAATGCCGGCTGATTGCCAAAAAGATTTGCATGCGCTGATAACAGAAATTTCTGCTTTTTCCTTCTTCCTGCTTCTGCTTTGGCGATTGTGTTTGTGTTTGCTCTCACGTAATTTGAGAAGTTATGCGTCAGCGGCGGAAATTAATTGCACGCCGCATTGCACTCGCGGCGGTTGACGGGCGATTGCATAAAATTCCACTTTCGTTGATTGAATAAGAAGGCAGCCGCAACAATAAATAAGCCAGCAACATGCATACATAGCGTGCAACAACAATCATAATAACAACAAAACAAGTAAAATACAAATAATAAATTATTTTCATAAACAAAGGTAAAAGCCAGAATTTGCGGCCTACGCCACATGGCGGATAGGCGCACTGTGCCACGCCACGCCACGCCACACCAAACCACCGCAACCGATCATGGGCCGAGCCATCATCAGTGGTAGCAGCAATAAAGCTTAATATTCAATCGGGAAAATTATTTATACACCTTCGGTAGTGCGACAGACGGACGGACGGACGGACCACTGGGCGATCGAAGCGTTGGGAGGAACATTCGAGCGGCTGGTGGCTAATGTCAAGGCGCGTGCACACTCGTGCCGCGCATGTGATGAAAGCCGCGAACGCCACACGATTGGGCCGTGCACTGAGAGCCAGCCGGCTGCCAAACGACGCCACGCATGCGCCACGCAGCGCCGGGCGCGGCAGCATTGCACGTTGTTATGCGGTGGGCGTAATTGCAATTGTGTAGTTGTGATTGCAAGTGGAGAAGTGCCGCCAGGTGAGAAACTCTTTATGTCGTCTAATATGTATGAAATCGTGTAAAGTAATAGTCAAATGTTGTTGCCCTCTTCGCTGTTGTTGCTGTTGTTGTTATTTGGTAGCGCAGTGGCTGATTGGCGAGTCGAATTTGATTGATGGTGTTCGTAATGGTTTCATGGGGATTGTCCGATCAAAATGTGAATTTATTTTGCACTAATTTATAGCGATTTTTTGGGATAAGTGTTGATTTTATAATCTAAGTAATTGCATGATAAATAATTGATTTTAAAAAAATCATATAATATGAAACTACATACAATGATTCGGTTCGTTTTGCTATGAACAAAAGTGACTTCATGAACTTTAAAATTTTTCATGCCAGATGAGAATTTACGAAAAATAAAAAATGACAACGATGAAGAACTATTTTGATTAGTCAGATTGGAATCGATAGGGATCCAGTCACAAAGTTGCAGTTGTAAAAAAATCTCTTTTGAATTACACATTTTTCCTAACTTTGAAATAGAATAAAATTTAGATATATGAATCTAAAGACTGAGATCCAAAATATGAATGTTTTCCTCGCCTGACATATTTTGGTCCTGAAAGTTCAAAATAGAAAATTTAGATAAAATGACACATTTTTTCCTTTTCGTTTGATACTCATATCTTCATCATTGCACAACCACAAATATCTAAAAAATATTTGAAATGTGTATGTTCTTAGAAGGTCACGGACGGACCTTGGGTCAGAAAATAAAAAACTGACTACAGGTTGCTATATATCTATATATATTATATATATTTCACGCCTATATCAACATTTGGATGGGTCTCGGCAAAAAAAAAAAAATTTTCGCACGGTGTAATAAATGTAAAGATGGTGTTTTCACTCAGTGCATCATAACTTTGAAATTTTTCTTTCAATTTTATTGATGTTGGGCTTAATATTTGCTCAAATAATATATCTTTCATCTTACATTTTAAAACCAGAGGAGATCATTTATTTTATCTATAAAAAAACATTAAAAAATTTTTAATTTTTGAAAATGGTCGACAAATTCACTTTTTTTACAACTTTCACCGTCAGTAACTTCCCCAAATCTCATCTGATTTGGACAGTCTGTATATCGCTAGAAAGGCTAAGGTATTATCTTCTGACCGACGGACAGTTTGTGTTAGTCGGATGATTCGTTAATGAGATATGTGCTCATAACTGAAACAACAGGGGAAGAAACTGTTTTTTTGAAGATTTTTCGAAAAAGCTTCTTAAACAAATTTTTTGATTTTCAGATTCGTATTCAGCGGCCTAAAGTTAGTCTAGAAAAAACTTTTGTTTTTATGTGCACGCGATTAACCCATTTTTGGTCGAATAGCGTAATCTATAAACACAAAATTGTTTGTCATGACCGATTGACCGATTGACCGATTGACTGACTGACTGACTAACTGATTCATCATCGCCCAGGCCAAACCATTGAACCTATAAACATAACATTTGAACTGTAGGCCCACTTTAGAAAATTAACCTCCGCCAAGAAGGGATTTTTTAAATTCTGGGCCAAAATATGGCAAAACAACGTGATTTAATGGGCCTATTGATTTCAAACTTGGTGAAAATAATGCAACTCAAAAACAATTCGACACGTATTTTTCAGTTTTTCGAAAATCAAAATATAAAGGGTTAAATGTAACCCGGGCTTAACAATGGGTTAACACTTGTATACGGAAAGACTATGGAACAACATGAACCGATGGGCCTATTGACTTCAAAATTGGTGAAAGCACTTGAGATAAGAAAAAACTAAACATGTGTTTTTTAATTCTGTGAAAATCAAAATTTAGAGGGCCAAACAAAGGATTTTTGGGCCTTTTGACTTCAAACTTGGTGAAAGTTCATCACATGTGAAATAATTGAACACGTGTTTTTCATTATTTCGAAAATCAAAATCTGATGAGTTCAACAACGAGAAGAGAATCTGTGAAAAAACTTGAATTAATGGACTTATTGACTTCGAACTTCTCCGTACAAACCCGTTTTAAAAGTTTGTACGTAGAATCTGTGAAAAAACATGAATTAATGGACCTATTGATTTCAAACAAGTGTTTCGAATGAGTATTAAATCGACAAGTATTTTTCACTTTTTTTTTTTTAAATTCAACATTTGATGGGTCAACATGGGGTTAATAATTTATTTGGAAAAAGATGAATTAATGTGCCAATTTATTTCAAACTCGCTAAACGTGTTACAAATAAGGAATATTAAGGAATAAGGTTTGCGTTTTTCACTTTTTTAAAATTCAAAATCTGACGAGATCAATAACGGGTTAAAAATTTGTACAGAGAAACTGTGAAAAAACTTGAATTAATGGACCTATTGATTTCGAACTCGGTGAAAGTGTTCCGAATAAGAAATAATTCGACACGTATTTTTCACTTTTTTTTTAAAACAACATTTGATGGGTCAACATGGGGTTAATAATTTGTTTGAAAAAAGATGAATTAATGTGCCAATTTATTTCAAACTCGTTAAACGTGTTACAAATAAGGAATATTTTATTAGGTATGCGTTTTTTACTTTTTTTAAATCAAAATCTGGCGGGGTCAATAATGGGAAAGTTTGTCAGAGAAACTGTAAAAAACATGAATTAATGGACCTATTGACTTCGAACTTGGTGAAAGTGTTCCGAATGAGAAATAATTCGACACGTTTTTTTACTTTTTTTTTGAAAATCAACATTTTATACGTTTTATGGGGTGAATAGTTTTTTTGAAAAAAGATGAATTAATGTGCCAATTGATTTCAAACTCGCTAAACGTGTTACAAATAAGGAATATTTTATTAGGTATGCGTTTTTCACTTTTTTTTTAAATCAAAATCTGGCGGGGTCAATAATGGGTTAAAAGTTTGTATGGGGAAGATATGATACAATGGGCCTATTGACTTCAAAGACCATGAAGCACTTCAAATGAGAAATAAGTATAAAAGTATTTTTCTTTTTTTTTTATAAAAATCTGACGGGGTCAACAAATAGTTAGGAGAAACGTGATTTATTACACCTATTGACTTGAGACTTTTGTGCAAAGTGATTTTTATAGTTGCGTAATCACTGCCTTCAGTTGTCTTATACAGAGATCAGAGACAGTTTGCAATAAAGTTGCTTGCTGGCGCTTTTTCTGGCCACGGAAAATTGTCGCATTGAAATAAATTTGTTTCTTTTGAGTAGTTCAATTCAATGCTTACAAAATATTCTAAGAAGATATAGAAAACATTATCAATAATTTCAACTAGAACGGCTGCAAGTAGTCAGCACTTCAGCAATTTTGAAAATCTAATGAAATTCTTTACATTTACATCACATTCCACATAAGTATAATTTTTTGTAATTTAATCAAGTCAACTAATTACATGTACATTCTGCAAGTTATTTATAAGTTTTACGTTTCATATAAAATTTTTGTAGCGACACGCCAGACATACGCTTTGGGAATTAGGGAGCGGAAGTGAGTTGGCCTAGTTTGGGAGTGGCCAAAGTATGGGTTGGCCGTTATGCAGATTTTATCAACTAAATATACATATTAGGGTAGGTTAGAGTGTGATTAAGTGGAAGCTAATGTATGCGTCCGGGATGGTCAACATATAATCAATATTTATGTAGGAATTTCAAAAAGTAACTTCAACGCACTTTTGTCGTTACGTTGGGTAGTGTCTGGCTCATATTAATTAAATTTATTTATTAGAAAATAAATATGAAATAATTTCCTACAAAATAACTTCACATTTCTGTGTTTCTACAACATAATAGAGATGAGAGTAAAAGTTCAGGTTTTTTTCAACTTTTAAATATTATTTTTGTTGACATAGTTAGCCATATTTCGTCTATATTAAACCTAAAACGATTATGTCCTGTTCAGACAGCCAAATAAATTGAGGCAATTTAGCTCTTAATTGGATTTATTGCTTTTGCTGTTCACACACCTCAGTTTAGCTTACACCTTAATTTAGCTGTTATCGATAATGTTATCGAACATGTTTTGATTTTGACGAACGAAAGGTTTTCTGTTTAGGTATAAAAACAGTTCTTAAAAACATTTATTGAACATTTAGAAATATTTATTCAACGTTCCTACTGATGCACATAATTTTTAAACGACATTTCAAAGCAAAAAAATGTTAAACGCCTCTGTCAGCTTCTTATTTTTGTTTTGGTTCAGTCTATTGTGAATGAATTTCTTTATCGATAGCAGCACAACAAAAGGTTGCATGGCGAATCCAGCTCAATTTATGGTCAATTTAACGTTACTTGCGATTAGCTAAAATTAATTTTTTTATGACAAATTTAGCTCAATTTAGACCTAAATTAAGGATAAATTGACAAAACGTATAAATTGCTCAATTTAGCTGTCTGTCTGAATAGGGTATTCGTCGGCCATTTCTGTTTGTGTAGGAAAGTTTGAAATATTTTAAACACAGTATTTTAGGACATTGTAAAATTCGCAGTCTACTCTGACTTCAGCCAAATTCCATGCAATTTTAATTTAGGTGTCTGCTACGTGACGAGCGCTACTGCTTGCTAATTGTATGCGTTTGGCAAATTTTTAGGGACTTAATAACCGAAGTCTGGCAAACAAACAACCAACCAACCAACTAACAAAACGAAGCTGTAATCAACTGTAAAAATACTTGGGCGAAAATACGCAATTGACGCAAAGAGTGGAAAACGCAATATGGCTTTCACCGTCAACACGAAACTGACTGCGGTCGGTGTTTTGTGTTCGTCGTCGTTGTGGGTGTTTAATTTATTGTATTCGTGGCGCTTGGCACGCACACAACAAGCACACACATCCATACAAATAAAAACGATGAAAAACGACGGTGGCGCTTAGCGGCTGACATTTGGTCAAGCCGTGTGGTGCTGTTGTTGTTGTTGTGCCATTTCGAGGCTGCGCTGGCTGGGATATTGCAGATTTTTATCATTTGCCCACAATTCGGACAAGTGAACAAACGAAACGGACGTTTCGTATGCAAATTGGCAACAAAACGACATAACCATAATTTTGTTTGTGTGTTTTGTAATTTTGTTGAGTGAATTTGTGTTTATGTTGTTGTTTTTATGATGTATGGAAGATATTTTTATGTGCGGTTTGATGTTGCCGAAATTGAAATTTACAATTGCAATGTGTTGTTACAATACAAAAACAATGGTTTTAGTTAGTGTCGATCGATTGAAGAAGAAATTTTTTGGTTATCCTTGCGAAGAGTCAAAATCTATCAAAGAGAGTTAAGTTGTTTGTCAACGGTCAATGCAGATTTAGTTGATTTTGATTAGTAAATATCAGCCAAATAAATCAAAATTTTATGTATTGATGATATAAAATTGAACTTAAAAATAAATAAATAATAAATTATGAACCTTTAGTGTCGTTTATAGTCACAAAACCAATGAATTCATCGAATTTCTATGAGAGATATTAAGAAAATGAAAAATGTTCCTTTACTTTCGGATCAGATTTTTGCAGATGAAGTGTAAAACAGAAATTTGAGTAGAGTGAAAATATTCTGCTTTTTTTCGGAGACAGAGTTTTGAAGTAAAAGTTTATGAACACTTGATTTGAACCTTCCAAAGTCATATGAAGGTCACTGACTGATTTAAGACGTTTTGGGTTTTGGTTTTTAGAAATCCACTAAGCCAAATTTTATGTTTGAACGATAACCCATTGAACACGATTATAAATTATGGAATTTAATTGAATTATTGGATTATTGAAAATGAATATATTTTTTTTTTTAATATTTATAATATTTTTATTTATTTGTTATATTAATATTACAGTACTTTTCGTTTATAACGAACCCGTTTAAAACGATTTTCCGCCTAAAACGAACCAATTTCAAAAGTACGCGCTGTATGTTTTCGCTTATTACGGACCCCTTTTAAAGCGAACTTTCGGTTAAAACGAACCATTTTGCCCGGTCCCTCGAAGTTCGCTTTAAGCGAAAAGTACGTATTTGTTTTTTTATTAATATTTGAAATATTTATGATATTTTTTAAAATTTTTTATATTAACATTATTTGTTTTTTATTAATATTTGAAATATTTGTGATATTTTTTTTTAATTTTTTACATTAATATTATTTGTTTTTTTTTTAATATTTGAAATATTTAGGATATATATTTTATTTATTTTTTATATTAGTGTTAGTGTTTTTATTAATATTAGAAATATTTATGATATATTTTTCATTTATTTTTTATATTAATGTTATTTGTTGTTGATTAATATTTGAAATATGTATTATATTTAAGTATTTATTAAATTTTTATATTAATATTATTTGTTTTTTATCAATATTTGAAATATTTATGATATTTTTTAAATTTATTTTTTATATAATATTATTTGTTTTTTATTAATATTAGAAATATTTATGATATTTTTTTTATTTATTTTTGATATTAATTTTTTTGTTTTTTATTAATATCTGAAATATTTATGTAAATTTTTTATTTATTTTTTATATTCATATTATATGATTTTTTATTAATATTTGAAATATTTATGATATTTTTTTATATATTTTTTATATTAATACATATTTGTATTTGTATTATTTGTTTTTTATTAATATTTCAAATATTATTTAGTCATATAATTTACCATTACTCGTCCATACCAAACCGATACCGATTACAAATCTGTTGAACCGGTACTGAATTCTATGACTGATAAGTCGGTCGAAGTTTGTCTGACTCTTGGAAAATCCAAGATCGGTTGGGTTTAAGGAATAGTAAAGTGAAACAGAAATATTCTGTGGTTTGAGTGCCAAAAACCGTCAGTCGAGCATTAGTTGATAGACAACTCCGGTACTCATCTCTCTGTAGAACAAGTAGATCAAATTTAATCTGAGCATTCTACTTTAATAAACCCTGAGATATTCGATATTCCAAGTCATTGTTAATTGAGGAAAAAATTTTCCAAGTGTTGCATTAAAAGAGTCAGCCATATCGCCATTGAAAGCGATCCACTTAAAATTCAGTGGCGCCTAAATCGCTGCACAAAGGCGACTAGAGCACATCGACAGTCGACATTTCTTGCTCCATTATTGCTTTGTGCCTTCTTCCGTTTGCCAGCGTCGCTCAGTGCAAAGATCTCAAACTACAAGCAAACACGCTCCTGGGTCGAATTCCGTGACTACTTTGTTGTAAGTTTCGTTTTCTGCTGTAGTTGGCCATTATTTCGTTTGTTGCCTGTACCGCAATGGTTGGAGTATTTATTTGTTTCTATTATGTTGACTTTGTTTTTGTTATTGCTGCAAAGGTACAACAAATAAACATTAAATGTTTTTGGCGGCAAAGTTTGGTTTTGTTTTGACAAGTTTTTTCGTTTTTTTTGTCTTATGTGTAGTTTCTGTTTTCATTTTGTAGCGAACAGCGAAAACATGCAAAATTGTCAAAGTGCATTATTTATGTTGCCCAACAAAAAAGCAACAAAAGCTGCACAACTTTTCAATCGAAATGAAAAGCGCGCAACGAACAGCGAGCAACCGAAACCAGACCGAGGGAGAGGCAGTGCCCGAAAAAATAGGGGGGAAAAGGTTAACAAAAAGTAAACAAACCCGAGCTGCCAACAAAACTGAGTCACACAAGCGGCGACACAGCGACACACAGCGGCACCGGTGCGCCACTCAGGTCGCCGTCGCCTATCCCCATGCGATCAATTTTCGTTTTCGCAGTACGAGTCGGACGAGGAGGGCGCACTGGTACTTGGAGTGGGGCGCGAAACCCTTTTTGCTGCCACGGAGCGGCGCACCAGCAGGCATGCGCACGAGTGTCGGTTTCAGTTTTAGCGCCGCGGCCGCCGATTCGATTCCAGCCAGCCAGCACCAGACAAACGGCGAGCGAGTCGCGCGACACTGCTGCAATCTCCAACTGTGAGTCAGTTTTGCTGTTTTGCTATTTGTTACTGCCAATGCTGTTGCTGATATTTTGTTGCTATTGTCGTTTGTGTTGTTGGTGCCTCGTCGTTTGGCCAATTTTTTTTGTCAGATGCGATAAAAATCGCATGACACGATCTCATATCCCAAAACAAGCGCCAGTAACCCACATTTTTTGGCCAGTGAGCGACTTGTTCCTCTTCCACTGCGGCTGCGACTGCGACTGCTTCCTTCACAGCGCCAAAAGGGAGTTTTTCGCTGCCGCCAATGCTTCATGCATTTCATTTAACAATAACAAGCAGTCGGCTCAGGCGCTTTGCCACATGCGGCACAATCTAACTCGAGTCGCAGACGGGCTTGTTGTTTGTTTGTTTGTTTGGCAGTTTGTTGTTTTGTTGTTGATTTGGTCGTTTGTGCTCAAAGTTGTTGCACCGTTTGAAATTCGCTTAACATGCAATGAACTTTGGCGTGTATCTTCGGATGTGTTTCACTATTGTTGGCGTATATGCGGTACAACAACAACAACAACAAAAACAACAACGGCAATAACAACAATGATAACAAGATTTGACAGCGTTCACTGCATTTGGGCATTGCGCGATTTTCACTTATTGAAATGAGTTTTTCCTTTTCGGTAAGAATTGGCCAACTGGCGGCAGAAAAAGATTTTTACATTTTTGTTGGCGCCCGAAAAAAAGTGAAACCCACCAGCCAAGGAATAAAATGAAATAATGAAAACACAAAACAAAAAAAAACCACACAGTCGACAAGCAATCACCTGATGCAAGACTTTGCCGCCGGCTGTAAAAAAATTTAATAATGAAAGTGAAAATGAAATTGAAAGTCGCCTTTCGCAACTTAAGGTCAAAACGCAATGCTTAAGCGTTCGCTTCTTGTTGCATTTGCGGCTGATTGCGGCCGCAGAATTTCGCTGCAACTCACAATCGCCATTGTGCTGACGTTTATCGCGCAGCAATCAACATGCGTTGCATCCGGTTTTGGCGCTGTTGCCAACCTGTTCGATGTGTTGCTCCGCTGCCACAACTAATGCAGCCTCATGCAGCTTCAGCTTCCAGCGGTGGCTTGCAGATTTTCGCTGTCGATTGGCGGATTCTTTGCGAGCCTTGCGACAGCGCACAGTGTCGCGAGTAGGGACAAAAATCAGAAAAATCAATGTCGCAAATGTAGAAAAATAAGTTTGTAGTAGTGAAGTAAATACCTCAATTTACTAAAATGTGAAAACGAATTTTAAAAATATCAATTTATATACCGATGGCAGGCCACCAAACTTGCACTTTGTGAAGGTTGGTGGCTTGGGTAGAAATTATTGCAATTTGTTGAATGTAAGTTCGAGGACTCTTATTGAAAAATTTCCCATGGAACCTTATGTTAAGTAAATATATTCTATAAATATACTATTTTTGCAACTCTGTGAAAGCTTTTCCTCTTTTGTTTTGCTTTCCATATTCCTTGTACCGCTACTTGAAGAAACGTCAATTCGTAGGAATAAAAGTGCAATGTCATCAAACATTAGATAAACTTTAAAAAAACAACTACTTCTTACTACTTCGAGATTTTACAGTTTGATATAACGGGTGATGACAAGAAAATGAGAATCGGTTTAGGTATTAATAATTTACATGTTGTTATATATTGCGTTTATGACTTTATATACATCGGATGGATACTAAATGTAATTACGAAAAAAATCAATGCTGGGTTGAAAATGGCCCGTTGTCAGCTGTGCAGCGTAACTTTCTCCGTATACCTTCACAAGAACGTTGGACAGACTTTTTGGCCATTTTGCGTATGCATAATCGGATGCGTTTTTTCAGATCTTCGCAGTTTGCTGCTCTCCAATTATTTTTGTACACCATTGAGCTTAAATTTCCAAAGAAATCTTCAATTGGACGACACTGAGGAAGATTTGTTGGATTGCGCTCTTTCGGGACAAATGGAATTTTTTTCGATGCTAAGAGTCAACGGTTTTTTTTGCATAGTGTGATGATCGAATCATCATCGTTATGGTATTTTCTCAGAAATGGTATACGAATTTTCTTTAAACATTGTTCTTGATACACTGTTTGGTTAATTGCTAAACCTGACTGTTTGAACCATGGCTTTGAAATTCCTTTTTCGAAAATCACGATGTACAGCATGATTTTTGGCTCGAATTTGTGCTTAAATTTATATTTTACATTATTGTCCGTTGCAGAAACATCATCACTATAAAAACGGTCGTTTCCAGGGACTTGCGGCTTACTTAATGGAAAATAACTTTCGTCATCCAAAACAAATGATTTTTTTGCATAATTTTTAACCACTGTCGTTTAACTGCCAAAATTTGTGCTTCAGAATACTCTGGAGCTCTGCTCTTTTTGCGACCTATTATTTTTAGCTTTTTTAGGGGTTTTCAGATGAAAGCCTGATGGCAATTAAATTCTTTAGCCGCGTCACGTTGACTTAACTTATCGTTATTGTTAAATTTTCCTTTAAGTCTTTCAACCGCACTTTTGGTCATTATTTGTGGTTTTTTCCGGTTCCAGACTTCCTTTCTGATTTTCCCGTATTTAGAACTCTATAAATAGGCGAAATTGGAATGTTTTCCGCCTTGAAATGGTCCACTGTAAACTTTTTTCCACGCAAATTATTTTTTTCGTAAAATTGTACAACGCGTGTACGAAGAGCTTCTTGCTTAGACATCATTTCCGGACGAATTAAATTAAATAAAATTTTGAAAATATTTCGTGATTATATACGGTTTCCATAGAAACCAACGTGGGGACGGCCTACTTTGTATTACCACTCGTTTTGTTTTTATAGGTATGCAAAGTTATTCTCATTTTCTTGTCATCACCCGTTAGCTGAAAGTATGTATTAATAGAAACCATGAACTTTAGCTGCACAACCTTGCACGTTTTTAAGAAATTTAGCATTTTCAGTGCCGTTTGCAGTAAAAAATGGGGTCCTTTTTGCAGCATGGTTGGCAGGAAAACACAGCGACCACTGCTGCGCTTCGCTTCAGCTATAAATTTTTGTTTGTAATAATATGCAAACACTACTTGATTTAGAAAAATTACAAAAAAAAGATAGATTCGATGGAAGGCTTCGGTAATACTGGGTGGCTTGCCATCGAATCAAGGCAACTTTCGAAAAGAAGCAAAACTTGTTAATGTCTTCAGAACCAATAATATCAGTTAATAGAAAAATAAAAGATAAACATGAAAACCGAAACTCTGATATACTGCAATATATAATATCTGAGAAAGTTGAAGAAAGGAGTTTTTAAATTTTGTCAAAAATAGATGTAGAGGGTTTAATTTCCAAAAATTCATGATCGAAAACCGATTATCCTAGCAGTACAAATTAACAAACTGTAATTTTTAATGGAAATATATGCTCTACTGAGTTTAATAAGAGGTGTTTTTTTTTTATTTGGGTTTGAAATTACTTGGGTGCGCATAAGTATGCACAGATATTTGTAGTTTTTTCAATATTTCCTTTTTTATGACAAGCGTATTTGTAGTTTGATCAAATCATTCATTGATCAAATCATTTTTATATTTATATTAATGATATTAATGATATGAGTTTCTGTACCAAATTTCATCAATATATCTTTTATAGTTTCCGAGATACTGTCAACTTAATATTTGGTTTGTATGGGAGGTGGGCGTGTACGTGGGGCGATTAAAGTAATTTTGGGCGCATTAACTTCTCTTTATAACAAAATCATATGTAAAAAATTTTATTGTCGTACGACTATTCCTTCTATTTTTGTCCCTCGCTACTATGGACTCGCGACACTGTGCAGCGCTGGTCTAACGTGCCAAGGGACATTTATAAATATTTATTTATGTGGGATTTTGTATGTACATATTGTGACTTCAGATAACATTTTGATCTATTTGAAACCTGACTGAAACTTTTCTTAGGCCTCTAATCATTCAAATCTATAAACTTGAGGCTTGAAGTAAGACAACACAAAAAATTCCCAAACACAGGTCACCAATTGCCACTTGCTACTTGTCGCCGCACAACGGCACAACAACAACAAACACAACGGAATTTCTTATTAAAAAAAAACCATACAATAATTCAAAAACGCAACAACAAAGATGCCGCCGCACAGCACAGATGAACCTCGCATTTCGCTGCTCTGCTGGCGCGCAGTTAAAAGCGAAGCAACGAGGCTCATTCTTCAACTTGCCACATTAAGTGCGCACCGCTGCACTGGAGCGGCGACCAAAATTAAGTGAAAACATTTAAGTGCACGCCTCGTTGCCAGTCGGCCACAACATGTCGCTGCAACTTAATTACAATGCGTGCGCACTCGTGAACATGCAATGCCCGGCAACAAGTGCACAATGCGCAGCAGCCGGTGCGCATGCGTACGCGCTCGATTGCACCGCGCTGCTCGCTACGATTGTGCGCATTTTTCGGCGCTGGGCCCACCCAGAACGCGCCTTGCCGCACAGCTGACCGCGGCTCCAATTAAAATTGCCGCAATATTAATCGAATTTTCGGCTTTGTTGCGAATTTCTTCTGCAGATTTGTGAAAGTTCCACATACGTAGACTTTGGTGACTGTATATAAATCAGCGCAGGCCCAGCGGCGCAACGTCGGCGACAGCGAGTGCCGCTCGTAAAGCAACAGTTGCGCATTTAATTGAAATAATGAACTGTAATTTGGTTTTAATAGCATGATTTATGTCATTGCCGAGTGCGCATTTTTAACTCATTCATTGTCGTTGGCAATCGGCTGTTATTTGTTTATACATATGCCAGAAATTTTACGCAATTAAAACGAGTAGCCGCCGAGATTTGCACTCAAGGCCGGCCGCAAGTGGAGAGAGCAACCGAACGAAAGTGGAAACGAAATTGAGCTGTTCCTGTGACTGCGTGTAATTTTGCTCACCTCTGACCGGACATGCTAGAAATAAATGCACTTAAATGGATATTAAACACGAATATTACTGCCGCAATCCAAGTGAAATTGCACGCAAAGGCAGCAAAGCATAATTCACGTGGATGCGAACGAGATAAGATAGACGACGAAAATTGTTGTTGCATAAAGGCGCGTATGATTTTTGACTTTTGACTGTGCGCATACGCGGGCTGACCTTGAAGAGCGGAAGCAATCTTTTGCATTTTGCCTGAATGAATGTGAAACGAAAGACTGAGGAAACAAACTCGAGGGTGGCTGTAATGACTTTGAACGTTGTCTAATTGCCATAAGTGAACAATGAATTATTTAAAAAATTGGAAAACCACTTTGTTGTTGTTTGATTAAGTTCAATTGTATTGAAGATAACAGGAAACAAATTGTTTATTACACCGTGCGACAACAAATTTTACACAAGAAAAAAATCGATATACTCGCATAACTAGGGGCCAATTGTAGTAAAACTGCGTTTTTAGTTTTTTTCTCTGACGTCAGGATTTTTTTAAAAGGATTTTGAAATTTCAAGAACAGGTTTATTTAAAGTAATTATTTTAAAAATTGGGCGCATTGTAGAATAACAATATGGGTATCAAATGAAAGAGAAAAATCCTAAGAATCTTGGAAAATTTAATGTTTTGGTGCAAAAGGATGAAGAGGTATTGAAAATTTCCTTTTAAAACTTTATCCTTGAATATTCTTGGAAATTTCCAACAGTTTTTTTTATATAAAAAAATAAAAATAAAATATATCTTAAGGACTAATGTGTGCACTACCACATCCTCGAATTTCGTCCTTCTTACTTTATTAGTTTAAGATATAAAAAACTTAATACTTCTCTGTATAAGATACGGATAGTTTCCATATCACTAAGGATGCTGAAATCGGATTTATAGAACCATTTTTGCACTTAAAAATAACAAGCTGACCATAAATGATAAATGGTTAAATACTTTAATTGTATTCTATAAATATTTAATTTTACATTTAGTACACATTTGCAAAATTATTGACGCCTATCGCGAAATGGGGATTAACATGTCTCTCAAAATACATTTCCTAGAGAGCCGTTCCGACTTTTTTTCCAAAAACTTAGGTGAAGTTAGTGTTGAACACGGATACCGCTTCCACAAAAACATTGCGGTAATTGAAAATCGCTTTTGAAATATATGGGAAAATATATGTGTCACATGCTTTCCGAGAATTGTTGTTCGCTGTGCCGTGACACCTACCAAAAACACAAACGGCAAAGTAAACGCATACATTTTTCTTAAACAATTTTTTTTGAAATGAATAATTTATGAAATGCTTTTGAAATGCATTTTAAATGACCTTTGTTAATTTTTTTTATTAAATTGTGAGTATTTACAGTATTTACAGTCACAGAAATCCTTAGGTTTAAAAGGCAATTTTGAAAATGCAGATTTAGTGTGTATAATCTCTAGTTGTAACAGCATAACGATTTATACATGAGTTAATTAAATATTTTATGTTTATAGAGAGAAGTATTGAAGGAGATAATATTGGGAAGTGAAAAAGACAATCATACTTTTAGTTACACCTTATGTGCTCATATCTAACTCCGCACTTCAGCTAGAATTTGATCAAACAACAATTTGAGCCGATTAAGCAATTTAATTATTTACAACAAGCCAAACATTTTAACGATTCAATTCATCGAATGCCACTGAAATGTATTTTTAAATTTTCTTCCCTTTTGCCAGATTTTTATTTGGATTTAATTTTGTCCATAATCAATTATGAAGTGTGAAACTTTCGATTTTACACAAATCGCATTGGCACACAATCGCCCAGATGCGACACTAACGACAACGTCATCACCAATGCAGCCACTAAGATGGGTGAAAAAAAGCGACAGTGAGCGCCAAAATGACCATAACAGCAACAACCATCAACCGCCGGGCAACTGCGGTAGCGAATCGTCCAGCGACGGCCACAGCGCCGACGATGGCAGCTAATGGGGCAAGTACAGGTTTCGTTATGATTTGTTATTCCTAAATGTCACAATTTCGAAAAATCAACTGCAGCAATTGACAGACTCGGCTGCAGTGACTGTCAGTGCCACAGTGACTGACTTTGCATGACGGGGCAGAAATGCCTGGCAGCGAGCCGGCTTTGTGCATAAACATATTGAAAATGTTTAAAATATGATACAGCAATCGATCGCTGATGGGTAGCCAGCCGACCAGCGGACAGACAGACAGACAGAGAGGCGAGTGTGCAGTCATGTCGTGTTCGCAGTGGACGCCTGGGCTGGCTGGCTGGCTGGCTGGCTGTGAGCGCGACACTGACTGAGTGAAATCTTATCAAAAGTGGGCGCACAACGTGTTCAAGTACATGTTGACGGGGCTCTAAAATTGATGTTTCTATTAATGCGCTGACATTGCGAAATTTTCTTTCGTTTTGTGCGTCTGTCGTTCGATCGAACGGTCGGCCGATCGGTCTTTCTTTCAGGCGTTGGCGCGCGCGTGATTTTATTGAAAATGAAAGTTGGCGCAAATTTTACAAATTGCCGCTTAAATGCGTGAAAATGAGCGACTGGGCGCAACTGTGCGGCGGCGGAGTGCTAAGACTAAACATTCATACACATTGTTATTTATCATTTGTGGGATGTGTTGTTGTTTGGTTGAGTTATGCTTTGCCAAATTATGCGCGCAAATCCAATTTAAATTCTGCCTTTAATTTAATTTAATTGCACCGCACCTAGAGCGGCACACATATCAAGCAGCGATCGGCAGTTGTGCACGCGTGACCAGCGGCTTTGTCACCGCGCGCAATGCAAACAAAACCCCACACACTCGCACGCACACACACACACACTCGACACACTTGTGTGCAAAATCATAACTCATTTTTGGTCTCCCTGTAACCTTTAGGGTATGGAGCGCGAGTTATTAGCTGAAAGCGTCTTGCACACAGCCAGCCGAGCAGCCGAAAGAGGCCAAGCGGTCGGCCAGATTTGTATCTGATTTCAGAATAAATGAAACTGAAACTCAACTGTGCTGCAAAGTGGTGTTGTTGTTGCTGAACTTAAACTGTTGCAATGTCGCCGCTGTCGTCATTGTTACTTACTGCTGCTGGTAGCAGTTGGCACTGGTGGCATTGTGGCCGGCACCTAAGTTCACAGTCGCTCAGAATGCGCTGTGAGCTGTGTGAGAATGCGCATATTTAGAACAATTGTTGCTGCTGCTGCTGCTGTTGTGCTGTTGGTGAGAAAAAAATAATTTATTGTTTTTATTGTGGGCCATAAATCTTGCGCGATTGTTTACCATTGCTCTGAGTTTGCAATCGTGACAGATTTTCGCCATTTGCCACACTTTGTTAATTCGCCCATTTGGCAGTTATGTGTGTGTGTGTGTGCGCGCGCCTGTTGCTGTATTTCACTCCAAAGTTAAATTAGTTTTCGCTTTGTTGTTGCTTGACGCTCCCAGTACACGGTGCTCGTTTTTTGCGCTGCCTGCGCTTTTTGGTATTTTCGTGACAAATTAAGAAGGGCACTGCGAAATGTATCCTTCCGATGACGTAATAGCGAGTTTTCAGCCAAATTTGTGCACGTCATTTAATCGTTTAGGCGCTGCCGAAAAGGTTTAAGTGAGAATTAATTATA
Source organism: Melieria picta (assembly GCA_964056695.1). Lineage (NCBI taxonomy): Eukaryota > Metazoa > Arthropoda > Insecta > Diptera > Ulidiidae > Melieria > Melieria picta. The sequence continues at coordinate 34,951,385 of OZ057399.1, read as the reverse complement.
GAGATTTTGATATTTCATAGAAAAATAAAACCATTCAGATTTGGCCGCTAGCAGATTTTGATATCTTGTTAGATGTCGAGACATAATGTTGCTGCAAGGCTATTATTAAAAATCAATTAGGCTTTTAGCGACTGGAAGACTGGTATTTAAAATGTGAACAGGAAGCAGTTGAGTAGTTCTTGTTAAAGCCAGGGAACACAATGATGTATCAGCATTTTAGTTGTGGAGGTTTGGTACAATATTTGGAGATTTTGATACAATATTTCTTCATGTACTAAATACGTTAAATTTTATTGTATTGTAAGTCAAATTAAGTTAACAAATACAGATGTACATTCAAAGTGATTTAAGCAAAATAGAAATGCATTAATGAATCAATTTCTCATGTTCAACTGAATCGAATAAACAGGAAGCAGTTGAGTAGTTCTCGTTAAAGCCAAAGAAGACATTGATATATTATCAGCATTTTAGTTGTGGGGGTTTTTAATTGCAATACGTAATAAAAACAAAACATTTTGATACAATATTTCTACAATATTTCTTCATGTCCTAAATACGTTAAATTTTATTGTATTGTAAGTCAAATTAAGTTAACAAATACAGATGTGCATTCAAAATGATTTAAGCAAAATAGAAATGCATTAATGAATCAATTTCTCATGTTCAACTGAATTGAATAAACAGGAAGCAGTTGAGTAGTTCTTGTTAAAGCCAAAGAAGACAATGATGTATAACCATTTGAGTTGCGAGGTTTTTTTAATTGCAACACGTAATAAAAACAAAACATTTTGATACAATATTTCTGCAATATTTCTTCATGTACTAAAGACGTTAAATTTTATTGTATTGTGAGCATAATCCGAAACAAAATAAAAATCTTAATACAGTCTATTGAAGTCAAATTAAGTTAACAAATACAAACAGATGTGCATTAAAATTGATTTAAGCATAATAGAAATGCATTCATAAAACAATTTATCATGTTTAACTGAATTGAATCCATTTCAAAAGATTCAATTTATTTTCAATATAAATGCAATGCAATGAATTGCACTTAAAGTAATTAAAATCAATTTTTATATGCATTTTATTCACACTTTAACTAAAGTATTTTTATTATTAAAATTATTCTGCCTAAGGCATCACAGTGCATGCTTGATTTGATTTATTTCCAATGAAAATAGAATGAAATAAAATTAACTTAAGTTAATAAAAAACAAATTAATTTCAATGCATTTTATTCACACATTAACGAAATTAATTTCATATTCTTGCGCCTAAGGCATCGTTGCTGAGACAACACTCAAGTCTTGTTTGGTAAAATCGTTTTTTCTCCACCATTTCGACTTCGAACACTGAACTCCTACAGCCAGACAGCCAGCCAGCCAGCCAGACAGCCAGCATCGAAGTGAGTTTTCACAAACGGCAATTTGAACTGTGCTGCGCGACAGCACACACGCTGCGTCTTCTGTGCACCGGCTCATTCTGGCTAAAATTAATCATAAACTCAATCATTCAGTCGCAACTGCACAACCACTCGGCGCATCGGTGCTCGTGCACTCGTACATTTAAAATTAATTAACCTTTAATTTGTTTACCATGCGGCGCTGTTGTGAGGCCGACATGCCTCATCGTTTGCTGTCTGCGCAGTGATTGAGTGATGTGTACAGTGTGTGACGTTGCCTTTGTCTATGAGTCCGTCCGTTTATGTCTGTCTGTCCGTCTAGTGAGGGGCTGGCACAAGTCTTAACTTGTGGCACATCGCAGCGTGATTGCCAGGCGCATCAACGGCTGCACTATGCCGGCCACGACACAACGCCCAGCGCCAGCGCCAGCGCCACCGCAGGAAGTAGCGGCGCAGTGGCGCAGCACAGCGCCAAATGGCAGTAGCGAATAATTAAAAATTGAAGTGGGTGGTGCTGCGCTGGCGCTATTAATGGCCTGCGCCTGTCCAGTTCGTGTTCGTGGTTGTTTCTGTAGTTTCTTGAGATTAGGCGCGTCTGTCTGGGGATATGGATGCAGATATGGATGAAGATATGGATATGAACATGAATGTGTGTGTGTGTGTGTTATTTGCAGCAACTGTCCAAAGTCAACGAACTGTAGCACATAGTAGCACAGCTGACTGAGTTTCCTTCAATACAAATTGCCAGTTCATGTATAGCTCTGATTTGCCAAATTGTGGTGAATCTTAGTTTAAAATACGCATGCGCAAACGTTAAACAAAATTTTAATATTCTGCACTATAATGTTCAGGCTATGTGTTCGGAAGTTTGTACATGTTTAGTGTAATACTAAAATCAAGTTTGTGTCTTAAGTCTTTTGTTTACTATTGCAACAGAATTTAATTATTTTGCACTATAATGTTCAAGCTGTATGTTAAGGAAGTTGTATGTTTAATGCAATATTGAACTCAAGTTTGTGTCTTAAGTCTTTTGTTTATTACTCCAGCAACAGAATTGAAACATTTTGCACTATAATGTTCAAGCTGTATGTTAAGGAAGTTTGTATATGTTTAATGCAATATTGAACTCAAGTTTGTGTCTTAAGTCTTTTGTTTATTACTCCAGCAACAGAATTGAAACATTTTGCACTATAATGTTCAAGCTGTATGTTAAGGAAGTTTGTATATGTTTAATGCAATATTGAACTCAAGTTTGTGTCTTAAGTCTTTTGTTTATTACTCCAGCAACAGAATTGAAACATTTTGCACTATAATGTTCAAGCTGTATGTTAAGGAAGTTTATATATGTTTAATACAATATTGAAACAAGTTTGTGTCTTAAGTCTTTTGTTTATTACTCCTGCAACACAATTTAAATATTTTGCACTATTATGTTCAAACTATGTGTTAAGGATGTTCGTATATGTTTAGTGTAATATTAAAATCAAGTTTGTGTCTTAAGTCTTTTGTTTATTACTCCAGCAACAGAATTGAAATATTTTGCACCATTATGTTCAAACTATGTGTTAAGGATGTTCGTATATGTTAAGTGCAGTGTTATATCGAAAGTAAGTTTGTGCCTTAAGTCTTTTGTGTATTACTACTGCCGGCAAGCCGCCATTGCAAGCAGATCAAACAATTAAGACGCAATCACTATAATACCAAGTGTGTCCCGAAATGAATAAAAATAACAGTAACAACAACAACAACAACAAACGTAACAACTACAAGTACCATGAAATCAATTAGTCACAAAGTTCACGCTTTTCAGCGCAGATTTCGGTGATTTTTTTTTCATTGTTAGAATTCATTAGAATTCAAAGACACGATCTGCCTTTAGGGTGACCACATATCAGTCATATATTTTGAAAAATACGCAAAAGTATGAAAAAAAGGCGGAAGCAGTGGCTTAATGTAATTAACTGATGGAATAGTTTGGCAGATTTTTGGAAAATGTCCTAATGATACTAAATCTAAAAATCAAAAATTTTTTATGAATGCAATAATGTTGTCGTATAAATGTCCGTAGGTAAGGTTTTTAAGGTAATTGTTCAGAGGCCAAAGTTGTATAACAACTGGGAAACTGGGAAACAGCATTCAGCGGAACAGAGTTATTTTACATAATTGTCTATAAATGGTCACTCTAAACACGGAGCACACTTATATTCGCCAATAATGCAATCGCGAAATTTCCACAACGAGCACAACTACTCTTCCCTCATCTTCTCGCCACTCGCCAACCCACCGGGCGCAATTAAAGCGTAAAAATTGCAATCGTCTCGCATTAATATTTGAAGATGCCTGTGCAGCGATTTGGAGCAGGCGACAGGCAGCCAGGCAGCCGGAGCGCGCCAACTTGTTAGGCTAATGAAGAGGGTGCCACGACGCGGTTGCGTAACGTGGCGCGAGCGACACACAGACACAGACTCTTTCACTTTCTAAGCAGCCGAGGAGGCAACTTAATTATTCCTGCTGCCACATAAGGCGGCTGGCAATTGTCCAACGGCATAACATTGGCCTATACCGTGTGGTGACAATGTGGAGACACTGATTTCTTGCCATAGTTGCTGCAGTCTTGGTTGGCGGCTGGCGGCTGGTGGCCGTTGTTGCGGCCATTGTGGCTGCGTTGTTTAGTCGCAAATAATTAGCTGTTAACATTTACATTTTTAATGTCTGTATTTGTTAGTGTTGTTGTTGTTGTTGTAATGTTTTTGTGTGTGCACTAGGTGCCAGTTGCGGTAATGCGGAAGGCAGTTTGGCTTGAGTGTGGTTGGAAAAATTTGCTTAGAAACGCAAATCAGCTGACACAGTGGGCAGGAAAAAACGGAAAGAGCGGCAAAAAAGTAATCGGCAATTTTTTCTGTCGCCAGTTTCGCATGGAAGGCCTTGAAAGGATTTGCAAGCGTTTCGTTGGTTCGTAATCTGTATGCAAAATGGGCAAATGCGGCACTTCCTGCAATTAAAATGCATAGGAGAAGCAATAAATCAGCGGCGCATTTTCGCTGCCACATTTTTGCGTTGCAGCTAATTGAAATAAACAAGTTGGCTGGCAAGAAGTGAGGCTATTCTACATGCAAAACGAGAGTAACAAAAAGCACAACGAAACGGCGAACATTTTCATTTTCACTTTCAACACATACGACACGACGCAGTGTGGCGCTGACGATGACGACGGCGATGGCGATGGCGATGTCCTAACTGTTAGGGAAAACATAACTGACGGTGCAATAACCTCCGGCCGCATGCATGCTACGGCGTTCAAGCGCTGCTGTGTTGCAGCTATTTGGCGCGCTTTTGTTGTTGTGTTGTGCTGTTTAGCGATTTTTCAGTTTGTTTGCCAAAAATTACGATTTCCAGCAAATCACGCCAGTTGCGTCAAAGCGACGCGGCCGTGCGCTTGTTTGGCTCGTTGGCTGGCATCATGATAAAAACATAACATACGATTTGCCTACAGATCGACGTCGCCGCGCGGCGAATCTAAGTTGGCGCAGGGTTGGCGCGCCGCTGGAGTGCGCCACACGGTCGACAGTAGCGCGCCGGTGACAGCCGTGGCGCGGCTGCACACATCACCGCAGCGTCACACAATCGACGACAGTGCGGCTGCTGCCTGCCAAAATTGGTCAGAAACTGCGCGAGGCGACGAATAGAAAGTGAAAAGGTTCAGTTGTACGCTGAAAGCGCTGGCGGCATAGGACGACCGAGAAGCGAATTGTTGTAATTCTTATTTAACTGAAGCTTGGAAAACTCTAAAGACAGGTCAACTTGTAGACCGCAGTGGCAATCAAAACTGTAGCAATGCTTTTGGCCTTTTTATTTCTTTGCGCTCTCTTGGCTTGTTGCAAAATTAATGTTCAGCGAAAAAGTCTTCATTTCACAGTCATTTATCTTACTCGGTTGTTGTACAAATGATATGACAAATGTTTACAAAATGTGCGCGGTGACCTCTGACACCGAACTACGGCTTCTTCAGCTCGAATGTTTGCACATTTTTGGTCATACAACAAACCGATTCAATGTTGGCAACAATGCAATTGAGAAGAGAGACGAACACTTTGTGCCTGGCGGTAATACAAAACGCGCAAATTTTGGCTAATTACATGCACACGCGACGAAGTCGGCGAGTGTCAAAGTTCACTCACGCAGCGGACAATTCGCAACCAAGTTGCGCGACATTTTGGAAGAGTTAAAGAAGCAAACGAGAAATTATTCATTGTTGAATTACAGGTTAATGATATCTGTGCGAGGAATGGTGAACAATGTTCGTTATTATAAAAACTGTGAGGTTAATTGAAAATAATAATAATAATTTTAATAATTGAAAGAGACATTTGAAATATGTGCACAAATTAGGAAAGGTTAGGTTGGTTAGCTGGTTTTGTTAGGACTTTTTGCAATATTTATTGTTGCTTTTATTGCATTATTTTCCTTTGTGAGTGCTCTCTATGAGTGCCAGAGGGAGTCACTTCTCCCTAACCAGAGACAAACATTGTCTGTTTAATCTTCTGTTCTTACATAAGGTCCTGTTTAGTCTGTGAGGACTTTTGACCCAAACTGTTTGTAACGATTGCTCTGGATTTCTACATAGAATTCAGATAAATGAGAACAAATTCGATAGAATGTGATAACAATTTATGAGTTCTGGACAATTTAGGACTTGCGGACAATTTGCTGTTTCTATTTAGTGGCAAAAAATGGTCTGGTCTGGACTTATAATAATAAAAAGTATTTTAAATATTTTATGTTTGTTATTTTTATTATTATTATATTTATTTATTTATTTTATTTATTTATTTTTATATATTGTAAATATTTTCGCAAGTTTCATTAAAGTCTTTTATATATTTTTGTATCTAAAACTTTATAATAATAAGAAATATTTTAAATATTTTATTTATATTATTTTTTTTATTATTATATGTATTTATTATTATATTTATTTTTATATTTTTTAAATATTTTCACAAGTTTCACAAAAGTTTTTTTATATATTTTTGCATCTAAAACTTTATAATAATAAGAAATAATAATAATATATCTTATTTTATAATAATAAGAAATATTTTAAATATTTTATTTTTATTATTATTACATTTATTTATTATTATTATGTTTATTTTATATATTTTAAAAATTTTCACAAGTTCACAAACGTTTTTTTATATATTTTTGCATCTAAAACTTTATAATAATGAGAAATTATAATAATATATCTTATCTTATAATAATAAGAAATATTTTAAATATTATTATTTTTATTATTATTACATTTATTTATTATTATATATTTATTTTATATTTTAAATATTTTCACAAGTTTCATAAAGGTTTTTTTAAATATTTTTTTGCATCTAAAACTTTTCTTCATTGTTTCTTAAACAAAAATAAATACATCGAAACCTGTGGCAAGAAAAAACAAATGCCACGCACGTCAACGCCAACGCAACACATAACAACTACAAACTAAAAATATTAGCAACAATGACGCCATTGTAGAAGAGGACTTTGAACGTGCCACAGCGCCAACGACGACGTGCACCTATGCGTACGTGATTTATTTACACAATTTTCTATTAGATCGAACAATAAAAGTGCAAAACGTAAATAATTTGCATAAAAGTGAAAACCAATATTACAAAAAAAAAATATCTACAACAAAAATAAACTCAAAATAAACCCAAAGAAAGATGTATGTAAACTGTCAATAGTGATAAAAATAAATTTTGTTAGGACTTGTTGCAATATTTGTTGTTGCTTTTAAAAGTAATTACAATAGCAATAAACTTGAAATTGAACGTAAATGCGAATAAGCTAGAAGTTGAAGAAGCCAAAGTGAGTACTCAACGACGTTTAGTTGAGTTGGCATTGGACTCAACAATGAGCCAACACATTACAGAATTGATGCAAAAAAGTATGTTTTAGAATTTGAAGAGTTGTCTGTTGCTTGTCAGTTTGTGTCAAACTGTCAACGACTGACACCATTCACATCAACAACACACCAACATTTGGTTTAATGGCGTTTCGCTGCGAGGCTTTTCAGAATGAGCTGCAATGTGAATGTTTAAACAAAGTGTTTTGTATTTTCTTAAGTGTTGTTGTTGAAAATGTTGGCACATCCTGTTGCTAAGTTGTCGTTAAGTTGATCTAATAAACAATAATCAATTTGTTTTCTTTATTTCCAACACAAATATTTTTGACTTTGATGTCTAGTAGAAGGTTATTGCATTTAGTTAATGTAAAAATCTGATTCAGATTCCAATCTGAAACTTTTTCATTAGACTGATAAGGATGAATATTGCTTTGAAGATTGAGTATTGCTTGTGGATGAATTTGTCGATGCTCTTTACAAAGAAAATCAAAGAAATCAAAATCTAATTCGTTATTCTAACGAGGATTTGTCTACTGATTGCTTGTTAAAACTAGAATGCCCAAGGTAGTCATTTTTACTATATTAAGGTCTTTTATTGTAAATAACTTTTGTTTCATAGCTTTCTAAAAAAATATCTTACGTGACTTTTATTAATTTTTAAAGCTAAATGGAATAAATAAATTAAAAATATTATAAAAAAATGTGTTCCCCAATTTTGCAAAATTTACCTAAAATGTAGTCATTTTGACTACCTATATAACATTTTCAGCAAATCTTACTGATAAATACACAAATATGCATTTTCAATTGCGAAATATGAAAATTTTAAATAATTGCAAACATAAAAAAAAATGTCATAGGAGGCTGTGACAATTCCCAAGTTTTTCAATTCAAAATTCACTCATCAAATTTATTCACAAATTCCAAATTCCAAATTTCATTCCATTTTATCCCATTTATGTGTAAGTAAATGAATTTGTAAACCATCAAAAAATAAAAACTAAATGCTTATTTTAGTTTAATCTCGTGTACATTTATTCATATTTGCTACTTAAAAACCAATAAAATAAAAAAAAATCAGTAAACAATAATGTAGTCAAAATGACTACATATGGGCATTTTAGGTATGTCAGATTGACGGGCATTCTAGTGTTAAATTTGCCGTTTTTCTTTGCAAACTAGTGACGAATTAAACACTTAAGGATCGAAGGGTTTTTCATTAGAGCCTGAATAGATTTTTTTTTAATTCTTTCAGCGATCCTATTCGACACAAAATAAACGCTAAAAAATTTAGTCAAAATGTTTTCCACATAGGATTGCCTGAACTTAAAATTAAAATTAATTAAAAATTAGTATAAAGAAAATAGTAAATAGTAAAACTTAGTCTATACGTTTTCAAGGTTAGAGTTCAGAGATGTGTAAATTTTAGTAGTCAGAGGACTTTCTTTACCATTTTGATACAAAAGTATTGAGAGAAAAAATTAGTTCAATAAAATAAATCCGTTTTTTTGTTAAACAAATCAACCTAAACCTTTCTTTTGAATATTTGATACAGAATTCGAAAATTCACACAGTTTTATATTCGAAAACACATCATATTGCCAATTAAAATTCCTCCTACCTTTGTGCAGGCGTTAATGGGTTAAGTTCAGAGCAACGCTGCAAAAATATGAGCACATCGTAATTCAAGTCCAATAAGTATTACATCATATTTTTTGCCTTCAGTTCTGCCACTTATGTTGTCATCGTCACCGAACTGGCCTCCTTTTGCATTTTTCGCTCCGGTATTGCGTTGCCGCAAGTAAAGTAGCCGAGGTTATGACACTCACTCACATTCAATCAGCAATCGTCTGCTTTCGAGACCCGTAACGCAGTTACCGCTGAACTCAAAGTAGAGTTGTCTGCCTGCACCCGCAATGAATCTGCCGACAGCAATTGAGATTTCGAAGTAATTGCATTGTCAACACTTGCTGCATGCTGCAATGTGTTGTTGACGCTGTTCACGTCGTCAGTGATTGATTGCAAGTCTTTTTTGTTGTCATTTCTTTATTTCTGCAGTTGAAAGGTCGTCAACAGACTGTGACGCTTTAATTATCAGCTCACCGCAACTGTAGCTTTGTCGTTTAAAACACTTAACAGTTTTGTTTTTTCAATATTTTTCCTGACACTTTTTGCTTATTTTAACTTAAAAAAAATAAAAAAAAAACTTAAAAAAGAAAATACATTTGTGTAGTTTCAAAGCTTTTGAATTGAAAATGCAATTAACAAATTGCATCTTCATTAATATGGAGGACGAGTGGAGGCACTCACTTGCGTTTATTTGCTCGAGACATGCGGCATTTGAATGATGCGCGCAACAGGTTTGTGTCTTGGGTCTTTTGTTTTCCTCCCAATTTGTGCGCAACTGACTGCTGGCTGCATCTTCCGCCAGCCAAGGTCAGACAATCAGCAATCGCCAGGCAGTCAGTCAAAAGTCAAAAGTATTTTAACAAAACACAATTATGATTGCTTTTGATTTTTGCTTTGCTGCCTGGCCGCGAGTTGCATAATCGGCGCATTTTCGATTGCGGCCGCATGGCTAAATTACGAGCTGGCATTTGCGCGAAATGAGGAAAGTATTGTACAAAAAATCAAGCAAAGCAAAAATCAAGTTGGCGTTTGACGCAATAAAAAGTTCAGCAAAAGAAATCGATAAGCATAAAAGAGCAACAATAACAACATCAACAACAGCAAAGGCTTAAGTAATTGCCAGTGTGCGGGCTGGGAGGGGGGGAAAGTTACAAAATGTTGTCATTTGGCGAACAAAGTGAAGGTACATGCCAGCAGCTGCCGCCGCTCGCTGCACTACTAATTGCCGTTTGACTTTCTATTACTGCGACGCGCTGCCGAATATGGACAAAATCGCTGAGCTGACATTGAAATTGACATTTCCACTAATTACGCTGCGCCTTTGTGCACCGCCAGAGCTGACCGAACGCACACTTGAGAATTTTGTTTACACTGAAGGAAGCCGAACGACACTCAACTGTCGCGCCGACATGTGGCAGCAAAAAGTCACAACGGCGAATCATTGAATCATTGAAACCGACAGTGGTCCGCGTTCGTGCGGTGCACTGCACTTTGAAATCAATTAATGCGCGGCAAATTTGTGTTGCATGCCGCGCCATGTGCGGCTGATTGCCGCGGACGCACACGTCGTCGCGGTGCACTCAAACTTTGCCGATTGCTGTCGCTTTCTGTGTGAATTTGCGGCTGGCCGCGGACAAGGACAACGCTTTGTTTGCGCAATGTTGCATGCACAACAATGTTGCATGGCGCAATCGCTGGTTGTTGGACATAGCAATGAAGCTTCTTGTGCGTTTTTGATTTCCGTGCGTGTACAAAAAAAATCGATTTTTTAGAAAATGCATGTTGTGTGGTCATCTATGGGAGCAGAGTGGCAAAGGAGAGGAAATTTTCAGTATGAGAAGATGTGCCCATAAAGTCGAAGTCAAGCAAATTGTTTACTAGAAATTTTATAATACAAAAATTAAATGCAGAAAGCGCGCGCCAGCTGCAAACACTTTCAACTGCTGATAAACCGTGTATAAATAAAATCAAAATAACTGTCATCGATGGTCTCTGAGCTCTGTGCATTTACGCATATTAAAAATTTGTTAATATGCAAGCAACAGCTGAACAAAAAGGCTATGTCCAACAATGCTCTAATGGTTTAAGTTTATTGGCAATAAACTCGCAACGCGTCGCCTGCGTTTATGGCAAAATATTTTTATGAAACGCTGCCGTGATGTGCGCTGAAAAAGCGCGCCATTTATTGGCACAACGACCGACCTTTTGCGTATGGCCCACGCCGCCAAACGTGGCCAATAAAAGCGCCGAGCAGGCAATATACCGATTAGCCAATCGATAAACTGCTGACATGAAGAGGTTGTTCGGCAGGCGCCGCGCAACATCTTCTGCCGTGCCGCCAAATTACTTTCATGACTTGGCGATTTTTTTCTGTGCCTCTCTTTAGCTGCAGTTTAAGTTTCACTTTCTTCGGATTGCACTTGAATTTAGCCATCAGGTGTGGGAATGAGAGTTGACTGGTAATGATTTCAATAGTAACAGGTGGGTTGAAAAGTTCAAAGTGTGTGGATAAGTATTGCAGAAAATACTTCAGAATACTTTACATGTTTCAGAACAATTTTGTAAATTTTTTTTATGAATTTTAAAGAAAAGTAATGAATTTTGAAGGCTTTGAAACCAGAGAATATTTTATTGACTTATTAAAAATTCTAATTCAATATAAAACTCAAATCTTTCTCCGACTTTTTCCATGGAAAACACTAATGTGAAATTTCAGAAAAAAGTTTTTTTATCATATTTGTCTGCAATCATGTTTTTTTAGACTATTAAAAAAAATTACAAAAAATCATATTTTTTGTGCGATAAAAATCCAAATTTATTCGTTTTTCGTTTCTGTCCAAAGATTTCTAATCCAAAGATTTCTGATTTCTGTTCATATGCAAAAAGTTTTTTCATCATATTTGCCTGCAATCATGTTTTTTTAGACTATTAAAAAAAATTACAAAAAATCATATTTTTTGTGCGATAAAAATTTAAATTTATTCGTTTTTCGTTTCTGTCCAAAGATTTCTGATCCAAAGACTTCTGATTTCTGTTCATATGCAGTGAAAAAAAAATTTCTGATGCTTTATTAAAATATCCATGAATTTATAATGTGGGACTTCATGTCTTCTAACGTGGGATTCTTCGATTTTCGTTTAATGGTTTATAATAATTTTTTATGCATTTTTCTGGGTTTTGTTTGCAAAATCAGATTAAAATTTATTATTTTAGCCCAAAAATTAAAAAAAAATTTTCTGGACTTTGATGCATTGCATAAAAAAGTCAAGTAGGTGCAACAAAAACAGCAAAGTTCTGTCACTTGTGAAAATTTTGACTCCAATTTAACAAACAAATAAATAAATAAAACTTCCTTATTTGAGGTTCTCACTTCAATTACTTTACACTTTCTATAGTTTTATTGAACGACCCATATTAGAAGACAAAAATTTTTGAAGCCTTTCAGATTATTAAAAAAACAAACATTTCAATCAAACTTATAAATTATATTAAGCAAAAAAGATAGTCATGTAGAATATTTTCATTGTGGAAAATAATGATGAAAACACAAAACCGCTGCCACTATAACTAGACAACACTTTGGTTATGATAAAGAAGACCAAATATCCGTTGGAAGGATAGTCCTGGCCAGTGGCGCACACAGGATTTCATTCGGGGAGGGATTTCCGTTTACAACTTCAAACCCCGGTCCAGGCATTGATCATATGGGAAAAATTAGCTCTCAAAGCATAAAAACCTGTGGAAAAATACTGAATGAATTTTGAAGGCTTTGAAACCAGAGAATATTTTATTGACTTATTAAAAATTCTAATTCAATATAAAACTCGAATGTTTCTTCGACTTTTTCCATGGAGAACACTAATGTGAAATTTCAGAAAAAAGTTTCTCATCATATTTGCCTGCAATCATGTTTTTTTAGACTATTAAAAAAATTACAAAAAATCATGTTTTTTGTGCGATAAAAATTTAAATTTATTCGTTTTTCGTTTCTGTCCAAAGATTTCTAATCCAAAGATTTCTGATTTCTGTTCATATGCAAAAAGTTTTTTCATCATATTTGCCTGCAATCATGTTTTTTTAGACTATTAAAAAAATTACAAAAAATCATATTTTTTGTGCGATAAAAATTTAAATTTATTCGTTTTTCGTTTCTGTCCAAAGATTTCTGATCCAAAGACTTCTGATTTCTGTTCATATGCAGTGAAAAAAAAATTTCTGATGCTTTATTAAAATATCCATGAATTTATAATGTGGGACTTCATGTCTTCTAACGTGGGATTCTTCGATTTTCGTTTAATGGTTTATAATAATTTTTTATGCATTTTTCTGGGTTTTGTTTGCAAAATCAGATTAAAATTTATTATTTTAGCCCAAAAATTAAAAAAAAAATTTCTGGACTTTGATGCATTGCATAAAAAAGTCAAGTAGGTGCAACAAAAACAGCAAAGTTCTGTCACTTGTGAAAATTTTGACTCCAATTTAACAAACAAATAAATAAATAAAACTTCCTTATTTGAGGTTCTCACTTCAATTACTTTACACTTTCTATAGTTTTATTGAACGACCCATATTAGAAGACAAAAATTTTTGAAGCCTTTCAGATTATTAAAAAAACAAACATTTCAATCAAACTTATAAATTATATTAAGCAAAAAAGATAGTCATGTAGAATATTTTCATTGTGGAAAATAATGATGAAAACACAAAACCGCTGCCACTATAACTAGACAACACTTTGGTTATGATAAAGAAGACCAAATATCCGTTGGAAGGATAGTCCTGGCCAGTGGCGCACACAGGATTTCATTCGGGGAGGGATTTCCGTTTACAACTTCAAACCCCGGTCCAGGCATTGATCATTTGGGAAAAATTAGCTCTCAAAGCATAAAAACCTGTGGAAAAATACTGAAACGCACCGAAATCCTTTAACGAGCTGTTCAAAACTATGTAATTCCATTCCATTCCAAGCAAAAATGATTAAATTACATAAAATTAAACTAAAATACAAAATTAATTTCATATTAGAAAAGTAATAAAATCATACTTTTTTTTTACTTTTTAGAAACAAAAAAATTCCAAAACATTTTTTAGTCCAAAGATCCCAACAAATTGGCATTTCATTTTGCATACAACCGAAACATAAAAAATAAATATTATAAATTCCATTAAAGCAAAAATGATTAAATTTAATTAAATGAAACTAAAATACAAAATTAATTTCATATTAGAAAAATAATAAAATCATACATTTTTTTGTGAAATTTCAGGAACAAAAATTTTTCAAAACTTTTTTAGTCCCATGATCCCAAAAAATTTGCATCTCATTTTGCATACAACCCAAATATCAAAAAATAAATATTATAAATTCCATTAAAGCATAAATGATTAAATTACATTAAATTAAACAATAATACAAAATTAATTTCATATTAGAAAAATAATAAAACCATACATTTTTATGACATTTTAGAGACAAAAATTTTACAAAACATTTTTTAGTCCAATAATCCCAACAAATTTGCATCTCATTTTGCATACAACCCAAACATCAAAAACGTCAACAACAAAGCCAAAAATTCAAATTCAAATTGTATAAAATTCTGCCCACTTTCGGTTTCAACTTGGGCACAATGTCGCCTCACTTTCCTGCCAAATTTGGTCAGCCAACAGGCAAAACCATACAACATCAAACGTTGCTGCCACTGCGCAGGCGCGCAGTTTGGCATTGTTTTCGCAGCAAGTTGCGGCGCAAATTTTCCTCCAACTCACTTAATCGTTTGTTATGTTGGCTATCTTGATGCGCGGTCACCTTGATTTGTTGAGAAAATTGCAAATTTTGGCATTTTAACGAAACATTTTCACCACTGGCCAAGCGGCGTACAACAGTAGCCAGCAACAAGAGCCACAACAACAACGCCTGTGCTGCGCCTGCACTGCAAAAATGCTGAAAATGAAACGAGCCAATGATGCGCTGCTTTCCTCGCTTCATATCTGATCTGGGCAGCGCGATAAAGTGGGTGCACACGCCGTTGAACGCTGTCGCCGTCGACAGTCGACGCTGGCGTTGGCGTCGACATCGAAGCGAAGCGAATGCGAACGTCAAATGAAAGTGAAATTTTTCCTTCTGCAGCTTTTAGAATTGCCAGTCAGTCAGTCAGAGCGGCCAGCTGGCCAATGTGCATTCCTACATACATACTTATATGTATGCAAGTGTGTGTGTGTGTGTGTGTGGCGGCGTATGCGACTGGCATAAAGTGGCTGCCAATCGCTGCAGCCAATTGGCGGGAACTTTTACGTGTACTCCAGCGTTGTTGATGCGTAAATAAATCGATTAAGTGGCATTGATAAGTTTCACAAACAATCTCATTGTTGTCATTGTTGTTGTTAGTGTTTTCTGGCTGCCGCTTCAAGAAACTAGTTTACCATTGGTTGGCATTGTTTTTGCTTTTCAGTGTTAAGTGGGGCCAATGTACTTGACAATTGCCACGCTGATCGTGGGTGACTGATTGATTTGCGTATGCAAATGAATTGAATACGATTGCATTGCATTGAAATCGGGAATTGAAATAATGAATGACATGGCAACCGAGTGCAACATGCAACTCATATGATAATTGTGCGGCATGTCTGATCAGGCCGAAGATTTGATATTCGAATGGATATTCTCAATAAGCGACATTTGCTGATTTTTTGTGATATTTTGTGAGCTTGAAGTGAAAATAAAATTTTAGTGTTCAAGCAAAATTAGTTCTTACTATTCTGGAGTGTCCTATGATTGCAATCAATCAGAATGGATCGAATGACTTTGAACTGAAAAATGTAAAGCTTTGAATTTTCACATGAACTGAATAGTTTGCTTTCGCAGTTAGACGGTTAACTTACGAACCATTTGAGACACGAATTTTGATTCTCGTGGAAATATTCAATGTTATGAAGTGCTTTAGAGTCACATTGTCTTAGAGGAAACTAACGATTTGACAATCTTGTATGACGAATCAGAAAATATCTAAGCAAACAATAAGTATTCTGGGTTTATTTGTATAGTATATCTTACAAATATAATTTTATTTTGATCCTTACGGCACACAGTGTGACTTTTATCACTTTTAGGATTAGGGTTTGTATGGACGGACGTAAATAAAAATAGTCAAAATAGTTTTTTTTAATACTTTTGAATTAGATTTATTCCAAACCATTTAACATTTTAAAAGATTTTTGACAAAAAACTCCAATATCCTTTGATATAAAGGAAACGGCTATTTATTCGGCTAAAATGTGCCCATCTTGAGCGAAAATTATATATATTTATTATATAAAATATATATTTAAAAACCGCATGATTCTTATTTTTTTGCTTGGATTTTAGCCAAACATCAAAAAGTTCACTTCGCAGAACTGCCATGTTTGATTAGCTGTGAACTAAATTGGTGCAAAAAGGAGCAAAAATTGATTGCAGAATCTGAAACTAGGCACATTTTTCATTAATGTGGTTATAAACATCACATGGAACTCTACGGAACTCAATAAGTTTTACTCTATTAAAAAAGAAACAATTTTGGGAATCACTCAATTTTTAGTGGCTAGTTATTTTAATCGATAAAAAATTAAAATAGATTAATTAAAGCTTCAAAAATTTACCGGAGTTTGCACAAAATATTCAAGTAACTAAAATTAAAAAGATTTGTGCAAAAATATTTCTGACAAAAAATCATGGCACTGTAAACTTCACAAAAAATCTCACATTGAGAAAAGTGTTTCTGCACTTGTCGCAGTGAGGCAAATTCGATAACGGTTATCATGCTAACTGTTATTTTTTGTTATGCTTTGAGCATATATTCGTAACACTTGTATATTCCTCTATTGCATACCAAACAATTTTTGCGATCGGAGAACATTTTTTTTTTACTTTTGGCATCCTAAAAATGATAAAAGTCACACTGCGCGGCAGCGAGTTGAATCTTTTCTATATTTTGGTGAATTTAATCCTTTGAAAGATATGGTAAAAATATAAAAATAAAATAAATAAAAAATAAAAACAGTTGAGAATTAATGTCGTTACATTTGTAATTTTTGCCTTACTTCAAAGAACCTCGAGTGTATAATTACACTGCACAACAAAATCAATTTTTTTTTTAAATAACAAGGTTCTGACAACGGATTCTAATAGAGGGGGCCCAAAAAAAATATACCTGTATCGGCGTTTTGAAAGTTTACGTCTGAAGTTTTTTTGTCATGTTCAGCGCATGGGAGTACCAAACTGCATTGAATTTCGATGACCTACAGCAGAAATTCAAAATACTACTCTTGTATTATAATCTAACCCACAAAAATCAAGTTTTGTAGGTCATTTTAGTACCAATTTTGAATAAGTACGAAATAAACACTTAAATACTTTTTCAGTTTTGGCTTATTTCTGGCGTTCAAGTTAATTCCTGAGCTTTAATGTATTCAGAGACCTATAGTAGAATTTTCTGGCGAATATTTTCGTGATACACTTTGTTCTCAAAAGGTCCTATTTTACAGGATATTTTTTGCATTTTAGAAAAAAGGGTCCAATTGACCCATACAAATAGGAGCTACAGGGTTAAAGTGCTCGTTCTTCGTAGTATTTTACATCAAATTGCTGAATACATCATATACCTAAAATGTGAGGTTACATGGTTTTCGTATGCCGGTTCACCATAAGAACGTGTAAAAAGGGGAAAACTTTGACCCCCCTAAAAAAAAATTCAGACGTAAACTTTAAAAACGCCGATACACGTATATTTTTGTTTGGCCCCCTCTACCAGAATTCGTTGTCAGAACCTTGTTATTTTTATTTGTGTTGTACAGTGTTATCAGGAGAAGAAGAGGCATGTTCTCTTTCGGGTACTAAAAAACAAGATGAAAGCATGATCACCAGTAGTTCTTTTGGAATTCGACTTCCAGTGGACTCCAATTTATGAACATCTCTCGGCATTCTACAAGCACAACAACTTACGTCTGTTGCGATCTTCAGGGCATGCTTGGAATGGTGCTACATCCCCCTCCCATGGCGGGAGGTGGATGTTGTCTTCATTCCCAAGGCCGGGAAGACCTCGCACGTCAAGGCAAAAGACTTCAGGCCAATAAGCCTGACATCGTTTCTCCTGAAGACCCTCGAGAGGATACTCGACGTCCATATCAGGAGCCTGATTGACCCAGCTCTTCTTTCCGAGTCGCAACATGCCTACACAAGGGGTAGGTCGGTTGAATCTGCGTTGCACTCCCTAGTCGACTACGTAGACAAGTCGCTAACATACAAGGAGTACACCCTGGTGTCTTTTATAGACATAGAGGGGGCATTTAATAATGTCTGCCCTCTCGCGATAGGGGTGGCTCTTTCGGATCTCGGCGTTGATAGTAGATTAGTAGACTTCATCGGCGCCCTTCTTAGTAGCCGTTGCATTAACTCCACTTTGGGGACGGCGCATCTTCGCAAGTCAGTCACCAGGGGAACCCCCAGGGGGGCGTTCTGTCGCCACTCCTGTGGAATCTTACCCTGAACAGATTGCTTGTCAACCTAGCGGCTGCTGGCTGCAAGGTCGTTGCCTATGCCGACGATGTTGCAATGGCCATAGCTGGCAAATTTCCGAGTGTGCTCTCCGAGCGGATGAATCATTTCTTGGACATCCTATCCTCATGGAGCAACTCCTGCGGCCTTAAGGCCAACCCGGAAAAGACGGATCTTGTCCTTTTTACAAGGAGATATAAGATCCCGTCTTTCAGACTTCCCGCTCTAAATGGAACCCAGCTCAAATTGAGTAAGGAGGTGAAATACCTGGGGCTCATACTGGACTCCAGGCTAACCTGGAGCGTAAATATTGCTGAAAGGGCGAAACGGGCCTCCAGGGCCATCTACTGTTGTAAACGGGCAGTAGGTGCTAGATGGGGGCTCCAGCCTCGCGTTACTTCGTGGCTTTATGAGGCAGTGGTAGAGCCCATCCTCCTCTACGGCGCTGTTGTATGGTGGCCTGCGGCGGCTGGCCAAGCTAACCTGAAACAGCTCGATAGAGTCAGGAGACTTGCGGCCACTCTCATAACAGGTGCCATCCGTTCCACGCCTACCAAGGCGCTTTTTACTATGCTTAATTGGGTTCCTTCGACCCTACTAGTAAGGCAGTCCGCCAAAATTGCCGCTGTTCGGTTGAATACCATACGCAGTTGGGCACGTGCGGACTTAGGCCACTCTTGGATCCTCGGGCTGGATCTTCCAACCCCGACGCATATCGACTACACAGTCCTTCCCCCTATCTTCGAGCATAAGTTCACGATAGGGATCCCTAGCAGGAGCGACTGGTCAGAGGACTGTCGCTCACTGCCAAATGCCGTCGAAATCTTCACAGACGGCTCTAAACTTGAAAATAGAGTCGGGTGTGGGGTTTTCTGCGACCAATTGGGGGCCAACATTACTGCTCGGCTGCCGGACCACTGTAGCGTCTTCCAAGCGGAGACCATGGCAATATTGCTGGCAGTGGAGCGGTTGCGATCGCAACCCCTCATTCCCTCGGCTATATGTATTCTCTCGGATAGCCAGGCTGCAATCAAATCCTTGAGGGGTACATATACCTCTTCCAAACTGGTAGCAAAGTGCTGGGCCGCTCTGAATGACTTAGCGGAGCATGCCAGGGTTCACCTGAGCTGGGTCCCTGGGCATAGCGGCGTCCCTGGCAACTGCATGGCGGACGAGCTGGCCAGAAAGGGCACTCTACTTCCAGCACCTACTACGCAGTGTAGCATCCCCCTTGCGACCGTCAAATTGATGGTCAAGCAGGCGTACCTTCGCCTGGCTAATCGACTCTGGGCGGAGGAGAGCCTTTGCAGGATCTCCAGAGAAACCTGGCCGTCGCTTAACCATGGCAGAACACGCGAATTACTGCGACTAAAGCGGAATTCCATCTACTCCACAGTTTCTGTGCTGACGGGACACTGGACGAACGGCGAACACGCCAGGAGGCTCGGACTCCCCTTCAACGACCATTGCCGCAGCTGCGATGATGCGGACGAGGAGGAGAGCGTTGAGCACCTGATGTGCCACTGCCCAGCACTAGCGAGGAGACGACTCCGGGTGCTGGGTGCGCCGTTCTTCAGCGGTTTGGCCGACCTCACAGGACCCAGCATCGGCCGCATCGCCCGATTCATTACGGAATCGGGATGGCTCCTGCCTGACACCCGGGGGGGTGCGCAAACCTGAAGGGCGGCCACGTCCTTCACGTGGTATCACAACGGGCCGTATCTTTGGCCTAAGTGAGCTCTTCTAGCTGCCACCCTAACCTAACCTAACCTACGTCTGTTGCACCTAATCGATTATTTAAAACGAAAACAAAAGTGGCATAAAACGTGACTTACATATCTTCATGTGTTGTTATTCTTGATGATTTTTACTTATACATAGATTTTTATTTTTCAATTTTTCACTACACGCCAAGAACAACTGTGCGACTGTGTGCATAAATAATAAACATTGACATCTCTTGCATTTAAAAAAAATTTATATACAAAAACTAAAAAAAAATAAACACAAAATGCTTGTCCACAACAAGACGCTTTTCGATTTGTGTTTCTCTATGTGCTCGAAAAAATTGGTCTACAAACACACCAAACCACACACACGCACACGCAAAAGCTATATAAAACAATTGACAAGTATAACAAATTGACGTGACTACTCCAGTCACGATTTGGTTGCATATTTTTCAGTATTATGTTTGGTTGTGTTTATTCATCTATTCTCTTGGTTTTCGTTTTTAAGGCAAAATGTGGCGTTTTGTTCACTCGCTTTAAAATGCATTTCTTTTTTATATTTATTTCGTTTTCTCGGCAGCGACATTCGCTTAAACGCTTAAATGTTGTAATTCAATTATTGGTTTGTCGCTTAAGTCTTTCGTTTTACAGCTGCTTTCGTCGTACGACAACTGAAAGTGAATTGAATTTCTTTCTTGATTTTCTTGCCATGTTTTGTGTGCGGATTACGCAATGTCTGTGTGTAAGCCGAAATCTGTCCGGTGGAATTAATCTCGCGTTTTTCAAGTGTCTGACATATAAATTTGACACATTTATTTTGTGTACCAGCAGCGCCTCCGCCTCGTGCTGCTACTGTGCGTCTCTACATACTTTCGTTTTCCTTTTTCTTTTTCCTGTGATTTCGATTTTTATTTATTGCTTTTAGCAACGATTCCGCTCCTCAGCTGTTTGGCTGGTTGCCGCTGAGAATATGTCATTTCGTTCAAAAGCTGACGCGTGCAATTGTCGACATCGTTTGCAGTGGTTGTTGCTGAGATTTTTCCAATTATCATTTTTGACAATTTAATTTGGATTATCTGGCAAATGCCATATCTGGCGATGCGACTGACAACAGCCAAGTGGGGTCGAGACAATTTTCGGTTGCAATTTGGGGGCATTTTATATGAAATATTAAAATATGCATTTGTAAAAACTTTATCAAAATCTGCTTCTTCACTTTAATGTTTACATAATGCATTAACTTTAATTGTGCCCATTAATTGCATAATAATTCGTACCTGTATTTTTGTTATTTAATTTGCAAATATTACCAACAAGACCGCCTGTTGTTCTGTACACAAAAAAAATTCAATTTGTCTTTATGCTGAAAATTTCCCAAAATAAATTTGCAATGGTTTTTTCTTTCATAATTTCCGTACGCTGTCTTTCCTTTTTTTGAAGTGGACTTCAGTTTTATTTGCATTGGTAACTTAACAATTGCGCAAAATCAATAATCCGCACAGACAAAGCACCAAAGCCGCCTTTTCTTTCCGAACCCCAACTCGCTGTTCTCTGCTCTGCGCCTTCATTCACTTATCAGCCACATAATCGACGAGCCGCTTGGCCGCAGTTGCCTCCTCGACGCTTCGGTACAATTGCACTTGTTTGCATTTACATAATAATTTGCTTGTTTCTTTGCTTGTTTTGCTTGTTGCTGTTTTGCTTGTCTCCATGCCACATAATGCGCTCATAGTTTACGAGCGGCGAGCAGCGAGTGCAAGGTTCAAGTTAAAAGTTGGCCGCAAGTTCATGTTGTAATGTAAGTTATGAGCTTAAGTAAAATATTACTCAAATTATGATTGGAATGTTGTTGTCGATTAGTGATCTGGTTTCAACTGGGAAAGGCAGAAAACGGTGCAATTGATTAGCAATTTATGGTCACTAATGTTGTTATTTTAATTCAAATTTTAATTGTATTAATGCAAACATTTGCAATTGAGCAGCAAGCTCTTTTTCGACCTACAAAACTTGCACTCTATAAGCTGCTTAACCCTCTACTGCCCCATACGGCCTTAAGGCACGGTCTAATTTCCACGATGTTGAACTTTCAACTGATAATATTGGGAAACATGTGATGCTTAGAGCCGTGCAACATTAAAGAAATGACAACTTAATTTATCTAAAACATGCCCTAAAAATTTCATTAAAAAAAATTAATATTTATGTGGACTTTTCTAGGTTTTTGTGGACCGTGCCTTAAGGCCGTATGGGGCAGTAGAGGGTTAAAGTATGAAAACTGTTGCAAAACTTCAAAGTGGCCTTTGGGGTGTTTGAGAGAATTTTGCAAGACCTAACTTTTTTCGTTTTGGGGACAACTATCGAAGAAATCGAACAATGAACTGTATGCGTTGTTTAGAGTTTTATGGAGATGCGACACAGAAAACTTAAATTCAGCGGCTATGTAGACTTGAACATCTCTGCCGGATGGTCGACGATGCTCTCACAAAAAAGGTGTTCCATATGGTAGTCAGAGGTGGATGACAAAGATGGAGAATCGTATCGAATCAAGTCGAGGAAGCCCTTTTTGTCTCTTGATGTGACCAACTGAAAAAGACTCGACCAAAGCAGAAGTGTCTAGAAATTACAGGAACGTGTTGAAGCGGGCCGAAACCCAGCACCAGCGCAGACTTGAACATATCTCCCGGATGGCCGACCATGATTCCGCTAAAAAGGTGTACAATACGGCAGTTAGAAGACAAAGATGGAGATTGTATTGTCGGCCGAAGAGTCAAATCTCTTGAAGTGGCCAATTGAAGAAGACGCGCCCAAAGCAGAAGAGTCGAAACCTGTTGACGGGTTGGCAGTCATAGAGAAGGTGTATAGATGTTTCTTGTTATTGATTGCATTTTCAGCACATATCCGAAAACAAAAATTCCATATGACTAAAATGATAGCCGGATAGTGACTAGTGGACAGTGGCTCATCAGATATTGAGAAAGAATGCGAAAGGTTTCCTTTTTTATGAGGAGTTTTCTGGACATTACTTTGTCTGGCAGAGTCGTGCTGACGAACGGGATAGACACGGATTAGCTTTAGATATTACCGACGCTCAGCCGGTACCTATTCTGCTCAGCAGGCTTAGAAGAGGACATGTAGACTTGAAATTTTTTTTTATATTTATTTATATTATTAAAATTAAAATGTTGCTGACATGAGCTCCATCTGCGTCTACGCGTGAAACTCGATTGTGTCTAACTGTCGTTTATGGTCCGCGTCTCTTTCATTATTTTCTCCTCCTTCCCGTTCGTTCAATACGGTTTTCCATATAACCCTTTGTCTGTCCGTGTTGGGATTTTTTTATAGTCCCAGTCCCACATACACGTCCACTTTTTGTTTCGTGCTAACGATAGATGAAGCAAACTGTCTTCTTGCAGCACTCAAGGAAAACATGTCCAAAGTACAACCTGAACAGGATGAAGCAACTGCTTGGAAACACCCGGGGGAATAACGCAAGACTCACTGCCGTTCTTACGGGTCATTGGCCGGGGGGGGGGGGGGGGGAATGCGGCCCGGTTGCAACTACTCTTCAACAATCGCAGCCGCCATTGTGGGGAGGAGGACCAGAGAGACAAACTGAGCCATTTTCTGTGAACATGCCCGAGTTTAGCTACATTCGATCGGGACTCCCTTCTCGAAAGAAACATTTAAGCTAAGAAGATCAGGAAGCTTCTACTCTTTCTAGATCTAACAAAGTGAATTACAAACACCAGTCAATATCTACACAAATCAGGATATGGCACTAAAACGGTACTTTATGTGCTAATTCTGCCACTTAGCTCTGGTAGCAACCACTCAACCAACCAACTCTGTCTGGGTTCAAGAATCATTTTTCCTGGCGTCCTATTAATCCATTGGTTGGAAAAAGTTTGGTTTACCCATCTCTTGAGCCATTTTTGTATGTGTTTTCTGGGAAGTCCATAGAGTGGTTCTGGGTGGACAGTATTTTATTGTAGTTCAATGATTATTACTTAGTTTACGAGGGCAGTTTGAGCAGTCAGATACTTTTTTTATTCCCCGCGTAGTAACTTTAAATGCAACCCTGCTACTATCAACAGTTCTTAGTAGGTTAACTTCTCTTAGTAGGTTACATTAAAATTTTGAGCATGATGCGTCATTTACTTTGTGTTTGACAGTCATTGAAAGCAGACAACTTTGTGGATTTCGACAAAAATCGAAAAAGTGAATTTCGCGTGCTGAGAAAACATTATTATTTTTTACGTAAAAAAACCATCACCGAAACCAAGAAAAGGCTTGATAAATGCTATGGGGACTCTGAACCATAAATTTGAATGGTTAAGAATTGGTTTACCGAATTCCGTTGTGGTCGTACCAGCACTAGAGATGCCAAACATTCGGGTCGGTCAAAAGAGGTTGTCACGTCAGAAATGGTTAATAAAGTCCATTGAATGATATAGGACGAACGGAGAATGAAATTGCATGAGGTGGCCGAAGCTGTAGGCATCTCAACTGAGCGGGTACCCCACATTTTGCATGAATATTTGGACATGAAGAAGCTATCCGCACGATGGGTGCCACGATTGCTCACACTCGACCATAAACGCAAAGGCGTGACCAATCGAAACCCGAACAAGTTTTTGTAACCGTGGATGAAACATGGATCCCAGCACTGCACACCAGAGACCAGGGAACAGTCAAAGCAGTGGACTTTTCTGGGTGAACGTGCACCAAAGACAGCCAAGGTGGGTCTGTCGCCCAACAAGGTCATGGCTAAAATTTTTTGGGATGCATGCGGTGTCATTCACATCGATTACCTTCAAGAAAGTAAAACGATTACTGGGTCATATTATGAAGAACTGTTGGATCGATTCGATGCCGATTTGAAGCAAAAACGACCGTATTTGGTGAAGAAAAAAGTTCTCTTCCATCAGGACAACGCACCAGCGCACACGTGGGTAGTCGCTATGGCAAAAATCCATCAATTGGGCTACGAACTGCTACCCGAATCCCATTCAGCTTATTCTCCAGATTTATCCGCCTGCGACTATTTTCTGTTCCCAAAGCTGAAGAAATGGCTCGGCGGTAAGCGATATGGCTCGAATTAAAGTGGTCATCACTGAAACATATGCCTATGTTGGGGACCTTGAGAACACCTATTATTTGGAAGGGATCAAAAAATTTTAAAAATTAAGTACTAAATGTATCAAGCTTAAATTAGACTATCTTGACAAATAAAACGTGTCGAAAAAAATTCCTTTTATTCAAAAACTCTCTGGCTTATCATACTGCCCTCGTAACTTTAATTATAATCAGATATTAACCCTTTCGACCCCAAAGTTGCCTGAGAGCAACTTCACCTATTTGTCAACTTATAGCAAAAGCTACGATTGATTTATGGGTTTCATTTAAGTAGGCACCAACAAATTAATATTTTAGAACTGAATTCAAAGCAAATTAAAAAAATTATACTTTTATCCCCAAAATAATTTCCAATAATTTGCAGCGATATCAGGGAAAGTTTGTGTTCTTATTGAAGTCTACGAATTGGGCGCGTTTGATCAAAACCCTGTTTCTTTAATAATGGTTAAATAAAATCAAAAAGTGCTAATTTTGTATTTTTCCATAAATATTAAATAATTTTTCTGTAATTAAAAAATATTAATACAAAATTTATTTAACCTTTTTTAAGCTAAAATTGTTCAAAAGTAAACTAGCTCTAGAACTCTAACAAAGAGGCGTGGCGACTTCAAATGACGTGTGCACACTTCTTAGGAAAGTATTTCATGATTTAAATACCAAAAAGTAATATCGAGACACAGGGTAAAATTCGGGGTCGAAAGGGTTAATAGAAGAATTAATAAAATTAATAAAATTTTCTTGCAACGAAAGTCGTTTTTTAAATTACTAAAAAATGGCTAGCAGAAAAAAATCTATAAAGTGTTGAAAAAATATGATATATTTTTTATTATATGGTACAATCAATATTCCCTCAGCATACATCTGAGAATACTGTGAGTAGAAAGTAACATTGTCTTCCATGAGGTCAGTCGGTCGCAGCAAGCTAATTGCAGCCGTGCAGTTGTTTGCATGATGCATGGCTAAGTACATGCATGAGCATGCTCCATATGCACTCACACACTCACACACATACACACCACCCTCACTCGAATGTTCGCTCTCGGCACCTATACTTATTTTATCTTTTCTAATAAATAATGTGGTTGCTCATCGTGTTGGCTTTCTAGTGCAGCCGCATGCATCAATGCACAAAATCAGCGCAAAAGTCTGCCGGAGAATTTCCAAAGCAGTGGCACTCAAACAGCAACTGTTGGTTTGTTTTTCAAAAAGCCCAAATTAGTTTGTTTATGAAACTTCTTACGTCATCAACAAACCATAATGTCTGGCAATTTATAGGCGATCCCATAACAAGAGCTCTGCGAACAAGTTTACGTTGTTTGTGGCGTAAACATTGTTAAGCTCTCGTACATACCAGCCAAACGAGTAAATATTTTGCGCTTCCATTTAACTTCTTGCGCTTCTTGTGAATTGTGAAGCAACATTGTGTTGATGCAATTTGCAATTCACTTTCAAATGTTTATTTACGTACTGAAAAATGCTGGCAGAAAAATGGCCAGTACGGTGTGTGTGTGTGTGTTAGTGTATCGAATTTCGAACACAGATTGCAAAATCACATACCAGACTGGTACGGATGAGGGCATTTCAAAAGTAAACTACACTGCGAGATGGAATTTGACCGAAGTTGTAATTAAAGCATATTTTGATAAAAATCACTTTAATAAATAGAAACAACTTTTTAGAAGAAGCCACTTTCTATGCAATTTGTAAACGCAAAGCTACGTTAAAGTGAATCTTCATTGCATCCTTACGAAAAATTAATATTCATTGAATATTTGCAATTACATTAAAATATTAAAACATCACATAAACAAATAAATTACTTCAACGAACAAGAAAAAATAACACAAATAAAAAGTTTTTGAACAATAAATCTTTGGTGTTGAAACAAAAAACATGCTTATACTGATTGTTGTTTTTTGAATCATTAGAAATATAATTGTTACTATTATAAAATTCTAATAACTCAACTACAAAAGAATTTTTAAGAATACCTTAAAGTTTAACGAAAAGTTTTTAATTCTAACTCAGTTATACAAAAGGATTTTTGATTTTGTATTTATTATTTATACTTTTTTTACATCCATAGATCTCACAAATGTTTCTGTGTTTACTTTTCTAATGATTTTGTTTTAAGATTTTTTAAAAATATTTTTCACAAATATTTTAGTTTGAAAATTAAGAAATTATTGGTGATTAAAATTCAAAATTTTCTTTTCTAATTTTTTTAAATTTTAATTTTTCGAATATATCTCACTAATATTTTTGTATGAAAATTAAAAATTATTGATCAAAATTCAAACATTTCTTTTCTAATATTTTTTTATTAAGATTTTTCTAATATTTCTTAATAATATTTTTGTTTAAAAATCAAGAAATAATTGATCAAAATTTAACAATTTTTAGGTTCTAGGAAATTCTTCTTAAATTTTAATATGATTTTGCATTTAGTAATTATACTGTTTTTTTGGACATCCATAGATCTCAAAAATTTTTATGTGTTTACTTTTCTAATGTTTTTGTTTTAAGATTTTTTTTTAATATTTTAGTTTGAAAATTAAAAAATTATTGGTGATTAAAATTCAAAATTTTCCTTTCTAATTTTTGTATTACAATTTTTCGAATATTTTTCATTAATATTTTGGGTTGAAAATTAAAAATTATTGATCAAAATTCAAACATTTCTTTTCTAATATTTTTTTTATTAAGACTTTTCTAATATTTCTTACTAATATTTGTGTTTAAAAATCAAGAAATAAATTGATCAAAATTCAACAATTTTTAGGTTCATGGAAATGTTTTTTCTAATATTTTATTTAACCCTTTACACGGTTTAACCCTTTACACCAACCGTAAAATTGCCCGAATTTCAGAAGTAACTATCAAAACGACTCTTTTTTGCTATTTTACAACTATGCAACGTTCTTTTTTTGAAATACTGGCATTGATAGTGGGAAAAAATAGCTGAATTTTACTTGACAGCACTTATTTGACCGTTTTTGCGAAAAGTTGACCGCATTTATATTTATATTTTAGTGAAACAAAAGTGATTAAAACTTATTAATAAAAAACACACAAACACTTTGCGAAAAATGCGGAGTAGGACTATGCTACAACAAACGCATTAATTGCTTTAAAAATTGTCATTTAAAATTAAACATATTAAAATAAAAAAACAAGTTTTAATGCTTTGTTGCAGATGTGGAACCAAATGTTTTTTACAAAAAAACCTTACAAAATTAGAGTATATTAAAAAATAAAAAATACGTGTTTTTTTAATTTAGGTTTATATCTAAAAAACAACATTTGATGAACAAATTCGCTGTTGCCGTGTAAAGGGTTAACTTATGTAGATATTCATGACATTTCATATTACTTTTTCTGAGTTATTTCAATAATTTTTAGTAAAATAAAATTTACTTGAACTACACCGATTGATTCCAACAAATACTTTTAGTAAAATAAAATTTAATTGAACTAACTACACAGATTGATTCCAAGTAATATTTTAAAATTTAATATAAAATTTTCTAGTAAATTATTAACTCTAATTCCATTACTTAACTTTCCATATTTTTGAATTTTGATTTTTCAAATATTCCTATTATTTTGTTTGAAAATTAAAAATTATTGATCAAAAATAAAAAAATTATTCTCTAATTTTTTTGCATTAATTAATTAATTTTTATTGTATTGTATTTTCAAATATTTCTCAATGATATTTTTGTTTAAAAATTAAGAAATAATTTATAAAAATTCAAAAATTGTTTGGCTCATGAAAATTTATTGTCTAATATTTAATTTATGTACACATTCATTTCATTTCATACTGATTTTTCTAAGAGTTATTTCAATCATTTTTAGTCAAATAAAATCCTTACAACAAATAGTTTGAATTTTAATATAAAATTGTCTAGTAAATTACTAATTCCATTAGTTAACGAAAACTAACAATTTTTGAAATGCCATTTGGGAATCGCTGCCTTTTAGTCATACATACAATGTGAGAATTCCTGAGGCCATACATCATGTTTTCTTATTTCATTTTCACTTTGAAATTTATTGAATTTTTGCACTTTTCCGACGTGTACAGCGTACACTCGCCTGCGACTTCGTGCTGCGCGCTTACTGTGTCAGTCACAAAATTCTCATTCTAAACAATGCGACCAAGTGACACCCACCGCCGACAACAACACCCAGCAACATGGCACATAATAAACAATACGAAGCGAACAATAACGACAGCAAAAATACAAACAAAAACATTGCCAGACTTTGGCAGAAGTAACCATGAGTGAGTGAATAAATAAAATGTAGGGCTTCACGTACTCCATAACGGCTCTTCGCCGCACCGTTGGGTGGGTTTGCCAGCGCTGCTGCTGCCGCTGCCGCTGTTGTTGTTGGTGTGCATTAGTTGGGTGCATTGTGGTCGCTGCTGCTGCTGCTGATATTGTTGTTGTTGTTGCTGCTTGGCCGACGCAAATGAGAGCGCTGCGGCCTAGACTCTGGACGTGATGCCGTTTCCGAGTAAAGTTTCGTTTTTCTACCGCTGCTGTTGCTTCTTCTTGTTCTGCTTTTTCTGCCGCACTCGCGCCGACTTTTGGTTTAGTTTATTTATTATTTTTTTTACTTGTTTGCTATGTTTACTTACGCGGCGTGCTGACAAAACCTACAACCACTACAATAACAATAACAATAGCAACAACAATAACCACGACCAGCAAATCCGCTATCACCTTACTTCGTTAAGGTTGACAATCAGCGAGCAGCGAGCGCTCGGCCGGCTGTCAGTCGGCCAGCCGCAGCAATCGTTCAACACAATCGAAGTAATCAAGTCGAGTCCGAGGTTTTCTGGTGGTGGGCTCCGCATATATCGCGTGCGCGTCTCTTACGCTCCCCCACAATACAACAAAAAAAGAATCGAGTCCCCGAAATTCTCGCAGTGCACAGTGCGCCAAGTGCGAAAATTCCGCCGCGTTCGAAATTAATTTCAAATTGTCTGTGCTCTCATTAGGCACAGCATACAAAAGTACAATTACAATAACAGCAACAACAACAGCAATTACGACTGTCCTACACCAGTGTTGTTCTCGCCCGAATTGGTTCAGTGTTTCGTGCCGGTGTGTCCCATTTACCGAGTTATGGGACTGCGATTAGTTGGTGTTGTTCCCTTGTCCGTTCGCCTCACCTGTGCTCGATTCCAATGTTTGGTGTGTTTTGCCGCAATTACGGTGCAACGCTGCACCGATTCTTCCTGCTGATTTGGACAATTTGTAGCCGCTTTGTGATGTCACTCAGACGCATTGATTCGTTCAAATGGATTAGAGATCGTTTTCGGCACAGGGTGAGTTCTTATTTTCACAAAAAAGTTAGTAATAGGGTTTTCTGTTGATCCAATTCTTTAGCACAAATTACAAATGTTTGCTTCCAGCTGTGTGCTTAGCAAATTTTGTAAGCTCAGCTTTACTCTCTTCTAAGAATTATTGCATGAAATTATACGCAAAGTGCGCACTTTTTATGTGCTAATTGAAAGAAATTTTGGCATTTCCAACAGTCGAATTCTTTGTTAGGCTATGCTATGAATTAAGTACACTCTAAAAAATAACAAAAAACTCATAGTCTACCGAAACCGAATTTCGGTTTTTTTTAATATTCGGCTGAAACCGAAACTTTCTAGTTGAAATAAAAATTACCACATCAAGCATTTTTTCAACAAACAAATTTTACTTTAAGTAAATAAAGAACAAAAAAACAAACATAACATAAATAAATAAATACTTAATAATAAAAACAATTCATTCATTTTTTAAAAACATAAATATAAAAAAATCACCCTTTCGTACCTTACTCGCTAATATTCAAAATTAAATAATTTAATATTAAATTCTAAAAAAACGAGTTTTTTTACATTGGTGGCATCTAAATTCATCTAAATCTTCACTCGCTGCACAATAAAATGTAAAAAATATTCTATAAAGTTTCGGTTTCGGCCGTTCGGGCATTTTTTGGCCGAAACTGAAACCGAAACCACTTATTTGGGCCGAAACCGAATATTCGGTCGGACACTAGTTTTTAGTGAATTTAGAAATTATTCAATTAAGGGACTCATAATGAACCGTTTCAAGTCTCCCCGTCAGGCCTCTACACCTTTCGCAACCTAATCTAACGTAGTGAACCAATAGCGAAATGATTACAAAAATAATTGGAAAAAATTTAATAAATTTGAAATTAGCTAACAAATACATTTAAACAGTTTTTGAGTTGTGATATTAGAAAAAAATTATTAGTAGGTAGATGCATATGTTGTTTTTAAAAATAAATGGAATTGGATAAAATGCACTTTCATTTCTTCTTATTGAAATAAAATTTTTTAGCGAACTTTCTTATTTCCTTAACACTAGAAAGGCCATTGCATTCATTTTGACGGTTTTTCATTTTTAAATATCTGTATTTTCTTTAGTGTTTCTATCAACTTTTT
Organism: Melieria picta; assembly: GCA_964056695.1. NCBI lineage: Eukaryota > Metazoa > Arthropoda > Insecta > Diptera > Ulidiidae > Melieria > Melieria picta. The sequence continues at coordinate 34,919,573 of OZ057399.1, read as the reverse complement.
CTTTCTACAATTAGGGTTCCACAACTACAATTAGCCAAATCCGATGTGTACTTTTCGAGATATCAGGGGATATAATATGTAGTCTTTGTAGTTATGGAAAACTTGCGGTCTTTCTAGTGTTAACTGACCATAACAAACCGTTACTGAGTTACAACCTGCTCCAAAAAATCTCTCCAAGCGAATTTGCTTTGTGCGTGCTTTCTCCATTTGGTCGCACCGAGAGATGATAAAGCCTCCTCAACTTGGTCCTTCCACCGGAGACGGTCTCGCTCTTCGCCGTCGTCTTCTTTGATGTGGTCCAATTACCACGAACGCACATTGCTTTTATATCTCAAAACTACCTTAGGATTTGAAACTCCTTGGAACTGTTTAACTGTTGCTTTAATCAGAAATTAGATATTCTCAGGAATTCTTTACAGGAGATGGCAACGACTGACCTTAGTGGCCGGCCAGTCCTTTTGACTTCACTAAATCCATAATATGAATTGTAATTCTTTCAAGAATTAGAAAAATTGTCTTTACTTCAGGTGAAATTCATAACAAGACTCACAAGGAACAATTTTGTGACGACTACTTACTTTCTTTTAGCATTTTGTTTTAATCATTTTTATATAAAAATTTTTGAGCTGCCGTAATTGTGAATCGGTTAGTGCTAACCTAAACATACCTTGTAGAGAAAATAACTGAACTACAGTTTCTAGTGTTGGGATAAATGAAAGTTCGTCTGTAAAATTAAGAAAAATTTTTGTGGTTTTGATTAGTGTCAATTTCATGTGTTTTGGTTAGCACTAACCAAACGAAAAGTTACATTAAAACCAGACTTCGTTACCCAAATGCTTAGAAATCGATTAAAAAATAACAGAAAAAATGTTTGTAATTACGAATTGGTTAGCACTAACCTAAACATACTTTGTACAGAATATAGTTAATTAAAATTTCTAGTGTTTAGATAACTTTCTTTTAAACTTCTTTACCCAAATACTTAAGAATCTAATAAAAAACAACAATAACAATTTGAGTAATTGCGAATTAGTTAGTGCTAACCTAAATATACCTGCAGAAAATAACTGAATTTCAAGTTCTAATGTTTAAATAAATGAAAGTTAGAAAACATTTTATGATTTCGATTCGATGGATTGGTTTCAAAGTGTCAATTACATTTGTTTTAGTTAGCACTAACGAAACGAAAAGTTACATTAAAACCAGACATCTCTACGCAAAAGCTTAAAAATCTAATAAAAATAACAATAAACATTTGAGTAATTGCGAATTGGTTAGTGCTAACCTAAACATGGTTTGTACAGAATATAGTCAATTAAAATTTCTAGTGTTTAAATAATTTTCTTTCAAACTTAAGAATTTGCTTAAATGCTTAAGAATTTAATTAAAAACAACATTTGAGTAATTGCGAATTGGTTAGTACTAACCTAAACATACTTCGTACAAAAAAATAAAAACGACAGTAAACATTTGAGTAATTGCTAATTGGTTAGTGCTAACCTAAATATACCTTGTACAAGAAATAAGTGAATTAAAAATTCTAGTGTTCAGAGATGAAAGTTCGCCTATTAAATGAGATAAAATTGTATGGTTTTTGGTTAAGTTTCAACTACATGTGTTTTGGTTACCGCTAACCAAACAAAAAGTTGCATTAAAACCAGACTTCGTTACCCAAATGCTTAGAAATCAAATAAAAAACAACAGTAAATATTTTTGTAATTGCGAATTGGTTAGTGCTAACCTTAACATACCTTGTACAGAAAATACATTAATCGAAAGCAACAGTAACAGAGTAATTGCGAATTGGTTAGCGCTAACCTTAAAATACCTTGTAGAGAAAATAACTGAATTAAAATTTATAGTGTTCAGATAAATGAAAGTTCGTCTGTAAAAAAGAAAACTGAGATCGTATTTTTATATATGTTTTCTGGATCAGTTCCTGGATAGTACAATACTTGATTAGACTTGATTTATACCTTAAAAAAATCAAACATTTAGGCCATCGAAAGCATTTGAGGAGACAGAAATAGTAAATTTATATCTTCCATCAGTTTTAAGATAGTAAATTATTTCATTCAATCTGATTTTTGTTTAAGCTTTTTTGAGTCCCAACAAAAAATTATACTCGCACATTAAAGTAGATAAAAGCATCGATTACTCATCACAAACTTCACAAAAAAACACACACCTATAAATTGCCTTGAGTCAACGAATGGCAACAACATTTTGTATTCATGATTTTCAGGTCAAGCACTTGGAATTTGTCACTTCGTTTTGCTTTCATTCGACACTTTTTCCTCGCCGCTAATTCACCATTGGAATGCGCTGATGTGACCACAATGTTAAATGTTTGCATTTCCAAAAAAGTGGAGCACCTACGCACATTCCGCGGCGGTGCGTATAACTTTTTGTTTGTTGAAACAACGTAATTTTTGCTGCTTAGTTATCAATGCAAATTCAATTGAGCCAAGTTTTAATTGCAAGGCTGGTGTCCTGCTTTCGATTTTGCACAACCGCGTAGTCCTTGGCGCGCGGTCGACCCCATGCAAATTTCATTCAACAATTAAGCAAATTGATTTACCGTAAGTTGGCCACATTCACACACACTCACACATATACACGTACACTGCTAGCAATGCAGCGGGCAGAAAGCACTTTAAAGGCAGTGAAAAAGCTGGCAGGGGATGACTGCGTTGGCGTGACTTGCGGCCATTCCTGGATGGCTTTTGCCTATCGTACAGATTTACCTTAGTGCCAACAGACCGCTGAGGGGTTTTATGGTGCCGTTTTTGTTTAGTGTTTTCAACGCAAGACTTTGCAGCCAGCCAGTTTTTTGGTCTGTCTGCTGTTACACTTCCGGCTGCTCAAATTCTGGCCAAGGTGTGGTGCTCGCTGTTTGGCCGGCACTGCGTCCTTACTGTCAGAAGGGGAGGCCGCAGTGAGTGTGCGAGCATAGTTCGTGTTTATTATAAAATTTTTACATAATGTGCTGGCAAATAAATGTACTTTCCATTTTTGCATATTTGTGCCGACTGTGGCTGCCCAAGTTTGAATTCACATTATTGGTTATTTTATGCACATTTCTTGTAATTACTTTGAAAAGAAATTAGTGAAATTCGTTTTTTTCGCAGTTGGCATGAGTTTAAAACATTTACATATTTTTCTACATTTCTCAGTTTTCACTCAGTTCGCATGTCGATTACGCTCAATGCTGGCACTTTTTGTTGGCTTCAAGTTACTTGTAATAATTTCGCCTATTAAAAAGCGGCAAAAACACAACATTTGTTCAACAATGTTGGCATGTTGGTAGCACGAACATTGCATGCCAAATCGATGCAGAAATTTAACGTTTTAAAAATGCATTCAATGAACTGAAACATAGTCAAAATGCTGGGTAACAATTGCAGTGCCAAGACAAAACATTTGAATCTAATAGATGGAAAAAATGTGTATTAGGGGAAAATTTCGGCTTAGAGAAAACTAAATAAAATGTAGTATATGAAAGTGCTTAGTACTTCCTTGGCATTAAAACTAAAATTTTTATTTAATTTTTCAAATTTGTTATTTTTCCTCAAATAACTTTTGTTGATTCATTTTGAAATCAAGTTTGCTAAAAACAACAACAATCTTAAGGTTTATTATTACGTTGACTTGTAAGGTCTGGGAACTTTAACTGGTACCGATAGGGATCCAACAGGGTCCATGTGTAGCAAACTTGGGCTGCCAGCGAACCTAACCTAACCTAACATTACATTAGAGAAAACTAAATGAATGGGTGTGGCAATAAAATGTGGTATATAAAAAAAGCTTAGTACTTCCTTGGCATTAAAACTAAAAATTTTTGTTTAATTTTTCAAATTTGTTATTTTTCCTCAAATAACTTTCCATTCCATTTTGAAATCAAGTGTGCTAAAAACTTAAGCAAGCTTAAGGTTTATTATTACATTGACTTTCAAAGTTAGGGAACTTTAACTGGTACCGGTAGGGATGCAACAGGGCCCAGGTGTAGCAGACTTGGCCTGCCAGCGAACCTAACCTAACCTAACATTACATTCAAATTGGAAATGCGCTTTCATTTGTCCTGATTGTGACGCTTTACGTGCTCTGCATCAATGATTAAGCTGCGCAAAGCCATAAACTAAAAGTTAAAATGCAGTGTTTGCATTAATTTAACTTGCAAGTGGATCGTGTTGATTTTATAAATGTGTGGTGTGAGGAAAAATTGAGGACATTTCGAATAGCAAAAGCCGGAAGTGGAACATCTTAAATATGCATAAACAACCACTGAACAATGGAGTGAAGTTTTAAAGTGCATGCGAGAGTAGTAGTTAAAAAATACAGGGTGCTTCATTGATGACATTCATTGAGGGTCTCTACTGAATTTGCACAATGGGAACCAATTCAGCCTAAACCTTTGTCAATTCTTATAAACGGTAAATAATCAGATAATTCAATCTGAAACCAAATCTTTCAGATCTTTGGTTTTGCATTGTCAGACCACAAATGAATCTGCTATATCTTTGATGCCACTAGCGCAATGGGAAGAAATGCAAAAAGGGGCTGAACAACAAAAGACTCGATGATATTATCGACAAAATTGACAAAACCGCACAACCGGTTAGTGACAAATGAAATTCACACAAATGCAGAAAAATAAACATTAATAATGCGAAACAGATAAGACGGCTTTTAGTTGATGTGAACACAACGAACCCAACCCCAAAACATGACACAATAAATAAAACGGCCGCTTTGCTAAAACATGAAATGTGAATTATGTGAATGAAACGCATACAACTACACACTACAGAGTGCTATACCGTTAGGACAATTTACTAATAAACTGGGAGTAAAAATATTCTCATATTTTTGGTTGCACGAAGAAGCAATGTGTTGCACGCTCAGACTGTTTGGTGTAAACAAACATGTTGTATATGGAGGAGCGAGCGAATTTGTTGCTACTGGGGTGGACGTACGTACAACACGTCGAAAGGTGTAGGTACTCGTGAATCTGACGATTAGATAGTTGCGCTGAAAAACAGGCGCGTGTCAGTGGCGGAAATAGAGGGGTGCAGTGTGCCCAAATAGAATTTCGATTCAATTGAAGATTAATGATTGAAAAATTACAAATATAATTTAGTCATTGTTGACTAAAGTTTGGTAACAACATTGGTCATGTCTTAGCAGTTGGTGCATTCGACAGGAAACCGTGTGGTCAAAACTTTGGTTTATTGGGCAGATCAGAGTGACATGATACATGAAAAACCAAGGAAATTCTTCCTTTTTGTAGATTATTTTTCATTATTATTTACTGAAATTCAGTTTAAACATTGATCGAGTTTCAAGAGGGTTTAGACTTTTAGCCAGGGAGTCAATTGTTTTATCGCACGGCGAAGACATGAAAGAATCAAGACGAAGTTATGACTCTTCTCAAATTGAAATATTTATAAAAAAAAATTTTAAAAATTTAAACCAGAAACTGTATGTTGTTTCGAGACATGTTTGAGATCTAAGACTTCAGTTATAGAATTAATCATTGACTCTTCATTGGACTATCGTCAGCAACACATATTGAGCCATTGAATCAATGATCCAAATTTGAATCTTCAGTAATTTTCTGACAGTGTTGCCAGATACCTGAAATGGCTTTCTCCTAAATCTTAAAAAATACTGAAATTTCCTCCCAAAAGATAAAAAAATCTCCTAAAGGAATTAAAAGGAATTAAACCTCTCATAAAACAATAAAAATATATACAAGTATGTACATATAATTTTTTTATTCATCTTCCGCTTAACAACAAAAACTTAACGGAAACAAAACATATAACAAATGAATTAAATAAAAAGTGCCGTTTTTGGCGGGATTTCATTGTAATAGCAATAAGTGAGAACGAGATAGAACGAGCTTACATTTTGTAAGCTTTGACTATTAAAATAGTTGCCAAAATATATTTTTGTTTGCCAGTGTTCCCAGTACATCATACTTCGCTATCCAAGAATCTCCCAAAAATCCGCTAATGATCCGAAAAAATCCGCTAACATAAAATATAAATCTCCTAAACTTAATCCTAAACAATTCTTCCTCCTAAAAATTCTCCTAAAAGGCCAGGAATCTCCTAAATCTAGGAGGCAATCTTCTGATCTGGCAAACTGTTTTCTGACATCTTTTTAGTCTTCTAATCGATATATTTTATTTTTATATTACAAGTTTTTTCCTTTAATCTTCTCAGACAGCCTTCTTAAATTGTCTTAATTTATTTTTTAACTAAAATCAATCAAATTTTGGCGCATTTACATATGGAACCATTCCCTGAGTGTTGGTCTTATTAAAAAAATTGGAAGAATCAAGTTTCGTATCTCATGAAGTCGTCAGTCTAATTTTCTGTGACTATAAGGATTAATTTTTTTGTACCTAAGATTTTGAGAGCAATTGCATGTTTTTCTATAAATTTTTTCATTTAATTTTAGAAATTTTTTATAAAGTTATTTTATTGTTTTTTTTTTAAAACATGAACAATTTTAAGCCAAATTTTAAAGAATTTCAATATAAATTCGAATTTTTAAATAAAAATTAAAATTTTTAGAATATGAATTAACTTGATTTATTTATTTAATAAATTATTTAATAAATTTCATATTTAATTTACTTTAATGAAATTTAATTTAATGACCCAAATAGTCAAAATTCGAACAAATTTTTGACCTTTTACTAAATTCGTTCTATAACAAAATTTTGGTTTTTACTTAATTGCTTCTATAAGAAAATGTTGTTAATACTTTCTCCAGTAGACCATTTGCGTGTTTTCTATAATTTCTTTAATTTAATTTTTGAAATTATTTTAAATTTATTTTTTTGTATTTTGCAAAAACATGAAAAAAGTTAAACCAAATTTTTTAGAATTTCAATATGAATTAGAATTTTAAATTTAAATTTAAATTTTTAGAATATGTATTAATTTCATATAATTAATTTACTTTAATATAATTTAATTTAGTTACCCAAAAAGTCAAAATTCTAACAAAATTTTTTTCTTTTAGTAAATTCGTTCTATAAGAAAATTTTGTTTTTTTACTTATTTGCTTCTATGAAAAAATTTTGTTTATTTATTTAATTGCTTTTATAAGAAAATTGTGTTAATACTTTCTCCCCCTTGGTGGAAAAGTTCTTCGTTTGTGTTTTAGTGTTTTCTATAATTTTTTAATTTAATTTTTAAAATTTTTGTAGAGGGAGAAACATGAAACATTTTAAACCAAATTTTTCAGAATTGGTACATGAATTAGAATTTTTAAATTAAAATTTGATATTTTAGAATATGAATTAATTTCATTTAATTACTTTACTTTAATATAATTTAATTTAATTACCCAAAAAGTCAAATTTCTAACAAAATTTTGTTCTCTTACTAAATTCGTTTTATAAGAAAATTTTGTTTTTTTTACTTAATTGCTTCTATAAGAAAATTTATTTAATACTTTCTCTAGGAGAGCGATTGCGCGTTTTCTATAATATTTTTTATTTAATTTTTGAAATTTTTGTAAAGTTATTTTATTGTATTTTGCAAAAACATGAACAATTTTAAACCGAATTTTTAGAATTTCAATATGAATTCGAATTTTTAAATTAAAATTTGATATTTTAGAATATGAATCAATTTCATTTAATTAATTTACTTTAATATAATTTAATTTAGTTACCCAAAAAGTCAAATTTCTAACAAAATTTTGTTCTTTTACTAAATTTATTTTAGAAGAAAATTTTGTTTTTTTACTTAATTGGTTCTATGAGAAAATTTTGTTTATTTACTTAATTGCTTTTATAAGAAAATTGTGTTAATACTTTCTCCCCCTTGGTGGAAAAGTTCTTCGTTTGTGTTTTCGTGTTTTCTATAATTTTTTAATTTAATTTTTGAAATTTTTGTACAGGTGTTTTATTGTATTTTGCAAAAATATGAAACATTTAAAACAAATTTTTTAGAATTGGTATATGAATTAGAATTTTTAAATTAAAATTTGAATTTTTAGAATATGAATTAATTTCATTTAATTAATTTACTTTAATATAATTTAATTTTGTTACCCAAAAAGTAAAATTTCTAACAAAATTTTGTTCTTTTACTAAATTCGTTCTATAAGAAAATTTTGTTTTTTTACTTAATTGCTTCTATAAGAAAATGTTGTTAATACTTTCTCCCCCTTGTTGAGAAAGTTCTTCGTTTGTTCTGGTTTTGCCATAAATTGTCGGCTTAACTCGGGGTGGATTGTTGAATGGATTGTTTTAGCGCCTGGTTTTTGGTTGGCACCCCCCTACCCCCACCCCCACCCAGCCAGCCGATAGCAAGGTGTGTTAGATGTTGTTTGTGTCGGACGACAGTGTGTCTGTGTGGCCAGCGACGACGTCGGCGTCGTTGTCTGTCGCATGTTAAACAATTCATTAAACTTAGTTGAAGCTGGTGTGGCGCGCATTGTTGTTGTAGTTTTAGTTGCTGTTTGCTGTGTCGGTTAATGTGTGCGTGTGTGTGTGTGTGTATGGCTTAGTCATTCTTTCAGGCACTCATTCAATCCCACAGTCAGTCAGTCATTCAGTTGGCGCAGTCGTTAGGCATTCGCCAGTTCATTCATGCATTCACTTGGATTTGCTGTTTCTATTTTTTTGTTGTTGTACTATTATTATTAGTGCTGTCTGTGTTGTTGTTGTTGTTGATATTGTATTGTGGTATTTTCCCTCCCATTCGGCGCTGGTTGTTGTTTTTGCTTTATGCTTTATACACACTTTTGCGGCATTTGAGGCTTTTAATTTTTTGTTGGTTCCATTCGAATTTAGTCGGTGGAAAACTGGCAAATCGCTTTGAGCTGCCTGGCGAGCGGCTATACGCGCATTGTGTGACAGACCTGGGGCAGTGTCCGGTGCGGCTCACATGTGCACAACAACGTGTGCCACGAGTGCGGCGCATAGTCGATTCGCCAATTCGATGCATTGCAATCGAAAGCAATGAGCGGCCGTCGGTTTCGTTTGCGTTTTTTCGGCTAGAAAAGTGCGTTTGCTGTTCGCAGCCAGTGTCGGGCAGTGTTTGTGTTGTTGTTGTGTTTGTGTTGTTGTGCGGCATTGCACCATTAGCTGTGCACACAAAGTTGGCCCCGCTGCACAACTGCAGCCGCCGGGCAACGTTTCGGGGCAATAAGGTGGCCGTGTGCCGCCCGCTCGGTCAGACGGTCGCTTGTTTGTTCGGCCGCTTGGCGTTCGGGACGTTATCGTTGCGGTCAGTGTGGCTGAAACAAATAGAAAAAAAGACAAACGTTTTATTGATAGATTGCATGTTGGCGATTTCCGTCGTGACCTGCGTTATGCAAAATGTTAAGGAAAACTAAACAAACGCTAAAAACGTAAATAAATGAGTTGAGTATGCAAAGGTTGTCTGCAAAAAACCATGCAATGTGCGCCCTCTGTGTGTGGCTGACTGCCTGTTGAATTCAAATGCAAAGTGCTCTCAACTTTGACGCTCCGAATCTTTTGTCAAGTGTTATTATAAAATTAATTTGATTGCTGCCAATTAAAGAACAATTAAGATATCCTAACTTAACCTCAAAAATGATAAGTAAATTCCATTAACTACACAAAAGTGCTGCAATTACAATTCGGCTGTGCAGAGTCCGATTGTCATCGCTGCCAAATGTGCGCTTGCGTAACTGCAACCACAACAACAACAAACAAACCAACCAATTCAAAATTCAAAAATCATCGCCAATCATTCACACACAATCACATTTTGCGGCAAGTAGCAACAGTGACGGCTGCTTGAGTTGACGGCATTTCGTGCGGCTTAAATCAATTTTCAAATTTCTCAGCGCCGCATCCTCGAGCGGGTCGCTGCTACGCATTTCATACGCGCGCACGTCACCTGCATTGGCTGTGCCCGGACACGCCACAACACAGACGCGGCTGCTGCGCGCAATCGGCAATCAGACTCACAGCCGCATCATCCTGCGCGTCGATGGCGGCCGTCGCTCGACTATGGCTTATGTAATCTGGAAAATATTTATGAAGCAATATTTGCGTTTTCGTTTCGATGCGGCCACCGCTCCGGCCGCGCTGCTGCTGCGACACCATCCGCCGTACGCGGCCGCAATCGAGTCGGTGAGTCGGCACAAACGAATTAATGGAATCGATTGCCTTGCTGTCTGTCTTGTTGCATGCACCGCGCAGCGCAATTTGCACACAGCAACACTCAGACAGACGGACGAACGTACATATTTACGTGTATTTGGCTAAGCTTCTTCACTATGCAAAACATGCGAATTTATTGCATTTTGATGTTCATTTGCGCTGCTTTCGATTGCTGGCTTGTTGTAGATTTGTTCTTTTTTCTTTCGTTTTCGTTTTTATAGCTGTGTGGTTTTTTTTTTGCAGCTGTATTAGTCACACTGGCAGCAATGCATATTGGCTTTTAATTATTGCACGCTAGTTGAATATGAAAACGAAACGAAACAGATTTGAGGCTGTTTTATTGTTTTATCTCCCGCCATAGTCGCAAATCGCTGTCTACAGTGTGGTACAGTCATTAGCTCTGATTTACAGCAGACAGCAATTAACATGCCTCAGGCAATTGCTGCTGCCCGCATACAAACCATACACACACACACATACATACATACATAGCCTATGTGCTGTATATATCTGGGCAATTATATGCCTCAGCGGCTGTCAGTTGGCTGCAATCATGTGATACTTGCGTCCGCAATGAGCAACGTGTGAGATCGCCGCACAGATAGAATTAGCAGCTAATGAGAAGAAGAAGCAGTAACTAAGAAAATATTGAACAATTTCAAATCAAACAATAGATTTGCATTAACAATTAGCCAAGAAAACACATTGTTTGTGACAGTCATGGCTTTCTTTCAGAACTAGGCTCCAGTTCGTAGCTTCTAATTGGCTTGGAGTGAGCGGAATATCTTACTTGCTTACTTAACTGGCCATAACAACCCATTACTGGGTTCGACTAGCCGCAAAAGTTTTCTCCAGGCGCCTTCCATAGTTGGTCACACCAAGAGATGATAGGACTAACTTACTGCTTCCACCGGAGACACGGTCTGCCTCTTCGCTGTCGATCTACAACTATCACTACGAACACTTCTTTCGCCGAAGCTTAAGGCCAGCGCCTGGTTTAGAAATTTGAAATTTTGAAAATTGTTTTTCTCCAGAATATGATAGTTTAATATGTTTGGAATTATGTCCTAAAATATTTTGTCTCTACTCGAACTTCTTCACGTCCAAATTCAGGAACAAAGCACCGCGCTCCGCCTACAACTCCTCCGCCTACAACTCCTCCGCCTTCGAAACTTTAAACTCGTTTCCTGAAAAGTTAGTGTTTTTCCATCGGTTCACATCATTACTCGTAAACTTATGAATCGAATTTAATAAAAATTGGCACACACACTCTTCAGATGGGTTCGCGTAAACTGGCACATCGTTAAACAAACAAAAAAAGTACGCTCATTGTGAGCGTACCCAAAAAGTACAATTTTCCGACTTATGCCACCATTTCCGGAATTTTCATTACTTTTCACTCAATTTAGATTCAGTTTACAGACAAATTAGTTCTTAACAGAATGCCATTCGATTTTTTCAGATCTGACGAGATTTGCGAACTGCACGCTGGGAACCATGCAAAATGAACCCCAACTTCACGCCGCGATACGGCGGCCATTTTGTAACACAGCGGACAAAAAAAATTTTTTTTTACATGTTCAAACAATAAAACATTTATACCAAAAGAGTTTTTGGCAACCAATCTACTCCTTCCTTGAAAAAAAAAATAAACAAAAACACACTGTCTAAACCAGGCGCTGGCCTTAATGGTCCATACGGAAGACATGGCCAAACTAGTGAACGTCCATGTCTTTAAACAGCTTAGAGAGAGCTCGTTGTTGGTTCGTATTTGATAGTCCTTGCCAATACGAAGAGTACCTAAGATTTTGCGGGATATTAGCTCACCATATCCTGATACTATTGGACAGCGAATCCACTCTTAGAGCTCTCGATGCAGTCTTAATAAAATCAAAGACTATTCTGAGCTGTAGAAAATCTTTTAAATAGCTTGTTCGGCAGCTTCATATTCACCTAAACTGGGTTCCGGTACATAGGGATATACCAGGCAAAAGTAGAGCAGACGAGTTCGTTCGGTAGAGTACGTCAAGAAGCCCCAACAGTAAATAGGTACCACTCTATCAACCTGTAAGCTTTGTACTCATACAAGATTCATACAAAAAACTATCCTAAGATGTGCTGAAAGCAATACAGGCTCTACTGCGCGCTAAATTTGGTCAACCTTAAGCTTCTGTCATTCCAAAGAACTTGTCGCCCTAAATAGGAACCTGACCAGAATCATGTTTGGTGTTCTGATGGATCACTGTCTAATTTGCCAACCACGCTAAAAGGCTGTGATTTTTTTCAAATGACTTTTGTCGTTGTTGTATGGACAAAGAAGTGGAGGAAGAATTTATATAGAAGAGTCCATAACCACATCACTCATAACCCTATTTCCTAACCTTTATATCCTTCCTGAACCAACGCAATGCTTCGCATTAATAGGGGTCATCCCCTGCGCGTTTGTTCGAGTTAAAAAAAAAAAAGAAGAAAGTTCTGGGTAATTTCTTCTTCGACAGTCTAGCGGATCTAGCCGACAAGACTATTCACAGTCTACTAGACTTCGTAAGGAGCTAAAACTGGTTCAATGAGTGGGCCTTATGTTCGGTTGTTTTGTAGTATTACAATGGATCCTCATGGCCCAAGTTGATCTAAAGAGCCTCTTTCTTTAAAAAGGGACCAACTGAGAACCATGATTGGTGTTCTGATGGGTAACTAAATATGTTATGTAACCCACTCAAGAAATTTAGGCTTCTTCGTTGTCGGACCTAGTATGGACCCAGGAAGAAGAAGAAAATGTAGTTCAACTTCTATGCACTTGTCCCAGTGTTGCCAGATACCTCAAATGACTTTCTCCTAAATCTTAAAAAAATACTGAAATTTCCTCCCCAATGTTAAAAAACTCCTACATTTTTTTTATAATTTGCGCCATTTTGAAGGAATTAAACTTCTCATAAAATTAAAAATATATACATTTAAGTTTTTTTTTTAAGGCTGCATTAAGCCTTTTTTTATTCATCTTCAGCTTAACAACAAAAACTTAACAAAAACATATAACAAATGAATTAAACAAAAAGTGCCATTTTGGCGGGATTTCATTGTGACAGCAATAAGTGAGAACGAGATAGAACGAGCTTACATTTTGTAAGGTTACAAATTTTTAACACAATAGGGTGCTTTGACTATTAAAGTAGTTGCCAAAATATGTTATGTCGCCAGTGCTCCCAACACATCATACTTCGTTATCCAAAAATTTCCGAAAATCCACTAAGGATACGAAAAATCCCCTAACATAAAATATAAATCTCCTAAACTTTCTCCTAAACAATTCTTCCTCCTAAAAGTTCCCCTAAAAGGCCAAGAATCTCCTAAATCTAGGAGGTAATCTCCTGATCTGGCAACACTGACTTGTTCCGCATTATTTAGAAGAAAAAAGACTCACCTGGACAACTTCTTCTTCAATTTAGAGGATCTAACCGACACGACTATTCACAGTCTACTTGACTTCGTAAGCAGCTCAAACTCGACTTTTTTACCATCCATCGAGTCTCCAAACTGAGCACAAATTACATGTTTACACTTTTCAGCCAATGAAAATTTCCATTCACATATCGTATGCAAACATTTCGTATGTAAACTTGCTGGTAAAATCAACAAACAAACAAATGGACAACAATTTACTACGATTGTAATTTCATTATAAAATCGACGAGAAAACAATTACAAGGCCGCATTTATTGGCCATTTTCGAAGCGATAGCAACAGCAAAGCGTTTCGGAGTTAATTGCAATTGCGGCTCATAAAACATTTCACCACTATCGCCGTTCGCGTTCGGTTGATGGCAGCATCGCCGCAGCTGATAGTGGCAATCGCGAAAAGTAAAAGATGCCATATTTCATTGGCAAGTGTTAAATTGTCGATATTAATTGCCGGCTGTGGCGGCCATCGTTGGCGCCGGTGCCGCTACTGTTGCCGTTGCAGTTGCAGTTGCTGTGCGAAGAAGCGGCGGCCATTCAAATGGCGCACATTCGGCAGCGGCCGAAGCAGTATTTATTAATAATATTTATCAGTGGCTCATTTGTTGGGGCTAATAAAGCGCGGCTAGTGCAAATTATGGCGCGCCGGCGCAGTTGGCTGGCACGGCCGGCTAATTGCAACATAGCGTTCGCTTGAGCGCCGCAACCGTTGCGGTTTTTGGCGTTCGGTGCGCACTTTAAATGCGCTGCACACGCTTACATCCGCCGCCGCCGCCGCCGTTCGCTGGCAGCTTCCGCTGTCCGCGCAGCCGTCAAGTGGCGCTTGGCAGTTGGCGCGAGTACGTGCCAACTGCTGTGCACGAATGCTGCATTATTTTATTGTAATTATTATTCATAAGCTGGGCGCATTTAAATTAAAAGAAAATTGCAGGAAGACGAAAATTCGAGTTCAAATAGTGCGCCACTCACGCATTGCATGGGAAACTTTGCCGCGCGCAGTCAGCGAAAACCCAAACAGTCAAGTGGCCAAATCGAATGCGGTTCACGCATGGCGAGACGTGCAGGACACGCATACATTTTCTTCTTCTTTTTAATAATTTCATATTTTTCATATTCATGTTTTGCCTACCCGACTTGAAATTTCGCATGCAAATTTGTTGCAAATTCATGCAAAGGTTAAAGTTTTATTAACATTGTTTTCGCTTCGTCTCGGCGTTATTAGCATAAAAATTCCACGCAGTGCAGTGCTGTATGAGTGCATGTGTGTGAGTGCATGGTTGCGATTTTTATTTAAATGGGAATTTATAACAATTGCTGTGCGCTCCGCCCACGCCAAAGTTGAATAATTTTCGCTGTGTTGTGTGCAAACGTCGTTGCGCGGAAATGTCGACGAGCGCAATAACGCCGCGAATTGTGTTGCAGTGCTGAAGCGCCGAAATTTCCTCAATGAAAGTGAAATAAATTTTGCAATCGCATGTGTAAAACATGTGTGTATGTACATAACTACATATACCATATACTTTCATTTCAATTTGCAGTTGAATTTGTTCAAATACATTTGAACTTGTTGCATAAGTTTCTGTGTTTGCAAGAATTTGAGAATTCAAACAGCATCCATGGTGGTTCTTCTTGAACTTACACCTCTTCATTTACACTTGTACACACTTATTTACAAACCCAGGCAAAGAGAGTTATCCTGTAGATGACTGATGCTAATATCGGGTCTGAGAGATTCCTGAGTCGTAAGAAGATTGATAACACTGCACAACAGCATGTCTGTTGCATGGAGTTTTTTATATGAATCTGAATCGTTTTTCCACGCTGTTTTCAAAACCATACTCCGTTTTTATGTAACAGCTCTAGTTTTCGCAAAAAATGGGCGTGTCACTTTTTCGAATTTTCCTCGGCTTTTTTCTCGTTTTCGACTGTAATTTCTGAACCAATAATCCTATCGACATGATTTTTATATAGTTGCACTTACAACATTTCACGCCATTTCTTCTGATATTAATAATTTTATGCGTTCCAAATTGGAGTTGTAATAAGGTTTCGAAGTAGGAAAATATTGAATTTGAAGGCGTTTTTTCTGACGGCGAAAATTGTACAGATGTTTCATAAATCAAGTTACAAAGTATATGAATATCTTAAGAAGAAACATCAAGCAATACAACACAGCCAAATTATTTGACGAAATAGACATTCGCATCGAAATAATAGCAAAAATGTACCATAGTCATTTTCATGATTTTTCATACTTTTTCCTTAAAAAATAAAGATATGCAAAGGTTTTAATTTTTTTTTGTTTCGAGCAATTCAAAATGTTTTTTATTTTTTGCTTGTATTTCAGACTATAAATGGAACATATAAAAGAGCATATTTTGAGGCCCCTAATTTTTTAAGGGTACATTTTTGGTATTATTTCGATGCGAATGTGCATTCCGCCAAATAATTTAGCTGTGTTGTAATGTTTGATGTGTCGGCTTTCATTATACACCTAACTCGTTAAGTGATTTACGAAAAATGTGTATGTTTTTGACCATCAAAGAAAACGCCTTAAAATTCCATATTTTCCGACTTTGAGGTCCAATTACCGCGGCATTTTAAAGCTTATAAAAATAAGTTGCATCGGAAAAGAAGCCGTGCGGTGTTGTTAATACGATAAGGTGAAAATCATGTCAATCGGTTTTTTGGTTTAGAAATTACAATCAAAAATATGGAAAAAGTAGAGGAAAAACTGAAAAAATGACACGGTACCTATATCTCAAAAACTAGAGCTGCTAGAAAAAATCTGAGGATAGATTCGAAATCAGCGCACCCAAGTTCGTAAAAAACAGTAGAAAAACTCCATGCAACAGAAAAAAAAGTGCGATTTTGTTGTGCTGTGTAATCTTACAAACCAGTATCCCGAGATTGCAATACCGAGGAACACAACCACACCGAAGTTTAGTTTTATCAAAAGATTCAAAACAGAACTTAGTAATAAGAAGAGCTGGGTAGGTTTATGCGAAACATATCTGACAGATCAGTACATGATATGATGGTACAGGGAAGGCTCCTTACCGGAGGAAGGTACTGGGATTAGTTAGTTAGTTAGGCCGAGGATGAGATACTCGGAACTTACAGGCAAGCACACAACTATCTTCCATGCTGAATATATAAACCATTCACAAAAGTGCTTACTTCAGCCCAGCGAGGAAATACCGGAATCGGAATAGTAGAACTCTGTGAAGAGGAGAGTTTTAAGTTGAGTAATTTAAGCACTGTTAGTACTAATTGTTTCCACTTTCAATTACAGAACTAAAAGTTTTTTCAAAGATTTGTAATTACACTGTGCAAGTCGAAAAAAGTAACAAGCGGGGGACCTACTGAGCGACTTTTCTATAGGTATACTGAGTTGAGATCCACAAGGCGTTTGGCTCTAGTTTAAGAGAAATCCGACTTTGAATTTCATTTTAGTCGAGTTCGTCGCTTAAGTCTTCGAACGTTTAAATGCTAATTGGTCCTAAATCGTTCTGAATATCGCTTTACTGTCTTCGGCAAGTTTGTAGATATTTTAACGACCAACAAATTTGCTTAAGACACCAATCCAAAAAAAGTACATTCAAACTGTGTTTTCGACAAAAAAGGCCCAAAAACCCCACTTTCGTCGAAGCATAAAAACAGTATAGCGAACCCTCGTGGAAAAAATAAATTAGTATGCTTTTATATAGAGGGTTGGCTCCTGCATCTAACAAACTAAAAATTTTACCTAGGAAACGCCCATAAAAGGCGTGGCTTGGCGTCAAAGTTCAAAGTTTTTATCAAAAGAACTCAATTAATCTCCAACTGATTTTCACGATATGGGTATCAAACGAAAGGTCTTTTTCATTCTTTTGATGTGCAACATTAGATACGTAAGATGTACTAATAAAAAGTTTTAAGCGAAAAAAACATTTTTTATAAAAAATTTTTTTTACGGATTTTTTCCCCGAAAAAATCCATTACTAAGGTACAATAAGTTTGTTACCATATTGTAGCAATTTTTTTAATCAAAATCTAAAGGGGTAAACTAAGGGTTACAAGTTTCTATGGGGAAACATGATTTAACAGGTGTTTTGATTTTGAACTAAATAAAAACTCATCAAACGAGAAAAAAATGTGCACATGTTTTTCATTTCTTTGAAAATCGAAGTCTAACAAAAAGGGCTAAACTAAGGGTTACAATTTTGTGTAGAGAAACATGATTTCTAGGATTTTTTTGACTTTAAACTAAATAGAACCTCCTCAAACGAGAAATAATTAGACACGTGTTTCGCATTTTTCGAAAGTCGGGATCTAACAGAGTAAACTAAGGGTTAAAAGTTTATATGGAAAAACATGATTCCAGAGGTCTATTGACTTAAAATATGGTGAAAGTACTTCAAATTAGATGTATTTTTTTTTTTGTAAATCTAACGGGTCACGTAAGGGTTAAGAGAAACTTAATTTATTGGGTCCATTAACTTCAAATTTGCATGCAAAGCCCCGGGGTTCTTCTAGTTGCTTCATATATCAACGAAAGCCAAAAGAGTCTCAAAAAGACTTCAAGAATTCAAGAATTCAAAAGACTTCAAAGAAAATCAAGAATTTCTGAACATCGATGTGTATTAACTTGAAATCGCCAAGTCTCCAATATTAGCTTCTTTTTAGTAAACTCAAATTTTTCAAAGGTTAATGCACGCTGATGTTAATCTGTCTCTACATTGCCGCCAATTTGTCATTTTAAGCCACAATTTTATGCGCTCAAATTTGCTCTCAAAAATTCAACAAAAAATTACCGTTAAAGAAAATAATGCACTTTATTTATGTGTTCGTTTAAACAGCTACATAATTTTCTACCCATTCCAATGCAAAATTAATGACCAGAAATTTTTGGCGGCGCACAGCGGGACGTCAAGTGCGCGCTGCCAACAAGCCGCCCGAGTGCAAATGAACATGTAAACTGGTTAATTGCAGCGACGCGAGCGGAGGCTAAAGAAATTTGTATATGGGACATGGCAGCAAAAACAACAACAAAAACAACACTTGCATACAGCCAAGCGGAGGCATCGAAAATTGCGTGCAAGCGTAACAATTGCGGGACACTGCGAAGCGCATCGTTCACGGAAGTTGTGTATCCTGCGCGCCAAATTTGGCATTGCTTAAGCACGGACACACCCTTTGCGTGAGTGCGTGCATGCGTGCGGGTCAAAAGTGGAACAGGAGCGTATGTAAATGTGTAATAAGTGTGATGTGTTTATAAGGTTGGCGTGTGGCAGACACACAACCAGACAGACAGCCAGACAGACAGATGGCCGAAAAGACAAGCGGAAGACATCAAAAGGCAGAAAAATTGCGCTGCGGTTTGTTAATTGCGGGCGGTATGCGTCATAATATGGAAATTCATGGTGCCAGTGGTGGGTGCAAAGGACCAACACACACACACAAACACACAAATGCTACGTTCGTGCGTGTGTGTTGCTGTCATGTTTAATTAGAATCACCGAAAATCCTCACAGCGCCAAGTCAATCGTTGCTGTTTGAAGTGGCGGCGGTTTTAATTACACTGTACAACAGCATTTCTGCAACAGAGTAACGACCATATATTTCTGAAAGAGGACGTCATACTGATCATTTTTGCCGAACAAAGTAATAGTCCAACACGTCTGAGTTTTTTGTAATTTGCACATAAAAGTTAAGGGGTCCCTATAGACTTTTACACGGAAAGTATAAAAACTTGAAAAGCTAGAGCTTTGATGTCTAAGACAAAGTTCTTTGCATTAAAAATGTGAATATTTTTTGTGTACACAGGAACCCCCGTCCCCCTTTCCTTACCCCCCTTTTTCATGTTTTTCGGAAAAATTTTTCATAAAAAGCTTGTATTGAGTAAAATATTGAAACAAATACCAAATTGTCTATTCTTCATTTAAAAATAGCGGGGGTCTTCAAACACCAAAACTTTCTCAAAACTTCCCCCAAAAAAATAAAAAGCCTTAAGCACGAAACCTTAATTTAAGACTTTTTTCATAAATTGCTAGCTCTGCTTCAGATGTTGAGAAAAATGTTGAATATTAAAAAAATAAATATTTTCCATTGAAAAATAGTTCAGGTGGTCTCCAAACAAGAAGTCCCCTCTTAATAAAATAAACAATTTTTATGATTTAACTTTAACCTTTATGTGCAAATTACAAAAAACTCAGACTTGCTGGACTATTACTTTGTTCGGCAAAAATGATTAGTATGACGTCCTCTTTCAGAAATATACGGTCGTTACTCTGTTGCACACAGAAAGTTTAAAATTGTTGTACTGTGTTATGAGGACAAACATGTCAACAGCTTCTAAACACTGCAACTGACATGTAAACAACAACTTTTCGGCTTTCGTTTGCTTTGCCGCAGGCCTAGAATTTTTCTGTAGCGACGACTTGGGGAGTGACAGCAAAGCTTTCGCTACTGCGGCTGCGCGTGGAAACTTGCCCGAAGCGCCCTCTGACGCTTGGCGTCCACTGCTCATCAAAACAAAGTCAAAGCAGGCAAATAAGCAAAACATTCTTACAACCAAATCAAATGAAATGTTGAACAAAGGGAAGAACGTAGCACAAAAAGCTTTGCCGGGCCGCATGCCGTCAGCCGAGTGGCAAATTGGCCCAAAGTGTAACCAAGGAAATGAATCAACCATTTCGCGAACAGCGCACACAGACTGGCTGGCACGGCCGACTGGCAGACCAGACAGCCACTCGGGCCGTCAACGGCGCGCGGTCGAGGATGAGTAATGCCAGTCACTCCCAAATAGTGGACCGAATAACCTTGCACGAAGAAGATTCGAGCAGTAAACAAAAGAAAAATCGCTGATAAATGATTGTGATGAAAAGTGTCGAAGCTAAGAAAAACTGCTGCAAAAAATTTCAAAAAACTTGTTGAAGACAGACAGCAATTTGAAAAAGCACAAAGCAGCAAGTGTGCTAATGCAAAAAACTAACAAAATCCACACGAAAAATGCATTTCCTACGCAAAAAGGTAAGATTCGTCGCTAATGACGCCGCGCAGACAAAGTCTGCCGCTTCTGTTGGCTCAGTGCCAAACGCAGAGAAACTCACAAAACGTTGTACAAACAAATCAATCGCCACGTATGAAAACGTTCGTCTGGCAGTGTTTTGTTGTTGTGCTTCGAAGTGCTCTCGCCGCGTTGCTATTGCTGGCCAAATGCCCACGACAGAAAGTGAATTTTACTCTTGACCTATGTCAATCACTTGAAATGCCGCTGTTGCATTCCAACGCCGCGTGTTTGTTTTCACAGTGAACTGAACTGCATTTGTCGCTGGGCGACACAAGTGTGTAGTTGGTGTTCATGTCATGCAACATGGAACTTGGTACATTTGCCAGGCGCTTCCGCTCGTTCCACCCCCACAACATTTCTAGTTCTACTAGAATTGATTGACCAAACTGGGATTTAGGCATTTTTGAAAACTCAAATAAGGTCACATTTAATTATTTGTGATTTGAATGAATTTTGTTTGCTATTAAAAAATTTAATAGTTTAATTAATCATTTAGAAAGGTGACCAATTTTGTAAGTCAAATGTAATGATTAGAGAAAATGGTTTAATTTATTTACAATAGCAATACAAATCAAGGTTTATAGACGCATTCCGGTTGTCAAAAAATGACAGCGCTTCGGGTGACGCAGGCATAGATTGGCTAAAGATTTTTTTGAGCAAATATTTGTAAAAAGTGTTAAAAAATCCGGAAAAGGATGTTTCCAGATTTTATATTTATACCACTTAAATAATAAATCCAAATACTTTTCTGTATATTTGCTCCATCAAACTCTTCTTCAAGTCTTCCGTCTTGAAGTGCCGTTCTCGTTGCTGTGGGAAGCCATAATATCGACAGCGCGATTTTCTTGTATTTTGCAATGAGCACTTCATATTTTGTTTAAAAATATATTGAAAGTGTATGGACATAAAATATGTTTATTGATGAAAAAAGCAAAGAATTTTTTGTTTTTTTTAGGATTTTAAAATGTAAAGTTGTCAATAAGTGGCAGTTGTCCGCTTACGTCATCAACATGGCGAACGTTGGGAATGCGCAACCAGTCTATTAATCTTGGATAAAAAAATATAATAAAATAAAATTCTATATGAAAAAATAAATAAAAACAACTTTATTTGACTACCAAATTCAACTGACAATTTAAAAAAAAAAATTGTATTTAATTGTAATTTAAAATAATTCTTACAATCCCATAACACACGCAAATATCAATAAGACACTGAAAACTGTGATAGATTGTCTCACATGAGTTCAATTCTAAGTGTCTTGGATTAAGAATTTACTGTAGACTTGCCCGTCAGTGCCATTAGTGCTACTACCTGTGGCTCTATGTGGTACTAGGTACAGGGTGCTTAACTCTTTCAATGCCAATTAACCAACCAATCTTTAGTCTTCCGATTTCTGAAATTCTTATGACCCAAACCCATAGACGACGGAAGCGATACGAATGCATCTGTCAAAAGTTAGAACCCGAACGTTCGTATGAAAACGATTATTTTGAAGACAGCACAACTACACCGAACACAGTTGTCGTTATCGCCAAACATAGAACTATTTTTCTCTATATTTTTTAGGCGATCAAACCGAACCAATTGGCATCACTGCTTCAAAACAGATATTTTGAATGACATTTTTCTTATTTTTTCTGTATGCTTTGAACAGCAATTACAAATTTGTTAGTATTTTAGTTAAAATGTAATACTTTGTTCAAATAATTGTTTCACATTTTAATTTGTTTTAAATTGATTATACAATGAGAAAATTAATACAGACGATTGCAGACGGAAGCACTTTAAAATTTGTGTTTAGGAGATCAAAAATATGATTGTAACGATGATGAGGTTGTTGCCGCTTTCATTGTAGTCACGTAGTTGCCTACACTGTGACGGTCGAAGTCGATGTCATCTTGAAGTTTGTGTGGCCGTGTTGCTGCCGTCTTGAATGTGTTCGGGCCATTAATCACGCAGCGCCGGGTGAGCCTCACCATTTTCTGGATACGAGGTTACGCGGACATCAACGAGAAAGAGTTGCTAATGTGCCGCCCAAGGCAAGGTCTGCTATGTACTCAGCTCGAGCCAGTTCTCCGCTTTTAAGTGTAAGACTGAGACAAATAAAATACTACTTCCTGCTGAAAGCGTACAAAAGATGGCGTAATCTCTTCAGTTGCAGTTGGTTCGATAACAACTCAGCGTTACAACTCCTGTAGAACTATCGACCTACCGCTAAATTCTTGTGTGAATTTCTCTACGCTGACGGCAGTGATTACAGATCACTGGCCAATTGGTCTACACACAGCGAGATTTAGGATCCCCACAATTCTTTCTACAAAAGAGGCAGGGAATTACTGTGAGATAGTAAATAGTTTCATTCGTTAATTTATTATTAGACTGACACAAGACGTCCTCTTTGGACGATGCGGGCTGGCTTTTATGTTTAGTATTCCCTCCCATTCGATGAAACGACAACAAAATGCTTTTGTAGTGCCAATTAAGCTAGTTTAGCAAACTCCCAGTTGCCACTACCTACATTGTTATATAATACTAAGATTAGTTGGACTCACTGGCGCACACAGGATTTCATTTTGGGAGTGTTTTGCGTACAACTTTTGAGCCGAATACCATTCGAAAACATATTTTGTACCAGCAATTTTTTTGTTTGGGGGGATTGAACCCCCAAAACACCCCTGCAGTACTTTGTAGACACTTGTATACTAAAAATTCGAAATTGTAGCAGATTGTTCTTGGTATTTTTGGACGGAAAAATCTGTAATCTAATGCTGAGATTAGTCAGAAGGTTTGGTTAGGGTTACGTTAAAGTGGCTCCTAGGCATGGAACTTGCTGAAAGACACACTTGGGCCTCAAAATAGACCGGTAAGGTAAGATTGATCTGTCTTACAATAGCAAATTTGTTCTGTAGATAAACCCAAACTAGTCTCTGAAGTTGACTGAACTGATTTGATCAAAGTAGTCAAAGAAGGGAAATTTTCGTGTGGATAGAGCCGGACCCAAAATTAGTCAATACTTTCATTTATTTATATCCATTTTATCTGTTTTGAATCTGTGACAAGAAATTCACAGAAGCCAGTTGGGACTTTTCCCAGAGAGATCCGTATATATACTTGAAGGGAATTATGCAGCTATTCAACGTAAAATAAAAACAAAATTAAGAAGCTTAGGAAGACAGAATAAATTATATTTGTGACTCAAATTGGCTTAAAATTGATGCAATTTTTTGGAAAAGAAGTCTTGCAGCACTCAATGGTTTAATTGCATACTAATTGTGATATGGTTTCACTGTTAAAACTGACAAGATATCAAATTGGGGAATTAAAATACTTTCAGAGTTTCGGGATTAAAGCGAACCAACTCCAAATTCTACTTACATGGTACATACTCGTATGTATTATGTACATATGTATGTGTGTTTTTTTTTTAGTCCGTGTGCTTCACACTGCCTACCGATCAATGCTTGTCCTCAATTGTGCGCCTTTTTTTTTAGCATTATTCAGTTTTATTATTTCATTGCTAATAACACGCAATGCTGGGTCTGACGCGCTGCTTTCGGAACTTCCGTGCTGGGTACCCTACACTCTTAGTTCAGTGTGTTGAAGAGAACATTTGGTGCCTAAGAGTTTTGGGAGTAAAGCAGCAAAGGTTGCATTTATTGTTTTCAGTTACAAAGTGTAAGCTGCACTTTGATGATTTAGAGTTTTATAATTTTTTTTTGTTTGAATTAGCACTTTGAGGCCCAAAAACCAGGCTGAATATTTTGCAATGTTTTTTTTGACTCAACAACATTTAATAAGAAATATTCGAATATTTTTGGTTAATTAAATATTTCGGCAAACTGTAGAGCAATTTGCAGTCTCAATTGCCATGTCTGGAAGCAGCCACTTTAGTCTTCTAAGTTAAGTTTATTTTGCCTCATACTGGTGTATTCAGTGCAGTAGACTGCACCAATGTCTGCACGTAGCAACAACGAAAAAATTAACATTTTTGGTATAACACGTTGGCAACACGTTCGTTCTGAATTATTTGCTGTAAATTATTATTTTCAGTTGATTTTAAGGTGCCGATAAAAAAGTAGAATGCACCGCTTTCGGCACAGTAGCGGTTTAGTTGAAATTCTGTTGATTTCTTGTACTCGTAATGGGTTAAGAAATGTTTGGATTGTTTGAAATTTTGGCCCATTGTGTTTTTACTTTACCAATGCGCTTTCAGTTGGTGGTTTAAGTGAATTTGTGAAAGCTGCTTGGGGGTGTCTTCTCCAGGTCTGTTAAGCAGCTCAGGAAGTGCTGACCCAAGTATTGAAACCGCGTTCTCGCAAGAGCTGGACATGTGCATAGGAAGTGTTCACGGTTTCCTTGCAATCCACATCCCTGCAGCTTTTGCAGAAGTCCAAAGATATTCGCTGTTTCAGCACAAACATGCATCACAGCAAGACAGTTCTGACCTGCGATCGACCAGAGCAGCTCCAAAGAACAAATCCTACTAAGCAAAGCCTGCATAGCGATTGTTGTGGTAGTCATTATGGTACACGATCTAAGACAACAGACTGGGTCTTAGTAGGATCAGTTCTTTGGAGCTGCTCTGTCTTGCTGTGCTGCATGTTTTCGCTTAAAGCTTTCGACCCCAAAGTTGCCTGAGAACAACTCCACCTATTTGTCATCTTATAGCAAAAGCTACGATTGATTTATGGGTTTAATTTAAGTAGGCACCAACAATTTAATATTTTTAGAAGTGAATTCAAAGCAATTTACAAACATTTTACTGTTATCCCCAACATAATTTCCAATAATTTGCAGCGATATCGGGGAAAGTTTGTGTTCTAATTGAAGTCTACGAATTGGGCGCGTTTGATCAAAACCCTGTTTCTCTAAAATGGTTAAATAAAAACAAAAAGTGATAATTTTGTATTTTTCCATAAATATTAAATAATTTTTCTGTAATTAAAAAATATTGATACAAAATTTATTTAACCCATTTTAAGCTAAAATTGTTCAAAGTAAACTAGCTCTAGAACTCTAACAAAGAGGCGCGGCGACTTCAACTGTCGTGTGCATACTTCTTAGGGAAGTATTTTATGATTTAAATACTAAAAAGTAGTGTCCGACCGAATATTCGGTTTCGGTTTCGGCCCAAATAAGTGGTTTCGGTTTCGGTTTCAGTTTCGGCCAAAAAATGGCCGAATAGCCGAAACCGAAACTGTCTAGTATATTTTTTTACATTTTATTGTGTAGCAGATATATAGTGAAAGGAGAAGTAATTTAGATGCCAGCAATGTAAATAAAGTTCTTTTGTTAGCATATAATATTAAATTATTTATTTTTGAATATTAGCGAGTAAGGTACGAAAGGGTGATTTTTTATGTTTACGTTTTTAAAAAATGAATATATTGTTTTTATTAATATGTATTTATTTATTTATGCTATGTTTGTTTGTTTGTTCTTTAATTACTTAATGTAAAATTCGTTTGTTGAACAAAAAATGCTTGATATGGTGATTTTTATTTTAACTAGAAAGTTTCGGTTTCGGCCGAATATTAAAAAAAACCGAATATTCGGTTTCGGTTTCGGCCCAAAAAAGTGGTTTCGGTCGGACACTACTAAAAAGTAATATCGAGACATAGGTTAAAACTCGGGGTCGAAAGGGTTAAAGAGTAAATATTGCCCAAATTTGAATTAATTGTTGCTTTTGTCTGTACTCTGAATTTGCCCCGAATGCGCTCCTGTATGCCGCCATACAAAGTTCTAAAAACCTAATCAATATAATTGCTAAATGCACACACACACATACAGACTTACAAACATACACGCACACATATGTAAAAGCATAAATAATTTTGCCGCCTTTTTGTTTGTCATGTTTTTGTTTTTAACTTAACAATTTCTCGCTCTCCATTTTGCAGACCAATCCACTCAACAGTACCAGCAACAATAACAACAACAACAACAGCAACAACTACAATGGCAACACCACAACTAGGCCGCCTGAGGGTGAAGAACATGTTGCCGTCGCAACAGCAACAACAATTGCTGCAACCACACAGTTATCAAACAACAACAACAATAGCAACAGTGACAGCAGCGAAGACCATTTGGCCGAAGTGCTGGTGGTGGTGAATGACACGAAAATAGATGCAACGTCACAGCCATCGTCACTGCCAGCACCACCGACACGCCAACCGGCGGCAAGTGCCGAAGCCACCAACGGGAATGAGGCCACGGCGGGGCGGTTCGGCAACGGTGCCACTGCGCCGATTGCGCGCGAAGAAGAGGCGGAAGTGGGCGACGATGACGTTGAGGCGCAAGTGGAGGCGGAGGCGGACATGGCAATGGCGGAAGAGAAAGAATTGGACTGTTGCTGTGAGCTGAATGGGGTCGGTCAGTGTTGCCCAATTGATGCGAAATCAACGACAAACCAGTCGACAGCGTTGCCGCCCAACGACGCGCTCGAACAGACAGCGGGCGCAAGCGCGGTGCGACGCAGCAAATCGCGTGTGCGAACATATCTGTGGAAATGCAAGCAACGCTTGACGGGTCAACATCAACACGCGCTGCCGTCCGCAAAACCAACAGCAACAGCAACAATTGGCCCTGTCGAAAACTCAACGGAAGTGACAGCAGCGCAGCGCGAAATTGGTGTGGCCCTGCGCGCAGTCGAGGAGCAGCTGGACGAGGACGACGCAGAGGAGCCAAGCAGCGCGGCCGCTTACGAGGATATTGATTTTAGTCTGTCGTCGACGGGAATGGCCAGCGTCGGCGTCGACAACAGTCGCACGGCGAGCGCTGAGAGCGGTGCTGGTGCCATGGTTGTGGGTGATTCAACTGTCGATTCTGAGACAGCCAAACCGTTGGCTGCGCAGCAGCTGGCCGTGTATGCGCCCGCCGTCAGGGAACACCAACTGGCGCACGCCATACAAATGGTAGGCTGTCTAGAACCGTAGTCGTCTTTTTTTTGGTCTTTCATTTATTTTGTTGTACTTCACCTCGATTGCTTGAGTGCAGCTCAAATAAATGTTTTTGTTATTATGTTGGCTTGCAGGAATCTGGCACCGCTGCGCTGATTGATAGATACCTGGCCGCCATTTTTCCTGTCTACGTGCAGAGCACACGTGCGATTTTAATACGTCAGGCACGTGATTTACTCGTCTGTTCCTATCACGGCTGCCTGCAGTCGTTCGAGCAAAAGTTCTTATGCAAATTTGCTGAAATTGCCGCGGACCTGAAGCAGCACCACGCCATCGGAGAGGTGAGTAATTGCTATGTAAAAAGTACTTCGTGTTGGACTAAAGCTGAGATTTTTGGAATTGAAATTGAATTCGGCATTGAGTGTGTAAAAGCTTCTAATTAAAATTGAGCGTCAAAGAAGAACACAATGCAGCAAAAAGTGGGTGGAACAAATATCATTCAATCATTTTTGAGGAATTGAAAAGAATAAAACGTTCCAACCAACGACAATTTGGATAAAATGGAATGAATATATTTCATTTGATAATATAATGGTTCTATAAATACGATTTCAGCATTCTTAATGATATTGAAATTATCCGTATCCTATAGAGAGAAGTATTAAATTTTTTATATGTTAAACTAATAAAGTTAGAAGGACGAAATTCAAGGATGTGGTAGTGTACATATTAGTCCTTAAGATATATTTTTTTCAAAAAAAAACTATTGAAAATTTTCAAGGATATTCAAGGATAAAGTTTTAAAAGAACATTTTCCTCTTTATCCTTTTGCACCAAAACATTAAATTTTTTAAGATTTTAAGAATTTTTCTTTTTCATTTGATACCCATATTGTTATTCTACAATGCGCTCAATTTTTAAAATAATTTTTTGAAATAAACATGTCCTTGAAATTTCAAAGTGCTTTTAAAAAAAATCCTGACGTCAGAGAGAAAAACTAAAAGAGCAGTTTTACTACATTTGGCCCTTAGTTTCGCGAGTACATAAATTTTTTCGTGTGTAAAATTTGTTGTCCCACGGTGTAATATTTTCAAAATTACAAGCACAAACGGTTTATTTTTAATGTCTATTGAATTAATTAATGTCTATTGGAATGTTGAAACTTAGGCTTTGAGGGGTTTAAAATATGAATCAAAATCTGAATCAAGATCAAATCAATCCATATTCTAATTTGGTAAGCCAATTTTTTTGAAGGCCTTAACCCTTTCGCTATGTTGCTACATGCTACTTTGTGGACGTCTGAACCCTCTATGGTTTCGAAAATAAATTTTTTTGTTGGTCCTTGGAATAGTTTGACGTTTTAAGAATAATACGAAATTAGTAAACTGAATATTTAAGCTTAAAGAATAAAACTATTCAGTCGTTTTAATATTAAATCTTTACATAATAAAGAAAGAAGGAACATCTAAATTAGAGATATTTTTTATTTTTTTACTTAAATTCAGACACATTTTTGTAATTATTTTAGCGGAGTTAAATGAAGAAATATTAGATTGTTGAGTATGCATAAAAAATTTTATGTGTAAGTAATTATTACAGCCACAACGATATGATTGCTGTCATATTACAACACTCTAGAAAACAGTGTCCGAGGACAAAAATTATAAAAAAAAAACAGAAGACTAATTTTAAATTAATTAAATAAATAAACAAAATTAAATAAAAAATTAAAATTAAAGAAAATAAATAAAATAAAATCCGTAGCGAAATTCAAAAATAAATAAAAAATCTTTTTTTATTTTTAAATTTTTTTGTTGCTCCTTGGAATAGTTTGAAGTTTTAAGAATAATACGATATTAGTAAACTGAATATTTGAGTTTAAAGAATAAAACTATAAACATTTTTTAATATTACATCTTTACATTATAAAGAAAGATGAAGCAGAAAAATTAGAGAAATTTTTATTTTGAACTTTATACTTCAATTCAGATACATTTTTGTAATTATTTTAGCGGAGTTAAATGAAGAAATATTAGATTTTTGAGTATGCATAAAAAATTGTATTTTTAAGTAATTATTACAGCCACAACGATGATTGCTTTCATATGACAACACTCTAGAAAATATTGTCCGGGGACAAAAATTCTAAATAAAAATAATATGGCATTTTGTTTATATTATCAGAAGACTAATTTTAAATTAATTAAATAAATTAACAAAATTAAATACAACTAAATAAAAATAAAAAAAAAGAAATAAAATCTGTAGCGAAATTCAAAATTAATTTTTAATTCTAATTAATATAAATTAATTTAATTTTTGTTTTTTAATTTTTTTTTTTAAATTTTAAAATTTTTGTTTGTCTTTGAAATAGTTTGAAGTTTTAAGAATAATACGAAGTTAGTAAACTGAATATCATATTTTGAATTTGTTGTTGCTTTTCTTTGATTTTGCATACAGAACCAATATAAGCAGAACTATCGATTATTGTCCATGAAAACGGCAATCAAAAGCAAACAATGAATATGATTTTAGTCTCAATGTGCCACACTGAATTAGCTGTAATCAATTTAATGAATGAATCAATTACTATCAAATAAACACTAAACTACATTGAAAACAAAAGAGGCCTCACAGAACTACACACACACACATACACAGTCATACACCCATAATTACATATCGGCGCAACACATGTTTTAGTGCGCGACTCCGAATAACATCGCTGTTGTCGCACTGTCCAACTGGTCGAAACTACACATTACGCACCGCGGCAACTCGCCTAAAGCCTAACGACAACAATGTTAGGCGAACAGCGCAACTACAGCGGAACCGGTCTTTTCCAGCTTACGTACTCATCGCGTTGCACGAGAGACGATCAACAAATGTGCCGAGCAGTGTTGCCGGCACAAAACTATTTCAAGTGTTCGAGGGTAAAGTGCGGCACCAACATGGAAACTATACTCTGAGGTAGTGTTTATGAGAATAAAAGTCCATAGCAATAAATAGCAGCAAGTCTAATGCGCCACTAAAGGGCGCAATCTACGAACAGAGCCAGCAACACTGGTAGCGCAAATTGCCATCAACTCGCTGCCGCTTGTGTCATCCAACGACGAGTTATTCAGCAGCCAACAGCTAACGATTGCAGTTGCTTTTCTGGTTAGTGCTAACGTACAGACTGACATAACTTTTGGCAGAAAATAAGCCAAGCTTTTTATTTGAAACGTATTTTCCAACTTCAAGAGACAATGTTGCATCAAATAAATGTTGTAATGTCTTAAAACTGTTTGGCTATTTAGAGCTGAAACTAATTTGAGACGATTGCAATTGCGCCGGTATGGCAACCACGTTGCAGTTGTTTGTTTTCGGAGCAAAGAAAACTCGACTCCGAAACAGCTGCCACCAAAAACACTTTAAGATTGCGTGCGATGCAGAAAATCGGTTGCAGTCGAAGATGTGTGGTTGCATGGTTGAAACGGAAATGCGGCAAGTAAAGTTGCGCTCAGCTTTGAACATTTAAAAGCGTTTAAGTTGCAGTGAAAGATGGCAATAAAAAGCAACAAAGTGTGAATAATGAATTAATAAAAAATATAAACAACTAATTAAAAACAAAAGTGAAGAAATATTTGAATCAAAAGAATTAAATGCGAAAAAAGAGATTTCTGGGCATTTAAATTAATTCATAACTAATCAGATCTACGTGTGTTGAAAATATTTTAAAATATAAATATTACAAAAATCAAAAATACGACAAGAAAATAATTTGAATTGCAACTGCAGTGTCTACAAAAGTCAATTAAATAAAATACCTACGAATTATTCAATGCTTCCGTTCAAAGTCGAAGTGCCTTCTGGATTTTACATATCAATACCAACTTTATTGATAACGACCCGAAAGTCTGAAGCAATTCAAATCTAAAATATTTAATTGTGAACTAATGTGTGTGTTTACTGAAATAAAACAAAGAAATTTGTAGTTATTGAACAAAATGGAAAACATTTGCAATTAAAATTTAAAAACAAATATTTCCAAGTGCATGCTTAAAAAAATATTGTAAAAATACATGCAATGCAAATTTCAAAACAAAAACTATTTCTAATTTGTGTCTAAAATTATACAAAATTGTATAAATAATAATAAATTAGAAAAAATTTATTTAACATTTTAAAACACTAAAGTGAAATCAAAACGAGTTGTATATTGTTTAAAAAATATTATTAAAAATATAGCAATGATAAATTTAAATTAAAAACTTCGTAAACTTCATCGTAAAAATGTAATCAAAACGTTGCAATGAAAAAACTAAATCGAAATTCATAAATTGACTTTGTAAAATTGTTAAATCAAAAGCGTTTTCCATTTTAATTGAAAAATATTAATTACATTTTAACAATGCAAAAAGTGAATTTTGAAAAATTTTGAAAAAGCGAAAAATATTAAAAAGTGATGAAATAAAATAATTTTCAAAACACTTCTAAGGAAATTATTACCAAAACAAAAAAGATTTACAAAATATTAAAATATTGACAACTGTGCAAAATAATAATATTTGTAAAACAATAACAATTTGAAATTGTTGTGTAATTGTTGTGTTAAATATTTTTCGAATGTCACAAACATTTATACGTTCAAAGTGTTTATGCTCAAAGTGTAAAAGATTTGTCTCGAGTTTAACTCTGCATAATTTTTATGCAACACTTTTGCCATATCGAAAATTAATTTCTTATACAAATTAATGTGTGAATAATTATTTAAAGCAACAGTAATCCAGTGTTAATTGTCACTTAAGGTAAAGAAACAATAAAACTCAGAATTAGTTGTTTGTAAGTTACAAATAATTTTATAACAGTAACCAATATAACAAAAACTATTTAATCTTTTAAAAGATTTTTTGAAATTCATAGCAAATTTTATATAAATTTACAGCAAGCCAGTGAAATTGTCATTCAAACTAAACAAGCAATGCAATTTCTAACAGATTTTTATAAAACTAAATTAATTTTTTTCAATCAAAAATAATTTCAAACAAAAAACAGCAATTCAGTGTTAATGTAAAACCTTCAGACAGAGACTCATGATTTGTTGTTGTGCCGCAAATAGCCAAACTGTTGCCAGAAAACCATAGAAAACTTAATTCAATCAAAAATAATTTCAAGTAAAAAGCAGCAATTCAGTGTTAATGTAAAACCTTCAGACAGAGACTCATCATTTGTTGTTGTACCGCAAATAGCCAAACTGTTGCTACTCCCTCTTCACTTTTTTGTTGTCTTATTCGTTCCATGACCTGCAGAGTTATAGCTTCCAACTCCAGCCGGCAGATCGATTGGCGATTTGAAGCCGCCCGAAATTGAATTAATTCTTGTGTCTTGCTTTTATTTCTATTATTCTCGTCTGTTATTTTTACTACGCTGTCTTCGGTTTGTGCTTTTAGAGCTCAATGACCGCTGACAGCTTTTTCCACAAACTTCTGTAATCTATGAAATTTTCGCGCAACTGCAATCAATCACAACGATGACAACCGATCACAATTTGGCAATGCTACGCTCATCATTCGGCTAACTGTACATGGCAGCGGCAATGAGCAGTGACCTACCCGCCAATTGACAATTGCTCCATTCGGCTTTCAATTGATTTCCTCTCCACATCGCGGCCGCACTTCACGCGCGACTGCTGCCGCTTGCCACTTCAGTTGCCGTCACTCTTCATCGCACGTTTTGTTGACTTTGTTGCCAGTCTGCCACTTTGTTTGCAGTCCACCCGCATCGCCAATCGTTGGTCGCAGTCGCTCTGCCGTTCGTTTGTCGGTCTGTCAAATCGACCGTGACTTAATGAACTATTAACAATGTTGGCAATTTGTTTAAACAATCAAGCGAACGACAACAACAAAAATCCCATTTCTGCCACCACTTGCCGCCTCGATTGCGCCGCGTCGCTCCCGCGCGCCCCACTGCCAATTACAATTTAATTTTGCCTTTTTGGCCAACCGTGATTGTTGTGTTTAACATTTGGCATTGCCACTTAAGGTGATTGCTGCACCGCTGCGTGGCCCGGCCCGGCCCGTTGTGTGCTGACGTGTGTCCGTTTGAGTGTCTCTGTGTGTGTGTGTGTGTGTGTGTGTGACTGTAAATGTTGGCGTTTTTTCCGCATTTATTTATTTTCGGCTTTTTGTTTTGTTTCGTTCGACTTGCTGCATTTTGCCGAATTGTTGTTGGTTGCTGCTGCGCAGTCGCAGCAGTGCGCGGGTGTCGACAATTGTTCACGATTTCCAAATTACGCTACGCAAACGTACGTCGTACGTTGACTTTAATTTCAATTTATTTCACAGTTAAATTTTCTGCTTCGTGCGCTCAAAATGCTGGCAAGAAATGTTGGATGATGTGTTCGCGAAGCGCCAAGTTGCCTTGCGGCGTTGTGCCGTTAGACTTGAGCTGAGCTATGCTTTGGTTGGCTTTGAGCTGAAGTTGAAGTTGAAGGTTTGCCTCCTGGCGGTGACATTGAAAGTGAAAGAAGAAGAAGCAGCAGCAGCACAAGCTGTCAAGTGCATGGGAGCATTGACTGCAAGGCAATCTTGGGTTAATTGTTCAATTTGCACAGACTTTTACTTTCGGTGAGGCATGAATGAAATTTGCCTTTTTAATTGTTGTTGTTGATCATTTGCGGTGGATTTCTTAATTATTGATTTAATGGATTAATTAAATAAAGTTACCCAAAAGGTTTCTATGGTAGTAGAAGACTTGAATAGAGGTGTATTTATTTGAGAAGATAATATTAATCATTACAAAACCTATGTTTTTGCACTAACAGCAAACTTGTCTGACAAAAAAAATCATTAATCATTATTGTTAAAATTCTCACGGGACTTTGCGTTGTGCAAATGACCGAAGGGGTTTTTGTGAATTAGTTTTATAAAAAAAGGGCCAATACGATTCTTACTCTCTGGAGCTGATATCTGGTACTCTTTAGGAGATTAAAAACCCACCTTAGCCACTTATTTATCGATTATAAGTATGAAGACAAAAGCTACTCTTCTCTTCGACAACAGCTCCACCTCACTCAATTAGTTTGAACGTAAAGTAAACAAAACTTGGTGGTAGTAGAAATACACTAAAAATATAAACGCTCTAAATTTTGGAGGTAGATAGGTGTAGCTGGCTGGTCACAAATGACCAAACATATAAATTACCCTTTTTGGATCCTTAGCGATACCAGAAGGAGATCCGTTTGTGAGTTGTGTTGGAAATTTTTTCTTGAAAGATTTTCTTTGTTTTGTACTCTTCATTGCAGTATATTTGTAGTTGTGATTCGTTACAAGCGTTTTTAGCAAACTTTTCAGGCCTAGCTTCGCCACTTTCTCCAGTGCCCCCAAGATTGCCAAGCCTTGTCTTGAAGCAGAAGCAGAGGACATACTCGAATGTCCCCGAAGCTTAAGGTTCCTTGCACACTCTACAACTTTTACTGTCTGTCAAATCGATCAAATGCACATGAGTCACTAGAAACCATGTATAATGGTTCTGCAGTCTGAACGCAATAATTAAATCGGGCAGATTGTGCAGCTTAGTGACCTTTGCATTACTTTTGCAGCTCGTCAAACGCTTAAGTTCCTTCACCTGGCCTCTGCCTTTCTTTTCATGTCGTCTTCGTTTTGGAGATACTGCATGCACCAACCTACTCAAAAAGTTTAATGCTGACATGATATTATTTGTTCTAAATATCTAACGAAAAAATTGCTCCTAAAAACTGCTACCAAAACAGCTTGAAGTGAACCTTAGAGACTACGTTGGAAGATAGGTAGGTAAGTAGGAGCATACTTAGGCCATGACGGCCCACTGTGATACCACATGAGGTCAAGCATATACATAACTACTCACTTATTGAACCAGTTAGATTTTCTTACGAAGCTTAAAGACAGCAGACAAATTGTCTTATCAGCTGGATCGCCCAGACTGTCGAAGAAAAAGTTTCCTAAATAGTATATACTTTTTCTGGATAAAGCAGGACAGGTGCATAGTAGATGAGGTATATTTTCTTCCTCTTCCTCGTTCATGTAGATGCGGCAGAAGTCGTTCGAAAACAGCCCCAATCGTTTTAGCGTAGGTGCCATCTAAGCAGAGAACCTTTAGAACACCGATCATGGTTCTCATCTAGGCTCTGTTTAGTGAGAAAAGTTCTTTAGAACGTCGAAGGTTTAAGATTGTTGCCTTCAGCCAACTTAAATAAGTGTCGTGTATAGAACTCGTATGGGTACAAAGCTTACAATCTAAGCGAGGGTCACCGAGCGCTGTCATATCTTGAGCTCCGAATGGGAGCTCCTGGACCGGGTGCAAAACCGTGCAATTAAACTTATAGGGGACATTAGGGCATCCAGCTCTATTGACTCCTTGAAACATCGTCGAAACGTGGCATGTGTGGCCTTATTTTAGCGATACCTTTTCGGTAATTGCTCAGTGGAGATGAGCAGCTTGCTGCCATCACTCCGGGTATTCCGCCGGGCAACCCGTTTGAACACTGGCCCCCATGCATTCCACGTTGAAACGATGTTCCAGCGCACTACGCACTGCAGAGAATGGTCTCCCTGCAGATATTTTCCCCAGCACTTATGATCTCGATGGGTTCAAGGCACGAGTCCATAACCACTTCACTCAAAACCCTATCTCCTAACCTTTATATTCTTCCTGAACCAACGCAATGCCTCGCATTAATAGGGGTCATCCCCTGTTCAGTTGTTTGAGTTAAAAAAAAAAGCTGCCCAGTTTTACCCTGCCGAGCAAGCACGTCTGCTCTACAGTTCCCTGAAATATTCCTATGTTTCGAACCCAGCATAGGAAAATTTGAACCTTGGCAGTCTTGTTGAGAGATTTGCTGCAGCTGAGGACAGTCTTTGATGTTATTATGAGCGGATAAGAGCATATTGGCTGTCCGATGGTTAGGTTAGGTTATGGTGGCTGCCTCTGTAAGATACACAGTCGGATGCCTATTATGAGGCCCATTGTGATACCACATATTTCACTCGTTTTTGAAATGTGTATGCAACACTGTCTTTCCAACATATGTTACAGCACACATTTCAAGCGGATGGGGAAAGGGAGGGAAGGGGACCTACAGTTTAACACCGAATCCGAACGGCGATTGGCAGTGTTTCGTTCACATTTAGAGGTTTTGCCATTGCCTGCCAAGGACGCACTTGTGCGATTCTTGTAATTCTCATCTGCTTCATGTGGATAGCGATAGAAGTAGATGAGCGTTTTACCAGCCCGAGCCAGGAATCGAACCTGGGGCCTCGGTATGAGAAGCCAGCGCGCTGCCCGCTGGACTTTCGATGCTGGCTTGGCCGTCCGATAGTATCACGATATCTTTTGCCGATATCCCGTTTACCCTGAGCGAATTAGAGGCTGCACAGATTGAACTCGGCTTGGAAGGCACTACAGTAATCTGGCAGTCGGCTCTTAGTTTAGATTTAATCCTCCGGAGTAGATACCACAACACACTCGAACAAGCAGTTTCGATCCGCCCGTATAAATATGGACATCGCCGCAGGCGGGGTGCTCACCCAGTTAGCATTCGGCTCTTGCTCGCATTGAAACTTGATAGTCCTTATCAAAGGACAATCTGGGTGTCATGTAATCCACGTTCCGAAATATCCCGTTGAAGAATCTATAATTTTTGAGTGCCCATTTTGCCCAACTCTCCATTGCGAGGAAGCTTCTTGAAGGCAGCATTGGCATCCAATTGCCTTCCCAGGATATCTAATGGGAATAAGTGTAGCAAAATGTCCCAGACATTAGTAGGAGTAGTCTGCAGGGTCCCACTTATACATAACTCTACAAATTACACTTACATTTTAGTGGGTATTTGGGAGTTGAGACCTTTTGACCAATGAAGGCCATCAGACTATTATCCCTTATAACAAAAGAGGCTGAATCACGGCGGTGTAAAACCAATATGAGGTCTTATTGCCTATCATCTTCTTACAAGTATAAAGGACAATACTGGCCTTTTTGACTCTCTCCGGGACATTGGGTTTCCAGTTGAGTTTCCTGTCTAACACCAGTCGTGGAAATTTAGCTAATCAGAGAATTTTAGAGCGATCCCTTGCAGCCGCGGGGGATCAATCTCTCAAGGCCCAGTTCCAGAGGATGTTCCACCCTCGTTGCATTACATTCCCGATTGTAGACGGAAGTATTCCGAGAGAGAGAGAGACAAACTATGACAGACAAAAATGTGCAACTAATAAGCCATGAAATGCTGTCTGCTGCAAGTATTCGCTCACATGTGCCCTTTGGAAGCCATAGACAACTTATTTCAATGTTAGTTTCGCTTTAAATCGAACCCAAGGTTTTGGCAAAATAATCAATACAAATAAATAAAAATGCTGCATTTGCAACAAGCAATTTGTGTACTCTGCAACTTGTAGAGGATTTATGTGCACATGTAACGATAGAGCACTCAATCAAATATTAAACAATGATTTCTC
The DNA here is from genome assembly GCA_964056695.1 of Melieria picta. Taxonomy (NCBI): domain Eukaryota; kingdom Metazoa; phylum Arthropoda; class Insecta; order Diptera; family Ulidiidae; genus Melieria; species Melieria picta. The sequence continues at coordinate 34,881,525 of OZ057399.1, read as the reverse complement.
ACTATTTATATACAAGTTTGCAATATTTTGCATGATTTTCAATTTCAACACAATCAATTAATTGGGTTGAGTAAAAAAAAATGAAAACAAATTTCATGAAATTCCCACTGGTAATTAATTAGCCAAGCTTTGCCATTTCTTCCTCCTCATGCGGCAATTGTTAAAAGCTTACAAATACAAATTTGTTCGCACTTGGCCCAAGTAAATTTTTTTTTGTTTCCTCACACATCAACGTTTTTGGGCAGATAATAAATTTGCCATTACTCAATTAAGATACATTTTTTTTGCTGGCATTTTTTTACGGCTTATTACAAAGTTTTGTTATTATTTATTGCGGCAGCAAATGTAAACAAATTTCGTACGCACTCCCCTCCACAGTTGACCCAATTGCGCTGATGTGCCTTGTGTGCAAAGTTGCCCACGAGAAAAAGTTGTAACTATTAATGTAGGAGCAACACATACCACAACAACAACAACAATAATAATAATGTTGTTGATAACATGTGGTACGAATAAATTGAGTTGCGCAATTTTTTACTGGGCCCATGTGACGAGAAGCATTGCCGAATTGTGCGGCACATTACATGCCGCGCCAGCGTTAAACTTTGCATTGGATTAGCAAATCTACACGCCACATTTAATTGCCTGTCTGACCCATATTCCATGACGTCGAGGCGTCTGTCGTGAAATGTTGGGTGTGATGTGTGCGCCGCCAACAACAGCAACAACAGCTGCCAATTGAGTCATGTTGGCTTCAGCGTGAAATTGCGACTAGTTACTTTGCGCCTGATTGATGAGTAGCAAAGAAGAGTTTGACGTGCAAGTAACTTTTTGGCTTGATTAACCCTTTCGACCCCGAATTTTACCCTGTTTCTCGATATTATTTTTTGGTATTTAAATCACGAAACACTTGAAGACTAAGAAGTGTGCACACGACATTGAAGTCGCCACGGCTCTTTGTTAGAGTTCTTGAACTAGTTTACTTTTGAACAATTTTAGCTTAAAACGGGTTAAATAAATTTTGTATCAATATTTTTTAATTACAGAAAAATTATTTAATATTTATGGAAAAATACAAAATTATTAATCACTTTTTGATTTTATTTAACCATTATTAGAAAAACAGGGTTTTGATCAAACGCGCCCAATTCGTAGACTTCAATTAGAACACAAACTTTTCCTGATATCGCTGCAAATTATTGGAAATTATTTTGAGGTTAACAGTAAAATTTTTTTAACTTGCTTTGACTTCACTTCTTAAAATATTAGTTTGTTGGTGCCTATTTAAATTAAACCCATAAATCAATCGTAGCTTTTGCTATAAGAAAGCAAATAGGTGAAGTTGCTCACAGGCAATTTTGGGGTCGAAAGGGTTAATAAAATTTTTGTGCAATTTTATACATTTTCTCTGGACTTTTTTCTTTGCAGCTAGAAAGTTTCAGGACTTTTAGAAAATCTTGTGCTTTTCTACAAAATTGCTCACTCATTCTAATTTCTAGCTGCCCACTTGAACCGAACGCTCCGAAATATTCTTTAGGGTTTTCCAATAATACTAAATAATGTTAATGCGAGGGTCGCTGTCGAGACTACTTAAAATATGCTTTCCGCTATTATCATTATTGTTGTTGCCGTTCTTCAAACGCCTGATTACAATGAGTTATGCAAAGTGCCCTCACAACAAAAGCCCGCTGCACACATACGAGCAAACTTTCCAACAACAACAACTGTGCGCACAATTGCGCTGTGCGTACCGTGTGCCACATGCTACATGCTACATGCCACATGTCGGCAGTGCCCAATTCGTATTCGTATTTGTATTTGAGAACTTAATCAAGTGCGTCTGCTCGCGGGTCACAAACGCGCGCACTTCGGTCCCCATATGTGCACACAAACACTAACAAAAAGCAAAAAACAATTTTTCATTTATTTGTTGTTTTTTCATTTTTTAAATTTGTATAGTAAAATTTTTTTATGGCGTTTTTAAAAGGGTTAAGTGTTTTTATAGGGCCGCATGGTTTATATTTTCGTTGTGTTTGGCATTGCAGCGCGTCGGTCGGTCGAGGAGGTGAGGCCACTTGTGTGTGTGTTTGGCTTTTCTTTTATTTCAATTTTATTTGAATTTCGAATGGCCGGAAATAGAGCATTGTGTGGCTATGGAATAACTAATTGAATGTTTTGGCTGGGCACAGAGTGCGCGCGTCCGCTTGTGAGCTTTGACTCGAATTGAAATTAAATTGTTTTCAGTTGCAAAGAGATTTTGTAAATATTTTACATTCATTCATATGGCCACAGACGTGCATACATGAATGCATTTAAGTGTTGTAAAGCGCAGCTAGGTTGCAAATAAATGTATGCTTACAGCTGTTTTCTGTAAACTATGATTTCATTCATTCACATTTTATGAACATTTCGAAAATTAAATTAAGAAAAATGAAATTTTAGAGGCCAGTATGTCAGTTCAACAGGTTATCTACGTATCTACATGGAATGTAATTTCAAAATTAGTGACAGCCTTCACTTTTAAGTGATGGATCTTTCGTTCTGAATGAAGTAGTAAGTTGCGCACATAACATTGTATACAAAATTTAGAAACCAGGGGCGTTATAACATGAAATTGTAGATGAATATAAGTTGCTGAAAGCTTCATCATCATTCAGATCAATTACTACGAAAATCTGCTTTGCTATCACAGCCCCATACACCACAATAATTCGGGTTCGGATCATTTTTAAAGTTAGAACAAAAAAGAAAGAAAAAAAGTTGGAATACAAATTTCAAAATTTTTCATTTCAAGTATTGCAATTATAGTTTGGAAAGCTCCTGAGAAACTGTTTTTCTAATAATAACTTAAAACTTAACTATGACTACAGTCTTACTTATTACTACAGTCAGCATTCGAAGAACATTCAAACTGTTATTTAATATGTCTCCGAGTTCTGGAGCTTTTATTAATGCATGGAAGATTACGTATATTGCACCATTGCGGTCATTTTGATGGATTTAATTTTAAATATCTGCATTTTTGTCGTATTTCTATCAACTTTTAATAGAATGATGACTTTTATTTATTTATCGGATGTGTACTTTTTGAGACATCAGCGGATACAATATTTAGTCTTTGTAGGTATGGAAATTTTGCGATCTTTCTTTCATTTTTCAGTCAATACAAATAAATTCCATTTCTTTCTCTCGTAATATCTCTCCTAGATCCCACTCCATCTATAATTGTGTACTTAAATCTCTTGAGGTGTTGGATCTTGGTCAGTGTTGCCAGATCAGGAGATTTCCTCCTGGATTTAGGAGATTCTTGGCCGTTTAGGAGAATTTTTAGGAGAAAGAATTGTTTAGGAGAAAGTTTAGAAGATTTATATGTTAGGGGATTTTATGTTAGGGGATTTTATGTTTGGGGATTTTTCGGATCCTTAGTGATTTTTTGGGAGATTTTTGGATAACGAAGTATGATGTATTGGGAACACTGGCAACAAAACATATTTTGGCAACTATTTTAATAGTCAAAGCACCCTATTGTGTTAAAAATTTCTAAGCTTACAAAATGTAAGCTCGTTCTATATCGTTCTCACGTCAAAATCCCGAAATCCCGCCAAAAATTTCACTTTTTGTTTAATTCATTTGATATATGTTTTGTTTTTGTTAAGTTTTTGTTGTTAAGCTGAAGCTGAATAGAAAAGGCCTGCTTTAAAAAAAATTATATGTATGTATATATTTGTATTTTTTATGAGAAGTTTAATTCCTTCAAAATGACGCAAATTCTAAAAAAATTTTAGGAGATTTTTTAACTTTTGGAAGGAAATTTCAGTATTTTTTTTTAATTTAGGAGAAAGTAATTTCAGGTATCTGGCAACACTGATCCTGGTGCTGTCTTTGATTCTGGTTTTATTTTTGTTGGTCATCCCAACCGTGTCATCCTTCAGGCTTTTTCGTATTTTCCTTATGTTAAATGTCATAATGTAAGTTCCGAGGATTCGTATACTAGAAATTTACTTTACAATGCTTTCGTTAGATCGAAATTGGAATACGCATCGATCATCTGGAACTATTACTATAATGTACATAACTATCGTCTAAAACGAGTACATCGTAAAATCCTCAAGTTGGGTCTTCAAGGTCTTAATTTTGATCTGCCTCTACTCTCCTTTAATTTTCGCTATAAATTAATCAATCTATAGTTGCTAGAAATTCGTAGGAAAATATCGGCGTTTTTTTTTCATTTTTGACATTATTTCTGATGTGATTAATTGCCCGGATTTGCTACAATTAATAAATTTTTATGTCCCAGCCAAGTCATTTCGCCGGTCGAATATTTTTCGCACTGATGGTTTCAAGGCTAATTATGCCATCGACGAGCTCATCGATGCATCGGCACTCATAAACTTCAAATTATTAAATTTAAATTCTAAACGTCCAATAGATTTTTCTATAAGCCGCTTTCAATTTAAAAATTTTCTACTTAGTGTTTTTACCTACTTCGAAAATTATTATTTTTTCTTAATCTGTACGGTTTTTGTAACCATTGACTGAATAAATTGAAAATGATATATTGAGAAAGTTCTCTGGTTCAAATAATCGTTCAAACGTGCCTCCTGTAGTGTAGTGCTGGTTCTTTTTTCAAATCTTCATCGTCATACGATTGCGGACAATCGTCGTGAGAGTCAACGAAGAATTGGGTGAATTTCATTCTGAGGGTTAAGTTTTTAAGTCTTTAAGTCAGCCTGTAAGTCTCACTCTTCATGCTCAAAGTTAAGTCTTAATTTGTAAGTCGTAGATCAAAAGAAATGAATAAATGTTTTCCTGAGACATAATCGAATTGAGTAAGCGAAGTAAACCTAACCTGTGTCTTAAGTCAGAATTTGAGGAATATTACAAAAGTTCTGCGGTTTTATATAATCGATCAAATATGTCATCTACGTATTAGTAGTGTAGGTTCTTCGTTCAAATTTCAAGCTACATTTTTCTACTGACAGCATTCGTGACCGAACAGGTTGGGGGACGTTCATGCTGAGAGTTAAGTCTCAGATCGAGAAGTATGAGTGAAGAAGTAAAAAGGCTAAGGGTAAGAAGTAAGATGGGTGGTAAGATGGAGGTTTAAGTCTCAGATCGCGAGAAATGAATAAACAAATGACTTTCTGGGGCCTTAACGAAGTCAAGATAATTTGGTAATTAGAGCGAATTTATTTTCCAATTTGAAATGTCATACATTTTTCATTTGATACGAAGATCTGATTTTCCTTTTTCCTGAGCCTTAAGTACAATGGGTTATAAAGCCTGGGTTATTCCCTCGGCTCCCCCTCACATCCATCCATCCATCCAAGACCTGATTGTTTTTGTTTGTTTTAAAATTATTTGCTGAAATTTCTCAAGTCAAAAGCAAAGAACATTACTTCTTCTCCACGTTTTGTCCGTAATTGGGCTGACTTTGTTAGGGATTGGTAAAAACTTAACCCTTTAAGAATCCCCTAAAGCGATTTTGCAATCTGCTACACAATTGTGTGAAGTCCTTAAAGATAGTAATGACTTATTAGTTTGAATAAAATAAATTTCATTACAAAAAAACTTTTCTGGAAATAAGAACAACATTTATGGTTGGTTCTCAAAGAGTTGAAGCAATAGTAAACACTGGGCAACACTTCTGTCGTTCTCAACAACTTATTCAGTGACAATTTGACCGGAATTGCAAGTTGCTGATGAACTATCAAATCATACAATCAAAATTTTAAGACTAACTTTCGTTCTTTGAACTTCCTGTGTCTTTTGTTTGCTTTTTGTTATAAAATTTCTTCAATAACTATTGAAACCACGATTGAAGTATTTAAAAAAATAATCCAGAATTTGAAACATCAATGATTACTTTATAATAAAAAATCACATAAAAATAAGACCGAAAAATAAATAAAAAATAAAAAAATAAAAAAATAAAATAAGAAAGAAAAGAAGAATAAATATTTTACAACAAAGACTTCTTTTTAAGCACCTTTAAGACATCTTTCTTTAAATTATTTTTATCATTTCATTTCCTTTGCTCAGTTCAAGTCGAATAAAAAGAAAACTTGGCACAATACTTTGATGCTTGCAATGTCATTGCTGCTGCTGACTGCTTTTGTGCACTGAATGTCGCCGTTCGCGCCGATCGATTGTGCAATTTTATGCGATTTCCATAATTCATTGCCGACTGCCGCGCTGCCATTAGCGTTGTTCGATGCGCAACATGTGTGCGATAAGATCTCTCAGCTTTTCCCAGTCGTTCCACAATTCTATTAGAAATGTCTGAACTGTTGAATTTTTCTATCAAAATGCGTAGTGGCTGGCATTTTCCGGTCCTGTCGTTGCTTTTCACATTGAACGGCGCATTTTTCGTATAATTTTTTCAAAGCGCTTTGCAGTGCTTTGAACTGCACGTAGATCAGTGCAGCAGCAGCAACAACAACTACAACAACAACAACAGCATGATCGGCATTCGTTGCCGGCGATAATGAATTGAACATATTCTGCAAACATGTTTGCGATTTGCCATTCGTCTTGTGCCATTTGCCGTTTGGCCGTTTGGCTGTCTGGCGCTCGAGTGCGAGGGGGTTGGGGGGCGACGGGGCGTTTGGGGCGTGCGGATGATGGCCACTCACGTACGTACGGTGGATGTTGTGCCGACATGTTTGTATGTACGTAGAATTGCCTATTTGTATTTCAAATTGCGTAAAGTGCACGCGGCGGCGAGTTTTTGTGCGCTTGTCGGGCGCAATGATTGCGCACATGTTGCATTCATTTGTTAACATTTTACGTATGGAATAATGAAACGCTACGAATTCAATTGGTGTGATTATTTACTGAATAAACTTTTCCGGTTGCACAAATGTTGCGCAAATTGCAGTTGCAACTGTTGCTGCCGTTTTCGCTGCTGGCATTGTCTTTGTCGAGGCTGCAAGCTTGCGTCTTTTGTGTTGTGGTTGGATGCTGCTCATATTGCTCGTATTGTTTTTGTTGCTTTTTTATGAGTTTGCATTTTTAATTGCAGCATTTAATGCGTATTTGCCACCGTCGTTGCACCGCAATTTAAATTCAAATTATGCATTGTTGCACTGCCATCGTCAGTGCTGTCGTACGAACGGACAAATTTACTGACCGCATAGTTGCACTTTGTGTCGCACGGCGCGTTTGGCTTTTTTCGCGCGCGCCACCTGCTCGCTGCTGTGTTGCCGTTTTTGGAAGCCAGACAACCATGCAGCATGCAAATGAAGGCGTTGCAATACTTTGACCACAATGCCTTACTGGGACGTTCAACAACAATAACAACAACGACTACAGTGGTAACAATAGCAAATGCAACAACAACAATAGCGAATGCATTACTCATAGTCCAAGGCACAAAGAAATGCTGGAGTGTGCAGAAAATTGCCGCAACAAGGCAACAACAACGACATCTATATGCGAGTAGTTTGGGTTTCGAATTACAAAACCGCAAAATCAGGTGCAGCATTTGAACATCACTGATCAATGCAACAAGGAATGCAGGAAAGTAGAAAGAAGAGACAAATGTGGTCACACGTACACACATAAAGAAGAGAGACTAAAGAAAGAAGCTGAACAAATTATAAAAATTTGAAACATGCAATCGGCACAACAAAGAATATATTTTAGAGTAGAAGAATTATTAAAAGAGAAATGTGATAATAAGAAAAGAAAAGTAAAGACCACTTTTAGTATTGAAAAAAAAACCCAAAATTCAAAAAAGGAGGACACATAACAATTCTAGTAAGACTCAAACTACTGCAACAACTTTAAAAATATGAGAATAAAAAAATAAAGAAATCTTATTGAAAAAGCTTGGAAGATTCAGAAAAGGAAGACAAATAATAATTCTAGTAAGACTCACAGCACTGCAACAACTTTGAAAATATGAGAATACAAAAATAAAAAAATCTTATTGAAAAAGCTTGAAAGATTCGGAAAAGGAAAACACATAATAATTCTAGTAAAACTCACAGCACTGCAACAATTTTGAAAATATGAGAATAAAAAAATAAAGAAATCTCTTAGTCTTGAAAACAGCTTGGAAGATTCAGAAAAGGAAGGCTCATAACAACTCTAGTAAGACTCAAAGCACTGCAACAACTTTAGAATTGTGAGAATAAAAAAATTAATAAATCTTTCAGCATTGAAAACAGCTTGAAAGATTAAGAAAAGGAATACTCATAACAATTCTAGTAAGACTCAAAGCACTGCAACAACCTAGAAAATGTAGAAACGGAACTAAAAGAAGAAACCTGCATCAAAAGATTCAGAACATTGACTCTACAGCCACACCCTATACAGAGACCATTTCTTTCTATAACTCACATAGAGCTGCAGCCAAAGCTCTCACTCGCAAAGACTGAAACCCGCGCTGTCTTTCGTATCTTTTTCATTATTGCTTTGAGACTGTAAATGGAACCCCCAACTTATCACTTGACGGTTCAGCCAGAAGACTGAGAACACTCTGGAAATGTATTATAAGGACCCACAACAACCGGAGAGTTCTGGAGTAGAGACTAGACAACTCAAGACTAAGAAACTGGAGAATTTGAAAAGAGTCAACAACACAAAAACTAACAGATGAGAACTACTAACTAAGTAGTCAACTTTTTATGCCAAGAACACCAACATAGGTTAGGTTATGGCGCAATTTTGCCAGATCATGAGAATTCCTTCTAGATTTAGGAGATTCTTGGCTTTTTTTGAGATTTTTTAGGAGGAAGAATTGTTTAGGAAAAAGTTTAGGAGATTTTTGTGTTGATACACTTGACATCATTAATGGCACTGAAGCCTTGAATATTGAAAGCTGAAGTGGCTAATTAAATTTTTAAATTAAAATTATGTTTTTAAATAAAATAAAATTTTTTGGTTCAAAGTGTACAATTTATGCAATGAATGAAGGAAGTTTACAAGAGCGAGTTTTATATCGATCTAATTTTTTATATGTTTTATTTGTGCTAAGTTGTTGCTAAGCTGAAGCTGAATGAATATATAAAAATATTTTAATTTTTTCATTATATTTATTTACTATATTTTATTATATTTTTATTTTTTAAAAATTTATTTATTTATTATATTTTATTATTTATTTTTTATTATATTTATTATATTTTTAATTATATTTTTATATCGATCTAATTTGTAATTTGATTTATTTGTGTTCAGTTGTTGCTAAGCTGAAGCTGAATGAATATATAATTATATTTAAATTTTTTTAGGAGATGTTTAATTCCTTATAATGACAAAAATTTAAAAACAAATTTAAGGAGGTTTGGTAAATTTTTTGGAGGAAATTTCAGTTTTTTGTAAGATTTAGGAGAAAGTAATTTTGGGTATTTGACAACTCTGCTATGGCGTTGGAATAAAAATCTGAAGAGAAATCGTATCTAAATACATATGTGTGGATCAGATTGTTTTAGAAGCCACTGGGACCATCGTTGGCAGAGGTGTGATTGATCTTGTGTATATAAATTCTACCTCTTAGTACCAACTCTTACTTGAAATACGTACAAAGGAGCTTCATATATGGAGGCGTTTTATATATGTATATAAGAATTTGTATATATAAGTTCGTAAGTCTTATTTACAATATAAAACTTTATTAAATGATTCTCAGCTATTCAAAATAAATTATTGCTTTCGTTAATTCAGTTAGAGATTTCTTTTCTTTTGTTGAAAGAACGAAAACAATTTAAAGAATTTTCTTTTTAATTTCGAATCTTCGGGTCTGCAACTCCGGTCTTCGGATTGACAACTGTTCAGCAACAATAATGCCCCAAATACATGGAGGACGACAGCGAACAGATGCTTCAAAACAGATATTTTAATGGCATTTTTCTTACTTTTTCGGTATGCTTTGAACAACAATTAAAATGTAATACTTAGTTCTAAAAATTATTACACATTGCCATTTGTTTTAAATTGTTTGTACAACGGTAAAATGGATATAGATAAATGCTTAGTAAAGTGAGTGTTCAATCACTTTAAAATCTGTGTTCAGGAGCTCAAAAATATGATTGTGACAATGTTGCTGCCGCTTTCATTGTAGTCACGTAGTTGACTACACGGCGACGTTCGAATTCGACATAATTTCGAGGTTGTGTGGTCGTGTCGTGCTGTCGTCTTGATTGTGTTTGGGCCATAACGCACACTGCGCGCTGCAGCGGAAAACGCACAATTTTAATATGCACCTCGACTGCCTTTGACAAATGCTTTATATGGTTTTCTTAGCCGGCGATCGTTGTCCTCACTGTGCGTCTGGCGCGCCAAGACGGCAAATGTTTGTGTGCGTTGTGAAGTGTCGGTGCGCACCTTTGCTGCACGTCGTTCTTTGCGGTCATTGCTGCAAATCGCAACTTCACCACTATAAATACGTCAATGCGACGCGCTGGCACGTTTTGGTCACACTTACAATTGTATGTGTGTGTGTGTGCAGGATTTCCTTCGCCTGGTCACTTTATCGGGCGGCGTTTGTTGTTGCTGCTGCAGTTCTTTGTTTTGTTCTTTCAACTTTCAATTCTACTTCCTGATTTTTTTATCATAAATTTGCGGTGCTGCACTTGCAGCGTCGGCACGACGACCGCGACGGCGGCCACTGCCAGATAGTGTGCGCGCGTATTTTGTTTTGCGTTTATTTTGTTGTATTTAGTTTCTTCTTCTATTTGGCGTTGTGGCAAGTGCGTTGAACCGCGATTGCTGCGTTGACTCGATACTGTTTTAGTGCTGTTTGTTGTTGCAATTCGTTTGCCATACTTTATTGGGTCGTTTGACTTTATCCATTGCTGAGCGCCAACAACCGGACTGGGGATGATTTGAAGTCGAGTCGAGTAAAGTTGCCGGGCAGTCTGCAAGAACTGCAATATTAGTCATTGGGTTTAATTGTAAAAATTAACTTGGCAAATGTCTCTACAGAAGCAGTCAAAGAAGCAAGAAGCAGTCCATGAAAGCAGTCAAAGTGGCCAATTGCGTTTAAGTTGGGTTAATGATGCCACACAACGCAATGGCACATTGAACATTTAACTCCAAAGTGCTTAAAAGCAAAACATGCAACTGACAAAACAATTTTAAACCCTCCGCTGCTCAGTCGGCGACGATGTGCGAGCCAGACCACCCTTGAAGGCAGTTGCCCTGTGGCGAGTGCAATATTTTGATTTTATTCCGTCACGAATATTCTACGTTTATATTCATTAGGCACAAATGGATGGCATTTGGCGCGTGCATTCGAAATTTGCGCCGTCGGCGCGCGGCACTCGCGACCGCGCTGAAGGTTAATGTTAGAGTTGAAGTCAAAGTCGAAGTCGAAGTTGAGGCTGCGGCTACCACTTGGCAGCGTGCGCCGTGTTGTTGGTGGTTTGCTTGTTTTGTTGTTTTTGGCGTAGGTCGAACACATGTGCGGCACCGCTGCTGGAGTGGGTGGGTGGTCAATGCTGAATTGACTTCGTGCTGTGTCCATTAATCTTGTATGCCGTCGCTTCAGTTCCACTGAATGACCAAATTTACATGCACACGTTGCAGACTTGTGTGAATTAGGAAGCAGTCCGAGTAAGAGCCGATGGCTGCAGAGGGATTTTCTTAACCCTTTCGTTGCGTTCTTTTTTATTATGAAATACAATAAATGTTTATCTTTTGATTTGGCCGCAAAGAGTAATAATTTTCTAACTTCTTTTAATAAAATTTGGTTTATTAATGATTTTAAAGTTTATTTCTATGGTTTGGGAAATTTTTTGTTTTAGGAAATAAATATATAAATAAATATATAAATAAATAAATACAACTTTTGGAATTTGGCTGAGGGATTTTCTTAACCCTTTCACTACATTCTTTTTAATATGAAATACAATAAATGTTTATCTTTTGATTTGGCCGCAAAGAGTAAACATTTTCTTACTTCTTTTAATGAAATTTGGTTTTTGAATGATTTTAAAGTTTATTTCTATGGTTTGGGAAAATTCTTGGTTTAAGAAGTAAATACAATTTTTAAAAAAATTGCTTCATAAAATGTAATATTGTCCTGTAACACCCTGCGACAACAAATTTTACACACGAAAAAATTTATATACTCGCGAGACTAGGGGCCAAATGTAAATGTGTGCTAAATGTAAAATTAAATATTTATAGAATACAATTAAAGTATTTAAACCATTTATCATATGGTCAGTTTGTTATTTTTAAGTGCAAAAATGGTTCTATAAATACGATTTCAGCATCCTTAATGACATTGAAATTATCCATATCCTATAGAGAAAGGTTTTAAATTTTTTTTATCTTAAACTGATAAAGTTAGAAGGACGAAATTCAAGGATGTGGTAGTGTACATATTAGTCCTTAAGATATATTTTCTTCAAAAAAAACTATTGGAAATTTCCAAAGATATTCAAGGATAAAGTTTTAAAAGGACATTTTCAATACCTCTTCGTCCTTTTGCACAAAAACAATACATTTTCTAAGATTCTAAGGATTTTTCTCTATCATTTGATACCCATATTATTATTTTACAATGCGTTCAATTTTTATAATAATTTTTGGAAATAAATATTTTCTTGAAATTTCAAAGTCCTTTTAAAAAAATCCTGACGTCAGAGATAAAAACTAAAAATGTTTTACTACATTTGGCCCCCAGTTTTGCAAGTATATAGATTTTTTCGTATGTTTTGAAATTTTTTGATTTTTGTCGCACGGTGTAACTGAAGAATTGCAGAAATTTCAACTGTTTCTCAAGCATTCAAGAATAAAGTACGAAAGCCAATAAACAGAAGAAAAGAATTAGTAACAAAATAAGTAACTTCTTACTGGGAAAACATAAGAAGCTTCCTACTAGGAATAAGAAACTTCTTACTTTTTACTGTGTTTTTTTTCATACAATAATTTTTTATGCATTTCATATTTTATTTAAAAGCAAATTCCCTCTCTGTGTCTGACTATCTCGAATTTCACATTAGATGCCGCTGATTGCTTTAACTTGTAGTCAACTTCCAATGCCATCTTTGCCAACGAGCATGAATTTCTCATAGCACCGCACGCCGAACGCCTTCATTGTGTGTTTGTGTGTATGTGTGTGTGTGTGCAATGTCCTGGTTCACCGACCATGGCCGCAAACACTTTATGCACAAAATATTTACGAATTTCGTTAGTCACAACATTTTTCAATTACCCAGCCACAAGCGGGGAGACTCTTTCGTTTTCTTTATTGCTGTTCTCATGGCACGAAAGTTCAGTTCACGATCAGCTGTGATCATCACTGATCGCTGTGGTCCTTCATCCCCCCACTTGAACTCTGTCTGCTCGTCTCGTTGTCAGCCCGTCTGCCAACAACCAGTTCCACTTCGGCTCATGGCCACCGTAAGAGCGCACAGAACTCGTCCGTCCCGGCCATGTCTGCGCAGCGATCTTCGCCCCAGCTGTCTGGCTTTTCTGCCAGTTGCTTTGTTTTTCGCATCGACTCGAACACTTTTTCCTAGAACTCTACTCTCTCTGTCCGCTTCTTCGGCAGGCTGTCAGTTGTTTTATCGTCCATTGCATTGAATTTTCTTGTACCTTTCGTATCGCAACGCATCGCATCGCATCGCATCGATTGCGCCGCAGTGCTCGGCTGCGTTCGCTAATAAGAAAAATCATTTCGATCACATTACGTGATGATTTGGTTGCGCATCTTATGTAACCCACTCGTCACGTTATTACGAAATATCATTCTTGCTGCTTCTTCTGTCGCTGCTGTTGTGCTGGTTTTTGCTCTCATGATAAGTTGATGATCCTCGCTAGGGGGCGACTCTCGCTTCGGAGAATGTAATCGCAGACTTTTATAGGTTCGTTGCGAATGTTTTCTTCGTTGCTTGTGCACTGCACTTCACTTCACTTACTACGCTTTGCTGTGCCTCGCAGACTTTCAATTGAAGTTTGATTGCGCTGCGATTTTCTTTATCATTGCGTTGTGTGTTCGGTTTGATGCGTTCAAGTTGCAGTTGGGCTGTGAGGCTGCGCTGAAGTGTAGTCGGTAATTAATCTGCGTTTATTGAGCTTTTAAGTGTAATTGAATCGTGGTGGGAATGAATGGAAAGTGTTCTCAGCACTTTTGCATTCGCGCAGCACAAGTGCTGTAAGCCTATAAAGTGGTTGTTGTTGGGTATTTTATGGCACAACTTTACTGGTTATACTTTAGATTAGCGACGGCGCAGTTTCTTGTAAAATTTGTGGCAATAATTACACTAACGATCGATAAAATTATATGGTTTATTAAAACAGCTCAAGTCATGCTGAAGTAAGAGTCACAAGTGAATCTGGACATTAAATATTTTACATAACAATGTACATAAAAATTTTCTCTCAGACTATTGAGCAGGAAGAGTTTTTGTTTTTTGATTTTTTCGATACTTTTATATTAGTTTAAGCTACAGTGGAGAACCAAACTTGGAGTCAAGCTTGATTTGACATATTTAAAAAAAGATGTTAAAAAAAATTTAAGTCCTTGTATTGAAGTATTTCTTGTAACAATCTATATATCAATTTAAAGGTATGCTCTTTTTAAGTAATGTATTTTTAGATATGGTAAATTACAAATTTTGTTTTGAAAAGAAATCGGTTTTCATAAAGAAATAGGGGTGTTTTCCTTTTAAATTTGATTTTCTTAAAATCTATACAAATTTTAAATACAAATATGCACATAAAAAAGGGGGTTTCTATACCTTTACAATGGTGTCCTTCTTTTGAAAATCGAAACCGCATTTTACAAAATATAGGCTTCTTAATTTTTCGAAATGTTGACCTTTGACCCCTCATTACACCGGTAATATCAGATACCGTAACAGTTATAAGTTTTATTATAAAAATCAATATTTAAGAGTTATTTTTTTACTTTTATGACTCAACAAATAACAGTTATTCTTTAAAAAATAAAAGTCACTGAATGATTTTTATTGATGACTTAAGAAATAAAAGTCATTGCATGATTTTTATTGCTGACTTTCATAAAAAAAAGTTACTGATTTTTATTGATGACTTTTATTTATAAAACTGAATGATGTTTATTGATGACTTAAAAAATAAAAGACACTGACAAACTGATTTTTTTTATGACATTTATAAATGAAAGTCACCACTAATTGTTATCATAGGACAGCTAAAATAAAAATCGAAAAAACTGTTATTTGTGGACTAATATGAAAAAAAATTTTATTAAAGGATTTTTAAAATATAAATAAAAAATAATTCTGATTTTTATTGATGACTTTTATAAATATAAGTCACTGAATGATGTTTATTGATGACATTTATAAATAAAAGTCAGCAATAATTGTTATCATAGGACAACTAAAATAAAAGTCGAAAAACTGTTATGTGTGGACTAATATGAAAAAAAAATCAAAAATAATTCTTATCAACGGATTTTTAAAATATAAATAAAAAATAATTCTTATTTTTTAATTTTTCCATAAAAATTACCAAAAAAAATGTATTACCAAGTTTGATTCTCCGTGCGAAAAGAAATGTATTAGTATATTTGTATGACCTTTCCTTCATAGTAATTCTTTCAAAAATAGTTTTCATAAACAATAATAAATAAAATAAAATAAAATAAAATAAAATAAAATAAAATAAAATAAAATAAAATAAAATAAAATAAAATAAAATAAAACAAAATAAAATAAAATACAATAAAATAAATAATGAAATATAATAAATAAAATAATAATAAAATAAAATAAAATAAAATACAATAAAATAAATAATGAAATATAATAAATAAAATAATAATAAAATAAAAGAATAATAAAATTAAATAAAATAACTAATAATAATAATATTAATAATAATAGTTTTCACCAAAAAGGGTATAAACCCTTGAAGTCACATATTGAAATATTTTTTTTTACTTAAACCGACAATTTTAATAAATGAGAAATTTCAGGATTTGCTGAGTTTTTGGTGAATAATTTAAATTTGTTTGGGTGTTTTTGTTGAGATAATAAAAATACTCTGAAATTTCTCGCTGTGTGTATTCAGTCCTATTGTCCTCAGAAGTTCAATTTATTTGCTTGAATTTGACTTCGTTTATGTTCTGACTCCTTAAAATAAAATTAATAATTATTAAATAAAATAATAAAATAATTATTAAATAAAAATAAAATCATATATTATTAATTATTATGAAGTAATTTTTCAATAATTTTTTACCAGGACAAAACACCGATTGGTTTCATTCAAAACAGGTTCGATTTAGAACTATCGCAATTTTCACTTTTAAAAATTTATTCATATGCATAGACTTGTAAAACATTAAAAAACAAAACAAAAAACGTTGGCACGCAATTAAGGGTTAAATAAATATTCAAAAAAAAAAGCTCGCGCAGCCAGAACTCGGACAGCGGAAATGTCAATAATACTAAACTCATTATGTCTTGACCTACATTTGCTTACAGATACATTAATACAAGTAGTATTTAGTACACACACACACACATGTAGATATGTAGAAACATATGTAGCTATGTATGTATGTATGTATGTATGTATTTCAACATTGTACGCTGCCATAATCAGTCGCATGTCTGTTTCGTGTGCGCTTTAAATCGGCAAGCGACATTTGGCAATGCTTATACTTGTTGTTGTTGTTGTTGTTGTAAGCTCCATTTTCCCCAAATCGGCATTACGGCGTCAATTAAAGCTTAATAAATGGTAAACATTTACGGGCCAACATTTTAACTGACAGCCACTCTTAAGTGCGCCGTCACACGAATATGGCAACGCCGAACCTCTAAAAGGCTTAGCGCCTCGTAAACGGCTCCCGACACCAACGCCACTCCCGACTGAAAGCACCGTTGAAAATGTCTGGTTGATTCACAGTACAATCGTTGTTGTTGCTGTTGAGTATGTGCCACAAAGTGGCAATTGCCGCGTCGACAGTGATCGCTCGTCGGCGCGAACCAGTTCTCGAGTCTGTTGACAGCACTTAATGAAGGTTCTGAACTGTGCTCTTCTCATTTTGTTGATTAACAAATAATGCTGTCATAAGCAGCTTTGCAATTTTCTGCAAGGCGGCAACGAGCGACACAAGAAGTGCGCAATCGAGCACAAATCAGAAGATTGGCGCGGGTCCGCCACAGACTTCGTCGGCGCTCATCTTTCATTAGCGGCCATTGAGCGGTGCTGCGCTTGCGGCTGCTCAATGCATACATATGTATGTACATATGTACTTGTATGTATGTATGTACGTGGCAATCTGATGCCGACCGATTTATTTCCTGTTGATTCCGATTTCAGACAAAAATCAAAAATTAAAAATTTCCTATGAAACTGCTCGCATCCTTCAATTTGCCACAATTGTGTTGCTGTTGTCGTTCACTGTTGTTGTATCACCGAATTCATTGAAATTCTGAGTCGACGAGTAGTCACAAAAAACAAAAAACCGAGAAAAAAACTAAACTCATTCGTCACATTTGCACGCTTCGCTTTTGCTTGGGCAACGTTTGCCGCCGCCCGGTGCCGCCATTCGATTTGTTATTGTTTACATGCGGCGCGCGCATTCTTGCCGCGAATCTGCAACTCATCCACTTTTAGTCTCATCATTGGCAAATGTGCCGGCCGCCGCTTTATTTACATGCGTGCCTGCGTCCTCCGTCGCCCGCGGCCGTTTGTGCTGGATTTTGCCACAGCGTGAGCCGCCAGTGCCGCTGCCGCCAGTGCACATCGCTGGCCGCACATTCCGCGGCTTCAGTTGCCATAACAGCCTAGACCTGATCTATTTCGGTATCCATCAGCGGCAAATGCCATCAATTTATGCTCTTTTTCAATTTCGACTTTGCTGCGGACGTTTTTGTTGTTGTTGTTGTGGCAATATGCAAAATAAAAGCGGCGTAGCGCGCCGCAAAATTTCAGGCAAATATTTGTAGGTGTGGCTCTATGTGGTTTATGGCCGTTCTGGTAGATCGAGCAGAAATTATGTGTTTAAAGTTGGAATTTCTTTGCTCTCTTTGCGTTAAAAATCAAAGTGAGGTAAAAATTCTTGCGGTTTTATGTTGCTGTGTGTTTGCTTGTTTATCTTTTCAAGTGGTGTTGAGCGAGGCGAGGAAGCCAGCGAGGATCACAGGCGAGTTGATGTGCACTACAAACATTTCGGCAACAGTCTTAAACTCTCTCAGTTCTGGTTTTTGCCATTCGGTTCAGTTCTTAGTCAAAGTTTTTAATGAACGCAGAGTGCCGCCAAGTTGGCCGAAATAGAAAAAAAATCGAGTGTCCGATATTGAAAATTCAAGTATGCTTACTTATTGTTACTGTAAATATTGTTCAGAAACTAATAGTTTAGTAGCTATGACTCTTCAAAGTTAACAATTTTTGTTACCATCAAATTTTTTCATTCGATGTTGAATAACACCGTGCGACAGCATTTTTCACACCGGGCAAAATCCACATGTGCGTGAAACTAAGGACCAAATATAGTAATACTGCGTACTCAGTTTTTCATTTCTACATCCTTTGTCCTTCTAAAAAGACTTCAAAATTTTGAAGGGTATACAAAATAAAAAAAATATAAAAAATACTTAACCTCGTTAGAATATGGCGATATGTATATCAAATGAAAGAGGAAAGGCTAACGAATTTAAATAAAAATTATTTTTTATCTATTTGTAAAAAAAAGCATATGAAAAAGGTCCTTTGAAAATTTTAATCCTTTATATCCTTGACATTTTATATAGAATTTTCTTGAAAAGCAATTATGTTAAAACCCAAAATCTCCTAGATCACGTGTCAAAATTGCATTCCTCTAACTTTATTGTTTCGAAAGTTATTTAAAAAAAAGGCGGAAGCTGCAATTCTAATTAAGTACAAAAATTCTAATTTATTTGAGTAGGTATCAGTATTTTAAATAATAAAACCATACAAAACCAATGAATCAATCTTCATCAATCAATCAATCATAAATAAATAAATAAAAAAATAAATAAATAAATAAATAAATAAATAAATAAATAAATAAATAAATAAATAAGTAAATAAGTAAATAAATAAATAAATTAATAAATTGCTTCAAAAATTCGCTCAAAATGTAAGTGAGCGTAAAATTTTAACCCTTCGTTGCATGATTTAATTTCCGTGAGGAACAACATTTTGGTGCCCTCTTATTCTTGTTGCTCGTTAAGTTTTGATGGTGAAATTTGAATTTAATTAAAAAAATTATTTCACAAAAATTGTTTTTTAACTCTTTTGCACACACTTTCCATATTATACGCAAAATTCCGTTAGTAATCAAATGTTTTAATATAAAAGACACAACTGAAGATTGAACGATTGTAAAATGCTGGAAGAATAGTTACCAAGTTTATGAAAAATTAACATTGCATATATGCAATGTCATGCAGCGAAGGGTTAATGTATAATCTGACCATGCCTTCTTTATACGAAATGATAATTTGGGCTAAAATTAATGAATATTTCAAATTTCACCTCCTTATCTAAGAATTTACAGAAACAATGACTAATCAACATTTTTATTTGTATAGAAGGTGGGCGTGTCCGTTAACCTATGCTTTTCATTTATTTCTATATAATATAACGCTTTCATAAAAATCATCTGTGCAAAGTTTTATCAAAATACGACCATTCTATAGTTTCGATTTTACTTACTATATGAAATGGCGACACTGTGCTACGCGAGATTCCAGGATCGAACCTGATCGAACCTACGAGTCCATCGTAGCCAATACATATAGAAACAAAATTGTTTACTTTGAGTGGCTTTTAACTTATTTTAAAATGAAAAAGATCCGAGGGTGGATGGCAGCTTAAGGTAGAAAAGCTCAGCGAGTAAATGAGTTGGAACTATTGTGACCATCTCATGGCTTATTAAACAAGGATTATACCATCTTTAGATTCTTTTTCAGAGCCATGTCTGCTTTGAATTCATGAATATCTGAGGCATCAAGTTGAGATAGTGGACTCAGAAGGTAAAAGTAATTACTTAGGAAGAAGCTCTTGAAGAAGTCCCTTCCATCTGTGTCCAATTTCATATACACAACTCGAATGGTTGCGAGAAGCTAAGATATAAGCACAGGTAACTCATCAAGTAAATGTCCACTTTCCTGTAATGAAACTGAGAGCAAAATTACAACCTCTATGAGTTTCCTGTGGCCTTAGACTGGCAATCGGATACGATGACCTGTGAGCATGAAAATGTATATTTTGTTCTCATAATTCGAACATAACTGCACCTTAAACATTTCTAATTCTAGTCAAATGAGCTGCTTTCGACCAAAGTTTTTGTAGAACAGCTGTCTCAATTTTCTTCTTCTCAGTCATCTTCTTCCCCTTTTCAAGTACTTCAACTCCTCGCAACCAGCAGCGACCGCTTGTGTCCCGTCCGAACAAGCCTCAGGCAGTCAAAACTACAACAAAGTACAACCCTCTAAAAGTCATTTGTAACGGTAAAGCATTATGTAAACAGCGCCGGCACTCTCTGCCTGAGTTGCTGCTGTGCGTGAATGAATGAAGTGCCACGCCTCGCCTCTAACGAACTTGAAGAAATCAGCAAAAATAAAATAAAATAAATAAAAAAGCGCCTGCGTATTTGTGTATGAGGAATTCTTTATTTCGCCTCACTAACTACTATTGTTGCAAACAACAAAAACCCGCAACAACAACAAATGAAAGAAAATAAATTTGAAAAAAAAGGTAAAGAAATGTTTAATTATTTTGCATGTTAGCGTGACCAGGTGCGGTGCCAGTTTTTGTTTCAATTGCAAAAATATTTTGCTTTCCTTGCGCCAAGTTCCCACTACAAAAACAATAACAACAACAACAAATAAAATAGCAATAAGAAAAAGTTTTCCAGAGCCAAAAAGCCAGCAAGCATTGTCAGCGCTTGTCCAAATTTGGTTTGCTTATTGTTTGGG
Organism: Melieria picta; assembly: GCA_964056695.1. NCBI lineage: Eukaryota > Metazoa > Arthropoda > Insecta > Diptera > Ulidiidae > Melieria > Melieria picta. The sequence continues at coordinate 34,860,625 of OZ057399.1, read as the reverse complement.
CAATTGTTGTTGTTGCTGTTGTTGTCGCTAGCTGTCGCTGCGTTGTTGTCGCAAAAATGTAAAATTGTGCCCGTTGAATAATTTGTTTACTTACGCAGTAGAGTCAGCTGACGGTGCGACAGTTGGTGCGGCATGGAAGGAGGCGTGGCTTGAACCGGGCTGTTGTCGTTGTCTATAGTGCGGTTGTTGTTGCTGTTGTTGGCGTTTGTCGTTGTTGTGGCAGTGATGAATTGTCAGCGAATGTGTAATTATTGCAACGCATTCCCGGTTCGCAGTTTGACGTTGTTGTTGTTGTATTATTTTTTTGGTTTATTTACTTCTCGACTTTGCTTTCATTAATTGTGGTTTTTGCTGATTTTTGTAGTTGCCAATTATTCTTAGGTTATGTGCTCGGCCTCGCCGTCTGCCATTTTGGCGGCTGTTATTCGTTTGTCATGCCGCGCCGCTTGGCTGAGTGTTTCGTTGCATGCGCGGATTGATAAATTATTGGTATAGGTTGGGCCAAAGTCCAGACGGCCATGCACAAAAATTAAATAAACCTTTACAAAAAAAAAACAACAAAAAATGTGTAGCAGGCAAAAATTATTTACGTACAGTGGCGGTCAGGCACTTGGGAACGTTTGCTTGAAATTTGACAATTGCAGCTTGGCTTCAATATTTCAGTCTTTGAGATATTTTTTTAAAACGAGAGACTTATGTAAGTGCGGCAGGCTGTCTGCGGCTTTTACCAGCCCGAACTAGGAATCGAACCTACGGCCTCTGAAATGAGCAGCCAGCGACCCAGTGAAATTTTTTGCTTCGAGGCGATTAATCACGAATATGTTACCCATTTAATTGTTAAAAATTTTTTTTTTTAATCGTTAATCGTTAGAATGTCGAATGACATAAATTCAAAATTGCTTGTATTTAAATTACAAATGTATGCTACAGTGTTTTTAAAGTTACACAATTGTGTATGCTGGGTCGCAAAGGGTTAAGTCACCAACATTGGTCACTAGGGATGTCTTAGTACTCAATCCACTTAATAACTAATAATTAATAATCACAAAAACTATATTTATAGGTGAGGTTTTATACTAAAGTGGGCTTTACTTTATGTCTAAAAAAACTTTTGTTTAGTATTATTCAACAAATCTTTTCATATTTATTTTCTGCCTTTAAATTTTATCAGGTTCAAAAGTAAGACTTGTTTCTACTTTCATTATAAAATTCTTCATTAACCATAAACGAACATTTTAAAGTAGTTTAACACTTTCCGGAAATTTGTACAATATATCGTACAATTTTTTCGACGATTTTTTATTTGACAGCGAACGCACTTTTTATGCAACAGCTTTTTAATTTTCATTAAGTAGGCTGTGTTGTATCATTCTGTTTAAAAATATAAATCATTATAGCCGTGGCTACACAGTATGAGTGCATTTTGTAAGAAGCTTTTTGCAAGAATTTGAAAAACCAGCAAATGACGGTACTTCTGCGTAGGAATTTTTAAATATGTAATCCTTTTTGGTACCAAAAAGCGTAACAATTTCAAAGTTTGAATCTCAGTTGATTTATAGAACTTACTAAATTTAAAATTTTTTGCGTCTAAATATTTTTCCCGAGTCTTTAAAAAAATTTTTCGATATATCGTACAAATGACCACAAGGGTTGCAAAGCTTTGTACGATATATCGTACAAATGGAAAGCAAAGGTTGCAAGTTATGTTTGCATTTTTTTTAAGTTATAGGTTTGATAACAGATTTTTTGCATTTGTATGCCTGCCACACCCATCTGTACACCACGTGGCTAATAAAATTCGACTATTCTGCAATTTTCGACTAAAAATAAGAATTACTAGACGATTTTGTGTTTTACTGGGCAGACACGGGTTATGTAAGGTTAGACATGCGTACTTGCCACTCCCACTACGATAAAAGGAATCAGCTATATTCAGTATCTTTCTGTAAAACTGTACGAGTTTTAATTGATTCAGTGTTTTATTGAGAGGAAAAGGGCTTTGCAACAACAACAACGGTCATATAAGGCCGAATAAATGTGAATCAATTGTTTATATATATAATTTGTATAACTTTCGATCAAAATGAAATCATGTTTTGAATTTTTGTTGTTATAATTTATGTTTTCTATAAAAAAAATCAATGAATTGTTCATAAAACTTAAAAAACCGAAACCAAAAATTCATGAATTTTTACTCCTTTGCGGACCAATGTACGATATATCGTACAAAATTAATGAAGCTGTAATTCTCAACCAAAATGATTTTATTTTTTATTTTTTGTTTTTTATTGCTAATATGTTCAATAAGAGTCAATATTTTGAAGAAAAAATTATTATCTCAAGAAATGTGGAAATTGACCGAAAAGGGTTAAAACTCAAAGGTGCCAACATTGCATGCACATTTCAAGCTAAGCAAATGTGCCCAATTACATGGCCGCCACTGTCCAATGAAATTATTATGTTAGCAACTTTGTTGGCGCTTTTTCAACATGTTGGCGCCATCTGCGATTCACGATCGAAGTTTGCCATTTTTTCAACCATTTTTCATACAATACAATACACAGTTGTATTGTTGTATTCAACAATTTTTTTTGGGGTTAATGAATAAACGCACCTTTACACATACGAGTTGGATTTTTTCTCCCACACGGCACATTGAATTTTGAGCCTTTTGCTCGCTTGTTATGTGCGACAATTTTTTTGCGATCGCGTGCAATGATTTATGTTTGTCAAAATGACAAACGATTACCATAAGCCAACAGTGTTGTCGTAGTCTCGACTCGACAGTTGACACATGGAAAATGGCTCAGTCGTCTGGTTGGGGCGATTAGTGTTTGATACATAAATCTTAAATTAAAACAACAACAGCACAACTGATAATTGTTGCATGGCAACAATGCGTGGGGCTGTCAAGGGTTAATTATATAAGTTAATGCGCTTAATTATGGGATTTTCATACTTTTTACTCAACGGAGAAATGCGTTCAGTTTTTTGTGCGTCAGGTGCGAGAGCGACGAAGGTGTAAGCGCTCATAAGTCGATGATGCAACATGCAACGCAATTTGTTATTTTTTCATGAATTTCTTTCATTTTCTACAGCAGCCTAATTTGTTGCGTTTGTGGGCAGTGAACAAGAAAAAGAAAACGACGAAAGAAATGTCTTTTGAGCACAAAAGTTGAAAAATAGAAAACTCGAAAAGGCCAACGAGAAAACGAGAGAAAAAAGTATCAAGTGACAAAATGCGGCCAGGCAGTAGATTGTGAAAAAAAGTGTGCCTGTGCATTCAGTAAGCTGAAAAGGGTTTGACAGACAGCCAGATGGACAGGCAGGCGGTGCTGTTGTTGTTGTTATTGTGCGGAACGAGACTGCGGCGGGTGGACAGACTGCGCGTTGCATTGATTGAAATACAACCGCAAATTACGTAAGCCGAATTTATGCATTTTATATGCAACAACAACAACAACAAAAATCAAACTCATATGCTCACAGCCCTATATTAAATTTACATTCGTGGCTGCCGCGTGTCCGTCGCAGACTGCATGACTACACGGCACACGCTCAGCCACCATTCGACCTACCCACAAATCTGCTTACTTACCCAACTACAAATTTGCCTAAATAGTGCGCGGTTACGTAGCCTGGGTGGCGTTGCAACAAATCAAAGCGGCATTTAGCACTTGACAGAAGTGGAGCGCGCATGCGCTCATGCGCCGACAGACATGCAAACGACGCCTGCGCCGCAAACTGGCAGCGTCGCAGACGCACATTGTCATAACTCATTTAGCGCGGAGTACTCCAAGTGACACACACACACACACACACAAGATAACTCCTGCAGTTCTGCTCCTTGTTTCCATGATTTTGTGTCGCCCCCCCCCCCCCCCCGCAGTCGCTGTCGTGGCTGTCCAGTATTTGATGTTGAGTTAATTTGCGCCGTCATAAAAATTACGCAAAAACTGCTACAAAATTTTACTTTCGAATGCGCCGCATTGCCAGATTGTTGCAATTGTTGCTTTTCAATTTGTTCTTGCCACATTTGGTTGTCGCGCGAGCACATTCCTTGCCGCCATTTGCCGCATTGGCTTTGTGTCGGCAGCGCTGCGACTATACAAACACACTGGCGGGCGTCAAGCACTCAATGCAGCAATTTTCATTTGCTTGCGGACTTTATTAATGATCGGCCAGACAGACATTTAATTAGTGCGGCCGGGTGTCAGGTTCATTTTGCACACAAGTGTGGCCAAATTGCCGCTTAAATTGGCTTTTATGTTTTCGCTTTGCTGTTTAACATTTTTGAAATTCTATGTCTAACACGAAAAGCTACTTAAGATTGCTTTTAACTGGTTGTCTGAGTCGTGCTGGTCATATTGACAAAAAGCGTTCGACTCGATGACTGTACTACACTGCAACGTGTCGGAACAAATTAGAACTGAAATTTGTTTGTTTTGATTTTAGTTTCAATTTATTTACAATACCAGTGAAGTAAGTAGTTTGAAACGATGGCCAAGGAAGGTAGTGATTTAATTGCTCAAAAGCAGGGCACGTTCAGTTTGTATGTTCTTGACGTCAGCTCTCGTGGGAATTAGGTTGAGTTTCCGCATTCCTGCACCTCCGCTAAGTTTGACCACCGATTCGCTGTCTGCATCTCTAGTAGAGAAGAATGTCGAATTATTCACCAACATCTTCATTAACATCTGCACTGACGGCTCCAAATCGGCGAACAAGGTTGGCTTTGGATCGCCAACTAAAGCTGCGTCTCTCTTTCCGCCTGCCTAATCACTTTGGTGTCTTCCAGGCAGAAGTAATGGCCATATACCAGGCCTCTATCTGTCCTATCTGCGAGAACGTGCATGTCCACGTCTACTCGGACAGTCAGACAGCAATCAAGTCGCTTGCGAGGGCAACTACTTCATCCAGGCTGGTCTTGGACTACCGAGAATCTCTGAACACCTTGGCTGTATGCTCCAACGTCTCATTATTCATACGTTTCCATCGTCTCATTATCATAGACAACTGCGAGGCGAACGAACTCGCCTGACCGGATACATTGTTCACAGAGGCTTCGTCATCTCTCTCACTGGGAACTCCACTTGCATGGGTCAAACTGATGCTCAAGCAATTTTATCATAAGGAAGCAAACAAGTTATGGTCTGAAGTACAGACCTGCTATATCTCCCGACTAGCTTGGCCAATTTATAACATGAAACAAACTAATCAGCTGCTCAACTTTAGCCATCACTCAATAAGCACAACGGTCTCGGTGCTCACGGGTCACTTTCTTATGGGTAAGCATGCAGAAAGACTAAGACTGCAATCCAACGACTTCTGTCGAAGGTGCCATCTCTTCTCGAGGGTCTCTCCCTCTCCTCCGAGCAGAAGGAAGAGACCGTTCTCCACCTGTTGTGTCAGGGTCCCTCATTAGCCAGAAGACGACATACGTTTCTCAGCTCAGCTTTCTTCTAATCAAACTATCACTTCTGAATATCAAAGATATAGCTGAGCTTATAACTTCACCTTCATGGTTCCCAGCGTGTAAGGGAGAGCTGCGAAATCCTTTGTGGTATCACCATAAGTTGTGCTCAAGTGAGCTTTTCACATAGAAGGCTGTCACTCTAATCTAACCTAACCTAACCCATCCCAAATGGTCAATGACTTACCAATCTTCTCGAGACTTAGAGGATTTTGTTAGTTATGAGCCCATTTGTCGAAATCGCCATTAATGAACTGCAAAGTATTGTAACGATGAGACACCCCGTCGCTGTGCTATGAATGCTTTTACGGGCATACTTTTAGGCACGCGCTGTTAGAATACGGCCGGCTTGCTATAATTTCGATCTGGCAAGGATCGGAAGAAATTTTAAGTCCAATTAGAATGTGCGAAGAACGATCTGCGCGACAGGCAGACAAATATAAAAGGCAGCCGGGTACAGCGTAGAGAGATAGTTGTGTTTTAGCAAGCAAAGTGCCACACGGAGTAGTTTAATAAATAATAAGTGTAAAAACAGTAAAGAGTGAAGTCATAAATAAAATGATTCTGGTTCTTGACTGTTTTTAATAATTCAAGTGTGTTTCTTTTTTTTAAATTGCACAATCCAGAGAGACGAACAAGCCCACAGAACTAATTTTCGTAATAGTATGATTTAAGTACTTCTGCTTCCTTAGAGTTTCTCGCCTCGGAGCTTCAGCCTTTTATACGATTTTTTTAAAATAAGCCACTTTTGCATACCTGCATAGTTAAGATAGATCTGGCTCGCGATCAACCAGAGTAAATACAGCAAATTGATACTTCTCAACAAACTCTTCATAGGAATTGTCTAAGGGATAAAAACTGGACACTGCCTCATTAGTCAATCTGGCAACGGTCTGTAACTGCTGTACAATGAATTCTCCAGAGGAAAATACTGTGAGAAAATTGTAGAATATCTCCTTTACAAATGGTCAGCCAACCAACATCAAAAGATTCATTAGGACCACAAAATGGCTCCCAGAAATGAGAAAATTATATGAATGAATGAATATCACATGGCCTAGTGATGTCCTCGAGACAAAGTCTTGAGACGACCACTTACTGAGATAATATGTCCCACCAAATTTTTAATACCCCTCAAAACAATTATTCCGATCTTGTGACCCACGAAAAATATTCAATCGAATTATATGTCCCCGGATAAAAGATTAATTCAAAATTTGTGAGTATGCAACATATTTACCTAACCACAACTTTCATAGCATGGGAACATTTCTACCAAAAGTATTTTGGTTTTCAAAATGAAACTCCGTTTCGAAAGGGTTAACCCGCTTAACCTACTATGGTTTCTATTATTTCAAGTTTTTCATAAGATTTTTGGAAAGCTTTTGAGATTTACTACAAAAAAGGACCTATTGCCGGTTCAAAGTGCATCTTAGTTAACACCTGAATACAAAAGTTACTAAAGTACTAATATGGAAGGTCTTGTGATGTAGTTGCAAAATAAGATTCCCAAGTAAAGAAGCTACAACTATTTAAAGACTTTTTTAAGTACTTTTTTGGAACTATTTTTAAGAAACTATTCGAGTTCAACAGATAGTGTGATTTTATAAAAATTCTTGCGAGAATTTCGGAGTCTTTTAGACATTTTTGAGCAGCCTCTGAGATTTACGGAACCACGTTAAGGTCTCCGTTAGTACAAATAGTTTTTATGTTTATTTCAAATGGCAAATTTTTTGCTTTTTATAAGAATTATCGTTAGATCACGTGTCAAAATTTCCTTATTCTCGTTTCATTGATTTCATAGTTACTAAAATGGGTAAAAATTGGGTAAACAAACAAATTAGAAGTTTTGTACTTCATTAGAATTGCAGCTTTCACCTTGTTTTTTAATGACTTTCGAACCAATAAAGTTAGAAAATGAAATTTTGACACGTGATCAAGGAGATTTTGGGTTCTAATATACTTGCTTTTCAAGAAAATTCTATATACATTTTCAGGGATATAAAGGATTAAAATTTTTAAAGGACCTTTTTCATATTCTTTTTTTTAGATAGATAAAAAATCAATTTTATTTAAATTCTTGAGCCTTTCCTCTTTCATTTTATATATATATATATCGCCATATTCTAACGAGGTTAAGTATTTTTTATATTTTTTTTTATTTTTTCTACCCTTCAAAATTTTGAATTCCTTTTAAAAGGACAAAGGATGTAGAAATGAAAAACTGAGTACGCAGCATTACTATGTTTGGTCTCTAGTTTCACGCCCATATGGATTTTTTCCGGTGTGAAAAATGCTGTCGCACGGTGTACACGGTGTCACAACCAGGTTTTAATTATGAATTTAACTGTCTTTTGGTATGTCAGAAATATGATATTTCCAAAAACGATTATAATTTTGAATGTTTAGAACGTTCTTTGAAGGCTCATATTGGCACGTTAAGGCTTTTTTCTCTTTTGGCTTAATGTTGAAGACACAAACTGTGACTCTTCACATTCAACCGCACTTCATACATTCGATTGCACTGGCAGAATTCACGTCAGTCATTGGTGAGTGCATTATTTTGATTTTGGTTTATGAAAACAGACATCATAGGCTGTCATCGACCTGGAGCCAATAGTTGTGTGCACTGGTCAGCGGCTCGTTCAAAGCTTTGTTGGTTAATTGCATTCTTGTCAAACTTGGTATGGCTGTGACGCAGCTAATTTAAAACAAATCGTTTTTCAAATTAACTAAATCCACATTGAGTGGGGCGTTATTAGTCGTCGAGACGCACAACAATAACAAATGAAAGACATAAATAATAATCGAGGCGATACAAGCGGCTGCTAAATTGTGATAATTGATAGCCGAAAAGAGAAAGTTCTAGTGAAATTTCGATCAAGTCATAAAGATAAATAGACAGAATTTATTTCCCCATTCGACGTTTATGAGAAACTCATTAGCAGGTCTGGCCCCTTGAACTTGTTTTAATAATGTCAAAAACACAAAACACACACACTAACACACACACAGACAAACACGCATCCAAACTCGACAAGAAACAATAGTAAAAATGTTTCGGAGCGAGCGGCAAAATTAATTTGAGATTTTGGGCTAAATGGAAAACTTGCCGCTGCCTGGCCGCAAAATGTCAACAACGTAATTTATCACTCCCACATGCTGCATGGTCAGCTGACACACACACACACACACACACACACACACAAACACACGAAGACCCCCTTAGCCGATATGTAAGTCGACCCAAGTCGAGCTGCCGCACTGAAGTTAAGCCGAAACCTTAACAAATGCACAAAAGCGCCGAAAAATGTTGAAGGCGAGCAAATACGAGAGAGAAATGAAATCCATTTGCAGCATTGCGGCTCGAATTTGGTCGTTGTTGTTGTTGTTGTGCTGTCAAAATTGCTAAACCTAAAACGTACGCGGCGCATTTCTCCTCGGCTGCACTTTTATCTGATATGGGACACGCCGAAGTTAAACGCCAAAGTTATCGACGTGCGCGGCTCGTAAGTTGCGCTGCGAAGTTCAGCACAATTGGCAATGCCACATGCGAATTGTGCGGCCATTAATAAATGGACGCAGTGTGAAATAAATCGAGCAATTGCCGCGCATCGACACCGGCGCAGCGATGCGATCTCTGCGTCCTCCGAGTCGAGTTCAAGTGTGTGCTGCACACTTGGCTCTGGGATTTATTGCTACATGCAACACACACACGAACACATAAATGATTTCAACCGATGTCAACAACAACGCCCACGCCCACTCGATCATGTCATTGCAGCTGTCAGCATCAATTTGGCATTTGGTTCGCTGCTAGGCTGCTGCGCCCGACTGCGACGGCGTGAATGGTGTCGGCGCGAAAATTGTGTCACTGGCTTCACAGTTTTACATATTTTAATGCGCCTCTACAGTACGCACCGCACATGTGTCGTGAAACTATTTGCTTCTGCGCCCAGGGACGACACAGAAAGCCGCAACGCCACTCACCAGTTCAGTGACCGACTTAAACTGGAGCAGCGGCGCTGATTCGAGCATCAATTTACGTAATCAATTTTTAGTAACGGACGGCAATGTACATAATGCTTAGAGTCGCCACATATCGACAACATGTGTGATTAGGCGCGAATTAAATGCCGACTTCGACTTGAGCCGGAGACAGCGTTTCGAATGCGTTGCGTAGACGCAAGCAATGAAATCGAACGGCTCGCAACTGCAATCGACATTGCCAACATAAAAACAACAACAACAACAATATGACCATTAAACTCAAAAGCCGCTATCAGTTGCCACACTCGTCGATGAAGACATTGCAATGCGGCAATTCGCGTAGGCCGGCCGCTTTAGCCTGCACACACGTTCGGCAGAAATCAATTTTACGACTTCGACACTTGATCGGTAGTTTTCAGAAATTAGCATAACCAAGTTATCATCGGTTTCGTTGTTTACATTTGTTGCGGTTTTCATGGCTTGTTTGGCTCGGCTATGGTTAGGCTTCGGGTTTTCGCTCGGCGTTGTCAAGCGATTTTATGGCCATCGATTGAACGGATCGTAAGATCACTGGTCATAGTTGCAACATATTTAGTTGAAATATGTTGAATGAAATTTGTTGCCAGTTAACTAATCGAATTTAATGTCTTTGTTATGAATTTTTCGTACAATTATCTAAGAGATACAAAACTTTTAGGATCCATACTGATGATACAACAAGCTGCTAGCAAATATTTAACCCTTTCGACCTCGAATTTTACCCTGTGTCTCGATATTACTTTGTGTGTGCACACGACATTTGAAGTCGCCACGCCTCTTTGTTGAAGTTCTAGAGCTAGTTTACTTTTGAACAATTTTAGCTCAAAACGGGTTAAATAAATTTTGTATCAATATTTTTTAATTACAGGAACATTTTTTAATATTTATGGAAAAATACAAAATTATCATTTTTGTTGTTATTTAACCATTATTAAAGAAACAGGGTTTTGATCAAATGCGACCAATTCGTAGACTTCAATTAGAACACAAACTTTCCCTGATATCGCTGCAAATGATTGGAAATTTTGTTAAGGATAACAGTAAAATGTTTGTAATTTGCTTTGACTTCATTTGCTTTCACTTCTAAACATATTAATTTGTTGGTGCCTACTTAAATTAAATCCATACATCAATCGTAGCTTTTGCTATAAGATGACAAAGAGGTGAAGTTGCTCTCAGGCAACTTTGGGGTCGAAAGGGTTAAGATTTATTATTGATGCTAAAGAGTAGGAAAGGAATAGGAGAATAGGAATAGAAAAACATTTTTCTCAGACTCAAAAATTTCGAAATATGTATACTTTCACAAAAACTTAAATGTTGACTTACGTTTACTGCTGCTAATGCACAGATTACTTATATCAATTTACTTGCCAAGATCAAATGTTTCCCAAAAGACCCCGTCTGGATCTACATGGAACCCAACAGATAGGGAAGGACACCAGATTCGAGAATGAAGGGATTCACAATGGACTCAATGGATTCTCCGAGGGGAAGTGCTTGCCGTACATTCCCCTTTTTATCTTCACTCCCCTTCTTTAATCTAACCTACTGCCGTAGAATGTATTTTAGGCTAAGATAAAAACTTTTATTACATTCTAGCAGCGACCCAATAAATCCAGTTCTTCTTAACCCTTTGTTGATACCGTCAGATTTTTATGTAAAAATACTTATCTACTTTTTGCTCATTTGAAGTGTTTTCCCCACATTTGAAGTCAATTGGCGCATGGTGTGTTCCCCATACAAACTCTTAACCCATTGACCCCGTCAGATTTTTATTTTTGAAAAAATAAAAAATACGTGTCAAATTATTTCACACCAAGAGTACTCACCAATAAACTTGATGAAGTTTGAAGTCAAAAGGCGTAAAAAATCATATTTCTTTATACAAACTTTTAACTCTTGGTTCACTCTTGGTAGTTTTGATTTACAAAAAAATGAGAAACACGTGTCTAATTATTTTTGACTTCAGTGTTTTTATCAATTTTAAAATCAATAGGCCTATTGGTTCATGTTTATTCGTAATATTCCCGTATACGAACCTTAAATAATTGTTAACCCCGTTAAATTTTGATTTGCGAAAACATGAAAAACATGTGTCAAATTATTTTTGATTTAGAGTAATTTCATAAAGTTTGAAATCAATAGATACATTAAATTGCGTCTTATGTTTTGTCCTTTTAGACACCGATTTTCAAAAAATTCCGTCTTAGCGGAGGTTCATTCTTCAAGATGTATTGACAGTTCAAATTTCATATTTGTAGCTTCAGCGGTTTGGGCTGGGCGAAGATGAATCAGTCTGTCAGTCAGTCAGAAACAATTATTTGTAGAGATATTTCTCATCTCATATGAAAGCAGATCTCTTCCACATGGACGCCGCCCCGTGAATCAATGCCTCTTCAATCGCCGTTTTGAGCCTGGAGAGGGATGGTGGATGTCTGACATGCTGACTGTGGGCAAGCGCCCCCAGCTTTGGCGAGCGACCCCAGGTTTTGTGGGTTAAACCCCCAAACACAAAAACGGCTGGTACAAAATAAGGTTTCGAATCGTATTTTGCTCAAAAGTTGTACGCAAAACCCTCCAAAATGAAATCCTGTATGCGCCACTGTTTTCTTCTAAACCTTTATGTCCCTGTACCCAGAAAATAGTGACTACTCTGTCGAGGCAGAGTTCGTCTTACTTGGTTCTGCATTTTTTATCTCGAGTTTGACATTACCCCTGTTGCGTGCCGCGCCTTTATGGCCACTTGGAGATCGATATAGATGTTTTTTCGGGAGTTAAAAGAATTTCGTTCCATTGCTAACTCCGCCGCTCTCGTGGCAGCGTATATCTGGGCTTGGGAGATACTGCAGTAAGCTGCGAGCCCGAAAGACTACTGAAGATCGAGGTCCGGGCAAAAAGCTGCAGATCCGACACTCTCTGACAGCTTAGATCCATCCGTGAAGAAGCTATAGGATTGACAGCTGGATTCAAGACCCTTCCGCCACCTATGCTGTACTGTAGCCACGTGGGGTCTAATGCTAAAGTTAGCTTGAAGTATAGCGCAGTCTGAGATATCGGTTAACCCTACTTGTATCCTACTGTAACCATAGGGCCGTATTATGAGCTACCCGGTTTTCTTAAGTCCAAGCGCAGTCAACTTAGCGGAGCTTTTCGCTGCCAGACCAGGAAGAAAGTCCAGAATTTTGTCCAGTGCTGCTGTCGAAGTGGAAGGCATTGCGCCTGTTATACACAACCCAGCGGCTCTCTGTGCTTTCTCGAGTTTCTTGACATGGGTCTTCTTGTCTACCGTAGTCCACCTTGCAAGGATCATGTAGAGCAAAGAAAATCCAATGTGTGAGATGGGGGTTAAGCCTTAAGTCTTACCGAGCATCTTCCTGCATGCTTTTAAGGCATTTAAGGCTTTCTTTTTCCTATCTTCCACATTTAATTTCCACGACACTTGGCTATTCAAAATGAGTCCTAGGTACTTTGTGGATGCTTTGGAAGTGAGTGTAGCGTTACTCAATTTAGGAGAAAGTCGATTGTCTCAGCAACTTAAGAGATTGCAGATCCAGCGCGCATTGGTCTGACAGATTTTTGATATAGAAAATCATCTTTGTCTTATGAACCATAAGAAGATCACAATAGATCTTACAAATTGCAATGCATAGCATTTAAGTTTAATCTAATCTAACGATGCTTAGCTTTTGTGGCAAATACTTTTAAATATTTAATTAACTAAAAAAACGAAAATAAATTCAAGTAACCTAATCTCTCAGCTTATGCATTAATTTGCTTTGTTTTCATTGCCATCATTTCCGTTCTAAGCTGCTTACAAATTTGTATAACATTCTTTGCAACATGTTACAAACTGCTCTTATTCCCCATTCACAATGCTCAACGAACAATCTACGTTTTATGTTCATTCATTCAAAACTTCTCAGTTGTTTTTGTGTATTCTTTTGATGTCTAAGCACTAAAGAATGCCAAATTCATTCCGGTTCGCCAGTCAGCCGAAAAATGCCGGAAATTTGTAGCCATTTAGCGACTTGACTTTGAGCGCCAAAAGTCAACGATCAACACAACAAACATTTTGGGTCAATGACAAAAAATCGTTGAGATCACAATTTGCATTTGATCAGTGAACGACAACAAAAACAACAAATGGCATTGCAAAATGTGGCTTTGCGGCAAATGCGAAATGAAATGAGACAATCATAAAAGTGATCGCGATTGTTGATCGCGCCAGGAGTCACACACACACGAGCGCGTACGCACCGCGCCCCACATTGGACAGCGGATTGCGATCAAGCGGATCGCGAGAACCCGCCGTTTGTATTTACCTTCTTTCCGCTGCTTTGTGGCGCAGATCCGGCGATTCGGTTGTGCTAGACGCGCACTGCGCTGCGGATCGCTGTGGGATCTGACGCCGATCGAATGACAAAATTGATCATTTTCTGTTTGAGTGATTTCATTGTGTGCGCACTCTCGGTTTTGGGGGCCAGCGTTTCAATTGATTTATGCGCCGGCTGGGTGGTCGCCGCATCTGGCGTCGAGCGGTGCTCATGCGGCGCGCTGTCGTCGTTTTGTTTCCACTTGGCGTCAGCATGTGGAATGGGTCTGGGAATTCGCCAGACATTCGGCGACACACCCAGTCGGCCAGTCGACGGGCGGCCACGGTTTCGGTTGCAACGTGTTTAGTGTGTACTGTGTCAGTTGGTGCGGCGTTGGCGGTGCATGTGACATGCAAAAATTAACACCCTATAAAAGTGTAATGCAGCAGGAAAATCAAAAAGTAATTTCCAGCTGTCAGACACTCAATGAGCGCCACGGCTGCTGCATTCGTCCGTTCGTTCGACACTGGTGCGAATTGCCGTAAAAAAGTTTTCGATTTCACATTCCCGTAGGGGTGAAATTTTGCACTTTTTTGCGGCGTTTTGTGCTTTTGTAATAATAACTAAAATTAGCAAAATTGCCAAAGTTTGACTTGCATGATTTATCTATAATTTTACATCACACTGTGGCCGCGGCGGCCATTGGCGGCGGTTTCCTGCCGCTGTGCGCCTTCGTCTGGTCCCCCCTTTCGCTTCGCATCAGATATGCAGCACTTTTTGTTGTTGCTGTACTGTGTTGCCTTTGATGTGGTTGTCGATTTTTTGCTGTATTTGTACTATTTTTAATGCGATTTTTAAACTAAACTGACTGCAAAAAATTACAAAAAAACACAAAATAAAACCGAGAGAAAAAATCGTTTCAGTTTTACACTTGCGGGTGTTGTTACCGTAATTTCAACTGTCGACGAAAGTTGCTTCATGGCATTTTATCTTGGCATGTGAAATTATTTTTTGTCGACAGCAATTTTTGGCGCTTTTGCTGTTGCTTGCTGTGGTTGCATGTAGTGTGCCGACAAATGTGTGTAATATGTAATCTATTCAAATTTTCGGCATGTGATGTAAAACCCAAGAAGTTAAATTGTTGTTACTCAATGCATTGAAAAGTTTACAATTTGTGCCCGTTTCGATTATGACAGGTGAATTTCCGTATTTTTGGGCAGAAATTACAAAATTTCGCCCAAACAGACACAACAACAGCGATGAGAGTTCGGGCTGCGAAAGTTGCTTAGACATGTGTGGAAAAGATTAAATTTTCAAGTAATTGGCAATTTAAGCACTTATTGGCGGTGCTTAAAGGGATATTTTATTTTAAATTTAAGGTTTCATTTTTTCATTATTCACATGTAACACAAAAGCAATTTTAGGATAATAGCACAGAAAAATTGTTGATGGATAAAGCTTAGGTTCCAACTAGAAACTAGTGGGAAAAATTTTTTTGAATTTTTGAATACTACAAAGGTTAGGTTAGGTAAGCCAGGACCCTGTTGGGTCCCTAATGCTATCAGTTAGAGCTCCAGTAATTGTTCAGCAGCGTCGTAATGCTATGTTTTGGGGACCTTTTCTAACCCAAAGAAGACTGGCATCGCTGAGAGAGTAAGGCGCACAGTGATGCGAGTTCATATAGCGGAGTGACAAAAAAAATAGAAAGAGTGGTCGTATATAAATTAAATTTGGTATACAGTTATTGTATGAGCAAAGAACTTACTGTGCAAAATTTCAATGAAATCGGACCAAAACTTCGACCACCTCCCATACAAACGGATTTGAAAAAACTTCATATTAACAATGAAAATTATCTTAGTTCATAAAAGCTACATTCAAAATATTTGTATTTCAATATGAATTTATTTAAAGATGTGTATATATATAAAATGCGCTTTTTTCAAAAGTGATTGAAAACAAAATCGCGATAGATTGCTCCACAGCTGCTCAGAAGTTGCTCTTAGAGGGTTAAAATCTTAGACTGACCCCCACTAAATTTTCCTCCTGAATATTTCTTTCGAACATACCTACCCCCTATCTCCAACATTTAATAAGGCTCCCATACAAAATCATTGTTTTTAGAAAGTGGGCTCCCGCTGCTCTCAGGTTGGTCCCAGACGTTCCATATGTATGACTGACACTCATTTATTATCCCTTCCGAATGTTTTTTCTATACACACCTAACCGCTATATCCAACTCTTAAGGTGGCTGCCATACAAAACTAGTAATTTTCAATGGAACTGGCTCGGCATTTGTAAATGTAGTAAAGTTAGCGAGGAGATATCGTATCTGGGAAACTACTTAACCGATTTGAATGATTTATTCAACAATCGTCAACATTCTTGAGTGCAAAAAATACAAAATTAATTAAAGTTCAAAAATTCACCACCAGAGGGCGCCTCCCATACAAATGAAGTAGTTAGGTTGTCAACTTTTGGGTCTGTACGAAAAAAAATCAAAGTGTACTGTCGAAATTCTATTAACCCCTCTATCTCGTTATTGATTTTCCGAAGCTATCTTCAACAAATTTTTCCCTCAGCAGCAGAGCATTATTTGACCGATTGCATTGGCATTCATCCAAACAGTGAAAATATCGCGAACTTGCACTCAAGTCTTCACCGAAAAATTCCAATAACTCGCATTCGTGCAAATATGCGCAGCTGAAAATTTTACAACATAATATACATTCTTGCCAAAACAAAATATCAAAAAAATTCGAAAGTGATAAAAAGTGGTTTTTTTAAATCACCTTTAAGGTTTTAACTCAGTTTTTATTCACTAGTTTTCTTTGTTTCATTTTCTTCATAACGGTACTGCTCAGTGGTCAGAAAAATCAGCGGAATTCGGGTCTTGCCAGACCTAAATAGTATTAAACTTAAGACAATAGTCACTTTTAGGGACCCGCTCATAATTGATTTTGAAATATTGAACCTTAAGTTGAAAGCAAAAATGTGCTGTTTGTACACAATTTTTTTTGAACGCTGTGAGAGTGTACTTTAAGAGCTCATAACTTCTATATTATCCAATATTTTTTCTTAAGACTTGAGATTTCTCTTAACTGAAATATTCCAACAAGACCTCATACTCAGATTTTTGTGGCTATAACATTCCATTTTAGCATTTTTGTCACTACTCGCAACACTGTGAGGCGCAGTTTTGAGGCAGTTGAACAGAAGCAAAAAATGTGCTCCAAGGATTCCCTGACATTATTTTCTTATATCACAAATAGCCAAACGTTTCTTTGTGTTAATTACATAAAAGTGTTTTTCCTGTTTGCTCCCATTAGGCTAAATTTATAAATCAATTTAATTAAAAATATAATTTGTTTTTCCTTAAATAAAACTTAATATTTTCCCATTTTTTTTACTTGCAGAATTTAATTTGGTGTAAAGGATGGCCGCTAGCAACACCCACCGGCGAGCTTGTACTGCATTTGGGGGCCCTTGATAGCGCCCTGCTGCGACCAGCCGAAATCTATTTGTGTGTTTGTGCAGGTAATTATGCCACAAGAAAGTAGCACATTGCCTTATAAACCACATTCATTGAATTACTGGAATGTATGATTTACTTGCAGCTGACCACAGCGAAAGTCCCAAATTGCACGCCGTGTGGCGTACAACGCAACAGAACGCCGCCACGTTGCAGCGCCGCTGCATCGATTACAACAACCCCCAGGCAACATACCTGAGCGTGTTAACACTCGAGATGCTGAGTGACGAGTTGCCGCAACTGCTGCAAAACTTGCTGGTGGGCGTCGAGCACAGCATCGAGCGGGTGTCGCTCAACGAGCTGCAAATGCCGCAGCAGCCATCGTCAGCCGCGACCACGTTACCTGATGCGACCAACAGTAACAACAACAACAACAACAACAATCAGCACAGTCTACTGCGCCACAGCGGCATCACCAACTCGCCGAAATGTGCGCTACGACGCAGCGAATTGATTACCAAAAATAAAATCCTCAACAATAAATTCATGCTGCGACGCCTGACAAATCGACAGGACAGCATGAATTCAACCTCGTCGGGCAATAGTTGCGGCAGCAGCGGAAGCGCCTCCAGCGATGAGCTTTTGCAGTGCAACAACAATAACAACAACAATAGTTGTAATAGTGGAAACAGCAACAGTGCGCCAAAGTCAGCGACGGGCGCAACAAATTCCGCATCGACCTCGCCGGCATTGCCAATGTTTTGTCTGGGCAATTCCTTTCCGCACATTGACAGCGACGAGGAGAATGCGGACGAGAAGCGAAATTCAATGGGCGACGGTAAGTTGGTGGAAATTTTTGTTGAGAATTTCTTGAGACGTTGTGAGTTGTGAGGTTAGAAGATAAGCTATGTGTGTGTATAGTTGAAATGTGGTGGTTTTAGTAAATCTAGAATTTACAACTATGTAGCAGACAGTTATACGAGTGGAAGCAGCATTTTCTTAACCTTTTTATGTCCAATGTGACAAATGTGCCCTGCATGAACTTTTTACTGCATTCAGATGCTGAAAATGTGAGTGAAATGAGGTCTTGTTCTCACATATAATTCACTAGTTGTGAAAGGGTTAAAGCTCAAGCAAAATGTTTGGCTTTGATAAAGACTATACATATAATACCTCAGTGCTCGGCAGCTTTGCACGCAAGTTTAAAATCAATGGGCCCAATTAATCAAGTTTCTCTTAACCCCTCGTTGATACCGTCAGATTTTTGTGAAAAAATACTTGTCAAATTTTTTCTTATTTCAAGTGCTTTCACAATATTATAAGTCAATAGTCTTATGTAATCATCAAATCATATAAAATCCCCATACAAACTCTTAACCCATCGGTGACCCCGTCAGAATTGAATTTTTGAAAAAATGAAAAACACCTTCACTTTCAAGATTGAAGTCAAAAAAGCCATTAAATCATGTTACTTTCCTAAAACTTTTAACCCATCGCTGACCCCATTAGAATTTTCATTTTCAAATAAATGATTTATTTAAACAGAACGATTTATTTCTCATTTGAAATGGTTTCACCAAGTCTGAAGTCAAAACCCCATTAAATCATGTTTCCCCCATAGAAACTCTTAACCCATCGATGACCCCGGCAGGATTTTATTTTGAAAAAAATTATTTATTTAAAACGAACGATTTATTTCTCATTTGAAATGTTTTCACCAAGTTTGAAGTAAAAAAACCCATTAAATTATGTATCCCCATTGACACTCTTAACCCACTCTTAACGCATAGGTGACCACGTCAGAATTGGATTTTTGATACAAAATTTAAATAAAACACCTTCACTTTCAAGATTGATGTCAAGAAACCCATTAAATCATGTTACTCTCCTCAAACTTTAAACCCATCGCTGACCCCGTCAGAATTTTTATTTTCGAATAAATGATTTATTTAAAAAGAACGATTTATTTCTCATTTGAAAAGCTTAAACCGAGTGTGAAGTCATAAAACCATAAAACCTGTGAAGCCATAAAACCTCTTAACCCATCGATGACCCCGTCAAGATCTTATTTTCGAAAAAATTATTTATTAAAAAGAACGATTTATTTCTCATTTGAAATGGTTTGACCAAGTCTGAAGTCAAAAACCTATTAAATCATGTTTCCTTATAGAAACTCTTAACCCATCGCTGACCTCGTCAGAATTTGTACTTTCGAAAAAATGAAAAATATGTGTCTAATTATTTCTCACTGAGAGTACTTTTGCCAAGTTTAAAGTCAAAAAGCACAAAAGTTCATGTTTCTTCATACAAACTCTTAACCCTTGGTTCACCCCGGTATATTTCGATTTTCAAAAAAATGAAAAACAGGGGTCTAATTATTTTTGGTTTCAAGTGTTTTCATCAATTTTTAACCTTAACCCATTGTTGATCCCGTTAAATTTTGAATTATTTATTTATCGTTGAACTATTTCTAATTTGGAGTATTTTCACCAAGTTTGAAATTAATAGGCGCATTACATCAAGTTTCTTCAAATAACACTTTAACCCATGTTTTGCCCCTGTAGACCCAGAATTTAAAAAAAATCCCATCCCATCTTAGCGGTTCCAATTTCATGTTTATAGCTTTAGCGATTCGGGCGATGATGAATCAGTCAGCCAGTCAGTCAGGACAAACAATTATATGTATATAGATTTATAGGATTGAAGTAGAATATACAATATTTTATTTATTGCTCTATGATACTAGAATTATTTAATTAAATATATGGACCAAAAGAAAAAGACGGCAGTATGTTTAGGAGAATCAAATCTACTTAGTGCGTTAATTTCTTTTTTGTTTGGCCATTCTGTTTCGCATTGTTCATTCTGTTTTTGTATAGTTTGGGGTGGGAAGCTGCTTTAGCTCTTTGTATATTCTCTTTGCATATAATACTACCAGGTATGCGCCTATGAAACCGGTAACGACATCTAGCGGTAAATAGCCGAATATTTATAAACTTCGGAACCGTACCAAATGTCATGTTTACTTCTTCTGTCATATGTCAACAATATTCAGTTCACAATTTGTCAAGTTTCATCCAACAACGCATTGTTTGACGCTCCGGAAAATGTCGGATTACGTGCCTACAAATTACGATTTGCGGACACAGTTAAGTTTGTGTCTTTTTTTTTTTTTTGTCTTCTAAAACCTGGTGAAACGGTTAACGGTGAACGTTACCAACAACAATTGGCCGATTTGAACTGTGCTATACGACAAAAACGCCCAGAATATGAAGCCAGGCAACACAAAGTGATTTTCCTCGATGACAACGCACCACCACACTGCACTAGAGCCACCAAAGAATTGGTTGCATCGTACAACTGGGAAGCTCTTGCTCATGCGGCTTACTCACCAGACTTGGCGCCTTCGGATTATCACATGTTCGCATCGATGGGCCACGCATTAACGGAACGGCGCTTCAATTCTCACGCAGAAGTCAAAAAATGGATCGATGATTGGTTTCAGGCAAAAGACGAAACATTTTTTTGGCGAGGCATCCATAAATTGCCTGAGAGATGGGAAAAATGTGTAGCTAGCGATGGCCATTACTTTGAAGAATAAAATTGTAATCATTTCCTCACAATAAACGTGTTTTTTTCAAAAATAATTACCGGTTTCATAGGCGCATACCTGGTAAATAAATAGAAGACTTCTTTATATAAAACTAAGATTCCTTTATATAAAAGATATAAGACTACTCCATACTTAAACCAAAGGTATTTGTTATCGGCGTTTCTCTAATAAAAATGTCTCGGTTGACACATTGTTGCCGCACTTGTTTAAGATTTTGACTGAGACACTTTGATTGATTTGATTTTGATTTGATGATTTGATTGATTTGATTTAATCTCTGGTTGATTGACTTCTACTTGAACTATATGGAAATGCTGATAAAGCGATCACAACTATAGATAGACTCAGTGGTGCACACAGGACGTAATTTTATGGAATTTTCTATACAATTTTTGAGCCCAATACCATTTGAAACCATATTTGCCATTCGAAATTTTTGTAGTAAACATATATTTTGGGGTTCGAACCCTCAAACAGCCACTGGCTGAACTATAAATACATTCTGTCGGTTGTAAAACGATTAAGAAGTGAACATTTAGTTCAGTAGAGTTGCATTTGAAGCCACCTAAATCAATTTATGACCTAAGTAGTAAAACGTTCTTACTTGTTGGTGACTCCTTTTCACTGTGAAGAAATCATGGGACTTACAACGATAGTGTTTTTGGTCTTTTGATACCATGACTTCCTCTGTCATTTTAGAATTTCTTTCATTCACCATAGAAATGTGCGAAAACTTTTAGCATTTTCGTCGCTTTTTCTAGTTTTTAGGCTGAAGTTCAAATATCTTTGAAACGTTCACAAGCATTCATAATTTGTATGCATATTTAAAAGTCAAGTGCAGCGTCGAGTCGAGTTGCACGTACTGTATGCGCGCCTTCATGCGCGAATCTTGGCCAAGACAATGGCCACGGATACTTTTCCTTTCAAATCTGCCTAAAACAAAGCAGCGGCCATGCTGCAAACGGCCAGCGACGAAAACAAAAGCCGAAAAATGGCCAAAGCAATCAATCAATCAGGTTTTGCATTGCTTAAATGTTTTTTCTGTTGCGAGTTGGAAAAAGTTTCTCACCTGTTGGCAGTAACGTTTTCTTCTTGTTTTTGTTGTTTGCTCATATTTTTTGAATAACCAGAAACCAGCCGAACACAACAAAACGCCCGCCGCGCGCAAGGAAGGGCAGCGATAACATTCAATGGTGAACAAAAAAAAAAAACACCAAACAACAAAACAATTGCAGCTATTGCGACTTTTGTTTGAATTCGGTTTGTTGTTGGGCAAAAATTTACATTTGCGGTAATGTTTTTGTGCGGCGCGATTTATTAACCTGCAAAAGTCACTCATACGCCATGCGGTGCGCGCGTACTCGACATTCAAATTATATAATTTGGCGCGACAGCTGCGCCAAACGACAACAACGGCGCGCGCACAAAAAAAGCGTGTTTGTTGTTGTTGTTATTGTTGTTGGTGAAGTTTGAAATTTATGCAGCGGTAATAAGGAAAATGTCAAAGCGGCTTCGAGCGCACAGCAAATAAAATATTTCAAATTAAAACTACAAATGTTGAAATTGCAATAACCAAAAAAAAAATAATAACAATAGCAATGAAAATAACAACAGCGGAAATCCAGACATTGGCATGGAAATGTGTGGCGCGTGTGTGTGTGTGTGCGTCGTTTTGCGTAACACTTTTGCCAAAGTCAAAGCGCTCTGGAGGCCTTTAAGCCTTCAATGAAGTCAAAGTGAAAACGTTTACATTAAACGCAGACGCAAATCAAGCGAAATGAGTTAATAGCTGCAACAACAACAATACTAGCGGCAGTTGCGGTACTTGCAGCAATTGCGGCGCGGGGTTGCGACGTGGTGGCAAAGAAATTCAAAACACTTTTGCAATGTGCGCGCGCGCGCGCTCATACAATTTTTACAGTGATTAATAAGTGAAAGGGAAAACGATTTGCTGCCTTAGATTACTGCAAAACAATAACAACATGAAATACAAAAAAAAAAAACTACAAAAACAAAACCAAAAAACAACAATAAGCAAAACGACATGGCCAAAAATTATGTACAGCAAAATGCAATGTTTAAATATTGTTGCAGTTGTTATCGTTGTTGGCATTGTTGTTGCTGTTGTTGTTGTTGCTGTTGGTGTTGATTTTCTGGCAGCGATACTGTGCAAACGGCGCTTCGCCAAATATGCTGCGCCGCCTTGCCGTCTGTCTGGTTTGGTCTGGTCCATCCATCCGTTCGTCTGTCCGTCCGCTCATCCTTCGAGCGTCTATCGCCGCCACGTTGCGATAATATCGACGGCGCGCGCGGTCCGTCTATGTGGCACGAAAAGCTCATAAAAATGCTGCAGAGCATCAAATCAGCGCATTAATTTTATTAACAGTCAATAAATCTGCGCGCGCCGCTGCGACGCATTTGCAGCGCCAATATTGGCAACACTGTTGTTGTTGTTGTTGTTGGTACTGCAACTGTTGCCGCTGTTGCATGAGCTGTAAAAATGACTAAATGCGAATTGGTGTGTTGTTGAACAAATCGTTGTTGTTGTTGCTATTGGCAGCAGCACTGCTGTGTATGTATATGTGTGTGTGTGTTATTGTTGAGAAGTGTTTTGGCTGCTTTTGTTTGTCTTTTGGCGGTCTCAATTATTATTATTATCATTATTTTGACTATTATTGTTATTGGCTTTTGTTGTTGTTGCTATTTGTTTTACAGCGCAAAAAGTGCACGTAGACATACTTTAGGTGTATCGCGTCAGTTTTGTGTGCAGCATTTTGCTGTTTTAATTTTAAAATATTCAATTAAATGCCCAAAGCACCGCAGCAATTGATTCATTGTGTTTGCCATAGTTGCATGTTGGGCCGCGCTTTGGACGGCCGCATTAATTCATGTGAAAGCCGTGCGTCGGCCGAAACTTGCCGCACAATTTCAACGAAATATTTACCTCCGGTTTTTCCCACTTTGTTCAAATTTTGTTGATACGAGGGGGCGGAAAAGTTGGGGCGTTGCCGCGTTAACATTGCAATTGGTGCGGGTAATTCACGTGGACAGCCCGAATCGCTGTCAGGTGCAACATTCAATAAACATGCAATGTCCTCTTTGTGCCAAAATGACTGGAATCGAAAGATAAAACGCCTGAGAGCAATTCGAGTTTGAAGAGATGGCTGGGGTGGGTTGTTGTTGGCGATTTCATTTTCAATGGTTAGCACTAACTAGTTTAACTTTGTGAAGTGTGATTTTTTTTATCAATAGCTGACTTCTCTGTGCATGTTAACATAAAGTTGTTATTTTTTTTTTTTTAATTTTTCATATCAAAATCAATTTTAGTCGTTTCTTATTGACGGAAACCAAATGCGTACAGAAATTACTTCACCAATATTAGCTACAGGGTTGTATTTGGGAAAAGTCTGGAGATTTGAGGCATGTTTTGATTTTGAGCCTAAATTATTGCTGGATGTGGATATCGATGAATCTGAAAATATATAGATTACACTACTCGACACGAAAAATGCTCCTAAAAATAAAAGTATTTTTTTGACTAATCTTCGGCTGCTGAACGCGAAACTGAAAATCAAAAAATTTTCTTAAGAAGCGTTTTCGAAAAATCTTCGAAAAACACGTTTTTTCCCTCTTATTTCAGTTATGAGCACATATCTTATAAACCAGCCATCCGACTAACACAAGTGGGCCATCGTTCAGAAGGCAATTAACTTAACCTTTCCAACGATATATCGATTGTCCAAATCAGATGATATTTGGGTAAGATACTGACGATGAAAGTTTTAAAAAAGTGAATTTTTTGACCATTTTCAAAAATTATACATTTTCGAATCGTTTTTTTATAGATAAAATAAATGATCTCCTCTGGTTTTAAAATCTAAGATGAAAGATATATTATTTGAGCAAATATTAAGCCTAACATCAATAGAATTGAAACAAAAATAACAAAGTTATGATGCACGGAGTGAAAACACCAACTTTTCATTTATTACACCGTGCGAAAAAATTTTTTTATTTTTCCGAGACCCATCCAAATGTTGATATGTGCTCATAACTGAAATAAGAGGGAAAAAACGTGTTTTTCGAAGATTTTTCGAAAACGCTTCTTAAGAAAATTTTTTGATTTTCAGTTTCGTGTTCAGCAGCCGAAGATCAGTCTAAAAAATACTTTTGTTTTTAGGAGCACGCGATGAACCCATTTTTTGTCGAGTAGTGTTATGCCTACACTTGCGCG
Source organism: Melieria picta (assembly GCA_964056695.1). Classification (NCBI taxonomy): domain Eukaryota; kingdom Metazoa; phylum Arthropoda; class Insecta; order Diptera; family Ulidiidae; genus Melieria; species Melieria picta. The sequence continues at coordinate 34,835,494 of OZ057399.1, read as the reverse complement.
TCATTCCTTTTACGGTCTTTGAAAACATTGAATATGTTTTCCATTTTTAAAATAAATTCAATATTTTGGTAAAAAGTTTCAGTTTTTGTGACAAAAACGCTTTCTGGGATAGTTTGAATCATCTAAAAACAATTTGTAAAAACTTATAAAAAGTATATTAAACTGTTCAATATCAATGAAAATTAACTTCTTCTTTTTTTGAATCATCCAAAAAGTACAAAAATTGTCGAAATCATCTGAATACAGTTCATCATTAACGCCCGAATTTTCTGATTATTGAATTTCGTCGCTTCATAACATGACAGTTGAACTGTAGATACATTTGAAAACATGAACCTTTGTTAAGACGCGATCTTTTGAAATTTGGGTTCTAAAGGAGCAAAACATGGGTTAAAGTGTTGTTTAAAAATCCGGAATTTAATATATCTATTGATTTCAGACTTGGAAAAAATATTCCAACTCAAAAATAATTAGGCAGAATTTTTTCGAAAATAAAAATTTAACGGTATCAACAAGGGTTAAGGTTCGTATACGAGAAGACTACGAAAAAACATGAACCAATAGGCCTATTGACTTTAAAATTGAAATCAAAAATTATTAGACACATGTTTTTAATTATTTTTTTTAAATCGAAATCTACCAGGTTGAATCAAGGGTTAAGAGTTTGTATGATGAAACATGATCTTTTGTGCCTTTCGACTTCAAACTTGGTGAAAGCATTTCAAATGAAAAATAATTTCACATGTTGTCATTTTTTCGGAAAATAAAAATTCTGACGAGGTCAGCGATGGGTTAAAAGTTTGTAGGAAGTAACATGATTTAATGGGTTTTTTGACTTCAAATTTAATGAAAGCATTTCAAATGAGAAATAAATCGTTCTTTTTAAATAAATAATTTTTTCGAAAATAAAATCCTGACAGGGTCATCGATGGGTTAAGAGTTTCTCTGGGGAAACATGATTTAATGAGGTTTTGACTTAAGACTTGGTGAAACCATTTCAAATGAGAAATAAATCGTTCTGTTTGAATAAATCACTTTTTCTTAAATCTTAAATTAACTCTTAAATTATTTTTCTGTTTAAATTGTTTTCTGAATAAATATTTCTGTTTAAATGTTTTTCTGTTTAATAAAATTCCGACAGGGTCAGCGATGGATTTAAAGTTTGTAGGAAGTAATATGATTTAATGGTTTTTTTTTTACTTCAAACTTAGTGAAAGTGCTCCAAATGATAAATAATCGACACGTGTTTTTAATTTTTTCGAAAATCAAAATTTAACGGGGTCAACGATGGGAAACATGGTTTAAGAGGTCTATTGACTTAAAATATGGTGAAAGCACTTCAAATGAGAGAAAAAAATTAGTATTTTAGTTGGTATTATTTGATAAAAATTTAACGGGGTCAACAAAGAGTTAAGAGAAACTTAATTTATTGGGCCTCAAACCTACTAGTCTTAACCCTTTGCGACCCAGCATACATAATTGTGTGATCTAACTTTAAAAACACTGCAGCATAAATTTTGAATTTACAAGCAATTTCGAATTTATTCGACATAAGAACGGATGTCGTTCGCCAAAAAAAAATTAAAAAAGAAAAAAATGTAATAATTTTCGTTATTAATCTCGTCGAAGCAAAAAATTGTACTGGGTCGCAAAGGGTTAAATATATGGGAAACATTATTTCCCATAATCTTCAAACAATAACAACTCATCTGGTGTAAACTACAAAAAAATGTAGATGGCCCGAATCGATGACTCGAATCACCCGAATGGCGTTAATTTTTGACGCTCAAGGAAAAATTTGCGTATGATAACCTATTTCAAACACTGTTTATAAATTCTACAACTTAAGACAAAGTAATAATGTCTTAAAAAATTTTTTAAAAACCATTCACTAAGCGAAAATTAAAAAATATCACAAACATTTTTTTAGAAATTGAACACAACCAGGAGTTATTTTCAAAGCATTATGAAATGGTGTGGTGTCGGTTCTGCAAAAATTTGGCACTAACAATATTCGAAATGTCACTGTCAAGGAACGTAAAAATAGCGACTGCTCAAACCACTCGATTTCATCCTACCTTACCTTATTTTTAATTTTTCAGTACCAAATTGTTGATGCTGTTTTAGTCTCCTTCAGTTATAGCCGTATTTACTAGAAGTTAGCTGACGCACAGAATTTATTACTAACATGAAGTTGAAGACTTTAAAGATCACAACTGTCATTACAATAGCATCGCTTAATCGTTTTGTCTAAAATATTTGTGACTATGAAAAATTGATTGGTTCCACGAGATTGAGTTCACATGAAATTTAGCTACCATTTTGGTATTTAATGTCTTACATCAACATTAACTACATACAGCAGTTTGGTAATTAGAAAGCGTCAAACGAAAATGCACCACACGAGATTTTATTTAAAATGAGATGAAACTAAATGTGTATGAAATTTTATTTTATTTAATGCTTTCACTAAATTTCACAAAGTGTACATTTAGGATTTCTGTGATGAAAATTCAAATTAAAGTTTTAATTTTAATTTTTAAAACAACTTTTGGCTTAGACAAAAACAATGGAATGTTGGTTGGGAAATATAAGATTAAAATTATAATAATAAAATTAAATTAAAATTTGTTTGTTTTGTTGGCATATTTTTTAAGAACTAAATTTTTCATTCAATTCAATTTTAAAAAAACAAATTTTTATGGCTTGGCAGACTGTAGTGCGTTGAACATGTCTCAAACCAAAATTATTGACCATTTCAAATTTTTCTGCCGGCACAGCAAACAACCACAACACATTGAATTCTTTACAAAGTTTCGATTTCTAATTATAATAAATTTTGTCTGTGAAAATTATTATTGGCATTCGCCAATGTAACGGAAACGCCAACGCCTGCGCACAACATACCAACCAAACTTGGCTTTAATGCCGCCCACGTGCCTAACTAATTGCGGTCTTTACCGCGCGGCAACGCTGCCTCGGAAATTGCATTGTAGTAAATATTTAGCAGCGAAAAAACAAACAGACCGCAACAAAGCGCAGCGTCGAACCGCAAACTGCCAATAACGAGTCGGCGACAAAGAGCAAAGCGATATAACGCCGCAGCAACGATATTGTCGGCAGTAAAAACAGTGTCGGGCGCTTGGGGACGCGTGTCTGCAGCAGAGTTGAACAGTGGTGCCGGAAGAGAAGATTCGGTTTTGGGTCATTTGCTCTTTGCTCACTGGTTCTTGCAACTGTTGCGCCTTTCAGCTGCAATCGGAAATGCGTCAAGTGCGCCAATTTGTCGGTGGCAAAGCAAAGAATATTAAATGCAATTTTGCTCGACCATAATTTCGGCTTCATGCCGGCGGCCGGCAGACGCCGAGCGCATGAATGGCTGAGCGGAATGCGCGCAGCTATAAGAAAAAAGCCGCAGCAAGGCGGGGATTTTGTGGCAGCATCGCCACCGCCAAATATCACTTTCGCTTGGCCAAAATTGAAAATGGCCATAACTTTTCAAAAGCCGCAAGTGCGCCGCTGTTGCCACACATACGCGCGTACCTGCTGGCAGCACTAAATCGTACGCGCCGTGGGGCCGGTGCAGCTGCTGGCAGTGGCACTGACGGAAACTGGTGCCGATTGTGGCAAATGGGGTTTCGCGCCTGCGCTGAAATTTGCTTGGCATTGATGATTGGCGGCGAACGCGCGACCCGCATTTGCCGCAGCCAGCGAACAAGTGTGGGAGCTGTGTTGTAGTTTTGTTGTTGTTGTTGTGGTTTTTGTATTTTCAAGATATGTATGTGCTGCCATGTGCTGTGTTGCTGCGCTGCGGGGGCACTAAATGGAAAGGATTAAATTGCACTTTATTGCCGAATTGCTGAGCGCGACTGTCGCTGTCGCTGCCGTTGGCCGCTTAGCGCTGCAGTCGCGCGCTGTTGCAGGTGCGTTGTGGCAGCGTGGCAAATTTAATTACTTCATTTCCTATTTCGCGCCGCACAATTGCTGATCGATTGTGGCAGCGCGCGATGTGTGCTCCAAATACCAAATGCCGGCCGACTGGGCGGCAGACTTCACACGCCCCCGAAGCGCAAATTCCAGTGCACGAACCGCTGACTTGTGGCCGTCGTAAAATTTCGCACATTTTGCGCTGCTGGCGACAACCGGTGCACATTTGGTTGCACGTTGCAGGTGGACAAGTGGTGCCACAACAACGAACCAAGCACCTACACGCCGAAAATCGCCGCTCGCAACCCAGAAATTATTATGCAAACCATGCAATTAAATTGCAATCATTAATCACAGCAACGACCGGTGACAGACACACACTATACTACAACAACAACAACAACTAGAAGAACAAGCAGCACAACGATCAACCGCTGCTCGGACAACAACTTCAGTCGTAAACTTGCAACTGTTGAACTACTTTTGATGGCTCTCAGAGCGTGACACTTGCTGCGATGCATTGTTTTTGTTTTTGTTTGAGGTTGAACGTGGGCTGTGCACAATTAAAGGCAATGCTTTTTAATTGTTTTGTTTTTGTTATTGTTGCTGTTATAGTGCCTTTTAATTAGAGCGGCATTTTCAGAGAATAATGATTGCCTTGTTGTTTCTTATCGTCCACAGATCAATTCGAGAGCGAAATAGTGCCGCCGTCCTCCATTAACGAGATACCTGAGAAACTCTTGACGACGTCGGGAATTCATTTGCCTGGTAAGTGGTAACATGATGTGAATAAATGTAAATGTCACCGTTGCAACACCGACACCCAAATGTTTTGCTACCCTTTTTTGGGTCCATGTAGGATTTTCATTCAAAGTGTGCACAATTTTTTTTCGCTGCTGAATTTCGTTCGCTGCCATTTCGCTCGAGAGTTAAAATCAAATGCAATTAGTTTTCGTGAAGTTTAAGATTTTTTAAAAAGCAAAGACTACGACAAATAATTGGATAAATTCAATTTTCATAATGAAATTTCAACTTTTCTGAGGCACGGATAGATGGGTAGATAAACATGACTGATTTAATTTGGTTCTAGAAAAAACTTAGTATTACTATTGGTACGAGAGAGTGTTTTAAAGTTCGCGGAATGGGAGAGTAGATTCATTAATAAGTTTAATTCTTAAATTCGTACAAGTTAATTGACTTATTTTTAATATAAATACCAAAATTTATTGCAATCGGGTCATTAGTCTTTGAACTATTGCCAACCCAGCAACTCTATTCAGAAGATTGTGCGAAAGTGTCATCCTTTTCCAGGACAATGCGCCCATTCACAAGAGTCGTGTTGCATTAGCTGCTCTCTAAAAGGTAGACTTCTAGATCACCCACCCCTCAGCCCCGGACCTGGCTCCCAGCAATTACACTGTGCAAGTCGAAAATTCAGACAGTGGGGGGACCTACTGAGCGACTTTCTATAGGTATACTGAATTGAGATCCACCAGCCGTTTGGCTGGATTGGCTCTAGTTTAAGAGAAATCCGACTTTGAAGTTTGCTCATTTTAGTCGAGTTTGTCGCTTAAGTCTTCGAACGTTTAAATGCTAATAGGTCCTAAATCGTTCCGAATATCGCTTCACTGTCTTCGGCAAGTTTGTAGATATTTTAACGACTAACAAATTTGCTTAAGACACCAATCCAAAAAAAAAATACATTCAAACTGTGTTTTCGACAAAAATGTCCCAAAAACCCCACTTTCGTCGAGGCATAAAAACAGTATAGCGAACCCTCGTGAAAAAAATAAGTGAGTGTGCTTTTATATAGAGGGTTGGCTCCTGTATCTAACAAACTAAAAATTTTGCCTGGGAAATTTGCCTCGGCGTCAAATTTCAAAGTATTTATCAAAAAACCTTAATTAATCTCCAACTGATTTACACGATATGGGTATCAAACGAAAGGTATTTTTCATACCTTTCTTTTGATGTGCAACATTAGATACGAAAGAAAAAAGTTTTAAGCGAAAAAAACTTTTTTTATAAATTTTTTTTTTAACGGATTTTTTTCTCAAAAAAATCTATTACTAAGGTAAATAAGTTTGTTACCATATTGTAGCCTGTGAAATTCTCTTTACAATGAAATATCCCCATATCCCCCACATGTCTGAATTTTTGAGGGTAAATTTCACGCACAGTGTTATTATTTATTCCTAAAGAGGAAAAAATAAATTCGTGGAAAGAAATTTGCAAGTGATGAAGAAGTGGAAGGAGAATGCAGTTTCAACCAATTTTTCGGACAAAGATAATGTATTTTTTTTTTTAATGTATACACAAACTATTCGTATGATGAGAAAATTGTATTGAGGAAAATTTAGTGTGTATTTTTATTTTCACTTCTTAGCCCCCATTCCGCGAAATTAAAATGCGATCCCTTTTTCTGTGCTTAGAAAGATGAGAGCATTTTTTTATTTATATAAAAATAAATTATTTTCCTGTTTCTTAGTTTCTAAATTTTTTTAAAACATACTTAGCCCAAACGTGACGGAATTTTTTTTTCAATTTTTTTTGTTAATACTGTGCACAATACATTTATCTACCAATAAAAGCTCAGTAAATTTTGTCATCGTTAAATGTTGCCAAAAAACAGTCTCTCTTCTCTCTTCATGTCGATAAGTTTGATGCTATTCGATTGCTGCACCTCAATGCAAAAGAGTCCTAATTCAAATTGTGACACTTTTGACGAAATTAATTTTTGTTGTTTTTTGTGACTATTTTAGTTTATATTTTTAAATAAATAAATAAATTTCGTATTTTCAAAATTATTGAATTAAAATATCATCATAAACGTCATAACTCACAATTTTGGATTTTCTATTGTAAAATAAAAAAATCTTTGTAATTTATTCTAAAGTATAATCTGTAAAGATTTTCTTCTAAATTACGTAATAAAAGTTATTTTAATGTTTATTTAGCTCAAAAACAGTTTTTTGCGTTTTCTGTAAAAATTAAAAATTTTGAGTTGCGTCACTTTTGAAGTGGGTGTGCGATAGGCCACGCTGGGCGCTACCGGGTTAAGATGTTTTAATACTTTTGCAAAACTATTAAAAATATTTTACTAAAAAATATTTATATAAAAAGAAATTATTTTCCTGTTTCTTAGTTTCTAAAATTTTTTTAAAACATACTTAGCCCAAATGTGACGGAATTTTTTTTTTCAATTTTTTTCCAAAACATTTTCGACTGATTTAATATGAAACGTAATTGAAAAATTACAGTCTTTTGAGTGCATGTTTACCATATCGCACACCCACTTAAAAATATTTTACTAAAAAATATTTTTTAAATATTTTTAAAATATATATAAAATTTGCTCCACTCCTTTTGACTTTTTATGAACTTTCAATTTTTTTTCACACACACACACACACCAGGAATACGCAGTTAAATGTTCTAGCTGGGCAAAAACTTTCTCCATGATTTTGCATTTTAATTAAAATCGAAACGATTAGACTAAATTCGCATTTTTTTTCCTTGACGCTGGTTCGCTTTGCCGCCGAATTCATTTGCATTTTGCTATCGATTTACGCGCTTTCCAAACCGCACCGCCGATTTAATCGTTGCACTTGAAAGTGCGCGCATCTAGCGATCAGTTGCCGCATTCAACGGCAGTCTTTTCATTCGCTTCGCCGCCCGCCTTTTGGCAAAGTGTTGAAGTGAAATTCTTTCAGCGTCAGTGAAAATAAAGTGTGAAAATTGCATGCGACAAGTTTTGTTGTCGCTCTGTGAGTGAGTGAGCCGCATGTTTTCGGTTTCGTTACCGTTGCTGATGCGGTTGTCAATGCATTGTTGTTGTTGTTGGCATTGTATTCAATATGCCAGGCTTTGAAAAATCAATTTCATCTCTGCCACCACATGCGGTTTGCCAATTTCGGACGCTGTCTGGCGCTGTCTACTGCGTCTGTCCGTCCGTTCGTCGATCTATTCAGCTGTCTGCGGTATTATCAGCGCAGCTACCGCGGCGGCCGCTTTGCATATGCACATTTTAACACATTAGCATTTAATTGACCACCCAGTGTGGCAACATTGGCCACGCCGCGGCCACACAGCGTTGGCTGACTGGTCGCGTTGGCTTTAGTGTGGAATTATGTCAAGTTCACTTATTGACGGCACAACTGAAGCAAATCGAGTGTGTTTTGTAGAGATCAGTAATAATTTTTTTTATAAATGCACATAGGTTATGCATAGAAAACAATTTGTATGAAATTCATAACAAAAGCCAAATTAAATGATTTTCAGAAGTTAATATTTTCTTATGCATATTTCGATCTATTAACACATTGCTGACCGGCAACTTTTCTGAAATTTACCTCATGTGCCCGGCTATTGTTTTGAAAGCGGATGTGGAAGTAAAACAATATAAACTTTAATAAATTGTATTTATTATTCAACTCTTAATATGTCTTTTTCGTATGATAAAAAGTATAACAATCACCATCACAAATCAACAATCAAGCTTATCACATGTTTACTCGTGACCACGAAAACACGAGTTAACTCGTGACCGGTCAGCAAAGTGTTAAAATGTGTGTCGAGTTTAATTTCTTATTAAAGAGGTAGAAATATCTTATTCATCCATCCGTACGAAGACTGAAACTAGGAGTTAAAAATTTCCTTAAAAAAAAGTTGCCTTGTGATATGATTTTACAACATACGAAGATTTTCTCTTAGATATATTTTTTATAGATATTTAAAAAGATTGAGCCACGTCTGTTTATCAAAAAGAGGAAATTTTTATTCATTCGTACGAAGACTGAAGCTAGAAATTATTGAGAAGATATGCGTTGTTCATAAAAAGATTTGCCGTATGAAATGATTTTACAACCTACGACGATTTTTTAGATATATTTTTGGAGATATTTACAAAGATTGAGCCACTTCCGTTTATCAAAAAGATAGGAACTTATTATCCATTCGTTTGAAGACTGAAAGTAGAAACTATTGAAAGAAATTTGAATTCTTAAAAATTCGAATTATAAATAACAATTATTGAAAATAGTTGAGTTGTTCATGAAAAGATTTGCCTTGTGAAAGGATTTTACAACCTACGAAGATTTTCTAATAGATATATTTTTTGTAGATATTTAAAAAGATTGAGCCACGTCTGTTTATCAAAAAGAGGAAATCTATTGAAAAGAAACTAGAACTATAAAAAATTCGAAATATAAATAACAATTATTGAGAAGAGCTGAGTTGTTCATGAAAATATTTGCCTTGTGAAAGACTTTTACAACCTACGAAGATTTTCTAATAAATATATTTTTGTACATATTTAAAAAGATTGAACCACCTCTGTTATCAAAAAGATAGGAAATTCTTATCCATTCGTACGAGGACTGAAACTAGAAAATATTGAAAAGAAATTTGAATTCTAAAAAATTCGAATTATTGATACCAATTACTGAGAAGAGTTGAGTTGTTCATGAAAAGGTTTGCCTTGTGAAAGGATTTTACAACCTACGAAGATTTTCTAATAGATATATTTTTGTAGATATTTAAAAAGATTGAACCACGTCTGTTTATCAAAAAGATAGGAAATTCTTATCCATTCGTACGAAGACTAAAACTGGAAACTATTGAAAAGAAACTTTAATTATAAAAAATTCGAATTATAAATAAGAATTATTGAAAATAGTTGAGTTGTTCACGAAAAGATTTTCCTTGATAAAGGATTTTACAACCTACGAAGATTTTCTTTAGATACATTTTCGTAGATATTTAAAACTTTTCCTCATGTCTAATAAATTTCTCTAATTATTTTAGGTACATGTGATCTGAAAGGCCATCCAATTGTCACCGTCGATGCTGAATGTGCAATTGCGAGCGGTTTGAATTGCTACGAGATTGCCACGGTGCTACTCTTCTACGGTACAATTGCTGAAAGGTGAGCATAACAAAATATGCAATAAATATTTAAAAAACAATATAAAAAATCGTCGTTGCGTCCTCCCTCACAAATGTCAGTCGATAAGCGCAACGAAGCAGCCTAAAACTGCAATTAAACGAAATGTCAATCTTCGAAAAGTCTGTTGCCAACTCTGTCGCATGCGAGCAATCGAATTGACAACGACAGCAACAACTACCAACCACAAAATAGCGTCTCGCGCCACAGCACAGCAGCGCCGAGGTGACAACAGCGAACGGGCACGCAATTCGTGTAATCTTAATCGCGAGTGGCGCCAAACATTTATTGCCACCAAACCAGCACAATCCGCCGAAATTGCAGCGCATAAAATTTAACCAAAAAAAAGTTCCAAAAATTCCAACGCAGAAAACTATTTGCTACCGCAACTGCCAGCAAAACAAGGAAATAAATCTGGCAGGCAGGCAGGCAGCAACAATGTGCAACTAACCCACTGCATTCAGCGCACAAATATTTACTCGCTGGCAGTTGTACGCGCACAAGTTGAAGTGTAATCGCTGATTGGGCTTTGGTGTCGCGGCGCGTTCAGCAATTCAAATCAAATCAGCGCAGCACAGCACCGAGCAGAAAGTTGCCTTATCGAACGTGCCACATCTGGCGGTGTGTAATTGTAGATGCACTCTACGCATTCGTGTTACAGCCAAGGGAAGTTTTCCTTCCATCCATTTCTACACATAAATATTTTCACCGGCACTTGCGGTGAATGCATTTTCGTCGACTGCTTCTATGGGCAAAGTTAATTTTATGACTACATTTTCGGTCACACGCTTTGGCTGTTTAAACATTCGCGCATGCGCAAACACAAACTTCATTTGCGTATGGACGCACACACACGCACACCTCTGTCGCGCACCAGCTGCTCCATTCCTGCTGAGCAAATACGCGTACGCCAGTCCGGACACTCGACACATTCGACAGGCATTGATGACGTTGGTTGAGCCGCTGGTGCAGCATCCACCACGCCTGTGTCGATTTGTGCCACTTTTCGCACAATTTGCCAATTGCGATGCGTCGCGTGCCCTGCAGGAAAGGCAGGGCTCGATGCGTAGTGGAAAAATTGTGCAAGTCGCTTAAATGAAAAATCCACTTAACAGAAATAGAAATCTAGGAACCATTTTAATTTATTATTCCTGAAAATTATTGCGTTTAAATGAAATGAAAAATCCGATAAAAAAATGTAAAAATACACTCAGCCCTGTTCCAGAATCTGAATCGGATTCGAATCGAAATGAAATCCGATTCCGATTTGAAGAGGTGTTCTGCAATTGGAACGGAATTGTCACATTCGAAGTTTATTTCGGAACCGATTTTTGCAAATTAAACAAACTTTCAATCAGCTGTTTGCTTGAAATGTTCAAATGAAAAAGTCAATCGTAAAATTTTGTGAGATTTTTTATTTTATTAAATGAGTTCGATTATTTTATTGGCAGTATTGCTTGAGAACGAGCAGTCCGCCGTTGAAAAAGTGAAGCGCAGTATTTTGCGAGACCACAGCAATCCGATGGAATTGCCAGATTCTTCGTACGTAGTACAAGTTATCTCAGTTATGTTGTTCAAAATTTCCTATTTAAGGTTTATTGCTCAGTAGCGCCTTAACAAAGCAGCATTCAACATGATCTTGACCGGAGTGAAACCTTTTCTTCGGCAATGCTCCATCCCGCCAGAATTGAAATTGGCGACGGCTTTGCGATTTTTTGCCGAAGGAGGCTATCAACGATCGGTAAGAAAGGCAACCGCTTCTTCCATTTCGGAAAGTGTATGCTTCTTAAAAGGTCCACCACCGGTCGCTAAAGCTTCTCTTCTATTATGCGCCAGCTTTTTTCTTACCTCACTTTTCCAATCAACCCAAGTCTATGATTAAAGAAAATTTTACAAAATGAATTGATTTAATTTAATTTACTTTTCACCTTTTTCCACTCCGTTACACTTTTTGTTGGTGGTCCTTGCCCGTTCAGCGACTGCGTTAAATGCTTCCACTTATTTTCAACATCGACTTTGTTGCAGTCTTATGATTTCCCCTGATTAAAAATGAATTTATTAGTTTTATTTAACACGATGTTTAATTTATTTACTTACATTTTCGTTGTTTGTTGTCGTTTTGCTGCTTTCTGATTTCAATTCCAACAGCTTTTTGTTTAACGAAATATTTTTGACAACAATTTCCGAAAATCGAAATGCAGAACACTAAATTTCCGATTCAAATCCGTTCGGACTTAATCGGATTTGAGAACAGGGTTGCATCGGAAAATATTTCCGATAGTCGGAATTTAGAACACCGACGGTCGGAATCAAATCCATTTCCGATCCGATTCGGATTCTGAAACAGGGCTGACTATTTCAACTGCGCCTAAGTGAAAAAAATTTTTGGCACATTTCATTATTTAAAAATATTGCTTCGCTATTATTTGGCCTCATTATTACATCCCTAATAGAATGTCTTTTCTTTTCACTCATTGGAAGTACGCTTACATGAAAATATTTTCACTTAGCCGTAGTTCGACTTACTGAAAACACCGGTTAACTGCAATTAAAAGGCCGGAAAAATCGACTTGCAGTTAAACGGACTTGACTGTAGAGAAAAAACTGCATGACAAATGTGCTTTTGCGAGTAAGAAATTGTTAGCTTTTTTCTTAGAATTGGCAGAACTCCATCTTCTCTTTTGTCTTTGGTGAGAAGCAAAGTTCACTACTTTCGGCAAAGCACTCTGCTACGAAATTCCTGCAGGGCTGCTCATCACTTTACGTTTTTCTATGTTGCACTTTTCTGTCAACATTTGCCACTTTAATTTCAAATGTTGACAGCACTGCGTCAACTTGCTGCAAATGGCAGTGTCGCACACACTTGGCGGCAAGAAACACTTGTTGCAACAAAACAAGAGTCCAACAATGTGTTATTACTACTGCCATTCAAAGTGTTGTTGATTTACGCAAATAAAACGCTATTCAAATTGAAGCTAAGCAAACAGTCAGCGCTGACCTCTTTATATATGTGGCCGTAGTCAAAATGACTTCATATGCACATTTGTAAAAAATTCAAAAAATTCTCAAATTCAATACAACGCATTGCTTTCCCAGAACTAACCAAGTCTGAAGGCTTGAAAAATTTACAAATGATTAATATCAATAAATCAGCACATTTCCTAAACCACAAAAATCAATTTGTCGTGAGAAAATTCAGCAACGTGCACGACCACCAGAAAAGTAGAACCACCCCTGCAGCACAGAATACAAATTGTGCCAAAGACACACACACACACATACGGCACTCTAACTTTGAATCTTCTTAGAATCCAACACCAACGCAAATGCCTTCAAACTAGCGAACAACGAACGCAACGCGGCTCCCTACTTTTGGCCCAAAAACCTGGCCAGCGAAGACGTACGAAACAGCGAAGCCACAAAAACGACCAACGCTCAGAAGGCAAAATAAGTTCACATCGTAAAATTAACGTGTCACGAAACTGTCAAAAACTCATTCATATTCTTGCTGGATTTAAGGTCGAGTAGTGGTTGGCGGCGGCGGCACACCGACGTGGCCAGCTGCCTTCCTGACGGACTGGCTCTGTCTGCATTTAAATTGAGTTTTATATGCCCAGCCGAACAACAAAGCGAAGCCGCCAACAACGCGCCGACATGCCCCACAACCGTCACTACGCTTACGTGCAACTTAGAATTTGTTGTTGCTGCTGCTGATCCCCGCGTGCCGAAACGGCCGCTGCTCCTGCACGTCATAAAAATCGCCCCAAGTGTGGAACATGCGAGCCGGCAGCGCAAACCGAAACCAGATAAAGCAAAAATAAGAGCACATCGATGGCTGTCTTTTTCTCTCTTGTGCCTACTTTGGCATTCGCGCTGTCGACCTGACTGACTCTTGTTCTAATTCTTTATCTTTGAATTGGCTCCAATAGCAAAAAAGTGGGAACTACCTTCGAGTCGAAGCGACTGAAAAGGCCTCCAGTAAAATTCAATGCAATCCAGCTTGGCAGTCGGGTTGGCTTGACTTGACTGTTGGCGAACCAAAGTGGCAATTTGACTGACTGACTGACATGCCCAGCAATAGCGGCATCTATTCTTTACTTTGACTTTGCGGTTTTAGCAAAGAGCAGTAAATCAAATATTTGATTTTAGAACAAACGAAATTTGTCGGAATAGTCCTTTCTTCTTACTTTGTATTTAATTTTGAATTTCTGAAATTTCATTCAGTTCTTTTAATATGGACTTGAAAGAAAAATAAGGATGTACACAACAAAATTTAATACTCAATGTTTGAAATTTTTTTTAAGAACAGTACTAATTACATTAGTACTAACAGTACTAATTACATTTTACTGAGCACTTGGACCCTTCACTCAAAATTTTTATACCGACTTGCGTACTTGCAGCTAAAAGCAATAAATAAAATATTTGATTTTGAACAAATGAAATGTGTGGAAATAGTAATTTCTTCTTACTTTGTATTTAATTTTGAATTTCTGAAATTTCATTCAGTTCTATTAAAATGGACTTAAAACAAAAATAAGGATGTATACAACAAAATTTAATACTCAATGTTTGAAATATTTTTGAAGAACAATGCTAACTGTTCTATATTTTTATATTCCAAATTTTTAAAAATGTTACTAAATTATTGAACACTTGGACCATTAACTCAAAATTTTTATACCGACTTGCAGCTAAAAGCAGTAAATCAATTATTTGATTCTGAAGAAATGAAATGTGTCGGAATAGTCTGAAAGGTGGAATAGTGCTGGATGCTTCCTTTCTTCTTACTTTGTATTTAATTTCGAATTTCTGAAACTTTATTCAATGCTCTCAAAAAGACTTGAAATAAAAATAAGGATGTATAAACCAATTTAATACTCAATGTTTGAAATATTTTTGAAGAACAATGCTAACTGTTCTATATTTTTATACTCCAAATTTTTAAAAATATTACTAAAATACTGAACACTTGGACCATTAACTCAAAATTTTTATAATTTTTATTTTTACAGCAGTTAATAAAATATTTGATTCTGAACAAATGAAATTTGTCGGAATAGTCTGAAAGGTGAAATAGGGCTGAATGTTTGCTTCCTTCCTTATTACTGTATTTTGAATTTTTTCTAAATATATTCAGTGCTTTCAAAAAGGCTTGAAACAAAAATGAGGATGTAGATACATATACAAAAAAATTAATAATTAATTAAATTCATTAATACTCCAAATTTTGTAAAATGTTACTAAAATACTGAACACTTGAAACAAAAGTAAGGATGTATGTATATATACAAAAAAATAATACTCAATGTTTGATATATTTTTTAAGAGTAGTACTAATAGTTCTACATTTTTATACTCCAAGCACTTGGACTATTAACTCAAAATTTGTATACCGACTCGCGTACTTGCAGCTAAAAGCAGTAAATCAAATATTTGATTTTGCTTCCTTCCTCTGTACTGTTTTTTTTTTAATTTCTGAAACTTCATTTTTTCAAAAAGGACTTGAAATAAAAATAACGATATAAGTACACAAAAAATAGTTCCAAATTTGTATACTCCATATTTTTATTAAACTACATTACTGAGCACTTGGACTATTAACTCAAAAATTGTATACCCACTCGCATAATTGCAGCTCGTGCAACATGTTGCATGACTAATTTGAACCTTTGCTGTGCCAGTGGCTCGAACCCCGCTCAACGCTTCTAGTTTTCATTCATCCATTGCGCCATGCACACGTTCCATATTTTCCATGTGGCATAAATGGAAAATTAATTTATTCCAGGGAACATGTTGACCTCATTTGCATCGAGGCGCACTACGAACGCTGCAGCGGCTACTGCATCTACTGCAACTGTTGTTGTTGCTTTGTCGACGATGTGGCCGCTGATAAAGTGATTTTCCCAGTGCACAGCCCCAACGATGCGAAGGCGCAAACAGCGATAAGACAGGCGAGCGTTTCAAGCAGCTGCCGCCAGTATTGCAGAAGAAGTGTTCTTCTATGCGCCTAGTTGGACTTTTTGGAATATTTTCGTGCGGTTTGCTGCTGCAGGAAGACCCATAAAATTCCTACCAAACCAATAAAAAGCTGTCGGAAAACTATATAAATAGCCACACTAAAAGAGCGTTTCAGTTTTAAAAAATCTCTATCGCGATTGCACTATTAATCAGCGCGTTAAGTTGCGGCCAGCGGCCAGTGCCCCAGCTGCAGCTCCACCCAAAACTAATTCTTTTTAATTGGCAAAGTGTGTAAGCGAGCTATGCGATCGTCTCTGTCTTAGTGTGGAAAAGCGCACTGAGCGCGACGACGTCAGCGTTGGCGTTGGCGACACCTAAGGCGCAATAAAAATCGTATTTCGCAGAGGCTGAACTCGGCGCGTAGAATCGAAAGCAACAATTTATGTTCTGGCAGCAGGCAAAACGATAAACGTGTTGTTGCATTCGACAACAACCAGCATGTCAAACACAATTCGGCCGCCCTCGCCTCACCGCCGCCTCCGCGTCCGCGTCCCACTGTGCCGCAGCGCACTTGCCACTGCGCGCCGGACTCCCTTGGAGCGGCAGCGTGTTCTCGCATCACTAATTTGCCAGCTGCAGCGCCGCGCACGCATGCGCGCCAACGCCGGCCGCCTCCGAATCTCGAGTAGTAGGAAAAAAAGTGAAATTTTAATGGCTTTCGAATTTATTGAGCCGCATTCGAGCGGCGTGTTGATTCAAGCGAGCGCACCACAAACGCCATAAAACACTGATCGATTTTTATGAATTGGACATACTCGTAAAGTTGTTTATGGTTCATTAAAACCGGCCGGCAAGTGTGTGCGTGCGACGCTTTATCTGAGGGCCCATCGGCGCATCGCTGACTTAAAACAAAGTGGAGGAAAATAGAAAAAATGCAAACAAAATTAGAGAGTTTATGGAAATTTTAGAACTGCATTGTGTCCGCTGGCCATTGATTGATTTACATGAACGCATCAAGATAAACAAAACTCCAACAGATTTCACTATTGAAATGTTTATAGCCCACACCATGCAACACTTGAACAATAATTAAAATTTTGCTTCACTTTATAAGAATTTAAAAAAGACAAAGCACCGAAATGAAGATCAAACTTTATGAATAAAGTTCTGACTTTTATGATGAAGATTTTAAGTCTTCAAAAGGAATTCGTTTATTAAAGGGATTTTGAAATCCCTTATTATTAATTAATGACAGCGAAACTTGGATGTTTTTAGTGAGACGTTAATAAGATCAACAAACAGCTTTGGAATCACCGCTTTAGAATTTTGCAAAAATTGATGATTGATTTTTTTGCTTAACTCGAATGTGCCGGAATTCTTTTTCTTTCGAATTTTGCAAAAACATTTTTTCAGCGATTTAATATGAAACATAATTGAAAAATTATATATGTTTAGTGCATATTTTGAGACCATATGGTCACGCCAGGCGCTACCGAGTTAAACTCTGCTTTGGAGTCCTAAAAATAATATCCAGTTGTGCTTATAGTAAAAAAAAAAATTTTAACAGGTTTAATTTTTGATCTTAAGCACTCACAAAGCTTCTCACACATTTTTCTTGAAACCACTTTTTGCAAACTGATTGAACCGATTACTCGAACTGTTGTATGAATTGATTTGATGGATACTTTTTGGGTTCTAATTAGGGAGCGGATTTCCATGAACATTCATTTGTTTTTCGATTGTTCTCAACAAAATGTATGAAATATCTTTCCGAATCAGAAAATTTCCTTTAAAATTTCATTCAATTGTTGGTGCATATTTTGGCATATTTCGCTTTAAATGCATGTTCTGGCATATTTGCAATAAAATGCATATTTGTGAGCATATTTTAAGCTTTTTTCGCTTTGAAGGCATATTTTTTCATATTTACAGTGAAATACATATTTAAGCATATTTTTAGAATTTTCTTATATTTCTTTTATATTTAAGTATTATACTAAAAAAACAAAAAATTTATTGATTGCAAATTTTGCCACTTTGTGATTCGACACTCTGACATTCGTAACATGTTCAACAATGGATGGTATTCTTTGTGTTCAATAAATATATACAAAAAAAATTAGATGCATACAAACTGAATGATTTCTTAAATTTTTATTTTTAAATATCTTTGGTTTTTGTTTTACTCTGTAAACGCAGTAATTTGTTTCGTTAGTATTTTTTGTGTTAACAGTAAATATATAATTTTTTTTCATATATTTTTTTTCAATTTTAAATAAATTTTTTCAAATTTAAGTAGCATTATAGGCGCATAGTTATTTTAAATTTTGTATTGCATAAAAATTAATTTGCTGGCAATTTTTGCTGACGATTTCTACAAAAATTTAAAAATTTAAATAATATAATAATTTAAAATAATAAATAAATAATAAAAAATAATAAATAAATAATAAAAAAATAATAATAAATAATAAAATAATAATAATAAATAATACAAATAATAAATATATAAAATGGCAATTTTTAGCCAAAAATCTGTACTTATATCTAATATTTTTCAAAAGTGAATCATCTCTACAAATATTTTATTTAGAGAAAAACCATTGCAAATATAAAATAATAAATAAATAATAATAAAATAATAAATAAATAATAAAAAAAATAATAATAAATAATACAAATAATAAATATATAAAATGGCAATTTTTTAGTCAAAAATCTGTACTTATTATATTTTTCAATTCCATTTCCATTTCTACAAAAATTTAATTTAGAGAAAAACCATTGCAAATATAAAATAATAAATAAATAATAAAAAAAATAATAACAAATAATAAAATAATAATAAAAAATAATACAAATAATAAATATATAAAATGGCAATTTTTTAGCCAAAAATCTGTACTTATAATATTTTTCAAAAGTGCACCATTTCTACAAAAATTTGATTTATAGTAAAACCATTGCAAATATAAAATAATAAATAAATAATAAAATAATAATAATTAATAGTAAAATAATAATAATGAATAATACAAATAAAAAATATACAAAATGGCAATTTTTAGCCAAAAATCTGTACTTATAATATTTTTCAAAAGTGCACCATTTCTACAAAAATTTAATTTAGAGAAAAACCATTGCAAATATAAAATAATAAATAAATAATAAAAAAATAATAATTAATAATAAAATAATAATAATAAATAATACAAATAATAAATAAGTATATAAAATGGCAATTTTTTAGCCAAAAATCTGTACTTATTATATTTTTCAATTCCATTTCTACAAAAATTTAATTTAGAGAAAAACCATTGCAAATATAAAATAATAAATAAATAATAAAAAAATAATAACAAATAATAAAATAATAATAATAAATAATACAAATAATAAATATATAAAATGGCAATTTTTTAGCCAAAAATCTGTACTTATAATATTTTTCAAAAGTGAATCATTTCTACAAAAATTTAATTTAGAGAAAAACCATTGCAAATATAAAACAATAAAAATAATAAAATAATAATAAGAAATAAAAAAAAAAATAAATAAATAATAAAAAAATAATAACAAATAATAAAATAATAATAATAAATAATACAAATAATAAATAAGTATATAAAATGGCAATTTTTTAGCCAAAAATCTGTACTTATAATATTTTTCAAAAGTGCACCATTTCCACAAAAATTTGATTTCGAAAAGAAACCATTGCAAATATAAAATTATAAATAAATAAATAATAATAAATAATAATAATAAATAATATAAAAAATAAATGGATACATATATAAAATGTTTTTGGCCTAAGTAAGACCTGGAACAACAAGTTTTACTTTACGAAAAATTCGTCCACCTATTTGGAAGTTACAAATTCGGCTATTTCAAAGCAAGACGCTTCCGTTGCCAGTTTGATGAAAAATAATAATAAATAATTTTTTTCCCATACTACAACATGTGCTAAGATGTGCCCTTTGAGAAGAGATCCTCACACTTTTTCCATAATTGCGAAATAAATCGTCAAAGTTAGAAATTTTTTTTGGTTTCTAAAGTTGTATTGCCCCTTAAGTCATCTTGATAGATCTAGACAAATATATAAATATGCATATCTCTACAAACTTACAAGTATATCGTTCATATTACTGTACGTTGTCCGCATCGCATTCACAGCACCCGAGTTCTGAGTTTGCTTTTTTTTGTTCGCCCATTCAAAGTCCACTTAACTGGAAATCCACTTTCCCACCGTTGTGCAGTGCAAAATTTATCAGATAGTTCGTGTTCACGATAACGGATATTTGCACAACTGTAATGAGCAAAATAAAACTAAACACCGATCGTACAAAAGCTCTGAATATGCAACGCGCACAAATTATGAAAAATGCACGCGACATTAACCCAAATCACATGAACATCATCGCAGCGACCAGAGATAAGACTGCGACGACGAGTTGTCTGTCGCTCGCCTCAACTCGCGCAAACAAGAAATAACTAAATAACTAAAACGAAAAAAAACGCCGCAAAAGCCAGTCGGAGGCGCGAATGTGAATAAATGTTCGCGGATTTCTAAGCATTTCTGCACCTTTTGAGCGCTGCCAGCGTGTTGCGGCAGCGGCAATAAAGTGGCAAATTGCACGCGATGCCAGAACGCGACAAAGCCCACAACAACAACAACAACAGCAATGCTGAGTATTGCAACGAGATGCAACTTACGAGCATTGCGTAGGCCGATCTGAAGAAGCGCCAACATAGATGCTGATAGTTGTTGTCGTTGTTGTTATTGTGCTTGTTGTCATTGACAACAATGCACAGTTGACGATAATGCCGGCCGCATGCCGCGTCATTTAATGAATTGGCAAATGATGAGAGAAATCCAGCAGCACTAAAGCTGCTTACCGCAGTTGCAGTCCCCGCGCGCCACACACTTCCACTACCAACGGGCGTCGCTTGCAACTAGTCGCACACACATTGTCATTTGTTTATTTGTGCTATGTGATTGGATTTTTTGTTTTCGTTTGCGGCTGCAACAAATGAGCGACAATAAATAAATGATCGTTCGCCTGCGCGTGTAAAACGTGAAAAATGCGAATGCTGCGTTTTTGGGTCAGGGTTCAGGGTGCCGGAGCGGCCGCACTCTGGTCTAAGTGGTTTGCACTTTTTGCTCCTTTTTTATAGCCCATGAACTCGTTTGAAAATCGACAGCAGTCGTCGTCGTTGTCGTTGCATTTTACGACTGTTTTTTGTGCGTTTTGTTTTGTAATATTTTATTTCTTAATAAATCTCGACTTGGCTTCTTTTACAATTGCAGAAAAATGAATTTGAATGCGAATATGAGTCTGCATGCAAATGACCAAACCACGCAGCAGCAACACTGCACCAACAGTCCCTCCGCGGCGACAACGCCACCAGCAGCCGCCACCGTAAACACCAGCAATGCCATTAAAACGGCGCCCGCCCATACGTACAGCACACAAAACGCAGCAGCAACAGCAACAACAACCGCATTCACCATTCTAATTGCCATCGAAAAGTCGAGCCACATGTGCGTAATCGACTTAATTTGCCAAAGTCTGAAACTGCTAACAAGGCAAATCGCCTATTGCGAAATTCTTGCTGTTTGCCTCGAACGCAGCTTGTTGCAGTTGCCGCTGCCGTCGACGTTGCCGTTGCCATTGTGCAACCCAAAGAGCCGTGGCGAGAATGGCGAAAGCTGCACTAAGGTAAGCTGCAAAGCGTCTTATTTATTTATTTATTTTGTAACTCCCACACCCCTCGGTAGTTAGTCGAGTAGTCGAGTTGAGCAATGCGGCAAATTGCCCATTTAGTTTCGGTTATGAGAATTTTGGACTTTGAAATGCCACAACGGTTGCCTGACCCCTCATCAAATATTGTTTACTTGTTGTTGGTGCAAGTAATGACAGCGTTGTACACTGGGCGTCAAATATATCTATGCATTTAATCTGAGAGTAAGTAACCAAGTAACCGTAACTGATAAACAGTTGGATGGAAAAAGCAGAAAAAACTAAGTGACTTGGCAGTCAGTTGTGTAATTGATGCTTATTCTAAAAATCATATTTTCAAATAAAGTGCACTACACTACACTCACACACACTACACACTTTATTAGGAACATTTCAGAACTGTTAGGAACACAAGTCAAAAACACTTATAGGCATCTTTTGTCCCGACTTAGGGTGGCTTCGGGTAATGTGGTATAGTCGGTTATAGCACATTTTCTCGGAATCTACAGGCATCTACAGGTATACACAGAACCAAAGTGAAATGAAAATGACAATACTTTTAGCTTGCTTTTAGCAACTAATTCTTTTGATCAGTTGTTAAAAAAAACCGCTTTGGCCTGCGACCGACTTTTTTTAGAGCTTGCGAAACAAAATTTTTTTGAGGCACAAAAAGAATACATTTTAATTCTTGAGTTAAATTAAAATCAATAACTGAGTGGTGTTTAAAGTTCAGCATACAAGAATAATTGCTTTAATAGCCATTAATTTATTTTTTCATAATTATAAAAAAAGTCAAGTTCGGGTAATGTGGTATACAATCTTGCAGTACTAAATAGGCCGAACAAAGGAAAAAATCGAAGGAAAAATAGAAAGCTAAAAGCATGAGAAATGTAATTGTGACTGTAAGAATAATAGGGTAAGTAGGTAGGTAGATACTTAGGCCAAATTAGGCCTATTGCACAGTGATTCGTTCCATAGACAAAATTCAAAAAATTTATAGTCTCAGAATTTAACGATTTTGATGACATTTGAAAGGTAAAACTCCAACTAAGAAAACCCCAAAAAAACTTGTGCAAAAAATTAATTAGTGTCTGTGCAAAAGCGGCTCAAAGTTGAAACTTTTTCACAAAGAAAATTTAAAATTTAAAATTTAAATTTAAAAAAATCATAAAACCACCATGTAGACAATAAGTTACTAAAACTTTCAATATAGATAAAGAACTGTTGTGTCCATTTTCGCTTTTAATGTTTTCCCAAAATTTGCAAAACTGAGGCTTCAACTTCACTTTTAATTTCAAATATTTTTCTAAATTAAAAATCTGAAAATTGGCAAAACTTAGAGAAAAATATCTAAAAAGTATGTGAAAGTATGTTTCTGAATATTTTTTTTTAAGAAGCATTCTTTCTTTGTCGGATAATGTAATTACATCCTCCGATATCTTCCGATCTCAGAAAATAATTCAATTTGAAAAGTGGTCTAAACACCTATTTTTCGAAAAAATTTATTTTATTCATCCCTAAAAGTATGCAATCAGCATGAAACATTGAGAAAACTGCGAAAAAGCAAAACATACGTCTATAATTATCGTTTTTATTGCAAAACTAAAGGGTCCTAAGGCAATTTATGTTACTATTTGCAATTATCAATGTTGACGTTACCGATTAAATGTAAAATCTGAAAAATCTAGCCACACACACACTCGTTGCTATAGCTCACCAAAAATGACGAAAATTGCAAATTTAAGTCTCAGACATTGCCAAACTACAACAGTTTAAGAAAAACAATTTGAGATTTCAATTCAGCAGACCATGATTAACTAGTATACCAAAGTTTATGAAGAACGGACCACTCCTTCTAATTTTGTCCCGCGGTTGTATGGAGTCGAATCACTGTGCATTGTGATGCCACTGGATTGCTATTCCCTTCGCTTTCTTTGGTCTCCAACCCTCTCGTACAATTTTGTAAAGGAATAATAAAATAGGAATAACGTTAGCTTACACCATCCTTTAAAGCATGGCAAGTATTAAGGGGCTATTCTAGTCTAGATTTTGAGGTGATTTTACGGGCGTAATAAAAAAAACAGTAATCGGTTTTCCCTTCCATGTTTTTATCAGTTTTTTATTGATACTTGAAAAGTATAAAAATGTATAATAGTTGAAAAAAAATTCAAAATTAAAGTCGGTAGAGGCCGGCAAAGTGGACACTAAAAAAAAAGGTGGCTCCTGGTTTCTTGATTCCAATTCTCCTGGTGATTTGAAACATCAAAATCACGTTAATTCTTATTAAACAAGGATGTAGAATTAGCTGGACTTAGCCGATTTGAAAAAAAAGAGTTTTGCACAAAATGACGTCTTTCTGAATTAAAGGTCATTTGTGCCTCCTTTTTTCAACTTTGGTAATTTTTTAACTCTACGTTAGTCAAGTGAAAATTTTAACCCATATGACCCATGAACCTATTTAACGAAGTGTTAAAAATAGTAAAAAAAACCAACTACAAAAACCCCTACGTCGAGTCAATTTTGATGGTATTAAGAAAGTCTGTTAGAAATTTTAAGTAAATCGGTGCATTAGAACTTGAAATATAATGTCATAGGTATTGAAAAAAGTAGTTTCGAAAAAAACTTCTTTAAAGTTTACAATATCAGTTCGGGCAGTCTGACTCCGAACTCGGAAAATAATTCGAATTGTCGTAAATCCTCTTAGAGCCTTTTTTTTAAAGATCTAAACTTTGAAAATATGAAATTAAAAAAAAATTGATTTTTCGAATTTCTAGACTAGAATACCCCCTTAAAAAAAGACAATTGTAGAACTTCTATCTACTACAATAAGCCGAGTACTAATTTTAATTGGGTTTGTATTTAGACATGCTTAGAAATGTTTAAAAATCATAATTCCTTACGAATCAGTGGAATAAATTCAAGCACATAGAAAAAAAAGTAGGATACCACAATACCCGCCAATTTTTCAATGGGCTGATTATGAGTTGTTACAAACTTGCAGGAATATCTCTGAAAATGTTTATCAGAAGCCTTTTCCAGTTGGTTTATTTAGAAGCTAATACTTGAAATATGGCGTCTTTCTGAAAATAAAGGTAATTTTTTGCATCCTTTTTGCAACTTTGGTAATTTTTTAATAGTAAAAAAAAACAATTTACAAAAACACAATTTATCAGAAGCCTTTTCCAGTGGGTTTATTTAGAAACCAATACTTGAAATATGTATATTCGACTAAACACAACTCATTCATTTCAAGCCGAATTGAACTGTGATATAGACAAAAAACAAATAAAAGGTAATTTTTTGCCTCCTTTTTTCAAGTTTGGTAAGTTTTTAAAAATAGTAAATAAAAAACAAATTACAAAAAGCCCTATGTCGAGCCAATTTTGATAGTATTAAGAAAGTCTGTTGCGAATTTCAAGTAAATCGGTGCATCAGAACTTGAGATATTCTTAAAGGTCTAAACTTTGAAAATATGAAATAAAAAATCGATTTTTTTCGAATTCCTAGACTAGAATACCCCCTTAAAAACCAGTTGTAGAACTTATATCTATCACAATACCCGAAGTTACCCTATGTGTCCCAAACTAAGAAGAGAATTTCTCGACTTACGCCGAACATAATTTTCAAGCCTACTCTTAAAGAATAGACAAACATTTCTACCAAGAATATCTGAGTTTTCAAAATAAAACTCATAAATTTTTTGCCGATTACCGCAAGCATTGAAATGTGTCCATTTATGAATGAAAATTAACCCTATTTAGCCAATGTTTGTTATTTCGTCTATGATTGCTCTCTTCTCATCTCATCTTATCTCATTTCATATCTTCTCATCTCTTCTCATCTCATGTCATGAAATAAAGAAAATTAAAACCACACACAAAAATGTTTGTATGGTAGTCTTTTTATTTGCATTCATTTTCAACACATTTTAAGCACTTACGGCTTCTTAAAATCAATCTTAAAACCATGTTAGCCGAATCAACAAAAATTGGCTTTAACGTTTTTATACCGAATATAGTTGGCCATGCAGGGTTGAAATTCCCCAAACATTGTACAAAAGTTTTTGCTCCCCAACCTAACATTGGCCTGTCCAACCTCATTACCAGTGTGCCATAATATTTCTGTTGTTTTTCGATTGACAACAAACCTAACACACCAGTGAAAATCACAAAAACCAAACACACAAAGCCATTCCAAAATAAATCGATCGCAAACCTTTGCACCGGCCAGATCCGCAGTGCAAATGTCGCGCTGCCGATTCGTTAACAATTGAAATGAGCAACCACCGCTGGACAACACACACAAAGCCAAAGGCAACGATCGTTGTTAGGAAACGAGGCGGAAGACAGCGCGGGGCGCCGACGACGTCTGCCGAACAAATGATCAACATCTGCGCACGCGGTTAACGCCCCGACATAACACCCAATTAACCCGATTTTTAACAAGAACCAAAACAACAACAACAGCAACAACAACAACGCCAACAAGCTAAGCAGCAACAGACAAACAAACAGACAGACGTACAAATAAACAGCAAAAATCAAGCATAACCAAAAACAAAGTAACAACAACTGACATTGCACGTTTCTTTGATTTCTCTCTCTCGTCAACAGGAGCAGTCGCAGTCGCAGCCGCAACAGCAGCAACGTTCGCTGAAATTCATTAGCGTCGATGAAGTCACGACAAGTGTTGCACCATCGCAAATACCGAACGGCAAATTGCAAGGTTTGCATCATCACGACGCGCGGAAGTGGCGCGAATTCTTCACGCTGCTCGAACCCTTCCACTGCCAGTGCGCGGCGGCGGGCCAGCGCCTGGTCGCGGCCATGAGTGACATACGGTCGGCTGACCTGCAAGGGTTGCCCACGCGACGGCAGCTGTACGCGCAGCACCGCGCGCTCAGCCGCGCGCTCATGGATTCTGAATTGCATAATTTGCGCAAACGCGGCGTTGCGCAGTTGGCGCGTCTGCAGGAATTAGCCAAATGCTTTAATCAGCCAACGCCAAGCAATGCTAGCCATAATAATATCAACAGCAACAACAACAACAACAACAACAATAATAACAGCCATAGTCACAACAATAACAACAACAATAATCACACCAACAACCGAAACAGTGGCAACAAATTGTTGCCATCAACAACGGCAGCCATCAGCAGCAGCAGTAACTATACCAACAACAACAATAATAGCAATTACAGCTTTACCACACAACCGCTCAGCGGCCTGAGCGCCCATAAATATGGCGCTATGACGTCATGCATTGCTGACGGCTCCTCCGGCGCAGTTGCGGCCGGCACGTTGACAGCTTTGCCGTTTGAACACTGCCACAACGTCGATGTCGCAATTAGACTGCACAAAGTGACACTACTCTTCAACGAGGTCGATCGAGCGGCCAAGCGGCTGGAGCAGCTCACCGAACAGCGACGCGAACGACTGCGTGAGTTGACGCGTCAGCGCGCGCTTGAGGATGAGATTATCGAGGTAAGTGCCTGAACTGGGGATGAGGAGGTGAAATCAATATTTATGCCAAATAATTGACACTAGTGAAGTTTTTTAGGGTCAATGTGGACGCTTATGGGTGGCGACTAGTTGGGGATGGGGGCAAGTAATTACACCGTGCAACAGCATTTTTCACACCGGGAAAAATCCATATGGGCGTGAAACTAGAGACCAAATATATCATAGTAATACTGCGTACTCAGTTTTTCATTTCTACATCCTTTGTCCTTTTAAAAGGACTTCAAAATTTTGAAGGGGAAAAAATAAAAAAATATGTATATAAAAAATACTTAACCTCGATAGAATATGGCGATATGTATATCAAATGAAAAAGAAAAGGCTCAAAAATTTAAATAAAATTAATTTTTTATCTGTTTGTAAAAAAAGGATATGAGAAAGGTCCTGTAAAAATTGTAATCCTTTATATCCTTGAAAATTTACATCGAATTTTCTTGAAAAGTAAGTATGTTAAAACCCCAGATCTCCCTGATTACGAGTCAAAATTTCATTACTCTAACTTTATTAGTTCGAAAGTTATTAAAAAAAGGCGGAAGCTGCAATTCTAATGAAGTACAAAAATTATAATTTATTTGCGTATCAGTATTTTAAATAATAAATAGATACAAAATCAATGAAGCGAGAATAATGAAATTTTGACACGTGATCAAGGAGATTTGGGGTTTTAACATACTTACTTTTCAAGAATATTCTATGTAAATTTTCAAGGATATAAAGGACTAAAATTTTCAAAGGACGTTTTTCATATCCTTTTTTACAAATAGTTCTTGAGCCTTTCCTCTTTCATTTGATATACATATCGCCATATTCTAACGAGGTTAAGTAATTTTTTATATTTTTTTATTTTTTATCCCCTTCAAAATTTTTAAGTCTTTTTAGAAGGACAAAGGATGTAGAAATAAAAAACTGAGTACGCAGTATTACTATGTTTGGTCTCTAGTTTCACGCCAATATGGATTTTTTCCGGTGTGAACAATTTTTTTAATTTTTGTCGCACGGTGTTAGTGGTGGTTGTCTTGATTTGATATATAAAATGATCGTCATGGTTCTTGGATCGGGACATTTCAGACTCAGACAGATTCACTAGTAATGAGTGATATAAAGTCATTCAGATTGTGGATTCCCTATGCAGTGTCGCCAGATCAGGAGATTTTCTCCTAGATTAAGCAGATTCTTGGCCTTTTAGGAGAATTTTTAGGAGGAAGAATTGTTTTGGAGAAAGTTTAGGAGATTTACATTTTATGTTAGGGGATTTTTCGGATAAATAGTGAATTTTCGGAAGATTTTCGTATAACGAAGTATGATGTATGGGAAACACTGGCAACAAAACTTATTTTGCCAAATATTTTAATAGTCAAAGCAGTTTATTGTGTTTAATACTTTTGAACTTACAAAATGCAAGCTCGTGTCTATCTCGTTTATGTTTATCTCGTTCTCACTCATTGCTTTCACAATACTTCAAAGAGTATAATTTATGCAATGAATGAAAGAAGTTTACAAAAGCGAATTTCATACCGATCTTATTTTTTATATGTTTCTTTGTTGATGTTAAGCTGAAGCTGAATGAATAAATAGGTTGCAATAAAAAATATATATTTGTATGAATATACAGTATAATCTCGATAATCCGGACAATTAAAAACCAGGCACTGACCGAAATATCGAAAAGTCCGGATTACCAAGATTACAAAAAAAAATCGATAAAAATACTACTGAACACCAATGAAACGTATTTTTTATTGAACTAAAATTATTTTTGCTTAACAATTTTATTTTTAATAGGTAAGTACATACGTTATGAACATTTTTGGTGATTTTGAAAGAACATTTTAATTTTCATTTGGCGAATTTTTGTTTCATTTTTTTTTAGAAATTCTAGATTTGCCTGAATTGTACTTCACTGCCAATTGACGAAGTGACTTTCCTCGACTTAATTTGTTTAGAATTTTGTTCCATCGTTAAGATTGTACGTGTTTTCTTAACTATAAGTGCCACTGTTAATACATTTTTTTTTAGTTTACACAGTTAGATTATACTTTTATAATTTATAAAAAGCAGATAAAAATGTGTGTCCGGATTTTCGAGGTAAATAAAATGTGTGGTGTCCGGATTACAGAGTCAACAATAGAAAGCAATTGCGTGTCCGGATTACCGCGTTGTCCGTATTAGCGAGTATCCGAATTATCGAGATTACTGTATAAATATATTTGTATTTTCTGACGAGTTGATTTGACGAGAAGTTGATTTCCTTAGTTTATAATGACATAAATTATAAAAAAATGTGTAGGAAATTTTTTACATTTTTAGAATGAAATTTCAGTTTTTTTAGATTTAGGAGAAAGTCATTTCAGGTATCTGGCAACACTTTCCCTATGACTGAACTAAGCTCATCAAATCAGGGACAGGCCAGCTGAGCTAAGACATCCTCCTTCTCACTGAAGCAGCTGCTTTGAATCTTCCTGATCTAAGGGTCTGGCCGAGTCGTACAGCTAAGACTAGTGCAATCTTTGGAGATAAGTGCTCTGATTCTCAAACAAATCAACTTTAAAGATAGCTTTTGTCAAGAAAATCATTGCGAATATTTTATTTAGGCTCCTTGCGCTAAGATAGAAACAAGGATCCACAAGAGTAGCAAAGATCGCAAGGTTATAGGTCACACAACAACTTTTGTAGTTAAAATGTTCTGATAGCCAAAAATGAGAAAAGTTTTAAGAGTGCTTTTGACAATTATCGTTTTATTCTTCTTTATTCATTTTCAAGTAGGTTCAGATCACCTTCTCTTCTTCTCGAATACCTCTTCTTCTCGAATACCACAGCTTGGTTTCGTGTAAAATTTCGTATGATTCCTCTGTGGATTTCTGATTGTTAATGATTTCTGTTGCTCATAAATGAAGTTGGGCTCAAAAAGAGTGAAGACAAGGTTGTAGAAAAGAAAACGAAGAAAACGCCAAGCATACGTTTTATCAATTTGTTAGTGATGACAATTGAAGAGGTGTGAAAACATGTGAAGGTTTTCATAGTTTCCAAGATATTTTGCAAAATTTCACTATCATTTTAAAAAAAGTTATGGAATTATTTGTAGAATTTGACCTTAAATGGTAGATAGAGAACCAACCTAAACACTAGAAAGACCGCAAGTTTTCCATACTTACAAAGACTACATATTATATCCGCTCATATCTCGAAAAGTACACATCGGATTTGGCTAATTGTAATTGTAGAAGCTAAATTGTAGAACTAAAAAAAATAAAAGTCATCAGACCAAAAGTTGATAAAAATACTAAAGTCATATTAAGTCATCAAAGCAAAAATTGTTAAAAATACTAAAGAAAATAGGTATAGATTTTTAAAAATTACCACAATGGTCTTTCTAGTGTTAATGCAATATTAAAGATCCAATATTGAGGCCTTTGAAGGTATAAACTTAATTAACAATGAGTGCCTCAGTTGATTGCTTACTACTGGTTCTGGTTCTGGTTGTGGTTCACACAGGTGCCGCTCTATCATCAACATTTTTATCATAATCCCCTCCCTGCAAATTTTAATAGTTTTTCTCAAAAAATTCTGTTTCTGTTGTCTCTTAATCTAACTGTTTTCAGATATCAATTTAACTTGTCATGTCTGCCTTATAACCAAAGCACTAACCAACTATTGGCACCAATTCGATTGACATTGCAGATTTTCACATTTGCATTGATTTTCAATAAACGATTTCTGAATGGTTTGTATGTGCGAATTGTTGAGCGTCCGCTCCGGGGCCTGTCTGTTGTTAGTCTGGCGAGTCGGCTTGCTGTTTGATTAATTTCCCCAATAAAAGTGAAAATCTGTCAATAAACGTGGTAGGAATTAGTGACTGCAATGCGAGTGTTGTTGCTGCCGTTGCCGCGATTGCTGCTGCTGCTATTACTCTCTGTTTGTATGTGCAATTTTGTTTGCTAATGAATTATTGGCAATTTCTAAGTGATTTGCATATTTTGATTTATTTACACTTTCTACAAGTGCAAACACTTAAGAGTGGCCAATTGCAATGGACATACACATTAAAAAAAAATTAGATTTTATTTGAAGAAAATCATTTTTAAAATTTTTTCTACAGATTTTGCAGTCAGTTGACAACATAAAACAATGTTAGGTTAACTTGTCGCCACGCCTCTTTGTTAGAGTTCTAGAGCTAGTTTACTTTTGAAAAATTTTAGCTTAAAACGGGTTAAATAAATTTTGTATCAATATTTTTTAATTACAGAAAAATTATTTAATATTCATGGAAAAATACAAAATTATCACTTTTGGATTTTATTTAACCTTTATTAAAGAAACAGGGTTTTGATCAAACGCGCCCAATTCGTAGAGTTCAATTAGAACACAAACATTCCCTGATATCGCTGCAAATTATTGGATATAATTTTGGGGATAACAGTAACATTTTTGTAATTTGCTTTGAATTCACTTCTAAAAATATTAGTTTGTTGGTGCCTACTTAAATTAAAACCATAAATCAATCGTAGCTTTTGCTATAAGATGACAAATAGGTGAAGTTGCTCTCAGGCAACTTTGGGGTCGAAAGGGTTAACCTCGCTTCAGGCAACTCTGCTATGTGTGCGTCTTCTACAATTAATCACACCAAAATATTCTTTATTTGATCTTTCGAACTGAGTTTCTTGTCGGTGAGATTGTTTAGAGTCCAACAAAACTAGACTATAGACAATATCTGGCAATATTTGTCTACATTTGTTGCCGTGTTTTCGATTTCGCCACTCACACAACACAAAGTTTTGCACTACTTTGCGGTCTCCAAGCACAGATGTGTTGACTTTTCTAACACAAATCATTGTCCAGACTCAACCAGCATTTGTGGAATTTTTTTTCTCTATGTGTATGCACGTTGGTCATGTCTTGAATCAGCGCTGGATATTCTTAATCTACAAGACGCCACTTTCCTTGCTTCGCCAATACTGAACGCAACCAGCTGCTTACGAAACTATATACGAATCTGTATACATTTGTATGTATGTATGTGTGTGTGTCAGTCGAAATTGCAGCAAGGTGCAAAATAAAAAGTCCGCGCAGCCAGACATGTCATTTGGTGCATTCCGCCGAACGATGCGCGTTCATGAAATGAAATAAATCCAACTCGGGGGGGCATTTGGTGCTTGTTGCACTGAAATATTTACGAAAACGAAAAAAATCACAGTTAACACAAACACAAAAGTGAGCAACAGCAATGCACAATTAAGTGAGAAGCGCGCAAAGCTTGCAACAAACGGCAGCAATTGCACTCGGCGTTGGCTACTTGCAACTTGCAACTGGCAACCGGTGACTGCTGCTGTGGCGTTTGCTGTAAAATATTAACTGCAATTATAAGCGAATCTGCAACTGTCGGATGGCAAACGCACCGAATTTGTGGCAAAGTGATTATGTGCCATTTGGCTGTTGTGTGCGTGTGGTGGTTGTTGTTGTTTGATGTGGAGGAAACGCGCTGGCAAGCACAACCTTTCGCAGCGGACTTTTGTTAATTGAATATGAATTTCAGGTAATGCGGCGCGGCGTTGGCGATTCAGCACGCACATCCGCTACACGTCGCACGCTACTCCGTCAAAGACGTTTGCTTTCTATGATACTTTTACGAGAAGGGGGTTATCACTATAGTGAGCGATAATCACTATAGTTAGTTTTCTAATTTAAGGCTTCGAAGGAACATTTTAGGTTTGGCCTGGCAACTAGTCGAAACTAAATCGAATAATTGGCTTTTCAATGCAATTATTTCATATTCAAAAGAGAGACCTAAAATAATGATTATCCATATTTTTGGAAATAAAAAATTTCCCTAATTGAAAAAATTTAATTAATAGTTTGTACTTTATATTCTCGGAAACGTTTTCGCGTCCCCACTCCTTGCTCGCTCTACCGGAAGTGATCCTTCCATATTTATTTCTTCCAGTGCGGCCCATTTTACAAAAACTTACGAACTACAATCATGACGGCATTGCCAGTCACATAACTTAATATTGCCATATGGCGTTGCCATATGTGCAGCTATTACAACTCGGCCATCTTGACAATCAATCGACCCGATTGATGTGCATTTAATTTTTATCTAAGAGTGAATCAGTCAGATGAGATAACACACCTCTGAACTACGCCAATCTACCCATCTACGCAGATGAACCGCCTCTATTACCCCATCATATGGAAGCTGGGTCATCTGACAATTTTCGATATCACGAACCACATATCTGTCATTAGGGAGTACCTTGTGGATCTTATATGGCCCCTTAAATTTTGGGATGAGCTTCTTATTGGTTCCAATTGACGTATCGACATTCCTGATCAAAACAAATTCGCCTTCTTCAAACTTAGGTGGGGATTTGTGTTTGGCAGAATGATATTTAGCATTTCGTTGCTGAACGATTTCAATAGCATTTGCAGCATCGATACGGATCTCCTCTAGGTCCCTGTTGGTACTATCTAAAGCTTTATCTTCCAAATGTTCCGTGAGAATATCGACTGAACTGCCACGTTGGCGAACTCCAAACAATAAACAGCTAGGTGCCTGCTTCGTACTGGAGTGAATGGAATTGTTAATCGCGTACTCAACATTACTTAGCATTTTCGTCCAATCTGAATGATGGACCGGTTCCGTAAGCTTGGCCAACATGGCCTTCAGGACACGATTTACCCGCTCAACCTGACCATTGGCCTGCGGTGAGGCGACGGCCACTTTTATATGTTCAATATTCCTATCTTTTAAGTACGAACTAAATTCCAATGACGTGAAACAAGTCCCTCGGTCACTTATTAAGCGCCGGGGACGGCTATAATAATCGAAATACTTGTCTAGGCAAGCACACACCTCTTTTGTACTTGTGGTATTTACCGGGTATAACTTTACATACTTCGTGAAGGCGTCTACAACAGCCAATATGTGCTTACGCTTCGATAAGATTGACGGGAGGGGACCGAAATGGTCGACATGAACAGTATCGAATGGGAACGGTTTCTTCGGAATATTGTAAAGATCACGGTCGTTCGAGTGTGGTGCAGCGGAATGTACAAGACATTTGAGACAATTTTTAATAAATTTCTCCACCTTGTTTCTCATATCTGGAAACCAATAATAAAGCAACAGTTGGTCAACACATTTTTTGACAGCTAAATGTCCTAACCTATCGTGAACATTTCGTATCACGTTTGCCTCCATTTCTTGTGGTACGTATAAAAGATGCCTATTATCACGGGTCTTACGATAGACCAACCCTTCGGTCAGAATGAACCCTTTAACGTCTCCAGCCTCTAGCCTTTCTCTTAATCGAGTTATGTTCTCATCACGATTCTGAGTTGCTTGTAATATGATATCAATATCTTCGGAATCAATAGCGCATATAACTGGATTACGGCTTAGGGCATCCGCATGGCCCATAGTTACCCCATTTCTATGCTGAATATTGTAGTCATAATTTTCCAGTTCTAGAGCCCACCTTGCGATCCTTGCGTTAACACTTTTCTTATTTAACGTCAAGGCTAATGAATTACAATCGGTTACTATACGGAAGGGTATTCCTTCAAGGTAGGTTCGGAATCGTCGTAAGGAGTAAATTATAGATAAAGTTTCTAATTCGAAACTGTGATAACGAGCTTCTGCCTGTGACGTTCGCTTCGAAAAATAAGCTATCGGATGAAACTTTCCATCGTCTTGTTTTTGTAGTAGTACGCTTCCGAAACCAATTGAACTTGCGTCACAATGTAATTCAGTATCCCTGTCGGGATTATAAATGGCTAGAACAGGAGTCTCTAGTAATCTCGCTTTCAAAATTTCGACTGCCTTCTTGCATTCGGAATTAAACTCGAAGACTGTGTCTTTCTTCACCACGTCGAGAAGAGGTTTCGCCACATGCGAAAAGGACGGGATAAATCGCCGAAAATATGAAAATAGACCTAAACATTGTTGAACTTCGCGGACATTTTTGGGTATCGGATAGTCCTTAACTGCTTGGAGGTGTTTATCATTCGGTCTGATGCCCTTCTTACTAATGAAGTAACCTAGGAATTCGATTTCGGAATAGCAGAACCTGCATTTTCGGAAATTCAACTCTAAGCGGAATTCACACAACCGACGAAAGATTCTCTTCAAAGCGTCAACGTGTTGTTCCAAAGTATCCGTCATAATAGTAATATCATCCATATATACTACTAAAATTCCTTCATCGAGGAACGGTCTCAAAACGAAATTGATGAATCTCTGAAATACCGCCGGGGCATTTTTCAGGCCAAACGGCATCCGAAGATATTCATACTGCCCCATAGGGGTAACAAATGCAGTGAACTTTACGGAATCTTCAGCAATAGGAATCTGATGAAACCCACTCTTAAGATCAAGTGTAGTGAAATAACTTTTGCCATCCATTCGTTCAATGCAGTCATCGATAATCGGAAGCGGGTAATTATCCCGTTGGGTGATTTTGTTTAGAGCACGATAGTCTACACACTTTCGTGTTGCCCCAGATTTCTTTTTAACTAGGACGATTGGAGATGCGTACGGAGAATCACTAGGCCGTATTTTCCCTTCACTCAATAAGCCCTGAATAATCTTCTGTACTTCCTTTTTATCGCTATATGAAAGTCTCCTAGGCGTAAAATTAATCGGAATGTCTGACGTCAACCGGATTTTCATTTCATAATTATGCTCGATGGCTGGAATGGTTTCAGAGTTAAAGTAATTTTCTTTCAGAACCCGACTTATGATTTCGATTTGATCGGAACTCAGCTTCTCACAAATATCAACCTGATAATCGCCACAATATGTATTCAAATCTATCGCAAATATATCTGGAATGGAATCTATGCAATCGTGATCGGAATCTGAATGAGTATCGGAGTTTAAGGAATCCGAAAGCTTCCCTGAAGATTTCTTCGACGAGCGGCTTTGAAATGAAACATGTGTTTTTTCCCCATTGGACTTATTTGTGTGTGTTATTTTTGTTAATGGAATTGACATATATAAGGTGATGCAAAATTGCTTCAGAAAATCTCGACCCAGCAGGAATGGTACGGGAATCAGTTCATCTGAAATAATGAATATTTTCAGAGTTTTGGCTATGCCATGAAATTTTATGAAAATTGGCAATTGGCCGTAGGATTTAACTTTATATTCGCCAATACCTTTGTAGCCCGTAAAGAACAGTTCGCCTGTGACCAAATGATTTGGCACAACCGACCGTTGTACAAAACTAGCCGGACTGCCCGTATCGAAAAGGGAATAAAATTCAGAAAATAAATCTTTTTTGGCCAGATCAGTTGTAAAAGCTGCACTTACAATATTTAATTCGGAGAAAGTAGTAGATATTCCACCAGCGTCATCCTGGCGTGTGGTTGATCCGTCGAGTTCATCAAGCAGCGCCACTCTAGCTGCAGTGGGTGGTGGTGCCGGCTTCGGACAGTCTCGCAGGAGGTGCTGCACGGATCCACAGCGGAAGCAAGAGCCCTTCTCGCGCTTCGATTTTGGACAGTTTGACGAAATGTGACCAAATCCGGAGCAGTTGAAACACTGTGTAGTTTTGACTCCCAGGTGCGGCCTGGATTCGGAATTGACAGCTCTCGAAGCCGGAACTGGCATTCTCGGAACAGCCAAAGGAACCTTAGAGGCGGAAGACGGAACTCTGGCAACGGCAGACGACATGGCACGTAACTGAACATAGCGACCAGCAAGGGACTTCAGCTGATCGATAGTTGTTGCTGCATACAGCACGGCAATACTTGGTGTCGGGTCGTTGAGGCCGTTGATTATAAGTTGAATTACATGTGCCTCGTCTACAGTCGACCGCGAAGCAATTTCCTGCATCTGCAGTATATAGCCGAGCACAGTGGTTTTTGTTGCATCGAATTTGGTCTTCTGGAGGATTTCGATAACCTCTCCCGCAGAAAACGTATGACCAAAATTCTTCAAAAAATTCGTTCTGAACTCGGAGTATGTCATTGAGTGGTCAATTCGTAGGAACAGCTCGGCTGGTGTGTCTTTTTTCATTAAACGTCGGATACACTTCAGCCTGAACTTTCCGTCAGCATCCAGAGAATCACAAACGCGCTCGAACTCTGTTATCCACTTACGCGCGTCGTACAGTCCATCACCGGCGAACGCCGCTACCGCGTTTTCAACGTCGCTGAAGTCAGCTCGGCGGAATGTGTCTTGGCGGCCGTCTTGATACGTGGCGCCAACAGCATCCTGCAGCTCTGCTAAACGCTTCTTGAGTTCGGCAATCTCGACCCGCTTTTTTAAGTCGCGCAATTCCTGATCGAGGGACTCATCTGCCAAAGCCGACTGTGGCGCAGCGTCGACTTGGTCGGGGTTGACCGACGGAACGCTATTTGCAGGCTGCTCCTCATCGTCCTCGCTGGCGCTGTCACTGCCGACTGACGCTTGCATTCCGGCTTTAGCACGCACAATTTCCTGCAGGTTAACCTCGCCGATCAGTTGCTTCAGTTGCTGGATGTTGGCCGATCGCGGAAAATCGATGTGTTGCTCATTGAGCCACTGCGTCAGGTCTGACCTTTGAATTTTCCCGGCCATGGTGATCCCACTTCTGAGGATGTACTTTATATTCTCGGAAACGTTTTCGCGTCCCCACTCCTTGCTCGCTCTACCGGAAGTGATCCTTCCATATTTATTTCTTCCAGTGCGGCCCATTTTACAAAAACTTACGAACTACAATCATGACGGCATTGCCAGTCACATAACTTAATATTGCCATATGGCGTTGCCATATGTGCAGCTATTACAAGTTATTAAATTATAGTTAGGAAATTTAAGTAACAGTTATTGCTTTATAATAATTATTCCCAATAAGAAATTTTTTCGTCGCCTATAACTATTATCATGTAAGAAATATTTTTGAGTTGCATAATAACTCTTATATTTTTATCTTAAAAAAATTGTGTACGTTGAATTACCACATTTTGGATATGAATTAATTTTTAATTGTTTTAAATTGACAAACGCAAATTAACTGCAGAAACCTAATTTCCACCAATAACTAAACAATTCAAATTCAATTCCAAAAAAAAATTAAGTAACAAAAATTTTTCTTTCATGAAAGTTATGAAGCAACGTATACAAATTTTCTTTCAAATAATAGTTATCGGCAACGTAAATAACAAAAAATCATAAATAAAAGTTATGAAGCAACGTAAAAACAAAATTTTCGAAATAATAGTTATCGGTAACGTGTACGTATAGTTATATGAGTGTTAATTATAATTAAATGACACTCATACGCCACGTTGCGCTGCGCTCAAAAATGCACATATCGCAATTACACAGTTTAAATGTATTTTTTTTGGATTGGTGTCTTAAGCAAATGTGTTGGTCGTTAAAATATCTACAAACTTGCCGAAGACAGTAAAGCGATATTCGGAACGATTTAGGACTTACTTAAGCGACAAACTGGACTAACATGAGCAAACTTCAAAGTCGGATTTCTCATAAACTAGAGCCAATCTTACCAAACGGCTGGTGGATCTCAACTTAGTATACCTATAGAAAACTCACCCAGTAGGTCCCCCCCATGTCTAAATTTTTGAGGGCAAATTTCACGCACAGTGTAATTATTATCAACAAATAAAATTTATGTTGCATTGTAATAGTAACATTGCAATTATTTTCTTAAAAAATTTATAATAGTTAAGACCTTGATTCAAAAGTTTACAAATTTGTTTATTTTGTTAAAAAAAACTTCTGGCTGTTAGTGCGAGACACTTATCACTCAAACTGGTAAAACTAGCTTAACTAGCGAATCGCTAGTAACTTTTTAAAGATTTTTAACGCCCCTAAAAAAAAACAACAATTTCACTTGAGCCACAACCCAGCAAACATTAATGACTAATCTCAAATTGAGGTACATTTGAATCAAATTGCTTTCTCAAATCTCAAACGTTTGTTCTCAAATTGATCTCAAATATACTGTTATGGCATTCTCAACTTAAAAGGCACATTTTTAATATGGAAATTTGCCTTTATTCTCAAATTGAGAATTTAAAATTCTCAAATGTATCTCAAACGAGCGGAACGGATGGAATCGAATTCGCCAAATTCGCACATTTTCAATATGGAAATTTGCTTTTATTCTCAAATTGAGAAATTAAAATTCTCAAATGAATCTCAAACATGCGGAACGGATGGAATCCAATTCGCCTTTTGTATAGATTGCAGTTGCCAATAGCGTGAAATAAATATACAGAGTAGATACATTTATGGATAGATTCATAGATTCATTCAATAGATTCATTTATTTCATATTAAGGCAACATAACCAGTGGCCAGAGGCCAGTGAGATAACGTAACATTTTATTAAGGTACAAAATTTAGTTCATATTAAGGGAAACGTAAGTTAAACCCATTGAGAATTACAAAATTATCAAACGTATTGAATGTAAATTTTTCTCAACTCTTCTCAAGTCGTACTCAAGTTGATAGCAAACATTTGAGAAACTTTTGAGAAAATATTCATTTTCAAATTGTAATAATGCTGGAAAACAATTTGATATCAAAGGGTTTCTCAAAGGTTTGAGATTTTTTTGTTCAGTGTTTGTTGGGAACACTAAACCAAACACTTGAAGCAAACCAACTTGTACCAACATTTTCGCTTGTGTGCACCGTTATCACTGAGCTTCTGAGCAGCTAAAAGCCATAGCCACACTTGTACAGCTTCCGCTCGCCGTTGACCACTCTGTCCAGTTTTCTTGAACAAAAAAAACTCAAATGAATAAAAATCACTATTTAAAAAAAAAAAGTTGCAGTTACCGATTTGCGTCTGTGCTTGCGCCAGTGCTGGCCGCTTGTTTAATTACAGTGATGAGATAATTGACAGCAGAGACTGAAGTAGCCGCCGCTGCTGCTGCTGCAACAACAACACAAACAATGCCAACCAACAGCAGCCGTAGCTGCAGCACCAATTCAAGTTGGACAAGTTCTAAAAAACTAAAGCAGCCACAATAACAACAACAACAACAACAACCGCAATGCAAATGCAACCATTGACTGTATGGGCGATTTGTGTCAGCGGCCATGTTGAGTGCGATTCGGCGGCGCGCAGCCACTTGACAGCGCCGATAATGGCGCATTAATTAAGACATTTAAATTGCAGTTTGGCCATTTCCACACTTACTCTGAATATGCACGTAGGCCACAAAGGAAATTCGACACTCATGTGGCCGTAATTTTCTGCAGCGCGTACACCCGAAGATAGTGGCGGCCAATAGTCGCATAGCAGTGTCGCGATAGTTCGGCGGCTGTGCAAGTTCAAGTTCAACTGAAAATTGCTCACCTTCACACTTCTGACCTCAATGTGACATTGAAAAGTTGCGGTGGCATTTATGCGGCCACTTGAGCTGCGCATGCGCGTGCGCACATCTAGCAATACTAAACATACGAACGCCTTGCAGCGATTGTAGCAATTTGGCTGACAATGCTCGAACGGAAAAACGTGCAGCATTATTTCTTTATCGCATGCAATTTATTTTGTCTTGGCCGTCTTTGCATTCCGGCATTTGTGCACTCACGCAACGGTCGTCGCGCGGCGCACATTGCTCAATGAAAGTTACACATAATTGCCGGCAGTTGTTGTTGTTGCTGCTGCTGCTGCATAATTGAGTGCGCACGCAAATAATTCGCATTCGCAACCTTTGCTTTTAAATGCTTTATTGTTGTCTTTTGCCAAGTGAACTGCACTGGGTTGGGCTCTATTTGGCGCTGGTTGTTGTTGTTGTTGTGTTGGTGCTTATCAGTTGCGAAAATCTTTGCAGCAATCAACGCATGTGACAGTTGGGGTAACTCCCACCAGTGCCACTAATGCCAGAGCTGCATTGCAGCGACCTCAACTGGCCGCCAGCGTCAGGCGCCGCACTTGAGGCCTGTAATTTCAGTGATTTATTGCACACAACCATGATTGGCTATGTGTGCAATTTTATCTTTGGGTTGTTTTTTTTTTACTGCATGAACATTTCCATTGCTACTGTTGATGCAGTTTTGAAGATGCGAGTATAATTTGGGGGCACGAAAAGTGTGCTGGAAAACGCAGAGAACTCGACAGAAGACAAAATGAATACTAATATTTTTCTGCAACTAAATTTGTTACAACATGTTTGCAATGTTAGTCGATTCGAGCAACATTAGTGCGCCAGTGTTGAAATGTGAAGCTCTGTTTTTCTAGCTCTACTAGATTCCATTCAATCAGAAAATAAAATACTTTTCAGAATATTTAACTTTTTATTTGTTTATTTATTTATTTATTTATTTATTCATTTATTTATTTATTTATTTATTTATTTATTTATTTACTTGTTTATTTATTTATTATTTATTTATTTATTTATTTATTTATTTTTTTATTTATTTATTTATTTATTTATTTATTTATTTATTTATTTATTTATTTATTTATTTATTTATTTATTTATTTATTTATTTATATATATATTTATTTATTTATATATTTATTTATTTATTTGATTCGGTCTATGTACATGAGTTCTTACAGACTGTAAAAAAACAGAATGTCAAATACTAAGGCGCTATGAACTAAAGTCAAATCTTAAAAAAAACTTAACTATTGAATTAACGTCGAGTTTGAGTGACTCAAGGAAGACCCATTTAGGGAGCGTAAAATTAATGTCCAATGACACAAAGAGTTCATTGAGCTCTAACAAGGTTCTGGAAAGAGGAGCATTTAACGTAGCGTAGTTCGTCCTCACGAAGTAAACATAAAATGACACAGGATTCCAGAGGAATTTTAGTAGCAAATTAAAGAGGATGCTGCCCAGAAGAGCAGAACAATTGAAAGCACCATTACCAACATCAAAAACGAAAAAAAGCGATGGGATACTTCTCCTGTTTTGAAGGGATTTAAATGAGTTTAAACCTTTCGCCCCCAAAGTTGCCTGAGAGCAACTTCACCTATTTGTGATTTTATAGCAAAAGCTACGATTGATTTATGGGTTTAATTTAAGTAAGTACCAACAAATTAATATTTTTTGAAGTGAAGTGAATTCAAGGCAAATTACAAAAATGTTACTGTTATCCCAAAAATAATTTCCAATAATTTGCAGCGATATCAGGGCAAGTTTGTGTTCTAATTGAAGTCTACGAATTGGGCGCGTTTGATCAAAACCCTGTTTCTTTAATAATGGTTAAATAAAAAGTGATAATTTTGTATTTTTCCATAAATATTAAGTAATTTTTCTGTAATTAAAAACTATTGATACAAAATTTATTTAACCCGTTTAAAGCTAAAATTGTTCAAAAGTAAACTAGCTCTAGAACTCTAACAAAGAGACGTGGCGGCTTCAAATGTCGTGTGCACACTTCTTAGACAAATGTTTCATGATTTAAATACCAAAAAGTAATATCGAGACACAGGGTAAAATTCGGGGTCGAAGGGGTTAAGGTGCGCGGTATAAGAGAGGATAGGATTCTCAAAACGAAGGAAGCGCAGGCGAAGCGAAGAAAAACTTTCTGGAGCCGTTCAATGCGATTAATGTTACACAGTTGATGAGGCCTCCAAATAAATAAAGCATACTCGAGCTTTGAGCGGACATCAGAGGTGTAAAGCAAATGGAGCGTATACGAGTTGGAAAGTTTGGAGCTATGGCGCCTAAGAAATGCCAACATACGCCTTAGCGGTAGTTGAGTTAGTGTGGCCTGAAAACGAAAGCTTACGATCAAAAACTACACCCAAGTCTTTAGCTTGTGATACCAACTTCAAAGGGAAATTTTAAAATGTGATAGGAAATTTACAGAACAGTTGGACACTTAGAGTAAATAAGTCAAATGAAAACAATTGTTAACGTTTAAAGAGTAGTAAACTAACATATGAAATATTTTGACTGTTTATAAGTAGTACAAATTGAACACAATTTAATAAGTTTAACATTTGTTTTTAGCTTAAAATTCCACTTCCTAATGAAAAGCAAATCATAAGTATTTACCTCTCACACGAATGGAAACATTAAAGTCTATTAACCTTAAAAGACGGAAATATTTGACAGACAGTCGGAAACACTTTAAACATAGTCAAAATAAATTTAAATATTGTCATCTCTCTTGTCCAGAAAAATCATAAATTTCTTACAAGCTACAACTTGACCATTGAAGCCATGCAGGTGAACTAAAAACTCTGTCAAATTTTGTACCAATGCATTGACATCGACACTCAGTATTCTCATGTGCATATTATATATATTATATATAAATATGTATGTATGTGTGAGATATACTCACCTGCACCGCATTTAACTCAGCCGCACCTGTCGCTTGTCAACGGCGGCATGTCCTTTGTTGTGTTTGTAATTTTAAGACCAGTGATTTTTGTCAATTTATTTTTATCTTTTCTCACTTTCACACGCCTCTTTCTTCTCACACCTGTGTGTGTGTGCATCCACACACACACACACTTACATACATTTATACATAAACAAGCATTTCACATTGGACGCATCCACTTTTTGGGCCACAAATTAATGTGTGCAATTCATTTTGCCGCATAAATGCAGCCGTCGCTCCGTCACTGGATATTTTTTTCGGCCGATGCGTATTAAAATTCGCTCGCTCCGCACAACTGCCGCAAGTTCAGATGACACGCCACGCCAATTGTGGCTGTCAATCAAGTGTTGTTGTCCCCGAAAAAGTGTAGGTTTTTTGTTTTTTGGGCAAGCAAATGTGAAACATTGCCAAAAAACGAGAAGAGGAACAATGCATGCGAAAGGACGCCGCACTCGGAGATAAAATTGATTTTTAATTACCCGAAAGTGAAAGCAAGGTTAAAGAAATTAAATTTCATACAAATAAATGGCAAAAACCCATAAATGAGAGCAAGTCGGCGCCGGCACCTTTTCTCCTTTGAAATTAATCACTCACCCGTGCAGTGTAACAAATGCCAAAACACCCCGAAGACGCCGCACGCGGGGCAACGTTCGACGTGGCCGAGCATTTTCGAAAGTGAGGCGCGCACAAGCAACGCGCAACGAACGAACCGAAAACTTATCTGTGACCATGAACTGGCCAAGCGGCACGATAGCCAAATACTCCCATTTTCAAATGTCAAATATCAATCAAAACAGTCGAACAGTGTCAAGCAACACTAATAGCGGCAGCAACAACGGTCGCGGCAACTGTGTTGCCCCAGAAAACTGGAACCTGCAGCGGTTGAAGCGGTTAATTCAATTAAAAATTTACAACGACGCGTCGGTGAGTGTTGATGCTGATGAGACTGGTGAGGCTGTTGTGGCTGGTGTTGATGACGGCGATAAAATCTTTGCGGCGCTGATGCTGATTGCGCCTGACAGAGCGAACTTGTCAGAGCAGCAAAATGGCAGTGACAATCGACTGCAACGGCAATTGTTGTGACTGCAATACTTTGGCAATTTTATCACATTTGAAATGTCAAATAGCAAAGAGCGCTTCATTCAGTTTCACAAATATTACTAAATTATATAGTAAATAAATTAGTGTTTAGTTAATGCGAAGTTTTTATTTAGGTTTAGTTTCAATGTAATTAAACACGATAATAATTAAAAATATTGAATTAGTTGAATTAAAGTAAAAATGTATACACGTTTGAGTTAAATTAAATACAAACAATTTTAATGAAATTAAACTAAA
The DNA here is from genome assembly GCA_964056695.1 of Melieria picta. Lineage (NCBI taxonomy): Eukaryota > Metazoa > Arthropoda > Insecta > Diptera > Ulidiidae > Melieria > Melieria picta. The sequence goes on along the minus strand of OZ057399.1, from coordinate 34,790,752 downwards.
ACAATAATTTTTATTGAAAGTTTTATTTTCTTTAAATTAAACATAACTCAAATAATAACTTAACTCAACTAACTACATATTAATTGGAGTCATTTAATTTTAATAAAACTAGAAAAGTTGTAATTAATTAATTTTAATTAAAGTTTAATTCATTTAGATCTTAATACAATAATTTAAATTAAATGACATGTCAAATAGCAAAGAGCGCTTCATTCAGCTTCAGAAATATTACTAAAATTCGTGATAAATAAATTAGTATTTAGTTAATACAAAATTTTTATTTTAGTTTAGTTTCAATATAATTAAACACGATATTAATTAAAAATATTGATTTAGTTGAACAAAAGTAAAATTTAATTAACTAATTTAATTAATTTAATTTAATTTAACTCAAATATTCAAGTTTGAGTTAAATTAAATATAAACAATTTTCATTAAATTAAACTGAAACAATAGTTTTTATTGATTTATTGATTGACATTTTTATTTCTTTTTAATTAAATTAAACTCAAATAATATTTTAGTATTAATTAAATATTAATTTGAGTAAGTTAGTTTTAATGAAACTAGAAAATTCTTTTATGTTTAAGTTTTGTTTAGCTTTTAGTTTAATTTAGATTTAAATACAACAAACTTTACTTAAATTAAACTAAAACAATACTTTTTATTAATAGTTATATTCCTTTTAATTAAACTTTACTCAAATAAAATGTTATTTATTTTTTTATTTTAGTACTAACTAAATATTAATTTGAGTCATTTAATTTTAATGAAACTAGAAAAATCTTTAAAGTACAATTAATGTAGATTTTAATACAATAAATTTAAATTAAATTAAACTAAACCAATATTTCGGATTCATATTTATTTAATTTTAATTAAACCAAACTCTAATAATATTTGATTATTAATTAAATATTAATTGGAGTCATTTAATTTTAATGAAACTAGAAAAATATTTTAAGTTTAATTAATTTAGATCTTAATACAATAAATTTTAATTAAATTAAACTAAATCAATATTTCCGATTGATTTATTTGTTGATTGATTTATTTATTTATTAAACTAAACTAAAATATTGATTTGAGTCATTTAATTTTAATTAAACTACAACAATGTTTTTAGTTTAATAGTTTTATATTTTTGATTGATAGTTTTATTAATTTTTAATTAAACTAAGCTTAAAAAATTTTGGGCTATTTAAATATTAATTTAAATCAGTTAATTTTAATGGAACTAAACAATGTTTTTAGTTTAACTTGTTTTTAGCTTTTAGCTTAATTTCAATTTAAATACAATAAATTTAAATTAAATAAAGTAAACCAATATTTTTGATTGATATATTTATTTCATTTGAATTAAACTAAACTCAATAATATTTTACTATTAATTAAATACTTATTTGAGATATATAATTTAAAATAAATTAGAACAATATGTTTAGTTTAAGTTTTATTTGGCTTTTAGTTTAGTTTAATTTAGATTTCAATACAACGATTTGAATTAAATTAAACTAAAGTATAATTATACATTGATATTTTTATTTCATTTTAATTAAACTAAACTCAAATAATATTTTAGCATTAATTAAATACTAATTTGAGATATATAATTTTAATTAAACTAGAACAATATTTTTAGTTTAATTTTTTCTTCGCCTTTATTTTAGTTTAATTTAAATTTAAATACAACGACTTCAATTAAATTAAACTAAAGCAATATTTTAGATTCATATTTTTATTTAATTTTATGTAAATGAAATGCAAATATTATTTTATTATTAATGAAGCATTAATTTGAATCATTTAATTTTAACTAAACTATAATGACGTTTTTAATTTAAGGTTTGTTTAGCTTTTCGTTTTCTTTTGACTTTACTTCAATTACTTTGATTTAAATTAAACTAAACTAAAACAATACCTTTGATTGATATTTTTATTGAATTTTAATTAAGCCAAATGCAAAACTTACTTTAGTGTTAAATAAATCATCATTTGAGTCTTTTATAATAATTTTAATTTAACTAAAAAACCTTTTCAGTTTAAGTTTTGTTTGGCTTTTATTTTTAATTTAAATTTAAATGCAATAAACTTGAACTTAATCAAACTGAAATAACTTTTGGTTGATATTTTGATTTAATTTTAGTTAAACTAAACTCAAATAATATTTTAATGTTGATTAAATATTAATCTGAATTATTTAATTTTAATTAAACTAAACAATGTTTTTAGTTTAAATTTTGTTTGGCTTTTAGTTAATTCTTTTATTTAAATACAAAAAAGTTTAGTTAAATTAAACTTAATTTTAGTTTAGATACAATAAACTTTAATTAAATTAAAATTAAACAATACTTTTCATTGATAAGTGTTGTTTAATTTTAATTAATTAATTTAATTTAATTAGTTTGAATTAAATATTAATTTCAGTTTATTTCAATTTCATGTAGTTTTAAATTTTAATTAATTAATTAAATTTAATTAGTATTAATTAAATATTATTTTAGTTTATTTTATCATAATTTAATTTTTTATTAAACTACATAAAACGATGTTTTTAGTTTAAGTTGTGTTTAACTTCTGTTTTTAATTTAAATTTAAATACAATAAACTCGAACCAAATAAAAATAAAACATTCCTTTGTAATGATATATTTAATTAATTTTGTGTGAACTAAATTAAAACAATTTTTAAGTATTAAATAAATATTGATTTGAGTGATTTAATTTGAAATAACTAGAACAAGTTTTGTGTAGCTTTCAGTTTCATATACCAGGTATGCGCCTATGAAACCGGTAATTATTTTTGAAAAAAACACGTTTATTGTGAGGAAATGATTAAAATTTTATTCTTCAAAGTAATGGCCATCGCTAGCTAGACATTTTTCCCATCTCTCAGGCAATTTATGGATGCCTCGCCAAAAAAATGTTTCGTCTTTTGCCTGAAACCAATCATCGATCCATTTTTTGACTTCTGCGTGAGAATTGAAGCGCCGTTCCGTTAATGCGTGGCCCATCGATGCGAACATGTGATAATCCGAAGGCGCCAAGTCTGGTGAGTAAGCCGCATGAGCAAGAGCTTCCCAGTTGTACGATGCAACCAATTCTTTGGTGGCTCTAGTGCAGTGTGGTGGTGCGTTGTCATCGAGGAAAATCACTTTGTGTGCCTGGCTTCATATTCTGGGCGTTTTTGGCGTATAGCACGGTTCAAATCGGCCAATTGTTGTTGGTAACGTTCACCGTTAACCGTTTCACCAGGTTTTAGAAGGTCATACCATATGACACCACGCTGGTCCCAGAAAACACATAGCATGGCCTTCTTTCCGAAGCGATCTGGCCTTGCGGTCGATTGCGCACTTTCGTCGCGGTTAACATACGATCTTTTTCGTTTGGGATTCTTGAAATAGACCCACTTTTCATCACCAGTTACGATTCGATGCAAAAACGACTTTCTTTTGCACCGGGCGAGCAGCATTTCACAAGTGGTTTTTCGGTTTTCTTGCTGCCTTTCAGTCAGTTCATGTGGCACCCATCTACCGACCTTTAAAATTTTTCCCATTGCTTTTAAACGTTTTCCGACGGTCCGACGGTCAACACCCAATTGTTCTGCGAGCTGTTCTTGCGTTTGGCCATCATCTTCATCGAGCAATGCTTGCAATTCGGCGTCTTCAAACTTTTTTGGTGGCCGGCCACGCTCCTCGTTTCTCACATCAAAATCACCACTTTTAAATTTATTGAACCACTCGTTACACTGTGTGCGACCAAGAGCATGCTCGCCGTAAGCTTCCACAAGCATTCGATGCGATTCAGAAGCGTTTTTCTTCAAATGGTAACACAAAATTAACTGTGTCCGCAAATCGTAATTTGTAGGCACGTAATCCGACATTTTCCGGAGCGTCAAACAATGCGTTGTTGGATGAAACTTGACAAATTTTGAACTGAATATTGTTGACATATGACAGAAGAAGTAAACATGACATTTGGTACGGTTCCGAAGTTTATAAATATTCGGCTATTTACCGCTAGATGTCGTTACCGGTTTCATAGGCGCATACCTGGTAGATTTACAAACAATACATTAAAATAAATTTAAACTAAACCTTTTTAGTTTAAATTATGTTCAGCTTTTAATTTTATTTAGTTTTTTAAAACTAAGGTAATAATTAGAAGTTTTGGAATAAAGTTAATTTTTTTATTTAAATTTATTGTACCTTCTTCGCCACGCACACGGAGCAAGAAGAACAAGAACAATAATTCTTTTTCAATGCATTATCAAAAGCCTTCCGGGCATGTGATGAGCTTAAATTACACGTAAAAGTTAATTTGACACATGAACCACACAAACACACTCACGCACGCACATACGCTGCGAAATTATGTAAATACATATGCAAGAGTGGTGTTGTCGCGGTTGCTGCTGGTGCCAGAAAGTGTGTCAACTTTTGTTTGCCGAAAGTTCAATAACATCCGAGAGCCTTTGGCTGCCACCACACGCAGCAGAGCGCAAAGAGCGGCAACAACAGCGGCAGCAGCAGCTTGTCGCTCGTTGCTTGTTGCTTGCATAACAGCAATGCCAAGAATGCTCGTCATAAATTACAAACAAACAACAACAACAACAACAAAGCCAAAAACAACAACAGTTAGCAAAGGGTACATGCAACATGAACTGTAGCTGTTGCCACTGCAACAACATTACAGCAACAACATTACAGCAACAGTGTGCGCCATTCGACTGGTAATTCGGTCAGACATGCGCTGGAATTTAAGCAGCAGCAGCATCTGCTGCCTTCACACAAACACACACACATAGACATACACGTGCGCGCACTTTGCGGCGTATGAAAAATTAAAGTCTTGTCTTTTACTCTGCGTCGACACGCATTCCTGCTGTTGCGCACAGAGGTGACTGCGGCCACGCCATTACAACTGGTAAATGAAAGAATTAACCTTAGCGCTGCTTGACAGTAATAAGATACACTCGGCGAGCTTAAAATGCGATACCTGCCGCGTATACAATTTTTTTTCTGCTTAGCCGTCGAGCATAAACGGAGGTTGCCACATTTTTCCCCATTGACCAACACGCACGCAAAGAAGCCGCAAATGAGTTATATAGAAGTTTTGATCTTTGATATTCAAGAAAAGATAAGATGTCGTTTCTAATTAGTTGCATGCAATTTATTAAAAACTGTTTCAACTTATTTATTTGAAACTTGTTAAGTTCAAATTTAATTCCAATCAAAGCAAAAGTGGGCTTTATGCAGACTTTTCATATTGCACGACTTGCAACGGTAGTAAAGTTTTAGGCTTTTCGTATCACCTTAAAGACTGAAAACACAAATTATTTTATATTATTTAAATTATATTATTAAATTATATTTTAATTATATTATTAAATCAAGTCAGCTTTTTTGATCGATTGGCATAACGTCGAAGCCATCTTTTCTTAAACCTTAATGACTGTCCGAGAGAACTCAGCAGCTTGAAGCCAGCAATCAGTCATTAATATCCCAGAAAATCAGGATTCGTATTTATTATTTATTAAGTATTCGTATAGAGATCATTCCTTACATTTCTTAAAGCTTAATAATTAAAAAAAATTGCAGACCCCATTCATGATTTTGATTGAAATTTTTTTTATATATTTTTCAATCATGATGGCATCAGTAGAGTGAAAACACTAATCCTGGCTATGACTGCAAATTAAACCCACAATATTTGAACAATGCTCAATCAGTGGCAGCTCTCATGGAATAAACACATTTAAGCACAGTTTAAAAGAAAAGATTTTCCGGTTATGTATTTCGTTCTGTCCGGCACGTTTAGTTCAACTTGTGCAGTTATGGCACCTTTGGCTGCACTCTTCTGGTCCGCTCCGGTCTGCGCACAGTAATTGCATCTCAGTTTGTCTTCCCATGCACTAAACTTCTAGTTCGAATGTCTACTTTACGATGCAACAAAGTCCACATGGAACGTCGGTGTTGCCACTGCGAGTGGCCTAGCAACTTGTCGAACAGGTGTTGGTGCATTGCCTCGGACTCAATGTCGCCTGTTTTGCATATTTTATGATCAATCAAAAATGTCTACGCGCTATTTTAAGCCCGACTACAAACGCTTTTCATACGCTTATGCCAATGACACATGTAACAACTCGTAAAAGCTCATTAAACGCGCTTATCTAATGTGCGATATGAAAATATTTGCGAGCATATCTGGTTGCAAATATTACGCAGGCGCGCAGTTGCAGCAGTCGGATGTTACGATCAGCAGTAAAAGTGCATTTTTTATGCCAATTTTTAGCACAAAAAATTTCCAACACAAAAGTCACAAAGCGAAAAATTTTACACAGAGCTATGTAAAGACAGATGTGCTTAATTGTTGTTGCTTGAAAAAAACATTGAAAATTACTGTCTTTGGTATGGTTTTTTAGTAATTTTAGTAGTGTGTAGCAGCATGTGCAGCTAAGCTTCTGTTTGGAGCTGATTTTAATTCCATTAAGTATTTAAAATTAAAAATCACACATTTCGGAAAGATTGTGAGTTGTTATTTGAATTATTCATGTATTGCGTGACTTGTAAATTAATTTCAGTGATTAAACTGACACAAAGCTCAGTCCAGTTTTTAGTCTTTTTTTTTAAAAAATTAGAAAACGATTATGACATTCTCCGATCACATCTAATCTGATGTTGTCTGATCTAATATCAACTGATCTATTCAAATCTGGACCGTGTTGATCTAATCTAATCCGATCTGATTGCTTATTTACAGTGTTGCCAGCGGCGCTAACTTTCATTGTATTGCACTGTACTTTCCATTCCGCTGCTCAAAAGCCTTAATTCTACGTTTATTGCTTGTGGGCTTATTTTTTGTTTTTTTCTCCAACCACACATTCACTTTAATTGCTGGTGCATGGCGTTTTATTGACTCTGAAACGCCACACTTATTCCACACATTTGATTGCAGTACCAACAACATCATCGGCAGCCATTAAAAACCAGCTAAAGCTGCTTGACATTCCAAAGTCCTATCAAAGTGTAAGTTGTTTTCCCTTCCACGCTGCCAATTGCCGCTTAGAATTGTGTCGATTTTATTGGAAAAGTCCAATGTTTCACTGGTGAAGCCAACAAGCTTTTCATTAACCCATTGGCTGTTGGTGTTGATAGTGTTGTTGTTGTTGCTCTTGTTATTGCCATTGGCGGTGAATTGGCAAGCGCGCATTATTGTCAACGAATTGCTGTTTCAATGTCTGTGTGTGTGTTTGTTTGTTTGTTGCCATTTGCAGTAGCAACAAAATTTATGGCACTCCATTTGATAGATTCGAAAGTGAAAATTAATCGAAAAGAAAATTGTAACGATTTGAAAATGCGCTTTTCTTGTTGTTGTTGTTGTTGTTGTGAATGTAAAAAGACAAGGTGATGATTGGTCTTTTAGGCGCGCAGTCGCACACACTTTGTAACCTGACAGTGAAATGTTTGCGCCTGGGCGTCGAGCGTTATTTATGGTCGACGTTGCAATGGACTTTTTTGCATGTTTACACAGAGGGACAAACAAGTCTCAGGCAATTTTACATTGTACATTTTTTCATTAAAAATACGCAGCTATCTTTCGTTCGATTACGACAGCCAGATGCAAATTATTATCACGCTGCACCAAAGAATTCTTGCAGAATTGTTGAATTCCAAGTGTTCTACTCCGTCTCGGGTCGACTCTGTAGCAACTTGAATTGCCACAGCACGTAGAGAAAATGTTGTAATAAATTTGTAAGCGCCACTGCAGCGTTGCCAGCTAATCGTTAATGGTAGCCGCCATAAATTTGTTAGCGCATATCGGCCGCATAGACTGACAGCGCATAAATAAACGTCGCCGAAGAGCGTCTTACTTAGGCGCTATCGCCGGATTCTTTAGAAAATGTCGCACAGTCAATGGGCGGCGCTTTGTTAGTCGCCGTTGGTGTGTGTGATATGAAAAGTGAAAAAGCGAAAAGTGGCCATTGTAACATAATAAATACTTCTGAGGCGATAAATTACTTTCGGCAAAAGATGCCAATTGCCAATTCACTTTTCGCAAAATCTGCGGAGTTGCACCAAGTCGCATCTGTTTGTCGGTTCAGTTTTCAATTAGAATCGGGGAAATTAATTTTTCTTGACATATTGCAAGAATATTAATTATAGACGGACATACATACAGAAACATACATTTGTATGCAATTTATAGAAAGTTTTAAATACATATATTGGGAGTATAAATTAATCAATTATTTTTTAATTTAAGCTTTATTGTAAACAATTTTTATACACTCAATCTTCAAAGTATTGTCTATCGCTAGGTACAACTTTTTACCATCCTTCTGGTAGTTTAAGTATACCATTCCAAAAAATCGGCGCCAGCTTGGAGACCAAAAATGCATCGAGCCATTTCTTGATTTCATCGACTGAAGTGAAGCATATTTCTGATAGGCCATTTTGCAAGGATCGAAATAGGTGTTTGTCAGAGGGCGAATCGGCTAATCTGAAACAAAAAAACAAAAAAGATTCATAATTATTAAGCTTTCGGACACAGGAATTCACCAGAAAAATAAAAAAAACGCTAAAAATAAAAGGATAGGAGCTTTTTGAAAAAAAGTGTCAAATTTGACTGCGTTTTTCAGTTTTTTTCCCAGAAAAAGTACTTTACATTAAAAATTTTTCTTCAATATTGTGGTGGATTCTTGTAAAAAAAAAGATAATAAAAAGAACTAAAAAATTTTTTTTAAATCGGTCGAGCTAATCCGGAGATTAAGTGTCCGCAATGGAGGATGTGTTTTTTTTTCTACGCGACTTCAGCTCCACCTATATAAGAGACAATATGCTAAAAAAAATCGTTTGTGTTCCTTAAACCTTCAATATATTGTAAAAAAATTTTCAAAAAGATTGATAATAAAGGAGCTGAAAAATAAATAATTTTTTAAATCATTAAAAATTCCCCTTTCTAACGTGCCATGATACCTTAAGCAGCATTTCGGACATGCAAATTCGACGTTTGACGTCTTTTTACTTCAGTTTGTATGATATCCAACTTAATTGCTTTTGGATCATTCCCAGATTATGTGAAAGTTTTGCAACGATTGAGCGATCAACTCCCAATGATTCTTCAAGCTCTTCTTGCGTTTAGAATGAAACTTGCTTAAGCGATTTCTGAAATTCTTCATATTCGATCTTTTTCGACTGTTCGCATCGCTTCTCATCTTCAAAGTCAACATTATCACATTTAAAACGTGCAAACCTCTTCTGACACGTTCGCTCAGCTCAAGCATTGTCAACATGAACATCCACTAAAATACGATAACACTGCACAACAAAATAAATTTTTTTTTTTAAATAACAAGGTTTTGATAAATGATTTTGGTAGAGGGCCCAAAAAAAAACCTGTATCGGCGTTTTGAAAGTTTACGTCTGAATTTTTTTTTTAGGGGTGGAAAAGTTTTCCCCTTTTTGCACATTCTTATGGTAAATCGGCATACGAAAATCATGTAACCTCACATTTTAGGTATATAAAGTGTTCAGCAATTTGATGTAAAATACTACGAAGAATATTTTTGTGGAGCATTTTAACCCTGTAGCTCCCATGTTTATGGGTCAATTTGACCTTTTTTTTCTAAAATGCCAAAAATGTCCTATAAAACAGGACTTTTAAGGACAAAATGTACCAAAAAAATATTCGCCATAAAATTCTACTATAGGTCTCTGAATACATCAAAGCTCAGGAATTAACTTGAACGCCAGAAATAAGCCAATAAGCCAAAACAAATTCAGACGTAAACTTTGAAAATGCCGATACAGGGTTTTTTGGCCCCCTCTACCAGAATCCGTTGTCAGAACCTTGTTATTTTTTTTGTTTTCGGCAACACTTTTCATCATATTAATGTACCTAATGAAGTAGTACTCCCTGCAAAAACACTTTACACTTACAGGCACAAAATTAAACATTTTCCGTTGAATAAAATGTAGGCTTGAACCAAATAAATTGAAATGTAGTTTTCCAATGAATATTTGGAAAAATTGAACAATGGATTAGTAAGCTAGTAGCGCTATCTGTTGTATAATAACAGTAATAATAATAACACTTATAATATTAAAAAGTACATTTGACCAAAAGAGTCGCAAATGGTAATGCGGATCTGAGGATTTCTCAGTGGAAGGAAACGGAAGGGCTGGAAGAAAGTCTGGGCTTAGAAGACTGTGCTCCGTACTTTCAATGGAAAGCCTTTAGACCTACATACTTTAACCCTTATGTCAATACGACATTTTTTCACCTTTTATCAATAGATTTATTTTATTTATTTATTTGTTTATTCGTTCAGTCCACCGATAGTAAATCTTTCAAACTAATACAGAAAAATCTTAAGCTATATAAAACTTAATTGAATAGTTTAAAAAGAAAAATTTGAAGCCGTTTCCAGGTAAATCAAAATCCAAAATATGAGCAAAACTATTACATAAAAAATGCGCCTGTTGATTGGTTTAGTTGCAAAGTAATTTGTTCTAGGAATTTTAGCCTCTAAAAGTCTTGAATTCCTCAGAGATCGTGGAGGTTTGTATAAAACGAAATTACTTGATAGTTCATTGGATCTAAGCTTATCAGATAAAGAGTGGCACACAAATAAAAGAGAATGAGCTGTTCTTCTGTCTTTGAACGATTGTAAGCCGAGAAGCTTACGTCGAGCATCGTAATGTGGCAAGCCATGAGGCCAGTACATCTTTTTTAACGCGTATCTCGTTAAGTTGCATTGAACTCTTTCGATCCAATTTGAATATTCGGTATAAAAAGAATTCCAAAAAAATTTAGCAGTATTCAATTATGCTGCGAATTAATGCTAACATAAAGCGATTTGATTGTCAAAAAATTCTTGAAGTTTTGGGTATTTCTAATAATAAAACCAGTCAGTTTTAAGGAATATTTAGTAACAGAAAAATGTTGCTTGGTATAAAGTAGGAAATGTAATGGGTACTCAGCTACCTTCGTATAGACAAAATGGGTTAAGTCTGTATATATAAACAGTCAGGGTAAAGAGTCACCAATCTGGGTCAATTCTACGCGATTTTCCAAAACACTACGTATAATAGAAAGAGTTCGTTTCTGGCCCTTGATTTTTCTACGCAAATTATTCCCAGCATATGAACTTGAAAGGTTCAAGTAAAGTGTACATAAATTATTCCTTTAAAATCTTTTCTCCTAACTTTTGTATCCAACCAGAACCAACGCAATGCTTTGCATTATTAATGTCCTCTGCGTGCTGACTCTTCTAAAAAACATTTTGATCTGACTTCTTGATAACTCTATGCAAATCGCATAATTCAACTTTCGTTGCTTTAGTCCATTTGTTAGAAACCTTGACCCCTTACCAAGAATTTCTTGTTGACTGGGAGTGCTGCGTAGTGGCAGAGGAGTGTTTCATCTGTTTTGCAGCCATCATTGGCCAAAAGATGCCTTATCACAGTCAAGGTGTTCTGCACCAGTAAATCGATCATTAGTTCTGCTTTAAGATTTCACCTCATAATGATTTTTCTATAAATTCTTGTGCACTTGTCTACGAAAGCAAATATTACGAGCCAATCTTTTTCCCACGTAATGCAAGTATACGAATTTGTGTATTGTACAATCACAGATCTGGTTAACACGGATTATGCGGCGTTAATCCGTTGCAATGGGCATATCACGACACTATCTGCAAAACGCGCACACAAACGCCAAAGCGTCAGATTTGATTTATGGCGCATTGAATTTAATCGCAGCAACACAGCAAAGTGTTGCATGCCAAATGATCAATGCCACATCGGGGGCTGCGCAGTGTGAATGTCAATTCGAATGCGATATTCAATGCGACTCGATGTACACAACTATGTGTGTGTGTGTGTGTTTAGTGCATATTTAGACGCACAACTAACGAGCCGCAACAAAAAGCGAGTAATTAAACGACGCGCCTTGGTGGCAGAAGTAATTTTCAGTTTTCATTGAATTGTTGCAACGCTGGCGGCGGCACACAGTGTCGCGAGTAGGGACAAAAATCAAAAAAATGAATGTCGTAAGTGTAGAAATATAAGTTTGTAGTATTGAAGTAAATACCTCAATTTACTAAAATGTAAAAACGAATTTTAAAAATATCAATTTATATACCGATGGCAGGCCACCAAACTTGCACTTTGTGAAGGTTGGTGACTTGGGTAGAAATTATTGCAATTTGTTGAATGTAAGTTCGAGGCCTCTTATTGAAAAATTTCCCATGGAACCTTATGTTAAGTAAATATATTCTATAAATATACTATTTTTGCAACTCTGTGAAAGCTTTCCCTCTTTTGTTTTGCTTTCCATATTCCTTGCACCGCTACTTGAAGAAACGTCAATTCGTAGGAATAAAAGTGCAATGTCATTAAACTTTAGATAAACTTAAAAAAAATACTTCTTACTACTTCGAGATTCTACAGTCTGATATAGCTGAAAGTATGTATTAATAGAAACCATGGACTTTAGCTGCACAAACTTGCACGTTTTAAGAAATTTTGCATTTTCAGTGCCGTATGCAGTCAAAAATGCGGTCCTTTTTTGCAGCATAGTTGGCAGGAAAACATAGCACCCACTGCTGCGCTTCGCTTGAGCTATAAATTTTTGTTTGTAATAATATGCAAACACCACTTGATTTAGAAAAATTACAAAAAAAAGGTAGATTCGATGGAAGGCTTCGGTAATACTGGGTGGCTTGCCATCGAATCAAGGCAACTTTCGAAAAGAAGCAAAACTTGTCTTCAGAACCAATTATAGCAGTTAATAGGAAAATTAAGTTTAAACATGAAAACCGAAACTCTGATATACTGCAATATATAATATCTGAGGAAGTTGAAGAAAGGAGTTTTTAAATTTTGTCAAAAATAGATGTAGAGGGTTTAATTTCCAATAATTCATGATCGAAGACCGATTATCCTAGCAGTACAAATTAACAAACTGTAATTTTTATGGAAATATATGCTCTACTGAGTTTAATAAGAGGTGTTATTATTTTTTATTTGGGTTTTAAATTACTTACTTACTTATAAGTATGCACAGATATTTGTAGTTTTTGTAATATTTCCTCTTTTTATTACAAGCGTATTTGTAAGTTGATCGAATCCTTTTTTTGTATATATCTTTATATTGATGATATGAGTTTCTGTACTAAATTTCATCAATATATCTTTTATAGTTTCCGAGATACTGTCAACTTAGTATTTGGTTTGTATGGGAGGTGGGTGTGTCCGTGGGGCGATTGAAGTAATTTTTGGCGTATTAACTTCTCTTTATAACAAAATTATATGTACAAAATTTTATTGTCGTACGACTATTCCTTCTATTTTTGTCCCTCGCTACTATGGACTCGCGATACTGTGCGGCATCTTGTTGTAATTTGTTGTAATAAGCGTGTCGCTGCAAAGTGTTTGGCTCAATGCTGAAATCCGTTTGCAGCAACTGTGGTGAAGCAACACCAAAACGGGACAAAGCTGGTGGCGGGGCGCGGCATCCATCCGTCCGTCCGCTCGCTTATCTGTTTGTCGGTTGTCAGTGCGGCTGTAATTGAATTAAAGCGCTGTCGGAGCCATTTGATATGCCACGAAAATCGCACCAGCCGAGTGTGAATCTGAGAAGTGGCAATGGCGCAACACTCATAACGCGGCGTGGCCGAGCGGATGACGCGTCAGAGATACCCGTTAGCCGGGCGCCGCAGTTGTGCGTGCCACATAGTTATTTGGGCCGGCACTGTGCATGGGTCAGGGGCGGCAGTTGGCGCTTGACACTTGCCGCCGATGCAAATTCGCGCGGCCCGATAGCGCGGCGCGGAAACAATGAAAGCATAGCGACGGCGGCTGCGGCTGCGATAACCGCGAGTGCATTATCACGCGATTGCAGAGGACAGTAGCGGCGGCGACAGTAGCTTTGGCAGATTAAACATCAACACCGGCTGTCATTTCAACAGCTACGCAAGTAAAGCAATCCGCGTTTGAGCCGTGCGCCGTTTGACGTTTGCGGTGATTGTTGCGGCGATTGTGTGGTGCGTGTGTGTGTGTGTGTGTGTTCGGTGTCTGGTGTGCGGCTGGTACCCATACGCGGCGCGTTTCACTTACGCGCGATTAAATGTTTCGAAAAGTAAATAAATACGCGCGAGCGCACTCATATCGCTCATAAGCGATGCTTAAACGCTGCTTTAACTTTTCTTTTCTTCGTTCGTGCATTTTGTTTTTCCACTTTTTGTTGTTTTTTTTGTTATTATTATTTTATTTGATTTGTCATCGTTGTTGCTTTTATTTAATTTCAATTTCATTGAAATCGAAATCGCAATCGCTCTGCCTCGGCGTGCATATGTTGGAATTGGAAAATGCAATTGGAATTGGAATGGCCGCACGCAGGCGGCCGGTGTGCGGCCGCAGCTCGCCGCAGCGCCGCTTCAGTAACGAACCTAAACGATCGCCAGTTGGGCCTCGACGCGTAATTGTGGCAATTTGCTTCATTACAGTTGCCGTTTCTTGAGCTGCAAATACAATTTTGCATAGAAAAAAAAGAATATAGAGAAGTTGAAAAAATGTGTTGACCGCATTTAACAAAAAAAAAAGAAGAAAAATGCGCTTCTAACAACGTACACCCGCAACGGAGCTTTCAAAGTTGTAGCAAAATGTTTACGAGTTTTTATTACGAATACGTGCACAATGAGGCGCTGACCAAAAAGATTGCCGCCGAAATAACCGAATATGTATGTGAATCCAGTGTGTCGCTATTAGCTGATAAATCTATTCGATAAAAGTGACTCGGACACAACAAAAAAAAAAACAAGTTCAAAGAACAATGAACTCGCTGTGAATATATAAAAAAAACTGAGACAACGAGTTTAGAGGAAATTAAGAAAACATTTTAAGAGAAAAACATTATCCAATTAAGAATTACAAGTATTCAGTTTGGATAACGTTGGATATTTTCAGTGCGGGACAAATTTTTGAGTGTAAAATAGCAGATATGAAAAGGTCTCAGTCTCATTGGCAAAGGCTTTAAGGATTTAAATACCTTATGTCAAAATGGGGGAAAAAACTACAAGTCTGTGTAGAATTTTCTATGCGATTGAGAAAGAGAAGTATTATTTATACAGGGTTTTCCAACAAGAGGTGTTATTTTGGTATTCAAAGAAAATTCCATTTTTTGAGATAAATGATCGGATGTTTATTTCATAATAAAGAGTAAAGTATGCCGTTAATAATTAAAAACAACATCAGCCAAATGGCCACCACGACCACGCTTACAGGACCATATCCTTTTCTTGAAATTTTCCATAACCAAATCGCAAAGTGGCTGCCCTATGTCCTCGATAGCCTCACGAATTCTATCTTTGAGGTCTTGAATCGACGCTGGGCTGTTGGCGTACACCTTATCTTTCACGTGGCCCCAAAGGAAGAAGTTGCAAGGTGTTAAATCACAAGATCTCTATGGCCAATTGTGATCACCTCTTCCAGAGATAACACGGTCCGGAAACTTTTCCCGTAAAAGACTTTTCCCGTTGCTTGTGTGGCACGTAGCGCCGTCTTGTTGAAAGTAAACGTTGTCCAGATCAATACCATCGAACTCCGACCATAAAAAATCATTAATCATCTCTCGATAGCGCAATCCATTCACCGTAACTGTTGATCCAACCTCATTTTCGAAAAAGTAAGGTCCAATGACCCCGCCGGACCATAAACCGCACCAAACAGTCACACGTTGAGGATGGAGAGGCTTCTCAACAATAACTCTTGGATTTTCCGAGCCCCAGATGCGACAATTTTGCTTGTTGACGTAGCCACCGAGGTGGAAATGGGCCTCATCAGTCAAGATGATTTTTCGATGGAATTCCGGATCATTTTCATGCATTTCAAGGACCCAATCAGCAAAGACACGACGTTGTTGATGATCGGTCGGCTTGAGTTCTTGTGTTAACTGAACTTTATAAGCCTTAAGACCCAAGTCTTTATGCAAAATACGGTGTAATGACGTTTTTGGAATGCTCAATTCCAAAGAACGACGAGGAATCGACAAACCTGGGTTTTCTTCAACACTTTGGGCTACAGCAGCAATATTCTCAGTTGTTCTTGAGCGACGTGCACGGGTTTTATTCTTCACATCACTAACTTGTCCCAACAGCTCGAATTTTTCCACCAATTTCTGTATTGCGGTCCGACAAGGTGCTTCACGACGACCCAAAAATGCTTTAGTTTTGCGAACTGTGACTGCAAGATTTTCACCATTTTTGTAGTGAATTTTAATAATTTCAATGCGTTGTTGAAGCGTGTATCGTTCCATTTTTAGTAATGGCGTAGTTTCTACTTGTCAAATGTCAAAGAATAAAAGCTTCAAAAGTGACAGCTACCGAAATACCGGGTGATTCAAAATAACACCTCTTGTTGGAAAACCCTATATATTACCTATTATTTTTTATATCCTAAACTAATAAAGTTAGAAGGACGAAATTCGAAGTATTGAATTTTTTATATCCTAAACTAACAAAGTTAGGAGGACGAAATTTAACCCTTTCAATACGACTTTTGGCCAGTGAAGATATTTCTGTATAATTGAACTAATTGAACTTTTGAACATTATCTGGGACTTATATATCCCCGCAGTATTGAAAGGGTTAAAGATGTGGTAGTGTACATATTACTCCCCAAAATATGTTTTTTTCAAAAAAAACTATTGGAAATTTCCAAGGATATTCAAGGACAAAATTTGAAAAGGACATTTTCAATACCTCTTCGTCCTTTTGTACCAAGGTTAGGATGTTAGGTTATATATATTTGCCGGCCTCGATAGCTCAGCGGGTAGCGCGGTGGCTTCTTATACCGAGCACCCCGGGTTCGATTCCTGGCTTGGGCTGGAAAAAACACTCATCTACTTCTATCGCTATCCACATGAAGGGAATGAGAATTACAAGAATCGCACAAGTGCGCTCTTGGCAGGCAATGGCAAAACCTCCAAGTGTGAACGAAAAAACTGCCAATCGCCGTTCGGATTCGGCGTTAAACTGTAGGTCCCCTCCCCTCCCTTTCCCCATCCGTTTGAAATGTGTGTTGTATCACATGTTGGAAAAAACAGTGTTGCATACGCATTTAAAACAGGTGGAATCTGTGGTATCACAACGGGCCCGTTAAGAGGCCTAAGTGTGTCTCATACAGAGGCAGCCACCGCAACCTAACCTAACCTAGGTTATGTATAGGTTTGGTTTAGAGTGAAGTGGCTATGGACTCATGTAATGAACCTATTAAGATCATAGATGCTGGAAAAAATATCAGCAGGGAGACCATTGCGTAGTGCGGACCAGAAACGAACTCTGTAATGCGTTTCAATGTGGAATGCATGGGCGCCAGTGGGAGATTGGGAGAATACCTGAAGTGATGGCATCAGACTGCTCATCTCCTCTGAACAATTATCGAAAAGGTATCGCTTAAATAAGGCCACACATGCTACGTTTCGACAGTGTTTCAAGGAGTCAATAGAGCCGGATACCCTACTCTCCCCTATAAGCGTAATCGCTCCAAATAAGTTTTTGAAGTCGTGAATCAAACTGAATTTTTGGTCGAATATAAGTGGTGTAAATTATGCAGAGATAATTCATATTTGCTGATTTATGGTCCCTTCAAATTATAATGAATACAAATTTAAAATGATTGAAATTTTCTAGTCATTTTTAAAATCATTTCCTGTTGACTGGCCATGTAACTAAACAAAAATTACATATAAACAACACCACGAATGCTACTTAGTCTCGTTTTTGCCGATTTAAAAGTCGCATCACACTTTCCACCCAAACGTTTACCTTGACTTGACTCGAATCGACTCGGTTTGCCTGGCCAAACTTGCTCGGGTAACTGACGCATGGATCGCGTGTGAAAATGCCAACAATGCGTGTGAGAAATAAATCATGGCATCGACGAAATATCAACAACAGCCGGCAGCCAATTGCTAGTTGCTAATAACAACAACAACAACAACAATATAAATTTTTAACCTAAATATGTGCGCCAGTTGAACTTTTCCATTTGTGTGTCTGGCCGTTAGATTGCATTTTTCTTGTCTTTTGCTCAGATTTTTTTTCAGTTTTTTCTTTATTTTATTTTATTTGTTTCGCCTCGTTTTCTATTTATTCAATATTAATTAAAAAATGTGCAATTTCACACTGTGCTTGCGTGCGATGCGCTGATTACAACAACGTCAGCACCGATTGCAGTTTCAACTCAACGTTGTGGCATATATGGAATTCTTATTTTTTAATTTAACTCTTCATTTGACTACTCTTTTAGTCTTTAATTTTGATTGCAAAACTTTTAACTGGAGTTTAAGAAATTACCAAAAAACCAAAGTATTTGTGTGCATAAAATTCAGACTCATTAAATTTGAAGCACATCTTTCTTTGCGACAAAATTACACAGACGCCAAGTGTGAAAAGACCCAAATTCCTATGGTCTCATATTTACATGATTTCTTTGTTGGGCCTGTTGATAAAACACCCTGCCACACGCTTTCCTTTCCTGACTTTATTTTCGAAATACTGCACATACAAATAATTGCCGTGAACGTGCCGCACGCCTCACAGACAATCAGACAACAATCACTTGTACGCTGCTACCCTCAACGAGGCGTATAAATCAAAGTTTTATCACACATCACCGATCTAACGTTCATTCCGTCATTTGTCAATTCTTCAATTATGCTCCATGATCTGCTGCAGCAGCTCGGCCACAGTCGCAGTCGTCAAGAGTGAAGTGTGCCGGCCCACAAATGGCAGCAGCAACTTTTACTGTCAGACCTTTTCGGATGAGCGGCAATCAATTTCCACGCCGCGTCAAGCCGCTTTAGGCGGCCCCGAATGCGCGCATACAATGCCACTTGCTAATTAATAATTTTCAAATTAAAATCACATTAGATACGAAAATTGGATAAGGAAATTCTCGACTAGCACACGCTAGCACTCACACACACACACACAGTAATTGTAAAGCGGCCACAGTTGCAGCGGATCACCTGCTGTGTGCTGCACGAGCTGATGCCAGCAAGCTGACGTCTAGCCAGTTATTTTGTTGCTGTTGTGCTGCTGCAACTTATTGGCTCAACGCAAAATTGGTGGCAACTGCACAGCAGCCCGCCCGCTGCTTCTTCTGGTTGCTAGTGCGGCAATTTTAATGAATGAAATGCTCCATTGCTGGCGTTGCTGCTGCTGCTGCTGGCACGCGCTCCAGTTAACAATTGCACACACACACACACACACTGATGGTTGAAAAAGCATTGCAACAACGGAAGCAACAACAACAGCGCTGAAACACTTGTTAGATGTGCGCGTCAAGCAATAATCTGGAATGATTGCCAGCAGCTCGACATGATTAGGCCGCTCGCTATCGCTGCATAGAAATAAAACAAATGCTTGATATTTTATTTGTTTGCCATAGTATTCACATACGTACATATGTATATAATTTTTTATAAATCACACTTTTTACCATTTTTACCATTGTTGTTCAGTGAAATACTGAAAGTGAAATGCCATTCTCAGACGCCACATCTCACTACGGTCTCTCTCTTTCTCTCCTTTACTTGTTTATTTTGTGTGTTCATTGCTCTCTCATCTGCCGTATTGCAATATTTAATTAAATAATTGAACCAGTTGCACATCTCCTTCATGCTTTTCATTGAATTTGTCGCGCCTTATCGCTGCGCAGCCTTAAACTGGTAAACAAGTCATCGATACGCGTCGATTGAGTGCTTTTGCACTGCTTGTCGTTGCTGGTTGTATTTTGCTATATAAAATATTTTTTATTTTGTATCGCAGCACTAATCCATTGATAAGATTTCAGCAAAAGTGAAAACGTTCTGATTAAATATTTGAGTGCATAAAATATTAGTTCGTAACGACAAACGAAATAGATTTCTTATGGAAGCATTGTAAACATGGCCTTAAGAAATTAGATTTTCCCGAATAGAGAAAAAACTCAGTTGCATAGCACTAAATATTTTTAGACACCTATAGGAATGCTGAATAGTTATGACTAGGAAGCGGATTTCCCTGGAAATAGTTACATGTTTTTTTAAAATGTTCTCAATAAAATGTATGAAATATATTTTCGAATCAGAAATTTTTTTGAAGCTACAAACATGAAATTTAAAGTGTAGGTACATCTTAAAAGTGGACCTCCGCTAAGACTTTTTCTAAATGCGGGGTCTAAAAGGGCAAATCATGTTGTATGAAGAAACGTGATTTAAAAGGCCTATTGATTTCAAATTTGGTGAAAACCAGGGACATAACAGTTATAACGTTTTTAAAACGTTATGCGATGACATGATAGTTATTAGCCAACAGAAAAAATAATTGTCACGAATAACACTGCACAACAAAATCAAATTTGTTTTAAATAAGTACGAAATAAACACTTAAACACATTTTCAGTTTTGGCTTAATTCTGGCGCTCAGGTTAATTTCTGAGCTTTTATGTATTCAGGGACCTAGAGTAGAATTTTATGGCGAATAATTTCGTGATACATTGTGTCCTTAAAAGGTCCTGTTTTACAGGGTATTTTTGGCATTTTAGAAAAAAGGGTCCAATTGACCCATACATATAGGAGCTATAGGGTTAAAATGCTCCACAAAAATGTTGCTCGTAGTATTTTACATCAAATTGCTGAACACATCATATACCTAAAATGTGAGGTTAGGTATATAAAGAGGGGAAAACTTTGACCCCCCTAAAAAAAAATTCAGACGTAAACTTTCAAAACGCCGATACACGTATATTTTTTTTGGTTCCCTCTACCAGAATCCGTTGTCAGAACCTTGTTATTTTTTTTTGTGTTGTACAGTGTAATAGTTACGAATCGACGAAAAAAGTATTTTTTCCTCATAATAGTTATATTCCAACATTTATAAATGTCTCTTAAAAATGTGCAACGAATTTTTAAAAATTCATAACTGTTATTTTGGGTCCCAGGTGAAAACACTTTAAATCAAACTTGTTTTTCACTTTTCTGAAAATCAAAATGTATTGGAGTCAACGACGAGTTAAGAGTTTGTTAGTTAGGAGGGTTTGTTGTTAGGCTTTATTCACCTTTTAACTTCAAAATTAGTGAAAACACTTTAAATCAAAAATAATTATACACATCTTTTTCTTTTTTTCAAAATCTAATTCAGACGGGGTCAACGATGGGTTCAGAGTTTGTATGGGGAAAATGATTTAATAGGTCAATTGACTAAAATATGGTGAAAGCACTTCATATGAGATATAATTTAATAATAATATATATATAATAATAATAAAGTTTATTTTCATAACAATCTGACGGGATCAACAAAGGGTTAAGAGAAACTTGATATATTGGACCCATTGACTTCAAACTTGCGTGTAAAGCCAGCTAGTGTCTTATATAGTTAAGTACTAAAAATTACCAAATTTATTCATTGCAAATACTGTGAGTCACTTTGTGATTCTAGAAGTGAAAGTTAAAATATCTTTGATGGTTTTTTTTACTTCGTAAACGCATTAATTCGAATGTGAACTCAAATTTTAAATGTTTGTTCATTTGCTATGTTTGGTTTTAAAAATGTTTTGTTTAGTATACAAAAATGTTTTGTTGCATATTTTTTCCAATTATAGAAGCATATTTTTCATGTGTTAGGGCATGGCAATCAGCTTCCTAGTTATGATCAGTGTTGCCAGATACCTGAAATTACCTTCTCCCAAATCCTAAAAAAATGCTGAAATTTCTTTCCAAAAATTTAAAAAATCTCAAAACTTGTTTTTTTTAATTGTAAACTAAGGAATTTAACTTCTCAAAAAAAATAAAATATATTTAGTTTGTTTTTTATTCATTAACAACGATTTAGCAACTTAACACAAACAAAATAAAAATTTAGATCGATAGGAAATTTGCTTTTGTAAACTTCCTTTATTCATTGCATAAATCATAAACTTTGAAACATGAAATTTTATTAAATTAAATTAGATACTTTAACTTTCAATAATCAAGGCCTCAAGGCCAGTGGTGTTAAATGTATCACCATCAAAGCGCTTTTGTAAGCTTCTTTATAAAATTTTTTTTGTAAAAATCTTCCTCCAAAAACTTATCCTAAAAGGCCAAGAATCTCCTAAATCTAGAAATCTCCTGATCTGGCAACACTGGTTATCACAACGCACTCGCAAACTTCATTTTTGAATCTTAGTTACGTGGGAGTTTGCCTGGTTGACACTAACCTTGTTATAGCAAGCTTTATGTAAAGTTTAGATAAAATTTTCTGGAGATAAAACATGTTAATCCAGTAGGGCCTGGCGTGACCATCTGGCCACACTAAAAAAATTTAATTTTTCAATTAGAATTATTAATTAAAATGGCTCAAAAAATGTTTTTGCTTAAAGCTCAAAGCTTAAAGTTTTTGCTCGAAAGAAAAAGACTTCCGGCATACCTATTCGGGTTGAAATGATTCTAAATAGTAGAAACTTGAACATTATAGCTTTTGACAAATGCACTACGACTTCCAAGAGAAGTCATAATAAACTTAGGAAGCGTATGGTCAGTTCTTATAAGAGTGGGTGATTTAATTATCTCAACATCTTTTCTATAACTCTACGCATATTCAAGCAAGTTGGGTGCAACCGAAAAGTTTTTAAACTATCATTCGGATGGATATAATTAGACATTACAAACATTAGTTCTCCATATACCAAATTACTGAATGCTGTTTCAGTTTTGTTATAGTAATCGCTCATTATGGACACACAAATTTTTACAAAATTAATATATTTTCTAAAACTAATTGAAATTTCGTAAAAATATACATTTATGAATTCTTGAGCTTCACACCACTGCATTGTGGAAGAACAATCACAGTGAAAACAATCACATATCTTATACATAGGTATGTACATAAAATTCTTAGTGAAAATCACATAGGTTTAGTAGTGCACACAGTGGGTGGGGTTCAGGGTTTCAAACCCTTCCCCTCCAAAACAAAAATTGCTAGTGCAAAATATGCGTTCAAATGTTATTGAGCTCAATAGTTGTACGCTAACCCCCCTCCTCCCAAAATGAAATCCTGTGTGCGCCACTGCATAGATTAGCAATCCAATTCCCACACCAAGGGCGCCGATGGCTCCGGCGACTCTGGATACAAGGAATTTTGCACATGCGACGGAGGCGTTGACCGAAAACTGGGCGGCACTTCGGGCAATTCGGGCACTTGCTGGAGCGGTATGTAGGCACTGACTTGCGGCAGCGCCAGGTAGAAGAGCCGCAATTGCTGGTGCAGCAGCACGAAGCGATCGTACAGACCGCGCACATCCTCGGCGGGCAGCTCTGCGTAGAGGCCGTTCAGAATCTGCACCGAGTGCGCGTACAGCGTCTGGCACTCCTCCACAACGGTGGCGAGCGACTGCAGCCAGCATTGGGCCGCCGCACTGCCGAGTTGCTGCGACGAAACCCACAACACGATTGCTTGCACTTGCAGCAGCGCCTCCAGATAGTCGAATACGTCCGTGCAAAGTTCGAAGCTGTGCGAGCGAGCAACGAGCGCATTAGAATACTGACGGAATTTCGTTTGGAATGCTCGAGGCACGCACTCACCACACATTGATGTTCCACCCCTGGGTCTCTTGCGGCTGCAGATTGCCACCGAAGAAGGTGTACGTGTGGTGAAAGTGCAGTTTTCGCAGCAACAGCTGGCAGTAGGCCGCTATGCAGGCGCCGATCGTGCTCGGCGGCTGGTTGTTGCCTATGTGGCGAATCAGTGCGCAGCGCGACAAGGCGGCCGTGATTGCTGCGGGCGGACCTTCGCGCATCACGCGGTGCAGCAGATTGCAGTATTTCCATGTCTTGAAGTGGTTGGCTGGCAACAGCTGCGCGTTGGCGGCTTCAAAGAAAATGTCTACTCCGCCGGTGTGATGTGTGAGCTCAGCGATTCGACGAGCCTTTTCGGTGTTGAATGGCTTCTCAGCGGTGCTGAGCACCTTTTTGGTCAGTTTTTTCTAAATGCAAAAATATGAAAATTATTTAGGTACTGTGTTGCAGCATTTTTGCTAAAAGTCTACCAATTCAACAAGTTTTTTTGGCATGTTGTGTATTGTTGATCGAACTACCGAATAACAATTTTAGTAGAACTAAAACTATGCGTGCGATGTGTTGTGATGGCTGCAAGTGTCTGATGTACTACAAGTGTATGCGATATCTCTGAAAAAGTGTGTGGTATCTCAAAGTGTTTGCGATAACTTGTTCAAATCGAAAGTTGCTTATCGACTGAACTCAACTGAAAGTACCGGCCCAAGTACGAAGCAGTGGCATAGCATCAAAATATGTTGGAAGGAGTTAAGAAATTTATATATATTTGAGGGATATCGGCAGGGACCGAAAATAACTATTATTTTACAATTTTCAAATCAAAAAGGCATAACGAAAAAAATTGTCAGTGTACTTTTTCAAATATACCATTATGATCGTATGGCCTCAGCTTCACGAATATTAAACGCCTTTTAAATTTTAGACTTTTACTAAAAAAGTTAAAATTAACTGTTATTTTGTGCATTTTATTATTTCAGGCAAAAATAACTGTTACTTTTGACTTTTATTTTATTGGTCAAAAATAACAGTTATTTTGTGACTTTTATTTTTTCGGTCAAATATATCAGGCAATTTGAATTTTGTCGCACAAGTCTTATAGCTCAGAATGTGGGGTCAGCTGAGACGAAAAAAATTGTATCAATAGTTTTTTAGTCGGTCAAACGGCAAAATAAAAGTTAAAAGATAACAGTTAAAATCTGACTTCTTTGATAAAAACCATAACCGATACGGTCCCTGGATATCGGTTCGACCAAGTCTTATTCAGAAATGGAATCATTTATGATTTTTATAATAAAATTCAAATCATAATTATTCACGAAAATTATGAATATATGACATGAATTTGAAGGATATCTGTTCGACCGAATCTTAGTCAGAAATGGAATCAGTTATGATTTGTATAATCAAATTAAAATCATAATGCACAGATTTGAGTAGATCATATTTTGACACGGCTTCATATATCTTCATAAATTGAAAAAACATGACATATATTTTGCCAAAAAGTTTTTCTATTGTATTGACCCTACACCCCTCAAATCGCTCTCTGATTCATTGAAGTGCAGCTGGACACTATAAATATTTTCGTGTTAGATGTGCTGTTGTCAATACAGCAACGATTTCTGAGAATTTTTTGTTTTGAAAATTTTCTTGAAAGCCCCCAGGGATTCAGAAAAATATTTTGGGGGGGTCTCAAAAAGTAATTCTTAAATATTCATAAATGTTTATGTATGTATATTTATTTTAATTTGTAGGTAGTTTTAAAGTCGACCCCTGAATTCGCCACTGAAACCCCATCAACTTTGAAACCATTGTGTTTTATTCAGGGTTAATTTTTTTTTAGCATTATAACACAAATGACAAAATATATTCAAATTTCGCTCTTTTTGTCATACAAAAAAGTGGCCGTCATTTTATTTGGTTCACTTGAATAATTTCACTATACCCTGTATATTTTTTCTTCAAGAAAAAGATTAAACAAATTTACTAGTTTATTAGTTCAATAAAAATTAAAAAAAAACATTTCACGTGATAATTTCGACGATTGGAAATGTAAATCAAATCAAATTAAAAAAAATTTAATAGTTTATTAGTTGAATAAAAATTAAAAAAAAAACATTTCACGTGATAATTTCGACGATTGAAAATGTTAATCAAACTACATATATGAACATTAATCTTTGATATATGAGTTTTCAATAAAAACCAATAATTCAAACTTTTTTTAACAAAAACTCAAATGAATTATTGATCGTAAATTGGTTCGTTTTAAATAAAAAATCAATCATTGACTGTAACTTTGTTGAACTAAACTCAGAAAACTCAATACAATTTTTTATTGTTGTTTTTGGTAATAGGAAATAAATATAAATCAATCATTGAACCTAAATACTAGAATAAAATTTAATAATTGATTGCAAAAAATAAAAAAAAAATACTTCTTCAAACCATTATTCATTATATTTTCGACAAAAATAAATTACAAAAAAATTGGATTTTTTTTCTGACACTCAAAAAGTTCCCTCAATTTATAAATGCCATATTATTCCGGGCAATGTTTATGTGAATTAGATATTCTTTAAAAAATGAATAATGCTTCATAAGGGGAATGCTAGCCCCTAAAGCCCATTTAAGACAACGAGCATGAAACGTTTTATTAGATTTCTTATCAATTAAAACGCTTTCGCTTGACTCGAGTACACTACAGTACGGCCATATGACAAGCTGTATGTCAACTTGGGAATGCTCTTCCAAAGTGCAATAAATATGAGTCATTACTGTCGATTGCCTTATCAATGTTTTGACTGTTCTTATAGCAACCAAATTTGTTTGCATTGCTATAAAAAAGTAGACGTTTCTTCATTTATCTGTCACTATCAACTATATCTTTGCAACGTCTTTACATCAGTTTCTTTGCAAAGACGGGTGTTTTATAGAAGATACGTGTTTCGCTTTATATGAAAGAAGCTGTGATATGACACATTCGATAGAAGTAACCCAGGTTAATCACAAATATCTCAGACTAATCTCATAGAATCATTAAAAGTACAAATAGAGCCATAACAGTTGCACTACCCAGCTTTCGTGCTTATTCATAGCTTCAACAGTGACTCTAGATAACTAAGACTCTTTGCATCTGATTCGATAGATTTAGTGTTTTAGTGTAGGAGCAGAAATATATCCTTAAAAATTTAAACCAGAAGATAATATTAATAATTTAGTATTAAATTGAACAAAAAAGAATAATTTCGTTACGAAAGCTGAATAATAGAAACTTACTATTTCAAGATTTGTTCTTGATTGAGAGACATGTTTCTGCCAGCAAGAAGCTTAGGTTTGGTTAAGCTAGTTGGGCGAATTGGCCAAGCATAGGCGCTGTTTGATCCTAAGCGGTACCAGATGGAGTTCCTTAGGCTTTAAAAGCTGGTGAAGTAATCATCACTTAGAAGCCTGTGTTTTTATTGGATTCAAGGAATGATTTGATATGAAGCTTAGGAACCTCACCCAATCCAGGGAAATAGGGGGCTCCCAGACATGACCAGTGTGCGGTCAAAACGCCCATGATAGCTCTGGAGTCCATCTCTCGTCTCTCGTGTCTCTCATCGTATTACTTTTAGCATGGTTCCACCTCGCTTCCGTCTTACTTTTCATGCTGCCATCAAAACTCCTGTCGAGCGTTTGCAGAAGCTGTTGAAACTGAAACTGTTTAATGTATGTTATGGGCATTCATTGGGTTATTACAGTCAGAGCCTTTAGATGAGCTTAGCATCAAATTTAATTAACTGCAAATTGTTAACCCTTTCGAACCCAAAGTTGCCTGAGAGCAACTTCACCCATTTGCCATCTTATAGCAAAAGCTACGATTGATTTATGGGTTTCATTTAAGTAGGCACCAAAAAATTAATATTTTTAGAAGTGAATTCAAAGCAAATTACAAAAATTTTACTGTTATCCCCAAAATAATTTCCAATAATTTGCAGCGATATCAGGGAAAGTTTGTGTTCTAATTGAAGTCTACGAATTGGGCGCATTTGATCAAAACCCTGTTTCTCTAATAATGGTTAAATAAAAACAATAAGTGATAATTTTGTATTTTTCCATAAATAAAGTAATTTTTTTGTAATTAAAAAATATTGATATAAAATTTATTTAACCAGTTTTAAGCTAAAATTGTTCAAAAGTAAACTAGCTCTAGAACTCTAACAAAGAGGCGTGGCGACTTCAAATGTCATGTGCACACTTTTTAGGCATGTTTCATTATTTAAATACCAAAAGGTAATATCGAGATACAGGCTAAAATTCGGGGTCGAAAGTGTTAAGGAAATCTATTACTGCAATGTTATCGATATCACTGTTTTTAATGGTATCGATCGCAACTCTTATATGAAAAATTTAACAACTGACTATCTGGCAATTGTTCGTATGTTACTTAACCCATTCGCTACAGATTTTTACTGGGGAGAGTTAAAATTTTAGACTTCTATGTGGTTATATTAGCCACATTCCATAAGCAATTTTTTAATTTTTATACTCGGACCCTGTATTTTAGAGTGTTGTTCTATGAGAGCAACCAGATCGTTGTGGCTGTAATAATTACTTAAACATACAACTTTTTACGCATAACGAAAATTTGAATATTTCTTCATTTACTTCAGCCAAAATAAAAAAAAAATGATCTAAATTGAAAGAAAACGTCAAATTAAAAAAGTTATCTAATTTTTCTGCTTCTTCTTCCTTTACTATGTCAATATATACCATAAAAAAATCGTGTATACTTCCCTTCTTTAACCCATTGCTGCCTAATGGGTAAAATTTTACCCATGAAAACTGACTTTTTAAAAAAATCACAGAAAAGTTCGTGGTAGAGATATCTCAAAATCATTGATAGAGATGGTTGGGGTAAAGATGGAACTACCTTAGTCTGGTGGAGGTCACCCTAAAATTCCGCCATCTAGCTAGAGTTACCAGACTCCAAAAATTGTGAATTTTCCGGAGGTGGAAAATGTGGCGAAACGTAGTGGCCCTAGAACCTCACAAAAATCTGCCTCCTAACTCGCCTGTAAACAATACATCTTTTGTTCACGTGTTTAGCTGATCACTTTAAAAAGTATGGAAAAAGCTACCATTGCTGCCTAATGGGTAAAAAATACCCAATGAATATCTCAGCAACGTGCAGAGATAGAAAGCTGAAATTTTGTTTCTGATCATTTTGGTTCAATTCCAGGTTGTGAATGAATTTTATCAAAATCGTATGGGCGGAACTGGTACCCGGCTTTAATAGGTTAAACTTAAATATTCAGTTTATTAATTTCGTATTTTTCCTAAAACTTCAACCTATTCTAAGGACCAATAAAAAAATGTATTCCTGGAACCAGAGAGGGTTCAGACGTCCACAAAGTAACATGTTGCCATATGGCAACAAAATAGCGAAAGAGTTATGGGTACTTGAGTCATTCTTAACAAAAACGTTTTTTACCAAGCACTGATATATTTTTTGGTGTTGTAAACCCTTGTAAATCACTCTTTCGTTATCTTCACAATGCACAGTGATTCGACTCCATACAACCGCGGGACAAAATTAGAAGGAGTGGTCTGTTTTTCATAAAATTTGGTATACCAGTTAAGCATGGTCTGCTGAATTGAAATCTCCATTTTGTTGTTCTTAAACTTTTGTAGTTTGGCAATGTTTGAGACATAATTTTGCAAATTTCGTCATTTTTGGTGAGCTATAGCACCAAGTGTGTTGGCTAGATTTTTCATATTTTACATTTAATCGGTAACGTCAACATGGATAATTGCGAAGAGTAACATAAATCGCCTTAGGACCCTTTAGTTCTGCAATACAAATTATAATAATAGACGTATGTTTTGCATTTGTGCAGTTTTCTCAATTTTTCATGCTGATTGCATACTTTTAGGGATAAATAAAATAAATTTTGTCGAAAAATAGGTGTTTAGACCACTTTTCAAATTGGATTATTTTCTGAGATCGGAAGATATCGGAGGATGTAATTACATTATCCGACAAAGAGAATGCTTCTTAAAATACAAAAAAATCCAGGAACAGACTTTCACATACTTTTTAGATATTTTCCTCTAAGTTTTGCCAATTTTCAGATTTGTAATTTAGAAAAATATTTTGAATTAAAAGTGATGTAAAAGCCTCAGCTTTACAAATTTTGAGAAAACATTAAAAGCGAAAATGGCCACATCATTTCTTAATCTCTATTGAAAGTTTAAGCAACTTCGTGCTAACCATGTATTTTTACAATTTTTTTTACTCAATAGACTAAAAAACATAAAATATATGTTTACATTTTTTTGTGAAAAAAGTTTCAACTTTGAGCCGCTTTTGCACAGACACTAATTAATTTTTTGCACAGATTTTTTTTGGTTTTTTTAGTTGGAGTTTACCTTTCAAATGACATCAAAATCGTTAAATTCTGAGACTATAAATTTTTGGAATTTTGTCTATGGAACGAATCACTGTGCAATGCACTGAAAAGTCCAATTCGTTATGAATCACGTCTGACTTCTAAACAAATTAACGAAATTAAACAATTGCAAATTTCGTACCGTATGACAATTGAAATCATCTTTTTACTGCTGAGTTTGAAAACTGTTTAAGAAATTTTTAATTTTTTTGTTTGGAACACAACAATAAGCAGCAGGTGACACTTTTTTTCACACACTGCTGGCTCACTTGGAATAGTTTTGTAAAAACGCACCGACTGCAATTTGAGGCAAAGTCCGCTTGAAATTTCGAGCGTTGGATTTTTTTTCATTTTTCCACAACTGAGTTTCACAGAAATTTTTTTGGATAAATTTGTTGATAAAAAATGTCGAGTTACATAAGTGACTTACAAGCGGCGTGTCCGCGTTTGTGAATTGCAGGTAACTTCGTGGATTACGAGCGATGGCAACGAGACGCTGCAGCGCTTTGTCAGTCTGCAGCTGGACTGCGAGACGGCTATTAAAGAGCAGGAACAAGAATTCGAAAAGTACTACTTCATATCGATGGTGAGTTGGATGGAGCGCGAAAACATCTTTTCGCTATCTCGGCGACCCGCTAGAAATTCGATGCAATACAAGAAAACACATTTTCGTTTTTTCAACGCGCTCGCAGAAACACTTGGCGAAGGGGCGCGATCTGCACGATGCGGCG
Source organism: Melieria picta (assembly GCA_964056695.1). Lineage (NCBI taxonomy): Eukaryota > Metazoa > Arthropoda > Insecta > Diptera > Ulidiidae > Melieria > Melieria picta. The sequence goes on along the minus strand of OZ057399.1, from coordinate 34,759,981 downwards.
GCTGGTGTCGAAGCGCTGCGCGACAGTGCCGTCAATCTCAAATCAGCGCTCGACTGCTTCGCGGAGAAATTGGAATTGGCGCGCGAGCGCATCGAGGGCGCATCGCGACTACATCAACTGCTCGGACTGCACTCGCGCGAGGAGCACTTGCAGCAGGAGATGCAGCGCCTGGCCGAGCTGATTGGCGTGCCAGGACTGTTGGAGAAGTGTCGCCAGAAGCAACAGCAACAGCAGCAGCATGAACCCGACCAGCAGCAACAGCAGCCGGAGCAGCCGCCGCACGACGAGACGAGTGCCGCGCCACGCACCAAACCAAATAGCCTTAACCTAAATTGTAGTCAGAGTTCAACCAAACAACAGCTACAACAACAACAACAACAACAGCAGCAGCATCATGTAACCTTGGTGACCTCCACGCCCGCGCAGCGATCGTCGCGTCTCAGTCATCGCTCCAGTTCGGGCATTGGCTCGTTTGACGGCCAGCCGTGTCACTGCTGGCGCGAGAGCCGCAATCTCGAGGACATGGACGAGCTGCTGGCCGCGGGCGTCGAGGAGGAGGAGGACGGCGAGGAGGAGCAGTCGAAAATCGCCGACTCGGGCGTGGGTGGCTGCGAGCGCTGCGAGGGCAATCCCAAGCTGACGCGCATCTGTTCGTGCCAAAGCCTCAACGAGGCGGCGAACCTGTACGACAAGAGGTCAGTCAACCGTGCACGGTGAGCGTTGTTTGTGTAGCCGATGTTATTGAATGTTTTTGTTTTTTTGTTGTCATTGCAGCCACAACGGCGACGAGCTGGACTTTGAGTGCTTCGAGCGGCCCGCAAAGCGCTTCATGGACATACATTCGCCAATCGAGGCGAACGCGCACCTGCAGTTCCACGCCTCCAATCTCGAACTGTCCAAACTGGAAGAGCTCAGCTGCCTGGATCCCAAAATACAAAAGTATGTCAAAAACAAATGAGTAGTGTAGGAGCATTCGTTCCGAGCGAATCTGTTTGAACCGCATTTTCCTATTCTCCCATTGCAGAACGCTCCTATTAATCATGCGTGAAATGATTGGCACGGAACGCGACTACGTGCACTCGCTGTACTACGTCATCGAGAATTACGTGGATGAACTGCTGCGCGACGACATACCGCAGCCGCTGCGCGGCCAACGCAACGTCATCTTCGGCAACATTGAGAAAATATTCGAATTCCACAAATGGCACTTTCTCAACGAACTGGAACGCTACGAGCGCAATCCGCTCAAGGTCGGCAGCGCGTTCTTGGAAATGGAGTCGAAGTTCTACTTGTACGCTCTGTACAACAAAAACAAGCCCAAGAGCGACACGCTGATGAGCGAATATGGAACGGCGTTCTTCAAGGTACTTGCGGCAATTGAGGTTATGTGAAGTGCGGCGTTTATTTGTCTGAATGTGGGGGCTGCTTCCCACGCAGAAAATCTCGCTCTAACTGTTACCAACACCGTTATTTTAATTATAACACAAACTTGAGTAATTTTATATGTTTTCCGTTCTCTTTTCTTCAGTCCAAACAATTCCAGCTGAATGACAAAATGGACTTGGCCTCGTATCTGTTGAAGCCCGTGCAGCGTATGGGCAAATATGCTTTGTTGCTGCAGCAACTGGTCAAAGCGTGCAGCACAGTTGAGGTGAAATTTGAAATATATTTCATTATTTAATTATATTTTTCTTATATTTGCATGATTTTGCTACGTTTTTCAGGGCGCTGCGTTACAGGAAATTGGCGCCGACGTTGAGGAGCTGCAGCGCGCCGAGGAAATGGTCAAATTTCAATTGCGACACGGCAACGATCTGTTGGCCATGGACTCGCTGCGCGATTGCGATGTGAATGTGAAGGAGCAGGGCCGATTGTTGCGACAGAACGAGTTCCTTGTGTGGCAGGGACGCGGCGGCAAGAAATCCCTGCGCCAAATATTTCTATTCGAGGAGTTGGTGTTGTTCAGCAAAGCGCGACGATTTCCCGATCAGAAGGTTTGGCTGCTGGTTTTCGTAAGCAAGATAATGGTTCTCACTAAAATTGGTTGTTATTGTTGCAGAACTTGGATATCTACATTTACAAGAACAGCATCAAGACGTCGGATATTGGTCTGACGGCGCATGTGGGCGGCTCGCCAACGAAATTCGAGATTTGGTTTAGGAAACGCAAGCCTGAGGACACATGGACCATGCAGTGCATGTCGGAGGACATCAAAAATGCCTGGACCGAAGAGATATCGAAATTGCTGTGGAAGCAGGCGAATCGCAATCGAGGTAAGGACGGCACAAATTGATAGCAAATTTCATTATAACGATTTATGTTAATTGCAGAAATTCGCCTGGCCGAAATGTCTTCGATGGGCATTGGCAGCAAGCCCTGTCTGGACATACGACCCAGCAACAATCAAATAAACGATCGCTCTATTACAATATCGCAGCTGGGCAAAGGTGAGTGTAACGCAGCCTTGCGGCAGACAGCAGCTCAAAACTTGTCTCTCTCTTTTAGCGCCCAAACTGCGTCATTCTTTTGCCGGCACGCACCTGGAGCAGGGCAAGAGCACCCGCCGTCCCAATTCGCTCATCTCGGAGAGTTCCATTTCGAGCGGCACCAGCAGTTCCTCGCTGAGCACGGGCAGCTCGTCCGGTCACGAACGCACGAGCGGCAGCAACTATGGTGGCAAGTCGTCAGCGGGCAATCACCACGCACTGGAATTGATCAACGAGACGCAAACGTTGATGCTGCAGTCCAGCGGCGCCAGTGCCAGTGGCAACAACAGCAGCAGCGCCCATACAAATACGCTAAGCAGTGGCACGAGCAGCGGATGTGGCAGCGGTAGTGGCAGTAGCGGTGGCGCCAGCAACAATGCGCGCAATCACAAACGCTCAACGACGCTTGTCAGCCAACTATCGATGGGTATTGAGCTTGAACTAAGTTATTTCTTTTAATTTATTGTTCAGTGTTAAACGTTAAGTGTTGCCTTGTACATTTGTTGATTGTAGCACAATTTTTCTGTTTGTTTAGTTTTATTTTCTGTGTATTTTAAAAGGTTTCTAATTTAGTCTTTATTCGAGTATGTTGCTAACTTGTTTATATCTGTGTAGTGAGTTCTTGTACCTCTCTGCTAAATACTAGTTATATCTTGTTTCGTTAACGTGTAGGTGTAACAGTATTATATCAGTTTTTTGTATCTATTTACGTATTGTATTGTCCCAGTAGGACACTTTGTATATAACCATTCGACACTGCTGTGCAGCTTATTGCATGACGTTTGTATGTTTCTGTATTGCACGTGTGTTTTGTGGCTGTTTGAATAGGCCAAAAATCGATCAACTGAATTTGACATAAACATTTTACCCATGCAGAAAGCGGCATTCTCTCCGACATCTCCATGACGCCGGACCAAGAGCAACCAGATGCGTCCGCCAGCTGGGTCACAGCAGCCCCAAACACAACCGCAACTACCGCCGCCGCCGCCGCCGCGAGCAATGCAACTGTGGTGATGCGTCGCCATCGCATGTACAGCAAGCAGCACGAAAACCTCAAAGAATGCCATGTTAACAGCGTTCACGAAAGCATCGACAGCAACAGCAGTAATCCCTACCTTAAGGAATTCAAAGATGAATCCATTAATCTGTAAATTTGAGCCATGAGTGTGAAAAATTGCAGCTCACTTTTAAGCAGACAAAACTAACTAAATTGTATTATTGTGCGCAGAATTTTGTCAGCTTATGAAGGTGTTTTTTGAATTCCAGTTGTAATTGCAGTTTCATTTTCCTTAATTTGGCATCTTCTGTTGTATTTAATTGCTGTACATTATAATTTTTATCACGCCCCTCGAATATCTTGAAACAATATTTAAATATTTTCTCAATAAATATTCCTTACGTATTAAGCATAGTTCTAAGCGTTCCGAGCATCTTTTGTTGTATAATAAACGATTCGTTTGTAACACATTTTATGTACTAAAATCGTTGCTGCGCTGCGTGTGTGAAGCGAGCAGTTTGCTTGCAACAATGCGCCAAGCAGCGCAAAAACCAATTATTATATACACCTAGTTATATATAAATTAGTCATATGCAAGTGAATTTGAAATATTGGAATTGTTTAGCTTGAATTCTCGTTCAATGTGTCAATCATGATTGCTTTTGCACACTCACGTTCGAACAATTACTTATTCTTTGAACAATTCAATTATTTTACTTCAGTTAAGCCACGTCACATTTTAAGTTATTAAATTAATGATGAGAAAGAAGAAACGAAGCAAATAGCAAAAGCATTGTCATTCATTACTCGATTCCCACTTTTGTACTCGTATCACAAATCAGCGAAATACTAAATGAAATTATTGCATTGTATTAGTTGAGAATTTCATATTTAATTGTACGTACTAAACAATTACGAATTAATAAATGAAAGTTTAACGAAAACAGAAATTTAAAAATTTTTTCATTTTTCACACTGTGTAGCAACAAAAAATTCGAATGATGGGTTGTAGAGTTGTAGGCAGTTATTGCATTCGAACTTGGAACAGATCCCAGACAGGGACGAAAGGGAAGGATTTTTTGGAACCGATTTCATAAAATCTAAATAAATACGTTGTAGTTTAAAACGCAGGCAATCTTTCAGCTGGAGTCCGACCGATACCAAATTTTTTGGCCGATGCCGATTCCGATTCCATAGAAAATATAACACGAATGAATTCAATCAAAAACACAAACAAAATAAGTTGCATCTTTTACTTAAAATTACGATTCTTATATTAAAATTTGTACTCTTAAATTATGTTGGAGCAAGGCGACCCAGGTGTTGTGGGAAGAAATCAGAAAAGAAAAATTTGGAAAAAATAAAAGGCCATTTTAAAAACAATGCTTCCAATTAAAAAAGAAGAATAAGATTGTACAAATAAATTGCCTTTCTTCTGATACCCATATTAGTAGGCGTAATGCATAGACATTTCGAGAAATTCTGTGTTTTTAAGTATACCTAGTTTTTATAAAAAAAATTTCTAGGAAACTTTTATATCAAACAATATCTGAAAATACGTTACTAAAAGAGCAGAATTTATAGGGGTTCTTCCCCTTTTTAGTAACGTATTTTCAGATACTGTTTAATATAAGAGAAAGAAACACAGTGCGATTCAGCTTCAAAAAAAATTAAGCCTGGAAAATAGGCCAATAAACCATCGACAAAAAATAGCCGATGCCGACGCCGATACCTTTTTTATTGGCCGATGCCGATACCTTTTTTATTGGCCCATACTAGCCGATGTTGATTAATCGGTCGGACTCTACTTTCAGACTTTCCAAATTCTAGCAAATTTGTCGTCCTTGATTGAACAGCATTTTAAAAAAGTTTTGAAATTACAGTCGTGTCTGGGTATAGCGAACATCCTATATAGTGAACACCTCGATATACTGAACACCCAAATTTTGACATGGAGCCTCTAAATATTGAAAACAATTTTGAAAGCAATTTCAAGCAAAAAACAAAAAGTGTATTTTGAGCAAATAAACTGACTATATCCAGACACGACTGTATTGTTAAAATTGTTAAATTTTCACATTATCCAAAAATTTTGTAAAAATCAATTTAAAAACTTGTGTTTCTGCGCAGTAAAATCAGCATTACGTCCCTCTACCACAAGTGGCAAAGGCCCACACGGTTATTCAGGGTAAATATTTTACATCACACTACGCCATTGATATACGAAAATTTTCAGCTAATCTTATTTATAGTGGATCAAACACGAAAACGTTTCATGAAATTATAACAGCAAATGAAAAAATATGATTGTTGCCCACACTAAATATACCTTTAAAATTTCCCAATGCCTTTCAAAAGCTCGGTGACTGATAGTATGCAAAAAACTGGTATTAGATTCTGATTAGAAACATAACGAAAATAGCAAATCTGAATTTGTATAAAATGTGAAATTTGATCTGAGATTATCTCTATGGGCTTACAAATATAACTTAATAAATTGCTACATCAAATAAGAAAATATTTTAGGATATCACTTTTATCCGCCGTGCAGTGTGGAGATGAACAAAACATTGTCTCCGGCCAGTAGCTCGTAGTCCAGTTCGCCCTATAAAGGAGTTCAATAAAATTGAGTTCACAACAAATATTATTTTTCAGAAAACAACATACAAGCAGCTCCCAATCAGTGTCGTTGACTAGTACCAAAATACCTGGTCGGCTGCAAGTAGAAATTAGCAAGTTTAAGTTAGCAAATACTCAATACAGTTTTTCAAGCCACTTCTTCACCGGGTCTGCCTGCAACTGACCCAGACAAGTAGCGCACACTTACACAGAATCGCCCTGTATGAAGAGCTCTGGACGTTCGGTCAAAATGTTTGCACGCATCCACTTTAGCAAATCGCGTATTGTCCCTTAAAAGAGGCGCCAATCAATTGAATATTTTATTTACACTCAACAATCGAATACCCACATTTTTGATCGCCTTTCAGTGTCACCTGTCGGCGTTTGATATTACCGAACAGCAGTTCAGCGCCCGCGCTAAAATTTTCAAATTATAATTTATTACATTATTTAGCACTTTCTCCACTAACCTGAATTCTAAATATATATTCAAATCACTTGCAGACATAATTCTTTGCGATTTGCGTTTCTGCTAATACTTGATGTCCAACAGCCACGTTCGGCAGAAATTGTAAACAATTTTCAAGCAGCTGTTTTTGACATTGAACTGTGTGCGCCGCGATTCTAACAGTTTGAGAGCTATGTAGGGTTTAGTGGACTATTCACAATGAACTACTAAACCGCAAATTTGAGTAAATTTGAGCAAACCGCTTAACTGCAAGTCGTTGAAAACACCGGTTAACTGCAATTAAAAGGCCGGAAAAAATCGGCTGTAAATAGAAATGCATATTCTATATTTCCCACCTGTTGCTATAAACATCAAATTAATTCAATTTAATATTTTGAAAAGCTTTTACTGTTTTATTTTCTTGCATATTCTTTCTACAACTTTTATATTTACAGCCTATTAACATTTTACGACATTGTAGTCCTCTACTTGTTACTTTGTCTCGCGTTCGTCGCTGCACTGTCAGTGCTTTCCAACTTAAAATCCACCGGTTTGTCGTAGCCCATCATGCGCACATAATGATCGGGATTATCAAACAACGCTGGGTCAACAAAAAGCGGTTTTTTCTTAACCAGAAATGAGGTAAACATGCCAGGTACATCAGGTACCGTCACATCAGCAGGGCGAAATTTTGTCTGAAATAATAAAACAATACAAAATTTAATGTACAATTTTCTACAAAAACATAGCGTTCTCTACCCAACAACTTACTCGTATCTTTTGCAAAATCAGTGATATTGTGGTGGCCGTGTACTCATCGGTGGCGGCATTATAGTGAATCTCGGTGACATATTTCTTCGTAATGAAATGCAGCAGAAAAGGCGTCACAAATGTAAAGAAGCCAGCAAAGCTGCATAGCAACACCGCCATCGGTGTGCCGCCCAGTTTCATGCCATGCTCCATGAGTACGGGCTGTGCAGCCAAGCCGGCAAGACTGGTGGTCAGCGAGAATATCTTCACGGCTTTCATGCGCGGCGCCAGTGTGCCATAGTAAATGCGCCGCCCCAGCTCCTGATCGCCGCCGCTAGTGGTGTCTTTTGTCGTTGCTGAAGACGATTGCCACCTGTGTTTTGGCTGCTGCATGTGGATGCCTTGCGGGGCCATGCGGGTGGTGGCTTTCAGTATGTGAGCGCTCAGGTTCCGCCGCGCCACAGCTGCGGTGGATAGACCAGCATGTCGCAGACCCACCAGAGTTCGGCTGCAGGGCAGCACAGCGCGTAATGTGAACATTATTGAATATTGCACTTTTCACTCAAGTTTATGCTAAAAACTACGTTGGAACAAAATCGAATCGCTATCGTGTTGACTGCAGCTGCGCCGAGTATTGGGTAATCAGCCAAAAGTCAAAATCAGCTGCTGTTGAAGTTCATTTGTGGGACTTTTTCATTTCATTCCAATGACTCTCAAATTGTAGAAATTATTTTCCTTTTAACACATTTTTGCTAATAAGGGTTTTTTGAGAGAAAAACTCTGTTTCTAAATATTCTATTGGAATCTTTTTTAACCTTCGCCTTACCAATACCCACCCGGGTGACCTTTTTGATATTTATTGTTTGATATCTGCCCGAGTATTAATCGAATCCAGTTATGATTTCGACTCACTGAACAAATTTTAAATTAGTTTTCAATAATATAAACAAATAATTTTTTGGAAATATTTTTCATGATTAAACATGAAAATTGTCATTTTGTATTCATCGTTTACCAATACCCACCCGGGTGACCCTAGTCAAATATTCTTATTATCTTGCCTTATAAAAGGGGAAAAAGTGGTTTTAAAAATTTTGTAGGCATTTTATTTGAAATTCTTGTTTTATTTAATTTTTGTTTTAATAAATAAATATTATTGGTATGATCGTGTGGACGGATTAAGATGGCAATTTTCACATATAGTTTGGCTGACGCTGTGTTTTGCACAAGTGGGCTTCTTGCATTTCATGCAAATTTGGCGTGTATTCCTCTTTTGCCTGGCTGTATGGCAAATGTAGGATTTACCCTTGAGCTTTATGCGACCAGTGCCGTCCCGTTCAAGTTTAACATCTGTCTCAAAGTCTTCATCCACGCAAGTTCCGGTAACGGGTTTTCCTTCAATAAAAATTAATTATGTATTTGGGGGAAAACATTGTATTGTTGGTAAAACAAACTGAAAAAATACATATCTAATATGCACTCAATAGCTGTTCTGATTTGAAATCTTTCAACCACTTTTTGATTTTTGGATCTGCCGCCTTTGTGAATGCTTCATAGACTGCCCTGTGTTGTTCTCCTTGTATGTACTTATATATAATAAAAGCAGCAAGCGTGGCGGTATCCAAAATATAGTAAAACATTGCCATAGGCCAGCACAATGTTGGTCTTTTGGTGGAATATTGGTACAGCATTTTATCCATTGTGTCCACGCCACCTTTAGTCTGATTATAGTATAATATTATTTCTGGTTTTTTGTCTGGTCCAGACACAGCATCATTTCTGTGCATTGTAGACAGCAAAATGACGGACTTGTTTTTAGCTGGGACGTAAGAACAAAGTCACATTTTCAGTAAAGCCAAATAAGCTTGATGTGACTTCTCTGGTTCGTTATGGTTTGAACTCGTTGTGAACATACCTCTTGTTTTTTTAACTATGCCTACAATCGACATGTTCCAATTTGCTAGTTCTTTGGCCAATGACAATGTTGTGAAGAATTTATCCATGGTAACGTTTCTTCCTGACCCTCTGTATATACCGACCAAATCTTTAACAATACGCTCACCTTGGTTAACGTCTCGAATGTTGTTAACTTTCCCAGTGTAAATTTGTCCATGCAGTGGATAGTAGGTGGCTGAATCACAGGCCCACCAGATTTTAATGCCATACTTGGCAGGCTTAGACGGCATATATTGGGTGAACCGAGTACGGCCCCTTTACCCAAACAGCTGCTCATCCACCGTAATGGATGCAGACAAATATCGAAATTCGTTTCCACTAATCATTGTTATTAGTTTTTTTCACACTGAACTTCTCAAGTCAACAATACCAGATGAAGTTATTGACATGTTGATCTTGATTTGTAATTTATTTTTCAAAATTTAAAATTTTTTTTCAAAAAATCAAATTTGTTTTCAAAAATTCAAATTTGAATTGTAAGTAGTAACAAAACAGAGAAGGCGTAATACAGGAAAGGGAGGATTCCGACTTTCATTTGCCATATACCTATACAAAAAACACTGAGGTCACCTGGGTGGGTATTGGTAAACGACGTACAAAAAATTCTTCGGTAAGGCGAAGGTTAAATTATCTTGAATTAAAAAAATAAATCCATTTGTACATTTGTTGCATTGAACTCAGTTGCGTTCAAAAAATGTATATGTATAAAAATTAATGCCTGTTTGTTTGTTTGTTGGTCACATGATACTAAAACTTAAAAACTTGACATTGGGCATTGCATAATAGGGCCGTGGCACTGGCCATACAACTAAAATCTATGTAAATATAATTCACCGCCCAGCCCAAACCGCTAAAGCTGCAAACATGAAAGGCCATAGCCGGATAAGGAAGGGCAAAGTGCCCCCCGCCAATTTGATTGTTATATTTTTTAGTACTAGTATTAATAAAGGTAACCATTTGCCAGAGTTTTAGTCCATGATAGCTAATCCCCGATCTGCCAGAATTAATAGTAAATAAAAAAAGTTAATAACTTTCGAAGTAGTCAACCGATTTAGATGGGATTGAGACATATTATAGATATCATTTAGACGTATTACCAGAAAAAGTAGATGGAACTCTAAAGTAAATATAACCTCAACAGTTTTGTTTTTATTTTAAACACATTTTTTTATCAAGTTATAATTTTGGTACAGTCACCAACTTCTTTTTTTAAAATATATTTCTCATATAATATTTAACAACATATATTTTTTGCACATTTGTTGCCACCTGCGTGACACCTAAAAAAATAAAATGTATTATTTTAATTTTTCTTTTTAGGTTATGTGTGTGGTACAATCACCAATTTTTTTTATATATTTCTCATATAATGTTTAACAAGATATATTTTTTCCACTTTATAAAACTATAAACTTCCGATAATGGCGGTATTTTTTGAAATTCGGGGTCTATAGGGGCAAAAGATGGGTCAAAGTGAAAAAACTTATTGACTTCAAACATGCGCGCAAAGCTGCGGGACCCTGCTAATTATTTTTAAAGTTTAAATTAAATTTAGTTGAACAGTTTTAGTAAAAAAAATTAGTTTTAATAGTAAATTTGTTTATTAATACATAAATTATATACAAAATTTATGGAATTCAATTATTTGGGGTTTGTGTTAGTTGGCATATTTGTTAATGATTTTGCTTTACTTCAATCGTAAATTAAAATTATGGAAGGTGATTAAACAGTTCTTTCATCATAAGAAATAATTAGTAATATATTTATTCCATGGACAAATGGAAAAAATTTACACGAAATCAAGCCTCAAAATTGAATTTCACTGGACCCTAGAACAATTTCTTGAAATCTAATTAATTATGAAAAGAAATTCGATTCTTAAAGTTGGAATACCGTTATGCCGACAAAAATGTTCACTGATCATAGGACGTAGTGTCGTAGCATTACGTATTTATTGAATTTTAATTCTTGTAGGCGAAAAGACTCCGCTTTTGATGAGAATGAGGCGCTAACATCTCCAAGACTCTAAGGGGTTCTTTGCTAAAGCCAACACTAGGTGGTCGCATATTCACTCGATAACAGCAGGAGTCCCACAAGGTAGCGTCCTAGGACCACTGTTATATGTTTTGTTCACTTCAGACATACCAAAACCAGACAACGTAAATTCGGCTATTGCTACTTTTGCTGACGACACAATTTTATTGGCTTCCGACAAGAACCTAGCAGTTGCTACGGAAAAACTACAAAAGTACACCGACGCAGTTAAGAACTGGTTTGACAAATGGAGTTTGAAAATAAACGAGGACAAGACTGTTCAAGTGATATTTACAACAAAAACAAAATACACAGGCGCTCCAATAAAAATCAATGACAAAAATATAACCATAGAACAAACAGCAAAATATCTTGGTATACATTTGGACTCAAAACTGCATTGGCACTACCATATTAAACAAAAAATCAAGCAGATAAAAGAGAAATGCAGACAACTTCACTGGCTTTTGGCTAAGAGATCTAAACTCAGTATTGACAATAAACTGCTGCTATATAAAACAGTTATTAAACCAATTTGGCTATATGGACTGCAAATATGGGGAACTGCTAAGAAGACGCACTTAACAAAAATACAACGACAACAATCAAAAATCCTACGTATAATAACACTATCAGACCGTTACACTACAAACGCCGACATTCATGAAATGCTAAAAATATCAACAGTTGATGACGAGGTGAAAAAAGTAACAACAAGGCATTTTGACGTACTTAAAAAACACAAGAACACAGAAATCAACTCACTCTTGCAACGCGAAAACCAGACAAGACGACGGCTAAAAAGGAATCGACCATGTGACCTATTGTCCCTAAACTAAAAATCTGTTACCTAAATATTAAGAAACAATTGTAAATTCCAATCCTGACTGTATCGCTCTTGGCACTGGCCTTATTGTGATGTTTTTATTGATCTTCCTACCTAAATGTTTAACCAAATACTTGATGTCAACGACAGTTGTATAAATAAATGGGGAATGAAATAAAAAAATAAAAAAAAAAAAAAAGGTGGCAGAGAATGGAATTCTGCAAAATCAGTATACCACTCTGGCCTACTACAACAAAAACAGGACCGCAAAGCTCTTAAATAAGGGCCGCCGGGATGTGGCAAGACTGACCGCGGTCATCGCAGGCTGCTGGTCCATTGGAGAGCAATGGGCATGAGAAAATGGGCAACGCGTTAATTCGACCACTGGATCCAACCAACCAACCAACCATATAGGCAAAAATTTTAAAAACACATTTGTTATTCGAAGATTTTCTTAAAGTAAGAATGAGCACTTGCAGCGTTTTTAAATTCAAATGAGTTAATTTAATGTATTCTTGTTCATTTTTGTTTGTTCGATGTTTCATCTGTCAAATTGTTAACTTCTACTTTTAATTTGCACACTTTTAATCCTGTACATAATTTAATCCTGTAAATAAAATAGCATATTTTGCAGCTGCATAACAAAATTTTCGCCTTGTTCAGGGTCCATAAGGGCTTTTTTCTCTCCAACTGGACAAATGTATGTATGAATGTACACATTCGAGATGTGTTGACTGGAATTAGCGCCTCAGTTCATAATTAAATTGGCACCTTAATTGTTTCACAAAGCAATGTACACATATTTTCTTCGCAGCATGTATGTGTATGGGTGCTTGTGTCGGTGTGCATGTCTGTCTGTGTGTCATTGCCGGTTTGCATGCAATTAATAATTTTGATTTGCTGCCACACAAAGTGTCAACTGGTGTATGCAACACGCTAGCCGAGATGTCGGCTGGGTGTGAGTGCTTCGCGGCGGCGCAGCACTAAAGTGGAGTTTAAGCACGCAACAACTGAAAAGCATTTTGTAGCAATTACTCGCAAATGCGCAATTATGAGACATGTGAATATGCGGCACGGACAGGGAGGTGGACGCCGGTAATAAAGCCCACTAAAAGGTGTTGAAAATTCAGCATTCATTTATACGTTCTTTTTTACACGGAGCGGGTCATGTTTTAAGGTTATGTTAGCACGCGACAAAATTAAAATTGATTACATGACTGTGACGAGGTGGAAGGAGCGCCGAGTAAGCTTTCATTTCGTATTATTTTTACACGAGAAGAACGCAGCAAGCGACGAAAAATGTCTTTGCGTGATTTTTGATAAAAGAGAATAAACAACTCGCCGAAGATGAAGAGAATGAAGGATGGCAACCATTCACAGCGCCCACTTTCCTCGGCATCTCTATTCATGCACTTTCAGGAGATAGCGCGTGTGCCTCCACTCCACTCCACGCAACCCGCCCACACAAACGACGCGCACAGTTTCCCCAGAAACTTGATATTTTTCATCTCACCCGTAACTGTTTCGCATTTTGTCTTGGTTTCCACTTTTTGCATTACATTAACCTCAAATACTTTGTAAACTTCTTGTGCTCCACAGCTGCTTTGTACTCTTTTACTTCCACTTCCACTTCCGTTGTTTTGTTTTGTGTTGTTTTTTTGTTTTCGGTTTTGTGCTGCACTTAACCTCACTTCCGCTTGTGGTCATGCTGTGCGATGTATTGTTGTAGTTGTTGTTGGATTGATTTATATGTTTGTGTTTTGTCCATCAGTTGAATGTTGTTGTTGTTTTGGTGGATGTTTTTCTCCCACCCAACAAATAAGCAACAACAGCAAATGCGAAAAAACAAACAAGCAATGCTGCCATAACTGCAACCGCAACAGTAGCAATGTTAATAGCAACAACAACAGCAACGAATTGCTTCATCAATCCATTTTGTTGTGTGAACTTAATTGAAATTTCACCATCATCGCCGGCCCCAGCGCTCCCAATACCAGTCGCACGGCGGGGAAAGGGAGAAGAGAAAAGACGGCGGCTTTTATTTCACGAGAAATCAAGAAGAGACGAACGAGTGCAAATGATATCGGAGCGTTTTAATTGAGTTTTTGCTCTAATTTCTCATATTACCCAAAGCTAAGAGCACAACACAGCACAGAACGTTGAGGCCTCAGCTCACCCCCCCCCCCACCCCCGCGCCGTGCTTCTTGTGTTTCGTTTCGTGGACATCCGAGTGGTGATTGCGGCCATTGTGGTTGTGGCGTTGTTGTTGCTATTGCTTTGTTTTACTCATTTGTGGTTTAATAATTTCATTTCTGATTTCTTCGTTTCGAAAGCGTCAACCAAACCGTTGCTGATGAATGAGATGCAATGTAACGAATTCATGGCACGCAGCTTGCACCCACACAGTCAACTGTTCCAAATTTGTGCATTATTTCGAAGCCAACACTGAATCCCAAAGATCGAGATTGTTCACCAATAGAATTTTTGCACACACACACACACCCACACCTGGCTACGCACTGGCGACAGCTGGCAGCAGCCGTTGCCATGTCAGCAATTAGCACGCAACTAACTCCTTTTAATTAGTGCCAGCTGATGCAAAAAACGCCACTGCCGCCCGCAGAGGCTGCAACTGTGCTGCAAGTGCTGCAGTGCTGCAAGTTGCATGCTGGCCAGAGTTGGAGGTGTTTGCCGCTTGCAGCGTGTTGCATAAATTGTGGCTTCCAATTTATTTAATGAGGTGACAATTTGACGTCGCTCCATCGTTGGTGCGCAGCGTTGTGGGCGCTACTTGTTGTTGTTGTGCGTCGCCATTTGTTTCCGCTGTAATAAAATGTCGCTTTTTTGTCAGCCAAGATTAATAACAGCAACGGGGGCAGACGAGCGAGTGCCAAGTGTTGAGCTGCTTTCAAGTTGAATTGCTTTCCAGTTTACCGGTTGACAAGTTGAAACTAATGATTTCATTGTTAGTACGAAACTAGTTGGCAATGTGCTTTATTTTCAATAGACTTTTTGCAATTTTTAAGAAAATTAGTCTTGATGCCAAACTCTTCAGTGATACATCAGTCATCTATTCTATTCATTTCAAATGAAAAAGTCGTAACTAAAACTATTTTTTTCTCTATTTACATGGACCAATAGTTTTGAATGGAAAAGTCTCTATAAATTGAAATTGTTATATGTATTTTAAAAATTCATCAACAGGAAATAAAAAAAATTGAAGAAAACCCTATAGGGTTCATAACAATGCTATTTATTAGTGTCCGACCGAAGGTGGATTTTTGGCCGAAGCCGAATATTTGAAATAACTAAAATATTAGGCCCAAGGCCGAAGGCGAATATCAATATAAAATCTTTTAAGGAAACAAAACTTATCAAATTTTTTCAATATTTTTCTTTTTTTATTCATTTCTTTGTTTCACCTAATTTTAGTAAACAAAACTTAGAATACTAGAGTTCAGTTTCTAACAAAAACCAAAAACTTATCAATTCAATTGACATTCATTTTTCATTAATTTTTATTCATCGCACTCTTGAAGTCCGAAATATCGATAAAACCCGAAAACAAAATTTCAAAGCAAGCAAATGTTAACATACTTCTTTGCTTTTGTCAGTTTCTCATTTTGTTTTGATTCCGTCTATTGCGATGGGAAATTGCATGGGCAATCGAGCTCAATTTATGGGAGATTTTTGTAGGATAAATTGAAGAAATAAAATTGAAGAAATTTATTAATTTGGCCGAAGCCGAGGCAGAATTTTCAGAATTACTATAATATTAGGCCTAAGCCGAATATTAATAAAACCTTTTAAGGAAGCAAAACTTATCAAATTCTTTATCTTTTTTTATTCATTTTTTTGTTTTACCTAATTTTAGTAAAAAAAATCAGTCTTAGAGTTCAGTTTCTAACAAAAATAAAAAACATCAATTCAATTGACATTCATTTTTCAATCATTTTTATTAAGCCGAAGCCGAAGATTTAAAATTGGCCGAATAGGCCGAATACCGCAGCCAAAGCCGAAGCCGAATATTCGGTCGGACACTACTATTTATAATAGATTTCTTTATGTTGCACAGTTGCTACTCGATCATTTTCAACATCATATTTGAATTGCAATACTCTTTGTCTGATGTGGATTTATTGTTTTCACGTGGATTTAATGTTTTTCTAGATAAAATTTTAAGTAAATTGATAAATTTCAATTTCAATTAAATTCAGTTTTCATCAAAACTTAGATAGAGACTACATATTGAAAATAAGCTCTCGATACATTCACATTATATCTGAAATTTTTATGGAAAAATTTAGAAAAAATTTAATTAAGTAAATATGCAACGATATTGTTTAATTGCGGACCTCAGTTGGATTGTTTATCTATAGATATAGGTACATATTAGGGATTACAATCCCGGGATCTCGAATCCCGGAATCCCGGGATCCCGGACAATTTCAGTCCCGAAAAATCCCGGGATTGACATCAGCAGGCAATATATGCAGCAAGCTAAGATCTCGTTTAGGAGATAATACCCTTAATGCTTTAATAGTTTTAAGATATTACCTAAAGTCTAATTGATGTAAGGTGTTTGTTTTTGCCATCGGCTACTTGTTTTTTTTCCTAGTTTGGCAATTGAATGCATTTTTATGTTATTAATTTTATGTTATTTGCCATGAATATTTTGTTCTTAGTTTTAAAGAACACAGAAATGTATTTAATACGAAACTAAAATGCATTTGATTGAAAAATACGTCTGATTTAGTTCGATAAAATAATATATTCAATCCGGAAAAAATCCCGGGATCCCGGGATTGCAATTTTTAGTCCCGAAAATCCCGGGATTGTAAAACTGGTCCGGGATTGCAATCCCTAGTACATATATATTATTTTTGTCCTGACCGACTGACTGATTGCGTGATTCAACATCGCCCACACCAAACCGCTAAAGCTGCAAACATCGAAATTAAACTGTAGGTACATTAAAAAAATGTTTCCTCCTTTAAGGCGTGATTTTTGAAATTCGAGGTCTGAAGGGGCCAAACATGATTTTTGATTTCAAAGTTGGCTAAAATGCTTCAAACCAATAATAATCTGACACGTATTTTTTATTTTTTCGAAAATCAAAATTTAACGAGGTCAACAAAGGTGCACATACGGAAAGACTACGAATAAAACATAAACCAATGGGCCTACTGACTTCAAAATTGGTGGACACTTGAAATCAAAAATAATTAGACACATGTTTTTCAATTTTTTTTGGAAATCGAAATCTACCGGGGTGAACCAAGGGTTAAGAGTTTGTATGAAGAAACATGATCAAACTTGGTGAAAGCAATTCAAATGAGAAATAATTTCACATGTTTTTCATTATTTTTCATTGTCAATGAAAACAAACAACGAATGAGTTCATCGATTGTTGGCTCTTTTTTTTGCAATAAGAAAGCAATCGATTTGAAATTCAGTTGACCTCTTACATTTCGGAAGGACATTGTGTTGATTGAAGAAGCATTGTAAAAGTATTGTACAAAGTTCGAAACAGGCAAATATGTGTTGGCTACTTATAAATACACAATAGCAACAAAATCCAGGAGCGATTCTTGCAAAAAACCAAACCAGTCAAACTTGCGCACAAGGCTACGTTTCGACTTTGCAATACGTTTGCATTGGCCCGGATTGGTTGATTTTGATTTACGGCGAAATCGCATTGTCAGCATTTGACGTAACACACTCACCCACACCCACACACATACACACACACACACACACACACACACGTAGCGCCCAGTAGTGGCGATGAATAGCCGAGCTGGATGCGACGACGGCAGCGGCAGCGGCGACTGTAAGTACAAATGTGGCTGAGCTGTGTGCTGAAATGTGTATTGTCACACGATCTCAATTTATTTTGACACTGTTAGCTGATGTGTTGAAGTGGCAACGTCACAAAATACAAATACCAGCGCAGCGCCAGCACACACACACACACATATCGTACATCACACGCTTGCAGCCATATACAAACATTGGCTGCGAAATGTTGACAGCACAAATGTCGCAGGCGGCGGATGCCATCGAGCGCTGCGTCGAATTAAAAAATAACCAAAAAAACAACCCAAAGCTCGAATGAAAGTGTGCCGCGGCCGAATGGAGACGACGGCAGCAGAAACGTGAGAAGGGAACAAGCGCAAAAAAATGCAACTGTGCCGGTGCTACGATTTGTCGGTACAGCGGTGGAGTTAGGGTTGACACGGACTTCGGTGTCAGTGTCGGTGGCGGTTCTGGTGTCAGTGGCTGCAAGTGTGATGTGTCACATGTTGCAAAATCGACTTTGGTGAGAGACGCAGCGCGATTAGTTTGTCACTTGCAGTGTTGGCTTTCACACTTTTTCTTGCCACTGGCGCTTCATATTTGTGCTGACGTGCTTTGGCGCCGCCATGCAAATCCGACAGACGGCTTCCAAATCACATGTTGCGGTTGGTTCGCGTGCGAAGCGGCCGCCCGAGCGGTGTGTGCGGGGCGTGAGATGGCGCATTTTTCACAGACAAGACAATGAGGCAGCACGCAACCGACTATTTGACTATTGTCAAATTGGAAATAATGTGGCAAATTGCGTGCTAATTGAGAACGGCCGCCCGTCGGTGTCACAGCAATTGCGCCTCGTTTGCGGCTAATGACAAAGCAATAAATCATATTTAATCATTTTCGGTTTTTGACGCAGCGAACTCTCCGCAAAATGCTCATTTCATTTCATTCATTTACTACTCGTGTTGTTGTAAAAAAAAATAAAAAAAAACTTTGCACCAATATGCATCCCTCCTCCATTTTTTGGCACCAAAAAATTGCTGTAATGGCAACGGCAAACAGCCCAACTCCCCAAGCATCACATTTATTAGCGGATTACAGCTGTGCAACGAGCGATTTTGGAACTGTCACTGTTCGTCCCCCACTTGCCGTGTTCGCCTCATTTAAATCCTTTGGCAGCATTTAACCGCTTTTATCATCTTATTGCTTCGTCGCACAGCGCTTCCCACAGCGATTCCCACAGCGGCTCACCGATATCATAATCGTTGTTGGCGGTTTCGGTTGCTGCCGTTGTTTTTGTTTTTGCTCGCTAGTGTGCCGCCATATATTTTAAATAAACTGTAATCAAAATACCAAATCGGTTAACATAAATTTAAACACTTGCTGCACAATTTATTAGCAACAACGGCGGCACTCGACTTGGCTGGAAAGCGTTGGCCGGCACATCCGTAGCACCAACAACAGCAAAGCAGTTGAAGCTGTTGCCGACAAAATAGGTTTGTATGTGTGTGTGTGTATGCATGGCTGCGGTTGGGCGTTGTGGTTTGGCTTTGGTGATGTGGATTTTGGTGTTATTTGAATACATATTCACTTTTTATCGGTTACGGATCGAAGTAAAATCCATTATCCATAAACTACTTGACAAAAACAATAATGGTTGCATTAATGCAACAAAGCTAAACGAATACATTTCAGAGATGTGATACTACGGACTGAGTTCCAAAATATCCATATATTTTTTTTTCAAGAGCCAAAGTATACAATTTTAAAAAGACATTACTAACGTGTTTTTATTCTGAAAGTTCTTAATAAACGGTCACAGCTTTTCTCTTCCATTTGATATCCATATCTATTCATGCTCCTCTTATGCGAACTCTAATAGATTTTAATAAGATCTCAAAGAACTGTTTGGTGAACTCTACTACTTCTAAAGCAATATTTTTGAATTTGTTGAACTCTGTTTTTAATTAACTTATCGATTGTTACGTAATATTATTTTGTCAGTAAGCAAACAATTGTTCTCTGACTAATCAATAACACTAATTAATAAAACACAACACAGTTATTAAGGTCGAAAATAGAAAATGTAGTTAACAATTTGCCTCTTTCATTTGATACCCATATCTTCATCATTGCACTACCGCAAATATTACAAAATTATTTGAAATGTGTATGTCCTTTAAATTTTAAAGTCATTTAAAAAGGACTTTGGGTCAGAAAATGAAAAACTGACTATGCCAGGATACTATAAATGACCTCTAGTTCCACGTCTATATCAAAATTTGGATAGGTCTCGGCAAAAGAAAAATTGTTTCGCACGGTGTAATAAATGTAAAGATGGTGTTTTTACTCAGTGCATCATAACTTTGTCATTTATTTTTCAATGCTATTGATGTTATGCTTAATATTTGCTCAAATAATATATCTTTCATCTTAGATTTCAAAACCAGAAGAGAAAATTTATTTGATCTATAAAAAAACATTCGAAAATTTATGATTTTTTTTAAATTGGTCGAAAAGTTCACTTTTTTACAACTTTCACCGTCAGTAACTTCCCCAAATCTCATCTGATTTGGACAATCTGTATATCACTGGAAAGGCTAAGGTTTATCTTCTGACGGACAGACAGTTTGTGTCGGATGATTCGTTTACGAGATATTTGCTCATAACTGAAACAACAGGGAAAAAACTGGTTTTTCGAAGATTTTTCGAAAACATTTCTTAAAAAAATTTTGGGATTTTCAGTTTCGTGTTCAGCGGTCAAAAATTAGTCTAGAAAATACTTTAGTTTTTAGATGCACGCGATTGACCCATTTTTTG
Source organism: Melieria picta (assembly GCA_964056695.1). Lineage (NCBI taxonomy): Eukaryota > Metazoa > Arthropoda > Insecta > Diptera > Ulidiidae > Melieria > Melieria picta. The sequence goes on along the minus strand of OZ057399.1, from coordinate 34,739,252 downwards.
TTGAGTAGTGTAATAAATGAAATGAAAGGAAATATAAATTAATTGTCTGGAATCTGTAAACTTCTAAATTGCAAAGTCCATTCAAAAGAATACAAGAACAAAAAATAATTGTGCTACATCTGTGCCACTGTGGAAATGTCCCTAATTAATGACGCAAGTTCTTTGTATTGTAAAATGTTTGCATACATTGCGTACTCATATGTATACTTAGTACTCAGGTTTTAAAATTTTTTCTCAAATAATAATAATCGGATACATACACCAATCGTTATTTGCGTACACTAATTAAAACAAAAACCGAACTATACATACAACGCATGGAAAAAACTATAAAGCGCCATAAAGACGATAATAAAAATTGCAAATTTGTAAACAAAAAAGGATGTTTTAGTATAGAAATAGAAATTGAAGCATGAAAGCTATCAACAAGCGCCAAAACATGAGAGAGTGAAAGTGTTGGCGACTCACACGAGACGACTTGCATTGTACGCTACGCAGTACAACACTTGACTCATCTCGTGATGAGGTACCAACTATTATTTTAACAATAAGCTTTACTTTGTAATATGCTTTATTTCTAATCTAACCCAAACTTTACTTTTGATAGCTACAATTATTTCCTTATTGTAATTTTTTTAAATTAAAATGTGAATCAATTTCCATGATAGACATTTCCACAAAAAAATCCAAATTGCAACTTGATCATTGCAAATGCAAAGTTTCTGATTTTTTGCTGCATTTAAATAAATTTAAAATGGATGAAGAGTTCAGTTGAAATTGTATGAATTGCTGACTAAACCAATACCACTAACATGATTTGTGTTCACAATGAAAGTAGTGAATCCATCTGCAACTCGCAGTTGTCACTGCTGTGTTGTAGAATGTCAATCTTTCGCTTAAGTTTTTATGTCATGTAATATTTGTGGAATAGTGTATCGAATATTTGTGGAGACATGTCTTATAATGGAGTAATTTTTCAATAAAAGCCAAATTTGTAAGAACATGTACAATGATGCCAAAGTTAGGGTATCCAAAGGTACTTTAGCTGGCAGCAAGATAAGCCATGTAAAAAATTAGCTACTCATTCACACTCCATTAGAATGGAAGACCGCAAATTCCCGCAGAACGTGAAGCGGACCCAAGCTCGAAGCCAGCCGGCAGCAATGGGCAACTGGCCGGCAGCCCGCTTTCCCAAACGTAACACGACCCATGTCGCTCGCCAGCCGAAGCACGCAGCGATAGCGATTGCGAAGCGAGACTACTGCAAGCCTTTGCTTTGCCTTTGTGTTGCTACATTTGCCTATGTGGCCAAATGTTTGTGTGTCCTTTGCACGTTGCGACATTTCTCACTCGCAGCTGCTGTGAAACCAAATGTAAACACTAAATAAATTGGCAAACACCAGGCAGCGATTTAATGTCATAGTCACTGGCGACGCTCGAGTTCGAGTGCCAAACTGGTGCGAGTGCGATTCGGTTGTGGTGCGGCAGAGGTTGAATCTGAGCCGAGTCACGTGACTTCAGTGGAAAGACAACGGCCGGTTGCTGTTCTACTCAATGCTGTGGTTACTTAATAAACTATTCGCTTTTGGCAATGCTTGTCACTTCATGAAAAAAGCAAGCTAAAAAAAAATATATGGAAAGCGATGTTAATTACACAGTTCAACACATTTTGGTGTTATTGTTGCAACTCGTAAAAAGATATACACTAATATGATTCTGAAAGAAGAGGAAGAGCCGAGCATTAAAATTCACATTTGACTAGTTTCTATATGTATTGAAAGATCACAAGGATCTACTTGGATACGTTGCATTGCGAGCATATAAAGTTGCAGAGCTGCAGCTGTGTTGCCCAAGTCTTGCTTCTTATAAAGAGAGTCTTGCTTTTTATAAAAACAGAAGACTCACTTACCTTTAATCCTCGAACCCTACTCTTTTAGAAACACAAGAAGCCCAGACTTGCTTCTTATAAAATGAACAACACCCACCCACAAGACTCACTCAACTAGAATCCTCAAACCCCCTTTTTTTAATAGGCACAAGAAGACTCAAAATCCCCTTTTAGAAGCACAAGACCGCAAGACTTGTTTCGTATAAAGAAATAAACCTAACTCACGTAAAATCCTGAAACCTTAACCCTCCTCTTTCAGAAGCACAAGAAGACAAGTTTTGTTTCTGATAAAATAAACAAGACCCACTCACCTTCAATCTTCAAATCCTCCTCTTTCAGAAGCTCAAGAAGACAAGACTTGTTTCTTATCAAAAAGGAACAAGAGCCACTAATTTTCAATCCGCAAACCCTATTCTTTCAGAAGCACAAGAAGGCAAGACTTGTTTCTTATAAAGAAAGAAGACTCACTCACCTCCAATTCTCCTCTTTCAGAAGCACAAGAAGACAAGTTGTCTTGTTGACTTGTTTCTTATAAAAAAGAAGACTCACTCACCTCCAATTCTTCTCTTCCAGAAGCACAAGAAGACAAGTCTCGTTTCTTATAAAATGAATTCTTCAAATCCTCCTCTTTCAGAAGCACAAGAAAACAAGACTTGTTTCTTATAAAAAAAGAAGACTCACTCACCTCAAATCCTGCTCTTTCAGAAGAACAAGAAGACAAGATTTGTTTCTTATAAAGAAACAAGACTCACTCACCTCAAATCCTCCTTTTTCAGAAGCATAAGAAGACAAGGCTTGTTTCTTGTGAAGAAACAAGACTCAAAAACCTCGAACCTTCAAACCCTCCTCTTTCAGAAGCACGAACTATAATTTAGGTGATGGTGCAATGACTTCAAATCTTTATATGATACAACTTTTGTCTTTAACCCTTTACACGGCAACAGCGAATTTTTTCATCGAATGTTGTTTTTTAGATATAAACCTAAATTAAAAAAAAAGTATTTTTTTATATTTTAATTACTTTACTTTTGTAAGGTTTTTTTGTAAAAAACATTTGGTTGCACATATGCAACAAAGCATTAAAACTTGTTTTTTTTCTTTTAATATGTTTAATTTTAAATGAAAATTGTTGAAGCAATTAATGCGTTTGTTGTAGCATAGTCCTACTCCGCATTTTTCGCAAAGTGTTTGTGTGTTTTTTATTAATAAGTTTTAATCACCTTTGTTTCAATAAAATAAATGCGTGCAACTTTTCGCAAAAACGGTCAAATAAGTGCTGTAAAGTAAAATTTAGCTACTTTTTCCCCACTATTAATGCCAGTATTTCAAAAAAGGTACGTTGCATAGTTGTAAAATAGCAAAAAAGAGTTGTTTTGATAATTACTTCCGAAATTACGGGCAATTTTACGGTTGGTTGCAGATATGCAACTGTACCGTGTAAAGGGTTAACATCTGGGATGGCTTTCCGTAACTCGATATCGAGCAAATACGTGTATCGAACTATCGTTTTTTCATCTGTAACAGGAAATGACGTCGTATCGCATCGAACGTTCGATTGAAACTGTTCGATAGCACTTTTGCTCTCGTTTTGCCCTTTCGCAGCTGTTAAAACGAATGAAACTTATTTGAACAGTTTGAATGTTTCTGTGATTTTTATAAATGTTTTTATTTATTTATAAGTCAAGAAACGAACGCTGCTTAAATGAAGGTATTGGTAGAATTTATAGAGAAACACAACGATTTAGCTAAAAATAGATTACAAAATTGTTTGAATGGCCGTCATTAAAAAGAAGCAATGGGTCTTCAAGGAAGGTAAGCGGTGGTCAAGTGGTATTTGTGAAATGTGTGAAATGGAAATAAATTGATCTTGAAATTTAAAATATTAATTTTACATACTTACAGCCCGATTCTGTGTATTCCTGAGAACATTTTTTACCAAGGTATTTTGTCAAGATTTTTATCAAGCAAAAGCTTTGTTGGCATTCTGATGCAACGTTGATAAAATAAAAAGCTCATTTAATTCAACATATGGTGAATATGCTATAACTGTCAAATTGTCAAAAAATAAGACAAATAAAAAAATGGAAAAAAGTAAGTTTTGAAAATATTTTTAAATTTTTATTGAAAATTCTTATAATTTTGTGAGACTGATTATTGGCTCATAGGCAAATTACAGTTATTACCAACGCATTTTTGGTAGGATCCATGTCCAAAAAAAATGCAATGCCGCCAGAACGCGTATGGGCAAAGATTGCGATTTTCTCTGTGTGTCGTGTGGCGCCAAGTCCTCAATTAATCGATGACACAAGGATCGAGTCAGCCGAAAATTCTTCATGAATTCTTCTTCGCTCAACGAAGGCATATTATTTGTTTTCTTCTGCTTCTGATTTCTTCTCTTCTATCCTCCTCAACCGCTAAAAGTGTTAACATGCACAATTCTTCCCTTTTCAATACGCAAAATTTCAATTTGTGAGCTGTTGTCAATAGCATTCACACTTTTGACAATTTATCAAGGAAAGAGCTTTTATTTTTAGTAATAGAAATAGTCAAAATAGTCAATATGGTGAATTTATCAAGTGTACAGAATTGGGCTGTTATTATAACTCTGGAAGCTCCATAGGATTGAATGAATCCATCGTACTTAGTCAAGTAATAGTTCACACTAAAACCGTACATAATTAAAAAATAATGCCAATTGTATATTTTGCCTTTCCAAAATCCCGTTATTTTGTTTATTTCACACAGCTTCTGACAGCTTAAAAGCACTTTTTGAATATGAAAACGAAAAGCTCTTGACGAAATACGAAAAGCAAAACGGTCTCGTCGAGTGCTCGATATCGAATTGATGTATCGAGCTGACGATTGTTGACCACCGAATTATGGAAAGCCACCCCTGCTCTTTCATCAGCATCTCTAGTTTTTCAATTCCCATACTTGCGGCTCAAAAGACTCTCAATATTTCCATTACTTTGGAATGCAAATGTGAAAAATACAGCAATAATGTTTCTTCATTTGAAAACTCATAGCTGATAGTTTCTCTGTTGTAAAAACTCTGTTCAATTGTGTTATTAAATATTTGTAGCGGTGTAAAAAGAAATGCCAACAAGTCATTTGGTGAATTGGCCAAAGAATGCCAGCAATTGCCAGCAACTTTGGCAACTTGGCATCATTTGCTGTGAGGTGTTGTTGTATGTTATATGGTGAGATGGCGAAAATTCGATTAAAATTTTCTACTCTCAATGTGGTTAATGTGACCATACATTTGGTGTTGGATATTTTATATTTTTGTTTTTGATTTTCGAGTTTTTGTTGTCGTTTCGAATTTTATTTGCACAGGTTTTTCACTTCGACTGAAGTGTGCCAAAACAGATACCAGCGTTATCTCTGAGGACAGCATACGGTGGCACAGGTCCAAGCCTCATGCAATTACGACTGCAATTAAAAACAAGTTTTTGGCAAAACTGTAGCATTTTATATTTGTGTTATTTTCTACTTGCAATGCAATGCATATTTATGTCTCCAGTGTTGGTTGAGTGTCAGTGCAAGTTATGCAATTCGATAGAGAGTGGTGGAAGGGGGCGGAGGATGGGGTGGGACAATGAAGTGTATTTCCATGTGTTGCCAGTGAAGTGGGCAATTAAATGCTTTTAGATAAGATTGCATTATTTTGAAGTGCTTACAACAAGTGTGGGTGTTGGATTTAGTTGACGAAATTCAATGCGTTGAAAACATTTTGTTGAAATTTTAAGTCGTGAGGTGCTTAATCTATCGATTTATTGGTTATTATCAGAGACCTAAAATAATTATCTATTATCCATATTTTTGGGAATAAAAAAATTGCCCTAATTTAAGAAATTTCTATATTTATTGCTTTATAAAAATTATTCCCAACAAGAAATTTTTTACGTCGCCTGTAACTATTATCATGTAATAAATATTTTTGAGTTGCAAAGTAACAAGTATATTTTTCGTTGTCGATAATTATTATTTTGGGATTTTTGTTTTTTACATTGCTTCATAAATTTTATTTATGATTTTTTTCATTTACGTTACCGATAATTATTATTTTGAGACATTTTTTTTACGTTGCTTCATAACTTTTATTTATGATTTTTTTCATTTACGTTGCCGATAACTATTATTTAAAAAAAAAAAAAGTTTTACGTTGAATTACCACATTTTGATGAATTGATTTTTTCAAAATATGGTAAGGTAACATAAAAAAAATGTCTTTCATAAAAGTTATGAAGCAACGTAAACAAAATTTTCTTTCGAATAACACTGCACAACAGCATGTCTGTTGCATGGAGTTTTTTACATGATTCTGAATCGTTTTTCCACGCTGTTTTCAAAACCATACTCCGTTTTTATGTAACAGCTCTAGTTTTCGCAAAAAATGGGCGTGTCACTTTTTCGAATTTTCTTCGGCTTTTTTCTCGTTTTCGACTGTAATTTCTGAACCAATAATCCTATCGACATGATTTTTATATAGTTGCATTAACAACATTTCACGCCATCCTTTCTGACATTAATCAATTTTATGCGTTCTAAATTGGCGTTGTAATAAGGTTTCAAAGTAGGAAAATATTGAATTTCAAGGCGTTTTTTCTGATGGCGAAAATTGTACAGATGTTTCATAAACCAAGTTACGAAGTATATGAATATCTTAAGAAGAAACATCAAGCAGTACAACACAGCCAAACTTTTTGGCGTGAGTCACATTCTCATCGAAATAATATAAAAAATGTACCATAGTCATTTTCAACACTTTTCAGCTTTTTTCTTTTAAAACCTAAGAAAGAGCCTCAAAATATGCAAAGTTTTTAATTTTTTTTGTTTCGAGCAATTCAAAATGTTTTTGTTTTTTGCTTGTATTTCAGACTATAAATGGAACATATAAAAGAGCATATTTTGAGGCCCTTAATTTTTTAAGGAGAAAGTATGAAAAATGATGAAAATGACTATGGTACATTTTTGCTATTATTTCGATGAGAATGTGACTCACGCCAAAAAGTTTGGCTGTGTTGTATTGCTTGATGTGTCGGCTTTCATTATACTCCTAACTCGTTAATTGATTTACAAAAAATGTGTATGTTTTTGACCATCAAAGAAAACGCCTTAAAATTCCATATTTTCCGCCTCAAAGTCAAAGAGGTCAAATTACCGCGAAATTTTAAAACTTATAAAAATAAGTTGCATCGGAAAAGAAGCCGTGCGGTTTTGTTAATGCGATAGGGTGACAATTATGTCAATCGGTTTTTTGGTTTAGAAAATACGATCAAAAATATGGAAAAAGTAGAGGAAAAACTGAAAAGGTGACACGGTACCTACCATATATCTGACTAACTAGAGCTGCAAAAAAAAATCTGAGGATAGATTCGAAATCAGCGCACCCAAATTAGTAAGAAACAGTAGAAAAACTCCATGCAACAGAAAAAAAGTGTTTTTGTTGTGCTGTGTAATTATTATTTTGGGATTTTGGTTTTTGACATTGCTTCATAACTTTTATTTATGATTTTTTTCATTTCCGTTACCGATAACCATTATTTTTAGACATTTTTTTTTAGGTTGCTTCTTAACTTTTATTTATGATTTTTTTTGCATTTACGTTGCCGATAACTATTATTTAAAAAAAAAGTTTTACGTTTTTTAGTTTAAAGTTTTAAATGTGGTAAGGCAACATAAAAAAATTTCTTTCATAAAAGTTATGAAGCAACGTAAAAAAAATTTTTTCAAAAAAAAGTTATCAGTAAATAAAAAAAGTCATAAATAAAATTTATGAAGCAACGTAAACAAAAAAATTTCAAAATATAAATTATCGAGAACGAAAAAAAAATTTGTTTCTCATAACAGTTACTACGAAACGTAAAAATTAATTGTCACAAATAATAATTATAATCAACAAAAAAATTTATGTTGCATGGTAATAGTTTCATTGCAATTATTTTCTTAAAAAACTTATAATAGTTAAGTCCCTGGTTATTATTATTTGTAACTATTTTTATTACATAGGAACTGTGACTAAGAAAACTATGACTCCTACATCACGACTCCGCGTCACGCATGGAAATAAAAGCCTGAAGAAAGCTTGACTTGCGTTCTTTCACGCGTATGTCACGCATAAATGTGAGAAGATATAGAATATGTGCATATATATCGATATATATGTTAATGTTGAGCGTTTGTCATTGCAAAGCCATGGCTCAGATATGGCACTTGCCAAATATTCCACTGTATTGTAATCGAATACGTTCGGTTGCTCTCACTGCAAAGCGAAAATTTTGCTGAGACATGCGACTAAGACACATCAATGTACAAAGCAGTCGGCATCTGTACCAACAGCATCCAATAACACATTTTCGGGCGCATTATTAATGTGTATTCGGCGAACTTGCGTTCATTTACACACACACACATACTTAAATTGCATATGGAGATAGCAAGACGCATACAGTGCCGACACAAATGGCGCATGGCTGATGTTTGGTGATGTGAACACACGCGCACCCTGTCAGCTGCGCAAAACATTTAAAGTCATATCGAGCCAAGCAAAGATGATAGATGCATAATAATAAAAGTTTGAGCCATAACTTAATATCAATTTTAGTCCAGCAACTTCCGCTATAGGCAGGATATGAAAAATTTCCACACAACACACATAGCACACAGCACACAGGCGGCAAAGTCGCATAGAGGCAGAAAAATGCGAGAATCCATACAAAACGCCAGAGAGAAGAAACGAAATATGGCAGCGAAAAATCAAAGAAAAATGGCAATATTTGAGCGAGCGCCGGGTGCGCGGACAGGCGGCGGATAGGCGGCGCTGCCTGATTGTGAGCACACGACTGATGTTGCATTTGCTGTGCGCGCGTGTGTGGAATATTTTAAGTTGACGCTTCGGCAATAGTGACGAAGGTGAGGCGGGGCGGGGCGGGCAGCAACATCAGCAAGGCAGATTTATGAGTTGTTGAGAAAATAGCAAAGTTCAAACTTTAACGTCAACGTTTGGCCGCAATGGCGGGCAATGGTTGGGAGCGGGGAACATTTGGCATTTCGGCGAAACTCAGGTATGGGACAGGCAAGGGGGGCATTGTGTATGGCAGCAATATTTAAAAAGTTCCACTGATCATTATTGTGACTTAGGAGCGGCGGACAGGTGGCAAGAGCGCAACGCGTTGCCACGGCGACAGCAGTTGACGATGTCGATGGCAGCGCTTGAAAAATTTTTTAAGTTTTTAAAGTTGAACTCGTAGTTGTGCTGGGTTTGCATTTTTGGTAACACATAAAGTTTTTAAATTTGCCAATGACAAGAGAACTCGTAGTTGTGCTCGGTTTGCCTTTTGGTAACACAGCACAGTGATTCGACTCCATACAACCGCGGGACAAAATTAGAAGAAGTGGTCCGTTCTTCATAAAATTTGGTATATTAGTTAATCATGGTCTGCTGAATTGAAATCTCCATTTTGTTTTTCTTAAACTGTTGTAGTTTTGGTGAGCTATAGCAACGAGTGTGTTGGCTAGATTTTTCCGATTTTACATTTAATCGGTAACGTCAACATTGATAATTGTAAAGAGTAACAGAAATTGTCTTAGGACCCTTTAGTTTTGCAATAAAAACCATAATAATAGACGTATGTTTTGCTTTTTCGCAGTTTTCTCAATTTTTCATGCTGATTGCATACTTTTAGGGATGAAAACAATAAATTTTGTCGAAAAATAGGTGTTTAGACCACTTTTCAAATTGAATTATTTTCTGAGATCGGAAGATATCGGAGCATGTAATTACATCATCCGACAAAGAAGGAATGCTTTTTAAAATTAAAAAAAAATCCAGGAACATACTTTCACATACTTTTTAGATATTTTCCTTTAAGTTTTGCAAATTTTCAGATTTTTAATTTAGAAAAATATTTTGAATTAAAAGTGATGTAGAAGCCTCAGCTTTGCAAATTTTGAGCAAACATTAAAAACGAAAATGGACACATCATTTTGTAATCTATATTAAGAGTTTTAGCAACTTCTTGGTAACCATGTATTTTAAAAATTTTTTTTACTCAATAGACTAAAAAACAGAAAATATGTGTTTACATTTTTTGTGAAAAAAGTTTCAACTTTGAGCCGCTTTTGCACACACACTAACTAATTTTTTGCACAGATTTTTTGGGGTTTTCTTAGTTGCAGTTTTACCTATCAAATGACATCAAAATCGTTAAATTCTGAGACTATAAATTTTTTGAATTTTGTCTATGGGACGAATCACTGTGCACAGACGCAAATAAACAATGCAAAGAGGCAGCGCTGCTGGCCGAGAAGCTAGGAGGTAGCAATTGCTGCTGCAATGGCGCAATTGTCGTTGTGTAACGAGAAGTAATCAAGGAAGCAACAATAATGCCGTACAAGCAACTCCCGCAACACACACACACACACACACACACAGCTACACACGAATGCTTGTGTCAATAAACGCGCCGTGCCGGGCGACCAGCGAAGTGGACAAAGAGACAGCCAGCTCGACAGAGACAACAGCAATAGCGAACACAGGTGGCGAATGTTTTGCAGCAGCAATTGTCGACTAAAATGAGAGCAATAACAACAAAAGCAAAAACAAGTAGAGTAAATAAAAAATTTGCAACAACAACCAAACAAACGTTCGCATGTACCAAAACGCATCGACAATGGCAACCGCTCATATGGTGCATCTGTGTGAGTGTGTTCGTGTGCGTGTCTGCTGCGTTGAGTGGTGGGCGAAAGCCGCACTTGGACTAAATGTTGCATCGCCTCCAAGACACGGCGTTGTCGTTGGCAACAATTCACCACCAACCGCACCGGCCAGCAATGCCACACACACGCACACACACTCGGCCCCCTCGACTGCCGTCACTTAGGCGTATACGCAATTGTTAGCTACGCCACTCGCCAAGAAGAACAGACAATGCAATTGCTGTCACTGCCTCGACTATTGCAACACTGGGTTATTTGGACGCTTTTATTGACTGCCGCATTGGCATTGTGCTCGTGCCACGCCTGCACCGAGTGTCGGTGCAAACCGGTGGCGGCTGTTTGCCCAGCTGCTGCGTGTCGGTGGTCGCTTGGTGGCAGATATGCTGCCGCTCAATCTTAATGGCAATTGTGCGGTCGAATTAATTACGCATCTGTTTTGCTTCGGGCCGCTCCTTCACGCTATCCAATTTCGAATGGCCGACCGAACCCTGGCTCGCTTGCCTTCAACCCGTTGTTAATGTAGTTGGTGCACCCTGCACTGCGAACGTCAAGCAATATTCGCTTTGGAGCGGAAGATGTGCCTCCTCTGGGAGATGTTGCAATGCAAAATGCAAAAATGATCGGCGTGGATAGAAGATTTCAGCTGACCACCTCATGATTGTCTGTATGACATATTTGGCTCTCTGTTGGACGCTCCATTTAGTTAGAAACATAGAAAACCTAAAAATGGCACAACATTGTAAAATGCAGATTACACCGTGCGACAAATTTTACACACCAAAATTCTATATACTCGCGAAACTAGGGGCTAAATGTAGTAAAACTGCGTTTTTAGTTTTTCTCTCTGACGTCAGGATTTTTTTTAAAGGACTTTGAAATTTCAAGGACATGCTTATTTTAGAAAATTATTTTAAAAATTGAGCGCATTGTAGAATAACAATATGGGTATCAAATGAAAGAGCAAAATCTTCAGAATCTTAGAAAATTTAATGTTTTGGTGCAAAAGAACGAAGAGATATTGAAAATGTCCTTTTAAAACTTTATCCTTGAATATCCTTGCAAATTTCCAATAATTTTTTTTGAAAAAAATATATCTTAAGAACTAATATGTACACTACTACATTCTTGAATTTCGTCCTTCTAACTTTATTAGTTTAAGATATAAAAAATTTAATACTTTGTTATACACAAGTCGGCCATGACCGACTGCAACACTATTACTTGTTTTTGTGTTTGTCTGCCGGTTCACTGGCATTGTTCGATTTGGTGTTGGCGGTGATATCCATATATCAAGTATTGGTTTTACTCTTAGCTGTCGGCGCTGTTTGGGTTGTTGTTGCCATTTCAGTTGCTGTGCGGTTAGGTAGTCAGGATTTGTTGCTGAGGTTCATTTAACTGGCTGTTAGATGTATTCATGGCTGAGCTATGGAGCGCATAAAGTGTCTGACGTTAGGGAGATGGCGGAGCAGATTTCTTTCAATCTGACCACTAACGAAGGATAGATTCAAAAGCAACTGATGATATGAATTTTTATGGCACCGAAAATGCGATTCAATGGATTATAATGCTGAGTCAAATAAGACTCAACACAAGGACTGATAGAAACGCGTGGCAAAAGTTTAATTTACACACTTTAATTTAACCCTTTCGACCCCAAAGTTGCCTGAGAGCAACTTCACCTATTTCACCGTGCGACAAAAATCAAAAAATTTCAAAACACACGAAAAAGTCTATATACTCGTGAAACTAGGGACCAAATGTAGTAAAACTGCGTTTTTAGTTTTTCTCTCTGACGTCAGGATTTTTTTTTAAAGGACTTTGAAATTTCAAGGACATGTTTATTTCAAATTTTATAAATATAAATTTTATATAGTCCTATTAGTCCTTAAGATATATTTAAAAAAAGAAAAATTATTGGAAATTTCCAAGGATATTCAAGGATAAAGTTTTAAAGGGACATTTTCAATACCTCTTCGTCCTTTTGCACCAAAACATTAAATTTTGTAAACATTAAAAATTTTCCAAAACATTAATTTTTTCTTTCATTTGATACCCATATTGTTATTCTACAGTGCGCTCAATTTTTAAAATAATTTCTTGAAATAAACATGTCCTTGAAATTTCAAAGTGTTTTAAAAACAAATCTTGACGTGACAGAGAGAAAAACTAAAAACGCAGTTTTACTACATTTGGCCCCTAGTTTCGCGAGTATATCGATTTTTCCGTGTGTAAAATTTGATGTCGCACGGTGTTTTACATCTTATAGCAAAAGCTACGATTGATTTATGGGTTTAATTTAAGTAGGCACCAACAATTTAATATTAGAAGTGAATTCAAGGCAAATTACAAAAATGTTACAGTTATCCCCAAAATAATTTCCAATAATTTGCAGCGATATCAGGGAAAGTTTGTGTTCTAATTGAAGTCTACGAATTGGGCGCGTTTGATCAAAACCCTGTTTCTTTAATAATGGTTAAATAAAATCAAGAAGTGATAATTTTGTATTTTTCCATAAATATTAAATAATTTTTCTGTAATTAAAAAATATTGATACAAAATTTATTTAACCCGTTTTAAGCTAAAATTGTTCAAAGGTAAACTAGCTCTAGAACTCTAACAAAGAGGCGTGGCGACTTCAAATGTCGTATGCATACTTCGTAGTCTTCAAGTGTTTCATGATTTAAATAACAAAAAGTAGTTATTCGGGAAATTCGTAAAATTTGGGGTCGAAAGGGTTAACACTTTAACACCACTTAAAGTCAAAAAAGCAGACCCAACATTGACGAAGTCAGCGAGCGGCGAGTTGCAATGAATACGCTTCCGTGTCTCCCTTCTAGAGCGAGCAATAGTCAAGGAAACTGCAACGCTGCTATGCTGTCAGATATGTCGGCACTAGCAGCGCGCAAAAGTAGGCAACAAATATTTTACTAGCCACTGCAATTTTTTCAAACGCGCGCTTGGCAACACCCGCCGCGTCACATCGTATTCGTTACGCATGTGTCGAAATTTTAGTGTTTTTTGCCGCAACACTAAACAATTTTGTTGCTGTTGCCCCGAAAATATTTGAAGCGAACTGTTTGCCGACGTTGCGTGCCCCAATTGCAATTGCACGGCCGTCGCTGTTGTCACGGTGCGTGCCAAAGTCGCTGCACCCGTGCCACAACAACACAACAACAACGTCAGAAACCGCACGCTTGTGGCCGAACCTGAATGCGCGAACTGTTGTATGCAGTTTATGTAATGTGGAGGGGGGAGGGCGGGGCGCCGTGCGTTTGACCAGAGTGCAGGTTTGTTGGCTGGTTGGCTTTGGGCGCAACACTTTTAGAGTGTTAATGTGCGTCTGTCCGACTGACGGCCGTTGTATGTCTGTCTGTTGCTCTGTCCGTCTGATTAGTTACGTGTAATGTGTGAAAGTTGCAGAGTGCTTTGCAAGTTCTCGGTGAGCCGCGGGAGCGATGTGTGTATTCGTGGGTTAAATATCGGCCGGTTGATTGGCGTTGCAGTGGTTTGGAGCACGAAATGAGAGCGAGAGTGAGATAGACAACGTGGGAGGCCAAATGGTTCAAGTTTGGTGGTTTGGTGTTTTTGGAAAAGCGGCAGCGTGCAGTGCAAGCAAAGCAGTGTTGCCAGATCAGGAGATTTCCTCATAGATTTAGGAGATTCTTGGCCTTTTAGGAGAATTTTCAGGAGGAAGAATTGTTGAGGAGAAAGTTTAGGAGATTTATATTTTATGTTAGGGGATTTTCAGGATCCTTAGTGGATTTGCGGGAGATTTTTGGATAGCGAAGTATGATGTATTGGGAGCACTGGCAACAAAACATATTTAATAGTCAAAGCACCCTGTTGTGTTAAAAATGTGCAAGCTTACAAAATTACTTATTGCTGTCACAATGAAATCCCGCCAAAAATGGCACTTTTTATTTAATTCATTTATTATGTGTTTAAGTTTTTGTTGTTAAGCTGAAGATGAATAAAAAAAGGCTGCAAAATAACATGTACATACATATATATTTTTATTTTTTTATGAGAAGTTTAATGCCTTTAAAATTACGCAAATTATAAAAAATTTTAAGAGATTTTTTTAACTTTTAGGAGGAAATTTCAGTATTTTTTTAAGATTTAGGAGAAAGTCTTTTCAGGTATCTGGCAACGCTGAAGCAAAGCAGCTTTCGCATTGGATCAGCTCGGCTGCTAAAAATACGCCTGCAAATATTACACTGGCAGCTCAAATTTACGCACTTTACCAACGAAACCTTTGGCAATAATTTCTGAAGCGTTTAACAATAAATTGAGTGTTTGTTGCTTTGTTGTAGCTGTTGCCAATGCGTTCGACTATACACAAATACATTCAGTGAGGGTCGGCTAGGAAAGTGGGCGCAAAGTTTTCATTACAGAATTGTTTTGCATGCATCTAACGAGAACTGACGCTGGAAATTTGGGTAAAAAATTACATATTTGAGAGAGAAAATTTGTTAAATCCCTCAGGAACGACTAATTAAATGTACTGTAATATTGGGAAGAATTTCCCTTGGTGTGCAACTATTTATAACTAGTGATGAGAAAGCAACGAATATCAATCGAATCAAAAATATGTGCTAGAAGTATTCCAGTAAAAAACCAGGCAGTTGATATTCAACAGAACTAGTACCCAACTTCGTAATGTATAACACCGTGCGACAAAAATAAAAAAATTTCAAAACACACGAAAAAATCGATATACTTGCGAAACTAGGGACCAAATGTAGCAAAACTGCGTTTTTAGTTTTTCTCTCTAACGTCAGGATTTTTTTTAAAAGGACTTTGAAATTTCAAGGACATGTTTATTTCCAAAAATTATTTAAAAAACTGAGCGCATTGAAGAATAACAATATGGATATAAAATGAAAGAGAAAAATCCTTAGAATCTTAGAAAATTTAATGTTTTGGTGCAAAAGGACGAAGAGATATTGAAAATGTCCTTTTAAAACTTTATCCTTGAATATCCTTGCAAATTTCCAATAATTTTTTTTGAAAAAAATATATCTAAAGGACTAATATGTACACTACTACATCCTTGAATTTTGTCTTTCTAATTTTATTAGTTTAAGATATAAACAATTTAATACTTCTCTCTATAAAACAAAGATAAATTGCACCGTACGACGAACATAAAATATTTAATTAACTAATTAATTTTAATTTAATTTTTTTATTAATATTTATGTAATGTATAAATGTATGTATAAATGTATGTAATGTATAAATCGTTATGCTACAAAAACTAGAAGTTAAATACACTAATTCTGAAATTTCAAAATTGCCTTTGAATCTAAGGATTTCTTTTCACAAGAAATTTTGAAATTTCAAAGGCCTTTAAAAACAATCCTGACGTCAGAAAGAAAATCTAAAAACGCAGTTTTACTACATTTGGCCCCTAGTTTCGCAAGTATATAGATTTTTTCGTATGTAAAATTTGTTGTCGCACGGTGTAATTTGACGAAATGTGACCCACCATGTGGTCCGCTGCGGCAAATCTCCGAACAGGTGTTGGATCTTCTTGGTTGGCAAGAATCCGGCAGGCTGGTGACCAGTTTCAGAACAATTTACCATGTTATGCGTTGAAAAAACCTGCTTTTCCAACATCACCAGATTCTGTGAGCACATTTCCCCATTCCCTTTAAGGCTTAAGTTATATGCAGATCCATAATTCAATGTAAACTGATCTCTCTAATTCTGCTTCGATTTTTATTCTATTAAGTGCCCTTTTAAACTTGCTGTACAAAATATCAAAATTATAAAAATAAATCAAATGCACGTGAAAAATTTTCAAAATTTTCTCAAATTTATTTTGCTTCAATCTTGTTGTTCTATTTATACTTAACACTTGTCTGCTGAATATTTAGAATAGCTTCAATTGCGCGCAATACACAATGCATGAAATATTAAATGATTATTGCTGAAATTCATCAAAGCAATGCAATCGATTTGTTCTCATCAACTTTTCATGCAACACACAACCAAAGTACATGAACGTCCACATATGTATGTACATGTGTGCGCGTGTGTGTGTACGGAACTACCACCGAAATTCTTATTCGTATTTACTCGAGCATCAATCAAAAAGTTGGATTTCCTTTCAGTTCGATTTGCTCGGTGCTCGCTTTGCTTTTCTTGTTCGGTTTTTTTCTCAACTGTTGGCTGTTTCCTTCCCATTTTTGGAATATTTTTTATTTTCATTTTTATTCCGTTTTTCTGCCTCCGGCTTGTCGGCGGCTCGAGTTGCCCAAAGACTGTGAATGTATTTTCAGGCGCTTGTACAGAATCCAGTAGGCAATCCAATCGAATCTCAGGCAATCCAATCCTTCCACTTTTCGTTCATTGCTGGCATTTTTTGGGTGTTGTTATTTGTTGCTGTTGTTGTTGTTGTTGCAGCTGCTGCTGTAGCTCTACTCCGTCGAGTCGGAGCTATGCTGCGATGTTTTTAGTTAAGCTCACATGCCCGCATACTGGGATTTTAATTTGGATTGATGGGTATGTACACTGCACATATGTATGTATATATGGGAGTGTGCATGTGCGTAAGTGTGTGTGTTTCCGCCTGCTTGCTCATGCTTACACGGGCATGTGTGCGTTTGTTTATAGTTTGCATAAATCTAAGCTGCCGCCCTAACTTTTGAATAAAATAGTAAATTTTTTAAGTTTCCAAGGTATTAAACATTCTATAACGAATTAGTCGCTCAAGCGGCACAAACCTTTTCGTACACATTTTGAAATGTTAAATTCTAAAAACGATTTAGGTATTAAGCTGAAAAGTATGAAAGCTAAAAGTATGAAAATTAAATTACAAAATTAAAAAATATTTGGCATTGAATGTACTGCATCATATTAATACCAATAAAGCTAAGTTTGGTTATAAAAAATTTTAAAAGTTGCACTCATCTATAAAAATAACTCATCTATTAATTAATTAACCCTTTCGCTACAGCTTTTTACTGGGGAAAGTTAAAATTTTAAATTTTACGTTTTAGGCTTCTATGTGGTTATATTAGCAACAATCGATAAGAAATTTTTAAATTTTTGTACTCGGACCCTGTATTTTAGAGTGTTTTTCTATGAGAGCAACCACATCGTTGTGGCTGTAATAATTACTTAAACACCAAACTTTATATGCATAACGAAAATTTGAATATTTCTTCATTTACTTCAGCCAAAATCTTTTTAAAAAAAGTATCTCATTTGAAAGAAAACGTCAAATTCAAAAAGTTATCTAATTTTTTCTGCTTCTTCTTCCTTTACTATGTCAAGATATGCCATTAAAAAAACGTGTATACTTCTCTTCTCTCAACTTAATTATTCAGTTAATTAATTTCGTATTTTTCCTGAAGCTTCAAACTATTCTAAGCAACAACAAAAATATAGTATCCACAAGTTTTTTGACCTAAAACAGGCACTGAAAAGAGACTATGCCATATGTCGTAGAATAACCGAAAGGGTTAATTAAATTAAATTTTTTAAAGGAGTAAAAATTATTCAATTATGGTCTTTTACTATTTTATTTCATGGTTTTCTGCCAGAAATTCGTTCGTGACTTGTAATATTTTTCAAAGTCAAATGAAATACAAAAACTGAAAATATTGTAAAAAAAAGTATTACATTAAAAAAATAATTCCGTTCTGGCATTTAAGGAAGAATGGATTGGCATTCTAGAATCACGAATGGAATTCTAGAATCAGTTAACACTGGGTTCCACTCGGCGTAACTGCGCAATTACGAGTCCTCTAGCATAGGCAACATGTCAAAACAAGACTCAACGGGCTTTTTTCGGCCTCAGCAGTATTGCATACTTTTAGGGCGGATGGTTATTTCGATGGAGTTATCACATAGACGATTTGAAGCGTTGCTGGAATGTTCGAGAACGAGTTGCGCTCCGGCCAAACAAGTATAAAAGGCAGATGGGTACAGGACAGGGTACAGATCAGGACATTTTCTCCTAAATTTAGGAGATTCTTGGCATAGATTTAGGAGATTCTTGGCCTTTTAGGAGAATTTTAAGAAAGAATAATTGTTTAGGAGAAAATTTAGGAGATTTATATTTTATGTTAGGGGATTTTTCGGATCCTTAATGGATTTTTGGGAGATTTTTGGATAACGAAGTATTGGATAACGAGGTACTTTGGATAGCGAGGTATTGGGAACACTGGGAACAAAGCATATTTTGGCAACTATTTTAATAGTCAAAGCACCCCATTGTGTTAAAAATTTGTAAGCTTACAAAATGTAAGCTCGTTCTGACTTATTGCTGTCACAATGAAATCCCATCAAAAATGACACTTTTTATTAAGTCATTTGTTATATCTTTTTTGTATGTTAAGTTTTTGTTGTTAAGCTGAAGATGAATAAAAAAAGGCTGCAATAAAAAAATTATATGTAGGTATATATTTTAATTTTTTTATGAGAAGTTACCTTTAAGAATTAGGAATTACCTTTAAAAAATATGAAAAAATGTTAGGTGATTCTTTTTAACTTTTGGGAGGAAATTTCAGTATATTTTTTTAAGATTTAGGAGAAAGTCATTTCAGGCATCTGGCAGCACTGGTTATTTCGGTTGTGACAAGCAACGGTGCAACACAGATAAGAAAGTGAAGTGAAATATGTGAAATTTTAAACAAAATTACTATGGTGGTGCACTGCTTTAAAGAACTTCAGTGTGTTTTTTAGGCACAATCCAGTGATACGAACTAGGCCTGCGTTGGCCAACAGAACTATTCGTAACAATATATTGAAATTATTATTGTTAGGTAAAAATTAGTGTTTAGTTGGTGTTGACAAATTATTATTACTAGCAGATCATTGAAAAAAACCATTTGACATCTAACTATGCAACTATTTAAAATATTAAATAATTTTTGGAACTAAGTATGTAGCTTTTATTGCAGCTTTAATCGCTTGAAGAGCATAACAATTGCTGGCATTTAAATGTCTTGACAACTAACGAAATCCATTAAATACATACAAATGTATAACTGCATTACTACAACAACACCAACTGACTAAATTACTATTTAACATTTATGGTGTCAACATTTTCATACAAAACTCATCTGAAGTTTGGGTGTATGGAAAACATGGCAACATCTCCTTTTATTCCTACTCGCAGCATCAGTTTCTCATTCTCATAAAACCGTTAATTGAGAGCAAATATTTAATAGTTTCTGTTTGAAATGTCATTTACCGCGAACGCCACCTTTTACGCTGCGCCCGCAGTTTTCTAAACAAATTCCCGCGCGGTCGCACACACACACGCGCACGTAACTTGTGAACACATACATACATATCTACATTTAGCATAACCAGTGTGGCTACTGCGAAAAGTATTACCCGCCGCATGCGGTTGACTCTATGACTTTCTAATGTCTCTTCCGCCCGCACGCCGGCCGCCTACTACATTTGGCAGTTGTGTGCAACTTCGGGTGCGTCGCTTCGTGTGGCAGGTTTGTGGCGCCCATTTCGACAGTGCAAAATTTATGCGCCGCGCTGCTGCACACAGGGCAAATCTTGCAAATTTGTTGCTCTATGCCGCAACGAGAGGCAGAAAGAGAGAGTCGCGACAGTGGTTGGATCTTTTGCGCATAAATTGTAAAGCTTTTAATGTTTGCTGTAAATAATGGACTCACTGCTGTCATGTGTGTGTTATGATTAATTTCAAGTCCATATTGGTTGATGAATGCTCAGACTGCTTTTATGTTGAACGGATATTTAACAATCACACATGTTAGATATTTTCTGTGGCATATTCATTAATTACACAAAATATTAAATTTCAATTCGTTTCGGAAAGAGTTTCAATTGGCTTTTGAAAATTATGAACATTCAAGTGTGGCATGGGACGTATGAGTGACATTTATTTGCTTCTAAGAGAAGGTGTCTTTTTTGCAAAAAAAATGTTTATACGGTTTTATAAAGTATGCATTATTCATCACTGATTTCATTCTTTTTCACTTGTTCTTTCCAATCAATGCATAATTTAGGTTGGGCCATAGTCGCTGTCAGGGCCACGAAAATGACTAAAAGCATAGGTCAGTGATGGTTTTAAAACCACAAAATCACCTCTTGTAAGATTTTTGAAAACTCAGGCCTATTCGATTAGATGATAAACTAGGTAAATCAGGAATAGTCTAGTTAATGTATAGTAAATGTAAGTCTGGCAAGAAGACAGATCCGGAACGAAGGAGGGAGGGTAGAGAGGACAAATTACTTAGGAGAAAATCGCTTCTCCTTCTCACTGAGGGCCAAAGAGACGGTGCTCAGTCAGGACTGGCGCTGTTAGCTTAGACAGATAAATGCTCTAGTCTGCTTGACTTGAGTACCTTTTGGGAAGTTGTTGTCGGTAGTCAACATTGGAGTGACATTAGTTGTCTTTGTTGTAACGGTGGTCATTTATACTTCTATACTATTATATCAAAACGAGTGTCCGACCGAAACCACTTTTTTGGGCCGAAACCGAGTAGTTATTTGAAACCGAGTAGTTATTCGGTCCGACACTAATAAAAACCAATGCGACATTGCTTTTTTGAGCGACAATCGGCCAAAAACCACTGAACCGATTTAGATAAAGTAAGCACCAAACGATTTTTTATTTTTATTTTTACCACGCCCCCCCTCTAACGCTTACTATGGTAACAAAACTCAACTATGGTATGCTTTTCTAAGGTAATATGGGTGTCAAATGATTCAGCGTCTCATTGCGGCAAAAATAGGCTATCATATAATCGGCCACGCCCACTTTCCGCGCCCAGTAAACTAACAAAATGAGGCTACATTACATTCTGTAAAGCAACGTTGATATCAAATGATTCTGATTCAAATCAGTTATAGTATTCGTTTGAAAGACGATATGGATATCAAACAATTCAGCATTTCCTTACGGCAAACATGGCTTTATTAGATTGATTGATTTATTGATTTATTTCAGCACACAAGATCTTAAATGCTCTTTTAAATGCTACCCAAAAAAAAAAACATTAAAACCGAGTAATATTAATAATAAATAACATTAAATAACAATTAGTATAAATTAAATTAAGAATAACATTAAGTATTTAAAAAATGATAAGAAAGAGGAAAACAGAGAAAGAGAGATAAGTAGATGTAGGGAGATAGCTAATTAGGAGAAATGCTGGAAAAGGAGATGCTTAAAGATGTGGCTATTAGATACAATTTTAATATTAGTTGGCAATGAATTCCACATTCTAATTGCGGTTACGTAAAATAGTCTGCCGGAATTGACAGATTTAAATGTCGGCGCAACAAGGATCATGCTCCTCCTAGACTTGCAGAGCCGCAGCTTTTCAATTCAGATTGGCCACGCCCACACACTTATAAAATAACCAGTCGTTTAGAACGGTTATCACACTCACTAAATTGATATAACTTAGCTAAACAATATTTCTAAACGGCAACTTGGATATCAAACGATTATGTGTTTCATTGAGGCAACCATAGGCTTTCTGAGAAAGTTTACGCCCACCTTCGCTGGTCACCTCAAGTGACTCTGTGTAGACTAGCTGAGATTAGCCGCACCTATCTGACACTGTAGCGACTAAAATTGGCTCCGTCGTATTTAAATGTAAGTTGATCATACCCACTTTTTACTATATGTTTGAATCAGTCTTCTTGAAATTTCTACAAGATCTTAAAGTTCTTAGGAAATGGGTCATACATTACACTGGACAACAGCATGTCTGTTGCATGAAGTTTTTTACATGATTCTGAATAGTTTTTTCACGCTGATTTCAAAACCATATTCCGTTTTTATTTAATTTTTTTTGTTTCGAGCAGTTCAAAATCTTTTTGTTTTTTGCTTGTATTTCAGACTATAAATGGAACATATAAAAGAGCATATTTTGAGGCCCCTAATTTTTTAAGGAAAAAGTATGAAAAGTGATGAAAATGACTACATTTTTGCAATTATTTCGATGCGAATGTGTATTCCGCCAAATAATTTGGCTGTGTTGTATTGCTTGATGTGTTGGCTTTCATTATACACCTAACTCGTTAAATGATTTACAAAAAATGTGTATGTTCTTGACCATCAAAGAAAACGCCTTAAAATTCCATATTTTCCGAATTTGAGGTCCAATTACCGCGGAATTTTATAACTTATAAAAATAAATTGCATCGAAAAAGAAGCCGTGCGGTGTTGTTAATGCAACAAAGTGAAAATTATGTCAACCGGTTTTTTGGTTTTGAAATTACGATACAAAACATGGAAAAAGTAGAGGAAAATCTGAAAAATGACGCGGCACCTGTATCTCACTAACTAGAGCTGCTACAAAAAATCTGAAGGTAGATTCGAAATCAGCGCACCCAAATTAGTAAGAAACAGTAGAAAAACTCCATGAAAAAGAGTGCGATTTTGTTGTCCTGTGTTATATTTGGTTTCGATATTTCAAGGAGTATGGATTTATCATTATTTGATTGGAAAGAGGGCCCTTCACATAACAGAAATTGTTATCTTTAACATATCATATCTTTAGACGTGTAGGTCGCCTAGCTCGATCGGTAGTTAGTCGAGTCATTCTATCGAAGACAATTTGACGAGGTTTGGACATTGCACAGAAAAAAATCTTACTCAATTGTTTAGGTCCTTTATACTTATTGAATTATCAGATATTTAAAAAATAATAATTACGGAGTCGTCGTGAGCAAATATTACATTTGGCAGAGATCTTATTATGGGCTCTGATTGCAGTCATTTTAATCTTCAGTGAAGACTTTAATGACTTCTCCAGGGCCTATCCGTGTTATACTTATGATGTTCAATGAAAACCATTTAAAGCAGTACTAAGCTTTTCTCGTTTTAAGCACATTTTTTGCATTAAACTCGTTGCTTAGTAATTTTATTTTTATACATTATTTTTATACTGCACTGTAATATTTCTGCAATATTTCTTGCACATCTGATGCGCATAAGCCGTGCTTTATGTTGACATTTAAATGTGTAATAGACTTCCGTATATCCGATGAATTCTTTTCGCGCTTGCAATCGCGGCTAGTTGTGTTGTTAGTATGCAAAGCGGCCAAAGTTTGCGCGCAAAAAAAAATACAAAATAGTATCAAAAAACTGCAACACCAACAATAGCAAGCATAGTAACAACATTAATGATGTTGATGATAAAAAGTAAAAACAATGAACCTTTCATCTGTTTATTTTCATGTTGATGGCTGTGTTTGCCAATGTTTATGTTGCCGTCAGTGGTGTTGAGGCAGTTGCCCGCAGTTGGCTGCTACGTATTTTCCTTACACTTTCATGATTGTTGTTATGGTAATGGTTTTGCAGCTGCACAATAATTTCAATAGGACGACTTTTACCAGCAGTCGTTTGAAATCTACTAAAGGATAAATCTACAAAGGAGAATGTTGCGTCGAGTTAATAAGTGAGCCGGCCGGAAGCAGAGATGTCCTCAATCACATTTAAATCAGTCCCTCAAAAGAGCCCAACAAACAACATCGACAGCGCAGAGTGCAAATTTTGCTCGCAGCACCTTTTATAATATTCGCCAGCAACAACATTGTCGTCTGCGTTGTGAAGGTTGCTTATGAATTTTAAAATTCATTTGGCGCAAAAGCAGCGCATGCAGTCTGCCTGCAAAGCAGTTGGCGGCCATGACGAGCGGAGGGGCGAGTGATGTGCGCTGCACTCGCAATCGACGTGCGGAATTTTAAGCGCAGTGCCATCAACGCCATCGGCGCAACCAGCAGATCTGGCGCGCGCCTCATCATTTTCGGACGCTGGTGATTGCGTTGCCAGAATCCCAAAAATCGCATTCATCTCCACAAGTTCCACATTCGCACAGTTGCTTGTGCCGTTCGTTTCTCGGCCAGCTGCCACATTTCGCCACTGGCCCAGTGCCTGCCGTGCCGTCGCTCATTTTGCACAATGAAAGCGCAGCCAGCGTCCCAGTTGCCCTGCTGTCGCCGCCGCCACTTGCATGCACCGCTCCCGGTGGCCGCCGTCTGATTTCGTGCGCTGACTGCAAAAGCGGCGCGTTTGCGTTTGACAACAAAATTCACAGTTTCATTTTTCTTAAATTTTCGCTTATATTGTGCGAGTGTATGTGTGTGCTTTTTTTATTGCATTTTTTCTGACTTTTCGCCTTGCATGCAAGTTTTGTGTGTTTTCGTATATTTTGTAGAGTAGTAAAATTTCCGGCAATTTGGCGCACGATCGTTAAACGTTCAAGGCGCGAGTTTTGCAATTAACCCATTAAAACCTGACCCCAGAAAGGCTTGTGCGATTTCCATAAAATTTTACACAATCTTATTAATTGACCTAATCAAGAAAAAAAATCAAGCAAAACATTCATATCATGTTTTTTTTTTGTCATGTTTTTCGCAAACATTACACAAATAAACAAAATCAAACATTTGCGGAAAATAAAATGTGCCAATAAAATATCAGCTGCTTGGATTTTGACATTTTCACGCGTTGCGTTGTATGAAAATTGGCAGTGTTTAGGCCCAACGTTGCATTCGCGCAACACAAAACGTAAAGCATATTTTTTGTTTAAAAAATTAAAAAAAAAATGTTCAAAACTTATTTTTAAATAGTTTAGCATTGCAAAATGCAGCCCACTAAGGGATTTTGATAGGTTTGAAGAATAAGTATTTTTGATTGAATTTTAAAAATTCCCCAAAAAAAACCTTTGACTTTGGATCGAAAAAAACGTATGAATATTTAAATAATTTTGAAATTTGAGTATGGCAGAATCTAAAACGATCAATTCTAATCCAATTCTACCCATTTTCAAGTCTTTTGTCTTTATGAATTACTTAATACAGCGAAATTCCCAAACGTTGCGCAAACGCAACGCTCAGGGCTTAATGGGTTAAGACCAAACGATTGCGCGGCTCGACGTTGGCAGCGTTTTGTGCGCTGGGAAGTTTTTTGTTATTGCATTTTTTAAATTTAAAACTGCATGACGCGAGATGGAACAGTTTCAGTTTTTCATAAATTGTATAAAAATTTGGAACTTTTGTTCAAGGACGAAAAGTAATGCGATTGAGAAACAGTGTCTTTGAGTATCAATTGGGAGCACCAAAGCTTCTGAGACAAGAAGTAATCCATCACATGGATAAAAAGGGAAAAGAATAATGAGAAAAGGGCAAAAAAGGACAGATTTCAAGGTAAGAAATTTATTTGAGGTGTGAAGTATTCTAGTCTCACGTTAGTACTGCAAGATTGGCTTAGAAAATTCAATAGATTAGAGAAGAGTGGCAGAGATGCAGGCAGAAAGACAAAGTCAGAGTAGGAAACTAAAATCAGAAGACCTTTGCAAGAGGAGGAAAAGACATACACAAAGACTTAGCTTAGCTTTAACTTAAGGGGGTAGTCAGGTAGAATCGACCATGTTTTTAAGTAATTTTTTTTTCATACAAATTTTTATTCCACATAAATTTTTTTATATGTTATTGTACATAGTTTTGAGTACTTAACAAAATTTTTTTATAAATTTTCGTTTATATTCGGGGGAGATATGGGCGACCGGAAGACGCCATTTTGAAATCTGGCTGACAGGATTTCTTCATTTTGGATGATCTGAAACATACCAAAGAAATTTCATTTTGAAGTACAAATGAATGGCTCTCGTTTGAACTATAACTGTAAAAAAATATTAATAAATAAACATTTAGTGCAATTGTAAAGTTTTTTCCTCTTTTTTTGTTTGTTTTTTGTTAATAATTATGTCATAACGTTGTTACATAGAAATGGACAATAATGATCGTAGTTCACGCGATAGCCAAACCTTTTCTGAAAATGTAAAAAAAAAGTTTAAGCAAATCGGTACAGTAGATCGGCCGTAATCGTGTCAGCCATTTAAAAAAATACTGTTTTGAGAAAAACGTGTTAAAGATCTTGCTGTGCGATTCGAGCGCGCGAGCCCTTACAGCTAGTCTAATTTTCAATCGCTATCCAAGGTAAAGGAAGGTTTCTACATGATTCCTAAGGGTTTTAATAGACCAAAACTGCAAAGAAAAAATTTTAGATTTTTTGAAAAAATCTACCTGACTACCCCCTTAAGCTTAGATTTACCTGACTGTGCCAATGAAAGCATTAACTCGGTAGCGACTTGCGTGACCATCTGGTCACACTAAACATACACACAAAATATGTAATTTTTATTTTTTATTTATTTATTTTATTATTTATTTATTTCAGTCTACTATTTATTTCAATTATTTATTGCAAATTTCGAAATAAAAAGAATTCCAGCACATTCGGAAGCTGCAGACATGAAATTTAAACTGTAGGTGAAATTAAAAAAAAATCAACCTCCGCTAAGACGGGATTTTTCTAAATTCGGAGTCTAAAGCGGTAACACATAGGTTAAGGTGTTGTATGAAGAAACTTGATTTAATGTGTCTTTTTAATTCAAACTTGGTAAAAATACTCCAAATCAAAAATAATGCCACCTCGTGTTTTTAAATATTTCGAAAATAAAAATTTAACGTGGTGAACCAAGAGTTAAGGTTCGTATACAGAAAGACTATACAAAATAAACCGATGGATCTATTGACTTAATTATAACAAAAAAATTATATATTGTATGAAATAATTTGACACGTGTTTTTCATTTTTTTTTTTAAATCGGAATCCATCAGCATAAACCATGGGTAAACAGTTTGTATGGAGAAACAAGATTTTATGAGCCTTTTGACATCAAACTCGGTATAACTACTCTTAGTAAGAAATGATTCGACACGTGTTTTTAATTTTTTCGAAAATCGAAATCTGACGGGGTCAACGACGGGTTAAGAGTTTGTGTGGGGAAACATGACTTAATGCGCTAATTGACTTCAAATGGGAAATAATTAGATAATTATTTTTTCATAAGACGGGATCAATAAAGGATTAAGAGAATTTGATTTGTTGGCCCCATTGACTTTAAACTTGCGGGCAAAACCGCGGGGCCCTGCTACTCCTTTATACGCTTGATGACGCTTTTTTTACTGCTGCTACTTAAAAGGACTTAAAAATTTTGATGGGGATAAAAAAAATGTAAAAAATATTTAACCTCGTTAGAATATGGCGATATGTATATCAAATGAAAGAGGAAAGGCTCAAGAATTTAAATAAAATTGATTTTGTATCTATTTGTAAAAAAGGATATGAAATAGGTCCTTTGCAAATTGTAATTCTTTATATTCATGAAAATTTATATAGAATTTTCTTGAACATTTTCAAACCAATAAATTTTTTAATTTTTGTCGCACGGTGTAATCATACCATTGCAGTTTGATGAGTCAGTGAATTTTTTTAATTTTCCGCGTAATGCACACTTTAAATACAACCCTGATACTATCAACTACCATCTCTTCGTAGGCTTTATTAAAATTTTGAGTATGATGTGTCATTTACTTTGTGTTTGACAGTCATTGAAAGCATACAACTTTGGGAATTTCGACAGAAATGGAGAAAAGTAGATTTCGCGTGCTGATAAAATATTATTTCTTGCGTAAAAAACCATCAGCGAAACTAAGAAAAGGTTTGATAAATACTATGGGGACTCTGAACTATCAATTTTAATGGTTCAGAATTGGTTTACCGAATTCCATTGTGGTCGTACGAGCACAAGAGATGCCGAACGTTCAGGTCGCCCAAAAGATAACCGCAAACGCGGGACCACTTCAAAGGCGATGTTCAACCATCATTTGGCGTAGAAAAAAGTTCTCTTCCACCAGGACAACGGTTCAGCGCACACGTGTGTAGTTGCTATGGCAAAAATCCATCAAATAGGCTAAGAACTGCTACCCCATCCAGCATACTCGTATTCTCCTGATCTAGGCCCCTGAAGAAGTGGCTCATCGGTAAGAGATTTGGCTCGAATGCAGAGTTCATCACTAAAACAAACCTTGAGAAAACCTATTATTTGGAAGGGATACAAAAATTGGAAAAACGATGGACCAAATGTATCGAGCTGAAAGGAGACTACTCGTATGGTGAGAATTAAAAGGTTTTTTTTGCTGAAAAAATTTCTTTTATTCAAAAAGTCACTGACTTATCAATCTTACTTATCAATAAATAAATAAATAAATATAAATAAATAAATAAATAAATACAAAATAAATAAATAAATAAATTAGTAAATAAATAAATAAATAAATAAATAAATAAATAAATAAATAAAAAAATAAATAAAAATAAATAAATTAGTAAATAAATAAATAAATATATAAATATATATATTTTTTTGGCTCGAAAGTGTCAAGTGCCAGGGAACATTTAAGAACTGCGACTGATAAACAAAAACATAAATAATAACCTTTTGAGTGCACGCAAAGCATTGACGAGTTAGTTTGTGCAACAAATTATTATTTCGCTACAGCAAAACCAGCTAATCTGCGAAGGTGGGATATTTTTAGCTGCGAAAAATGAGTTTACGCTAATTACGAAACAAAAAGCGCTAATTAACATCACCACTTGAGGCAAATACTTTTCAAAGAGGCGATAAGTAAAACCTGTAAACACAAAAAAGAATACGAACAAACAACATTTCCTTCATTCGCTCACTCTCGCAGCTTATCAATAGCCGACCAGTTGCCAGGCAGTGACATAAGTGCACGCGGACTATGAAAGCATTGAAGGCAAAAGCCATGGCAACCGAATGATCTCGACTGCGCTTGAGCGATGGTGCATGCAGAATGCACCAAAGTGCGTGGGAGGGGGGAGAGGGAAGGGAATTTGGGTTGCATAAATGCGTACATGAACACAGGCAAAAGCAGGCGTGACCACACACTGGGGCAGAGGGGAGCACGAGCACAACTCATGAACGCGCTGAACATGGACAACGAGATTTTTGCCATAATTAAATGTCATTTAAGTTGAAAATATTGCCAGCGTTCCCATCATTCTTCTGATTGCTTTTGCTGTCTGCTTTGCACTCGAATTTCATTGACAACAATAGCAACGAATAAAAGTCCTCGCGGCATTTTTGCTGAGAAACATGTAAAACTTTGCGTTTGAAAATTATTTCGCCAGTTTGGTGCCTCAGCAAGCGCTGTAAATGCAATTTATATTTGGTTGATTTCTTGCTGCTTGAACTTAGAAAGGAATAAAGTATATCACCGTAAAGTATATCACAAAAATAAACAAATTTTTCACACCGAAAAAAATCCATATGGGCGTGAAACTAGAGTACAAACATAGTAATACTGCGTACTCAGTTTTGCATTTCTACATACTTTGTCCTGTTTGAAAGGACTTAAAAAT
Organism: Melieria picta; assembly: GCA_964056695.1. Classification (NCBI taxonomy): domain Eukaryota; kingdom Metazoa; phylum Arthropoda; class Insecta; order Diptera; family Ulidiidae; genus Melieria; species Melieria picta. Next base: position 34,709,394 of record OZ057399.1, on the reverse strand, counting down.
TTTTAAGGGGATACAAAATAAAAATTAATATAAAAAGTACTTTACCTCGTTAGAATATGGCGATATGTATATCAAATGAAAGAGGAAAGGCTCAAGAATTTAAATAAAATTGATTATTTATATATTTGTAAAAAAAAGGATATGAAAAAGTTCCTTTGAAAATTTTAATCCTTTATATCCTTGAAAATTTACATCAGATTTTCTTGAAAAGTAACTATGTTAAAACCTCAAATCTCCTTGATCACGTGTCAAAATTTCATTGTTCTCGCTTCATTGATTTTGTATCTTTTTATTATTTAAAATACTGACACTCAAATAAATTAGAGTTTTTGTACTTCATTAGAATTGCAGCTTCCGCATTTTTTTTTAATAACTTTTGAACCAATAAAGTTAGAGTAATGAAATTTTGACACGTAATCAAGGAGATTTTGGGTTTTAACATAGTTACTTTTCAAGAAAATTCTATATACATTTTCGAGGATATAAAGGATTAAAATTTTTAAAGGACCTTTTTCATATCCTTTTTTTACAAATAGATACAAAATCAATTTTATTTAAATTCTTGAGCCTTTCCTCTTTCATTTGATATACATATCGCCATATTCTAACGAGGTTAAGTATTTTTTATATTTTTTTTATTTTTTATCCCCTTCAAAATTTTGAGGTCCTTTTAAATGGACAACGGATGTAGAAATGAAAAACTGAGTACGCAGTATTACTATATTTGGTCTCTTGTTTCAGGCACATATGAATTTTTCCCGGTATGAAAAATGCTGTCGCACGGTGTATTGCAAAACAAGAAAAAATTAAAAAAAAAAATTATTAAAAAAAGTAGTAAAACAAGCAGACAACAGCAGTTAGCGGAAAACTGCATTGCGCATCGCTGCAATATTCGGTTGTGGATTTTTATTTTGCACGCTCCTTGCTGCACTTCATTGTGGCGCGGCACTCGTTCTGTCGGTCGCCCCCCACGAGTTCAGGCGCTGACACCGCAAGCGTTCGTGCAAAATATTTTGCAACATTCGCATATTTTGAGGTCGCGTTTTACGTGGAGCAACAAGGAACAACAATAACAACAGCCGCAGCCGAAACAACAACAACGGCCACAGCTGGCGTCAATGTTGCATTCCACCCGCAAACCCAACGTTTAACTGCAACGGTGAAGCGCACAGAAAATAGCAACAACGCAAAAGCACTAAAAACAACAACTAGCTACACACAACAACAACAACAACACGCAAGAGAAAAACAATCAAAAGTATACAATTTGTAGACAATTTATCAGCTACAAGCGAGCGTCGCCCCCATCTGCGCCCACTTGTCCTTGTTGCCTCGAAAAATCACTTGTCTGCTAAAACGAGGCCCCGCAGAATATGCAACACCAACGCCACAACAACAACAGCAACAACTAAGTATGGGGCCGCGCAATATTGGCAAAAATTGCCAGCCGAAATCAACGCCAGCTGCAGCAAGGCGCCACTTTTAACGCCGCCGCCTCATTTGTTGCCGTAGGTTTGAAGCGCTCGTTGTTGTTGTTGTTGTTGTTGGTTTTGTGTTTTTCCATTTTGCCTTCACAAGTTAGGAAATGTGTAAATTTGGTTGTTGCTGGAGTGTGCCTATTGTACCATACACTTGTGCTGCATACTTTTTGGCGTTTTCGCCCTGTTTCATCAGTTGACTGCCTAACTATATAGTCGTAGTTGTTGTTGTTGTTGTTGTTGCTACTGCTAGCACTTTTACGCTTATTGTGTTGTGGCAAATACTTTGTGCTTTTGCGCGATTGTGGCTGTTGCTAGTTTTTGTTGTTGTTGCTGTTGTTTGAAGTTGTATAGTGGCTTCCTAAACTATTAAATTTAAGGTTTTTATTGCTGCTGTTGCAGCAACAAGAACAACGAGAACAGCACTTTTTGAATATTTCCGCTTGATAGCACAACGGCCGACATTGCACTCGCTGCAGCCGAAAACTCAGCCGCGCCGCTCCAACCCTTCGGCCAGCCGGCAATGCAATTTCTGACATTTGCAATGACAGCCAAAGTGCACCCCTTGGCCGCTTGCCACTTGCATTCCTTGGTCGCTTTCGGCTGCATGTGTTACGGCCTGTTACCAAAAACCTGCCAGACGCCGCGACTGCTGCCGGCAAACCACCGCCGACGCTCCTTCGTTCACCGCTTATCGCGGGCGAAAATCACGAAGCGAAATGAAGTCGTTGGCAAAATTTTGCGACGACATTTTTCTCTGACATCGCAACGTTGTCGAGCACCAAACGCCAAGAAGCAAACCCGAAATCAAAACGAAAACCAAGCAAAACACAAGAAACGAAAAATGTCAAAAAAAAGCAAACCGACAGACAGACAGACAAACAGATAGTCGACGAGTCAAACCTGCCAAAATTGTACATTGCACGGACGACACGGCGCAGAAGGTGCAACGTGTTGCCGTGGCGGCTGGCTGGCTGACTCGCTGGCGGCGCGGGCACTTTTCGTGGGAAATTATGTGACACTTTGCCGCCGAAACTGCGGTTATGCGAGACCGGCTAATAGTTACAACGACAACGACAACCTCCCACCTGGCGGCACAGCGCGGCACACTCACGCGCAGCGGCCCGAAAGGAAGCCAGGAAGCGAGCGAGGACGTGGCAGGCTGTGGCTGTGCGAGCGGGTGTGATTTAAATGCAAATGTCTTCGCCATAAGAATAATAAAAATGTCTGAGGCCTTGTTGTGTAATTTTTCGGTATATTTTATTAAATTTTATTTGAGTTGGTCGCTTTCCGCTTTTTGCTACTTTGCAGCCGCAGTGTTTCCTGGATTTTTCGGTCGTTGTTGTTGTTACGATTTTTGTTATTGTGGGTTTTGGTTTGCGCATTTGGCAGTGGACTTTTCTGCATTTTTTTAATTTATTGGGTTGGCAAGAAAGTAATTTTGGTTTTCACAAATAGATGGCATTAGGTTTGATTTGGAGGACTTATAATTTTTTTCTTTTCAACATTTGATAGCTGTCACTTTTAGCTTACTTCAAAGTCGAAAATTTTCGATATAATATTTTCGATCTTTTATTTGCGTAAAGGCATAAAGCCACTGAGACTCTGGAGATTTTGAACTCCAAGATGACCTACGCACTGGTCGATCTACCGAAGTGAATGACTATCAAATCAAAGCCATAATTGAGTCGACCCTTTCGACCCCGAATTTAACCCTGTGTCTCGATATTACTTTTTGGTATTTAAATCATGAAATATGCCTAAGAAGTGTGCACACGACATTTGAAGTCGCCACGCGTCTTTCTTAGAGTTCTAGAGCTAGTTTACTGTTGAACAACTTTAGCTTAAAACTGGTTAAATAAATTTTGTATCTATATTTCTTAATTACAGAAAAATTATCTAATATTTATGGAAAAATACAAAATTATTAATTTTTGATTTTATTTAACCATTATTAAAGAAACAGGGTTTTGATCAAACGCGCCCAATTCGTAGACTTCAATTAGAACACAAACTTTCCTTGATATCGCTGCAAATTATTGGAAATTATTTTGGGGATAACAGTAAAATTTTTGTAATTTGCTTTGAATACAGTTCTAAAAATATTAATTTGTTGGTGCCTACTTAGACTAAACCCAAAAATCAATCGTAGCTTTTGCTATAAGATGACAAATATGTGAAGTTGCTCTCAGGCAACTTTGGGGTCGAAAGGGTAAAACCGATTTGGACTTTTGTATAAAAAAGTCCCATATTAGGGTTCTGTACGGATTGAAAGATATTCACCTAATTAACGAACCAATGTGTGCGATATGCATCTCAGACGCAATGAAGTCGGCCCATGTTTGAAACGAATCAACAGTTGTGATGAAAAATTAAGTCATATGGGGTCATGTCATATGGGCCATGGGTCAGATTATAGTGCAAATGTGATGAACCACCACAAACCACATTGAAGAAGATCATGCTGTCCATTTGTTGGGAGTACAAACGTGTTGTGTATTTTGACAACTAACAAAACTGGAGAAAGCAACCAAAGACAAACATTCAGAACGAGCAAATTGCAAAACCATCGTATTCCACCACGATAATCTCACACATTTTTGGTGACTTGTTGTTGTGTTATTGAAGCTTGGTTGAGAATTGGTGCTATACCCACCACATGGATCTGTCCTGGCACCATCAGATTAGTCATTTATTCCGAAGTTAGTAAAACGCTTCGAATGGTAAAACTTTAACTAACAATGATGACTTGAAATTGGTCTTTGCTAGTGTCCGACCGAAACATCTTTTTTGAGCCGAAACCGAAATCGAATTTCGGGTTTTTTTTAATATTCGGCCGAAACCGAAACAGAAACCGAAACAATTTAGTTGAAATAAAACTCACCATAACAAGCATTTTTTTTTGAACAAACGAATTTTTCATTAGTAAATAAAGTAAATAAAGAACAAACAAACAAACATAACATAAATAAATAAATACTTATTAATAAAAACAATTTATTCATTTTTCAAAAACATAAACATGAAAAAATCACCCTTTCGTACCTTACTCGCTCATATTCAAAATTAAATAATTTAATATTATATGCTAAAAAAAAAGTTTATTTACATTGGTGGCATCTAAATTACTCCTCCTTTCACTATATCTGCTACACAATAAAATGTAAAAAAATATTCTAGAAAGTTTTGCAATTTTTTGGCCGAAACTGAAACTGAAACCACTTATTTGGGCCGAAACCGAATATTCGGTCGGACTCTAGTCTTTGCTTAACTTTTAAAAGGCCAAGAAATCAATGAGTGCGGAATCATGGAGTTGCTAGAAAGAGGGCAAAAGATCATTGCACAAAATGAAAAATTTATAATAGATTAAAATTCAATCCTTGTATAAAAAATTAAGTTTTATTTAAAAATACAAAACCGAAGTTACTTGCTTGCCAACCCAATATTAAATTAGCATATTTCATCGATTTAACATCAACAAGCAAGAATTGGAATGTGCATGTGTGTGTGTGAATATAATTTTTGCATTACTCATTTATGCACCCAGAACACATCGTCGCCTGAGAAAACAAATGTCGTATGTCTTACTAGGCTCAATGGAACATACGACATTCGTTTTCTGAGGCGATGACATATATAGTTAAGAGCACATACACATACTTGCAAAATATTATATAAACGAGTATATATGGGTCTGTCATGGAGCAACTGTAAGCTGCTGCAACATTTTAATCAGTTTTTATTTGCACTTTTAATACACAAACTGCCCAAGTAAGTTGCACTCACTGACGAGTGGAGGGACAGAAAATTGTCTGTTTGTGTGTTCTTGTCTTCTTTGAAGACTATAACAAACTAAAGATTTTTTTTATAATTACGAGTTGGACTGAAACACAAAAGCAAAGCAAACACTTTTCAGCCATTTGTCAATGATTTACTTAAAAAACAAAGGGCCTCAAAATATGCAATTTTTTTTCCTTCGAGCAATTCAATTTTTTTTTGTTTTTTGCTTGTACAAAAAATTCTGTTTACTAACTTTTTCTGCATTATTGTTATTACATTTAATTAAAGAAAAAAATACCTGCTTTGACTGTTTTGACAAAATTAGACTGTAATGCCAAATGAGTCGAAAAGCCACAAACTGTTATTTCAGCACGTAATAAAAATAACTGAATGCGACATGCGTGAAAATAAACATCGAACATATAAAATAGAAATTTTACTACTAATTAAAATGTATATTTAAAATTATTGCAACCAACTCGCAAACTCTGCAAAGCTCTTCGCTCTCACAGTAAAAGTGGCTCGTAGCAAAAAAAAAAACAACAACTGAAATCTGCATGAAACCTCACAAATGCATAGCCGACCATTATGCGTTCTGATTTTTTTTGCCTCAAATGTGTAATTTTCATAACCACTTTGGTGATTTTTTTCGCAGAGCCAACGATATTGTTGTGTGTTTTTTTTTCGGTCACCGCAGCGACCGCATTTTTTAATATATGTAAATTTAATTGCTTAAATTAAATTGTTGTCGAAGTTTTTAATTGATTGTCACATGAACAGCGTGTGCGAAGCGATTGAACAGCACTTGTGGTCGGCTTTGCATGAACATTCATCGTTATGGCGCAATGTGAAGCGGCCGCACTTGAAATATGGCAAAACGTTGACAGCGCAACGCGGCCAAAAGTTGTGCGGCCACCCGAATCGACAACAATGCACCGCAAAATCGATGCACAATGTAATTTTTATGGAATTCATTTTAATTTGTAATTTGCATAATTTTTATTGAAATAAAATTAATTTAGACAGCACACAGCGCATGGGCGTTATTTGAGGTTATGGTTGATGAGACAAGGACGTGGTGTGAAAGGTGAAAAAGGACAGAGACGAGCTGTCAAACAACCACACATTGTGCTCATCTATTTTTTTTATTAAAAGTGCATCAATTTGAATAAATTTTTTGCTTGACTATGCAACCGAAATCAATATTTGACTTTGCACTATAGAAAAATTAATATCAATGGTGCAATAATTAATATCAATCAATATAACTCAATTTGAAGTAACTTTAGAAATAATTCTAACAAATGAAAAACTACAGAAACAATAATTAAACTCATGTCAGAAGAATCTACTTACTACTTATGTGATTCTTAACATTTTATCGGTTACAGTCTGCGGCAAAAAATCCTCTCCAGATGCACGAGCCTGTTATGTTGGTAACGTCAAGAGCCGATAAGGATTCCTCGACTTGGTCCTTCCTACCAACTGCCGCATTCAACATTCTTTTCGTCAGAGATTTATTTAACCGGATGTTGATTCGTCATGCTAACTTGTTAAAAGAAATTAATGGATATGAAAAGAAAGATAAAATGTGTAAATAAATTTAAATTTTTCACTCTAAAATATTCTTGAAAACATTTAAATTAGTCAATTTCTGTATTTGTATTTAATTTTGTAAATTTTATACTCTAATCGTACTTCCTAACAGTATAGTTTTTAACCCTTTAGAGCCCGAATTTTACCCTGTGTCTCAATATTACTTTTTGGTATTTAAATCATGAAATATGCCTAAGAAGTGTGCACACGACATTTGAAATCGCCACGCCTCTTTGTTAGAGTTCTAGAGCTAGTTTACTTTTGAACAATTTTAGCTTAAAACGGGTTAAATAAATTTTGTATCAATATTTTTAAATTACAGAAAAATTATTTAATATTTATGGAAAAATACAAAATTATCACTTTTTGATTTTATTTAACCATTATTAAAGAAACAGGGTTTTGATCAAACGCGCCCAATTGGTAGACTTCAATTAGAACACAAACTTTGCCTGATGTCGCTGCAAATTATTGGAAATTATTTTGGATATAACAGTAAACTTTTTGTAATTTGCTTTGAATTCACTTCTAAAAATAATAATTTGTTGGTGCCTACTTAAATTATTTATTTATTTATTTGCATATACTATATAATTATTATATTATTATATATATAATTATTAATTATTTATTTGCATATACATATAAATTAAACCCATAAATCAATCGTAGCTTTTGCTATAAGATGCCAAATAGGTGAAGTTGCACTCAGGCAACTTTGGGGTCAATAGGGTTAATAGATACTATTTTTTTGTTTTTCTTTTTAATATCTCTATTATGATTAAGTTGATAGGAATAATTTTAATTTAACATAAGGATACAATTTTTAATCCTTGACCATTTTTTGCAATTTTTTTGAATTTTTTGCTTTTTGAAGACATGGAACTTTTGAAGACATAGAATCAAGAATCAAGAACCAGTGGAGAATGAAGCTAAAATGCTGAAATGAAAAGATATTTGAAGCGGTAGTCGGAGATCGATGGCAAAGAGAGGGACCGTGTCTCCGGTGGAAGGATCGAGTTGAGGACGCCCTATCAGCTCTTGATGTGACCAACTACAGAAGAAGAGGCGCCTGGAGAGAACTTTTGCGGCCGGCCGTAACCAGGTAACGGATTGTTTTGGCCAGTTCGGTAAGCAAGTAAGATTATTTTTAAGGAGAGTAGTCAAATAGTTGTATATTCCTTGATATTGTAACTGTGCGATTGCGAGGCAATACTGGGATATTTGCGAACGAGTTGCGCTTCGAGCATGGCATACTTTTAGGGGCATTGTAAATTTCGATGGAACAATCACAGGATATGCTGTAGTCCAGAACAACTCGAGGCAAGTATAAAACGGTGTATGAAGCGACTAGTGGAACAGTAGAATGGAAAATTGTAAATAAAGTGACTACAAGTTTTGAACTGCGTTGAAGAATTTTAGTGTGTTTTATTTTTGAGCACAATCCAGAGAAACGAATACGACTCCATTAGGTAGCAGAATTAATTTTCGTAACAATACAGTCGTGTCTGGGTATAGTGAACACCCTATATAGTGAACACCTCGATATAGTTAACACCCAAATTTTGAAATGGAGCCTCTAAATCATGAACAAAATTTTGAAAGCAATTTCAAGCAAAAAGCAAAAAGTGTACTTTGAGCTAATAAAACGAGTTCTTGAACAAAAATGTTAACCTTGATATAGTGAACAACCTCTATACTGTGAACAGGCCTTGCAATAATTAGTTCACTATATCCAGACACGACTGTATATTTAAAAATGATACTACATGGCAATTATTTGACCAAACTAAAATCATTTTATCGAAAAATGCTATAATTCTGGTAAAAACATTACTGCTGATGAGCAGTTAGGAGCTTTTAAAAACAAGCCAGGCTCGATATGGTAAACAAATTTGTGCTGCTTGTAACAGTACCAAACCAACTAAGGCCGACTGGTTGTGTTGGAGTTGAAAGAGGAATTTCCTGGACACAACAAAACGACTGATAATTTTTTACATTCACATTCTTATAGTCACATTCTTTGACTCTTGAGTTGTTGAAGAGAAATCAAACTTTACTTGGCACTGTTTGTAAAAACCGAATTTTTATTCCACCAGAGAATTTCTTGTTTGATAATGCAATATGGAAACGTGTTGTCCTTTGAAGATTGAAGATCAGCATTGAAGGTCATAGAAAGCCAATCATGATTCTTGATTTTAATGTAAAAAATTTAAAAAGGGTTTGCTATTCACATTTCTTAAGCATTTGTCTAAGAAACCAGACCCTCGGGAACAGAAAAAAACGAGTTCGATATGTCTTAGGTTAATAAAACATAGCAGAAAACCAGTTCAAGTTCAAAACTTTATTTTGTTTGATAAATGTGAGAAACAATAATAACACAGTACAACAATTTTAAACTTTTTGTGTGCAACAGAGTAACGACCATATATTTCTGAAAGAGGACGTCGTACTGATAATTTTTGCCGAACAAAGTAATAGTCCAGCACGTCTGAGTTTTTTGTAATTTGCACATAAAGGTTAAAGGGTCCCTATAAACTTTTACACGGAAAGGATAAAAACGTGAAGAGCTAGAGCTTTGATGTCTAAGACAAAGTTGTTTGCATTACAAATGTGAATATTTTTTGTGTACACATGAACCCCCCTCCCCCTTTCCTAACCCCCTTTTTCATGTTTTTCGGAAAAATTTTTCATAAAAATTGTCTTTTGGGAAAATATTCCTCATTAAAAAATAGGGGGGTCTTCGAACACCAAAACTTTCTCAAAACTTCCCCCAAAAAAATAAAAAGCCTTAAACACGAAACAGTCATTTACTACTTTTTCCATTAATTGCTTTCTCTGCTTGAGATGTTGAGAAAAACGTTGAATATTAAAAAAAAAAAATATTTTCCATTGAAAAATAGTTCAGGTGGTCTCCAAACAATTAAACCCTAAGAAGTCCCCTCTTAATAAAAGAAAAAATTTTTATGATTTCAGAAAAGACTTTTATAAGTTCGTAATGCTTTTCATCATATCAATGTGAAAATGTCTCTTAACCCACATATGCTTCACTTCGGGGGCGTAGCCAAGGGGGTGTTTTGGGTGTCAGAACCCCACATAGCCCATAAATAATTAACATTTTCAATCACTATGCATGGTATGTACGATGTACAAATGCTGTTGTACAGTGTAATTAATAAAAGACTACAAAGCAACCAAATAAATATATATTTTTCTATATCCCAAACCAAATAGTATCATACTTGACCCTAGGGAGAATTTTTAAACAAAAAAGTAGGATCAAAGCTCCTTTGAACTTCATTTAACCTCAATTTTTTACAAACTCTAAAAAATGTTCTTGACCTGTTTGAAACTTTCTGTCGCACACAGTGTTTTACTGAGAGACACAAAATTGCACAAAAACTGTAAATGTCAGTGTGGCAGCAAATGTGCTTCTGACATGTGCTTTTGTTATTCTTTTGTCTGCGTTGACATTTCATTGCTTGGCAGCAACTGCTCCGCTGCAGTTCGTCCAGCCGCTCGATTGACTGTTAGTTGCACGCATCATTTTGCAGCAAACCACAACAACAACAACACCAAGAACAATAACAACACATTGAACTGAACTAACGCCTACCCAGCACAGCAAACGAGCCACAGAATAATTTATGGCAAATATTTCCCATGCAAATCAATTTGTCATAAATTCAATTTCTTCTATAAATAGCAGGACGACACATGCAAATGCAAATGGCGTGCGACTCCTGCGCCCAGTCGCGTCCGTGCGCTCGCATCCTTTGCCATTGCCGATTGCATATTTTCCCACAGCCATTTGTCGCACGCTACCAGCACGTTTCACATACATAACTGTAGCGAGGGGGGCGGGAGGTGAGCGATTGCGGCAAAAAATGTTTGTCATTTTTCAACAATCACTGAGGATTGATGTGCCGCCACTCAAAGTTTGATTATTTTTTTGTTTTTAATTCAAATTAAAATTATGCTACGCGCTTCATGGAAAAAATTGCATAAACATTGTTTTACGCTTTATTTGTTATCGGTGCTATTGTTTGATTTCGAATTCCAATTTTAAAAGCATTTTTCTATTGTGTGCTTGAGTGATAGTAATTCATGGCACTATAAATGATTTTCGATTTCTCAAATATGGGATTTTGTATTCATGCAATGTTTTGTATTGCTATGTGAATTTTGAAAATAATTTAAGTTTTATTGTGTGCCAAAGCACAAAAAAAACATTAAAATGGCACTTTGATCAAAAATCCAGTTTTTGAAATTCATTTGCAAAATTTAAAAATACTAGTTTACTGTGCAAAATTGATGTTGTGCTCTTTCAATTAATTTCCATTGACTGCAAAGCGCTTTTGACAGTGTTTGATCCAGTTCTGAAAACATGTGTGATACTCGATTTTCGTTATGTCGCACAGTGCTTCGAGAGCGGACAAAAATAAGAAAAAAAAACTATAGCAGATTTTGACAAAAGTAGCATCATGTTAAAGGAAATTGTTTATTTAAGCTGGATCCGAAATACTTTATCGAAAAATTGTCGAGATTAGGAGATATAGATTGTCAAAGTCCGATATATCGCATACCCACTTCAAAAGTGACACAACTTAAAATTTTTAATTTTCGGGTTTATGTGTTAATACTGTGCACAATGCATCTATCTACCAATAAGCAAAAGCTCAGTATATTTTGTTGTTGTGAACTGTTGCCAAAAAAACAGTTAGGTCTCTTTTCATGTCGAGAAGTTTGATGCTATTTGATCGCTGCAGCTCAATGCAAAAGAATCCTAATTCAAATTGTGACACTTTTGACGAAATAAATTTTTGTTGCAATTAATTTTAAGTAAATTTGTGACAATTTTAGTATATATTTTCAAATAAAAAAATTAGTTTCGAATTTTCAAAATTTTTCTTTCAACTTTTTAACTGTCATTTATAATTATTAAATTCAGCAAAAGTGACATAACTTAAAATAATTCGGTAATTATTGAATTAATATATCATCAAAAAAGTCACAACTCAAAATTTTGCATTTTCTAGTGTAAAATAAAAAAAATCGTTGTTAAATATCCTAAAGCATAATCTGTAGGGTTTTACTACTAAACGGTGTATTCATTATTAAAAAAAAAATGTTTATTCAGCTCAAAAACAGTTTTTGGCGTTTCCTGAAAAATTAAAAATTTTGAATTGTGTCACTTTTGTAGTGGATGTGCGATATTTTTACAAAAATTTATGAAGGGGAAAAATGAAACTTAGGTGCTTGTCGATTAGAGCTGTGCTCAATTTTTTTTATTGTATTATCTTCTCTTGGCTTTTAAAATGCGTTCCTCGTACTGGTTTGTTGAGTCGATCAAAGAGAAAAAATTGCTGAGAGCTAAACTAGATGAATTCGGTAGCTGTGGAATGGTATTCGTTAGGTTTTTTTTGGTGAGAAACTTGCAGGTAATGATAGTACTCGTTGGTGTTGTGAACAATGTGAATCTAGAATGCTAAAATTTGGTGGAAATATTTGTAACAAGGTGCGTTAACCCACAAGTCAGGCAACTGAGAGCGGGTAGAGAGAGAGAGAGAGGACCTTTGTGATAGGTGGGAGAGAGGCTGCCTCAAAGCGGAGCCTACTTAGGCGACGAAGGCTCGCACAGTGTCGCGAGTCCATAGTAGCGAGGGACAAAAATAGAAGGAATAGTCGTAGGACAATAAAATTTTGTATATATGATTTTGTTATAAAGAGAAGTTAATACGCCAAAAATTACTTCAATCGCCTCACGGACACGCCCACCTCTCATACAAACCAAATACTAAGTTGACAGTATCTCGGAAACTATAAAAGATATTTTGATGAAATTTAGTACAGCAACTCATATCATCAATATAAAGGCATGTATATATATATATATATATTTCTACTAAAAATAACAGTTTGTTAATTTGTACTGCTAGGATAATCGGTTTTCGATCATGAATTATTGGAAATTAAACCCTTGACATCTATTTTTGACAAAATTTAAAAACTCCTTTCTTCAACTTCCTCAGATATTATATATTGCAGTATATCAGAGTTTCGGTTTGCATGTTTAACTTTAATTTTTCCTATTAACTGCTATAATTGGTTCTGAAGACATTAACAAGTTTTGCTTCATTTCCAGTATTACCGAAGCCTTCCATCGAATCTACCTTTTTTTTGTAATTTTTCTAAATCAAGTGGTGTTTGCATAATATTACAAACAAAAATTTATAGCTCAAGCGAAGCGCAGCAGTGGTCGCTATGTTTTCCTGCCAATCATGCTGCAATTTTTTTTTTGACTGCATACGGCACTGAAAATGCTAAATTTCTTAAAAACGTACAAGTTTGTGCAGCTAAAGTCCATGGTTTCTATTAATACATACTTTCAGCTATATCAAACTGTAGAATCTCGAAGTAGTAAAAAGTAGTTTTTTTTTAAGTTTATCTAAAATTTGATGACACTGCACTTTTATTCATACGAATTGACGTTACTTCAAGTAGCGGTACAAGGAATATGGACAGCAAAACAAAAGAGGGAAAGCTTCCACAGAAGCTTCTATTTATAGAATATATTTACTTAACATAAGGTTCCATGGTAAATTTTTCAATAAGAGGCCTCGAACTTACATTCAACAAATTGCAACAATTTCTATCCAAGTCACCAACCTTCACAAAGTGCAAGTTTGGTGGCCTGCAATCGGTATATAAATTGATTTTTTGGAAATTCGTTTTCACATTTTAGTAAATTGAGGTATTTACTTCAATACTGCAAACTTATTTTTCTACACTTACGACATTCATTTTTTTTATTTTTGTCCCTACTCGCGACACTGTGGCTCGTTCTGATATCACAAACAACCAAACCTTATACCGCTCACTCACTTTAATTAGCTCCTCACGAAGCCTAGCAGACTGTAAATAGTTCTGTTGGTTAGATTCATTAGATTAGTCAAAGAAGAAGTTGCCCAGGTGAGCCTTTTTTCTTCTGCATAATGCGACACACGAATGTAAATGGAAGGTGATGTGCATTTTCTTGGTATTCATTTTCCATAAAGCTACGACAAAGTAGTTTGAAAAGAGTAGTTTGAAAGCAAACTCAACTTCCTTGTCAATTAAACAGTTACCCGTCACAGCACCAATCATGGTTCTCAATGTTAACAATTCGAATTACAGTCTTCGAAGCCACTTGCCAAATGTGAATTTATTTGAATGTATGTTCGAATGTCATTTATGTTGCTTGCTGTTCTTTATGTTACGCGTCCAATTCACAGCGTGGCCATCGACTACTGCACGACTTGACATTGAAAAGCAACGGCAGCAACGCAGCGATGTGTCATCGTTGCCACAAGCACACGAAAACAATGCGAAACATCGACATTAATTACAACAAAGCGCCACCACAGCACACACGCCACCATTTGTAGGCTCACCCATTTGCTGGCTGGTTGGTTGGTTGGTTCTGGCCGACAGTCTGGCAGGATGGTTGGTTGTTTACAAACAACTCCATTCAGTTGTTTACGCGGCATTCTTGTTATTGTATTTCAGGTGTTGCTGTTTTTTGTGTTATTATAGCTGTTGCTTTTGCTCTTGTTGTTGTTGTTGTTGTTGTGTCTGTTTGCAGAGCAAACTTACACACACGCACCCACACACATACACACAGGCACGCACGAGTGGCATTTGGATGCATATACAGGCGATTGCATTATAAACACGTTCGCAAGTATCAAAGCAAATAAATCTCGGTGCAGCAGACAATTTGCCAAATGCATAAACAAATAAACATACAAACCGAACCGGCAAACATCGGCAGGCGACAGTGGGACAGACAGGCCGGAATATGATTGCACTGATGTGTGTGTGTGTCGCGCCAGCGGAAACGAAAACGAAAATGAGCGAAAATTCAAAGTCGAGACCGCAAAAAATAAGGCACAACAACAAAATGCCAACTTCGAACTGCGCACCGCGAAAGGGTGTGCGTGTGTGCGTGCGTTGCGACTGTTTAGCATGCGACACGACAAGCTGCAGACGGACACACTGCTGCGGCTGGGGGCGCGCGGCGGCAGCAGTCCCCATCCACAATTGCACAGTCAACACGGTGTCGCCGTGGTATTTGCGTATTTTGCATGTGCCCATGTCCGCTGGTATTATGTCTGTCTGGCATAATAACAACATCACCAGCAACAACAACAAAAACAACAACAGACCACCATATAACGAGAACAGCACAACTAACAACACCAACAACAACAACAACTAGACAACTCGAGTCGAGCAAACCATACACTGCCATCCATCTGTCCGGCCGTCGCGTCGGTTCGTACAGACGCACCGAAATGCCGCACAAATTTTGAAAGCACACGCGCAACATTCGAGGCGTCCGAAATGCGGCGCATAATGGGGCGCAGTGTAAAGTAAACTAGACGACGGCGTGGCAAAAAATGCACCTGCCGCCAGCCGAATAACAACAAACGAAAATTCATACGCCCCGTTGCACCGCACGCAGCAACGCAGCCAAAAATAATACATACTCACAACAAGCAAAGCAAATACACATAGAATTCAAATAGTACAACAACAACAATGATGGAGAGCACAAACAAGACGACAACAAACGAAATTCATTCATTAAGAAAAACACAAAAAGAACACACAAGAGGCGAAAGCAAAGTGTAAAAACCAACAGCAACAGAGCAATGGAGACAAAATTAGAAATGTGAACGACTGAAGCAGCAACAGAGCTGACAAAAAATCCAACCAACACTTATTTAAATCGCTGCACTTCCCCGCATACACACACACACACACACACACACATCGTGACTCGCTTTTAGCTGCCTCAGAGGACGTTTAATGTTTGAGCTTTTTATTAAGCAGCAACAGAAGCGTGATTCTGTCGCCCAGTGTGGGCCTGGGCAGGCAATAAAGCGACTAAAACAACAACAACAACAACAGCAGCATATCACATCACAAACAGTAAACGCACAAGCAAAAGCAACAGCCCAGTTCAATCCCACCGCTCCACTGCACCGCACCACATCCTCGTCCAATCATTCAATTTCGTACAGTTTTGCTCTGCGCTCTTTGATTGCTCTCCCACCATCATTTCGCCGTTATGTCGTTGTCGTTTTGCCCTCGGGCGTGGATATATTGTTGGTGTTCGCACGCTGGCCTTATTATTGTTTTTGTTGCACTCCTGCTGTTGTTGTCGCTGTGTATGCTGCCACCCAACAGTGCCGTTGTCTGCTGTCACTTTGCTCATCGATGCGTGTCATTTTAGTGGTGTAGGTCGAAAAGTTGCTGCGTGCGCTGCAAAAGTCTGCTTCCAAGTTGCAACATGTTGCAGGGGACCGTCGAGTTTGTATGTTGGCAAGTAGAGAGACAAATTTTTAACGGGCTTTAAGGATATAAGAGCGAAAGTTTCATTGGATTGCATTTGCATTTTTGTCTTCACGTTAGAAGAGATACACATTCGATAAAATATCTGAAAAATATTTATATTTCTACACGAATTGTACAATAGCTTCTTGAGGACTATGGGCAAAGTTCCAGCAACAATTCATATGGCACTAGAAAATGCCCAGCGAACAAGAAGACAAACGCGTTTGGAAGCAAATTGCTGGAACAAATGCAGCATGAAAAAAAAAACCGAAAATTAGCCTACATGGACGTTTTTTTTTGGGAAATCTAATGAACAAAAAAATGTGCCTGGGAAACGCCCATAAAAGGCGTGGCTCGGGGTCAAAGTTCAAAGTTGATATCAAAATAACTCAATCAATTCTCAATCGATTTACACGATATGTATATCAAACGAAAGGTCTTTTTTTTTATTATCATTGATGTACAACATTAGATACGTAATATGTACTAATAAAAAGTTTTAAGTGAAAACAATTTTTTTTATACAAATTTTTCAAAAACGGATTTTTTCCTCCAAAAAATCCAGTATTAAGGTATAATAAGTTTGTTGCCATATTGTAGCCTGTGGAATTCCGTTTACAACGAAATATAAAAATGTATACTTGTGTTTTTTATGAATATATTTTTTAATTTTTTCTAACTCGACTCTTGGTCCAAAGCTACTTCGTATTCTCCTTCGCCGTCACTTTCGGGCAATGACGGCTGAAGTGGGTTGTACAAAGTACCTGCCATATTAAAAAAGTTTTTAAAAGAAAGTTTTAAAACGTACTTTTAAAATAGTGAATGGAGAGATACATCCTTTCCTGATTTCCAGTCAAAACTTTATGACATTTGGTTTACTGAAAGCAAAGTTATTGCATCAAAAGTGTCAGTATGTTTGTGTCATTGGTACAACAAAGATCAACGAACAAAGAGCCAATATTTTATAACATTGATTAACTAAATTTGTGGTGATGATTGTTTATCCTGTGGCAGAGTTCATGAGTGATAGATAGTTATATGCAATTTAAAAACATTCGTCAGGACAACAATGCTGTCCAATCGAAATTTCTGATCACAGTAGATTCGATCAAAACTGTGGGAGAATTTATCAAAGATCAGCAAACATTTTAAGTAAAACTGTGCATGAATTCATCAAAGATGGACACAAATTTTCATTGAAATGCTTTAAATTTTAATATATTGCAATTTATTTAAGTGCGTGTACGGTTCGTTCTGCAAAATTTGACTGAGGCCATTTCATTGATAGACATTTGTAACAAATTTTTTTTTTAATAATATATAATAATTTTTTTTTAGCCATCAACCACTGCCCGTTTTCAGCTGATGCGACACCGTGCGACTTTTATCTTTCCAAGAAAAATGTATTTGCCAATGAAAAAAGCGTCTTTAAAACATAGAAGCCATCCAACAAGTTTTTAGCTGACATACTGAAGGACATTCCGGCCAACAATCTAAAAAATGCATTCGACATGCTTTTACACCATCCAAACCGCTGTATTGAGTCCGAAGGGGACTATTTTTCCACCAAATGTATTGTTATTATTTTCAAAAAGTTCAGTGTACTTTGGAATACAACTTGTATAATATTTTCCTTGCCATCGTTTTGCTATACCGAAAAGTGAAATATGTATAATTATGGGTAACTTATTTTCAGGCAACATTGCTGCCACATTTTCAATATAGTTTCTACTTCGAATTTGTTATCCCAGAAAGACTGAAGAAGGCAATTTAAAAATTAATAATATTACAATAAATTTTCATCAAAACTTTAGCGTGTTTGGGTGAAGTTTCAGCAACATATTTGGCAATTTGCAGCAATGCCAAAACATTGTTGCTTGATTTACATTAAAGCTACATTTCAACTTAAGGGGGTCTTCTGTAGTAACACTTTCAAAAAATCGGTTTTTTTTTTTTTGCATTTTTCAACAGATAATGTATTTATCTATCCTATACAAAAAGGTTTTTAAAGATTTCGGACGGGAAACTGGTTTTTTCAGGGGGGTTTGTGACTCCGCTGAGTTTGGCGCGCTCAGTGAACAAAAAACTTTAAATGCGTTTTTCTCGAAACCACGTTTTTCGGACTGGTTCACACGATTTATAATGATTGAGCAAACGGATTTCAATAATTTTTTTTTTCAAATGCTCAGAACTGTTGTCGCTATCGTCCGACGAGCGGTTTTTTCGATATTAATATTTACAAGTTTTGAATGAATTTTTTTTCGTCGAAAAAATTGGCCAAAAAAAATTTTTCAACTTCCGAGTTGCGCTATTTTGAAATTTATTATGAAAAAAAAAAAAACTCCCGTCGGACGATAAAAGCACTCGTATAGATTACAAAAAAAAAAAAATTTTTCAATTTCATTGTTTCAGACTGGTGCAATCGAGTGAACCGTCAACACATGTTTTTTTGGAGGGCATGACTTTGCGAGGCTGTAGTGCAGCAACTAATGTTTATTTTTACAAACTTAATACAGGATTTTGTAGTTAAAAGTACAATAAAACTTTTAAAAAAAACCGCATTGAAAAATATTAAATACTTTCTTTACAGCGAAAATTCGAAAAACGGCTAAAACAAGAGCCGTTACTACAGAAGACCCCCTTAACCCTTTTTTGTGGCCATGTGGCAACATGCTACTTTATGGACGGATGAACCCTCTATGGTTTAAAGAAAAACTTTTTTTGTTGGTGCTTAAAATAATTTGAAGTTTTAGCAATAATACGAAATTAATAAACTCAATGTTTAAGTTTAAAGAGGGAACAGTTTTTGAAAGTTATATCTTTACATCGTAAAGGAAGAAGAAGCATAAAAATAAGAGACATTTTTTATTTGAATTTTTACTTTAATTGAAACTCAAATTGAATTTTGAAATAATTTTAGCTAAAATAAATGGGGAAATAATATTCGATTTCTAGTTATAAAATATAAAAAAATTATAAAACAAAATTAAAAACAAATTTTAATTGTATGTTTAAGTAGATGAAGAAGAAACAAAAAATAAGAGACATTTTTTATTTGAATTTTTACTTTAATTGAAACTTAAATTGTCTCTTGAAATAATTTTAGCTAAAGTAAATAAGGAAATAATATTCGATTTCTAGTTATAAAATTTAAAAAAAATTAAAAACAAAAATGTATTTATAGGTTTAAGTAATTATTACAGCAATTGTCATGTAACAACACTCTTAAAAAACAGGGTTTGGTAATAAAAATTAAATAAAATTATTATGGATCGTTTTTGATATAACCACACAGATGTCTAAGCCGATAAATCGTGGAGCGCTTTGAAATTTTATGCGGGTAACAGGAATATCCTGTTGCATGCCGATGTCGAACAGAACACTTTAGGCTAACATTCTCTTGATATAATGAATATTTTTTAAATTAAATTGAAATATTTTTTAATTAAAATATTTTATTTAAATTAAAATATTTTTTAATTTAATTAAAATATTTTTTAATTTAATTAAAATAATTTTTAATTTTATTAAAACAAAAACTAATTGCATTACTACAGAGTCAACTAAATTATGAAATTTTTCTTGGCGCGAATACCTCATGTTAGAGAAAATTATTAAAAATCTATATACCTATTTTTGTTTTCTTTGGATGTTTATCAAATCGCTATTAATAGGGTGACGTCAGATTTTAGTTTGTCCTTAATAATAAAAACACATTTTGTTTAACCCTCGAGCAGGCGCGCTATGAGAATTTTGTTCATAAAATTTTTAAATCGATGAAATGTCTATTTTCAATGAATGTTTATGTTCAATTAATAAATATATTGTTTTAATTTGAATTTGCTAAATAATAAAACAAATTATTTTGTAGTATTAATTCATTAAAAACAATTCCGATGTTCTTAAAACTGACACCAATTCCTTATTTGAGCTAAACGGCGCACCATCTCCAGGGTTAATAAAACGTCCCTCTTAAATCTGAGTTTAAAGCCAAAAACCTAACTGAAACTTTACTTAAACCCACGACTACGTTTTCGTTTTCGTTTCGGCACTCTTTCACCGACCACATTGTCTGTCGCGTTTTAATGGCTGGCTGTGTATATTTTTTGTGCTCGCTGACAAAAACGTATACCGTCGCTTATCCGCGTCGATTTACATTAATGCTGGAACGTGCTTACACGCCCATTATCGTGCAAATTAAGCGCTAAATTTTTATAGTAAAAATCACAATGCAAAGCAACGACAGGCAACAGCGAAGAGCCGAAGCCAACACAAAGGAGCAGCCAAACAAGCAGCACGAATAGCCAAAAACGAAATCAATGAGTGTGCTGCGGAGACACAATTTTTTAAGTGGCTTTCACGTGCGGATCGCCAGCAAAGCGGACACTCTGTCAGGCGACTTTCTGAAGCGTTCGCGCCAACCGTCCCACCCACAACAACAAATACAAACGCAGCTTGCACGATACAATGTGCATGCAAATAAGTGAGACAATGGGACTGTGCGGGGAGTGAGCGAGCAGCGAGCAGCGAGTGGGTGTGGACATGGGCAGAGGGAGGCGTAGTTGCGATAGCATTCGACAGCTGGCCGAGACAAGCCCATGCAGCGTTGCAACATCAAACCAAGCAGAGAGCTCGAAGAACAATGTCGGCCCGGTCCCGGTCATGGGAGGCAATTTTGTCGTGTCGTCGTCGAATGAGAGCAGCGTTCAAACCTGTTCGACTGCGCATGATAACGAACCCAACCATGGAGTCGCCATTCGTGTCGAGAGCGCCTCACGCGAGTGCCAGTGCCAAAGGTGCTCTTCGTGCGCTCGTGAGTGGGTGGATGGATGGGAACGTACGAGACAAGTGTTACTTTGGCACTTTAACGGTGTTGTACCGTTATAAGTGCGTATGCACGCTTGTGTGTGAATGCGACATCAGACATCAAACCTCGTGAGCGCTGCCAGCGCTCAAATGCCAAACTCCACGCAGCGACATTATTATAATTTTTTGCATTATGTGCATTTTGTTGTTGTTCGTTGTTGTGTATGTGTGAGTGTGTGTTGGCGTTTGTGCTTTTGCAAATTCATTGTGGGCGCAAAACAGTGAGAATGGCCCCGCTGAGGACAGCTGCAAACGCTGCCGTTCGGCATTTGCTGCGCAACCTCGTGTCACTCGTTCGTGCGGTTCGTGTGCGCAGTTTCGTGCATACGTGAAGGCGCTATGGCCGACTGCGTTGCTTCCTTGTTGGGCGCGCTGACTTCCAGTTCGACTCTGCTGGCGTTTGTTATTCGACCACTGTTCGACGCAGTTCGATTGTGTATTGGGTGGTTTGTTGTTGTGGGTGGCTGTCAGTGTAATGCGACGACGACAGCAGCTGCGGCTGCGTTATTCTCGCCTCTGCGCTGTTATGTACACATTTCAGTATTGTTGTTGCTGTATGTGTGGGTGGCGTTGGCGCTGTTGTCATCGTTTTCGTTGATTGTGGTCGCGTTCCTGTTGCCGTTGCCGACGCCGCTGCTGCTGCTGCTGCTGATGTTGCACTGCAAAAGCACATCGGTATTTGTTGGTGTCAGTTTTTTGAAAAGGACTTTCAAGTGAACGACACGAAGCGGCCAACAAGCGCACGAACGCACAAATGGGCGCCCGAACAAGCACGAACTAATCTCGCGAATCTCCCGACCGTGGCAGTATTCCTACGGCAGCCGCACATGGAGAAAGGTGCGTTGCGCGGCGTCGACGACAACGACGATGACGACGGCAACAACGAGCGCCTCGTCCTTGTGGCCTTGTGGAAAACTTCAGCAACCGCTGGCGTTCAGTTGTTTCTGACATTTCAGCTGAAGTGGTTGTGCCATTCTTTGTTTTTGTGCGCTGCCATTTCCACTGACATTTCAACTGCAGTTGAGTGGAACATAAAACCTCAAATTTGCAAAGATAAACCAAGAAGCACAGACAACATCGAAGGCGGAAACGGTTGCAGCGCTCGGTGGCTGCGCATTCAAGTGACTTTGGCTACAAATATTTGCAGTGCACGCTTGCACATTTCGCCTGCAGCTTAAAGCATTTAAAGCAGACGCCTTCTCCCTGTGGCATTGTTTGCGGCTCTCGCTGGTGCGGTGGCAGCAACCGCCGCTGTGGCGTGTGTGGCGGCACCAGCCATTTGACTGCCTACGATTACCCACCGCCCCGAACGACGTGCAACAGCGCCCGCGCGCACACACACACACACACACGCATACCACATCCACCAGCAACGTGCAACCGCCAACCGCCGACCGACTCAGACTGGCGGACGGGCAGGCGTCGCACATTCGCCTCGTTACTTGCGCGCTGTTTATTTTGGCACTTTTCGATTTTTGATGAATCGCGCGGCACTGTTGCAGCGCTCGAACGCCGACTACACACTTTGAAAATAAAAAGCAACAATGTGATGTGCGCCGGTGTTGGGTAACTGATTGTAATTGGACCCGATTGTGAACGCCTTGTGAACGAGTGAATAATTCATGAAGACTTGTGTGAATTACGGCAACTTTAAAACGATTTGTGAAAGTTAAGAAAAACTTTAGTGTTGTCCAAAGACAAAATCCGTGAAGTGAAAAGCTTGAATTGGGTAAGTTTGTGTGAGCTGTTGTGTGAAGATTTAAAATTTAATTGAAAAAAATTTAATTGAATTCTATGAAATTTAGAATAACATGGAAGCAAAATATTTAATATGTACCTATAAATTTTTTTAATGTAGAGCAGATTTTTTTGCGCCTATTTTTTTAAAGAACACAACCGAAAAATACATTTCTAACTTAAATGTTGAGATTGACTGAGTTGGTCCTTAAAGCCAAGACGCTGACTTGTGATTCTATGATATTAAAATTATATGCTTTGGCGCAATTTAATAAAAATCCACTTATTTTATTTAGGTTTTTAGCTTTTTTTCAACCATACTTGGTTCATTAATTTTTAATTAATTTTTTTAATTAATTTTTAATTAAAATACATTTTTTTAATTATTAATCATTTATTTAATTGATAGCCCATTATATTAAATTAAAGCCAATTTAACAGTTTCACTATGAATGCAATATGTGTGTCCAATATCATATTTTAATGATCTTAAAGTTGATAAAAACAGTTAAAACTGACCAACACTGCCGGCTTTGATTATTCTTCTTCTCATACCAGAGACCGTAGGTTCGATTCCTAGCTCGGGCTCGTCTATGATGAAGCAGATGAGAATTACAAGAATCGCACTAGTGCGCTCTCGGCAGGCAATGGCAAAGTCTCCAAGTGTGAACGAAAAATTGCCAAAACCGCCGTTCGGATTTGGCGTTAAACTGAAACTCATTCCCTCATCAGTTTGAAATGTGTATTGTACACATGTTGAAAAAAACATTGTTGCATACACATTTCAAACGCGTAGAATTTGTGGCATCACAACGCGCCCATAAAGAGAGCTAAGTGTGTCTCATACAGAGGTCACTACTAAACCCTACCTACCTAACTCTGTGAAATTTATATCTGCCACAATTATGGCCAGTTGTACATAAAATGTTAAGAGCTTTTTCCAAACACTTCTGCTGCCATCTCCCAGCGATTAAATCTACTAAAGTCAAACAAGTTCTTCTCAATACGGCCCTTTCATCAAAGTTAGTCCCATCTAAGTTGAGTTAAAAACATATGATGCACAGCGTTTCTTTCTAACTTCTGCTTAAACTCCAATTAAAACTTGGTGTTGGTCACCCCTTTGAATTTAAATTTTGCGCCACAAAAATGTTGGTGATACCATTGGCTTAATAAAAGGATAAAGAATAAAAGGAAATGAAAAAATGATGCACAGAGTTTCTTTCTAATTTTTGCCTAGACTCCAATTTAAATTTGACTTTATTGTTTAAATGATGATAAAATTTTGTTAAGGGTTTATGATCAAATTTTTGAATTTAAATTTAGCGCCAAAAAATGTTGGTGATACCATTGGCTTAATAAAAGGATAGAGAATAAAAGAAAAGAGTTCGAATTTCTTTCTAACTTTTGCTTAGACTCTAATTAAAATTTGGCTTTATTGTTTAAATGATGATACAATTTTTTTGAGGGTTTATGATCAAATTTTTGAATTTAAATTTTGCGCCAAAAAATGTTTGTGATACCATTGGCTTAATAAAAGGATAAAGAATAACAAGAAATGAAAAAAAATATGCACAGAGTTTCTTTCTAACTTTTGCCTCAACTCCAATTAATATTTGACTTTAAATTATAATAAAATTTGTTGAAGGATTTACGGTCTAATTATAAATTTGAATTAAATTTTAATTTAAATATTGCGCCAAAAAATGTTGGTGATCCTACTGGCTTCATGAAAGTGTGGAGAATAAAAGGAAATGTAATAATTATTAAAGGCTTTAAAGGAATTAGAAAGAGAGTAGTAAGCATAATTTCACATGATCAATCAATCAACTGTCAGCTTCGCCTAAGAGTGCCGACATGAGAGGAATTTGAAATACGGTACATTCAAAGGCTCGACGGTTTGCGGGACTAGCATACAAATTATTGTTTATTTTAAAGTATGTGTTTATATTTATCTGTAAGGAATATCTGTGACAGTATTTATCTGAAAGAATTCACAGTCAGCTCATCCCGCCTTGTTACTTTTAAACTATACTAAAACAATATGCCTGCAAAATATGGATATGTAATTCACAAACAAGGAAACATGTACATATTCTTATGGAGTGAGCCACATCCTTTATTTGTCTTCATTTATTATAAAAATTTTTAGTTTGTGCAAAAAGGGTTTTTTAATACAAGATTTGGTGAGACATTAAGTGTCCCAGCGCTATCATTTAAATCAGAGAGAGACTTACTCTCTCTGTAATACTCATGTAAGATTACTGGGCTTCTAAAAAAAATAAATTTAATAAATAATTTTTTTTAATTTTTAAATAAATTTTCTTACATGTAAGGCATTCCAATGTGGTGAAGTTGTATGTTATTCTGAGCACCGACACCAACCATAAACAAATTCAAATTGAGCTTATTTGAAATATTCAACTAAGGCCTTAGTCTATAAGTATACTCATTTATACTAAATTAAAGTATGAAAATAAATAAATGGCGCATTTTTTAAAGAAAATGTCCGAGCATTCAATTTTCGAGCCGCCACTACTGAATCAGAACTAAAGTTAAGGACACATTTTTTCAGCTACTACCAATGCTAAACTTTTGCTTATACAGATCGAAACGATATCATTTATTTTGCAAATATGCATAGATGAAAAAATGTTGTACAGAAAAATCTATATACTTATAAGCGCCATTCATGTGCATTCGTCAGATTTATGCAGCTGTTCAGGGGCGTAGAAAAGGAGGGAGGGGTCGGTGTCAGAACCGCTCTCTTTCTCTCTTATAGCCTATAATAATTCAACAGTTTTAATCACCACTAGAAACAAGTCCTTTCACCCTTAAACATTAAAAAAACACACACACATTTACGTTGGCCAAATCAATGTTTTTATATTCAAAAAAGTCCCTTCGGAGTAACTACATCGATTTTCACGATCTAAAAGCTTATCTAATAAATGTTTTCGATTGTCGGCCGGAATGTCCTTTATGATGTCGACACCAGCCTTTTGAATGGCTTATACGTCTTCAAAATGTTTCGTTTTCATTGCATTTTTTCGAAAAGGTAAAAGTCAAATGAAAGAAAACGAGGAGTGGTTGATGGTAAAACTTTGATTTTTTGTAAAAAAAAATCAGTCACAGGTGTCGACTGTAAAATGTGATACATTTATTTTATTGAGATGTTTCAATCCACCTTGAAGAAGAAGAATTCTTTCAATTAAGTTTTTTTGTAATCTTTAAAGAATTACAAGTACCACACAGTGTTGATTGAATCTGCGGTGATTGCGGACTTTAGTTGGCCAACATGTTGGTCATCATTTATGTTCTTAAGACCCTTTTTGATTCATCATCACCATAAACTTTGCTTATCAATTGAAATGTTTCGGGTAGTAGCGGATTCAGGGGGTTTGGGGGTTGAAACACCCCCCCCCCCCGAAATTTTAGGGTAGACTTTAAAACTACATACAAATTAAAAGGATTTCTTTTTGGCATTTTATGAATATTAAAGAATTACTTCTTGAAACCCCCCACACTTTTTTTCTGAATCCGCCCCTGGTTTCAGTTAAAGTTTTACCAAATTTAAAATAAAACTTAATACGATCTCTTTTTTCGATGCTCATTTTTGTATCGATAACACAAACATATTTTCACTTCAAATGCAATAACTTCGTTTCTGGTGAGCCGAAAATCATGAAATGTTGACTGAAAATCAGGGACAAATGTAAATTTCCTATATACTAAGTAACACTTAGGTGGCGCCACCAAAAAATGCCTTATTTGAAAAGTGCAGTTTACTTCAGAAAGCACGTATTACTAAAATAGCAAAAATTTGTATTTTTTTTTGTAAGTGTGACGTTGAAGAGAGTAGCTTTCAAGATTTATTTAAATTCACAAAATCACAAGGAACACAATTAGCTCGTTAGTGAACAACTCTTAAAGTGAAGTTACAACCCCATCCCCCCATCTTGCACGGATGTGCGTCTAGCGCAGTTGTTAAAAAAGTTGAAACAGTGCTTTTTCATAGAGTAAGTTACACAACGTCAAACAGGACTTTCTCAACTTTTTGAAGCGTTTTGTGCCGAATGAAAGCTTATCAGTGAATGATATTTCTTGGTGATTTTTAGCTCATGGCTACAATCTAAACAATTCGTCTGAAATCATGAAATATGTTCAAATTTATTTGAAAAATTATTTAAATCATAATTTTTGTTCCACAAATATTGAAAAAGGTTTAAAATAAAATACAATTCCTTGACGGTAAGCATTGTAAATTTTTTTGGTTGATTCTATTCGGTTATTGACTGTTAAATGTGTTAATTGTTACCAACACTGTGTTATTTTGCAGCTAAAGAGTGCTCAAAAATGGCAGAAAAATTGATTGAAGAAATAAGAAAGCAAAAAGTTCTTATCGCGCCTAACTTGCTTGATGTGACACGGCAACGCGTTGGACGTTGAAAACGGTCGCGCGGTGTTTAACTTCACTTTTACTGAAACCAAACCGCTCAACTCCAACCGAACTGACTTGTATGATGATTCTTAGATTAGGTTAGGAAGGGAAGGGTGTGTGCGGCACAGAGAGCGCACTTCCACTCGGAGACCAAATTGCTGATGATTCTTAACCTGTCGAGTTTATTTGTCTGCTTTGAACGTCTTGCATTGTGTCCATTTGTCATTTGTCACGTACGCTAATGCCAAAAGATTAGTTCAGCAGCTGTTGGCTGTGCTTTCAGCTGTGCTATTAGAGGAATTTATTAAACTGTAAGCAGAAAGTCAAACAATTAACTGAGTGCTTAAGTGTTAAATAACACCGTGCGACAAAAAACCACTTTTGTCAGGACCCATTCAAAAGATTATATATGCGTGAAACTAGAGGTCATTCATAGTAAATTGGTATACTCACTTTTCATTTTTTGATCCGATGTCTCTTTTAAAGGATTTTACAATTTTAAGGACATAAATATTTCAAGGATTTAATTTAAATATTTGCAGTTGTGCAATGATGAAGATATGGGTCTCAATGGACGAAGAAAGTTGTCGCTTTTGGACTATATTTCTTATTTTTAACTTTCAGGACTAAAGTATGTCAGTAAGATCCTTTCAAAGATGTATCCTGCGATATCCTTCAAGATTTCTAACGAATCCTTTTGGAAAAATTATATGTTTTGGATCTTGGTATATAGTATAAAGCCTCAAAATTTTATTCTTCTATCCCAATTGATTCACAGTTAAAAAAATACACGTAAGTTTCCATTTATACGCAGAAATTTTGTCTACGAAATTAGATAGAAAAATAACATTTTTAGGTATTATAATACATATCTCTTACTGACATAATTTGGTCCTGAAATTTCAAAATAAAAAATTCAGTCATAAAGCGACAAGTTTTTTCTTTCATTTGGTACCCATATCTTCATCATTTCACAACCGCAAATATTTTTAAAAAATCTTTGAAATTTATATGTCCTTGAACTTTAAAGTTCTTTTAAAAGGACAACGGATCAGAAACTGAAAAACTGAATGTGCCATGTTACTAAGAATGAACTCTAGTTTCACGCCTATATAATCTTCTGGATGGGTCAAAGGTCAACCTGGTTTAACACTAGAATGCCCAAGGTAGTCATTTTGACTACATTGACGTCTTTTATTGCAAATAACTTTTGTTGCATCGCTTTAAAAAATATCTTACGTGACTTTTATTATTTTTTAAAGCTAAATGGAATAAATAAATTAAAAATATTGTAAAAAAATTGTTTACCCCAATTTTGTAAAATTTACCTTAAATGCCCAATGGTAGTCTTTTTGACTATCTATAACCATTTTCAGCAAATCTTACTGATAAATAAACAAATATGCATCTTCAATTACAAAATATGAAAATTTTATATAATTGCAAATATTAAAAAAAAATATCATAGTAGGCTGCGACAATTCCCAAGTTTTCCAATCCAAACCAATAAAACCAATGCTCTCCTAAGAATACATTTTTCTGTTCTTCTTCAATCTCTTTGGAACCCAATACATTGTACTACATTTAAAACGTAGAGTAAACGAAAATAAGTGAACTGATAATTTTTGTCTCAGTTCCTCTTTTCTCACTGCAGTCCCTCGCCAAGTGCATTGCCTATGTAGCTGTGTTCTGCTATATATTTAATTCTATATACTTGACTGCAATTCAAAGAAGGTGCAGTGGAAAAGTCACTCAACAGTGCAGACGGCAAGACAGTTCGAATTATGTGCACACCCATTCATTCACCTCACTGTCGCAGTCGTGCAGTCGTGCAAAAATTGTACACGTATATCCTCACCACCTCTACACCGGAATGCACCATAGATGGCAGCAACATCAGACCAAAGCGTTAAAGCACTCTGAAAAAGTGGAAAGTGGGCAAAAGTGGAAAGTGGCACTAAAAATGTAGATAAAACCAAATAAAATAAAATGAAAGGCAATGAAATTTGCAGCAGGATCAGCGCGCGCAACGAGCTCGACCCTCCAGCGGCGGCAAACGCAGTTATCATCCGAAATGCAAATTAAATTGAGCCCCACTCTGCTCGCCGCTCGCAGCGCTGCACTCAGTAATTAATGTGTTCTCGTAGTGTTGTGCGAAAGGAAGTGGAAATACCAAAATTCATTGCGTAAAAAACGCTTAACCACACAAACAAATGCAGCCAGCGAGCCGCATTGACAGCACAAAAACACAAAAACAACAACACCAGTAACAATGGGAAAAATGTTGCTTTGAAGCGGCCGCGGCGATGGCTGCAAACTGCGGCAACGAAAGTGTGTGTGTGTGTGTGTGTGTGTGTGCGTGGGAGTAGACACAGTCGCTGGACGCTAAAAATGCGAATGAGCCAGCGACTGGCCTGGGAAGGGGGGGGATGGGTTACTTGCAGTGGGTGCGTCGATGTTATAATAAATCATTTGGAATTCAGTGCAAAAGAAGCGTAGCACGACTGGCTCTGTCTGTGCGGCACACGCTGCCAGCGCCAACACCAGACTCAGTCGCAATGGCACCACTGGCAGTCGTAGTGCACTCTGCCGGGGTGCGGCAACGCTGCGGAAGTGTTAGGAAAGCGCACAACGGAAGTGCAACTTCCATAACGGCTTTAACAACTACACGCGCGCCTGCACATACGCCCGGCCCACTCACACACACACACACACACAAACATTTATGTGCTGCAGCTGCAGTTGGAGGATGGATGTACTAAGCGCCTGAATAATTACCCTGTTAAGTTAAATATCACATTTTTATGTGAAAATGTAGCTTGCCAAGGCGAGCAACTCAAATGGCTGTAGCGCACAAAATAATGCAAAACGTTCGCCAAGGTGGAACCTATCTGTGCGTACGTCGTGTCGCCGAAGCGGAGTGCGGCGTCGGCAAAGTGCGCTTTCATACTCGACAAAGTTGAAACAACTCACTTCCGCTGTGACTTATCTTGGCAGCCACGTTGCCGGCTGCAGCTGCAAATTGCTGCAATTTTCATTTTGTTTTTGCGAAAAGCTTTTATGAATATTCATATTCGAATATTATTTATGTGAAAGTTTATGTGTGCGCTGTGGGCGGTGGCGACTGTGCCGTGCAACTGCAACAGTTGAACGAAAGTGGTTTCGAAATACGTTCAGCCAGCAGCAAAAATTCAAAATTTAATTAAACGTTGAGCCAAGTCCAATTGGAATGATGGCTGAGCACTTTCCGACTTTGGTTAACAGCGTTTGATTAAAACCAACGAGGTTTCCACAAAAGTTGTTCATTCGCAAATTGAAAAGTAAAAAAACAAAACATTTAAAAAGTGTTTTTTCAATATTCTGAATATTTAATACTTTTAAGAATTTTTTTAAATTCTTAAATATATTTTTAAATGTTTTCCACGAAAGTTGAACATTCTCAGATTGAAAAGAATACAAAAATAAATAATAGTGTGTACTGTCTTTAGTATTTTATGTATATAATATTTTTAAGGATATAATTTTAAATTTTTAATATATTTTTAAATGTTTTCCACATTTTTAGATGGAAAAGTATAAAAAACAAATCAATAACAGTGTGTATTGTCTTTAGTATTTTAGTTATATAATATTTTTAAGAATATAGTTTTTAATTTTTAAATATACTTTTTAATATTTTCTACAATAGTTAAACATTCGCAGATTGAAGAGTATAAAAAGTAAAAATAGTGTATATAGTCTTTCATATTTAGAGTATATAATATTTTTAAGAATATATTTTTTAATTCTTAAATATATTTTTAAATGTTTTCCACGAAAGTTGAACATTCTCAGATAGAAAAGAATACAAAAATAAATAATATAGAAAATATAATACGAAAAATAATAATATTATCATATAAATAATAATATGTATTTTGAGTATATACTATTTTTAACTCTTTAATATATTTTTTAATGTTTTCCACATTCTCAAAATGAAAAGTATTAAAAAAATAAATAATAGTGTGTATTGTCTTTAATATTTTAGTTATATAATATTTTTAAGAATATAGTTTTTGATTTTTAAATATACTTTTTAATATTTTCTACAAAAGTTAAATGTTTTCGGAGTGAAAAGTATAAAAAATAAAAATAATGTATATAGTCTTTAATATTTGGAGTATATAATATTTCTAAGAATATATTTTTTAATTCCTAAATATATTTTTAAATGTTTTCCACGAAAGTTAAACATTCTATGAGTGAAAAGTATAAACAAAGTATAATAATGTGTGTAGTTTTTAATATTTTGTAGAGATGTAATTTTTAAAAATATATCTTTTAACCCTTTCGACCCCAAACTTGCCTGAGAGCAACTTCACCTATTTGTCATTTTATAGCAAAAGCTACGATTGCTCTATGGTTTTAATTTAAGTAGGGAACAATAAATTAATGTTTTAAAAGTGAACTCAAAGCAAATTAAAAAATGTTACTGCTATCCCCAAAATAATTTTCAATAATTTGCAGCGATATCAGGGAAAGTCTATGTTCTAATTGAAGTCTACGAATTGGGCGCGTTTGATCAAAACCATGTTTCTGGTTGGATGGTTAGATAAAATCAAAAAGTGATAATTTGGTATTTTTCCATAAATATTAACAAATTTTTCTGTAATTAAAAAAATATTGATACAAAATTAATTTAACCCATTTTCAAAAGTAAAATAGCTCTAAAACTCTCACAAAGAGTCGTAGCGACTTCAAATGTCGTGTGCATACTTCTTAGGGAAGTGTTTCATGATTTAAATACCAAAAAGTAATGTTGAGACACAGGGTAAAATTGGGGGCCGAAAGGTTTAAATTTTATATATTTTTTAGTTCTTTTTAATTTATAATTTTTTTAATATTGAGTCAATTTAGTTTTAAATTAAGTTATCGCGTTTGCTGTTCACACACACACATTCAATTTAGTTTACTTTTTTATTGAAAATATTATCAAACATGTTTTTGTCTCGATAGAAGAATTTTTTTCTTTTTATCTATAAAAAACGTTGTTGAAAACATTTACATTCAGAAATATTTACACAATTTTTCAAAAGAAATTTCAAAGTCAACAAATGTTAACAAACGTCTGGCGCTTCTGTCAATTTGTTGATTTCTTTCTGTTTCGGTCTATTGTGAATCAATTTGTTTAGCGGTAGCAGCATGACACAGGGTTGCATGGCAAATCGAGCTCAATTTATGGTCAATTTAGCGGAAATTGCGATTAGATAAATGCAGATTTTTTTAATGACAAGTTGAATTCAATTTAGACCTAAACTGAGACAATTTCTTAATTGCGCTATTTAGCTGGGTGTCTGAATAGAGTATAAATTTAATGTTAGTGTTGTTTGAAAAAAATGGATTTTAATAATAATTGATTTTAGTTAAAAATAAAAATAAAATTTTTAAATAAAATTTATTTCTATATTTTTTAATTAGAAATTGAATCAATTTGTTGTTTTTTTATGAGTTGGCCTTGAATAAAAATTTTGAATATAGAAGATTTTAATAATAATTGATGTTAGTTAAACATTTTTTAAAATTAAAATTGATTACTATATTAAATATTGAAAATTAAATAAATTTGTTGTTTTTTATAAGTTGCACTTTAATAAAAAGTATCTATAGTAAAGTGTATGGGCATTAGATATTGTTACAGTTTTTAATATTTTTCTGATTTACACTGAATTAAAAAAATTATTTAATGTTTTTGTTTGTTTTCATATTTTTAACATTTTTATATTTTTATATTTTTAGTATAATTAAATTTACGAAATTTTTGGTATTATTTTGATAAAGTTTTTAAATTTTTTATAAAAACTTAAATGTGTATTTTCGAAGAAATTTTAATAAAAATTATCTATAGTAAAATTTGTAAATATTATAAATTGTTAAAATTTTTAATATTTTTCTAATATTTACAGTGATTTAATAAATTGTTAAAAATCTTTTTGTTTTGTTTACATATTTTTAATATTTTTATGTTTTTAGTAAAACTATTTTTACCATATTTATTGTATGTTTTTTTATAAACTGTTTAATAAAAACTTACATGTATATTTTCAAAGAAGTTTTAAAATGATTTGATTCATTTTTTTAAAGTAAAAAGCTTGGACTTAATTTACCATAGACGGATACGACTTTGGTCATAAGTATATGCACCATTTTGTTCTATAACTTGTTGCCATTTTCAAGGCAATTCCAAAATTCTATTCAATTAAATTCTATTGACAAAATCTGAGACAGTCGCTGTAACAAGCTTTTCTTGAGGAAAACTTTTCCCTAGTAAAATCATTCGCAATAGAGTAATCACTCCCATATCTCCCAACCAGGCAATACTTATGCGAGTCATTATCGATTTGTGTGGCCCTGCGTGGTGCTCAGGCTACACCATTCCTTTCCTATTGACCAAAGCTGACCGCTTTCTGGGCCTTCGAAGACGGTCCAATTGCTGACAGTACAGGTCCGAATTAGAAGTTTGGCCTTAGCGCAATTCATTGTAGATGATTCCCTGCCAATTCCATCAAACACAGAAAGACCTTCATGACCGTAAATTTTGGCATGACCACCGTTTGCGCGTTTTCACCTCAATTCGACCACGAATGGTTTCGCTTAATGTTACTGTCAGTGATACACTTTTCATCACCAGTCACCATTCACTTCAGAAATGGTTCGATTTTGTTGTGGTTCAGCTGAGATTCGCAGATGTAAATTCGGCCCATGAAGTGAAAGTTGTTTGCGTTAACTCGTATGGCACCCATATAGGCTTCCCAACCGTCCTCCTTTGAGGAGGACAGTCCTCCTTGAACAGAAAATGTCCTCCATCCTCCTCAAAGGTCAAAAAGTCCTCGTCAAGCTCAAATTAAATTTAAATTTTTTTAAAATTTTTTTATTCAAACGTAAGTTGCCACATTGTTGCCAATCAATTAATGAGGAAAATTTTTCTAATTTTTGTCCAATATATCGATGCTGCTTTGGGCATTCAAAACAAAATTATAGACTTCGTTGAAAATCCGGATAAGTCAGCTGCTGGAATGTTCAACATGATTAAGGCCGCATTGGAAAAATTAGACTTAAAAATAAAAAATGTTGTGTGCCTAAGTGCTGATAATACGAATGCAAACTTAAATTAAAAGGCAACTGCCACGCGCACATAATACACAATGAATTAAAAAAGCATTGTGTGATCTCGATGTTGATATTGAAAATATTGTTTGATATTGTTGATTACAGTCGCACAAATATGCGTTTTGTTTTATTTTTTAAAGTGGTTATTTGTGGTTGTATTTTCTGAAAACATGGTGAAATATTGAAGGAATGTGATGTCCTCCTGAAACAAAGTAGTTCCTATATAAAGTCCTCCTCAAGCCAAATTTTGTCCTCCTTATACCGTTTTAATAGTTGGGAAGCCTACCCCTACAATGAGTCCTTAGTACTTTCAAACCTTTTCCTTGTGCAATACATAGCTCCTGCGCAATTGAAACATTAGTTATGTTCATACATGACGATGGGACTTGACAATGTCCATGATTTTGAGGACATTTTTTACAATTAGTCTTTCAGAACGTGGTGCATATTTGACATCAAAATCGCCGAAAAAGAATCGATAAAACTAGTATTGTTTGTGATTGGTTGTTACACAATATGAGGTCCGATTTTTATTCACAGTTTCAACCGCCTGGCTTTCCTTTTCGCCTAGAAAAAATTGTGTATTTTCTCTTGGCTGGAATGCATCTTTTATGCGCGTTCAAATAAAACTGTGTCGAGCAATTACCAAATTGTCTGAGAATTGTTTTTAGTGCCGAATCTTTTCTTTCTAATGCCATCTGGTGTTATCCGATTACACTCACACAACTTGAGATATGGATTACTAAAGCCATCTATTATAATTATAATGGT
Source organism: Melieria picta (assembly GCA_964056695.1). Lineage (NCBI taxonomy): Eukaryota > Metazoa > Arthropoda > Insecta > Diptera > Ulidiidae > Melieria > Melieria picta. The sequence goes on along the minus strand of OZ057399.1, from coordinate 34,674,198 downwards.
TTATTTTTCTGCATCTTGTAATATATTCGTTTAAATTTTCATTTAAATAAATGTTTATGTAAATAATTAATTATTAAATTTCGGTGTATTTTAAATGTTCTAAAATTGATTTAGTTTTCCTGATTTAATAAATTTTCTAGTCACATTTCTGACTCATATTTAGTAAACCATCTTTCAGGCACTTGGAAAATTAATTTAAAATTTAATGCCAACAAAAGACAAGATTTATCTCCTCAATATGTTGCTTTGTTACCCCCTCAGAGTAACAACAACTCAGAGATATTAACTACATTTATGCACTGCACACAACCGCACACTGGGTGCACTGGGCGCCATTGCAGCAGCGGATGCGGCAAATGCACGAAGGATGGCGGCCACAGTGGAAGTGGCAAAGAGCTGTCGAGTTGTTTTAGCGGCGGTTGCTGCTGAAGCCAGCGCTGTTCGCAGCCCATTATCACATAATTTTCGAAATTTCCCAAGAAAATTACTCCAAGTTTGAGGATTGAATTACGTGCATATTTATGGGTACAGCGCGGCCGGCGACCAGGCAGGCGTCAGCAGCAGCTGCGGCAGAAGCAGACTGGAGGCTGGAGGCTGTCCGTCGCCGGCAGACAAAGCACACCTGCCAGCGCAGCAGACAAGCCAGCCAGTCTACCGATCAGGCGTTGCTGCGTCGACACTTGGCCGAGCCCGTCCGTTTGTCTGTCCAACTGACGGCGTAAACTTTCAGCCACGTTTTGCTGGTTTCTGCATTGCGGTTAGTTTTGCGGTTGCGTTGTGCACTGCCATTTGGCAGGCGGGCGGCTGCGACTGCTCGCCTTGCAACGCGTCCTCCTTCGCACACATCGCTTCCGCTACAACGTATCACTTCTGCCGCGTTCTTTTTGCAGAGCGCTTTCACGTTTTGTTTTATTTAGTTGCGCTGCACAATTGAATGGCGAATGTGCGCTCTAATCAAATGAAAATGAAGCAGACGCTTTTTGTGCAATGTGGCAGCAACGCCCCGACTGCGCTGCAGCGCAGTGATGTGCAAAGCAATGAAGGTGAGTTGCTGCTCTTGTCTCAGGTGTTGCCAACATGGATGTTGTTGTTGTTGTCGTTGTTGCCAATACCGCATTTCTATGCATTCCCGGCGAGTTTGCTGCTGAAAATTGCAATTTAACTTGGCTGTGTTTAATCTGTGAATGTGTGCGTTAGTTGCAAGCCATCTGCAAGGAGAAGAAAGCCAAAACGCCAGCAGAAAAAATGCAAAGAAAAGCCAAAGAAAAGTGGCCGTGGAGTGGGAAGGTTGAAGTGGCTGCGCGCCGGCATCAAAGTGTTGAAGTGTTAAGCTGTTTGTAAATTTGTTTGCTCGACTGACTCGGAAAGGCGGCGTAATCGAGTCAGATTTCGCAGGCTCGCAGGCTGGAAAGTTTATGCCCAACGCATGCTGCCTTGCCCACCTCTCATGCTGCGGCAACTTCTGTTAGTGCACTTGAGCCAACACACACACACACACACACACGCACACACACACACACACACCTGAATTACTATTTTGCAGCACTTGCAAGTTGCCAGTTGCAACTGTTGTGTTGGCTGCGGTGAATGCGAACTTTGCAATGAATTTAACAACGCTGCGGCTTTTGGGCTTAGGTGAGCCAGTCGAGCGCTTTAATTAATTTAAGGAAGAGAGCTTTGGAAATGGCAGTCGCAGGACAGCAGCAGGAAGAAGATTACTGGTTGGTTGCAAATGAAACTAATATTTTATTTTCCAGCAATGGACAGTGAGAATAGTTTAAACCGACATTAGATTCTGCCATTAGATTTGGGAAAACGACTCAATTAAAAGTGTCATGCAATTTTGCAAAAGTGATAATTTTTCTAACATTTGAATTCAACAAGCAAAACAAATTCAACTCGTAAGTAGTGAAGAAAAAATGGTATACAAGTCTTAGCCTGTCAAAATTGGTTGCTGATTCTGATAAATGCTATCAAACTTCAATTAAAAAAATGGCCTGTATCTTTGTGTGTCTATCAGAATGTTCGGATAAATGCAGTATAGCGAACCCTCGTGAAAAAAATAAATAAGTATGCTCTTACATAGAGGTTTCGCTTCTGAATCTAAGGAAATAAAAATTTTGCCTGGAAAACGCCCACAAAAAGCGTGGCCTTGGGTCAAAGTTTAACGTTGGTATCAAAATAGCTCAATCAATTCTCAATCGATTTACCCGACATGGGCATCAAATGAAGGGCCTTTTTCATACCTTTCTATTGATGTGCAACATTATATATGTAATTTGTACTAATAAGAAGTTTTAAGCGAAAAATATTTTTTTTTATACAAATTTTTCAAAAACGGATTTTTTTCTCGAAAAATTTTACTATTAAGGTATAATAAGTTTATCATCATATTGTAGCCTGCGAAATTCCCTTTACAATGAAATATGAAAATGTATACTTTTGTTTTTTATGAATATATTTTTTAAAATTTTCGCTATACTGAATTTGTTCCGAATGTGCAACTATTTATTTGTTTATTTATTCAAGTGTTGGATTTTTGAAATTGGAAGTAATCGATGCTCGGTTAAATAGACTATTTGTCTTTAGGATCCTTTTCGATTGAGCGCTTTTTGTTTGACCATGTTTTGTTTTGTGTTGGTTTTTGTTTTGTATTTTGTACTACAAGCAAAGTTGGCCTTTTTTAATCGTTTTTCTGCTTTTTTGATGCTCTAAAAAATTGCCTGATATTTATTTAGTACTTGATTCTCAAAAGTATGGATACTTCCCATCACTAACTTTATGTATTTAATTTAAGTCAATGAAGTCGAATCACTGTGCAATGTGTTAACTTCTTCGTCGTGGTTGTGGACTTTTATAGATACAGGAAATGACTTTTCTTACGTTGATGAGAATTTTCAATTACATTCTATACTTGAATTTATTTATTTTTATCTATTTTTATTTCTTTGTTTCTTTACTTTGACACCTGACAGCACGGAAAATGCAAAAATTGATTATTGTTTTTGACGTTTCGATCAAGTTTTTCGTACACAAAACCTCGAAGATAAAACTAGTACAAAGGTTGCCAAAAACAACGTAAGGATGGCACATTCTTACCAACAAAACAACATCAATTTAAAGAAATAAAGAATATAAAAACAACAAGTTGCTGCACAATACAAGCGAGCGTCAGTGGCTGAAATGTCGAAAGTTGATTTTGCAGCAGACGTTGCTCGTTCGCATGTGAGGCACACATGCCGACGCCTGGAGCGTGCAGCATATGCAACGCCTGCCTGCCTAAGCCTCTCAGAGTTGCTCACTTGCAACAGCGACTTGCCACACTTGCAAGTGTCATAAGCACTTCGCCGGCGGTGACTGTAGCTCACAGCTGCTTGCAACGGTTCGCCCAGCAGCTGCTCTCCTGCTGGTCCTCAGTATAATTTAATAAAAAGCAATGAGCTTATTTTCAACTATTTATTGACTGCATGAAAAACGCGCGCGACGACCAGTAGCCCAACTGGCACGCCCACTTTTAGACTTGGCAGCATCGCCAAATCGTCGTGCTGCAAGTTTGTCAGCTTCGCCGAATCACTCGGCGGCTGGTGAGCGATGCGGGCAGTGCAGCGGCTTCTGATGCGTGGAAAATACACTCGCAAGTGTTGCTTGCCACAAAGTGCTTGCAAGAGAATTTTTTATGATGTGTGTGTATGTGTGTGTGTGGAAATGTGCAAGCCATCCTTTCAGCTGGCAGCACATACAGGCACTCAAAGATATGTAACACACACTGCCACATATGTTGCTGCTTGTGTAGCTTCGTGCGGGCATGTTGGCAGTTGCAGCCAGTCAGCGTTGCACATTTGAGTATTTACGCAGCTGCCGGTTGCTGGCTGCTGTCATGGCGTACTTACGACTTCCGCTTTTGCTGCCGGCAGCGCAGTTGCACACACTGAAAGATGCTCACTTCCTTTGCATTAATATTAACTTGCCAAACAAAAAAAAAACAAAAGTGGCTTCCTCAGAATCTCGTCGCTCTCTGTCCCTCTCGTCCACGCCATGGCATCGTATTTCGCTGCATTTCACAGCCGCACAGCAGTGACTGCTGCTGCTTCGTCGCTGTTGTTGAAGTCTACGATGTTGTTGTTGTTGTTGTGTTTGCTGAATTAATAATCATTTTAGTTCAACATTCCGTCGCTGGCCTTGTTGATCCGCAGCCCTTTACAGCTCAGCGTTTCTTTCATACGCTTCGGCACGGCACATCTGCCCGGACGCACTGTAAGTGCCCTAAGCGCAGTTTTAAAAATGCATGCAGTCTGTCATCATTGAAACCGTTATTATCACCATCAACATTAGTGTCGCCATCAGTGCAATCATCGTTGCCATCAGCAACGCCATGGAGCGCAGCCTTTTTTGAGTCATTTTCTGTGTCTACTTTTTGAGTAGTAAAGCAGAAGTGTTTTTGTTGTGATTGAAATATTTTGAATAATTTTAACTATTCTTAAAAGTTTTCTTTCGCAAATTACATTTTAGTATTTGCTTAATTTTTGGCGTTCATGCTAAATGTGTTGCTATCATTGTTCTTGTCTGTGAGTTTCAGGTGGAAGTTAACCCTTTCGACTCCGAATTTTACCCTGTGTCTTGATATTACTTTTTGGTATTTTAATCATGAATTATTTGCCTAAGAAGTGTGCACACGACATTTGAAGTCGCCACGCCTCTTTGCTAGAGTTCTACAGCTAGTTTACTTTTGAGCAATTTTAGCTTAAAACAGGTTAAATAAAGTTTGTATCAATATTTTTTAATTACAGAAAAATTACCTAATATTTATGGAAAAATACAAAATTATTAATCACTTTTTGATTTTATATAACCATTATTAGAGAAAACGCGTTTTGATCAAACGCGCCCAATTCGAAGACTTCAATTAGAACACAAACTTTCCCTGATATCGCTGCAAATTATAGGAAATTATTTTGGGGATAACAGTACAATTTTTGTAATTTGCTTTGAATTCACTTCTAAAAATATTAATTTCTTGGTGCCTACTTAAATTAAATCCATAAATCAATCGTACTTTTGCTATAAGATGACAAATAGGTGAAGTTGCTCTCAGGTAACTTTGGGGTCGAAAGGGTTAAAGGTTCAAGTTAAGCTTTTAAGTGGCGCTTTGGGCTTTAAATGCAAACTTGTGAGCTTGTGAGTGTTAGGTCTTCATCCTAATTCGACATTCTAAAAAAGTTCGCCCTATGACTTTGCTCTTACTGTAAGTTCCTCACTTGAGGCCGAGACTTGATTCTAATCCAGTCTTAGTTTCCGCACATGCTTGGATTTGGGTTTGAATTCGGTTTTGGCCATAATTTTGTTTAATATTTTCATTCTTTTAGGTCTATTAACCCATTTTCGACCGCTGGTCGATTTTTCGACCAGCCACTTTGAAGGAGAGTAGCTCTGCACTTAGACATTATATCTGTGAACTTTTGATGCATAAAATAGCTTTGGTCTTTTGGTAACCCTTCGAAATAATAATTTTTTTTAAAAAAGATAAATTTAGAGATGTTGGCGAAGGCACGGAGAAAAGCATTTTTTTAGTCATATTTTGAATATTCTGAAAAATATATAACCTTTTCAAATTATTGATTTATTATTGATTATTTACGAAGCCTAAAGACCAAATTACCGCAATCAATTGATATCCATAAAATTATGAAAATATTTTTACCTCTCAGCACCGCGTACTTTTCAGTGGTCGAAAAATCGAAAATTGGCCAGAAGTCGTCATGTATGTACATATGTAAGCCAACAATTGTTTGTTTTCATGCTTGATTATTATTTGACCAAAATTATATACATATATATTTGTTTTTATTTGAAATTAAATTTTTATTAATTTATAAAAAAAATAATTAAAAAAAAAAAACACAAAAAAAATCCAAAAATATTCTTGATTAAGGTCCTAAATGTAAGTCCTTAAAAGGAATTAAAAAAATATTGGCTATTTCTGGTAGCGGCCGAAAATGGGTTAAGCTAGTTTTGAACATTGTTCGACCATAGCTCTAGATTTCTGTTTGCACGAGGAGCTTGTAGTAGTTTTGTTTTTGTTCTGGTCCTGGTTTATGACTTGAGTGGTCATTGAGTGACATTGGTCATATCACGATTGATGATGTCTCAATGTTCACACTTTTCAAAATTAATTGTACTCCTTTTTTAAAGTTTCTCTCACTTTTTCACTCTTCATTCCGTACTTACTTAGTACTTAAGTTACGGCCTGCTGCAAAAGTTCTCCCAGAGATGACAGGGTGTCTTCAACTTGGTCCTTTCACAAGAGTCCTTTCGTCGTCGACCTTCAACTACCGCATTGAACATATTTTTTGCCTCGGAAGACATGGCCAAGCAAACGTAGCCGCTGAATGTTGATTCACTTCCGTACTTCTTAATGATATTTATTGATTTCGATTTCGTTTATGTTTTCTTGTTTCTTTTTGTTTTCTTTGTTTTATTTTAGCTCTTTGAACTCTCGTTAGATCTTGACTTTCCACTCTCCTCTTCTCTTCTCTACTTTTCAACGGCTTTCTTTGTTGCTTAGTGCCCCTATTGTCATTTGTTTTGTCTTATCAATTTTATCAGTATCTGCAAAACTCAGTGTTGCCAGATCAGGAGATTTCCTCCTAGATTTAGGAGGTTCTTGGCAGTGTTGCCGTTTTGGTCCAAAATTGGTAGCTTCGTTTCATAAATTAAGGCTTTGGTAGGTTGTTTGGTTTGTTGTGATTTTCAAGGAATTTTGGTAGGCAACACACTGCATGAATAAATTTCTATTAATTTTTTTATGATTTTAAAATTATTCTGTAGCTTGTGAACAAATTTTACATGCAAAAGTTCAAACGCCTCTGCAGGGAAGATCTAAAGCAATTAGAGATTATAACGCCACATTTAGTCCTTTCTGAAGAAAATTTAACTCTTCTTTCTTTGATTTCAAAATTTCAAAATTTAGTGGACGGCGATCCAGATAAAATTATAATTCAGCAAATTTATTTTGGTAGGCTGAGATTGATTTTGGACCAATTTTGGTAGGGGAAAAAAATTCTTAGTGGCAACACTAGTTCATGGCCTTTTAGGAGAATTTTGAGGAGGAAGAATTGTTTAGGAGAAAGTTTAGGAGATTTCTATTTTATGTTAGGGGATTTTTCGGATCCTTAGTGGATTTTTGGGAGATTTTTGAATAACGAAGGGAACACTGGCAACAAAACATATTTTGGCAACTATTTTAATAGTCAAAGCACCCTGTTGTGTTAAAAATTATCATATTAAGCTTACGAAATGTAAGCTCGTTCTATCTCGTTCTCACTTATTGCTGTCACAATGAAATCCCGTCAAAAATTACACTTTTTGTTTAATTCATTTGTTACATGTTTTGTTTCTGTTAAGTTTTTGTTGTTAAGCTAAAGATGAGTAAAAAAAGGCTGCATTAAAAAAATTATACATGTATATATTTTTATTTTTTTTATGAGAAGTTAAATTCCTTTAAAATTTAGGAGATTTTTTTCAACTTTTGGGAGGAAATTTCAGTATTTCTTTTAAGATTTAGGAGAAAGTAATTTCAGGTATCTGGCAACACTGGCAAAATTGCTTCTATTTTTGATTTTCCAATCTCCAATGCAAACAAGTTCACCTCGTTTTAATGTTATCAAATACCAACTAAAGTGTTAGCCACTTACGTACTCGAGGTACAATGATCGCCAAGCCGCTGCACTCACACTCACACCCTCACACACACACCGAAACACTGCAGTTGTATCCCCTCGACATCTGCGCTATGCAATGAGCGAGCATCAGTTTTCATATAGTCGAACATAATCCCCAGCTTCAGCTTCGGCGCATCGCTTTCTGCCATTTGCCATTTGCCGCTTTCATGTTTCGCCGTTGCAAACGCACCGCGCTGCATTGCCATGAGCGACAAAGTAAGTGCTTGCAACAACCACAACAACAAAAACAACCAGAAATTACAGTCAGCACTGCGAGCAGCAGCGACAGCGACAGTAAACTAACATTAATGGCTGCTTAAGTTTCATCTAATGAAATCGAGCGAATGGGCGACGAGGCGCACGAGCCGTACGACGAAACAGACTGCAAGTTCATGCGATGCGACTGGGCGCGGCGGGGCAGCGCGACGGACGGGCAATTTAAGACGAGCGCCCACTGCTGTGCTACTCGGGTAATTTTGTTGCCTTTGTCATATTAAGTTTTAAGTTGATGCTGTAAAGCACACAAGTGCACTTATGCGCTGCCGCTTCCTTGTAGCCAGAATAAGAAAATAATAAATGAGCGTTCACTCTTCGTTAACTTCCTTTTATCTTCGTGCCATGGATACGCACGCGCCACCAAATGAAGTGTCGAATTTGCGACAACTTCTTGAAAAGAGTGGAAAGTTATGCCTGCGACCATAAACGGCAGTCGGGAAAATTAGTATTGAATGTTTAAAATACCAGAACGAATTGTAAAGCAGTCACTGAGATTTTCAGTTGGAATTCTTCTTGGAATCATACACGAGACTGGCTCATAGGCGCACTGGCCAACTCAAGCAGTTGTAATATTACTCTGCGACTTTGTTGTTTGTTATGAGTGTCTGTAAGAATAATATAACAAGAGTGGGTTTTATAAGTAGCCAACGGGACACAATTGCACTCCAGCCTAACTGGTTTGCCGAGCTTCCGTAGACTAAATGCTGGGACCTTCGCTTTTGATTTTAATGAAACACGATCAAGTGGCTACTTTGAATCCATAAATGATTTTGCCTGCAACAAAGGCGTCATTGATGGATAATTCTTAAACCGTAACAAGAGAGAACAGTCTTTGTTTCTCAGTTCATTCAGAGGAAAGTAGTGCAGTAACCAGTTCAAAAGTCTTCTTGATGCGTCGAAGAATGCACTCAAAACTTGTTGAAGTGACAAAAAATTCACCGAAAATTAAACTTACAGAGGCCTCGCAAATTTGCTTGGAAACACATTCATAGTTTTGCGATTTTTTGGAATTTTATAAAAAATATTTTATGGGAATTTTTAGGGAAATAAAACTGCCTCCAGCGAACTTTCAATTCTTTTGCATGCTATATTACTTATATTAGCAAAAAAAATTCCCTTCACAATTAATTCTGCTAGTAAATACACCAACAAATAAAGGTGTTTGTCTTAAAGATTTTTCAATTTCTATATTTTGATTGATATTTCTATTTCTACTGTAACACAAGCACCATGAACTGAGGTAGATTTAGTAGCCTCTTTTGATCTCTATAGGCAAAAATGTGAATAAAAACCCAAAACCAAAAAGAGGCGTTTTTATTTAATGTTATGAGACTGCAATGTAATTGAAGTGAAAAGTATTTTCTCGAATCTATGTAATTATGCTTGTTTACGAAACCATTTAAGGCCAGCGCCTGGTTTAGACAGTGTGTTTTTGTTTATTTTTTTTTCAAGGAAGGAGTAGATCGGTTGTCAAAAACTCTTTTGGTATAAATGTTTTATTGTTTGAACATGTAAAAAAAAATTTTTTTGTCCGCTGTGTTACAAAATGGCCGCCGTATCGCGGCGAAGTTGGGGTTCATTTTGCATGGTTCCCAGCGTGCAGTTCGCAAATCTCGTCAGATCTGAAAAAATCGAATGGCATTCTGTTAAGAACTAATTTGTCTGTAAACTGAACCTAAATTGAGTGAAAAGTAATGAAAATTCCGCAAATGGTGGCATAAGTCGGAAAATGGTACTTTTTGGGTACGCTCACAATGAGCGTACTTTTTTTGTTTGTTTAACGATGTGCCTCAAAATGGTCCAGTTTACGCGAACCCATCTGAAGAGTGTGTGTGCCAATTTTTATTAAATTCGATTCATTAGTTTACGAGTAATGATGGGAACCGATGGAAAAACATTAACTTTTCAGGAAACGAGTTTAAAGTTTCGGAGGCGGAATAATTCCAAACATATTAAACTATCATATTCTGGAAAAAAAATTTTCAAAAATTTCAAATTTCTAAACCAGGCGCTGGCCTTATCTAAACGATCAGTTTGTCTGTGAATATTTTGTACCTCGGGAAAGGTTTGGTGAGGGGAAGAGAGAGTTTCTTTGATATAGTGTGATATGATATGATATGATATGATATGATATGATATGATATGATATGATATGATATGATATGATATGATATGATATGATATGATATGATATGATATGATATGATATGATATGATATGATATGATATGATATGATATGATATGATATGATATGATATGATATGATATGATATGATATGATATGATATGATATGATATGATATGATATGATATGATATGATATGATATGATATGATATGATATGATATGATATGATATGATATGATATGATATGATATGATATGATATGATATGATATGATATGATATGATATGATATGATATGATATGATATGATATGATATGATATGATATGATATGATATGATATGATATGATATGATATGATATGATATGATATGATATGATATGATATCCAAGTAGATTCGTTTTGCCATGAAGCAAAAATGTTTGCTACTTAGCACATCAGCCCCAAAGACTTCTCACCTGACAGACATACCAACAAGCAGACCTGGACAGATTGCAGGAGCCTGTGCCACTAAGAGAGAAAGTCAAAGCTCTTCGATGCAATAAACAGACGCTGCCGCTGCAGAAATCCCATTGCCAGGACATTCCAATGGCCGCCAGGTGACTGTAATTGCGCGCTTTAATCGAGCAACAAATCGTTGCTAAAGCCAGCAGTAGTTGACGCCAGTGACTTATGTCACGGGACGGTGCAGCAATTCTGCCGTTGTTGCTGTTGTTGGGATTGTAATTGTTGTTGATGTTTGCAGTTGGCATTTTCGCATGTCTGCGAGTGGCAGTTAATTGCTTGCGAGCGCCTGACCACCGGGCACAATGTGACGGCCGCGCCTACGCGCCAGATTCGACGCTTCAATTATTTACGTGCGCCTATTAGCGCCGCATATGAGAGCTCATTAAAATGCAATTTTAATGCCGACAATTATGTGCACTAAAAATTCATTAAATTGACGGTTGGCTGCGGACCAGCAACTCACCAACAGCGCTGACGAGTGCTAAATGGTTGACGACAGCTGAATTTAGTCGGTCGACATTGGCTGGGGGGGCGTGTGTGTGACAAGCTGAGGGCGGCACCGGTCCCCGATCTAAATAATTGCGTACTGTTGTTGCTGCAAGCTAAATTTGTTGCTATTAGAATTTGCAAATAATTCGATATTCGTTGGAAGCGCTTCTTGCTTGATAGCTGTGTGCGTCGGCTTGTGCTGTTGTGGCATTCGCATGCGTAAATATTTTCCTAGAAATACATATGTAATTAGTTTCGAATATGATAGATGAACTATGCGTTAAATACTGTTTGCTATGCGTCATTTGACACTCGGCGCGCGCAACTTGGATGGATTTGGTTGGGGCGCACAGACAAACAATTGCAAAATTGCATAAAAAAAATTATTGTTAAAATTAAAAATTATTATTGTTATTATTAATTATATATTGAATTATTGCATAGAAAAATTAATTATTAGACATTAATTAATTATTAGACAAACAATTGCAAAATTTCATAAAAAAAATAATGATTTGTATGTCACTGCTAATTTGGCGAAAAATTAATTATTATAAATTTCCAACCACAATAGCCGATTTGTGGAATTTATTGAAATAAATTCACAAATCTAAATCGAGTGAAATTCAGAAATAAATTTGATTTTCCCAACAATCATTTACACCTTAACTGAAAGTTTGATGAAATTGACAAAAATGATGAATTGATAACGGAAATGACACACACACACTCACAGACTCCCTCACACCGACGTGTTCGAGAGGAAATGCGAAATTCGAAATCCATTTAAACTTTTCCAACTCCGCGAACTTTTCCGCTACGGCAATCTCAGCATGGCAAACAAGACACACACACACACACACACACACACACACACTGACAGTTGGATAGACAAACAATGCTGCCAATCAAGGAACATGTCAGCGGCGCGCCGGTGGGCGGCAGGTGCGGACGGGCGAGCTTATGTCGAGCTAGACGCGAGCGAATGTTAAGCAAAAAAAAACACGCATGCCAAATGTTTTCATTAAGCTTGTATAAGCCGAAAAAAGTAGAAGTAGCTGGCGCAGTGGCAACCGGAGGCGGGGCGCACAGCCAGCGAAGGAGCGATTGCGTAACGGCAAATGCGGCGCGACTGCAGCACACAAAAAAGCAGTGACAGAGGCTTTTGCGGAGCAGAGCAGAAGTGAAGCGCATTGAAATTGCTTTGACTGAGGAGAAAATTGAAAAATTTGCTGGCGTGTCACCGACACGCAATGTTGAGCCGCCACAAAGAACATTAAACGAGACGAGAAGGGCTGCAATAAAACGCTGCCACAACGCATGCAACGTAACGTCGACGCGTTGGCTAGAAGAGCAGCAGAAGCAGCAAACAGTCGGCGACAGGACGCACAAAGTTAGGAGCTGGCCCTGAGGCACCGCAGTGTGGCCGCAAGCCGCTTAGACTTAGCACGCGCCAAACGCCAAGCCAGCGCACACCTTCCCCCTTCCAGCCGCAGCAGCATCAGCCGAAGCAGCAAACGTAGCAAATTATGGGCAACTCACAGGCAAATTCAATTTATCGGATTACTGAGGCGTGGCGCTTCAGTAATCAGCAAATTAGACATTCGAATATTAATCACTCATACGACACGTGCGGCCTGGCTCGCTTTGAGTTTGCTTTTCCACTGTACGCAACATTAACTGCAACTTGAGCTGCAATCATCACATAAGCATATAGTAAATACAACAATATACACATGCAATATGTATGTGTGTGGATTACGCCGCAAATTCACAATTATCTGGCAGGCACTTGTCGGTAGCCCAAAGCCATTGCGTTGGCTATATTGCGAATGCGTTTCGATGTGTGTGTGTGTGTGTGTGCGGGTAAACAAGCCCCGATCGATTTGCCGTGCCAGGCAAATAGCAAACAGAAAACGTGACTACAACAACAACAACAACAATAAGAACCAAAACCAACTGCTGTGCTTTTGTTGTGTTTTGTGGAAATCCTTATTGCAGCAACGTGACTACGATTGCAATTGTTTCATTTGGCCTCGTCGCACACCGCCCGTCGTTGCCAGTTGCCACGGCTGACTGGCTGACTGGCGTGCGGCGAAAGACAACAAATCGCATTCATTTTTCTTCGTTCTTATTTGAACGTTTGCATTGTGCGCATTTCCAATTTCGCTTCGACGGCAACCATACTTACCAACCATCGACACATTCATGCACACCGAGTGCAATGAGGCTTTGGAGCTTTGTGTTATGAGCCATGTGCTGGCTGTAGGTAAATGAATTTGATTGCAATTTCGTAAAGTCCATATGGCCACATGTAAGCTCGAAATGTACAATTTGTGTGTTTGTGTGCTTTAAACAATCGTGCTAAATTACCTGGAAAATTCAAGTACAATAAAACAAATTAATAATTGTATTGTTTGTGTTAAAGCGAAATGCAATGTTGCGATACTGTTTGAGAAATAAATTGCAATTGAAATCAATAACAAATTGTCTGTATTTGAAAGATGGTCTATTTAAAATTTATTTAGCCATTGTGCACTTTATGCCGGCCTCGATAGTGTAGCGAGTAGCGTGCTGGCCCTAGGTTCGATTCCCAATCTCGTTCGTGAAACCCTCGTCTACTTCAATCGATAACCACATGAAGCAGATTAGAATTACAAGAATAGCATAAAAATTCACAAAGTGGAAAAGGAAAAGTGCCAAAAACCGCTGTTCGAATTCGGCGTTAAACTGTAGGACCCCCTCCATCCGTTTGAAATGTGTGTTGTATATATGTTGAGAAAACAGTATTTATTTATTTATTTATTTCGGTCTACAGAACGAATTCTTACAGACTAATTAAAAATAGTGAACAAGTTAAGCTTAAATCTAGAGAAACATTTCAAACGGGTGGACTTTGTGGTATCACTTAGGCCCATATGGAGGCCTAAGAGTGTCTCATACAGAGTCAGCTACTACAACCTACCAGTGAAGCACGCGGGGATAGCGTTCTGGGGGTTCAAACCCCCAAAATACAAAAATTGCTAGTACAAAATATGGTTTCGAATGGTTTTCGGCTCAGAAGATTTCAAAATGAAATCCGGTGTGCGCCACTGCAACCTACCTGCCTACCTTTTAAACTTCATGGTCCAAGTGTGGTTGCAGATTTTATCTATTTAATCCCACTGTAAGGAAAATCTACGTCAGTTTCGATTTTTCAACATTTCTTAACCCTTTCGAAGAAGTGTGTACACGAAATTTGAAGTCGCCACGTCTCTTTGTTAGAGTTCTAGAGCTAGTTTACTTTTGAACAATTTTAGCCTAAAACGGGTTAAATAAATTTTGTATCAATATTTTTTAATTACAGAAAATTTTTTTCATATTTATGGAAAAATACAAAATTATCACTTTTTGATTTTATTCCAGCATTATTAAAGAAACAGGGTTTTGATCAAACGCGCCCAATTCGTAGACTTCAATTAGAACACAAACTTTCCCTGATGTCGCTGCAAATTATTAGAAATTATTTTGGAGATAACAGTAAAATTTTTGTAATGTGCTTTGAATTCCCTTCTAAAAATATTAATTTGTTGGTGCCTTTTTAAATTAAACCCATAAATCAATCGTAGCTTTTGCTATAAGATGACATATAGGTGAAGTTGCTCTCAGCCAGCTTTGGGGTCGAAAGGGTTAAGCATATTCAAGTTAAAATTTCAGCTCATATGACAACTTTGGGCCACGTTCCTGCTCAGTTTATTTTTTGCTCACTCGCGCTGCCATTAACACTAGAATGCCCAAGGTAGTCATTTTGACTACATTGAGGTCTTTTATTGTAAATCACTTTTATTGCATCGCTTTCTAAAAAAATATCCTTCGTGACTTTTACTAATTTTTAAAGCTAAATAGAATAAATAAATTAAAAATATTGTAAAAAAATTGTTTACTCCCAATTTTGCAAAATGTACCTTTAATGCCCAAAAGGAGTCATTTTGACTACCTATAAACAATTTTCATCAACAGTGAATTTCTTACTGACAAATATTCATCTTCAATTGCGAAATATGAAAACTTAAAATAATTGCAAACATTAGAAAAAATATCATAATAGGCTGTGACAATTCCCAAGTTTTTAATCCAAAATTCACTCATAATATTCATTCACAAATTCCAAATTCCAAATTTCATTCCATTTTATCCCATTTATGTGTAAAGTGCGCCATTATATTTAAATGAATTTACTTTGTAAACCATAAAAAAATAAAAATGAAATACTTATTTTAGTTTAATCTCGTGTACATTTATTCATATTTGCTACTTAAAAATTAATAAAATTAAAACAAAGTTAGTAAACAATATTGTAGTCAAAATGACTATATATGGGCATTTTAGGTAGGTCAGATTGTCCGGCGTTCTAGTGTTAAGTCTATCAGCTGCTTTGTTCAATTCGCCTATTATCACCGTTTATTGTTGTTGTTGTTGTAGCTGATTTATTTCATACGCGGTTAGCCCTAACCACAACAAGACAGTTATGCAAGAAAGTTTGCTGAACGCGAAGTAAGCCAACATGAGCACAAAACAAAATTTATTAAAAAAAATTGAAACGAATAGAAGAAAACAAAAACAAAACTCCCACACAAAGCCGAAGACTGCGGGGACAACGGGCGGTGAAGCAAACCATACTAAAAGGTGAGCCGCAGCGCAGCGCCGTTGTCCTGGAAACTATTTATACAGCACATTCGCCACGCCCACCACTGTTGCTATTGCATTTTTAAATCGCAGTGTGTCTGTGTTGGTGCTTTTGTTTTTGGCTTTGCTTTGGTTTATTTTGGTTGGCTTACGTGTGAGTGTGTTGTGTGTGTGTGTGTGTATTTTCGGGCATTGCTCGTGCCACCAACAGACGCTTGAAAATAAAATACATACAACAGCAACAATAAAAACAATGAAGACAATACCAACAATGCGCACTATATGCAAAACAAAACAACAACCACGGACTACAAACAATGCAGCGTGCATGTTTTGTCGCATAAATGCAGAGTTGAAAAAAACCAACGTAACTGAAGCAAAACAATAACAGCGGCCAAATAAAGTCAACAACAGGCACAGCCAACGGCACTGCTTGTCGAAACAATAGTCCAGCTCTAAGCATGTCTGTCGACGTGTGTGTGTGAGTGTGTGTGCGTAATGCCAGCCGGTTTTTTGCCGCTTCCTGTCTGTCCGGCATTATCCTTGTCGTCTTCATAGGCTCGGCTGGGTTAACTCATCATTGAATGATGTTTTTGATGCTGTTGTTCTGTTGTTGGTGTTGTTGTTGTTATGAAATTCCAGCATACTCTTCACATAATCGACAAACGGTGCCATTGCTGGCATTGTGACGGACATTTTAACTCCTTTTTGCCGGCCTTAATTCGTGCCGCTGCTTCGTGCTTACATCACTCACAACTTACAGCGAGTGCTTGCATGTGTGGGTGTGTGTGGGACTATGCGCACATTAATCTCATTGCCTCTTCAGTGGATTTGTCGCTTGGCTGCAAAGCGATTTTAATGCCGCACTCGCTTTTGAACTTCCATTGTTTTCAACGTTTTGGTATTCATTTTTGGTTTTTCTGCAATTTTTTTTGTTTCTCGTCTTATTTCACCGCTTTCCACTAGAGAGCCAATAATAGAGATTTGTTTGTACATCTATGTATGTTTAAAATTTAGCTGCTCTGAACTATGAAAACCGTTGTTGATCTGGTTTTTGGTTCAAGCAGATTATTTAAAAGCAATTAGTGAGCGTTTTGGGGTTTTTAGCTTCCAGCAAACGTTTTGCAACGATTTATTAATTTTTTTTAAATGGTTTGTAAGCCTATTAAGCACTGAAAACACCATGTTTGCTGGCATTTGAAGAACTCTAATTCTTTAAACGGATTAAGCGGCTCAAATTCCAAACAATTTACAAAAGCAAAGTGCAGTTCTATTGTGCCATTTCACTGATGCACTATTCACGAATCGATATGGGTTTATTTTTCACGAGCACATGAAAGGCTAACGTGGCTAAAGGACAACCGACCATTTAAAATTGTAAAAACATGACGGTTATAAAAATGCATGACCAGTTAAAATGAAATACTAAAAAACTAGCGGCACCATAAAACCCCACCAACAAGAACCAACGATAAGCGGCGGGTTAATTTTTATGACCAGCTTTTCAGCACTTGATCATTCCATCATTCTTAGCACTTTCCCTACCAATTCGAGACAAGCAATGAACTCAAAAACGCTGGCATATTTAATTTATTGCGTATCCGTTCACTCGGAACTCTATTCGTGCAACACATATGCCACGAGAGGGTTAAGCGTGTGTCTCCCATGGACAGCTCGATGGACATTTGTTTACGACACTAATACAGTAGTCGAGTTGAATTTTACAAGCGCATAAAATCACAACGCTATTTCTGCGCATCGAATTGCAGCAATCAAACTTTTGCTGGCAATTTTCACGCTTAGACACACACACACACATACACAAACACATCGCAGGTGTCGGTGTAGTTTTTTGTTTAGAATTTTTAGTACCTTCAGCCAACGCGTCAAATTTCCTGCGCAAAGCATTGGCGGAAGTAAATCAAAAAGGCATAAAACCCAAACGAACAGAATGAACTCGAATAAAAAATTACACTTTATTTATTATACGCAACGTGGTCCCGGCGTCAGACCAGATTCGCGCGAGTTTATTGATTCGGTTAGGCGGTAGGCGGACGGGCTGATTGCCATAATTCTTGTATTTAATGTTTGTTGTTGGTTTGCTTTGGCATGAAAGGCGCACTTTTGGTCACGCAAAATTGACTTTAATTTTATGTTCAATTGTACTTCATTGACGATGGTATCGATTGGCGCTGGGCGTGAAGCGTTGGTTGTTTTCTTGGGCTCTGTCATTACTGGTCAATGAACTTGTCGAAAACAATATTGAAGAAAGTTTTGCGTATCTTATGGAGCGGAAGCAATGTGTACAGTAAATGAACTTTTATGTTTACATTTATTGGTTTAGGTATATTTTGTTGTTGTCTATAAACGAGGAAAATTTACTTTTTAAGTGTTTTTGAAGAGATTTAACTTTGGTCAAGTTTGTAATTATTCTTTAGACTGTATGAAAATGCAGTTGGTATGAAAGTTCAGTTGTTATTTTTGTAGTGTTCATGCAATATTGTATGGAAATGCCGAGAAAATGTCGAGAAATTACATTTTGTTTTACTTGAACTGTAATGGATGAGGTTTGATTTTGAAATTGTTTTCGTCTTCCTTGCAGCATAAAGGATGGTAGTTTTAGCTCGTAAGAATCCGATCTACCAATAGACACAGGAAAATTGATATCTATGCAGATTTCCACATACAACGTGAGAAATGCAAAATGTGTTTATTTGTAAATTTTTGCTGACAAATTTTCACAGCAACAAATTCAAATTTCTAGCAACATTACAAAAGGAAACGTTTAAAATCAGGGACCGGAAATAACAGTTATTCATGAAAACTACTTATATTTGAAAAAAATTAGTATGAAGGAAAATTCATACAAATAAGTGAAATATACCAATACATTTCTTTTCGCACGGAGAATCAAACTTGGCAATAAACTTTTTTTTGTAATTTTTATGGAAAAATTAAAAACTAAGAATTAATTTTTTTTTATATTTTAAAAATCCTTTATTATTTTTAATTTTTTTCATATGAGTCCACAAGTAACAGCGTTTTTTATTTTTATTTTAGTTGTCCTATGATAACAACTTTTGGTGACTTTTTTTTTTTTAGTCATAAATAAAAATCAGTAACTTTTATTTATAAAAGTCATCAATAAAAATCATTCAATGACTTTTATCTTTTAAGTCGCAATATAAAAGTAATTTTTAATTAATGTCATTAAGGCATGCAAAAGTTATGATTCTTCCAGAAAAAAGAATTGTCAAGACAGGTCTTGTTGAGCCGATCAAGAATATATATTTTTACATTTCGATATTTAATGAATCCAGTACTGCGATTAATGAAAATGACTTTTATATTGCGACTTAAAAAATAAAAGTCACTGACTGATTTATATTGATGACTTTTATAAATAAAAGTCACTTACTGATTTTTATTGATGACTTAAAAAAGAAAATTCACTTATTGATTTTTTTTTGATGACTTTTATAAAAAAAGGTCACCAATAATTGTTATCATAGGACAACTAAAATAAAAATCGAAAAAAACTGTTATTATAGGATTTTTAAAATATAAATAAAAAATAACCGTTATTTGTTGAGTCATTAGATAGAAGTAAAAAAATAACTTTTAAACATTGATTTTTATAATAAAACTTATAACCAGGGAAAGGATTTTGTGGAAATTGCCTTTTTTGTTTGCTGCTAGATAGAGCATTTCTGATTGAAAATGAGCACGAATTAGGTCCTCCTGATTAGAAATATACCACTTTTATTTTGCCTTTTTTTGCCTTAAAAAGGCAGTTTGCCTTTTTCACCCAGAAATGCCTTTTTAAGTGCCTATTTTACCTATAAATGCCACAACATGCCTTTTTCAAGATTTGTCGAGCGTCTTTTTATTTTTCTTTCGTTTTTAATATTTCCCCCCTTTTGTTTCGCAAAAATACCTTGAAACTAAAAAAAAATTAAGTAGCAACATTGCAATTTCGTTAACTTATCGATAATTTTACATTGATTTGATCATTCATAAGCCGTTATTTCTTGTTGTTCAGTGGAAAATTTAAAGAAAAAAACATGCCAAAATCAAAAAGTTCGGTTAGCGCAAACATTTTATTTCTTTTTTTGTGATACAAGTACGGAGAAGTTAAAATATGAATTTAAAATATGTTCCTACATTTCAATTAAAATATCTTAGTTTTAGTTTTTAACTATCTTTGAAAAACTTGATGTTCCTTTTCTTTTACAAAAAACGAGGTATAAATATTGTATGTTGCATACGTCAGATGAAATAAAATTATTAAAAAATACATAATATACCGTTTCCCCTTTTTTTAGATTTTCTAGTATTTTTTTTTATGTTTAAATGCCTGTTTTTGCCTTTTTAACAGTTTTTAATGCCCTATTTTGCCTTTTTACGCAGTTTTTAGTGCCTTTTTCTGCTTTTTAGGCAGTTTTTAGTGCCTTTCCGTGCCTTTTTGTTATTTTATTTTGCCTTTTTTATAGGTTTTTAGGTCCTCAAAATCCTTTCCCTGCTTATAACTGTTACGGTCCCTGTTTAAAATATAAAAAGTGTTTGATATAGGTTTTGATATTTGTTTCGCTGAAGCTGGAAATTTGCATAGATAGCAATGAATTCATATTCATGGGTATTTCAGACTCTGCCATGCTGAAACTACCATTCGTTATATAGTGGTTCTAGTGGTTTGTTTTGTATTCTCTGCACCCAAAAATATGCTACAAAATTATAAAATTATTTTACTTAGCTAATAGTTTTGCAGCAATACTCATTAAATAATATAATATAATGGTAATAATATTATTTAGTAATTTATTACTATTAATTTTAATCAGTATTACAATAAAATAAATTATATTGATCAAATTGTATTCAACGAAAATTTCAATTAATATGAAAACCATTTGCTGATGCAACGCAAAGACAAAATCCACTTTGACCCGTCAGCCCAAGGCCATAGCAACAATATCACTAACCACGCTCCAAATTAGTGCACTGCACCATGTCGCATAACGTAGCAGACGCCAGCGAGCACATACACACACACACATACACATAAAAATCGCAAACCGCAGCGCGCCAAGCCATAAGCCGATGACTTCAATTTCAATTAGACGCGCTTCACTGCACGCCTTCCAAAAATTGCTGAATACTCAGCATTGCCGGTGTTTGTCTGGATGCGATTATGGAATTAATCTGTATATATGTAACAGCTGCGGTCTGGCATCACTGACCTACTTAACTGCTTTGTGATTTGAATAGCTGCTACTGACAATAGCCACGTCTTTAAAGCATTAATGAAAATTTCAATACAAATGCAATTCATGCGCTGAATTATTAAATTAATTAAACACACTTGGTTCTATGCTAATTAATTAATTTCTACACAATGCGGCATCTGCACTTTGAGCTAATTTTGAAATTGATAGCAAAGCTTATTGCTGTGCAGCAGTCAAACTAACTGACACTTCAACGAGTAGAGTGAAGTCAAAGTTTTATTACATAATTGCGATTGTCAAGAGACGACTTTAGTGCCAGTTGGGAGTATTTGGTAAAGGAAACTTCACGACTGTTTTATTGAGTCGCTATTTTTTGGGCACTTGAATAAAATTTCATTGAATGGTATTCATAAAATAATAACCATTTAGGGCCTAAGTCTGGTGTATAGATGCCATGTAACACAATTACCCACATGGCCTACATAAGTGGTGCCCTTGAAATGGCCACTCAACCTACTTACCCACCTATATTTGGTCTAGGTACTTGTTTAGTCTGAGCGATGCAGCAGACGCTGAACTTTCGAACTTGCTAGACTCTATTAAGTTGTCAAATTACTTTTCAACTGAATCCTGTTTAAGGTACAGTGAAAAAATACCCCTTCACCTATTTATATGAATGCACCTTTTTGCAGGTCTCCGACTGTAATTGCTACCCTTACTGCACACATTATTCACAACCCGAAGTAACTCATTCATATAATAAGCAATTATTAATATAAATACATTGTAAAATTAATGAAATATATTTTTTGTTGGTACATTTTACACTCTGCCCTTTTTGCTCAATAGGTTTGAGTCCCGACTCAGTCAACAACGCCTTAAAATAACTTTGCTTTCTGCGGCTGCCTTTTCAACAGCCCTTTTTA
Organism: Melieria picta; assembly: GCA_964056695.1. Taxonomy (NCBI): domain Eukaryota; kingdom Metazoa; phylum Arthropoda; class Insecta; order Diptera; family Ulidiidae; genus Melieria; species Melieria picta. The sequence goes on along the minus strand of OZ057399.1, from coordinate 34,652,265 downwards.
GTTATTGTACCAAAGTTTACTAGTTGCTCGAAGGTAGTTGTTGTAGATCGAAGGTATTTGTTGTTGATCGAAGGTAGATTTTTGGCCGAAGCCGAATAGCAGAATATGCGGCATAGCTAAAATATTCGAATACTACAGAAAATTCGTTTAAGAAAAAATAGTGATCAAATTAAGCCGTTCTTTCTTTATTTATTTCTCTGTTCCACTTAACCCTTATTCTCATACCCAAACTTACTAACGTCGTTTGGCACCCGGGGTACCCGGGTACCCATTTCATGAAATTTTTAAGTTTTCAATATTTTGTTAATTAAAAAGTGTTTATAAAATTTTTTTTCTAAAATATACATTGTTGTTGAGTATTTGAGAAAAAATAAAATAATAAAAAAATAAAAAAAAAATAAAAATAAAAAAAAAAAAACAAAAATTTTTAAATATATGATTTGTTCGCTTTTCACCTAAATAACGAGGATCCGGAAGGTAAAAAAAAATTTTCATTATTTGTCAGTTTTTTTCACGAAAATACATCGCAGTGGGCACCCGGGTACCCGGGTATGAGAATAAGGGTTAAGAATTAATTGAAAAAAATATAAAACTATATAAAAACAAAAATATATATAAAACATTTCTAACAGAAACAAAAAACTTAACAATACAATTCACATAAATTGCTGAGTAGAGATCATTTTTATTAATAAAATACTTACTTCGAAACAGAGCTAATTGATTTGCATTACAGGCCGAATACCTTCGGCTAAAAGTATTTGGCTTTTTGGCCGAAGCCGCAGCGGAAGATTTAGAACGTGGTGAATTATTGGCCGATTTCTTAACATTCAACATGTTCTAAGCTCTTTGAAAAAGTGGTCAAAGGAAAGTTAGATTTTGCTATGGAAAGCGTAGTGAACCCGTAGCAACATGACTTTGTTAGTGCTCACTCTTCTGTTACCAATCTTGCTAATTTTTTCGAATATTGTATACCTGTGCTTAGGAAAGGTCACCAAGCAGGCATTTGATCCAATCACTCATCAAATTCTTTAAGCAAAATTGGAATGCCTCGGGTTTCATTCCACATTTTTTGCTTGTATGCACTCTTATCTTGTAGACAGGCTTTGTAACCGAGGATTCTAAATCGTGTCCCTCTTTTGCTACCTCAAGGTAGCATCTTAGGCCCACTGTTGTTCATTTTGTTTACACCGTGCGACAGTACTTTTGACTCATCCAAAAGATTATATAAGCGTGAAACTAGAGATCATTGATAGTAACATGGCATACTCAGTTTTTCATTTTTTCATCCGTTGTCCTTTTGAAAGGACTTTCAAGTTCAGGGACATACACAATTCAACAATTTTTTTTTAATATTTGCGATAGTGCAATGATGAAAATATTGGTACAAAATGAAAGAAAAAACTTGTCGTTTTATGATTAAATTTTCTGTTTTGAACTTTCAGGACCAAAATATGTCAGTAAGTAATATGTAGCAAACACCTCAAAAATGTGTTTTTCTACCTAATTTCCTAGACAAAAAAATTATTGCGTATTCCATAAAAAATTCCGGGGTCTAAATGGAAACTTAGTTTTTTTAATTGTGAACCAATTGGGATAGAAAAATAAAATTTTGAGGCATTATACTAAATACCAAGATCCAAAACATATAATTTTTCCAAAAGGATTCGTTAGAGAACTTGAAGGATATCGCTGGATACATCTTTGAAAGGACCTTACTGACATATTTTAGTCTTGAATGTTAAAAATAGGAAACATAGTCTAAAAGCAACAATTTTCTTCGTCAATTTGATACCCATATCTTCATCATTGCACAACCGCATTTAAATAAATTCCTTGAAATATTTAAGTCCTTAAAATTGTAAAGATCTTTTAAAGGGACATCGGATCAGTAAATGGAAAACTGAGTATGCCAATTTACTACGAATGACCTATAGTTTCATGCCTATATAATCTTTTGGATGGGTCTTGACAAAAGTAGTCTAGGGGGATCCAATTTATAAGTCGGACTTTGCACGCTTTGAAAGGGTTCAACGAAAAATCCTTCGTTTCTGTCTGTCTTCCCTTTGTTTTTACGGACCCCTGCCTTTGTACAATGCTGGTTGCCTCTTGATAAACCTAATGACACTCGAGAACAGGAGAACCTCTCTACTTTTAATGTTTGAGATGTTATTTGTGGTAAGGTTGACTGTCCATTCCTGTTAGAGTCGATTGTGTTACAGATTTCTTGTAAAAAGTTGCGCGCCGTTCTTCGTTTCTATCTAAAGATGGACCGGTGCAATTATGCCGCTTTGCACCGATTTCCAGAGACCTCTCTGAGTTCAATAAAGGCGCCAAAAATATTGATTTGATCACGCTTCAAAATCGCCTTAGACAAGCTGTGTCCAACCGCTGTGCTCGTAGTGTTTAAATAGTTTGTTTGTTGTTTAATAGTTTGTTTCTAATTTATTGTACTTTGCCATGTTAGTCTGTAAGGATCTTTTGTTTCCATTCCATTGCTGCAATTAATTTTTTTGTTCTATTGTAATTTATTGTCATTTTAGTCTGTAAGGATCTATTGACATCCTAAGACTTAATAAACTACACTAAACTGAACATTATTCACCCATCCAACACTTAACTATTCGTTTCAATTCCATCAGTCGCATTTGCATTTTTATAAATTTTTTTGGGCGTTGCAAAAGTTTAAAAGCAATTAAAACCTATCAGCGGCCGCAAACATATAAACATACTCAATAAAAAAACACTCATTATTAGGCATAATTTGAATGCAAAACTTAAATATTTACAGGCAAGTAAAGAAGATAAAAGTTGAAAATAAAATTAGCCAGCAAAGCGACACACATGTCAGGAATTTGGAAAAAATTGCCGAGTGCACACACAACTTGTGCAAAGTGACGGCATGAGCGCATAAAAAGGCGTGCTCGGCGCCAAATCCCATTCATCATGTCTTGCTCAGCGCTAATCTCGCTCGTCGTGCTCTGTCAGTTGGGGCGTTGCGCGCGGAGCGGCGGCGAACTGACACAAACACCACAATAAGTCAGTTTAAATTGGCCTTAACGACGACATAAGCGTGCAGCTTCGCCCCCCCCCCCCCCCCCCAAAACCACCTCACCACACCACATCACCGCACGAAGACGATCTCTGTTTTGTTGCCAGCAACTGCTGCCGTCGATGGTTGTATGTGTGGGTGTGCCTGTGCGCTGACTTATGTTTGTTTGTATTATGCGAACGCGTACATGTGCACTTTTAATGAGCAATTTGGTTCGCTGCTCGAACGACGCGCCGACGTGCGATTTTATTAAATTCAACTTAACACAATCGCGCGACACACACACATACACACACACACACACAGGCACATACGTGACAATGAAAAAAACACTGCGGCAGCGACAAAAACGCTAAACTTGCCAAAGCAAACAAGAAAAAGTAACGAATGGCGGCGCAAACGGCGCTGCAGAACAGAAGCGAGGGTTGCGGTGTTGCGGCGTGGTTGACACGGCGCGACTTCGATGGGGGCAGACGCAAATCCGGTTGCTATAAAAGCGCAACTTTTTAGCAATTTTGCCGTTAGCGACAGCAACTTTTTCACTTCGGTTTCTCCCATTCCCTTCGCACATATTCAGCTTCCATGTATGGGTTTGTGTGGGTGTTGGTGTTATTTGTTGCCACTCAGCAGCGATACATAACAACGAAATTAATTTATAAAAAAAAAAAATTGCCAATCTTCAATAAGTGTTTGTTGTTGCGCTGCCATTGATCAAATTCTCGTTTCCGTTTCCATACGGTTTGATTGTTGTTTTTGTGTGAAAATTCTATATAAAATAAAATATCATATGTGGTGCGCAACATCAATAAAAAGGCGCCTTTTGATGAAAAAAAGTGTTCATAAACACACGCGAAACCATATAAAAACATACATCCAATCATACACACGAAGGCCAAAGGCTAAAAATAATTTTTCCATTTGCCTCATACGACATTTGGTTAGGTTAAGCTGATACATAGCGATATCCTACGACGATATTGAACTATAAATATTTAAGTTTTGCTGTTAAACTTTAGCAAAGTTCTGATTTCTAGCCAGGATTATTCCTCAGACAGGTAAACTAGTCGCAGCAAAGGTGTTTCAAAGTTCTTCTTGTTCTTCTTGTAAGCAAGTAAGAGCCTTAAAACTAGGCAATCAATTGGTGCTTTTATTGATCCTGTCCGTGCACAGTGATTCGTTCCATAGATAAAATTAAAAAAATGTTAGTCTCGGAATTTAACGATTTTGATCCAACTCCAACTAAGAAAACCCTAGAAAATCTGTGCAAAATATTAATGAGCTGCCCAAAGTCGAAGCTTTTTTCACAAAAAAAATTAAGCATCGTAGAAATACATGGTTAGCAAGAAGTTGCTAAATCTTTCAACATAGACTAACGGCCCAATTCTGTACACTTGATAAATTCACCATATTGACTATTTGTCAAGTTTTTACTATTTGTAAAGAATCGGTATTCTATTCCCTAAAATAAAAGCTCTTTTCTTGATAAATTGTCAAAAATGTGAATGCTATTGATACAATACAAATACAAATTGAAATTGAAATTTTGCCTATTGAAAACGGAAGAATTGTGCATGTTAACACTTTTACATCAGAGAAAATAAAAAAAATGCCGTTACCTCCCACGAATTATTTTTTGTATGCAAAAAGCGCCTATTGTGAAACTATTGAAAAAAAAACGCATGAACTTATGGACTGACCTGATAGATGAGCTTTTTTTCCAGCCCGAGCCAGGAATCGAACCTGAGGCGCTCGGTATAAGAAGCCAGCGCGCTACCCGCTGGGCTATCAAGGCCGGCTTTTTTTTCAAAACTTACTTTTCTTAAATTTTGTGTCTTATTTTTTGACAATTTCACAGCTGTCGCATATTCACCTTATGTTGAATTAAATGAGCTTTTTACTTTATCAATGTTGCATCAGAATGCCAACAAAGCTTTTGCTTGATAAAAATCTTGACAAAATTCCTTGATAAAAAATTTGTCAAGAATACACAGAATCAGGCTGTAAGAATTAATGTGGGCATTTTCGCTTTTAATGTTCTTTCAAAATTTGCAAAGCTAAGATTTGTACTTCATATTTCATTTAAAATATTTTTCAAAATTAAAAATCTGATATCTGAACTTAAAATATTTTTAGAAATTAAAAATCTGAAAATTGCCAAAACTTAAAAGAAAATATTTAGAAAGTATGTGAAAGTATGATCCTGGATTTTTTTCATTTTAAAAAGCATTCTTTCTTTGCCGAATAATGTAATTACACGCTCCGATATCTTCCGATCATAGAAAATAATTCAATTTGAAAAGTGGTTTAAACACCTATTTTCTGAAAAAATATATTTTATTTATCCCTGAAAGTATGAAATCAACATGATAAATGAAAAAAACTGCACAAACTGTATTATTATAATTTTTTTGCAAAACTAGAGGGTCCCAAGGCAATTTCTGTCACTCTTTGCAACTATTACTAAAATTTTAATTTTTACGTTTTAGGCTTCTATGTGGTTATATGAGCAACATTCCATAAGATATTTTTTAATTTTTATACTCGGACCCTGTATTTTAGAGTGTTTTTCTATGAGAGCAACCACATCGTTGTGGTTGTAATAATTACTTAAACATAAAACTTTTTACGCATAACGAAAATTTGAATATTTCTTCATTTACTTCAGTCAAAATTAAAAATAAAAGTATATATATTGAAAGATAACATCAAATTAAAAAGTTCTCTAATTTTTCTGCTTCTTCTTCTTTTACTATGTCAAGATATACCATTAAAAAAACGTGTGAGAAGAATATTTAAACTTAAATATTCAGTTTATTAATTTCGTATTTTTCCTAAAGCTTCAAGCTATTCTAAGGACCAATAAAAAAAATGTATTCTTGCATACGTCCACAAAGTAGCATGTTGCCATATGGCAACAAAATAGCGAAAGGGTTAACAAAAATGACGAAAATTGCAAACTATGTACAAAAGTTTAAGAAAAACAAAATTGAAATTTTAATTCTGCAGACCACGTTTACCAAATTTTATGAAAAACAGATCACTCCTTATAATTTGGTCGCGCGGTTGTAGGTAGACGAAACATTGTGCCGTGGGGTGAAACGAAAACATTTGTGTATGAGATGTGACGGATACCTTTATGGCAAATTAGAGCATATCAATTCATAATCTTTTGAAATGTTAAAATTTTCCATAGTAAGAAATTTCGAAGACATCTCAGAGCAAAAAGGTGCAAAAGTTCAGAAAAAGCTATTGAAGAACCTTTCATATACACACTGCTATGTATGTAAGATCTTTCGGCCACCGCAGGCGCAGTTCGTATCACTGAATTGTGCCCAAATAAAACACACTGAATGTTTTCAACGCATCTGACTACGGTAGTCACTTTATTAAAAATTATTCACTTATCACTTTACTTTCACTACACTTTTCTTACCCAAGTAACACATCGGCTTATAAGTCCTTGGTCTAATGCAGAAAAAAAACTTTTTTTAGTGAAATTCGATTTTGTTCATCAACATAGTTTTCTTCAAGAGCGATACATTCATTCCAGCGCTTCTCTAATATTTCGACACCCTTCTTGTAAAACGTTTCCTGCCAAAACCAAATTGAATCACTGCGTTGTGCCTGGCTGCCTTTTATACTTATTTGCCCGGAGTGTTAGGCGTTCTCGAGCATTTCAGCATCGCCTCGAACCATATCTGCAATAATTCCCGCAAAATAACCATGCCACCTAAAAGCATGCAACAAATGCTGCATTCAGTGTTGTCGTGTGGCGCAAAGCGAGCTGCATTATCGTCACAATACATATGTTTGGTATTGGAACATACCTAAACAATCAAAGGCAATTGTGTCCTTTGTCATTGTTTTTGTTAAAAAATTATTTTCAAACAACCTTGAGCAATTTTTCATGAAATTTCAAATTTGCATAAACAAATAGTTTTACTCGGCAGCAAACTTGAGTTATAATATTAAAATTGTATTAAAGCAGTTATTGTTGTTGTTGTTGTTGTTTTAGAATAACAAACTCCAAGCATTGTGGTTTAAAATTTTACATACGAGATATTTTAATCCTGTCACGGCCAATGGGACATGTGTGACCATGTGGCCATATGTGTGGTTGATTGTTGAGCACAAATACGCAAAATTCAATTTCATCTATTCACCAGCAATTCCCGATTGAGCGTGCAAGGGTTAGCTTTCGAAATTGTCAGAAACAATTAGTGTTACTCCAAATAATCGCTCGTTCTTTCCTTTGCCAGCATTTCCATGTGTCGCTTCTTCGACTCTTAAAGAACACTAAGCCGCTGGCATTAATTCGAAGGCAATTAAATCTCACATTGCCAGAAGAGTTCTTGAAGAGTCCTTGAAATCTCAATGCATAGCATTAACGCATTTTACGCAACACGGCCCAGTGCCGGAGCACTTCAGTGCGGCAGCGCAGGCATCTCAAAACTTCAACATGGCATAAATCCTCTTTGGAATTTACGAGCCTTCCGGCAAATAGGCCGCGTTGCAGTTTAATTTGCTTTGATCCGAAATTGTGCGCGAGCGGGCGAGAAACCGGCGCATGGGTTGGGGGCTGATGCCACTTTTGCGTGTGTTGCGTAAAAAATTTGTGCGCGCACGCATACGAAAAAGTCAGTTGACGAGTTGGCACTTGAGAAACACAGCACAAAAATACAAACAACAACAAACGACAAACGCGAAATATAAAAGTCTGACATAACTGTCAACACCCATTAACTGGCTGCCAGAGATGGGGCGAGTCAGAGTCGGTGTGCCCCCGCAGCGGTCGTAGGCTGACTTTGGGCTGCAAACGACCGCTGCCTGCCCGGTTACGCTGTCAGGCGCGATCTGCTGTTGCTGCCACTTGCGCGCGCTCGCAGCATATGCAGTCGAGCGATTGTAAAGGGTCGTGACAAGGCAATTTATCACTCAAGCAAAGCAATGGCTGCGGGAGTGCCGCTCTGGCCTGTGTTGGCCTATAAAGTTGAACTCGTAAATCAAAACTCAAATTTAACACAATTTTGTTTAAGGCTCGTACAGGCATGCAAAAGCGTGTGCGTGTGTATGTGTGTGTGTCTAGCAGAGAGCAGAGGCTTAGCAGTTTTATGCCTGCACCATTCCTCACCGCCTTCAGAAACCCAACACTCACTCACACACACATACATACCGTTGCACTAAAAGCCCAGCCACTTGACGCGCGCTGATGCCGAGCTCGCCGGGGCGTATGAGTTACATAAAACGAAATGGGCAAAATATGGGCGGAAAAGGGAAATAAAAACACCAGCTACGAGATATAAAGCAGCTTTCGTGCTTTGGCGTGCGGCGTTGTATTAAAAAGTCATACAAAAACAGCCCAGCAGTGGGGGCTGGGGGGCAGCCGAATCGAAACAGAAAAACCCAAATGTGTTGGGTGCGCGCGGAGGACCACTTCGAGATACACGAGACAGATAATGTGCTAATGTACGACTTGATGTTTGTACGTGTGAGTGGCTGTGCGTGTGCGGCAGTGCGAGTGTTTCTGTGTCTGTGTCTGTGCGTTGTTTTTGTGCCAGAGGATGCAATATCGCAGTTGCAAAAACACCAGCGACGCCATAAAGAACAGCGGCCGCGGGCGTGCAGGCAGCGCAACCTTTTCATTTAAAATCCTTGTCAGCAGTTTGTAAATTTCTGTTCGTCTGAGTGTTTTTCCCCTTTGCCGCATGTAGTTTCTTGCATCAGTTTCGGTGTGCCGGAGAAAAGTGTTATTGCAGGCTTTGTTGTTGTTGTGTTTGCGCTTTTAGCTTTTTATGCTGTTTGAATTGTTGGCTCTGTTTATGGCGTTATGGAGACTTTAGTCATATTACACCGTGCGACAAAAATTAAAAAAACTTTTCACACCGGAAAAAACCCATATGGGCGTGAAACTAGAGACCAAACATAGTAATACTGCGTACTCAGTTTTTCATTTCTACATCCTTTGTCCTTTTAAAAGGACTTCAAAATTTTGAAGGGGATACAAAATTAAAAAAAATATAAAAAATACCTAACTTCGTTAAAATATGGCGATAAGTATATCAAATGAAAGAGGAAAGGCTCAAGAATTTAAATAAAATTGATTTTTTATCTATTTGTAAAAAAAGGATATGAAAAAGGTCCTTTGAAAATTTTCATCCTTTATATCCTTGAAACTTTATATAGAATTTTCTTGAAAAGTAAGTATGTTAAAACCCAAAATCTCCTTGATCACGTGTCAAAATTGCATTATTTTCGCTTCATTGATTTTGTATCTTTTTATTATTTAAAATACTGATACACAAATAAATTAAAATTTTTGTACTTCATTAGAATTGCAGCTTCCGCCCTTTTTTAATAACTTTCGAACCAATAAAGTTAGAGTAATGAAATTTTGACACGTGGTCAAGGAGATTTTGGGTTTTAACATACTCACTTTTCAAGAAAATTCTTTACAAATTTTCAAGGATATAAAGGATTAAAATTTTGAAAGGACCTTTTTCATATCCTTTTTTTTACAAATAGATACAAAATCAATTTTATTTAAATTCTTGAGCCTTTTTTCTTTTATTTGATATACATATATCCATATTTTAATGACGTTAAGTATTTTTTATATTTTTTTATTTTTTCCCCCTTCAAAATTTTGAGGTCCTTTTAAATGCACAAAGGATGTAGAAATGAAAAACTGAGTACGCAGTATTACTATATTTGGTCTCTAGTTTCATGCACATATGGATTTTTCCCGGTGTGAAAAATGTTGTCGCACGGTGTTATGGCAGGCAATGTTGCTGCTGCTGTTCTCGCGGTTGCTAGTTTAGCGCTATAAATCTCCTCCTTCTACATCCTTTCTCATCTTTTCCGCCTTCTACATATTTCCAGCTTTCTTCGGCTCACACTTTTTCTTCAATTTTTTTTATATGACCATTTTATGTTGTCATTGTTTTGGTTATTGTCATTGTCACTTTTATGTTACTGCTGCCATGAACACTCAGAACAGACAGCAGCAATGCTAGAAAAAATAACTAAACTGCGTAAATGTTGTTGTTGCTGCTGCATTTGACGCTACGTTTCTATTATTTTTGCCATTTTTATTTGAGTTTTCATGTTTGCTTCACGCTTTAACAATTCGCCTCTTTCCAAATTCTCTTTGTTGTTGTTATTGCTGTGAGGCGATTTGCGTGTGTTTTGATGATTAATTTTAATCATTGTCAATGCATGTGTGGATTTTTTCTGTCTCTGTCACCCACTGTCTCGTGCTGCATGTTTTTTTTTTGCATTAAATTTGTCTTTGTTTCAGTTTTTTGTGCTGTCCTGACAGTCACGTTGAAGTGCCAGCGTGTTTTTACGGTCTTTTTACATTTGCTCTGCTGTCAGTTGGCTCAAATGTCATGGAGACGAATGACGTTAATAGGGCGTGTGTGAATGAGTACCAGGACTCAAGCTCAAGGATTTCTCTCGTATATAGTTGTACATATGCACATGTGCATGTTTATATGTACATATGTCGGCATGTGGACATGTTATGGTTTTACCTCATCTACGTTAAATCCATGATGCAGAGTTTCCATTTGTCAGGTCTTAAGCAGATTGAAAGTACGCTGAAAGCACTCGTTAATAAATATGTAAATGGATGCTTTTGTATGTAATGATGCTGTTCGACATGGATTATAATCAATAGGCGGCTCAAGGATGCCACCTGGTTGATGGATTCATGTAATTTTTTGTAATGTTCAAGACATAACAAATCCATCCATAACATTGTGCAATTAAAAAAACAACTTTTCCGAGACCCATTCAAAAGTTTACATACGCGTGAAACTAGAGGTCTATCATAGAAACCTGGCATACTCAGTTTTTCATTTTCTGATTCGATGTTCTTTTAACCGTAGACCTACGTTGGGGTCGTTTTCGATCAAATTTTTTTTGGACTTTTAATATTTTTGAAATTTGTTATTATTTTTAGCTGTTTGTTCATGACTTTCTTACTTGGACTATTTTCTATCTAAATCAAACCGTTTTATATTTCAAAAACTAAGTTGGCTTGCATTTTTTGTAATTTGTGTCATTTTTGTCAATCTAGGTCGTTTTCGTATTAAATTTTTTATATCTTAAAATAATAAAGTTAGAAGGACGAAATTCAAGAATGTAGTATTGTATATATTAGTCCTTAAGATATATTTTAAAAAAAGTATAAGACATTTTCAAGGATATTCAAGGATGAAGTTTTAAAAGGACATTTTCAATACTTTTTCGTCCTTTTGCACCAAAACATTAAATTTCTTATGATTCTAAGGATTTTTCTCTTTCATTTGATACCCATATTGTTATTCTACAATGCGCTCAATTTTTTAAATAATTTTTTGAAATAAACATGTTTTTGAAATTTCAAAGCCCTCTAAACAAAATCCTGACGTCAGAGAGAAAAACTAAAAACGCAATTTTAGTACATTTGGCCCCTAGTTTCGCAAGTATATAGATTTCGTGTGTTTTGAAATTTTTTGATGTGTCACGGTGTTGTCAAAATGTAAAATGTCAAAATAAAACAGAGCTTGTCTGCTGCGGATGCCTAGAAAATATCTGCAAAAATAAGCGCAACCGTAATCGGTATAAAATCCTTTGAAAGTGTTTAAAAATTACAAATAAATATTTCCATTGTTTTTTATTTTAAGTTTTTGAATAAACCGTACCAAAAAGTTTTGTTTTTTTAAATAAACGTTCATTTTTTTTACTAACTCCCATATATGAGGGTCGAAAACGACCCTAACGTAAGATTAGCCGGTTTTTTTTAACGTAGGTCTTCGGTTAAAAGGATTTTAGCATTATAAGGGCACAATTCAACGAATTTATTCAAAAATTTGTGCTTGCGCAAAGATGGAGATTTGGGTTTTAAATTAAACAAAAAACTGCCGACTTTAGAAAATTTCTCCTATTTGGCACTTTCAGGGACAAAATATGTCAGTAAGGTCCTTTCAATCATGTATCCTTTGATATATATTACTTAAACTTTTCTAACGAATTTCTTTTTGGAAAAAAGTATATGATTACAATCATTTAAATAAATTTTGCTGAAAATTTTAAATTTAAATTTCATGGACATTAAAGTTGCACCAAATAGAGAATATCTCTTATATCCTTATTGCCATTTCAGAGTCAGCCATTTGGCATTTAGTTGCAATATTTGCAACATGTGCAATGCGCTACGGGGAACAGTTAACGTTGTCTATGAAATGTTTCGCTCTTTCGCATACTGTCATATTCTGTTATTTGTTATTTGCTGAAAAAATCATTTATATTTCATATCGCGCAAAATAATAAACGTTTCCACGACTTTTAAAACTTGAACATTCATCAAACAAAGTCACAGTTCCCCAACATTTCAATTGCTAAAAAGAGTGTTTCAAACACATTTAAAATTAGTTGAAATACGTGGTATTACACGTGGTATCTCTTAAAGAGGCAACCACCATAACCTAACCTAACCTCTAACCAATTGGTTACTAAACTGGCCATAACAATCTTTTACCGGGTTACGGCCAACTGCAAAAAGTTATCTCCAGGCGCCTCTCCTTCTGTAGTTGGTCACACCAAGAGATGATAGGACGCCTTCAACTTGGTTCTTCTACCGGAGACACGGTCCCCTTCTTTGCCGTTGACCTCAAACTGCCGCGTCGAGCTGCATTTTCGGCGGAGGTTCATAGTCCCTGCGGGAGCCAGTCGTGTCTTATAAAGTGTGTGTCGGTGGAGTGCGATCTCTGCTACTCAATTGCCTACCGAGATAGCAGTAGCACGCATTGACAATAGTAATCCTTTTCTTAATCTCCAAGGTGACATCATTTATTGGCTGTTTATTGTGTTGAAATTGAAGAGTTCGCAGGAACAAGGATCATCTTTTTATCGCCAATTAGTTTGCATTGAATTTCATTTTAAAAATACTACAATGAAGAACATTAAACAAACAAATGTTTCCAAAAATTTGTTGAAGGTTTAAACCAAATTACCAGCGACATTTAAAAAGAATTTCAAATGCTTATTCATTTTACTGATACTGGATGTTTTATTGTCTTTGTTTTTGCAGAGTACCGAATGAATGTTTCAATGAAAACTAACTCTAATTTCAAACTGTAATACAAAAATTGTGACAGTATGGAAAAACCACCTACAACATCAGGTAAGAAAGCATAATTTTTACTCAATTCTAAGTTATAATGTCTGCGAGCCGAGTGGCGAACACGAGATGAAGAGATAAAGTTTGTAAAGAATTGTTCCGTAAAGAAACGTTCGGAGTATTGAAATGGATATGAAATGATATGAAAATATTCTGACAATGATAACACTGCACAACAAAATTACATTTTTTTTAAATAACAATGTTCTGACAACGGATTCTGGTAGAGGGGGCCAAAAAAAAATATACGACGTTTTGAAAGTTATGGCGTTCAAGTTAATTTCTGAGCTTTGATGTATTCAGAGACCTATAGTAGAATTTTATGGCGAATATTTTCGTGGTACATTTTGTCCTTCAAAAGTCCTGTTTTACAGGACATTTTTGGCATTTTAGAAAAAAGGATCAAATTGACCCATACAAATAGGAGCTACAGGGTTAAAATGCTCCACAAAAATGTTCTTCGTAGTATTTTACATCAAATTACTGAATACATCATATACCTAAAATGTGAGGTTACATGGTTTTCGTATGCCGATTCACCATAAGAATGTGCAAAAAGGGGAAAACTTTGACCCCCTAAAAAAAATCAGACGTAAACTTTCAAAACGCAGATACACGTATATTTTTTTTGGCCCCTTCCACCAGAATCCGTTGTCGGAACCTTGTTATTTTTTTTGTGTTGTACAGTGTAATTTATTGCTATTTTTAAACGAGGCAAAATCAACCCCTGGCCCCTCTTTTCAGCAAGCAGTTGAAAATTATTTTATATTAGTGGGGCCACGCACCCTTGCACGCAAGTTTTAAGTCAATAAGCTCAATAAATAAAGTTTCTTCATGCAACACTGTATGGGCGATGCCACGCCTCTTTTCTGCAATGTCTAATCCATTTCTCTAGTCGAAGGGTGCGACCCAGCTTCATTGATGTGCGACTTACAGTGCCAAAGGTTCGCGGAAAATTTGAGTACCTAAAAATGTGCCACGCCCCTTGTCCAGTGACGGATTCAGGGGGGTTTTGGGGGTCGAAATATTATGGTCGACTTTAAAATTACTGACAAATTTAAAGGCATTTTATGAATATTAAAGAATTACTTTTTGAAACCCCCCAAAATATTGTTCTGAATACGCCCCTGCCTTGTCCAATGCCCATAAAATTTTACCAGTAGAATGACACATCCAGGGGCACGACGGTCTGAAAATTTTAAAGCTGTCCGATTTATAAATCTGAAGCAATTAAAAATTTGGGTTGTATGGGAGGTGCCATGCCCCCTCGTGCAATACCCACCCCATGCCACCTGCCGAAGGACACGTCTAAGTTGTAAGTCTGGGCCAAATGTCATTGATGTGTGACCTGTAGTTCCATAGTTATTCAAAATATTTGGGTCACTTGAAAAGTGCCACGCCCCTTGTCAAAAGCTTATGCAATTTTACCAATGAAACGACGCACCTAAACGGTGGCACTGTACCAAAATTTCAATGCTGTCCGAACTATGATTCTGGAGATATTCCATATTAAAAATTTACGCTGTATGGGAGGTGCCACGCCTACCAGACGGATCGTATTCGCACTATGTGGCTTGTCGAGATTTGGTCAAGGCGAACATTCCGTGAAAGATTCAGCTCAATTAGCCTTCTAGTTTTTGAGTTTTAGGGTCGTTTAACCAACAAACAACCAAACAAACAAAGAGACATTGATTTTTTATAAACACAGCAATATGTAAAAAAAATAATTGATATTTAATTTATTTATGTTTTTTATTTGATTTACATTGATTTTTATATACATAGAAATATGTAAATAAATGTTGTTTATAATGTCCCAAATGTAATGAATGCGTTTTTAAAAATATCTAAAAAACTGTAAACATGAAAATTCAGTTGAAAATTGGAATCAATCATTTCATACTTTTTCTTATGAACAAATATATCTGTCAAGTAATCACAATTCTTCAAAATCAAAAGTAAAAAGTTTAAATTCCATAGTTTATTGTTTTTTAAAAATCTAATATTTGAATTACTTTTTGTTTTATTTATTTACATTCTTACCATTGAAACTTTTGCTCACGTTTTGCCACAAAAACACTCGCAAATCATTGGCGCTCGTTTCACTCACTGCGAACTTAGCTGCCAATTTCAAATTTCATATATCTTCGTGACACTATCTCTGGCGCTGCACTGTCCGAACATATGCCGAAACTTCTTTCATTAGTGAAATTAGCTTCGAAGATGAAAGCAGGGCTCGGCGTTTGAGCGCGCAAAGTGAAAAAACCAAAATGGCCAAACGCGCTAAACCGTGACGACAAAAACATGGCAATTCATTAAAATCTGATGCCATTAGCCTTAATGCATGCAGCATGGCGCATATTTCGAAAACAAATTACTTTAGAATCGTGCATCCCTTCCACAACAACAGTTACACAATGGCAATGGAAAAAACAACAACAACAACAATCATAGAAGCACAAATTCTATCGGCATCAGGCGAAAAGTGCTGCCTGCAGTAAAGTCTGCCGCCTTTTTGCAAACTGTAAACGTGGCACACACACACACACACACACACACGCACGGCTGCAGCGGTGCGCTCAGGCGCGAGGAACATGGCAGCGCAGCCGGCAGCGCCAAAGTGGAGCAAAGAATGCAAAAAATCGTATCTAATTTATGAGAATCCCCATAATTCCATAAGCATAATTAGTTTTCAAACTATAAAATGCCGCAACAACAACAACAACAATCGTAGATATGGCCAACACGACGCGAGCATCGAAAGCAGCATCCATTGCCGACGCCGCCCACCAAAAAACCATTTGCGTTTTATTTGACGGCGTGCGAATGTGTGTGTGTGTGTGTGTGTGTCTGTCGCTTTGTGTGCGCACGTGTATGTATGTGTGGGTGGCGTGTAATTTGGCGAGTGTTCGTGTGCGTCTAGGCGAAGGGTAGCCATAAAGCGAATTAGGGCTCAGCGAAATGTGCGCCGCTAAAGCTAAAAGTGGCTCCACTGCCATAATAACAACAAATTGGGCAACAAAAAATTTTAACCAAAAGTAAGCAAAAAGTGCGCAGGAAACATGAGATCAAAGAAATTGATGGAAATTACAAGCGGTCACAAACACACACACACACACTCACACACACTGAAGCTGCGAATAGTCGAAAGCAAATCGTTGTTGTTCGCTGTTTTTGCTGGCTTAGTGGTTGGCGAAAACTATCTGTGTGTACTTTGTGCATATAGCAAACATGTCCTTGTGAGACCCTCTGAGCGATTCTTAGAATCGAGGAGGGGGTTGAGGTTGTAGTTGTAAAAGGATTACCAGTCGGCAATTTGGCTTCGGAGGTTAATTGATTTTTTTATTGTTCGTGTGATCGCGCATCGGTAAAGTGAAAATAAACTTAAACCTTCAGATTTTTTTATTTATTAATATTTTCACAGCAAGAAGCTAATTTATTTGCTTAGATAGAAATCTCCAGATGCGATATTGGCCGAAATTTATTGATGCAGTAAGCAATAAAAAGCAGTAAGAAGGCGGCAATGTAGATGATGAAGTCAAGATGTCATGGGATGATTTTTTTAGACGATTTTTTCGCTTCAAACATAAAAACCATAATAACACTTCACATGAATCTAGTCAGAAGAGCTCGATTTTATGTTATTGCTACTATTTAAGGTCACAAGGACTTGTTTCGCACACCGCTGTTTTTTTTTATTTTTTTTACTTTGCAAACAGACTTCTGAAATATGCAATGCAATTTTTAAACGAGACTTGATAATGCTCACTGACTTTTCCACTTTATTTCACAAAAGCACAAATGCTTTCTTGATTCAATATAATAAACCTTTTCGACCCCAAAGTTGCCTGAGAGCAACTTCACCTATTTGTCATCTTATAGCAAAAGTACGATTGATTTATGGGTTTAATTTAAGTGGGCACCAAAAAATTAATATTTTTAGAAGTGAATTCAAAGCAAATTACAAAAATTTTACTGTTATCCCCAAAATAATTTCCAATAATTTGCAGCGATATCAGGGAAAGTTTGTGTTCTAATTGAAGTCTACCAGTTGGGCGCGTTTGATCAAAACCCTGTTTCTTTAATAACGGTTAAATAAAATCAAAAAGTGATAATTTTGTATTTTTTCATAAATATTATATAATTTTTCTGTAATTAAAAAATATTGATACAAAATGTATTTAACCCGTTTTAAGTTAAAATTGTTCAAAAGTAAACTAGCTCCAGAGCTCTAACAAAGAGGCGTGGCGACTTCAAATGTCGTGTGCACACTTCTTAGGCAAGTTTTTCATGATTTAAATATCAAAAAGTAATATAGAGATACAGGGTAAAGTTTGGGGTCGAAAAGGTTAAAATAAAAAACCAGTATTTTTCTATTGAACCCCACAAAGTCTAATTTTTTTAACATTGGCTTTAAAAATTTCGGTTAAGTATGATTATTATGCTATAGAATGCTCACAGGATTTGTTAATCTAAACATTAGCTGCAAGTTTGTTCAAGACAACAATTAAAAATATTGCATTTCTTCAGATTTATAGAGGAAAAATTGATTTAGAAAATACACTACTACAGAAAAACTTTAGATGGCTGTAACTTTTAAAAGGAAACTAGCTTTGCAAAACCCAGCTAGACTTTTTTTACTCCATACCAGTACTACCGACCTGTTGCGACCGATTCCAGGTCAGAAAAAGCTGTGGCACAGTGTTATTGAAGCCTGGAAAATTTCATTTAAAAAAATTTAAAATATAAAAAAATTACATTTAAATTTCAAATGTAAAATAAATTAAAATGTCTTGCATTTAAAATCAATTTTCTGCAAAAAGCAAGAAATTTTATTTCTATTAAAAAAAGGGCATCTATTCCCTTGGAATGCCACCTGGGAACCTTATAAAAAAAGACTTGCCTTCGACTGTAAAGTTAATTTCAATTTATTTCAAGTTCAAATTTCATTTATAAAAACTTTAAATTTCAAATGTAAAATAAATTAAAAAGTTTTGCATTAAAAAAAATGTTCTGCAAAAAGCAAGAAATTTTATTTCTACTAAAAAAAGGACATCTACTCCCTTGGAATGCCACCTGGGAACCTTATAAAAAAGGACTTGCCTTCAAATGTAAAGTTCAGCTCTTGGATCAGTTGTATTACGTTTCATGTCAAAGCATTTTTTGGGTCAGAACCAGCCAAAAAGACACTTTAACTCAGTGCTCACCACACTTAACCCTTCGTTGCATGATTTAATTTCTGTGAAGAAAACAAATTTTTGTCATATTATTCTTATTGCTTGTTAACTTTTGATGGTAAAAATGAAATTCTGTTCAATTCCTGTATCAATGGAAGAAATTTACGCAAATTTGTCATATCCTGCTGAGAACGCTATTGAAAGGAAAGTCGGTTTTATCTATATTTTAGTATTGGCTACTGAAGGGAGTTGAACCCAGGTGGGTCGTTACTGTGTACTCGTAATCCAACGCACCAAACTGCTGACTGCCATATCGCCATCGCCATCAATAACAAAAATTATTTAGCCAAATCAAAAAACAACAAGTTTTTTCGATTCTTTTGCAAAATTTGTTTAGCAAAATTCCCTTAGTAATCAAATGTTTTAACATAAAAGACACAACTGAAAAATAAACGACTGTAAAATGCTGAATATATTCTTATATCCTTCCATAGAAGATGAAAGAATTCTATGAAAAATCAATGAAAAGCTACGAGTAACATTGCATATATGCAGGGCCGTCGAGAGGATATCAGGGCCCGGTGGTAGTTACCTCCGGCCCCCCCAGAGAAATAGCAAGAAAAACTTCCCGGGAAATTTTTCGTGCCAAATTTCCTGGAATTTCCCTACCTGTCATCAGGAATCGCTGAGTTTGTTTAACGAAGGCCCGTGCTTGCGGAAAACGTTCAAACAGACAAATAAAAAAAAAACTTCACTTACTTGTAATCCGAAAAACACTCTGTCATTGCCGATCGATCGTAATTTTGAGACACATGAATCGAATAAACCTGTCACCTGTAAACTTGTATACAAAGTGTTAGAGAATAAGAACACAATTTATTGGGATGGCAACGTCGGCTCAGTGTGATCGGGCAATGCCGCGATTCAGCATGCTGAGTGTTCGGCAGGTCGGCGTTGTCAGCGACTCCCGTTAGGACGGTGTCGCAGGAAAAATCGTGGTTGTTGAATTTGAAATCTGCTACTGAGCGGACGGAGTAAATTGAAATAAAAATTAAGAGTAAACAACGGCGTTTTTCTTACACAAAGTCAACCAAAACAATCCAACGACTTTTCAGGTTATGTCCGGGTTGAATTGCCCTATTTATCAACAAGAGGGCGCCTTACTGTTTGTCAGTGCTGACACGCTTACTAGGCCCTGACAATTGGTCACACTGGTAGCAGTTGAATGAGTAACAATCACTAAATATCGATAGACCTAGACTATCGATAGTCCGCTACTGATATTTAGTGAACACTAGCAGCAATCGCAGCAATATACGCGTATGCAAAGTTATAGCGCGCGATATTTTGAACTTACCAATTTCGGATTTTTTTCAACGATTCAAATGTAAAATATTTTGACAATTTTTTTTTGTTTTACGAAGAAAACATTTTTTAATGTTGGGCCCGGGCCCGTCTACGAAATGTCTGATTACGATAGGTAGATAATACACCAGTTACATTCTTTTACGGTTCTAATCAGATTGCAAAAGTGCATATTAAACTTTTCCCAAATTTTGAGATTTCGATTGAAATCCGGGCCCCGCTAGAAACTCCGGGCCCGGTGGGAGTCCCACCTTTACCACCCCCCTCTCGTCGGGCCTGCATATATGCAATGTCATGCAGCGAAGGGTTAAGGAACAACGAACGTAACTATGGGATGATGTAATGTTGTCTGTTATTTGAAAGGAAATTTTCGATTTGCATGTACAATTGAAACAAAAAGCTTCCAAATAGTGCTTTAGAATTGACATGTGGTGTTACTGTAGAAAGTAAAACACCTATAGAACATTTTTTTTATAGGCTTTCGCATGAATGTTTTGTGCTTTTGACAATGTTGCACTTGAAATTTATTGAACATGGCGCAAATGTTGCACCTAACAAAAAACCCCATACACATCTAAAATTTTAGTGTACGAATGACAGCGAACAAATAGTCAAAGCGAATTCTTATAAGACCCAACACGACGCATTCTGCAGCGTGTAGAGTAAGAAGGGACTGCAACGCGTCGATTGCGAAGAAAATATTTTGCCAATTATTTTTGTTGTTGTATTTATCAAGAAGGTAAAAACGATAAAAATGACATTAGAAAGGCACTGCGCTGAGACAGTCCCATTGCCGAGCGACGTTATTGCCACGCAACACACACACACACACACACAAAAAACCTGCAACTAAATTGTCCACACGTAGCGCCACGGCGCAACGTCGACGACACTATTGCCGCCGTTGCCGCCGTAGACTCTGCACAGGGACGACGTGACGCCACGTCTTGCCATGCCAGACATGGCATTTTTTTTGTTGTTGCCCTGTCCTCCTGATAGGAAGGCATTTCTAGCAAAAATTGTGCACTTAAAAAGTTGCCAGCAATTGGCAGCAAGTAAAAAAGTCGCAAACATTGCAAAATTTTACAATTTCTCATTTTGTGGTGTTTTTTCGCCGAGCCCTTTTTGTCCTTTGCTCACCGACGCGCCGTTGCGCATGGCGGCACAGCAAAGCGACGCGCCTGCAACTTGTGGGTGTTGTTCGAGAGTTGCTTGCAACTGATTTGCCATGTCACTGTTGCAACGGTGCCTCGTTGTCTGCGCGTTTGTGTATGTGTGTGTTCAGTTGTTTTTGTTGAGCTGCTCGCAAAGGGCGCATCCCATAATTCTTAATAAGCTCACAAAGCAAAGCGACTGCAGTCGGCAGCAACAGCATCCCGACCGCTGCCTACTCGGTCGTCGGTTGTTCGCTCCATGCCGTCCATCTATCGCGTCGGCGCGCTCGTTTGCAACTGCTGCATCGATTGCGATAATAGTTGCTAATGCACATTGCCACCAACACTGGCTGCCGCTCGACTCGCTCCACTGCTGGCTGGCAGCGCCTACTTCGTTGCAGTTGTTGCCGCAACTACCTAATGGAGTTGAAATTTATGACAAAATAGTTTATTTGCGACGATTTGTTGTGCTTAGCGGCAGAATTTATGTTGTGGCAACAATTTTCAAAATGGCAGCTCCTCCACTGCTGTTATCGCCAGCTGTGGCTGCTAATTTATATTTATGAGATGCTTAGCAGTTGTCAGTTAGTGACATAAAATATGTGTGCGAAATGTTTGCAAATCCTAGCAACATGTTTGTGCATAGCAACTGCCATTGATTCTTCATGCTCATGAATGATTCTTTTTTTGTTTTAAGAGAACTTTTTGTACGCCTACTTTTAAGTTGTTTCGGTTTCCAAAGTAGCAATAGACTATATATGTATACGATACGATATATGTGTACACATGTCAAGTGGCGCACACAGAATTTCATGGGAGATGAGGTTTCTACATAACTTTTGAGCGCAACACCATTTGAAACCACAATTTTGCCATCCACAATGTTCGTAGTAAACCTCCTTTGCATGAGTAACTGCATACATGTATACTGTTAGGAAAATAAGTTCTGTAATTCGTTTCTCTGGATTATGCTCAAAAAATAAAACACATTAAAATTCTTCAAACCAGGTTGAAAGTAGTAGTGTCTTTACTTACAATTTTCCACTTTACTGTTTCACTAGTCACTTTATACATATTGTTGCATTTTTGCATGTCGAAACCAAAACTCTTTCCTCTTATACTTGTCTACCCGGAGCGCAACTTGTTGTCGAACATCGCAGTATCGCCTCTAGTCTTCTTTGCGATTGTTCCATCGAAATTATCATGCCCCTAGAAGTATGCCATGTTCGAAGCGTAACTCTTTCTCGAATATTCCAGTATCGCCTCGAGTCGTCTCTACGATAGTTCCATCGAAATTATCATGCTCCTAGAAGTATGCAATGTTCGAAGCCCAACTCGTTCTCGAATATTCCAGTATCGCCCCGAGTCGTCTCTACGATAATTCCGTCGAAATTATCATGCCCCTAAAATTATGTCATGTTTGAAGCGCAACTCGTTCTCGAACATCCCAGTATCGCCTCTAGTCTTCTTTGCGATTGTTCCATAGAAATTACCATGCCCCTAGAAGTATATCATGTTCGAAGGGCAACTCGCTGTCGAACATCCCAGTATCGCGTATTGTCTTCGCTGCGATAGTTCCATCGAAATTACCATGCCCCTAAAAGTATGTCATGTTCGAAACGCAACTCATTCCCGAATATTCCAGTATTGCCTCGAGTCATCTCTACGATAGTTCCATCGAAATTACCATGCCCCTAAAAATATGCCATGTTCGAAGCGCAACTTGTTCTCGAACATCCCAGTATCGCATCTAGTTCCATCGAAATTACCATGCCCTTAAAAGTATGCCATGTTCAAAGCGTAACTCGTTCTCGAACATCCCAGTATCGCCTCGCGTCGTCTCTACGATCGTCTCTTCTAACATGCCCTTAGAAGTGTGCCATGTTCGAAGCGCAACTCGTTTTCGAACATCCCAGTATCGCCTCGCGTCGTCTCTACGATAGTTCTATCGAAATTAACATGCCCCTAGAAGTATGCCATGTTCGAAGCGCAACTCTCGAATATTCCACCATTGCCTCTAGCCTGCTCTGCGATAGTTCTATCGAAATTAACATGCCCCTATAAGTATGCCATGTTCGAAGCGCAACTCGCTGTCGAACATCCCAGTATCGCCTCGAGTCGTCTCTGCGATTGTTCCATCGAAGTTATCATGCCCTTAAAAGTATGCCATGTTCGAAGCGCAAGTCGTTCTCGAATATTCCAGTATTGCCTCTAGTTCTCTCTGTGATTGTTCTAGCGAAATTACAATGCCCCTAGAAGTATGCCATGTTCGAAGCGCAACTCGCTGTCGAAGCGCAACTCGCTGTCGAATATTCCAGCATCGTCTCTTGTCTTCTCTGCGTTAGTTCCATCGAAATTACCATGCCCCTAAAAATATGCCATGTTCGAAGCGCAACTTGCTCTCGAACATCCCAGTATCGCATCTAGTTCCATCGAAATTACCATGCCCTTAAAAGTATGCCATGTTCAAAGCTTAACTCGTTCTCGAACATCCCAGTATCGCCTCGCGTCGTCTCTACGATCGTCTCTTCTAACATGCCCTTAGAAGTATGCCATGTTTGAAGCGCAACTCGCTGTCGAACATCACAGTACTCCCTCGAGTCGTCTCTACGATAGTTCCATTGAAATTATCATGCTCCTTGAAGTATGCCATGTTCGAAGCGCAACTCGTTCTCGAATATTGCAGTATTGCCTCTAGTTCTCTCTGTGATTGTTCTAGCGAAATTACAATGCCCCTAGAAGTATGCCATGTTCGAAGCACAACTCGCTGTCGAAGCGCAACTCGCTGTCGAATATTCCAGCATCGTCTCTTGTCTTCTCTGCGTTAGTTCCATCAAAATTTCCATGCCCCTAGAAGTATGCAATTGCGCAATGATGGCAAACTAATGCTCGTCAAAATACTATATGTAACAATCAAGACAGCTATATGAGGAAGTAAAGCCTAGTTTCTCGGGACCCATCCGTGTTTGACATGAATTTGTTTGTATCAATCGAATGTAAAATCGTGGAACAACTTAATTGCTGCACCGATTAACTCTTCACGACTCTCTGTTCTAATCTCTTTTCTGAACACTTAAAAAATCCAACTTTCGCACTGCCCCAAAACCCTCACCACTTCATAAAACCCTCTCAAACGTTCACTTCCCTCTGGTAGCACCAAACTAACTACTCACACTTTGAGGTTTATGGCACTTTTTTTCAACACAACTGCCTTAACCACATTTATTGCCTTACAACTTTTCATATCGCCTGACAATGCAAAAAGTGTACTCTGCAAAGCTACACTTAAAACAAAAACAAATAAAACGTGCCGCCAACTTTTTGCACTAGTTTTCCCAGCCATAATGCGAGCATCAGAAACAAAGTTTCAAATATTCTGATACGACAACTCTGACACCTACAAAACATTTCGAACAACTCGCACAGAGACATTAAACTAATCGTTGTTGCAGTTTAGAAAATTCCTGCAACATTTAATGCGACTCAAAGGAGCCGGAGTGCAGACGTTCGGCAGAGACAGACGGCAACCTCAGAAGTGATGAACATAAGCGGCACTTATGAATTTGCTAACGAAGTCATTGCTGCAGTCCCATTATTACTCAATTACCAGCGTCGAGAGTACTCGAGACGCTTGTCGCACTGAACGAACGGCCAGACTGGGCCATGAGTGGGTGGAGGAGTGAGTGGGCTGCAACGAAAGGACACGAAATGTGCGTTTGAAGGCATGAAGCGTGCAACGGGAGCGGAGTTCAGGTGGCTGCAAAATGTCGAATGCGACCAACGAGAGTTGCCAATAGTCAATAAAATTAGGAAAAACACACAATTTGCAATAAGTTGTGTTTTTATGATATGGAAAATTTTCACACATGTGTTTGTGTTGTTTTAATTTAGTCTAAATATTGTTGCATGCTTACAAATGCTTTGTACCACACCTGGCTAGTGACATTTCGATCTATATAGATGTTGTTGCTTGATCACAAATTTCTGTGAGTTGAACTGCATGTTGAATAATAATAAATTTTCGCTCGAAAACCTCTAAACGAACAACCACATTTTGCTGCGCTCAAACTTTGTCTTTGCCAGAAATTACGCAAACAAAGTAGCTGACAGTTTTCGAACGCTGCTGCCACACTGAGTGAATGCCACACGTTGTTGCATGCTATCAGTGCTCAGTGAGCAACTGCGTCCAGCAGCGAAAGGATGTGGCAACAGTGTTGTGTGGATGGGAGAAGAACAGATTCCAAAATTTTCTAATGACAGTAATTGTGCGCAGTTGTCTATGTGTGCGTGTAGTGAGTGCATTGAAAATGAGTGCCGGTACAGACACAAAAGAAGCGTATAGAAGGACAACGAATAGCAAAGAATTACAAGGCAAAAGCCGGCACTGACGACAATGCAGGATGGCAACAGTCGATTCGGTAGTCGCTGTGTTGCTGTGTTGCGTTGCTCATCTACGCAACTGAGCAGATTTTTGCTGAGCAGTGTATTTTGTTGTCATTACCTTAGTATCGTCTTTCTTGTTCGCAGCATGTAAATAGGCAGCAGATGATAAACAAAAGCCCTGAAAATTGAGCGATTCGGGTTAAAAGCCCATTTACGTAACTCTGAAAAGGGAAACGGGCTAATATTGACGTAGGCCATTTCGTGCAGCAACGCCTGCAAATAACCCAAAGTGCTGTGGACGGTCGTCGTTTTTACCCAAAAATTTCCAAATGCAATCAAAGTTTGCCAACAGCCCGAAGAGTGCGTGCACAGTACGCAGGCAGCATTCTGTCTGCCAAGTCGAAGGGGAACTTTTGCTTTTAATATATTAATAACGAGTTTGCTTGGAGAAAATGGAACTTTCAAGCTATTCAGACATTCATGAAGGATTTACTTAAATGTTTGGCAAGTGTTGAAATGATGAACAGAAAAACGAAATGCTTGGGCACGGTTCATGCTGTATGATTTTTTGAGAATTAATGATGATTGGTAACTAGTCACGGAGCGCAACAGTGCTAAGGTAAAATTTCTGGCAACTAAATTATATTATTAAAAAAATATATAAATTGTGATTAATTACACGGTACAATAATTCCGCGGTTTCCAAAAAACCCGCAGAGTTTCTCAACTGTTCCTTATATTTTCGGAGTCGCTGATCACGAATATGTAATTATTTTTTCGGGTTTTACAGGGTCTTGAAGTTACAAGCTACACCCCAATTAAAACAATTAATTTAAATAATTGAACTCATCCTAGTCTAACAATATTGGTATCAAAAGAAAGATAATTATGTCTCCAACTCAAATTAAATAATTTTTTTTATTTATCCTGGCGGAAGGATAAGAATGAGAAGATTTTTTTTAATTATTGTTTTGTCTATTGTGGCAAATGATATTATGACACTTTTGATTTGCACTACAAAGCACTAAACACTTCCATCCATCGCTCTTATTTTATTCTCCTTTATCTACTCTTAAAATTTTTTTGCAAGCACACAAAGAAAATCTAGGAGAATATTTTTAAAACTGTCACCCCATAGCTTTTCTGTGCATAACTTGTTAAAAAATTAACTTATCGTCATTTTTAATATACCGTTGGAAAGTGAGTCTAACAGCCTGATGGGCCAGTTACTCATGACACAGAACATAAACTTAACCATAAACATAAACTTAGAAAATTTGAGCGATTACTCAAAACTTTATTTCCGTAAACACAAACTTAAAAATCAGCTGATTTTCCTTTTTGACAAAAGGAAAATAAAACAAATTTAAAACGTAAATATGGAAGGCACAAAACAAATTGGGGAATTATTGTTTGAATTGTGCGATATTTATAATTTGTGGAAAAAAACAAAAAGAGGGTACGCAGGTGGGCTGTCCGACCCATTAATAGAGATTGGAGGGAAAATGGCTCCTGCCACACAAACTTTTCGTCGTCCATTGCCGTTTTCGTTTTTGATTTGTTAATTTTTTTTTATTTATGATTTTTTTTTATGCGACAATATTGCCACTTCGATTTCTCCATCTCGTGAACAATCAAATTCAAACTTTTCGCGACATTTTTTTACTTGCTATCAGGGGCGTAGCCAAGGGGGGGTTTAGGGTGTCAGAACCCCCCCATAGCCTATAATTTGTCAACATTTTCAATCACTATGCATCGTATGTACGTTCCCACATTAGAAAAAAGGTCTTTTCATCTTTAAATATTTAAAATAATATTAACAAAACCCTTTTTTACCGAAACTAATTTGTTTATGTAATAGTCACGTTTAGGCTTAATACAGCGATTTGCATGTTCTAAAAACATGTCTAAAGAGTAGTTTAGTTTGTCGAGCCTTTTGGATGGTTTCTACGTTCTCAAAACGCTTTTTTTCATCGGCAAATGCATTCTTTGAAAAGGTGAAATTCGAACGGTGCCACATCATGTGAAAACGAGGAGTGGTTGATGGTTAAAATTCGACTTTTAGTAAACAAAAAAACAGTCAAAACAAGTGTCAATAGATGGGATGGCATCCTTCGATAGCCAAATGTTCAGTTAAAATGCAATAAATTTATGCTATTGAGATGCTTAACCTTCCCCTTACTAAAGATGATCCCAGGCACTTCCGCCGCTATTTTGAGTAAAACTCACAATAAATATATAATAATTTATAAATGTTTTTCATACTTCAGTATTTAGTATCTTCCTCTGGCGATAGTTCGTATTTCGAAAAAAACCTAACTTTAATGACTTATTTTGAGACTATGCAAAATATTAGAAGATTTCTTTCCAGAGGGTTTATTGAACACATAATGAGGTACGCAAAAAAAAATTTATCGTGAGTTTTAATCAAAATGGTAGCGAAAGCGCCTGGGATCACCCAGGTACATTTGTATAAAAAATGACAAAATTCAAGTTTAAACATGAACAAAATTTCTAAAAAAAATATGTTTTCATGTTATTGAAAATTACCTTAAAATTTGTGCAGATATTAAACATGAATATTAAAAAGATCACCCGGGTGGGTATAAGTAAAGCGAAGGTTAAATCCAATTTCAAGAATTTCAATGAAGATTTTGGCTTATCTTTTATGAATTACCGCCCAGTTTTGATCTACGGTGATCGCGGATTCAGTTGGCTAGCACGTTAGTCATCATTTATGTTCTGACAATCGTTTTTAAATCGCTTTTACCACTTATGAACTCCACCACGGTATAAACAAAAATCACCATAAACTTGGTCCATCAATTTAAGGGGTCATTCTCATGCGCGGACAGGAAAAATGGACATTTTTCAGAAATTATTTCCTTTGTGAATACGAGGAATTATCAAAAAAAGATATTCCACTTTAATTTATTCATTGTTATGGTACAAAAATAAAAAAAAAATTTTTTTAATTTTTTCAAACACTTTTTTTCGATTAAAGACACGGCTTCTGCCGCGTCATGGTCAGCTGGCGGGGATTGTTTTGAGTCACAGGATTATCTGAAACATAAATTTCAAAGAAATTCTTAATCAGTATGAACGTACCTCTCGCCCGTAGTAAATTTGAATTTTTTCATAAGAATCTCACAAAATGGCAGACATTGGAAGTTAGAGCAGTAAGAATTTACTAGGGGCGATAGCTAACAGTATGTAGAATGACGTGACATCGTGACAATCGCAGAGAGATCGGATGAATGGTTTTTTGTAAATCATCCCCGCCATTTCAAAAAAAGGCGTTCCGAGAAAAACACGTTTAAAGTTTTGACTAACCGCTAGAATCCTTGACCGCTCGTTATATAAATGTCTGTAGAAGCCGAAATACTTGAAATTTTCCAATACAATTTTTACAGCACCTTCTTCAAGGATGATACATTCCAAATATGTTAAAAAAAAAATTGATTTTTACAAAATTTCACATGAGAATGACCCCTTAAATGCTTCGGTTAAAGTTTAAACATTTTTAAAACAATAGTTAATATTGGATCTTTGTTCGATTCAGATTTTTGTACGATGACACAAACATACTTCCACTTCAGATGCAATAACTTCGCTTTCAGTCCACCAAATTTCATGAAATTTTTACTAAAAATCAGGGAAAACATTTAGTTTTTTATGCATTAAGTCATATAAGCCACAACAAAATGCCCTATTTGGAAAGTGCACTTTACTTTAAAAAACATGTAATACTAAACTGGCAAAAAAATTTTTAAAACCCCCCCCACGACCAAGTTCTGGCTACGCCCCTGCTTGCTATTATTAAATGTTTGAGCATCCAACGACTAAAATTATTAATATATTTACGAAACTAATAAAAATTGCAATCCATTTTGTATATTTTACAAATTATTTTAATTTGTTTACTTTTTAATTCATTCCGAAGAGAGTGGCAACATTTTTTGCGTTTTCCGTAAACATAAACTTAGAAACCAAAACGAAACAGATTTCTAAGTTTACGGTTAAGTTCTAAGTTTATGTTCTATGTCTCGGGTAACCAGTTGTACAGCTTTCGGGTATGCCAGGTCGTGCTAGCTGACAAGTAAAACTAAGTTATGTCATGAGTAACTGGCCCATGATTCTGTGTATTCTTGACAAATTTTTTATTAAAGGAATTTTGTTAAGATTTTTATCAAGCAAAAGCTTTGTTGGCATTCTGATGCAACATTTATAAAGTAAAAAGCTCATTTAATTCAACATAAGCTGAATATGCGACAGCTGTCAAATTGTCAAAAAATAAGACAAAAAATTTAAGAAAAGTAAGTTTTGAAAAAAAAGCCGGCCTTGATAGCCCAGCGGGTAGCGCGCTGGCTTCTTATACCGAGCGCCTCAGGTTCGATTCCTGGCTCGGGCTGGAAAAAAAGCTCATCTATCAGGTCAGTCCATAAGTTCGTGCGTTTTTTTTCAATAGTTTCACAATAGGCGCTTTTTGCATACAAAAAATAATTCGTGGGAGGTAACGGAATTTTTTTTATTTTCTCTGATGTAAAAGTGTTAGCATGCACAATTCTTCCATTTTCAATAGGCAAAATTTCAATTTGTATGCTGTTGTCAATAGCATTTACACTTTTGACAATTTATCAAGAAAAGAGCTTTTATTTTTAGGAATAGAATACCAATTCTTGACAAATAGTAAAAAATTGACAAATAGTCAATATGGTGAATTTATCAAGTGTACAGAATTGGGCTGTAAAGAGTTATGGCATCTCATTTGAATTCTTAAGAAATGCAAGTTTACAGCCAATTTTCCAAAGTGTTAAAAATGGACCACCTAAAATTGTGTGCCATGCCGTTAAAAAATCTTCGGTCGTAGAAATCTCAAGTAAAAATACATGTTTTATAATACAAAATTTATATAATATTTATTGAATTTAATTTGATAAAGTAGAAAATAACAGAAAGCAAAATGATTGCCATTCAATTTTCATCAGCAATTATTTTTTCTTTATCGACGTGTAGCCATACTAGAAAATTTATCATATACAAAATTTGAAAAAATTTTGCTAAGAATGCATTGAAAGACATTTTAATGAAAATTGGAAGCAATACAAAAAAAAAATAAAATGATATAAACGACATGGCAGCACGAAACAGTGAAAATAGAGAGACACTAGAGAGCATTGAACAAATTTTTTCTTTTTACGATATGTTTGAAAATCATTTTTGATTATGAAAATAAATTAAAAACTAAGTCCAACACTGATATTTAACATAGTTTTTCGATTGGATTTGATCACTTTTTGAGGATAGGGGAAACCGATAATTTTTTATTTTTTTTTGTTTTTTTGCAATCAAATTTTAAATTTTTTTGGACACACACTGCGTTATTGCGTCTGTTTGCTTCAAAACCACATTAAAATTGACGAAATTTCTAACGACAGTTAAAATGTTGTTGCTTGGATTGCTGAAATGTCAAAAGAGTGGCACTTTACAAGGCACTCTCGTACTCATTTCTTATCTTCTATTTGTTTTTGCCAGAATAATGTTTTACCCAATAAATATTTAAATGAATTGATTTTGCTTTAAAATCGTTTTATATGGTTTATGAGTTCAGACGAAGCCATATAACTTTAGCTGCGCATTTCGCATAGCTTCCAAAGGATTCTTAAGAATTCGAGAAATAAATAAGGAATTATAGAATGAATAAGCAATTAGGAGAAATAAATAAGGAATTTATAGAAAAGCTGCAGCATGGCTTCACATGACTAGAATTAGTTAGGTTAGCTGGACTCATACGACTGGACTGGACTCATTCGTTAGAGTCAAAAGATGCAAACGATTTTAAAATCGAAGATCAAAACTACGAGTGTAGAAATGCCGCCCGTGTCAGATTTTGAACACTTTTTTACAAACTTTTTTACAATGACACGCACACTACATTCGACCCAATACGAAGCCAACGTCTATTCGATTTCATGCATTTTTCAGCGCTACTGTTCGTACAGGGGCATTCATAAAATTATTCGAATGCTAATATTTCAAGCGCAATTGAACGCCATGTGGCTGCTCATTACAATTATTTGCGGCGTTCGCCACATTTAAGCGCGATAAACACATTATTCCGACCACAAATGGCTTATCAATTCCTGTCGAAAATTTCGAGTGCAGTTCGTGCCTGCATAAACGGTAAATAGCAACAACAACTAAACAACATTTTGAAAATAATTTAATAATTTATAGCTGAAAGCATAAAAATGCCTCGAAAATTACCCTCGCTGCTGGTTAGGGTAACAACATCGAACGACAACAACAACAACAACAATAACATTAACGTTGACAACGATAACGATGGCAAAGGCCGTTGTTGTCAGAGCAACGAAACATGAATGGAAATGACATTGCAATAACAATAACAAAATTATGAATATCGCTCATAAACATATCAATTTTCAACAACAATAACAACAACAACAAAAGCATTTTCAGCAGCAACAGCAGCCGCACACAGCAATAACAACAATTTCTTGAACATAATCATAACTGGAAGATAAATTACCATTTACTCGAAATAACTTTACGAGCAAATGACAGCAGCACAAGGACGCAGGACATGAAACGGAGCGAAACTGCCGTCGACGCTGATACACCTTGTTCACACACACACACATAACATACATATACGCATATACATACATACACACGTGTGAATTCAGATACTTACAGCCGAGGTACATGTTAGGGACGTCAATGATGGTCCATTGAAAATGTCGAGATTTCAAATTTCAAAGGATGCAACTGAGACCGAATACCCATTGCCACGAAGTTCGAAAGTCAATGCCCACAAATCGTAGCAGCGTTCGAATTTTAAGACTTTGTATCAATTTCTGCTGCACTTATCCCGAAATCCCAGCGGTACGGTGCCACAGCGAAATCGTATTTAAATTATTTCGGGATTTTGAATTCTCTGCGCTCGACATGTGGCAGTGTGTGCTCTCATGCGCTGTGTTCAACCAGAGAGATGCGTAAGGGGCACGTCGCTAATGGATGAAATAAATTCGCCGCACACAAATTAGTTGCTTGTTTACATTATGAATTTTAATGCTCATCAACGGCAGCACCCATCCCGGATCCGCCGGATGCGCGGCGATGTGGCGTTGGTGAGCGACAGCAACGCTGACGGTGGCAGTGACAGGTGAAGCGACGACGACGGCAGTCTGCACGTGTGCGTGTGTGTGTGTGACGGCCAGATAACGGGCGACGGGCGCACTGGCAGCGTTTGTCATTTGCCGTTTTGATTTGATTGCAGCCTGTGATAACTTCATTAAAGCGGCAACGGCAACATGTTGTCACTGTTGTCGTTCGGCTACTGCTGCGGCTGCCACCGGGGTTGCACACAGATACGCAAGCGACTGTTGCAACAAGGCCGCGCGGCATGTCATGGCGTGGCTCACGTGTGCGCTGTCATTATCAAAACTCACATTATCGACTGCGAGCACAAACACTCAAACACACACACACACATAAAAAAACCTCTCCGCCCCTTCGCGCCGCCCCAATCTTGTGCGCTTTCACTGCACAACCCCTCAACGCTGAACTGAATTTCAAAGTTGCCATCTCGTTAACGTCGATAATCACGTGCTCGCTGCAAGTACGGTTCTTTGTTGTTGCTGGCCATGAGCAACAAATTGTTATTGACCAACTTCAGACGCGTTTGTTTGTCGTCGGTACCGGTTTGAGTCGTCCTTACTGCTGCTGTCCTTACGGCTTCCTTAAGCTGCCAAATTTTATTGCCATTTTATTAGTGAAATTTTATCAGATAAATGTAGGGTTTTTTTTATTCCAACCACGAGAAAGTCAAAGGGTTTTGTTTTATTTTTATTGCGCCAATTTAGCATTCAGGGCTCACGTTTTCATTGTTCTGTAATATATTCTGAAATTTGTATTTGTATTTTGTTTTTTACTGAAATT
This sequence comes from Melieria picta, assembly GCA_964056695.1. Classification (NCBI taxonomy): domain Eukaryota; kingdom Metazoa; phylum Arthropoda; class Insecta; order Diptera; family Ulidiidae; genus Melieria; species Melieria picta. The sequence continues at coordinate 34,619,004 of OZ057399.1, read as the reverse complement.
ATTTTACAGACCAGAGACAGGACATCTCATTAAAGTCTTGATGAAAGTATGACTTAGTATCGGCGGCCGGCGATTCCGATGGAGAAAGTAGACTAGACTAGACTAGACTAGACTAGACTAGACTAGACTAGACTAGACTAGACTAGACTAGACTAGACTAGACTAGACTAGACTAGACTAGACTAGACTAGACTAGACTAGACTAGACTAGACTAGACTAGACTAGACTAGACTAGACTAGACTAGACTAGACTAGACTAGACTAGACTAGACTAGACTAGACTAGACTAGACTAGACTAGACTAGACTAGACTAGACTAGACTAGACTAGACTAGACTAGACTAGACTAGACTAGACTAGACTAGACTAGACTAGACTAGACTAGACTAGACTAGACTAGACTAGACTAGACTAGACTACACTAGACTAGACTAGACTAGACTAGACTAGACTAGACTAGACTAGACTAGACTAGACTAGACTAGACTAGACTAGACTAGACTAGACTAGACTACACTAGACTAGACTAGACTAGACTAGACTAGACTAGACTACACTAGACTAGACTAGACTAGACTACACTAGACTAGACTACACTAGACTAGACTAGACTAGACTACACTAGACTAGACTACACTAGACTAGACTACACTAGACTAGACTAGACTAGACTAGACTAGACTAGACTAGACTAGACTAGACTACACTAGACTAGACTAGACTAGACTAGACTAGACTACACCTAGACTAGACTAGACTACACCTAGACTAGACTAGACTAGACTAGACTAGACTAGACTAGACTAGACTAGACTAGACTAGACTAGACTAGACTAGACTAGACTAGACTAGACTAGACTAGACTAGACTAGACTAGACTAGACTAGACTAGACTAGACTAGACTAGACTAGACTAGACTAGACTAGACTAGACTAGACTAGACTAGACTAGACTAGACTAGACTAGACTAGACTAGACTAGACTAGACTAGACTAGACTAGACTAGACTAGACTAGACTAGACTAGACTAGACTAGACTAGACTACAACTAGACTAGACTAGACTAGACTAGACTACACCTAGACTAGACCAGACTAGACTAGACTAGACTAGACTAGACTAGACTAGACTAGACTAGACTAGACTAGACTAGACTAGACTAGACTAGACTAGACTAGACTAGACTAGACTAGACTAGACTAGACTAGACTAGACTAGACTAGACTAGACTAGATATAACGTGAATCGTGCTTACAAATCATCGGAGCCTGCGGCATCTATCTTGGGATCGTTGAATATTTAGCAGCTTTCATTAAGTCATATCGGTATCGGGCAACGAACATAAAACACATTGTTGTTGTTAGGTTAGGTAGGTTGGGATTAGGTTAAAGAAGGGAAGTGTGCGCCATGGACTTCCAATCGAAGACATCATTGGGTCCATTGTCAATCCCTTCATTTTTTAATCCCGTGTTGTTCCCTATCTGCTGGGATCTCTGTAGATCCAGATGGGATATTTTAGGAACTATATGGTCTCGGCAATGAAATTGTGAATTAATCTGTGCATCAGCTTTTTTCGTAAGTCCATCGACGAAACTGACCCCAAGGGTGTGGAACCGTCGTTTCTGTCGTTTCGTGACATGTGTGATATCACAATGTGCCTCTTAATAGGCTTCCAAGTGTGTCTGTTACAGAGGCAGCCATCATAACCTAAAGTCTCCTATCGTATAGGGTCAAGTTGGCATCTGAAAAACATTTATACTTTTCGAATCAAATCAGCTCCATAGGGAGTTTGAAAAGTGGTTTGATCCTTGAGCCCGAATTATTGGTACCGCGTTCGTGAAGCAACTTACCAAGCGCCAGAATCGTCTTCGTATAGAAATAAGCCTTGTTTTTCACATAAATGAGTAATAATTTTTTTCACAAAAAATTTAGAAGAATCTTTCTTTTACCTATAACAAAATTATTTCATATGACTTACAAGAACCTCTAGAAAAATCATTGAAAGTTCACTTATTTGCAGATGGCATTAATACTTGACTTCACTCACTTTACTCACTTGACTTCACCCCTCGACCCTTCACCCCACTGTATTTGTGAGCTAAAAATATTTCAGTTCATACTTGATGTCCGCCCATGGCGTCCACCACGACCGATTGTTCGGACAATGGCCCATGACTTAATTACCTTTTCGCATCTTACAGCATTTCAAAATGCTCATTAAACATTTTTATGTTGATTGCGAGCCCGAGCAGCCCAAGTGGGCTTAAAAGACAATCCATAAGCAAATAAAGCGATAATGCCGCCGACAGGCAGTGGGCGGAAGACGATGTCAAATGTGGGTAATTAATTTTGCAAGGGAAAAACTCTCGCTCGAGTGCGAGAAAATGCAGCACTCCAACGAACGACGGCATTACTGGGTCGCTTAGGAAACGGACATGCGACACAAACAGGAAAACACAGCAACGCGAATGGAGAGAGGGCAGTACGGCACTAATAACAAAGCCCCAAATGGCTTAAGATGTAAAAAAAACTGCCATAAAAGGGAACACGCATAAAAGTGGCAAAGTAGAAAGCAAACCGACTAAACAGAAAAACTTGAGAAACAAAAAAAAAACAGGCGAATTTGCGGCCAAGTGTGCGCACGGAAATGGGACGCGAAAAAGTCAATAACTGAGCGCCGAGATTGCTGATTGAAACCGTGACAACAACGCCAATTCACATCAAACGGGCAATGCGTTGGCGAGCGGCAGCAACAATGCCCACTTAATTGCTGTCATTTCGGCAATTGCGCCCTGCGGCACAAATTTAATCATTCGGGGAGCCATGACACTTCCCGGCTGCCACTTAAGTCAATTCGTATACGGCACGCATGAAATTTACCTAAAATCGGGACCGCCTTTGGTGCGACTCGGGCTGGGGACTTTGATTGACATTTTTCGCATTAACTTGCTGTCGTTTTTTGTGATTTACCTACTTATAAGTATTTACTTCAATTTGTTGATGTACATATTTGCCGTGTCTAATGGGCGCATGGCGCCCCCGCTGACAGTTGATCTTTCCTTTTATGTTTTCCAGTGGTTCGAACTGTGCGTGTTGCTAGCCATAGAATTTTTGGTTTTTTTTACACTAAGGTTCCATTGTATTTAATGTGTCATGTGACAGAGAGCGTCAATCATTTTTCAAGCTTTTATAAAAATTTGAATGGAATTCACGACTTTTGTGGAACGGTCGCATGAATTTTGTTTGTTCTTTTTTTTATTTATTTATATTATTTACATTTAGGTAGTGAAAACTCGTTTCTAGTGGCAACAATACAAACTCGAATATGAACTCATTTTAATCTGACTCGAGTGTAAAAAATCGAACTAGGACACCTGCAGCTGTGTCCTTCAATGCGAGCCAAGCACATTTTCTAGAGAAATTTTTGTTCTAAAGACTTCTTATATCAATTTGCCATACCTTTGTAGACGTTTTGTTTAGCTGTCAGCCTGTTCTCACAAGACTTTGTGGCTATAGATCTCCCAAGGACATACTCGTTTATTTCCTGGAGTTAAATTCTACTTCTAACTTCAAGTATTACACCGTGCGACAAAAATTAAAAAAATTTTTCACACTGGAAAATATCCATATGGGCGTGAAACTAGAGACAAAACATAGTAATACTGCCTACTCAGTTTTTCATTTCTATATCATTTGTCCTTTTGAAAGGACTTCAAAATTTTGAAGGGGATACAAAATAAAAAATATAAAAAATACTTAACCTCGTTACAATATGGAGATATGTATATCAAATGGAAGAAAAAAGGCTGAAGAATTTAAATAAAATTGATTTTTTATCTATTTGTAAAAAAATAATATGAAAAAGGTCCTTTGAAAATTTTAATCCCTTATATCCTTGAAAATTTATATAGAATTTTCTTGAAAAGTGAGTATGCTAAAACCCAAAATCTCCTTGATCGCGTGTCAAAATTTCATTATTCTCGCTTCATTGATTTTGTATCTTTTTATTATTTAAAATACTGATACGCAAATAAATTAGAATTGTTGTACTTCATTAGAATTGCAGCTGCCGCCTTTTTTTTATTAATTTTCGAACTAATAAAGTTATAGTAATGAAATTTTGACACGTGATCAGGGAGATTTGGGTTTTAACATACTTACTTTTCAAGAAAATTCTATATAAATTTTCAAGTATATGAAGGATTAAAATTTTTAAAGGACCTTTTTCATGTATTTTTTTTACAAATAGATAAAAATCAATTTTATTTAAATTCTTGAGCCTTTCCTCTTTCATTTGATATACATATCACCATAGTCTAACTAGGTTAAGTATTTTTTATATTTTTTTTATTTTTTATCCCTTTCAAAATTTTGAAGTCCTCTTAAAAGGACAAAGGATGTAGAAATGAAAAACTGAGTACGCAGTATTACTATATTTGGTCTCTAGTTTTACGCACATATGGATTTTTCCTGGTATGAAAATTGCTGTCGCACGGTGTTATTAGATTTTTCACCGAAAATTGCAACTGTAGTTACACTGTGTTGTTAATTAAATATTTCCCCAACTCCTCTGCTTGTACGGCACAGCTTGAAATGTAGTCAGGCACAAAAATCCACCAACTAGTTGGCAACGCACTGCACGCATTCATGGCTGCTGCCAACCGTTACCAGTCTGCAAACAGCAACACTGCACCGCCACTACAGCCACCTTCCAGGCCACTAACAACACTTGGCCAATATTTGACTTTTCGCTTGGTTGTGGCTGTGGCAGCGGCAGCGGCTTTGTGTTGTGCCGAGCCGCAAATAAGTTTTGTGTGCAACCAACTGACAGACTGTACGCACATCGATATGCGCCCGACACGCCCACATGCGCAAAGGTAAAGTCGAACAGTTGCAGGCAGCGTACGTAAATTTGTTTGCCAAACTGCAACATGAGAAACCATGAAATTATTAAATAAACAAACCAACACGGACTGGCAAATGTACTTACACACACAAACACACACACAGACACCAAACCAATTGCACTTGTAAAGAGTTAAGCAGAGTGCTGTTTGCGTTGTGTTTGCAACAACGAGAAAACTTTACCTGCTCCCAACTAAAACTTGACTTGAATAAACGCCTCAAAAGTTTCCATATCTACAAGCGGCAATTTAAGTGCTTCTAAGCAAAGCAACTATAAACTGTGTGTGTGTGTGTGACGACTTGGCATTCGTGTTAATAATGAACACACGATGGAAACCGAAATTATCTTTTATGCATAAAATGTGGTCGCCGGTGGCCACTTGCAACTTGGCTCGTTGGGCTGCTCGTTGTCGCTGCTGAGTAATTGACGCCAGAGCCGGGTTAAACAATTTTCTATTTGCATGTTTGCTATGTAAATCAATAAAGATAGGATCAATATTTGATGGGCAGCAATGCAAATTGGCATTTCTACGTGTGTATGCACACTGGCGAAAGTTTCGCTAAGACTAGAGATAAGCATTTATTCACGCACGCACACACACACACACACAGGCACTCTGACGCATTGATAAATTGCAATGTTTGGGCAAATGCCAGTCGGAGCTCACACTGACCGGTAGTACTTGTATGAGTGTTTGTTGTTGTTGTTGTTGTAATACTTGTACAGCTCGTTATTTGGATGCTTTGGGTATTGTGACGTTTTGATGTTACCGGAGATTTTAATTGCATAAATAAATAAAGCCGCATAACGAACACGAGTCGGTCCGCACCGAGCTGGGAGATTTGAATGTTTTGGTGTAATTTCGTTGCATAAATTGCACCAGTTGGCAGTTGACGCTGCACGGGCAGTGGATTATGTGACAGATGTCAGAAATGATTGGAATGTAATCAGCCAGCATGACTGTAATTCCAGTTAAGTGCCTCTTCGGCCCAATCAAACGCAGCCCTTCTTTTCACCTGAACGCACTTCTTGCGATGTGCAGTTGTTTGCCTGACCAATGTCTTTCTCGGTATTTGTTTATTTCTTTTGAGCGCTCGACAAAGAAGACAAACAGCGTAATATTGCTGCATGACAGTAAACAAAGTTGCAGCCGCTTACGGATTGCAATAAAATTGATTAAATACGAAAAAATATATTCTTTCAATATTTATTCATAATATTGAAAATATTCCAATTTTTTTCGAAAGTAATTAAAAACGTTGTTTCAATAAAAAAAAGTTATGCATTTTGCTACAATCAACAACAACGACAAAACATAAACAACGACAGCACAGTTTTTCCTTTGTGCTGCAGAATAAAATTCAATGCAGTGAATGTTTGCTGTTTTTACTGATTTTTTTCAATAGTTTTGTTAATAAATTTAATTAATTTGCTTTGGTTTTCACATTACATATTGGGAGCATAGTGCAATTATTCAAGTGAATCAGCTAGAATGACAGCCTTTTTTTTGTATGATAAAGAGAGAGAAATTTGAAAACTTACTTGTCATTTATATTATAATACTCAAAAAAATCAACCCTTAATAATATACAATACTTTCAAACTTGGTGGGGTTTCGAACAAAGTTCAAAAAAACAAGAAAATTCTTGGAAATCGTTGCTGTATAAATTTTTTTAGTATCCAGTGTAGTAACGTGTAAAAATCGATAGAAAGTGTGGGCTGCACTTCAATGAATCAGAAAGCGATTTGAGGGGTGTTGGAGAGAAACTTTTCGACAAAACATGTGTCATGTTTTTTTCTATTTATGAAGAAATATGAAACCGTGTCAAATTCTGGGCTATTGTATTCTGTGATTGGCAGTACAAGTTAGAATAAACAAAAATAAAATAAAATAGAATAAAATAAAATAAAATAAAATAATAAAACAAAATAAAATAAAATAAAGTAAAATAAAATCAAATTAAATCAAATCAAATTAAATTAAATTAAATCAAATCAAATAAATAAAAAAATAAAATAAAATACAATAAAATAAAATAAAATAATATAAAATTAAAATAAAATAAAATAAAACGAAATCACATCAAATCAAATCAAGTAAATAAAAAAAAATAAAAAATAATTAAATAAAAAAAATTAAATTAAATAAAATAAAATAAAATAAAATAAAAAAAAAATAAAATAAAACAAAATAAAACAAAATAAAACAAAATAAAATAAAATAAAATAAAAAAATAAAGTAAAATAAATTATATTAAAATAAAATTAAATTAAATTAATAAAGTAAAATAAAATAAAATAAAATAAAATAAAATAAAATAAAATAAAATAAAATAAAATAAAATTTATGAAGAAATATGAAGCCGTGTCAAAATCCGGTCGATTGTATTCAGTGATTGGGAGTACAAGTTAGAATAAACAAAAATAAAATGAATAAACAGATTAATCAAAGTATTGTCCATTGTTGGTTACCAATTTTTTCCCATCACTTAGGGAATTTTCAAATTCCCCCAAAAAAAATGTTGGTGTTGACAATCTAAGTTAGAAGCCAATTTTCGACTTCTGCGAAAGAAGTGAACTGGAGATTTGCGAAATTGTACAACAGTCATCCGAACAACCAGTAATCAGATGAGAAATATATATAACACCGTGCGACAGCATTTTTCACACCGGGAAAAATCCATATGTGCGTGAAACTAGAGGCCAAATATAGTAATACTGCGTGCTCCGTTTTTCATTTCTACATCCTTTATCCTTTTAAAAGGACTTCAAAATTTTGTAGGGGATACAAAAATTAAAAAATATAAAAAGACTTAACTTGGCTAGAATATGGCAATATCTATATCAAATGAAAGAGGAAAGGCTCAAGAATTTATATAAAATTGATTTTTTTATCTATTTGTAAAAAAAGGATATGAAAAAGGTCCTTTGAAAATTTTAATCCTTTATATCCTTGAAAATTTATATAGAATTTTCTTGAAAAGTAACTATTTTAAACCCTCCTTGATCACGTTTTATTTGACTGTGTTGATTGATATTTGCTTTTCACAGTCAGCGGTCCTCAGGTATCTGTAACTTCTCTAAGTGCTACTTCTGCGCATTATAGAAGAATATCCTTTGGAGTTTCGGCCGCCTCTTTCAAAAGCAACAAGCATTCTCTGGTACTAATGTACAGATTGTACAGCTGTCCATTGAGCATGAAATGTCCAGTGAGACCTGTAGACATTCTAACATTGTTCCTGCTTAGATTCAAAAATGTTCTCGAATTCCTAGGATTAGAAACGCCCAGTAAATGCTTTCTTTGTCTGAGTCTCATGTCGAGTGCTCTGCTTGGTTCGTTCATCCTTAGTTCCTCCAATATTAAATGGTTTCCCATAGCGCTGGAAAGCTTTGGGCTCATGAATGAATTAATAAAAGAAAAAAAAACTATTTAATACAAATTTTTTACTATATTCTGTTGGTGCCATTAGAAGGCGGAAATCACAAATTGCCATCAAAGGTTTTACCAGCAAACGCAGTGTTAAGGATCTCATCTTCAAGTACTTATCTCAATGCTTTCTTTGTTCTTTTTCATTCATTTATTTTCCTTCTCATGCTGCTTCTATCTTTTTTGTATTTGTGTATTTATTGCACCGACTTTATTGCATTAATTATGATTATTATTTATGCTATGTGGCATTAAAGAGATAATTCTTGTATGTTAATATCGCACACCCACTACTGTTTTTCAGCTGAATAAACATTTTTTTAAATAACGTATAGACCGTTTAGTAGAAAATCCCTACAGATTATGCTTTAGGATAAGTTACAAAGATCTTTTTTATTTTACACTAGAAAATCCAAAATTTTGAGTTGTGACTTTTTTGATGATATTTTAATTCAATAATTACCGAATTATTTTAAGTTATGTCACTTTTGCTGAATTTAATAATTATAAATGACAGTTAAAAAGGTGAAAGAAAAATTTTGAAAATTCGAAATCAATTTTTTTATTTGAAAATATATTCTCAAATTGTCACTACTTTACTTAAAATGAACTTCAACAAAAGTTTATTTCGTCGAAAGTGTCAAAATTTGAATTAGGACTTTTGCATTGAGCTGCAGCGATCAAATAGCATCAAACTTGTCGACATGAAGAAAGACCTAACTATATTTTGGCAACAGTTAACAACAACAAATTATACTGAACTTTTGCTTATTGGTAGATAGACACATAAACCCGAAAATTAAAAATTTTGAGTTGTGTCACTTTTGAAGTGGGTGTGCGATATGTAGAATTAATGAATCAAATAAACATATAAAGAAGTACATTATTCAAAACCGCACCTCTTACTTTCAAATGCTTTTTTTAATGCATTTGAAATGTACAATTTTTCCAAGAACAAAGACGTCTCCTTTTGTAAAATCTGCTGAAAATGTCATTCTCAAAAGAGCGTTTGGATTCTCGCAAAATACTAAAACAGACATTATCGTTCTTTAATTTGGCTTTTTGCGCGCGCAAATTCGGCACGCCATCATTTCAAATTAGTTCGCCAGCCGCAGTGGACGTCACAGTGCGAGTCGCTTTGGCCAGCGCGAGCCCAACAAATGTCTTCCTCAATCAAAATTACGCACGTTCCAATCGTAATTCTGCCGCCACAATCCAAGTAAATTCCAATTACCCAACACGCAATGCGACAATAATCGAAATTAATTCCAGCATGTTCACCACTGCGCGCACACAAACACACACACACACACACAAGGAAATACTGTAGCCAGCAGACCGGCCCCATTTCGTACGCCTCAGCAGACATTTGCCGGCCCCCGCGCCGCTGGAATGATTACAGATGCGGCGGAAATAATTGTCTTGACACAGATAATCTCGTTACCTTTCGACCTCACAGATTTGTGTTGCCAACGCTGTTGCTGGTGCTGCTGCTGTTGCTTTTGCTACAGCACTGTAGTTGTTGATTATGTTGCTGTGTGGTTGTTGTAGCGCATATTTGCTGCTGCTGACTGGAGTCGTCTTGCGGCAGCGGCGGAAACGTGCCATTTGTCCTGATATCCTATTCGGCAGCCGGCACCAGCCGACGCACGCAACAGCCCACTTTGCTCGCAACCTCCCGCCCCACGCCGGGCTGCTATCATCTTTGTCAATTTATGTGCGTAATTTATGCGTTTCATGTGCCATTTAGCCTCGTTTAAACCGTAAAGTATACGCCGCACATTTCGTTGCCGCTGCCAGCACTGCGCAATCAACAGCAACAGCAGCAGCCGCGGCCGCAACGTCACCGAACTGTGTGCGACTGTTTAAAATTCAAATCAAATTTTGTTTATATTTTCGGTAAATATTTTCTCGTTTGCTTTTGTCGCCATCATTCGGTGCGCTGAGCTGTTCAGACTTTGCTTTGCGGCTGCTTGGCATCTGGCGATCCATTAAGTTGGCCCATGTTGTGCGCGCTCGATATGCCGCTGTGCCGATTTCGGTCTGTAAGGATGCTGTCTTCGTGGCTGAATGCGCCCGCGGCAGTTGCTGCTGACCCGCACTTGACGTTTGGCTTCCGGACGCTGGATTTGCGTGCCGCAATCCGCCTAAGCCTTGTCACCCATTCTCCCTTCGCTTCAATTTGATTTCATGTTATTATTTGCTTTGTATATATTTTTGGTTATTTTTGCATTTATTGAATTTGCATATTGTGTTTTTTTTTGTGGCCATAATTGCTCACTTGAGCATTGATTTTATTTTATTTTTGCTTTCTCAGAACATTTTGATTTTTGCTTTGTAGAAACCCAAAAGTTGACAACCTCACAACTCTGATCGTATGGGAGACGCCCTCTGGTGTTGAATTTCTGAACCTTAATTAATTTTGTATTTTTTGTACTCAAAAATGTTGCTAATCATTGAATAAGTCATTCAAATCGGGTAAGTAGTTTCCGAGATACGATCGCTTACTTAACTACTCCATTTACAAGTGGGAAGCCAATGGCATAAAAAATGACCAATTTTGTATGGCAGCCCCTTTAAGACTTGGAGATAGCGGGTAGGTATGTTTGGAAGAAACATTCGGAAGGGAAAATAAATGGGCGTCGGTCATACATTTGACACGTCTGGGAGTAACCTGGGAGCAGTGGGAGCCTATTTTGTAAAAACCACCATTTTGTATGGGAGCCCCATTAAGGGTTGGAGATGGGGTATAAATATGTTTGAAAGAAATGTTCAGTAGAGAAAACTAGTGGGGGTCAGTCATAGATGTTAACCCTCTAAGAGCAACTTCTAACCAGCTGTGAAGCAATTTGTCGAATTTCCCAGCTTTTTTGTGAATTTTGACCTCGATGCGACGCCATTTATCCCCACTCTAGCCCCAAAATTTTTTGGCTCATGCACTTTTCCACCCAACCGCATAAAATGAGAGGTTGCGAAGCATCGAAATCGAAAAATCTTGCACTAAATCATGTCTAGTTCACATACATACTGATAATTAAATGAATTTTAAATCCTCTTAAAAACTATCTCAGCTCAAGTTTCCAAGAAAAAGTAATAATTGCTGTCATAAAGTTGTTTGCCAATTAATGCTCACATCAGCAGCATGCATGGAGCAGTGACTCAATTACTATGTCCTTGAAGAAAGCACACACTTAAGTGTCCTTAGAAGTCAGCGCACTGTTTCGTAGAAATCATTACTTTTAAACGTTTAACTGCCACTCAATTTCCGCAAGGCTGACGTTCGTTGCGCCACTTTTGGCTACCGTTGTAAACTTCAATAACGGCTTAGACGTCTTGGTCCTTTCTCAAGTTTACTGTTGTTCTGTGCTGCTGCCTGAAGTCGCTTCATGCGCCCGGTTCACGTTTTAAATTTTACAACCACTAAAATCATGCCAACAACATTTTTTGTAGAGGAACATTTTTATTTCAGCTTTTCATAGGTGAAATAGGTGTAAAAATTTATGCTGCAGCAGTCTTAAGCAGTTAAAGTGCTTGCCGACTTCCAATATGAGCCACTGAAATGAGTAATTTCACGTAATTTCTACCAATAAAAGTAATGTATCAGAATTTATGCTGGTTTTGTAAAAACATGTATTAGATAGTAAAATCTGTATTTGTTGTCTAAGTTTACGATGCACAGTAAGCGGCTGAAATTGGAATTGCAGTGTCCGTATTTTGATGAAATTTTGAACAGATGATTTTTATGAAAGCGTAATGTTATTTGGAAAAAAATAGCAGGTCCCTGCAGCTTTGTACGCAATAAATTAACCTTTTGATGACTCCGGAAAATTAAAAAATACTTTTCTAACTATATTTTATTTCAAGTGATTTTCAAGTCAATTGATCTATTAAACCATGGTTCCCCATATAAACTCTTAACTATCGTTGACCACGTCAGATGAACATTAAAAAAATATGAAAAATTTTAAAATGAAAAGGCCCATTAATTCGTGTGCTTTCACAGTTTTTTTTAAGCAAACTCTTAACCCCTAAACTCTTTGATTTTCTAAGAAGTGAAAAACTCGGGTCGAATTATTTTAGATTTGGAGCACTTTCACCAAATTTGAAATCAATATTTTATGTTTTTTCACAGCTTCTCCATACAACCATTTAACCCATTGTTGACCCGTCAGATTTTGATTTTCCCAAAAATAAAAAAAAAATAAAAAACACGTATCGCATTATTTCTCACTAAGAGTACTTTAACCCATTAAAACTTGACCCCAGAAAGGCTTGTGCGATTTCCATAAAATTTTACACAATCTTATTAATTGACCTAATCAAGAAAAAAAATCAAGCAAAACATTCATATCATGTTTTTTTTTTTGTCATGTTTTTCGCAAACATTACACAAATAAAAAAAATCAAACATTTGCGGAAAATAAAATGTGCCAATAAAATATCAGCTGCTTGGATTTTGACATTTTCACGCGTTGCGTTGTATGAAAATTGGCAGTGTTTAGGCCCAACGTTGCATTCGCGCAACAAAAAACGTAAAGCATTTTTTTTGTTTAAAAAATAAAAAAAAAATGTTCAAAACTTATTTTTAAATAGTTTAGCATTGCTAAATGCAGCCCACTAAGGGATTTTGATAGGTTTGAAGAATAAGTATTTTTGATTGAATTTCAAAAATTCCCCAAAAAAAACCTTTGACTTTGGATCGAAAAAAACGTATGAATAGGTCTGTTTGGCCAGATTTCCAGTAAAAATTATCCAGTAAAAAATATCAGGAGAGTAAGCGAGCTTACGCTCCCAAAAATGAAACTATCCAAAAATGTGAACAAACAGCAATTTGTAAGAATTTGCAAGTTTAACTCTTGGTTACACCACTGGGACTTGGCCCACTCACAATACTCAGTAAAACGGGTGTAAACAGGAGGATTAAAGAACGAAACAGCTGATCTAAAAGTTTCATTTGAGGTTTGAAGCGGTAGGGAAAATTCAGTTCAAATAGAAATTTAATGCAAAAGGCAAATGGTTCGTTGGGCTCAATCTACGATTCTTCCCTTTCAGCTGCAGCAAGTAAAACTGAGCAAGACGGTTGTTGGTCAGCAGACTCGCGAACGCACAATTTCTTTGCCGGTTGCATTTTCCTCCCAATGTTTACTAAATTTATTTTTCTTTGCAGTCGATCATATCGCAGCCAGTCATATGTTTTTCTTGTTCTTCTTCTTACTGGCAAAAAGTTACTGGGCAAAATTTCTCCAGTAAAAACTTGCAAGTTCTCACGAAATGAACTGTCACTTTACGCTCTCAGTTTCTCCCTCGTTACTGGAGATTTGGCGTCAACAAACAGGATCCAGTAAAAATTTGTACAAATTTGTACAAATTATTCTCTGCCAAACAGACCTAATATTTAAATAATTTTGAAATTTGAGTATGGCAGAATCTAAAACGATCAATTCTAATCCAATTCTACCCATTTTCAAGTCTTTTGTCTTTATGAATTACTTAATATAGCGAAATTCCCAAATGTTGCGCAAACGCAACGCTCAGGGCTTAATGGGTTAACCAAGTTTGATGTCAAAAGGCATTAAAAACATATTTCTTCATACAAACTTTTAACCCTTAGTTCACCCCGTTAGATTTCGATTTTCAAAAATATGAAAATCACGTTTCTAATTATTTTTGATTTCAAGGGTTTTCACGGTATTTTCGTTGCCTTCCCGTATACGAACCCTAACTCATTGTTGACTCCGTTAAATTTTTAATTTCGAAAAAATACAAAAAATACTTATCGAATTATTTTTTATTTGTAGTGTTTTCATCAAGTTTGAAATCAATAGGCCGATTGAATTGTCTTTCTTCATACAACACCTTAACCCCATGTTTTGCCCTTTAAGACCCCGAATTTCAAAAAATCCCATTCCATCAGGATGTGCCTACAGTTTAAATTTCATGTTTGTAGCTTCAGCAGTTTGAGCTGGGAAATGATGAATCAGTCAGTCAGTAAAAACAATTATATGTATAGAGATGAAAAGAATCAGATGACGAACACGCCCACCTTCCATATAAACAAAAATTTAGATTGGTAACACCGCGTGACAACAAATTTTACACACGAAAAAATCTATATACCTTCGAAACTAGGGGCCAAATGTAGTAAAACTTTTCTCTCTGACGTCAGGATTTTTTTTTAAAGGACTTTGAAATTTCAGGGGCATGTTTATTTCAAAAATTTATTTTAAAAATTGAGCGCATTGTAGAATAACAATATGGGTATCAAATGACAGAGAAAAATACTTAGAATCTTAGAAAATTTAATGTTTTGGTGCAAAAGGACGAAGAGGTATTGAAAATGTCCTTTTAAAACTTTATCCTTGAATATCCTTGGAAATTTTCAATAGTTTTTTTTGAAAAAGGTATATCTTAACGACTAATATGTACATTACCACATGCTTGAATTTCGTCCTTCTAACTTTATTAGTTTGAGATATAAAAAATTGAATACTTCTCTCTATAAACAAAGATGTATTGCACGGTACGACAAACATAAAATATTTAATTAAGTTATGAGTTTCTAGAAGCTCATTTAAATTGTTTACAAAAATTTCTCCACTTCTACTCTTTTTCAACAGCCAATGAAAATATTTAATGGTAACAAAAATGTTTTAATTTGAAGAGCTATAATTACTAAACTATTAGATTTTGAACAATGTTTTGTTCAGATATTTATTAGTTGGAGCATTTTCAAAAGTTATGCATTCTTGGATTTGCAATATCAGACACTCGAGTTTTATTCTATTTCGACCACCTTGGCAACACTGTGCAACGCTTAAAACAAAACTAACTGCAGTCAAAGTGGTTGTTGCAAGTTCAGGTCATGTGAACACACTAATTGTGTTACTTCACTTAACATTTGAGATCACTAATTTTTTTTAACACACCTCAAGTTTTTAATGCGATACTTTGAAGCATGACCACGAATTTCCTCTCGTTTCCGCCCATTCGTCGCACCGTCCTCGAACAATGCCAAATAACTGCATTAACTTTTCCCCCACTTTTTTCCTCACTGCCCGAGTTTTATCTTCTCTCGAGTGTGCTTAATTTAATAACAAGAAACTTTCGGCACGCTCCGTTCACAGCAGTGCACCTTCGAATCGCGTCCACTGTGCGGACGCTAATGCACTCACGCTCATTGTTCGAGTCAGGTGGAAAAATCCACAGGATGCGTCAGACAATGTTTGCTCTCTGTCTTCATGCATTTGCGTTGTTTCATTTTGTTTTGTTTTATTTAACTTTTAGTGTATTTTGCGCGGAAAGCAACTTAAATGTATAATTAACTTTATAATAACTTTTAATGTTTATACCTTTTGGCGACTTGGTACTTGTTTTCATTTTTCCGTTTCCTGCTGCTCTTTCAGTCGCGCCGCACAGTGTTGCGAACAGTGACAAAAATTACGAAATCAAATATTACATCCACACAAATGTGAGTATGAGGTTTTGTTGTAAATACTTCAATTAGGATAAATCCCAAAAAATATTGGACGGCATAGAAGTTATGACCAATTAAAGTGAACTCATACAGCGTTGAACAAAATTTTGTACAAATAGCAAATTTTTGTTTTCACTTTGGGGTTCAATATTTAAAAAGAAATTAAGGGCGAGTCTCTAAAACTTATTGTTGTTGTGAGCCTAATATAATTTAGGTGTGGGAAGACCAAAATTTTGCTGATTCTTTTGACCTCTAAGCAGTAACGTTCTGAAAAAAAATTAAAGAACACAAACAGGTAACTAAACCTGAGTTGAAACTTAAAAGGTAAATTAAAAAAAAACATTTTATCATTTTAAAAATTTGTTTATGTTATTATTTTGAAATTGTAAAAATGTTGCTGATTCTTTTTACCTCTAAACAGTAAAGTTCTTAAAAAATGAAAGAACAAAAACAAGTAACTAAAAACTGAGCTGAAACGTGAAAGGTAAATTAAAAAAAAAACAAGTTTTATCATTTTTAAAATAGGTTTATCTTTACTTTTGTAATGAAGTTTTTCAGCTGCGCTTATTTGCACGAATACAAATTATTGGTATTTTTCATAAAAGACCAGTAAACAAATTCGCGGTATTTTTAACGTTTGGTTGAATGCCAATGGCCAACTAATGCTTTGTTGTTGGTAGAAAAATTTGTTGAAGAAAACTTCGGAAAATCAATTACCATTACAATTATATTCGAATGGAGTTTCGACAATACATTTTGATCTTTTTCTTTGTAGAAACCCAAAAGTTGATAACCTCACAGCTTCGTTTGTATGAGAGACGCCCTCTGGTGGTACACTTTTGAACTTTAATTAATTTTGTATTTTTTGCGCTCAAAAATGTTGCCGATTGTTTGAATAAATCATTCAAATCGGTTTGGTAGTTTCCGAGATATGATGTTTCTTCGCTTACTTTACTACATATACAAGTGGAGAGTCAATTCCATTGAAAATGTCTAGTTTTGTATGGCAACCCTCTTAAGTTGTAGATAGCTGTTAGGTATGTATGGAAAAAACATTTGAAAGGAAAAATAAATGAGGGCCGGTCTTACATTTGATATGTCTGGAGGACACTTGAGAGCAGTGGGAGCCCATTTTATTGAAACAATGATTTTGTATGGCAGCTTCATTAAGGGTTGAAGATAGGGGGTAAGTATGTTCGAAAAAATTTTCAGAAGACAAAAAATAGTGCGGGTCAGTCATGGACTTTAACTCTCTAAGACCAACTTATGAGCAGCTGTGGAGCAATTTGTAAAATTTTCAATTCCGATTGCTTTTGAAATGAGCGCATTATTTATGTGCACATTTACAAATAAATTTCTATTAAAATACAAATATTATGAACGTAGCTTTTGTGAAGTATGATAAAACCTAAAATCTCCTTCATCACGTTTCAAAATTTCATTACTTTAACTTTATTGGTTCGAAAGTTATTAAAAAAAAGGCGAAAGCTGCAATTCCAATGAAGTACAAAAATTCTAATTTATTTGCGTATCAGTATTTTAAATAATAAAAAGATACAAAATCAATGAAGCGAAAATAATGAAATTTTGACACGTGATCAAGGAGATTTTGGGTTTTAACATACTTACTTTTCAGGAAAATTCTATATTAATTTTCAAGGATATAAAGGATTAACATTTTCAAAGGACGTTTTTCATATTCTTTTTTTACAAATAGATACAAAATCAATTTTATTTAAATTCTTGAGCCTTTCCCCTTTCATTTGATATACATATCGCCAGATTCTAACGAGGTTAAGTATTTTTTATATTTTTTTTATATTTTTTATCCCCTTCAAAATTTTGAAGTCCTTTTAAAAGGACAAAGGATGTAGAAATAAAAAACTGAGTACGCAGTATTACTATATTTGGTCTCTAGTTTCACGCGCACATGGATTTTTTGCGGTGTGAAATTTTTTTTAAATTTTTGTCGCACGGTGTAATATACGGTTTTTTTCAAATCCAGTTGTATGGGAAGTGGTTGTAATTTTTCTTCAATTTCATTAAAATTTTGCTTTGTTCATACAATAATTGTATACGAAATTTCATTTGTGCAAGACTATTGCTTCTATTTTTGTCAGTCCGCTGTATGAACTCGCAACACTGTGCGACGCCGAGCGACTTTCGTGAATCAAGTGGCGCACAGTTCGTGGCAAACATTTTGCTGCTGGCTTGTATAACAAGTTGGCGGCGGCAAGGAAGTGGCGTGGCGATGCGTATCGTGTCGAGTCGGCAACACTAATTCATTCTGAATTATGCCAGCACGACGTCAGTGTAGCCGCCCAGCGCTGCGGCCCGTTCAAAGCGGGAAAAGGTAGCAACAACAGCGCTTTGGCAGGTGAGTGCAAGTTGAAGTGGCGTTCGAGTGTGTGGCCAAGTTGCGAGGAGGCGCGAGAATGAGGCAGAACTGAAGACAGCCGTCTGCACTCGCAGCGTCCAAAGTGACTTTTAATAGTGTTGGGTAAAGTGACGCGGAGCGGTGTGGCGCGCTGACGGCAGGTAATTTGAAGAAAGCAAAAAAGAAAGATACCCACTTCCGCTGCAGCTGCACTGAATGCAGTTGTTGCTGCTGCTGCTGGCCTTGCTCCAGTGTCCGCTGAAGTGCAGTTTTATATTTTAATGTCTCTTGAAATGAAATGGCGACGCGTTGACTTGAGAAGTGCGCAGCAAGTTGCGCTTTCATTTTTCACTTCTTCGCTTTCGCTGGCCACTTTATGGAGCGCTGCGAGTGCAGCGTGGCGCGTGATAAAGTTACTTTTGATGTTGAAGCACTTTTGATAGTTTCCAGCTAATAAATGCATTTAGCTTAATTAGCAAACGCAGGCCAGTTGCAGCGGCATTGCGCTGAAAGTTTGTTGAGAGTGCTGGAAATTTATTGGTTTGAACAAGCTGGTGGACTGTGGTTAGATTGGCATTGAAATGGCATTGAATGGTTGGGTTAGAGAGGTAAGAAATACGAAATGCAAGAAAAGGAAATGCTGACCTCTCAATCAGGTGTATCCTGCCTCTTCCCCCTGGTAGAGTACTTGCAACATCTTTGAGAAAAGAGACAATGTAGCCAATATTTGCCTGTGCAGCAGAATTATCGAGAATCGATGCTCTCAAGCCGACGAATTGTTAGGCTAGAGTGGCAGATTTTGAAATAAAAGAAAAAGAAAGGCTGACCCCTTAAACCTTTCGACCCCAGAGTTGCCTGAGAGCAACTTCACCCATTTGTCATCTTATAGTAAAAGCAACGATTGATTTATGGGTTTAATTTAAATAGGCACCAACAAATTAATATTTTTAGAAGTGAATTCAAAGTAAATTACAAAAATGTTACTGTTATCCCCAAAATAATTTCCAATCATTTGCGGCGATATCAGGAAAAGTTTGTGTTCTAATTGAAGTCTAGCAATTGGGCGCGTTTGATCAAAACCCGTTTTCTCGAATAATGGTTAAATAAAATCAAGAAGTAATAATTTTGTATTTTTCCGTAAATATTAAATAATTTTTGTGTAACTAAAAAATATTAATACAAAATTTTTTTAACCCGTTTTAAGCTAAAATTTTTCAAAAGTATACAAGCTCTAGAACTCTAACAAAGAGGTGTGGCGACTTCAAATGTCGTGTGCACACTTCTTAGACAAATGTTTCATGATTTGAATACCAAAAAGTAATATCGAGACACAGGGTAAATTTCGGGGTCGAAAGGGTTAATCAGGTTCAACCCCGGGTACCGTGGGTTAGTCTTTGCAACTTCCTGATAAAACAAAAAATTCGTTTGATGATGGCTTATGGAGCAAAATCATCGAGCGGCGGTGCTCTCAAGCACAAAAGCGCAACACTGGCAGATGAACTCTTTGGAACAAAAATTAATTAATAAATTAATTAATTAATAAATTACTTAATTAATAAATAAATTAATAAATAAATAAGTTAATTAATCAATAAATTATTTAGCATATTCCAATAGCTATTTTGACTAAAATGTTTTTTATAATATTTCCCAGCAAAGTAATTGAAATCATTTTTGATTGGGCGTCAGCCCAAATGTACATATGCAGCAAATATTTTGCATAGTAGAACTTAAAGGCGATTCAACTTTCTTTCGTAATGTATTGCAACGGGTGCCTGAGTATGACTAAAGTGAGAATCCACTTGAAACTTCTTCAAACAGCTTCAGCAGTGTTTGCACCGGCAGCGACCTGCACGACTGTGTCATAGCTCAAGATTAGCCGAATAGACGAGATCGCATGACATCATTCTTCATAATCTAAAACTCCACTAGCAGCGAGAGCACAAACAAAACACCATAAAATCCCGAAAAGTGCAACTTTACAAAATTTGTGGTAGATGTTGTTGTTGTTGTTGTTGTTGCTGGACTTTTTTGCGCCAGTAGCCGTTGCACGCAATTGCAAATGGCTTTTTGGTGGAAGCGCATAAGACCTCCATAAACTTTTCAAACTAGAGCTGACAATGCAACAACAACAACAACAAAACGGCATTTCCAAGAAGCTGCCCAGCATACGAAACAAAAGCAAGCAGATGGTAATAAAAATGAAAATAAAAGCAGCAACAAAATGCAACTCCTTTGCTCAATATTTTTTTTGTTTCTTGCCAAACAACTTGGCTTACGATTCGAAGAAAGCTGCACAAAAACAAAAAAAAAATAAACAACAACTGGCGAATTATAGAGCAGCAAGCAGGAAGCGAGCAAAATATTAGAGGCGGCACGGCGGCTGCGTGCATAAAGCACACTTTTTATCCTGTTATCATTGCCAGCATATTTCATAAGCAATGCCATAACAAAAACAATGGCAATGCAATAACAGTAACAAAAATAAAAACAAAAGCATCAGCATCAGCATCAGCACTGCACAATACAAACAACAACAAACCTCGAACTACAATAACAAAAGCAGCTGTCGCTGCAGCAACTTCAGTTGCAGCTTTTCAGCAAAGCTTATTTGAAATTTATATGAAGCTCCGCACGCCCCCGCTAAGAGCGATATGAGCCCAGAGCTGCTGCACACCGGCGCGCAGCCGAACCGTCTCCACCTATGCGACGGCCAAGGACCGCTACAAGTGCATAAGTGCCTTCGAGAAGACGGGCCAAGTTGCAGAATTATAAAACAAAACAAGCCAAACCAACGAAAAAACAAGCGCCATGAAAAACCAACACCAACTACAACTACAACAACAACAACCATACACAAGCCATGTGACTCGGCTTTATGTGTCTGCTCTGTGTGTCGTCGTTGAAAAGTTTGTTTGCCGTGTGTTGTCTGTTTCAGCAGCTGCTTCTCTATTGTCTTTGTTGCTATTGTTGTTGCTGTTTAAAATATGCGCTCAACTTTTTTTCAACATTAGGCAGATCCAGCTTGACTTTTTCACAGCTCTTTATGTGTTGCGTTATTTTCGTTTTCTCTCCTTTCGATTGCATTCTTTTGAGCCAGTTTCGGCTTTTATTTTTCCTTACTGACAATTGCAGGTTTTAAAGTTTGCGTTGGCCGTTTCTGGGCGCATTATCTTTGACAACTTTATGCGTTATCGGTCTGACTGCCTCACAAGTCGGCCAT
This sequence comes from Melieria picta, assembly GCA_964056695.1. Classification (NCBI taxonomy): domain Eukaryota; kingdom Metazoa; phylum Arthropoda; class Insecta; order Diptera; family Ulidiidae; genus Melieria; species Melieria picta. Next base: position 34,597,595 of record OZ057399.1, on the reverse strand, counting down.
GTGTTTGGCGAAAACAGAACTGTTTCGCTCACAATGTGAACATTTTATATGAGAGCACAAAGTTTAGGTTTATGTGTTGATATAAAATTCAATAACTGTTTTTTATTTGACGAAAATTTTGTATGAAAAGTTGAAGACTATGCGTATTTCTGTCAATAAGGGAACAAATATGCTCAAGCAGACGGCCTGAAGCAATCCATTTGGTTTTTGGTTGGCAATCACATCTTTTACACATTTCATTAACATCATTTTTTATGAAAAACACATTTGTTAGGTTTTCATTGACGAAAAAAAGAATTTTAATTTTAATAAATCGGATTCATTTTTGAATTAAAAAGCAGCGACTTTCTAGGCTGGTAGGTACATAGATGTGACGGCTCTTCAACGGGAGCGCACTTAGGCCAAATTAGGCCCATTGTGATGCCACTGGATCGCTAACACTTTCGAGTTAGTAGATTTCAAACCATTCTGAACAAATGTAGCTTTCTAAAGCAGTGAAAAATACTTCACTCTGTACAATCTTTGCACCATTTACAGCATCATTAACCGATCAAAACTGCAGCTTAATTACTCGGCAGCTTTGGGCAGTTGCTTTAAAAATCCATTTGAAGCTCATTGACTGTCTCCAAAGACATTGGGGAACGTAGGTTACAATGAGTTGACTCTTTGGAGCATTGACGCATCACTCATAAAACACAGTCTGGCGAAATAGAAAATTGGCTCCGCATTTTTTATCAAACATTATGAATAGCACTTACGATAAGACAGCCAAGTGTTCATAAGTTCTGTCTTCATCCTGTATGCTAACCATGCTTTCAAAATAACTCAGTAATTAGTAAATAGTAGGATCGTAGCCTATGTATCCTTTATAAACTGTTCTTGGACGCTTGATCAGTAGAAAATATCAACATAGCCATTTATACAATGTGTAATTATTTCTTTGTTTGTAATTATTTCTGTTAAATCCGCAGTTCTGGCGGACTACAAAGAAGTGAAGAGGACCCTGAATGCCATGCTTGACTTGCTTCCAAAATAGAAAAAAAAATTTAGATGTATGAATCTAAAGGCTGAGATCCAACATTTCTGACATATTTTGTCCCTGAAAATTCAAAATGGAAAATTTAGTTAAAAAGAGAAAATTTTTCTCTTTCCTTTGATACCCATATCTTCATTATTGCACAACCACAAATATTTTAAAAAAATATTTGAAATGTGCATGCCCTTAAAATTTTCAAATCCTTTTAACAGGACTTTGGGTCAGAAAATGAAAAACTTACTATGCCAGGTTACTATGAATGGGCAGTGGTCTAGTTTCGCGCCTATATCAACATTTGGAGGGGTCTTGACAAAAATGTTTTTTTTTTGTTGCACGGTGTAATAAATTTAAAATTGGTGTTTTCACTCAATGCTTCATAACTTCGTAATTTTTCCTTCGATTCTATTGATGTTAGTTTTAATATTTACACAAATAATATATCTTTCACCTTAGATTTAAAATCAGGGGAATTGATTTAATTTATCTGTAACAAAATCTATCGAAAAATTTTAATTTTCGAAACTGGTCGCAAAATTCACTATTTTTAAATTTTCACCGCCAGTAACTTTTCCAACTCTCATCTGATTTGGACAATCTATATATCGCTGGAAAGGCTAAGGTATTATCTTTTGAATTACGGACCGCTTGTGTTACTTGGACCATCCGTTTACGATATATGGGCTCCTAACTGAAACAACAGGGAAAAAACTGGTTTTTCGAAGATTTTTCTAAAATACTTCTTAAAAAAACTTTTTTTCAGTTTCGTGTTCAGCGGCCTACAGCTAGTCTAGAAAACATTTTTATATGGAGGTGCATTTTTTGTGTCGAGTAGTGTAATCGAGGCAGCCGCCGTAGCTCCAGCTGGCTAGTGCGTTGGGCCGCGAGTCAAATGCGACGCTCGAACCCAGGTTCAAGACTCCGTTGCTGCTAACACCGAAAAAAAAAGAAAAACAAAAATTTTTCTTTCGGCGGCTGTCCTCTCAGCAGGAAATGGCAAACCTCTGAGAGTAATATTGCCTATAAAAAAGCTCCCAACTCGCCGTTCGGAATCGGCATAAAACTGTAGGTCCCTTCCAACCTTGTACAAATTCGCACGCACAACACGGATGGTTGCGGGTAGCTAGGCCTTAGTCTCGTAATCGGGCTGTCGTGCCAGTCAAGAAGAAGAAGAAGAAGTGGAATCGAGAAGAAACGGCGCGTGAAACGCACCTAACCCTTTCGGCCCCGAGTTTTACCCTGTGTCTCGATATCACCTTTTGGTATTTAAATCATGAAACACTTCCCTAAGAAGTGTGCACAAGACATTTGAAGTAGCCACGCCTCTTTGTTAGAGTTCTAGAACTAGTATACTTATGGACAATTTTAGCTTAAAACGGGTTAAATACATTTTGTATCAATATTTTTTAGTTACAGAAAAACTATTTAATATTTATGGAAAAATACAAAATTATCACTTTTTGATTTTATTTAAGCATTATTAAAGAAACAGGGTTTTGATCAAACGCGCCCAATTCGTAGACTTCAATTAGAACACAGACTTTCCCTGATATCGCTGCAAAGGATTGGAAAATCTTTTGGGGATAACAGTAAAATTTTTGAAATATGCTTTGAATTCACTTCCACAAATATTAATTTGTTGGTGCCTACTTAACCCTTTCGCTATTTTGTTGCCATATGGCAACATGCTAATTTGTGGACGTCTGCATCCTCTATGGTTGCAAGAATAAATTTTTTTTGTTGGTTTTTAGAATAGTTTGAAGTTTTAGGAAAAATACGAAATTAATAAACTGAATATTTAAGTTTAAAGAAGAGAAGTATACACATTTTTTTAATGGTATATCTTGACATAGTAAAGGAAGAAGAAGCAGAAAAAATTAGCGAACTTTTTAATTTGACGTTTTCTTTCAATTTACATACTTTTTTTTTTAATTTTGGCTGAAGTAAATGAAGAAATATTTAAATTTTCGTTATGTGTAAAAAGTTTTATGTTTAAGTAATTATTACAGCCACAACAATGTGGTTGCTCTCATAGAAAAACACTCTAAAATACAGGGTCCGAGTATAAAAATTAAAAAATGTCTAATGGAATGTTGCTAATATAACCACATAGAAGCCTAAGACGTAAATTTTAAAATTTTAACTCTCAGTAAAAACCTGTAGCGAAAGGGTTAAATTAAACCAATAAATCAATCGTAGCTTTTGCTATAAGATGACAAATAGGTAAAGTTGCTCTCAGGAAACTTTGGGGTCGGAAGGGTTAAGGTCCTGGAGCACGCGCGAGTTATTTCAAAGATTAATTACACGTTTCTCGCATAATTTTTTTTTTCCTAATTGTCATTGTTCGCTAAAATTGATTTTCTCTGAGTTCACTTGGCAATAGAAAAAATAGCAAAGAAGTTGTACTACTATGAAAAGACATTAAATCCAAACGTAGATTAAACCATACAAAATCATTCTCTCAATAAAAACCCCTTTCGCTGAAAACTGTATTTTCTCATTTTCCGAATATTTTTGATTTTTGTTTTTTTGGTTTTGGCAAATTGTTTTCGCTATAAAATTTATGCGCATACATCAGATATGCTCAAAAAAAAAAAGAGGTAAGCGGGCAGGTGAAAAGAATGAGCGCCAAACTCGGAAGGCATCAAACTCAAATTTGCGTGCTTTACTTACCGATGCCATTAAGCGATAAAATTGAAATATGAATGTGTCCCGCTCGACAGCGAAGAAGCGCCACGAAGCCAGAACCAGAACGCGTATGTGCAGTGTGTGGCCGTAAATGAAAAAGCGAAAAATCACGATAAAGCGATATTTTCACCTCTTTATGGTGTTTGCCCAATTTCGCGTGTGCTCCTCCCTCTCTCACACGCTCCCATCAAACGCATAGAATGGACAGCAGCAAGCAAAAGCAGTCACGCGCTTCTCGCTTGGCTCCGCACTCGAGTGCTCGTGTCCGTGTCCGTGTGCGTGTATGCGTGTGAGTACATTTGACCACAGCGCAGGAAACTTTTCACTCGCTTAAACGACTACAAATCGTTTTTATAACCCTATAGCACTATAAAAATTCCTCTCATACCGACCGGAAAGCCTCAAACCGTGCAACGAGCGACGCCAACGCCAAAGTTGACTCTACGTGTGTGCGAGTGTGTGTGTGTGTGTCGTATAACAATTCGCATACTTCTTGTTGGTGCTTCATTTTTTATGCCACTTTTTGTTTGCGCGTAGTTTTCCCCCAAATCAACAACTACAACAAAAGCAAATACGAAAAACCAGCCACCAACGTATAAATAAAAGTGTCGATAAAAGGGGAAGAATGCTGTGGTGGGGAGTGGCCGCTTCACGTCGATTCTGCGGTTCAAGCGAATTTATGAGCGTCGAGCGTGTGCAAAACTATCGTAAAGAAAGTCATGTGCACATTATGCGGCGTGCGTACCATGCAACTGCCACACTGCCACTGCCACCATGCGTCTGCACCGCGCCGCCGCCGCCTCCATGGCCACTGCTGCAGTCCATCGGGCAATGCAGTGCGCTGGCTCGTTCCAATTTAATCGATTTCCCATTTCGATAAGCCGCGCAACGATTTTGCGGCGAGCGCCAAACGATTGCCAATGCACTATTGTTGTTGTTGTGGTTGTTGTTATTGTTGGTGTGCGCGGGTGGCGCCCGTGTTGGGGCATGCAAGTTGTGGTGGCGTTAAAAACAAGTTTTTAACAGCTGCCATGAAAATCGCTGCGCCAACCTCAACAGCGGCAACAACCGACAGCAAACAATGACGATGGCGGCCAGCAGTAACAACAACACCAACAATAGTGCGCACTACCCATCGCCTCGCACCGCCGTGCGCCGTGACGCATAAATCAAAAAAGAACGACGCGAGCAAAAACTTTACTGCAACGTGTACAACTTGGCTGACTCGCTGTTTGGTTGGTTGGTTGGTTGTTGCTGTTGTTGTTGTTGTTGGCGCTGACGTTGACGGCAGTCGTTGTGCTGGTGTTGGCGCTGTCGGGCGGAGGCGCCGAGGAGGCGGCTTGGACTTGGACAACGCAGCTAAATGCTCGTTTAAAATGGCAATTATCGTTGGCCATTGCACATTTCCGCCGCTGCCCCACCAGCCAGTTTAGTGCCTGTCTATCTGTCTGTCTGTCTGTCTGTCAGGCAGTGTGTGCATGTGTGTGTGTAGAGAAGTATTTTTGGCTACTGATGGAGCGATACCAATTTACCGGGCGCGGTGCTGCAGAGGCATCGCGATTGACGGCGTGTGGCATGCACTGCACTGCAGTGCCGGCGCGCTTTTTGAGCAGTGCGGCTATGAATTTTTGAAAAACCCTTTCGCTCCTGCACACACACTGCAGTCAACTCGAATGCCGCAACAGTGACTAAAAACCTCTTAAAAACATGTGCCAAAGGAATGAAAGAGGTGGTCGAAGCATTTTGATATCTGCCAAACTGTTTCATATGCTTCGGCAGTTCAACTGTATTGATTGCTTTTTAGCGCTGAGCAGCGGGGAAGGAGGGCAGCCAACGGTTTGTAGAATCTACGAGTCGATTTAAAGCGTATTGAAGACATAGTCAGCTTGCTAATTAAGCAATTTGCAAATCATATTTGCACTAAAATTTTAGTTCAAAATGTTGCTGAAAGTAATTTAGTTGCCACTTTGTAAACTGTTGTATGCATTATTCATAGAAAAAGTTTCTGTGTGCATTTATGTTTTGAATTGTGTAGTACTGGGGTTTAGAACTTACCTCCTTTTTTTCTCAAACTTTAACACTAGAAAGACATTTGTGGTCATTTTAACGGTTTGTAGTTAGCTTCTCTAATATTTCTTTTATGAACTTTTGCTTTGGTGACTTATTTTTACACAATTGATTGTAAAATAGACATTGCTTGTAAAATTCAACTTTTTGTTTCTAAATCCACTGCAAAACAATATCATTGCAATGTTTTTGCGTATTTTGTTTATTTTTTAATTTCAAATAATTACACTGTGCAAGTCGAAAATTCAGACATGGTTGGGACCTACAGAGGACTTTTTTATAGATATACTGAATTGAGATCCACCAGCCGTTTGGCTGGATTGTAAAGGGAATTTCACAGGCTACAATATGGTAGCAAACTTATTGTACCTTAGTAATGGATTTTTTCGAGAAAAAAATCCGTTAACAAAAAATTTTTAGAAAAAATGTTTTCTTCGCTTAAAACTTTTTATTAGTACATCTTACGTATCTAATGTAGCACATCAAAAGAAAGGTATGAAAAATACCTTTCGTTTGATACCCATATCGTGTAAATCAATTGGAAATTAATTGAGTGTTTTTGATAAAAACTTTGAAATTTGACGCCGAGCCACGCCTTTAATGGGCGTTTCCCAGGCAAAATTTTTAGTTTGTTAGATGCAGGAGCCAACCCTCTATATAAAAGCATACTCATTTATTTTTTTTACGAGGGTTCGCTATACTGTTTTTTTATGAATCGACGAAAGTGGGGTTTTTGGGACATTTTTGTCGAAAACACAGTTTGAATGTATTTTTTATGGATTGGTGTCTTAAGCAAATATGTTGGTCGTTAAAATATCTACAAACTTGCCGAAGACAGTAAAACGATATTCGGAACGATTTAGGACCTATTAGCATTAAAACGTTCGAAGACTTAAGCGACGAACTCGACTAAAATGAGCAAACTTCAAAGTCGGAATTCTTTTAAACTAGAGCCAATCCAGCCAAACGGCTGGTGGATCTCAACTCAGTATACCTATAGAAAAGTCCTCTGTAGGTCCCCCCCATGTCTGAATTTTTGAGGGTGAATTTCACGCACAGTGTTATTTTCAAATAAATTACTTTTTATTTCAAATTATGTAATTGTTTATTTTATCTGTATGCTTATGTATTTCAAAATGTTTGCATTACTTAGATAAATTTTTTTTCAATGAAAGCTGGCGCTTCATACGTGTAATAAATTACTGCATAGTAAGTAAAGGATTTTGAAAAACTTGTATGGCATTGGAGATCTCACGCCCCTCCTGGAACGTTCCCTTATAAATTGTCCCAGCAAAAAGTAAAGAGGGTCTACTTCTTAGTCAGCTTTGATGCCGTACAACTTTTTGTTATGAAGCTATTCTATTGCAAATTTAAATATTGGGTTGTGCGGGCAATGCCACGCCCCTTATTGAATGTCTGCTCTATTCCCCTGTCAAGAACATGGCTGAATATGTACTCGTTGTAAGTTCATGCCAAATGTGACATGGATGTGTAGTTAATGGTTCTAAAGTTACATTGTTAAGGTGTAGCAGAGAGCGGCAAAGAGAAATCACATTTGACGTGGTAGACACCATTCCAAGGGCTTTCATGGCAGCCTGACTGTCTGTAAAAATACGTACAGTGCCTCTAGAAAGAAACGTGATTATATAAATAGAGACAAGGCTTTGAAGACGCTGCAAAAGTTGGGTAAGCGGAAGCTGTCTTCTCACAGTACAACACATCCTACCCTTCCATCTAAATTGAAGCCGTCTGTATAAAAGCCGATTCCAGTTTTTGACACCTCATCTTCTAACCCTTTTCTGCCTAAAAATAATATGTTTTGGAAAGACGGTGTCAAGGAGGTCAGAGGAAGTCTATGTGTTCGGGTATGCCAGATATGCGCCATTGGCCGAAATCAGTGCATGTTCATCTGTTGATGGCATTCAGTCGCACTGCAGAGAGCGCTGCAGTCTGCCTGAGCAACTGGAAAGAGTAGCAGCAGAGCATAGATCCTCTGGAATGCTATCGATCACATGCGGCAGATATCATGAACGCCGCCGATCTCTTAACCGAGTCCACTGCCTTCTGATGAACGTTCTTATCCAAGTTCGCCTACTAGGCCACCACACCATAGAAAAGAATGAACCTAATCACTGCAACATGGATCTCATTCCCATCTCAACATATTCTATTCATTCAATTGCAATCAATATTTATTAAAAAATTTACAAATTTACAACAAATCAGTACGATCGTCTTCGATCTTGACGGGACATTGTCTATTTGATGGGCATGCCAACAGACCAGGTCTCGACAGTTGGGATTTTGGCTGCAGTTGTCAATATGAAGAGGAGGAAGAATCTATAAGTCACCTTCTCAGTGACTGCCCGGCTCTCTCTATGCGAAGGTGGAAATCTCTAGGCTCTCCTTTCTTTGACCACTTGGATGACCTCAGATCAGTAAACATAAGGGACTTTCTAGGTTTTATCCACAAAACAAATTCGGCTTGTGTAGGCACATCGATTTGTAGTAAGTCAGATCACTTTTTCCTTGTGGTATAAAAATGAACCCTTTTTTCGGCCTAAGTGTGTCGTTCGGCAAGTTCTGTGCCACTTTAACCTCACCTAACCTATTAACAATAATCCAGAAAGCATCAGTCAATGTGTTTTTCAACTTTGGAATTAAAAATCAAATAATTGCTTTATGGATTTTTGGATTTTTTTGTAATACCAAGAAAAATTGCATCACAAGAAAACATGCATACATCTTTTTTACATGAAAAATTATAACAAAATTCTTTTAGTATTCCTAAAAATATTTAATAAATATTTTTTGAAAGTTCATTTTTTTTTATTTTTCATTCATTTTTATTTCTTACAGATTTTTGGCAAATTAAAAAAATTACACAAAATTGTTCACCTATTATTCCTAAATTATACAAACATTTCTCAGTTAATTGGCCGTTGCTGATTTTTCCAAATGCCCAAACAGCAACAACAAAAACAACAAAATCTAACAAGCCTAAAAGTGATATCCTTAAAAATGTCAGAATTTTTTTTAGATCACTTTTTATGAAATTAAAACTCGCTTTAGTGATTACTTAATACTATTCTAAAAGCAGCAATTTTTTGTTATGCAGTGAGTTGCCGCATTGTTGCTTCTGTCAGTGTCAACACAGAAATACATAACCATACATATCTACTTATTTGTGTGGAAAAATTTAAATTAAAAAATAACATTTTCATTTCAATTTGCGTGCACGCTGTGAAAATACTGAATGCTATAAAAATAAAGAATTAATAAAATTTTATCATCTAAACACACACACACACACAGACAAAGCAACTGTCGGCGGCCATTGTTTCGGGGCGCGGCCACCCAGCGCAGCTGTCATAATGCATTGCGCACAGTTGAAATGCTGTGATTGACAATTGTTATGGTAGCATTTGTTGTTGCTAGTGCTGTCGTTGATGCTTCTGATGGCACTCCAGCGACCAGCGACATGCATTCGTGTTGTTTTTTTTTGTGTTCGCTGTCAGCCGCACACGGCACACAGTTAGTTTTAGACAAGTTTGCAACATGACTGCAGCTGCAGTCGCTGGTTCGGAGTATTGGCCACTGCAGTGGCAATGCTATAAAAAGTTTAAACAACAATGCCAACAGACAAACAAGCAGAAAAAAAGCGAAAAAAACAGCTCGAAATTACGTCAACTGCCAAAACAAATACTGCACAATTTTAGCTGGTAGCTTTTTTTGTTTTGTTTGTTTCAATTTTAATTTCGATTCTGCTATCCAGACAGACAGACAACGATGAAATCGGACGCTATGCGCCGAAAGGATGTGGCCGACAAAACGCATGGAGCGCTTTTATAGAAAATAGAACTGACTGCTCAGGGAAACTAGTCGAAGCAAGCACGTAGTCGTGTAACCCATGTCAAAATAATGGCTGCACACACACACACACAAAAACATGCACACAACTACACGTTCAATTGCCGTACAACGTTCGACGGCAAAGGAGCGCGTGCAGCCATCCGCTTTGCTCCTTTTTGTTCAACAGTATAAACCATTTGCTGTTGCTGTTAGTTGTTGTCTTTGGTGCGTCGTGGAAAGTAATGCGTGGCGCAACGCGCTGTCGAATGAGTGGCACTTGAGGCTGCCGCTGCCGAATGCGCCCCGCCCACCCGCGACCGACTAACTACGAGGCACGCGAGCCGCAGACAGACATTAATGGCGCACTGCTACGAACAGGCGTGCCGGCAGGAAGTTCGGTTGCAAGGAGCCGTGTAAAGCGGCCGTAATTGATATTCCGCACCATTTCAGGCCAACCGGTCGCCCCTCGTCGCGCCATAAACAAGCGGCGCCTAACAAGCCGCGGCCATTGCCTACTTGACTTTTGTTCCAACTCCCACGCACACGCACACTCACATCCACTCACACCCACTCACACACACATACATTGTACTTATGTGCCATCCTAAATATTCGCATTTTCGCAATTGGCTTCGGCGTCGCTGCTTATCTTCCGCACACATTTGCAGCAAGTGTCTGTAATTTCTTGCGTATATCGGCCAATATAGCATTGAATTGAATCGAGTGGGGCGTTGCTAATTTACAATTTCGGCATTCATTTATTAAAATTAATTGCGCTTGATTGAGTGGAGCACGACGCGCCTAGTCAAGTGTGCGTTTAGATTGCAATCGAGATGCCATGCCATGGATACCAGCAACCAGCCATCCTTCCAGTGCTGGCATCCTTCGAGTATTTGCCATGTCGAATAAGTTTGGATTTTTCTAATTAGATAGAATTTCGCTGTAATTTTGTCTGGCATACGAAGCCAGCAAACACGGTCGAACTTTGCGCAACACAATCAAATGCAACTCATTGCCGAATCAAATACGTTTTATTGATATAATTATGAAGCGTGAACAAATTAATTCCAATATTCGAAAACAATTCATAAACTTTTATTTAACTTGAAAGTAGTTTGAGTGGAGTTGGCTTTCAGTCATAACTTGTAATTTATTTCTAGTTCCACAATTTCTATATAATTAATATGCGTAATGCGTCTGTATTCGTTGGGTATTTATTATTTCTTGTAGTATTTTTATAAATACAAATAATATTTATAGTAAATATTATATAAATATATAACACCGTGCGACAAAAATTAAAAAATTTCAAAACACACGAAAAAATCGATATACTTGCGAAACTAGGGGCCAAATGTAGTAAAACTGCGTTTTTAGTTTTTCTCTCTGAGGTCAGGATTTTTTTTAAAAGGACTTTGAAATTTCAAGGACATGTTTATTTCAAAAAATTATTTAAAAAATTGAGCGCATTGTAGAATAACAATATCGGTATCAAATGAAAGAAAAAAATCCTTAGAATCTTAGAGAATTAAATGTTTTGGTGCAAAAGAACGAAGAGGTATTGAAAATGTGGCCGACAAAACGCATGGAGCGCTTTTATAGAAAATAGAACTGACTGCTCAGGGAAACTAGTCGAAGCAAGCACGTAGTCGTGTAACCCATGTCAAAATAATGGCTGCACACACACACACACAAAAACATGCACACAACTACACGTTCAATTGCCGTACAACGTTCGACGGCAAAGGAGCGCGTGCAGCCATCCGCTTTGCTCCTTTTTGTTCAACAGTATAAACCATTTGCTGTTGCTGTTAGTTGTTGTCTTTGGTGCGTCGTGGAAAGTAATGCGTGGCGCAACGCGCTGTCGAATGAGTGGCACTTGAGGCTGCCGCTGCCGAATGCGCCCCGCCCACCCGCGACCGACTAACTACGAGGCACGCGAGCCGCAGACAGACATTAATGGCGCACTGCTACGAACAGGCGTGCCGGCAGGAAGTTCGGTTGCAAGGAGCCGTGTAAAGCGGCCGTAATTGATATTCCGCACCATTTCAGGCCAACCGGTCGCCCCTCGTCGCGCCATAAACAAGCGGCGCCTAACAAGCCGCGGCCATTGCCTACTTGACTTTTGTTCCAACTCCCACGCACACGCACACTCACATCCACTCACACCCACTCACACACACATACATTGTACTTATGTGCCATCCTAAATATTCGCATTTTCGCAATTGGCTTCGGCGTCGCTGCTTATCTTCCGCACACATTTGCAGCAAGTGTCTGTAATTTCTTGCGTATATCGGCCAATATAGCATTGAATTGAATCGAGTGGGGCGTTGCTAATTTACAATTTCGGCATTCATTTATTAAAATTAATTGCGCTTGATTGAGTGGAGCACGACGCGCCTAGTCAAGTGTGCGTTTAGATTGCAATCGAGATGCCATGCCATGGATACCAGCAACCAGCCATCCTTCCAGTGCTGGCATCCTTCGAGTATTTGCCATGTCGAATAAGTTTGGATTTTTCTAATTAGATAGAATTTCGCTGTAATTTTGTCTGGCATACGAAGCCAGCAAACACGGTCGAACTTTGCGCAACACAATCAAATGCAACTCATTGCCGAATCAAATACGTTTTATTGATATAATTATGAAGCGTGAACAAATTAATTCCAATATTCGAAAACAATTCATAAACTTTTATTTAACTTGAAAGTAGTTTGAGTGGAGTTGGCTTTCAGTCATAACTTGTAATTTATTTCTAGTTCCACAATTTCTATATAATTAATATGCGTAATGCGTCTGTATTCGTTGGGTATTTATTATTTCTTGTAGTATTTTTATAAATACAAATAATATTTATAGTAAATATTATATAAATATATAACACCGTGCGACAAAAATTAAAAAATTTCAAAACACACGAAAAAATCGATATACTTGCGAAACTAGGGGCCAAATGTAGTAAAACTGCGTTTTTAGTTTTTCTCTCTGAGGTCAGGATTTTTTTTAAAAGGACTTTGAAATTTCAAGGACATGTTTATTTCAAAAAATTATTTAAAAAATTGAGCGCATTGTAGAATAACAATATCGGTATCAAATGAAAGAAAAAAATCCTTAGAATCTTAGAGAATTAAATGTTTTGGTGCAAAAGAACGAAGAGGTATTGAAAATGTCCTTTTAAAACTTTATCCTTGAATATCCTTGGAAATTTCCAATAGTTTTTTTTGAAAAAAATATTTCTTAAGGACTTATATGTACACTACTACATCCTTGAAATTCGTCCTTCTATCTTTATTAGTTTAAGATATAAAAAATTGAATACTTCTCTAAAGTAAGCTTATCGACACTTCAATTTAGCCAGTTCTCAACTTTGTATTAATGTATAAAAGTAAATAAAAAAAAGCTTTGATCTATAAAGAAAAGTAACCAGTTCAAAAATGTTCTTAAAATTTTGTTCAAATATTCAACTCGGAGTCTGTGTATTACTTCATTTCATAGGATAACAGAGAGCAATACAAATTTATTCAAGTCTTTTTTGAAATCATAAAAATTATTTATTTTATTAAGAGGGGACTTTTCGTTCCGAGACCACCTGAACTATTTTTCAATGGAAAATATTTTTTTTTAATATTCAACGTTTTTCTAAACATCTCAAGCAGAGCAAGCAATTGATGAAAAAAGTATTAAATGAAGGTTTCGTGTTTAAGGCATTTTATTTTTTTTTTTGGGGAAGTTTTGAGAAAATTTTGTTGTTTGAAAACCCCCTTAATTTTTAATGAGGAATATTTTCCAAAAAGAAAGTATAGTATTTTTTGCAATATTTTACTCAATACAAGCTTTTTATGAAAAAATTTTACGAAAAACATAAAAAAGCGGGGTAAGGAAAGGGGGAGAGGGGTTCATGTGCATACAAAAAATATTCGCATTTTTAATGCAAACAACTTTGTTCTAGACATCGAAGTTCTAGTTTTTCAAGTTTTCATACTTTCCGTGTAAAGGTCTGTAGGGACCTTTAACTTTTATGTGCAAATTACAAACAACTCAGACGTGCTGGACTATTACTTTGTTTGGCAAAAATGATCCGTACGACGTCTTCCTTCAGACATATACGGTCGCTACTCTGTTGCAGAAATGCTGTTGTACAGTGTTATCGGCAACGTAAATGACAAAAATCATAAATAAAAGTTATAAAGCAACGTAAAAAAAATTTCTCAAAATAATAGTTATCGGTAACGTAAATTAAAAAAAAAATCATAAATAAAATTCATGAAGCAATGTAAAAAACAAAAATCCCAAAATAATATTTATCGATTACCAAAAAAAACATTTATTGTATGATAATAGTTGCAGGCGACGTAAAAAGTTTCTTATTGGGAATAATTATTATAAAGCAATTATAATAGAAATTTCTTAAATTAGAGCAATTTTTTTATTTCCAAAAATACGGTTAATAATTATTTTAGGTCTCTGTATTATTTACATTTCGCTGTAGTACGAATTGTATTCAATTTCTGAATTATTTTTAGATAAATAAAATGAAAAAAAAAAGAAAAAATACATGCCAGAAAATAAACACACAAGCAAAGATATTCCAGTCCAGTTCTGAAGGAAATATATATTTGGGTGTGCAAAGCAGTTTTGAGGGTTTTTTTTTGTAATTTTGAAGCTGCATTCAGGAAAATTTATTTGAAGTATTTTACATCGCTCGCTGTGACCTTTCCCATCTTTTAGACAGCACACGAAATTAACAAGGAAAACAATTCCTTGTCTTTTGCGGCGATTCAAGAATCCATATAATTGTTGGCATTTTCGTAAGAAGTAAAGTTTTTCTCAGAAGTAGCAGAAGTCACTGCCTGGTGACAACTGGATAGAACATCCCATTGAAGCGCATTCAAAATTTTCTTGACAACTTTTGCAACATGTGGTCGTGCGTTGTCGAACAGAAAGATAAGCAATTCCCATAAACTGTGTTTGGTTGACAGAAAGATTTACTTGGTTAGAGCACAAGGAAAGTTGTTCAGAGAAATTACAATTTCTTTTTTTTTAGAGGGAAATTATCACATAAATACAGTTACAAGAAGGTCCAATGTTGTTTGATGCTTGTTAGGTTTTTTTTTGGAAATCTTTAAAAAGTTGTATCGATTTGTCGAAAATTGAGAATCGCAAAATAGTTAGGTTTACTTGTTTAGAGCACAAGGAATGCTGTTCAGAAATATCAAAAATTTTTTTTTAGAGGAAAATTATAACATGAATACAGTTACAAGAAGGTTCGATGTGGTTTGATGCTGTTTAGGTCATCTTTTGGAAAGTTTAAAAAAGTTGTATCGATATGTCGAAAATGGAGAATTGCAAAATCGTTAATTGTTCAACCTTCACTGCCTCTGTCAGACTTTTTAAAAATTAAAAATTTAGACTGCAGAGTTGGCATGCCGTGGCATAGAAAAACTTGTATCGCTTTCAACTTAGACAATGCGAAAAGGAAATAAAAACGCTCGCATCGTTCCTAGATTAGATAGTTTTGTTACTAGATACCTGATTTTTGGTTATTATCTTCATAATTTTTTTCATTTTCATAATTTTAATTTTTTTTTACCTCTTCCACCAGCAGCTTTTACTCTACAGAACATAAATATAGCTTTAATCTCGCCTAATTTTTGTCAATCTTTTACTGAGCTTTTACTGAGTTTTTATACAGTTTTTCAAAGTCCGCTTTTGACCCAAGTTAGTATGAATTTTAATTAGCAATTTAATCAAACCTTAGCTTTTAGAATTCAACTCGGTTTGACTTTTGTCAGTTTCAATCTAAACAAAGTTTTATTTCAATCAAACTTTAGCTAATTTCAACATTAATATAAACGAACCACAACTTTAGGTCAACATAACGTCAAAAGTTTTACGTTTATTGAAACTAACTATAGATGTACTTATACAATTCAAGTGAAATTATTCCCAAAAATGCCCTAAAACCCCATAACAGCGCCACTTAAGTGTCTACATTCGCTGCTCAACTCGATATCCCTGGCAACTGAGGGCCTTTTCAACTCGAACAAAACTCGAATTCAATTCGAATCTAATTAATGTTCCCCAACAACAACAATCAAACCAACAAAGTCACATACTCGCTCACACACTCACGCGTGCATACAGACAAGTTTAATGTTGTTATGTTGACTTCATTGATTTGCTCGCGAAACTTTTTGCCTAATGCAAAAATAAGAAACTCGCAACTGCCAGCCTCCGCCCATCCCATCCCATTCCATCCAGTCTGTCGAGCGCCAAGTCGCACTAGTGACTAGTCATTCGGAGCTTATTCGCACGTTCTGCGCGGCAGTGCTGTTTGCTGTTGTTCGGCTTAAATGATGACTTCCATTTCCATTTCCACTTCCGGCGGCGCGTTGTGGTTGTTGGTGGCGGCCGTTCCCAGCGGCATTGTCAACGTGCTTGCTGCGGCATTGTTTGTTGCTATTGCAATTGTTATTCTGCTTGTTGCTGCTATTATCAAAGTCATCGTCGTTGTTGTTGTTGTCATCGCTGTTGTGCCTTTTATTTTGAGTTGCTGCAGCGTTTTGCTTGTGTTGCCGTTGCTGTTGCGTCGCGCATTGCCGGAATTGTAATTTCTTCGACTGACTTTTGTTCTTTGTTGTAGGCTTTGTAATTTGCTTCGTTTCGTTTCGTCTCGACTCGTCTCGCCACGTTGTGTCTATGTTGTTGGCGCCGTTCAGCGCTGTTGTTGCCGATGTCATTATTATTGTTGTTATTGCCATTATGTACTTTTCTTCAATTTTCTTTATTTTCAATTTTCCGCTTCCGACTTTCCACGGCGAATTCCAAGTTGGCCATAGCCCGCTTGCTGCTCTGTCTGTCTGCCACTGGCTGCGGGAATGTGTCGGCATGAAAGTCACGTTTGTTGAATACGTCGAAACAAAAGTTTGCTGCGCCTCGACTTTTGTCTGCCGCCGCTGCTTCGGCTGCCCGTTTGCTATTGCTCGACGGCGAGCAATGTGACTGCCACATTTAGAATATTTCGCAACCGTCGCTACGACGACGGAATTGAAGTTCTTCGCTTCGGGACGTGCTGAAATGCCAGAAATGCCGGCGCAGATGAAATTTCAAAAATATTCACTGCAAAAAACTGCCAACTAATTCGCACTGCGCTGCAATCTGCTCACGTAGCTTACAACATGAACAAAGCTTCGCTTAAATCAACAATTAAAAACAGACACAACAACAACAACAAAAAACGCTGCGCCGCATACTGTTGGCAGCACAACTGCGAACAAGCAATTTTCAAGCAGCTCTGTGAAGCAGTAATTGCGAACGTCAGCAACATTTTGTCGCACAGTGCCGCCCGCGTGCAACAAGCCACGGCGCAGTGTCAGCGCCCGGCCAGTCAAAGTCATCAATCTCGAGCGCAACGTCTTCGCTGCTGCTCGCTCCTTCTTCTGCCTCCTGTCGCCTGCTCGCCGCCAATGCATCGCTGTGCATGTTTCATGTGTGAATAGCAGTTTTCCCATTAAAAGGTGCAATTACCTTGCGAGTTCATTCACAGTGCAGTGCGCACTGCTGCACTCCACTCCCGCACAATTTTTCGCTTACCCAACACTTTTGTCGTCCTCGTCCTCGTCCTTTCTGTCGCCCGCTCTTTGCTCCGATGCGCTCGTCTGTCTTTCTCGGACCCCTTATTGCAATTGCAATTTCAATCTGCAGTCGGCACTCGCCTGCTTGCAGTTACGGCAAATGCGAATTGACATTTGCAAATGACATGCGAATGTCAGCAACAACAATTGCCAGCCAGTTATGTCAGCGAATTAATGGAATTATTGAAAATTGGAAAATTGCAAAACTAAAGTGTGCAATACAATTTAAATTGAATACAGTCAATGCATTTGTGTTGCGCATATGGTCACCCTACGTGCACGCAAATGTACGAGTATATATGTGTGTGTGTGTATGTGTATGTGCTTCCTTGCACCTGCGCCAGAGTCGAGTTCGCAAGTTGAGCAAATCGAATGGGTGGAATGAGTTGCAACTGATTACAAGGAACGCGTGCTGTCATTAAATTAATTACAGAGGAATTTTTCAATATGATTTTTCGCAAGTACTCAATTAATACGCATTATTTTTATGCGCTTGAGACGTGCGTGGGCTGTTGAAAAAGTGCTTAGAGCAGATTAAAAAATTGTCCAAAGCTTTGTCTGTTTAATTAGTTAGTAGGAAACACAATTTTTTTGTATTATTATATTTTTTTTTACTCAAGCCTTTGTCATTATGTGAATAATTATTTTGTTTTGAAATGAGGCCACATTTGCGACAACTAAGACTTGAACTCAAATGTGAAAAATGTAGCAGAATTAGATTTAGTTATGCACATTTATACATAAATGAAAATAAATTATAAATAATAAATAAATTATTATAAAATAAACAAAAACCAGTTTCTAAAAAGGGTTGGGGCAGACAAGCAAAAATTAGAGCAGTTGAATTCTTCTCATATTTGAAAATGTCCAACAAGCTCAGATCTCTCAAATAACGTGGAAAATTTAAGTCTTCTGTTTAAGGTCCTACCACCACTTCCAACAAGGCCTAAACCTGTAATCTATATTCAGAATTAGTGCACCATGGACGATGTAAGAACAGTTGTAAGAACCGATTCACAGACAACAAAACAACCGCGAGGTAAAAGTCCTATAAAGTAGCGAAAGACCGCTGTCTACCCAAGCAACTAAACGTCGAGGAACACAAAGGTAGTTGTTCCACGATTAAAAAAAATAATTTATGTGAGTCTCTAAAGCTTTTATTTTGTTAAAAAACCCCTAATAAATGATTAAAAAATGTCAAAAAATTTCTGAAAAAAATTCTGCATATGTTACGTCAGCTGGACCAAAAACGATGAATCTTGAGTCAAAATGCGTTTCAAGCCCTTTTTAATTGTCTCACTACATGTTGATTCATATAAACTTGTAAATCTGGACTAAATTCTCTTCGTGAATCAAATAGTGAACTACCTTCATGTGTAAACAATTTATCACTAGAATCATTTTCAATATTATTTGTTCAGATATGTTGATTTCTGAAGCTAATTTGGCACCAATAAAATTTCTCAAAATCTTGTTTGAACAAAACTAACTCTGTTGTAATTTTCTGGTATTTGAAATTATCTCTAAAATAATCTATAATAATAATCTTTCATATAACTTGTTGCTTTTTGAAGTATTTTGAACACTTTTATAATATTGTTGATGATTTCTAAAGTAAATTTGTGATTGTCTGAAATTTGTTTTATACATTCTTCGGTACATTTGACTATTTTAAAATATGTTTAATGGCATCTAATGTACAAATAACTGATCCAAAATGCACTCAAATTTGCCAAATTAAAGTCAACTACTCTAAAAAGCTGTGAATGGCATCTCAACTAACATTTACTGCGTTCTTGAAGTCTGTCTGACTGTATTGAAACACGTTTTATGCATTCGAAATTTCGCAATTTCAAAATTTGACAGTTTTAAAAATATTTTTTATGGTTTCTGAAGTACATTTGGTTTAGTTTGAAGTTAATTTGATGCCTTCTGAAGTGCATTTGATATCATCTGAAGTTCACAGTTTCAACATTTGTATGGTTTCTGAAGTACATTTACAGCCTGATTCTGTGTATTCTTGACAAATTTTTTATCAAGAAATTTTGTAAAGATTTTTATCAAGCAAAAGCTTTGCTGGTATGCTGATGCAACATTGATAAAGTAAAAAGCTCATTTAATTCAACATAAGGTGAATATGCGACATTTGTCAAATTGTAAAAAAATACGACAAAAAGTTTAAGTACAGTAAGTTTTGCAGAAAAAAACCGGCCTTGATAGCCCAGCGGGTACGCGCTGGCTTCTCATACCGGGCGCCGGCGGTTCGAATCCTGGCTGGGCTTGGAAATAAGTTCGTGCGTTTTTTTTCAATAGTTTCACACAATAGGCGCTTTTTGCATACAAAAAATAAATCGTGGGTAGGTAACGGAATTTTTTTTTAATTTTCTCTGATGTAAAAGTGTAAACATGCACAATTCTTCCATTTTCAATAGGCAAAATTTCAATTTGTATGCTGTTGTCAATAGCATTCACACTTTTGACAATTTATCAAGAAAAGAGCTTTTATTTTTGGGATGGAATACCGATTCTTGACAAATAATAAAAACTTGACAAATAGTCAATATGGTGAATTTATCAAGTGTACAGAATCGGGCTGTTAGTATAGCTTGAAGTTAATTTGATGCCTTCTGAAATATATTCAAATATTCTAAAACCTGTTCAATAGGCACTGAGATGTTCTTAATAAATTCTGAAGCACATTTGATATCATCTGAAGTTCCCAGTTTCAACATTTTACATTTTAAAAATATTTTGTATTGTTTCTGAAGTAAATTTCGTATAGTTTGAAGTTAATTTGATGCCTTCAGAAATATATTAAAATATTCTAAAACCAGTTCAATAGGCACTGAGATGTTCTTAAAAAAATCTGAAGCACATTTGATATCATCTGAAGTTTCCAGTTTCAACATTTTACATTTTAAAAATATTTTGTATTGTTTCTGAAGTAAATTTCGTATAGTTTTAAGTTAATTTGATGCCTTCTGAAATATATTAAAATATTCTAAAACCTGTTCAATAGGCACTGAGATGTTCTTAATAAATTCTGAAGCACATTTGATATCATCTGAAGTTCCCAGTTTCAACATTTTACAGTTTCAAAAATATTTTGTATGGTTTCTGAAGTGCATTTCGTATAGTTTGAAGTTAATTTGATGCCTTCTGAAATACATTCAAGTATTCTTAAACAGGTTCAAAAGGCACTGAGATATTCTTAATAATTTTAAAAATATTTTGTATGGTTTCTGAAGTGCATTTCGTATAGTTTGAAGTTAATTTGATGCCTTTTGAAATACATTCAAATATTCTTAAACAGGTTCAAAAGGCACTGAGATATTCTTAATAATTTTAAAAATATTTTGTATGGTTTCTGAAGTAAATTTCGTATAGTTTGAAGTTAATTTGATGCCTTCAGAAATATATTAAAATATTCTAAAACCTGTTCAATAGGCACTGAGATGTTCTTAATAAATTCTGAAGCACATTTGATATCATCTGAAGTTCCCAGTTTCAACATTTTACATTTTAAAAATATTTTGTATTGTTTCTGAAGTAAATTTCGTATAGTTTGAAGTTAATTTGATGCCTTCTGAAATATATTAAAATATTCTAAAACATGTTCAATAGGCACTGAGATATTCTTAATAATTTTAAAAATATTTTTTATGATTTCTGAAGCACATTTGGTATAATTTGAAGTTTATTTGATGCATTTTTAAGTGTATTTAAATATTCTACCACCTGTTCAATATTCTGAGATATTCTTAATAATTTCTGAAGCACATTTGATATCATCTGAAGTTCCAATTCGCTGCCTTTTAAGGTATATTTGGGTATTTTAAAACACTTTGTCTTGCTTCTAATAGTTTGACTGTAGTTTTTGTTTGTTACACTGCAAACTTTCGATCTGTGCGTTAAGTACTTTCGAACTAGACGCGTTAGCCTTACAGCAACAACTAACGACTTATCGTTTAGCACACGGAAATTAAACCTTAAATTGACTTTGCATTAACTTTTGCGGCTCTCGACTGCAACAACAAGTCGCACGCACGCACGCACGCCAAATTGTCAAATTATAGAAACTTCTGTTATCCACTGCCAGTGCGTTTGTGTTGTGCCTGTTGTGTTGTTGTTATTGCCGCCAAGCAACTAGCAGCAACCACATTTAGCCGTAAATCGTGTGCAAAAATTATGGCCACAACGGAAGCGGCCCAACAGACCAAACGCTGCGTAAACTTTTGATTTCCTATGTTGGCGAAAAGACAAAAACCAAAAAAAAACGACAACAAAGTGAAAACGATGGAAAAATGTGGCGCAAACTTTTTTCATTACACGCAGCACACAGCTGGCCAAAGGTACGTGTTTGTGTTTGAATGTGTTTGAGTGTGTGTGTGTGTGTGCAAGCGCACGAGACGCTCGTAAAGCAAGCAAGTTTTTACGAATTATAAACAAGTTACCATAAAATGTCGCACCAAATCACATTACGCGCCAACCAAAGCCACTGAGCGCAGCGTCGACGTGGCCCCGCCAAGCCCGCCGCCCTTGCGAAGTGTGCTGCCGAATGGTGCCGGGAATTTTTGATGTTTCCGGTTAATGTGACGCGTTGTTGTCGAAGTCGTGCAAACGGTGTTTATGCTGTGTTTAGTTGAGCGCGAAATGTGACAAATAAAAGCAGCAAAGTTTTTGCTTCCTGCCTGGCGCTGCAAATACTTCACACTTGCTGTTGCTGTCGTTGTTGTTGTTTCGGCTACTATTGTTGCCGTTGTTATTGTTGTTCGACTATTGTTATTTCGTGTTGTGCCCGCATTGACACATTACGTGCGGCACTCACGCGCCATCTGTCGTTAATTTAATGTGAGGTTAGTGCGAAAAACTTTGCCATAGTCAAACTTTGGCCGCTCCACTCCCGGCCTAATGTAGCCACGCTCGCTGTTGGCTGCAGACGCGCAGACCTTTCGTCATTTTTTTTTGTGGCTAATGTGTTTATTGTTTGTGGAAAATGGTTTTTGTTGCTTAATGCGTTGTCGAGTGCGAGTGCGTGTGCGTGCCGTTCGTTTCTTTTGTGTGTTGTCTGTCTGTCTGACTGTGCGGCACCTTGTTTATGTGTCTGTTTATGTGTCGGCAAATCTCATCTTAATAGTTTTACGTGTGTGCGTGCAAATTAAAATTTGATAAACCCAAAGCGCCGCCGGCGCCCAAAGAGCGGTAAAATACACACGAATCTGCTGTTAGGCGCCCAAAAGCATGCTACAAAATCGTTTAATTTACTCCAGCAACATAAGTGTGCGGTCGACTGCGAAAACTGTTCAAATTCGGCGAGCGTAAGTAGGGCATAGTTGTTGTTGTTGCTGTGTTGTTTGTGTGCGTGCGCTGCTGACACAATTTTCACACAGATAAGGCCACATTAATTAAAATTTTAAATAAAAAATTAAAATCCGCTCAACGCTGCGTATGAAATAAATTAAGAACGATGCACAGTGGGACAAGTATCAAACATGGATTTTCGAATTGTATCTTTGGGGCTTGATTTTACGATAGTTAATTCATCAGAATTGAAAAATATGAAAACAAACTTGCAAAAAGTTATTAATACAGTCCAGGGGCATAGCCAGAACTTGGTCATGGGGGGGTTTAAAAAAAATGTGTTTGCCAGTTTAGTATTACATGTTTTTTAAAGTAAAGTGCACTTTCCAAATAGGGCATTTTGTTGTGGCTTATGTGACTTAATGCATTAAAAATTAAATTTTTTCCCTGATTTTTAGTAAAAATTTCATGAAATTTGGTGGACTGAAAGCGACGTTATTGCATCTGAAGTGGAAGTATCAGGTGTACAACTTTGCTTCCGCCGTTTTCCGATAGGTGGCTGTACCGGCTGAGGCTGGTTGAAATACATAGATGGTAATGCCTTTAAAGTGAGTGTGGACAGTGCCTAACGAATTGTCATCGCCGTTTCAGTGACAGTTGTTCTTGTTTTCGTATTATTCACGCTCGAAAATGTCCGTTTATGTGCCCAATTCTCGCCATTTGCGGGAAGTTTTACTTTTCTGTTACAATTCGCAAAAAAATGCAGCTGAAGCGCATCGAATGCTCTCAGAAACTTACGGTGATGCTGCTCTGAGTGAAAGAACGTGTCGGGAGTGGTTTCAACGTTTTAAAAATGGTGATTTCGATGTCGAAGACAAACATGGTGGTGGAAGAGAAAAAACCTTCAAAGATGAACAACTAGAAGCATTGCTTGATGAAGATTCGTGCCAAACCCAAGAAGAGCTTGCCGAATCGTTGGGAGTGAGTCAGCAAGCCATTTCAAAACGTCTCAAGGCCCTGGGCATAATTCAGAAAGAAAAAAGACATGACAAAGTCATCCTCCAACACGGCAATGCTCGGCCTCACGTCGCAAAAGTGGTCAAAAAGTACCTGCCCCACCCGCCGTATTCCCCAGATGTCGCCCCTTCTGACTTCCACCTATTCCGTTCGATGGCACACGGCCTGGCAGATCAACATTTTCAATCCTTCGAAGAATTGGAAAAATGGATTGCTTCATGGATAGCGTCAAAAGAGGACTCCTTTTTTCGAGCCGGGATCCGAAAATTGCCGGAAAGATGGGAGAAAGTTGTCGCTAGCGACGGACAATACTTTGAATAATACATCTGTAAGCACTTTTTCGCAATAAAGCTTTTAATTTTGGAAAAAAACGGCGGAAGCAAAGTTGTACACCTGATATGTTTTTGTCATCGTACAAAAATGTGCATCAAACAAAGATCCAATATTAAAAAAAACATTTGACTATCGAAGGATGCCATCCCATCTATTGACACTTGTTTTGACTGTTTTTTTGTTTACTAAAAGTCGAATTTTAACCATCAACCACTCCTCGTTTTCACATGATGTGGCACCGTGCGAATTTCACGTTTTCAAAGAATGCATTTGCCGATGAAAAAAGCGTTTTGAGAACGTAGAAACCATCCAAAAGGCTTGTACCGATATCCTGAAGGACATTCCGGTCGACGAACTAAACTACTCTTTAGACATGTTTTTAGAACATGCAAATCGCTGTATTAAGCCTAAACGTGACTATTAAAAAAACAAATTAGTTTCGGTAAAAAAAGGGTTTTGTTAATATTCTTTTAAATATTTAAAGATGAAAAGACCTTTTTGCTAATGTGGGAACGTACGTACGATGCATTGTGATTGAAAATGTTGACAAATTATAGGCTATGGGGGGGTTCTGACACCCTAAACCCCTCCCTTGGCTACGCCCCTTTTTTGATAACACTGGGCAACAGCCAAAATTTCAGAGTTCTAGTAAACCTTTTATAAAGGATTTTTGGATGCTGATCACAACTGCGTACTTAGTTTTTTGATTGTTTGAGCGGTTTGTAAGTTATTGGTGATTTTTGCTAGCAGGTGTTTTCCACCTTTTTTCATCTGAATTTTTATTGGACTTCTAATATGTTGAAAAACAGCATAATTTTTTTATGACACAATAACCAATCCTCAAGCTAAAATATGGACCGTAGTCGATTTCGATTGGTCAAGAGTTAACATGGCTTTGGCCCTTCAAAGATCAATTTTCTCGAATTTTCCATAAAAATTCATTTAAATTCGGGATTGCAATTTTTAACTAGAAGTTAGTTTGCAATGTATATTATTAATGATTCAGAATAGAGAAATATGAAAAAGAATTTTAAAAAAGTTATAACTAAAGCCACAGGGTGACATTAAAGTTGAAGTTTACAAACCGAAAATGAAACAGGAAATAAGTTAGTTTCAGATTTACAACTTTGAAGTAGTCTGGAAGGCGTAATTTAAGTAAGACTTTTTAGTTTTAGCATCAAATTATAGTCTCCAATTTTGCTTTTTTGGACAATGCCATAGCTTGTTTACATCATCTACCTTTCGCAGTTACTATTACTTGTTGAAAAATATTTTATAAAGACTACAATGCAAAAGTAGACAAAAAGGTTTCAATGTGAACTACTAAAAAATCTCGTAAAATCCTGCATCAATTTTGCAATATTGGACACAAATAATTTGAATGAAAATGTAAAACGTTGTCTAGGTACTTTTTGCAACTTTTTGTTTTTTTACTTTTGTAGGCACACCTACAATCAAAATTCGTAAATTTACATTGTATGGTGTGAAGCCACACTAAAAAACTAAAAAAAGTTATTAATTAAAGTAGTTATTATAATGTTCATTTTTGAAAAATTTTTATTTATTTAATATAATCAACAAAATTTTTAATTAATTTAATTTAATTTTTTTTATTTATTTTTTAATTTTTTTAATTTAATTTTATTTTATTTTATTTTATTTAATTTTATTTTATTTTATTGTATTTTATTGTATTTTATTGTATTTTATTTTATTTTATTTTTTTATTTTATTTTTTTATTTTATTTTATTTTAGTTTAGTTTAGTTTAGTTTAGTTTATTTAATTTAACTTAATTTAATTTACTTTATTTTTTTATATTTTAATTTTTTTATTATATTTTATTTTATTTTATTTTATTTTATTTTATTTTATTTTATTTTATTTATTTAATATAATCAACAAACTTTTGAATAAT
This sequence comes from Melieria picta, assembly GCA_964056695.1. Lineage (NCBI taxonomy): Eukaryota > Metazoa > Arthropoda > Insecta > Diptera > Ulidiidae > Melieria > Melieria picta. The sequence continues at coordinate 34,571,750 of OZ057399.1, read as the reverse complement.
TAGAACATTTGCGTAATATGAGTTTTCTTTGAAATACACAATGCGCGTTTTTGCTCATTTTTGGATTGTCTTTTTCTCGTCCAATTTAAAATTAATATTAAAATAAAATTTTCTTCAAAAATACATATATTTTCATATAAAAATCATGTTTGCCAAATTTCATTAACCTGAAACTATTCCTTCTACTTTTGGCCCCAGCTAGTACTGACTCGTCCCAGTGTGCAACGCCGCCGCCGGCACTGAGCCATGCCACATTTTATGCATCTCCATTTTCATTTATGCATTTCACTTCATTTCTTCACTGACGCCTCTCCGCCAGCCGCTGACACTTTGCCACTTTGGTAATTTCATTTTGTAACTTCAACTTTCGGCGACACAACATCAGCTGCAGCTGTGCCGACAGTGGCACTGCCACGATTTGCATAACTAATGAGCCTGACAGTGTTGCCATTCAAACGGCTCCAGCTCGACCCGCTGCAGCCGTCGTCAACTCTTCGCTTTTCTGCTCGCGTTGCCCATCTCGTCCTTGAGAAAATGTTGTGGGCGCCACATTATTTACATTTTACATAAAATTTTGAACTTTTCTGTCACTTTCAGCCTTTTCGCAGAACATTTAGCTTCTATTTATTTATTGTATATTCAATGTTGAAATGCGTTGCTAAGTGTGCGACTTTACTTGGATAATGCTTGCAGCAAATTTATGATTGCTACATGCCATTTGTTTTTTATCTTTGTTGTAATATGCTACGTGCGTTAAGTACTTGTACATGAGTTTTTATTTTATTTTATTTTATTTTATTTTAGTTTATTTTATTTTATTTTACTTTATTTTATTTTATTTTATTTTATTTTATTTTATTTTATTTTATTTTATTTTATTTTATTTTATTTTATTTAATTTTATTTAGTTTTATTTAATTTTATTTAATTTAATTTAATTTTATTTTATTTTATTTTATTTTATTTTATTTTATTTTATTTTATTTTATTTTATTTTATTTAATTTTATTTAATTTTATTTAATTTTATTTAATTTTATTTAATTTTATTTAATTTTATTTAATTTTATTTAATTTTATTTAATTTTATTTAATTTTATTTAATTTTATTTAATTTTATTTAATTTTATTTAATTTTATTTAATTTAATTTAATTTAATTTTATTTTATTTTATTTTATTTTATTTTATTTTATTTTATTTTATTTTATTTTATTTTATTTTATTTTATTTTATTTTATTTTATTAGTTTTTATTATTTTATTCATTAACTTTAAGATTTCTTATAGTTTATCAAATACATTATTTACTGGTTTAAAAAATTAAGTACCTATGTATCTCATATATTCTCTTATCGACCACAAGCTTCATCTCTGGCATTCTCGAGCATCCGATTGCGGGCCGTTTGCTGTTGCAGCACTTTTTCATCATATTTGCCGCTTTCACAGTCTTGGCGCTTGTCTGACTTATCTGATTCTTGTGCTTGTCACGTTTGATCGAAATTTTAAGTTTCTTACTTTTTTGCGCAATAATTTGATTCTTGCAACCCTTCGCCGACTCAATGTCTTGCTTCATTCTCGTCTGCGGCGCGTTGCAGTTGTTGCGCCAACTGACGGCGCTACGTGCAATATTTCCGCACAACGAGCACATTGATTTCTGTTCTCTTCCCTCGCTCCAATGCTTTCGTATTGCAGTCGCACAGCTCCCCATACCAGATCGGCTCAAACTTTTCCGTCTGCCCTGCTGTCTAATTTTCCACGGGTTTGCTGGTTTTGCAGTCAGTTCCACTACTCGGCCCGCTCGTTGTTATGTGCCTATGTCGGCTGCTATTTACAGTGCAATATCGCCAAAAGTTTTCTATTTACTTGCTCTGGTTTTTTCATTTTGCATTTCGCCTCTTTTACATTTTATTTTGATTTTTTATTTCTTGCAAATTTCACTTTGCTTCCGTTGGCATTTATTTTCAGCGCGGCATTTATTGTAATTTCGTCGAGTAGAGACGCTGGTCGCTGCAGTTGGCTGCCATGGCCTGAGGCAGTCGCCCTCGCCTCGCCTGTCGCCCGCCACTTGGCCAACACTCTTAACGACTTTAATGATGCGACAATTTGCCGCGCACAACATGCAACTATTGATTTCGCTGCCGTGCGCGGCATCGGAATGGCTCGAACGCAGCGCGGGCCGTTTGCGGCCAAAGGTGTGGTGTGGTGTGGTGTGGTGTGGTTGCTGGTGGCGCGAGATTCTTGCTGGGCATTTTATTTGCGCCATTTAATGTGCCAATTCTACAACAACAACACTGCCACATTCATTATGCACACACAGCAGTAAAAGCAACAACACAGAACACAACAAGCACAAACAGAACATCAGCGTGGAAGTTGTTGAAAATTTTTCTGGAAAGTTAAGTGCGCGTTGGCCAATTTCGCTCGAATATTGCAAACATTAGCTTAACTCATATTACCATAACAATATTGGATCGCGGGGCCGGCGCCTGTCAAATGTGGCCGCTGTCGCACAACGGCTGCAACGTTTCTTTGTCTGTCGATGCGATGGTTGTTGTCAACAGCTGCGCGCCCCAACGCGAGGCGCTCTTTTTATTACACACCATTTGCCTCGTCGTCATGGTTGTGTTGTTGGTTGTGTTGTTGTTGTTTGCGGGCTATTACTATTTTCATTATTATTGCAATATTGTGGGCAGCCCAAGTTTTCGCACATTTGGGCCAATCATAAAACGAAATATCTCGAGGCCGGCTGGGCGGCTGGGCGCTTGGTGTTCGATTGGGGGAACAAGAGGCAACATCTCTCTTAGTGTTTTGTTGGATGCGCGCCCGTTTGCTTCGGTTAGTGTGTGAAATGTCAGACTTCTTAAATGCTTAGACCTACAAGTGCGCTCATATTTCTAGTAATTGATTTTTCGTTCACGCCGAAAGCAAGCAACTACCACCGTATTTGCTTCGCATAGAGTCCACCAAGCATTGCTGTCGATGATTAAATTTTACGAGCGGCAAGTAGGCGTACGCTTCGACAACTCATATTCAGCTTTATAGGCGGTCATGATTACTCGTTTTGCATACATTTTTATTGCCCGCAAGGATTTTCTATTCTTTTGTGTGTGTGTGGTGCAAGTTTATACGACGTTCTCGGGTGGCGATGATTCGGGCCTGAAAGCGGAATATGCAAAGATATTTGAGTGAGTTCTGGCTGGACCGCAGCTTGGAGGTTTTAGATGTGAATTTTCAACTACACTTCACGCTTATGTGGAGCTTTGCTAATAATAAATATGTGATTTTATGGGTAGGTTATGTTAAGTTACCCTGGCTGGCTCCATAACCTCGCGTAGACTTCATTTGAGTCCTTAGCGTTGCCTGATGGACGTCTTTAGCGTTAACCCTTTCGCTACAGGTTTTTACTGGGGAAAGTTAAAATTTTAAATTTTACGTCTTAGGCTTCTGTGTAGTTATATTAGCAACATTTCATCAGAAATTTTGTAATTTTTATACTCGGACCCTGTATTTTAGAGTGTTTTTCTATGAGAGCAACCACATCGTTGTGGCTGTAATAATTACTTAAACTTTTTACGCATAACGAAAATTTGAATATTTCTTCATTTACTTCAGCCAAAATTAAAAAAAAAGTACCTAAATTGAAAGAAAACGTCAAATTAAAAAGTTCTCTAATTTTTTCTGCTTCTTCTTCCTTTACTATGTCAAGATATCCCAATAAAGAAACATGTATACTTCTCTTCTTTAAACTTAAATATTCAGTTTATTAATTTCGTATTTTTCCTAAAACTTCAAACTATTCTAAAGACCAACAAAAAAATGTATTCTTGCAACCATAGAGGATGCAGACATCCACAAAGTAGCATGTTGCCATATGGCAACAAAATAGCGAAAGGGTTAAGGGGGTCTTCTAGTCTAAAGGCTCGATTTTTAGGTGATTTTATGGGCATAAACGAAATGGAATAATGCACTCTTAACCTAATCTAACCTACCACTCATCTAAAATTACAATCATACTCGAAATGGGGAGATTAATGGGGTTTCGACAATACATTTTAATTTTTGCTTCGTAGAAACCCAAAAGTTGACAACCTCACAACTCCGATTGTATGGGAGACGCCCTCTGGTGGTGAATTTCTGAACCTTAATTAATTTTGTATTTTTTTTAATCAAAAATTTTGCTAATCGTTGAATAAGTCATTCAAATCGGGTAAGTAGTTTCCGAGATACGATCGCTTACTTAACTACATTTACAAGTGGGGAGGCAATTCCATAGAAAATTGCCAGTTTTGTATGGCAGCCCCCTTAAGACTTGGAGATAGCGATTAGGTATGTTTGGAAGAAACATTCGGATGGGAAAATAAATGGGTATAGGTCATACATTTGACCCGTGTGGGGGCAACCTGGAAGCAGTGGGAGTCTATTTTATAAAAACAGCCATTTTGTATGGGAGGCCTATTAAGGGTTGGAGATAAAGTATAAATATCTTTGAAAGAAATGTTCAGTAGAGAAAACTAGTGGGGGTCAGTCATAGATTTTAACCCTCTAAGAGCAACTTCTGACCAGCTGTGGAGCAATTTGTCGAAATTCCCAGCTTTTTTGTGAACTTTGATCTCGATGCGACGCCATTTAGCCCCACTATACATAAAATTATAGATTGCATCGAGAACCCATTTTTAAGAATCTCCATGCAACACTATATCATGTCTAATGTATACATATAACAAATATGTTTGCAATCGACGAATATCGCAGCTGACAAATATTATCCAAACTGACATTTGTGCACAGCAACGTTCAATGCAATGCATTCAGTTTTCTTTCCCATTATCGAATCCATTACCATGCTTCATCCCCTCAACCGCTGCGCTTTCTCTCATTTTTCGATTACTCTATTTTCGTTTTATCTCGCTTCGTTTCATTTGGTTACATTTCGTTGTGAAATCGTTTCATTTCGATTCATTTGATTTGATTTTATGCTTGTGCGGCTTCCTGCTTGTCGCTATTGTGTGCTACCTGGTTGAATGTTATTGTTATGGTTGTTGTTGGTGTTGTTCTTGTTATGGTTGCCTACGATCCTGTGAATAAGGCTTACAGCACTCCTGCTGGTTGTATGTTATTCTGCCTGATGTGGCACTTACGCAATAGTGTTGCTTTTGTAATTTCAAGGTGTTTCTTGTTGACCTGACAGGCGTTGTGGCCAAGACGGAATTATCAGATATTGTTGGAGATTTGTGGGCAGTAAATCAGTAATTGAAATTGTTGAATACCGCAAGAGATATTGGATTTTTGCATTTTCGTCATAAGTTTGCCGTTTGTATGCAAATAAACAAGTTTCAAGACTCATACTAAAGGACATTCGGAATTTGTGTCATGGGAAACGTTCAAACAGACATCTTAAAACATAAAATTGTAGCGAGTAAGCTCGTTGATCTGTGTCTCTATTTTATTATATAATTCTAATATTTTCAAAATACTTATGTCAGTATTACTTAACTAAATAAATAAAAAACGCGACAACAATTTGGAATTTAGAAAATTGCTCGATTTTCGAGTCTTTTGAACTTTGTTTTCGAAATTCGGCCAAATATGAGTCAAATCTGTAACGAATACAGATGGATAGTGAAGATCATTGGTTGAACACTAAAAATTATCATATCCAGTATATAATTTTGGGTATGAAAGCATTATCTATGCCATTACTTCTCTCGCAATGAAACTTCATGTGCTTCGTATTTAGTTACGAAAGGTTTGACCCATTTGAGACCATTTTCGCGGTATTAAAATGGATCATACTTGGGCTTAATATATTTCAACTACTCTACTTCGAATTGAAAGTAATTAATTTTACCTATAGAACTCTTTCGGTTAAATAATTATTTTCAATTGAAATTATTTACATTAATAATATTTTTGTATATGTAAAAGTAATGTCAGCATTTCTGATTTGCTGTTTTAACAGCCTCTTTGCACTCACTGCAATTGCCACACATTCCAATCAATTGCGCTCTGCGGGCTTCTGCAAAACCGCAAACATAAAACTACATTTGGCTAGAACAAAATTTCGAAAATTTTCTAAGGTCCTCGTGCGCTCACTTTGCCTCAAGCGCAGGTTCCATTTGTTGGCCAAAGCGACACAAAACCTTTGCAAAAGTTAATTTTACAAATTGCATTGGCCTGCAACAACTATAAAATCAACAACAACAACAACAACAAACAGTAATGCATCTCCACTTTTGTTGTTTTTGCTTTTTTTCTTTTTTTTGTTATTTATATTTGCAGTGAAAGACTGAGTTTTGTATTGTTTCGGCTGTGCCTGACAAGTACAGCAATTACACACACACACACGCACCGATCTTCACACCTCATTCCGTCCGCCATTGCCAGCAGCGGAATTCATACGCTGCCATTCATTCGTTCTGGTGTGGCACACGACATGCTTTGCTGCCAGCAAAAAACTTTGTCCTCAGCGTCGAGCTGTGCTGACACTCGGACAGCACTGTCGTTATTATTATTGTTGTTGTAGTCAGCTTTTTTTCACTATGGCTGCCGCCTGTTGTCTGTTTGTTGTCATTGTGTGGTGTAATGAGTTGTTAGCATTTTTGCTATTGTTGCATTAAGTTGTGCTGCAAAATGGCAAAACATTTTTGCAAAGACTCCTTTCAAATGCAAAAACGGCACTGCTCACTCGGCTGTGCTGTTTTTTTTTGTCGGTTTTGCTTTGTTTGCATTTAAATGCAGTGGCAACTGTGCCGGGGTATTGTTTTATTGTTGGCGTTTATTTTTCGCAGCCCCTGGCAGCCATTGTCGCTGTGCTTGAAATCCATTTCGTTTGACGAAGCGTAAACACGTTTCACGTGCTTCATTGCCCGAATTTGCTGTTTGCTGAATTTCGACTGCACCGCTTTCTCCTTGGCTGCGCACATGGCTTGACCGTCGTTTGTGGCTGCTGCTGCTGTTCGTCGGTGTGGCGTTCATTGTTTGGGGTCCGCAAGCAAAATTTTATGCTAAAACGCAGCCAGCGTAAATAGGAATCGGACACTCAATGAACATGTGTTGAATTCAATTCATCAGCAACATAAATGTTCAAGCAATTTAAACAAATATTCTGCAATCACATTTCACACTCTATTCGCTGTTCATTTGCGCGGAAATGTGTCCCTAGCAAAACTGTGTGCGCAGTTTTGGCGCCTTAATTAATTTCCGCACATTCTATTAACCATTCTGCTCATGTTTGCTATCAATACCCATTCAAGTAAGCCTCAATAACGTATCAACGCAATCTATTGACGGGCGTCCATCTATTTAAAGCGCGCATACAACATGGCGTATACTTGACATTGATTAATTAATCACATGAAAAGCATTCGCATGGAAAATGATTAAATTCATTTCTGGGAAAAGAAATGACTTTGGCTTCCGCTCTGCTTAGCCCATAAGCAAACTTCAACACTGACAGCACCAACAACAACAACGACGCACAGTGTAAAGACTTCATATAACCCGTGGCCAAAAATAGTTAACGTTGTCCAATTTCGACGAAACTTGGTGAACATAATTTTGTGGTCAAAATTAAGAAATTTTCAAAAAATCATTGAAATGCGACTGCTGCCACGCCCACCTTCCATATGAATTGATAAGTTATATTGAAATAGTTTGCTTAATATTAATGATAAAGTCATCAAATTTGGTAGTTGAGTTTGGAACATTGATATAAAAGTTGACACCAAAAATGGGCGGCCCACCACGCCTACTTTCAAATATATGAAACGTTTTTCAATAGGTTCTGAATAGTTGTACAAAGAAGAACAGTTGCACGAATTGAATACGATTATACTGTCACGCCTACTTACCAAATAATGACCTATCCTAAAATTAATCATAAAGTTTTATACAATCTGAACATAACAGAAAAGTAATTAGAACTCGCAATAGGTGAACATATATCATTTATATATATAAAGATGAGACGTGCGTGTGTCGCCAGTAGACTCGGAAACTGCTTGACCGATTGACCTGAATTTAACACAATATTTTGTTTCTTCTGACTATGGTTTTAGAATGTTCTTTTTTTTAATTAGCAAGGAGGCGTGGCACCTCCCATACAACGCAAATATTTAATATTGAATAAGTTCGAAGTTGTAAGCCGCATATCATTGAAATTTGGTATAGAGTCGTCCCATGTCCGTGTCGCTGCACTGGTAAAATATTACGGGCGTTGGACAAGAGGCGTGGTACTCTTTGAGCGATTCATATTTTTCAGAGACCTGAAATAATTATTATCCATATTTTTTTAAATAAAAAATTTCCCTAATTTAAGAAATTTCAAAAATTTTTGCTTTATAATAATAATTTCCAATAAGAAATTTTTACGTGACCTGTAATTATTAACATGTAATAAATATTTTTGAGTTGCATAATAACTGTTATAAGAAACAAGTAAAATATACTGTTGTCGAAAATTATTACTTTGGGATTTTTTTTACGTTGCTTCATAATTTTTATTTATGATCTTTTTAATTTACGTTACCGATAATTATTATTTTGGGATTTTTTTTACGTTGCTTCATAATTTTTATTTATGATCTTTTTAATTTACGTTGCCGTTAATTATTATTTTGAAAAAGCATTTTTTACGTTGAATTACCACATTTTTGATATGAATTGATTGATTAATTGTTTCAAATTGACAAACGCAAATTAACTGCAGAAAACCAATTTCCACCAACAACTACTAAAAATATTCACGCTTAAAAATTCCTGGGGGTCTGTGAGACGTATGCTAGGTGGTTAAGGGTTAAAAAACGTATAATAGGAAGATATTTTTTAATAACTTTGAAGCTAAGGGCCGTGACGTGTATCAAAAAGCATTGCAGTGACAATAAAGATTAAAAAAAAAATCTGTATTGAAATATATTTATTATTTATTTATTATTATACCATAATTTTCACAATTTGATATGAAAATGTTCAATATTTTTGCCGGATGTAGCACTGGGTATTGCTAGTTTACGTATAAACAATTTTTAAATTTAAATTAAAGAAAACTATTTACAATTATGTGACTACAAATCTATTCATTCGAATTCAAAAAATGCAAAAAAAGAAATTACTTTAAAAGAAAATAATGACTTTAGCAAATCAAAAGGACTTTCTTCAAAGTACGTGCGACTTCAAGGGCTTCAAAATGTTTCAAACTTCAAGTCCAAATATTTCGACTTTTCATATGTATAACAGCTCCGTTTGTAAAGGCGTGGCAAGTTTAGTATTTGCCAGTCGAACTTCAAAAATTTCACATATTTGTACTGAATGTGCCACTATATAAAAACGTATCTAGTCAGCAGAATAGCAGCTAATTTTGCTTTTATACGAAAGTTCATACATGTAGTCATTTTTGATGAAAAAATTGGGCAGATATTTTTTGATGTATTTGGTTTTTCACTATAAAAGTTTTACATTATTTGCACTTTTCGTTTGAAAGATAGAGGCTACTTTAAAATAACGGTACTCAAAAGATGGTAATAACAAAAACAAAAAAACAGTATTTTAAAGTTTTACTAATTCCATATTTTCATTGCGATTATCGTTCATGAATGTTCATTAAATAATAAGTGAAAAATAATACTTATAAGTAGTACGCAAAAAATTCACTTCGTTCTGCAGCAAATTTTTTGCTCCAGAACGTTCAAATTTGGTGACATGTAGTAGCTACAATAATTCAAGTATTAAGAAAATATTCGGAATTGTCTTAATAGGAGTTATATCTTCTGATGTGTAAACAAACTTTTCCACATTTTGAATATTGATTTTACGTATTTTCGGCCGCACTCGTTACACTGTGCAACGTCGACAAAGCCAACTTGAACAACGTTATGTGTGCTTGGCCATAATTCACCGCCGCGTAACAATAATTCGTGCGAGCCTAATAAAATAGAGCAGCGTACACACGCACCTAAGCACCTACACAAGCACCCTTATGCGTGCATGTGTGTCTCGGCCGCGTTGCACGCGTACTTGGGGTCTCATAAAAGTGCGCGATAAGCCGCTTTTATCTGCCAATAAAACTCATTTTCCCCCCACTGCCAATTTTACGTACACTTTGCCGCAGCCACAAAGCCCGAACACTTTGGCAACGAGTACAAAGCGTATTCGCCATATTCGCGGCCATTCAAAATGACTGCCGAAAGCCAATTTCATAACTAATAAACTTTTTGTTGGCGCACATAATAGTCGAGAAAAAAGGCAATGATTGTAGCCGCCATTATTGCACTCGGTTTTGCATTTAATTGCGCCGCGCTTAAAGTTGCCGCTCGAAATTGCAGCTGCAATCGCTGGCACTCGTTTATTTTTGAATTTGGTTTTTCGCACATTTTGCACGCAACAATATCAAAACTTTCGCCCAAAAATAACAAAATCGCAGCTGGTTGGCATTTTTAACGAAATTTGCATGTCCATTACGACAGACTTTGCTACACGCATAATTTCCACATTATAAACATTCAACGCGGCAGCCGCACACGCATCAGATGCTTTCGAAAAGTTCTGCAACGAAAACCATAGCAGCGATTTGTTGCTGTTGCCTGCCATTAGTTGCAGTCGCGTTTGCGTAACGCGTTCGTTCATTAGTGTTAGTTGAATTGGAAACTCAACGGAAATTCGGCATCAACCCTGCACGTAGCGATTGTGCGGTGCGTTGTTTTATGGCTGGTCGACAACAAACTTTCATTTTAATAATAAATATGGCGAAAATGCAAATGAGCAGCGGGCGACCGTTTCACAGCAATGACAAGTTGTGCTGGGTTTTTGGAAAATATTTACAAAAATTTCAAATTCAACTTTTGGAATTGGTAACTGAATATGTGTGACTCGAAATGCGGTCGATTGCTGTCATTGGTTTTGGTTGGAATTTTGTTTTTTTTTTTTAATTTGATCGAAACAGTCTTCTATTAAGCGTAGCACTCAGACAAGGTACACCTGCTGATTAAAAAATGTACGGAATTCTTCAATAAAAAGAAAACGGTTGAATCATTCATCGATGATATTCATTTTATATCCTTTAAAGGAATCGCTTTCAGCTTCTTTTGCGAATTCTCCTTTATTGCCACAATTGTCTTAAAACGCTTTCCGCGAAGTTTTGGAACTAGTTTTGGTAATAGAAAAAAATCGCAAGAAGACTTGTGGGGTGAATATGGAACTTGCGGAATGGTATGACGTTGTTTTTGAGAAGAAAGAAGCGTAGAAGCGAAGAGATGATGCACAATTCTGGCATGTTGCAATGAACATATTTTTAATTTTCTAATTTTATTTTTTTACTAATTCTAATTTTAATTACTTTCTGGCCTGGTGAAAGACAATTGAACATTACGAAATTCGCAAAATACAAAAAGTGTTTTTTGAAGGATTTGCCTCATCGCCTCGAGTTAAATTAAACACAGCGTTTCGGTTTCAAGTTCAAAAGAGTTTATTCAAAAAAATCGCGGTTCGCCTTGCACGTCCGTTCCTCCCTCTTGCTGTTCGGCAACTGTCTACTTCTCAGTGTTGCCAGATACCTGAAATGACTTTCTCCTAAATCTTAACAAAATACCGAAATTTCCTCCCAAAAGTTAAAAAAATCTCCCAAAATTGTTTTAAAACTTGCGTCATTTTTATGAAATTAAACTTCTCATAAAAAAATAAAAATATATACATATAATTTTTTTTAATGCAGCCTTTTTTTATTCATCTTCAGCTTAACAACAGAAACTTAACACAAAACAAAACATATAACAAATGAATTAAACAAAAAATGCCATTTTTGGCGAGATTTCATTGTGACAGCAATAAGTGAAAACGAGATAGAACGAGCTTACATTTTGTAAGCTTACAAATTTTTAACACAATAGGGTGCTTTGACTATTAAAATAGTTATCAAAATATGTTTTGTTGCCAGTGTTCCCAGGACATCATACTTCGTTATCCAAAAATTTCCCAAAAATCCACTAAGGATCCGATGTTATTAACTTTAATTTAAATGAATATAACTTCAAATTGAATTTATTTAAAGTATTTAATTAATCTAGTAGTCTATAAGAACCTCTGTAGACGAATAAATAGAAATAAATAAAAAAATAAAAAAAAATCCCCTAACATAAAATATAAATCTCCCAAACTTTCTCCTAAACAATTCTTCCTCTTGAAAATTCTAATAAAAGGCCAAGAATCTCCTAAATCTAGGAGGAAATCTCCTGATCTGGCAACACTGCCACTTCTGTAGATTTGTTGTGTAGAATTTCCCTTTCCGTCCGTTTACAGGGTCGCACTTGTCCGTCCGCTGTCCAGAGTCATGCATGTCCCACATTTACGCATCAACTCTCGACAAATGGCACTCAAACAGACATTTCATGACCAGATGACAGATGCAGGAACCTAGAAAAAAGGGCTTTGAGAATGTCTCAAGCGAGGTTTGTTTGAATGGGAAATTCCGTGTATCCTTTGATCTCGAGGTATGTGCATTGAATTGCGATTTAGTTTTTTTGTTAATCTTTCTTGAAATCTATCTGAACTCAAAAGAAATCTGAGTATTTTCTGTGGTGCCCAGAAGTCAAGCTGATCGTCAAATGTCTCAAACCTGATTCGGACGGAAGCAGGCCAGATACAAACAAAGTGGTCTGTCACCTCATCATTCTACTTCAAATACCCTTTCTATATGTTTCCATCATAAAAAATTTAAAATGAAGTAAGTGACGTGTGGGGAATGAAATACGAACTAATAAAAAAGCTGGCATAGAAAACAAAGTATACAACTCTAAAAAAAAAATATGTGCAAAAATTTCAACAATAATTATCTTAAACCAATAAGTACCACAAATCCATTTTTTGGGCATTTATCTTGGTAAAATGGTGCTTACAGAACTACAACGTCGGCAACTGATTTGGAAATTTTGTGAAGAAAATCCCACTACGAAAAAGAATGACGCTTTCCACCACTTTAAAAAGATAGGATTCAAAAAAACCTTCATCTATAAGACGATTCAGTTGGTCGAGAATAAAATAAGCATTGAAAGAGAAAAGGATCAGTGAAAAAAGGACTCTTTACAGGACATTGAAGTGCGTTCCTATTTGAAAATGAATACCGTTGGGCGACTAAATCCTACAGACAATTGGCAAGGAAGTACGATGCTGACAAAAAAACGATCAAGAAATACGCCGAATAAATATACATAAAGAGACAAGTATTACATTTTTTATATCCTAAATTAATAAAGTTAGAAGGACGAAATTCAAGGATGTAGTAGTGTACATATTAGTCCTTAAGATATATTTTTTTCAAAAAAAATTATAGGAAATTTCCAAGGATATTCAAGGATAAAGTTTTAAAAGGACATTTTCAATACCTCTTCATCCTGTTGCACCAAAACATTAAATTTTCTAAGATTCTAAGGATTTTTCTCTTTCATTTGATACCCATATTGTTATTCTACAATGCGCTCAATTTTTAAAATAATTTTTTGAAATAAACATGTCCTTGAAATTTCAAAGTCCTTTAAAAAAAATCCTGACGTTAGAGAGAAAAACTAAAAACGCAGTTTTACTACATTTGGCCCCTAGTTTCGCAAGTATATCGATTTTTTCGTGTGTACAATTTTTTGTCGCACGGTGTTTTCTAACAGCAGCACGGTAGCACATTTTCAAAGGAGAACGCCAAAAAAATGTTTAAGACGAAGTATTGGCTCTACCTTTATTTTCTTTTATCATGGTCTGGACTTTCTATTTTGAAGGAATTTATATTCTTTTGAAGGCATTCCTTCATTTACAGCACAATTTTTTACGCCCTCTTTCATTTCTAATTCAACAACTCGGTTGGTCTTCTCTTGAATGATCTGTATGACTTCAAAAATAGTATTCACAGAAACAATTTCTTACGCCCTCTCCAATTTTTAATTATTTGATTTTGTCTGTAATTTCTGTATCCACTTCACTCTAAACCCCTTTTACTTCAGCTTTTCAAGTTTTTGCTCAACTTTTGTTTCAATTTGGAACTGTTAATTTGAAGTTCTACAGTTTGCTCAGAATTTTACGCACCTCTGCACTCTTTTCCGTTCTGTTCTCTGTCAAATTTTGCAGTGTTTTTATGCTGAAAGCTGCAAATGTTGCACCACTCACTTATGTTATTAAAATATTTTGGTATGCCACGAATTGCAAGTAAACACGCCAAAATAAACATCACTCTTAACATACAAAAAGCAAAAACCTCAAAAAAAAGTAGAAGAAAAATACGGAAACCGGCGACAATGAAAGTTCGCAGAACCCGAGAATGCGTGTGAAATAAAAACGCATACAACGACACACAAGTGCGACATGCAAAACGGTAACCACCGCACGGCGCCAACCAGCAGCGGCGCATTTGCATAAACTTTCACACTGCATAATGCGCCAAGGTGTCGTGCAATTAATCTTCTTTACATGTTTGCATGTGAACGCGCGCAGCCACAGCCATGGCCGGCACTCGCCTGTGTGACTGCCAGTGTGATGTGTGTGCGAGTGTGTGTGAGTGTGAGTGCGGCTTTCGTGTGAATGAGTGTGCGGTTTTCTTTAACGTCTTCTGGCATTCGAAAAGTGAATGTTGCCATTAATGAAGTGCATAAATTTAATTAAGCACCAACACACACACATATTTATTTACATGTATGCGCCGACTGGACTGCATGTGAAGGGTAAATAGTTCACAGCTGCTGGTTATCAGCGCGCAACAGCGCAATTGCGGCTGATTGATTAATTTGCCATGCGAGAAAAGTGCGCTGGCAAGTCGACGAGCGGTGACATAAATAAATATGCACCGCAAGGACCACCAGGGAAGCAAGGATGAGCTGTAATTAAATTATCACAATTCATTGTAAATTGAGATTAATTTCGAATGAACTTAACAACATTTGTGAGGAGAGGCATTTAAGTTGGCCGACAAATTAATTTGCGTTCAATTAATCAATTATTGTAATTCAAAACCACAATGCAATGCAACTGGGAGATAGAGGAACCATATAGATTTCCAAATGAACCGAGCAATGCTGCAGTTGTGGTTTCTTAGAACAAGAGAGCGGAGAAGAGCGTCCCAAAACCGCGAGTCTCCTATCGGTCAATGCAGGGCAGAGACCCATTAGTAGTAGGAGGCTTTCTTCCTTCCATTTAGTCGTTGGAAGTTAGGTTGGATCTGTTAATGGTTCAATGGACTACTACAACCGAATTCATTATTCTTTTATGATTAATTGACGGCTGGATTTCTCTGCAGATTCTACATGAGTTTTTCTTTAAAATTCCAATTCCAATTCTTCCTCCAAATTGTTTATACTGCTCGATAAAAAACGTAATGATTACAAGTGAGGCTTCAAGTGAGACAGTATTGGATAGTATCAAGTAGTAAAGTGCCTTTTAGGGCCAGTTAATAGTTTTACAATTTCCTGGCAGGTCGCTGTGGCCAGACACTCAACCAAAGGTATTCGTAGTCCTATTTACTCTAACAAATGTATTCAAAACGACAGTACACTTTGAAATCAGATTTCAGGTCTTAACACTACAATGCTTTTTATAGCTCTAACAAATGTGAATTCATACATGTAATAGCCTAATGACAACAACAAAATTTCAATATATTTTGGTTTTGTGTTTTGAGTTTAGATCGTCAAAATTAGCCAATAACAACCATTTTAACAGTCGAACTTTTTCCAAAATAAAAAAAAATCTGATGAATCAACGAGGTCCCCTGTATGAATTCGCCTTGATTCGAACCTTTTGCCGGATTGAAAATTCCACTGGATTTTCAAGATAAGTCTACAGTGTACAAGATAAACTACAAAGAAAGTTGTCCATACCCAACCCAAGGATCAATTATAGTTTAAAAAACTGACCACTAAACCACGACCAGCTACTCCGACTGTACATGCGTAGGTCCAACTATATAATCATCCAAACAATCGACACGGCCACGGTTCAGCTAATTCGAGTGCTGGTCTAAAGTCTAAAGCGAAGACGACCTTACCTCTGAACTATAGGCACCCAAATTGAGATGAAACCATTTTGCTTTCGGCAAAGTCATTGAAGCCAATAAATTCCGTCAGATTTTCATGAAAAAATACTTATCTAATTATTTTTCATTTAAACTGCTTTCATCATATTTGAGGTCAAAAGGCCCATAAAATCTTGTTTCTCCCTACACACTCTTAACCCATCGTTGACCTCGTCAGAATTCGATTTTCAAAAAAAGTGAAAAACACGTGTCGATTATTTCAAATTTAAGGTACTTTCACCAAGTTTGAAGCCAAAAGGCGTCAAAATCATTTTTTTATACAAAATTTTAACCCTTGGTTTACTCCTTTAAGTTTTGTTTTAAAAAAAAAAAATACGTGTCAAATTATTTTTGATTTCAGGTATTTTCAAATAAATATATAAATAAAATAAATAAAATAAAATAAACTAAAATAAAATAAAATAAAATAAATGTTAAATTTTTCAAGAAGCACGTCCAGTTTAAATTTCATGTTTGTATTTTCAGCGGTTTGGGCTGAGCGATGATGAACCAATCAGTTAGTCAAGCCAAACAATTATATGTATCAGTGTTGCCAGATACCTGAAATGCCTTTCTCCTAAATCTTAAAAAATACTGAAATTTCCTCCCAAAAGTTAAAAATATCTGCAATTGTTTTATGATTTGCGTCATTTTAAAGGAATTAAACTTCTCATAAAAAAATAAAAATATATCATATATTTTTTTAATTCAGCCTTTTTTATTCATCTTCAACTTAACAACAAAAACTTAACAAAAACAAAACATAACAAATGAATAAAACAAAAAGTGCCAGTTTTGACGGGATTTCATTGGGACAGCAATAAGTGAGAATGACATAGAACGAGCTTACATTTTGTAAGCTTTGACTATTAAAATAGTTGCCAAAATATGTTTTGTTTCCCGTGTTCCCAATACATCATACTTCGTTATCCAAAAATCTTCCAAAAATCTACTAAGGATCCGAAAAATCCTCTAACATAAAATATAAATCTCCTAAACTTTCTCCTAAACAATTCTTTCTCCTAAAAATGCTCATAAAATGCCAAGAATCTCCTAAATCTAGGAGGAAATCTCCCGATCTGGCAACACTGATATGTATAGAGATGGAAGTAACTAAGCTCCTATTCTTTCGGAATAGGCTTAAAACTGTAGTTCTCTTCTTCCATCTGTGTACAAACTCAAACACACAACACGGTTGCTGGAAGCTAAAGCTTTCGTCTCATTAGTGTCCTTTATAAATGTAGATGATTTTCTCAAAAGAAAATGAAAATTTTCAAAAGCTACACTTGAACTCCTTTTGAATTGCATGACGTATTTTTACCGACCAAGTCCGTTTCTTCTTTCGCCAAGCTGTGCTTAGACCTATGTGAGCCTAGGATCCATTGACATTTCGTAAAACCGTTTTTATATGCAATTTCTTACCATTCCACATGTCGACAATACCGACTATGCCGAATTCATTGATCTAAAAATCATGCATATATTTTGTAAAGACAACAACAACCTCCATAGAAATGAGTTAATTAGCAAATTCACCTGTGTTGCCATCGGGCCGAAACTAATGTGAAAGCGATTAGCGCCAACTTCAAACAATCCAACTTAACACAACTCGGCGCTGCACTTCTGCGCTCCACTTGTTTAAATTTCCATTAACTATGAAAATAGCACAACAACAACAATGCATACAAGTCAACGAAAAATAATTACAAGTGCAACTTCTGCGTAGATTGCCAGCTGCGAAAACTTTGCAAAGTGCGCAGGCTGGCACTAAGACGCAGACAACCGGCGGAGCGAGCCAGGCGGCAAAGTAACTAAGCACAAACAGCGGCGAACGTCTGAATGAGAGCGCACAAAGCAACATAAATTCATGTTATCCAAAAATTAAATAAAAATCAACTTTGCTTTGCACTCCAGCGCATCCCGAAGGGGGAGCGGGGGGTCAGGGGGCGCCACAGTTGGCACGGCCGCTGCAGAATCGTAATGAAATGCACGAAGGCGAGCAAAAGTCGAGAACGTGCGGCAGTGTGGGTGTCGGAAGTGTGTGGCGGGACGGAAGACCAGCGAGGTTTAAGATCAACACTGACACGGTGGCTGTGCAAGTCAAATAGAAGAGGCTTAACGGGCGCAAATGAAGAATTCCACTTGTCGACGACAGGCACACGAGGCCAAAGCGGAAGTCAGCCGAACAGACGGCGGCGTGAACAAGGAGTGAGTAGTCATTCCCTGCGGTGTTTGGCTCTATGTGTATATGAATGTTGTTGAGATGTGTTTTTGCCTTGCAAACAGCGGCAACAAAAACAACAACAACAACACTGTTGCGGCAGCCGAAAAACGTGCGCAAGGACTCTGACTTGACTTTCGGTGGCGAGAAGCATAATTTCAGGCGACGTAGTCCTCAGTGCAAACGAATTTGGTTTGCGAAAATAGCGCGGAGTGAAGTGAAAGAAAGCAAACTTCAACACGAAATTAAAAGGCATTGTTGCCGTTGCTGTTCTGGTCGCCGGCTTGCTGCCAAATGTTGCAAGTTTGCGCTAGTTGCGGTTTGTGCGTTGCGCCTCGCGCACGACTCGGTCGGTCGGCAATATTTTCACCCACAGCGAAGGCGAAGTATTGCGGAGATTTTTGGCCTTTTAGGAGAATTTTTAGGAGAAAGAATTGTTTAGGAGAAAGTTTAGGAGATTTATATTTTATGTTATAGGATTTTTCGGATCCTTAGTGGATTTTTGGAAGATTTTTGGATAACGAAGTATGATGTATTGGGACTACTGGCAAGAAAAAATATTTTGGCAACTATTTTAATTGTCAAAGCACCCTATTGTGGTAAAAATTTGTAAGCTCGTTCTATCTCGTTCTCTCTTATTGGCACTTTTTGTTTGATTCATTTGTTATATGTTTTGTTTTTGTTAAGTTTTTGTTGTTAAGCTGAAGATGAATAAAAGAA
The DNA here is from genome assembly GCA_964056695.1 of Melieria picta. NCBI lineage: Eukaryota > Metazoa > Arthropoda > Insecta > Diptera > Ulidiidae > Melieria > Melieria picta. Next base: position 34,552,773 of record OZ057399.1, on the reverse strand, counting down.
GACTACATTTAAAAAAGTATATGTAAAAGTATATATTTTTATTTTTTTATGAGAAGTTTAGTTCCTTTAAAATGACGCAAATTATAAAAAAACGTTTAGGAGATTTTGTTAACTTTTGGAAAACTTCAGTATTTTTTTAAGATTTAGGAGAAAGTCATTTCACGTATCTACAACAACACCGACATATAATTGTTTGTCCTGACTGACTGATTGACTGACTGATTAATCATGGCCCAGCCCAAACCGCCGAAGCTACAAACTGAAATTTAAACTGGACGCGCGTCTTGAAAAATGAACTTCCGCTAAGACGGGATTTTTTTTTTAAATTTAGGGTCTAAAAGGGCAAAACATGGGTTAAGGGGTTGTATAAAGAAAGTTGATTTAATGGACCTATTTATTTCAAAGTTGGTGAAAATACTTGAAATAAAAAATAATTTGACACGTATTTTTTATTTTTTCGAAAATCAAAATTTATTTATTTATTTATTTTATTTATATTATTTATTTTATTTATTTTATTTATTTTATTTATTTTATTTATTTTTATTTTTTTTATTTATTTTATTTATTTTATTTATTTTATTTATTTTATTTATTTTATTTATTTTATTTATTTTATTTGTTTTATTTATTTTATTTATTTTATTTATTTTATTTATTTTATTTATTTTATTTATTTTATTTATTTTATTTATTTTATTTATTTTATTTATTTTATTTATTTTATTTATTTTATTTATTTTATTTATTTTATTTATTTTACTTATTTTATTTATATATTTATTTGAAAATACTTGAAATCAAAAAGAATTTTTCACGTGTTTCTCATTTTTTTTAAATGACGCAAATTATAAAAAAAATTTTGGAGATTTTTTAACTTCTGGGAGGAAATTTCAGTATTTTTTTAAGATTTAGGAGAAAGTCATTTCAGGTATCTGATAACACTGAAGCAGGCCAAAGCCATCAGGACTGCATCCTACGACCAGCTGCCGTCCAGTGTTGCCACCGCTGCAACTGATACCTTTTGCTGTTCAGTGCAGATTTATATTTGTGTGCATTCTTATTTATGGTTTTGTTGCGCTTTCTTGAAAATAAAAGAAACTAATGAATGAAGTGTTCCACGTTGGCGATGCGCGCATTTCACGCTCTGCCTAACGTCGGCGTGCCAAATTAATTATTTCGCGCACCACACTTGCCACACGTCACGAGATTCGCTGCTTTTGGCCGAAAAATAAAGGCGATGCAAGATAAAAGACGTAACCGAGCAAAAGCGCCAAATATAAATTCTGGAAATTCCGTTGCGCACATTTAGAAATTTCCATAGTTTGACGTGGCTTTATTTTTCCTTTAAACATATTACGTGTAAGTGTGTGTGTGTGTGTGGGTGCCACACAAAACTATGCAACAAAAAACGTGGAAGAAAGCGAAAACCGATCGAAAATATAAAATGAACCAAATGCAAAAAGGAACAAACAAGAAATGCGAGTGTGAAAAAGTTGTATTATTTGCTGTTGTTATTGTTTTGTTTTTGTTGCCTGGGGTTTTGGGTGTTGCTGTTAGTGTCGGTGTCGTTGTCGTCAGTGCTCGTCACTGGCAACAGGAGCAGTCGCTGAATTTCACTAAATTCTAAATTTATCTTTACCGAAACGCAACGAAACGCTCGCCCGACTATATTTGCTCTTACACACACATACACACATACACATACACATTCACTGACATATAAATACAGAATGGCAAATATATATTCCAGCACACATCCGCTCTTTCGCATTCAAAGGAATGTTGCATGCAATGTGAGGTCTGTTGTGCTGTTGGCGTCGGCATGTTACTAACTCACATGCACACATGAACACTCACACTCACATATACATACATTCACTGGCGCATGTATGTATGTAAGTGGGTGCGCATTAGGCACTTTCTGCGCCAGTAATGTCGCTGCTGGTCCTTCAACGCCTCCAACGACATTCCACAGCAACACCGACACTTGCAAATGCACACACACACACACACACCCACACAAGTTTGCCGCCTCATGCGACAGCAGCACTTCCGCTTTGTGTGCTTAATTCATTTCTTTTTTTTGCTACGTTCGCGTCATTCTCCGACTGCCGCTTGCTCGGCCTTTGCTGCGGGCGTTTTATGGGCACAAGTGGCATTTCAAAGACAATAAATTGCAGCCCGAGTGTTGCCGCTGTCGCTGCGCCATTATTGCCATCTTTTTTGTTTGGCTATTTTTTCTTTTATTGCCATTTGTGTGCTTTTGCTCTCGATTTTATTAAAGTCTTGAAATGTTTGCCTCTTTGCACTTTTGTCGGTTTGCAATTATTTCATTTTTGATTAAACCTTTAAATTGCAACGACAAAAAATATTTACAAATGAAACTTTAGAGCATAAATTGATTTAAATGTAGTAGTAGTAGATTGAATTGAAATGTAGTACTTCTACCCCGGCAGAAAAGCTTGGATGTCTACGAAAAGAAGTGCCCCTGGAGTACTCCTTAGGGACAATAAGCGAGATTTTTGCTTCCGCATTCGGGTTTTTAAATCAATTCCACGTGGCACGTGTTAGTTGCATTTCTGAAGTTGAAATTACAAGTGCCGTGAATTACAAAAAATATATAATAAAGGTAACATAAACCTTTAGACTTTAATAATCTAATAATTTATTTATTAGTTAAATTTGCAATATTTTACAAGCCATAAAGGAGAATCATTTATATTCTGAATATCGACAAAATATGAAATTGGCATTCAGGATGTGTAAACCGAAAACGCGTATTGCAAAACAACCGAAGGAGAATTTGCAAAGTGCAGAAACTGCAAACTCAATGTAAACATTATTTTATTATTTATTCCAATTTAATGTAAACTGAATTTTATTATTTATGCAATAATATTATTTATTTATATATGTTGGTTTTTGTTTTGTGAAATTGCATTGTTTAGTTTATTAAATTAATTGTTCTTGTTAATTGATTGGTTTTATTGCTTTTCTTTATTCAGGATTCAGGTTTGTTTGTTTACACTTTAGGATGACTTAAGGAAGTCTCCTTTATTGCTTTTTAGAATGACAGCAGTACAGTTTTTTTAGAATCACAAAAGGATTAATAAAGTTAACTCCATTTGTGCTTACATTGTACAATAGGGAGCACTCCTCTGCTCCAAAAGGAGCGCTCAAGGAGTAATCCTGAATGTTCCTATTTTCTGCTGGGATATTGGCAGCAACCTACCTTCAACCTACAATAAGTTAGAAATAATTATAACAATAATTATAGAAAATTGTTTCAAAATAAATGAACATTTCTACAAATAAAAAAACAACTGCCAAACCTGCTGTATGGCCGGTTGAACTAAAACGACACAATTTTCAATAATTTAAAGTTTTACTTTTGTTGAAGGAATTTTGTATTTTCCCGTAAAACGAAGTACAATTATGGTGTTCACAGTTCAGCGGTATCTAGCATGTTAAATTTCCCACCTGGCAATTTTCCCCGAATTTTCCCATATGGTATCTCAATTGTTTTTGCTTTATATGAAAAACAGAGATACCGCTGGCTTTGAAATTTGCCGCACTGCTGAGCAGGTTTATTGAAATAGTGAAAAAGCAAAGTCAAATGAATTTTTGGTCACAATCTCCGGAGCGAATTTTTTTGAGTACTTTATGCCACTATCGTGATGTTCAAGGCTTGTTTGCCATTTTTTTTTTGAAAATTTTCCCACAATTGTTTGAAAGATATACAATGGGTTGCTCACAGTTTAATTGTTATTTTTTAGGAAAAGTTGAAATAAAATTTCCCACAAACTGTGAATACCATAATTGAGTTAAAAAAAAATCATGGAATTCATGGAAATAAAATTTCCCACAAACTGTGAATACCATAATTGAGTTTAAAAAAAAATCATGGAATTCATGGAAATAAAATTATATTATATGGAATAATAAAAAAAACGAAATATTTAATAAAATAATTGATAAAGGTTTACTTATTTAATGAAACATTCAAAAAAACGTATTGATTGGCAAACAGAATTATTGCAGTAAATTTATTTCTGATATAAGTATTCAGAATTTTCGTTTACGAGTTTTGAACTTTCGTAAAATAAACGGATATCAATCAACATATCAACATATACAGTTTGTCAATTAATTGTTTGCATACTGCAAAAATTTACAAAATATCATCTTTGATATTCCATGAAAAAAAATTAAATTTACAAATTTAAATAAATATTAAAATGTTTTTATTTAACGAATACTTCACTTTCATATAATGTTTTTGTTTTTAAATTACACAAAATTAAATAAGAAAAAAATCAAAAACTTATGTAATCCATATTTTATTGCAAAATTATTAAGTTATAAAATAAAAATTTTTTAATGTTTCGAGTCAATACTTAGTATGCCTCCCTCGGGCACCAATAACTGCTTGGAGACGTCTCTGCATAGATGAAATTAAGCCATTCCTCCTCGATGTATTGAATCAGTTGGTTTTTCGTTTTTGGTGCCCCCGTTGCCACTTTTTTCAGGAGTATCAATGGCTTTACTGCAGTTATTTATTCAATTGAACTGAATTGAATATGAAAAGAGGAAATAATCCCTTTGAAAGTACTTTTACGGCAGATTTATTTAAGCTAAAATACGGTAAAACATCTTATGTTGACTTAAGCTACTCTGTTTTATTGCCACAGATGTATAAGCTTTTTAAAATAATTGTTCCCCTTTTTTATTTTTATTTATAATTGATTTATTAAGATGTGTCCTATAAATTTTAATGTAGAATAGAATTTTGTTCATCAAAAATGGTTTCATTTTTTTATTAATATAGTTGTGTGTTGTCGAATAATCCTCTCACATATCAAACATATTTTACAAACATCTTTTGCAATTGCTAAAAATGGACCTCTATTTTTTTAATTTTGATAATTTTAGCAATTCATCTCCTAACAATTTTGGTCTTTACATGTTAAACATTTATATTTGGAATGAACTTTCCAAGAAAAGAAATCGACGATATATTCTACAACATTGTCTACATACATGTGCAGATAATCGCCACATCGATTTTATAAAATTATGTGTACATAGTTGCGAATTCATATTGGTTATAAATTTGTGCCTTAGAGGCAGAGGAAACGCTATGAACGGACATTCCTTTAAAAGCGCAGTTTCCGTTGTCGAACTATTTTAGCTCATGTCTGATCAATCTACTCTACCTTACTCCACTCTACATGAATGTTTACTATAATTAGTTGATGAGCAGTTTGAGTCCGTCTCAAAAATGCACCTTTTTTTTTGGATACAAGCCGGGTCTGCCAATGAAGCAAAACATCACATAAGAAGAAAATTATCGCTTACGTTAATACATGACGAGTATTATTACCCAAATCATGCTTCCGGTAGACCAAATTCCTCTTCTCTGTTTCCGACGGAGCTGTACTTGTCCCGAGAACTCCAAAGACGGGAACGCGTCAGGTTTTAAATGTATTTTTTTTTTGTTGAGTCCTGGCAGTCTTTCGAAGGGAAGTGACTCATTGCGTGTGCAAATTTGTCTTCTTCGGAAATCTACGAAACATATATTAGTTTTTATATCCTTTGACAGATTACTTATTTACTTACATGTGCAAAATGCGATCTGTTGTTTTTGCTTTCCTGCACACGCAACAGTTGCTGACCATTTTTTTCACGATTTTGAATTTTCGAATTTTCTTTTTTCCCCGTAAATCTGTTTTTTTTTACTTTTGACACATCTGTCAAGGCACATGAGTTTTTATTTTTTCTTATTTCAATATAGTTGTACCTACTGTGATGTTGGGGAAATACTACAAATGTGGTTTCATCCATGAAAATTTATGTCACATTGACATAATTTTCCAAGCATTTGTATCAATAAAATCATAAAAAAAAATCATAAACAAATTTAGCTAAAACTTTTGTTTTCAATATTAATTTGTGAATAGTTTCAATATGTAAAATTGTCAAGTGTTTTGCAAAAAAAACCTATTTGTGGTTACAACTGTTACGCTTTTTCCAGGTCATTGACATAATTTTCCAAGCATTTGTATCATTAGTAGGGGCGTGGTTTAGTTATTATTGGCTGAAGCTTTAAGGTTCTAATTGACATTTAAGCGTTCTATTGATTTATTCACCAAAAACAGTAATCATTGACTTGTTCATTATATTTACGTTGCAAGTCTTAATGAAATAACGCCCACTTTTTTTGTTCTATTCGTGAGTGAAGTTGAAGGCTTTGTGTGTCCATTAAATTTTTAATTTTTAAACAAGCAGCTCGTGAAGTCGGCGCACCTGTAATGCGTTCACTGGAATTTGCCGTTAAATTTGTTGCATTTCAATTTTTAATTGCGTCATTAAAAGTAACCACACAACTGCACAGCCGCTGCTTGCCAACCGCACACATGCAATGCGCGAATTGCTGGGTTTAGGGGGCCGTCACGTGGTTGTCGGTGGGTAGCAGCCAAAGCAGCGTTTTGAATTTGTGGGCAGGTGGTTGTATGCAGTCGATATTAAGGACGAAATAATGACAAATAATAATGCAGAAAATAGTTGGTGGCAAAGGGCACATACAGCAGTTCGTTAGGGCCGAGACCGCAACTTTGGCCGCAACTCTAACTTCTGAACCGGTAGAAGCTATAAGTATGCTCATAAATATTTATGATATTTGTGCATTTTATGAAATACATACATACATACATATGTATGTAGGCAGTGGTGCACACAGGATTTAATTTAAGAGGGGATTTGTACACCAGTTTTGAGCCCAATACCAGTTGAAGTCATATTTAGCAACTAAAAAATTTGCAAGACACAGATATGTACTTGAGAGAGGTTTGAACACCCAAAACCCTGTGTTTGTATGTATTTAGTGGCGCACATAGGTTTTCGTTTTGAGCCCAATACCGTTTCAAACCAGTTACTTGGAGCTGATTTAAACCAAACCCTTTCCTTCCTAACCAAATCCTGAACCAAATCCTTTCATTCCTCCTAATGAACTCAAGCCAATTTATGGAATTTTTTATGTTTTTTTTGGGTCTTTGTACATGATTGAGAAGATACGTATTCAACATTTAGTAAAAAGATTCGCTGATCCAAATCTCTGGCTTACTCTGGTTAACGTTAATGGAGTAGAAGCAAGAAGGGATCGAGGTCAGCCTGCCACTAATAAATTGTATTCTGGTTAGTGCGGTTTGAGTTGGATGGTCAAAAGGTCAATAGTGAGAAAATGTGGTGTTGGTGCTCAAACCCACAACCATCAATCCAATTATCACTCAATTATATACTTTTTGGAAGTAGGTAGGAAGTAGAAGCCCTTTGTGATACCATGTGCAGTCGAGCATAAAACCGCCCATTCATTGAACCAGTTTGAGCTGCTAACGAAACTTAGTACACAGCGACTAGTCTTGGTTGAAATTCAGTGTCAGAAGATCCTTTTAAAAAGGTCGATTTTCTTTTCATTAAAATAATCTTGAAGGTATAGATGACATCAAATAATATTTGATCGCCTACTACACCGTGCGACAGCATTTTTCACACTGCGAAAAATCCATATGTGCGTGAAACTAGAGACCTAACATAGTAATACTGCGTACTCAGTTTTTCATTTCTACATCTTTCGTCCTTTGAAAAGGACTTCAAAATTTTGAAGTGGATAAAAAATAAAAAAAATATAAAAAATACTTAACCTTGTTAGAATATGGCGATATGTATATCAAATAAAAGAGGAAAGGCTCAAGAATTTAAATAAAATTGATTTTTTATCTATTTGTAAAAATAAGATATGCAAAAGGTCTTTTGAAAATTTTAATCCTTTATATCCTTGAAAATTTATAACGAATTTTCTTGAAAAGTAAGTATGTTAGAATCCAAAATCTCCTTGATCACGTGTCAAAATTTCATTACTCTAACTTTATTAGTTCGAAAGTTATTAAAAAAAAGGCGGAAGCTGCAATTCTAAATTCGTATTTATTTGAGTATCAGTATTTTAAATAATAAAAAGATACAAAATCAATGAAGCGAGAATAATGACATTTTGACACGTGATCAAGGAGATTTGGGGTTTTATCATACTTACTTTTCAAGAAAATTCGATGTACATTTTCAAGGATATAAAGGATTAAAATTTTCAAAGGACCTTTTTCATATCCTTTTTTTACAAATAGATAAAAAATTAACTTTAATTAAATTTTTTAGCATTTCCTCTTTCATTTGATATACATATCTCCATATTTTAACGAGAATAAGTATTTTTTATATTTATTTTTTTTTATCTCCTTCAAAATTTTGAGGTACTTTTGAAAGGACAAAGGATGTAGAAATGAAAAACTGAGTACGCAGTATTACTATATTTGGTCTCTAGTTTCACGCACATATGGATTTTTTTCGGTGTGTAAAATTTTATTTATTTTTGTCGCACGGTGCTATGAATGTGAATTATTTTTTTTTACACATTGTTTCTACATCTCAAAGCTACATACCCAGTAATTGATCCTTTTGTCACTGATTAGTTCCAATTACTCGCAGCCGATGTGAACTAATTGAAACTAACACAATTCGTTAACATTGTTTTGACGCTCAACTTTTTCCGCTGCACCGATTTGCCTGTGGCATCAGTGCCGCTTCTCGCAAATAAATTAAAACATATCAAAGCGTTAATTTGTCTCCTCGGGGACGATTTGATTTCGATGCAATGCAAATATTTTGCTAAACTATTAGCAATTTTGTGCTATCAAACTTGTTTGCCAATTGGAAAAATTTGCGCATGCAACGCCATGAAATGCAATAAAAACAAAATAAATATAAAGTAAAATAAAATAAAATAAAACACAAGTAGTTTGTACGAAAATAATAAAAGCGTCAACAACAAAAATATACACATAAAATGAAACAAAAAACCGAAAAAGAAATAGAAATGCATTGCATTGCATGGCGCATGCCAAATGCCAAAAAAGCCAACTGCACTGCCAACCGGTTGCAGCCACTAGGTGGCGCATGTCGACAGTTTAGTCCGATTCCATTACATTTTCGTATTGCGGCGTTTTTTGTTGGGTTTTTTGCACTTGTGGCTTCATTCGTTTTAATGTCGCCGCTTGTGGCAACGTTGCGCACTTACCGCGTGTTCCATTTGCAGTTAAGCGTGTGGCGGGCGGCGGCGGCGGCAGTGCGCTTAATTGCGCATATGTGTCGTTTTCCTTTGATTTTTTCGGCTGCCTTTTATTGCAGAAATTTCGCATTTAAATTTTCATTTAAATGCGAGCAGCGTCATCAAGAGGGAGGCGAGCAAGCGAGCTGTCAATGTTGCCACATTGCCGAGTCAAAGCCGTTAGAGCGCGTAGCGCATAATTTAATTAAAAAACTTTCGCAATTAAATGCAAAAGTGCTTACAATTCGGCTGCTAGTGTTTACCTTTTGCCACTGTCTCTGTCAGCGCCCAGCGCCATTGTTGTCAACGTCGAGCGGAAACGGAAATGCCGTCACATGGCGAGAAAAGTGCAGACAGACAGCGAGACAGACACTAAAGTTGCGGTGACAGCCAGCGCCCAACGATGCCCAAAAGGTGCTGAAATAGCAGCAAACTCCACTCAACTCTGACTGGCCGCTTAACCCTTTCGCTATTTTGTTGCCATATGGCAACATGCTACTTTGTGGACGTCTGCATCCTCTATGGTCTGAAGAATACATTTTTTGTTGGTCCTTAGCATAGTTTGAAGTTTTAGGAAAAATACGAAATTAATAAACTGAATATTTAAGTTTAAAGAAGAAAAGTATGCACGTTTTATGTCTTGACCAGCGTTGCCGTTTTGGTTATTTTTAACCAAAAATGGTTAGTTTTATTTTTGAAAATAAGTTTTGGTTATTTGGTGATTTTTGATCCCAGTTGGTTATTTTTTTAGAATTTTGCATGCTGATACAAATGTATAATCTAGCACAATATTATTGGGAGTGGCAATAATATTGATATTGATTGATGATAGCAACTCATAGCCATTGCTGTTTCTCGTAAAAAAGAAAGCAGCATTGTTTAAATCGATAACTATGTTTTAAAAAAGTCAACAACACGTTCGCGGACGTTGACAACTAATTACAAATAATATCGCTTGTCTATTTTTGCAGCTCACTGAAATTTTTACTGTGCGTGAACGTGTTAATTATTTATTTTATGTCAAACATACATACATATGTGCCAAAAGCCTTTTAAATGTTCCTTAAATCTTGAAATTTATGTATGAGTTATTTATTTTGTTTATGTCGAATGGACATTTTGGTTATTTTTGTTACATTTTGGTTATTTTTATTTTTGTTACATTTTGGTTATTTTTATTTTTGTTCCTGGTTATAAATTATTTTTTCTTGTGGCAACGCTGATCTTGACATAGTAAAGGAAGAAGAAGCAGAAAAAATTAGATAATTTTTTAATTTGACGTTTTCTTTTAATTTAGACACTTTTTTTTTTAACTTTGACTGAAGTAAATGAAGAAATATTCAAATTTTGTGTTATGCGTAAAAAGTTGTATGTTTAAGTAATTATTACAGCCACAACGACGTGGTTGCTCTCATAGAAAAACACTCTAAAATACAGGGTCCGAGTATAAAAATTAAAAAATTTCTTATGGAATGTTGCTAATATAGCCACATAGAAGCCTAAAACGTAAAATTTAAAATTTTAACTTTCCCCAGTAAAAACTTGTAGCGAAAGGGTTAACGAATGAACGAATGCGTGGCAACACAAATTTTTCCACTTTTTTGAATCGATTTCTGGGGTTTTTTGCTTTCTGTAGCAGATGCCGCATTTAACCTTTTAGAATTGGCAACTGTTGTTGTTGTTGTCGGCAGTGACAAGGGAACGTCGGCAGTTAACAGAATTTGCCAACGTAATCGATGCCGACAGCTGGAACACTCGGCCCGTCTCTCCTTCAGTGTTGCGCACTGCCACCTAACAACACACCAGCAATAACAAAAACAAAACAACAACAACAGCAACATACGCGCCGCCAATTGACGTTTTATCAGTTGCCAAATAGTTGAGATGTTTATTTGTGTATGTGTGTGTGCATTCGATTTGGGTTCCGCAATATTGCACAACGCCATTTCGACAACAACCCCATTCGCACACAAATGCACAACAACAAAAAATCATAGCAACTTGAAAAAAAGTGAACATTTTTTAAGCTTTAATTCTTGCCAATAAATATTTAAAACTCCAAACCCTGCGCTCGATTTCCGTGCTGATGGGTCGGCGGCCACCGCAACATTCCAGCATTTCCAGCAGCAGCAGAGCAGATTTGCATGTTATTTGAACGGAAATGGCCCAGTGGGCCCTTTTGTCCGTTTTCACCTTTTTCGCTTTTTATGTTCTTTTTTGCTTTTCCCCTCCTCCGCAGCTGTTTGCGTGGTTGGCAAACTGATAATTCGCCCGAATGCCGCTCGTCCGGTTTTGTGTTGGTGCCTTTCGTAGCGTCTGTGCGTGTGACGGCGAGTCTCAAATCATATCGAAAGAGTCATAAATTTCACACTTGATCGTCTTCTGTGGACATTTAAATTATCTCGTTTGTATTTGCCACTTTCACTTTGCCACTTTGGCCCAATTGACCTCTGCCGCCGGGCATTCGCTGGGTTGCGCGCGAAGCGTTGGCCGGCATTAAATTCGTGCAAAGGTTTCCACAAAATCGGAGGGGAGAAATTTTTTTCATTTTTTCATCTCTTTGTGTGTGTGTGTTTTTTTTTGAGCGGAAATTCGCTTTGACAAAATTCCCCGGAGTGAAATATAAATAACGGCAATACGCGCTCGCCTGAAGGGAAACGCTCCGTCGCCTGATTTACGACATTCAGCGTTTAGCGTTCGGCCATAATGGCCGAACAGGTTGAACTATTTAACTCCAATAACATTTAATGGGGCGAATAATTTAGAAGTTATTAATTTTAATCAGATTTTTACTGAAACTTGTAATGCTTCAGACGTAGTTCATGTTTAGTTGTAGCAGTACTTAGACAATAAAACAATAAAAGAATTTTCATTTAAACATTTGGCAAGGTCCATCGAGTTTTCAAAATGTAGCTTATGATTTTTAGCCCTATTGTAGTTGTCTACAATTTAACTTAAGACTTTCTAAAGATCAATAAAAAATAAAATGTAAACTATTGACAATGTTATGGGTCGCTTTGCCAATTCGCAGACTACAGATTCGGACCTCAGAGACTCGGACAGCAGACTTAGTTTATTAAACTCTAAAAATTACTTGAACTATGCTATTGTTCTTTGCTCTGAGTACTCAAGTCCTCTGTCTCAAGTACGTTGGGCTGCTAAGCCGCAGTGTGTAACTTCATTTCAAAAGTTAGTTTCCCTCTTCAGCCTCACATCCTCATTGAAGTGAACTTTAATCTGATATTTTAAGGCTCAACAACAAATTTTTAAGTACATTGAATAAATTATCGTATGTGACGGTATGTATATCTCAGCGTTAATTGGTGTAATAAAAGTCTTACTTGACTTATCTGATTCAAAGTAAACATTAGACAACCTCTAAGTGCCACATTGCCGGCCTCAACAGTCCAGCGGGTAGCGCGCTGGTTTCTCAAAGCAGAGGCCCTAGGTTCGATTCCTAGCTCGGGCTGATGCAGTGTTGCCAGATACTTGAAATGACTTTCTCCTAAATCTTAAAAAAAACTGAAATTTCCTCCCAAAAGTTAAAAAATCTCCTAAATTTTTTTTTATAATTTGGGTAATTTTAAACGAATTAAACTTCTCATAAAAAATAAAAATATATACCTACATATATTTTTTTATTGTAGCCTTCGTATTCATCTTCAGCTTAACAACAAAAACTTAACAACAACAAAACATATAACAAATGAATTAAATAAAAGTGCCGTTTTTGGCGGGATTTCATTGTGCCAGCAATAAGTGAGAACGAGATAGAACGAGCTTACATTTTGTAAGCTTAACAATTTTTTACACAATAGGGTGCTTTGACAATTAAAATAGTTGCCAAAATATGTTTTGTTGCCAGTGATCCCAATACAGTATGAATTATCGTTATCCAAAAATCTCCCAAAAATCATCTAAGGCCCCGAAAAATCCCCAAACATAAAATATAAATCTTCTAAACTTTCTCCTAAACAATTCTTCCTCCTAAATTCCCCTAAAAGGCCAAGAACCTCCTAAATCTAGGAGGAAATCTCGTGATCTGGCAACACTGGGCTGAGAGATTAGCCAGGTCTCCTGGCCAGAGCATACATTTTCCTACTCTAATTCAAGTACTAAATTTAAAAATCGTTTTAATAAACGACTATAAATACAATGATATTTTCTTCTTTTTCATTACAGAAAATCGTACAATGCGTGTTTTGCTGTGAAAGACGTAAAGGTAAGAACAAAAAAATAGAAAATACAGAACATTGGCATTTTCCACTTTGGAACTTTTCTTATCTCTTTTGCATTTATATATAACACGAGAGGTGCAAAGGTCCTGGAATATATTTTATCAACAGAAACTTTGACTTACAAGTTTCGGATTTTGTAATTTGAGACAAGCAAGTGGTTTTATTTGAAATTTTGGGTACTGTATTGTCCCAATTCAGTTCAAAATGTCAAGTCATAGCATCTTGGAACTCTGAATGTATTCGAAATTTCCCATTTGATATATTGTCAGCTTGAGATATTGTCAAAATCGTTTTTTATTCTGGGTTGCTACGTAGTGAAATAAGCCAAGTGATCCAAGTAATGAAAAAGTAGTTGTAAAAATTTGGCATTTTTTTTTTGCACAAACAAGACAAAGTAAACAAAACTTGTCAAAACTAAACCGTCAAATTCTAAAAAACTTAGGTAACTTCAAGATTGATTTAAAAAAAAACATTTAGATTGTGTTTTCGAGAAAACCAGAGTGAGAAAATAAAATGAAACAAATATACAAAATGCCTTTTTTGTGTTATGGTACTCTGTCTTTGTATTTATACGAGTATATACAGTAATACTTATATTCATATATAATGCAAACAAAAATTATTTTTCTTAAGTCCTTTTTAGGTACACAATTTCAAGTAGTTTAATGATAAAAAAGATATTTAAAAAAAAACACAATTTGACAAAAAGGGGATGTCAAAACTAGAGTGCTGTCTCTTCTTGGATCATTTGGTTTACTTCACTATGGCACGGTAGGCAGGAAGCTTCGATAGATAGCACAAAAATGTCGACAAAAACTGCAAGCTGGGTTGTATTTGTTGATGATTACAGGTGCAAAATCCGTTCGAATTGAAATCCTACCTGCTCTTTTTCAAAATTTATTCATATTTTTATATTTCAGATCGGGACAATTTGTAACACAGGACAACAAAATCGCACTTTTTTTCTGTTGCATGGAGTTTTTCTACTGTTTCTTACTAATTTGGGTGCGCTGATTTCGAATCTATCCTAAGATTTTTTCTAGCAGCTCTAGTTAGTGAGATATAGGTACCGTGTATTTTTTTTCAGTTTTTCCTCTACTTTTTCCATATTTTTGATCGTAATTTCAAAACCAATAAACCGATTGACATTATTTTCACCTCGTTGCATTAACAACACCGCACGGCTTCGTTTTCAATGCAATTTATTTTTATAAGTTTTAAAATTCCGTGATAATTGTACCTCAAAGTCGGAAAATATGGAATTTTAAGCCATTTTCTTTGATGGTCAAAAACATACACATTTTTTGTAAATCAATTAACGAGTTGGTGTATAATGAAAGCCGACACATCATGCAATACAACACATCCAAATTATTTGGTGTGATTCCCATTCGCATCGAAATAATAGCAAAAATTTACCGTAGTCATTTTCATCACTTTTCATACTTTTTCCTTAAAAAATTAGGAGCCTCAAAATATGCAAAGCTTTTAATTTTGTTTTTTTTTTTGTTTTTTGCTTGTATTCCAGACTATAAATGGAACATATAAAAGAGCATATTTTGATATATGGGTTGCTACATGTCATCTGGTGCTCAAATATCTGTTTGATAGCTTTGTGAACAAGACAATTTGGTGTTTCTAACAAAGCGTTAAAACGCTTGAGGAGAAATGATTGTCGCAAGAGTCAAGAATTGTGAAGAAATAACTCGTGGTTTCTTCGTCACAACAACAGTCGTATATATCTTGAAGGTCGCATATATCAACGGCTCATATACTTAACTATTTGACCAAAAACAACGTTCATACCGTTCCGTACATGAAAAGTCTCCTTGCTACTTTTTCCTATCCCCACAACTAGTTTCCTCACTTTGCGAAATCGTTTTAAACGATTTATACGATTAAGGAGAATTCGCAGAAGAAGCAAAAGGCTATCATAAAACGTGCCTATGAAAAGTGTTTTCAAGTTTTGAAGAAGCATTGGAATATGTTCATTGCTTGCACTGGAGCTTGCTTTGAAGGAAATGAACTAAATATCGATCGAAATAATTTAACAGTTTTTTTTTTCGTTGACAAATTCCGGGTATTTTTTTTATTCGAAGGTAGATGTCGCCACTAATGGTGGCCAAGAGAATTCAATAAATGCCAAGCATGAAATTCTTGCAGCACTTCATTTGTATGCAGCGAAAATAAGCCAAAGCGGCGCATGGAAATTCAGAAAAATGGAATTCGAATGCCACTAAAGCCATTCGCTTTGCAAAATTCCATGCAAATTCCAATCCAATAAAAACAACAACAACAACAGTATTGACTGTTTGCAAAGTGTAGAATCATAATGCAATACAATTGCGCAGCGTAGAAGTGACGCGCCGCGCCAAATGGAGATGGAAATGCAAATTAAAATGGCCAGCAAAAGCAACAAACCGATCTGCGAATGCGCCGCCCCCGGGAACGAAATAATGCGCCACAAAGGGTAAAGACCGCCCGAGCCAAAACTACCTAAGAAGCAAAGCAGTCAAATTGAATGCGGCGATAAATGCGCAAGAAGCCTGACCCGACCGAGGGACCAGTCCGCAAGTGTCTAGCGAGCAGTGCGCCTAACGAATCGCGGAGAAAGCGGCTGCGAGGAGCCGAACCACTTTATTTAATTCAATCGACTCGACTGTTATCCATTTGAGCGCAGCTGGCGCAAACAGAACAGCAGAAATAGTCGAGCGAGCAGGCAGCAGTGCAACCGCGTAAAGCGGCAACGTCCTGCGGCCATGTGCACAACTTGTGACTATGCTCGATATTACTTAGAGCACTGCAAAGGCCATTGCGCAGCCATGAAAGTGGCAACATTGGCCATGGACGCCAACTGGGAATTTTTGACGGACAATTGACAGTACCCGCCGCTGTCAATCAGTCAATGCGACACACATGCAAATTCTTTCCAACTTTTGTTCAGATTTTTTCAGCTTATTTAAATTTTGCACATTGCCCTCCGCAACCACTTTACCATTCGATTTATAAATGTTTTTTCTCATGTTTCATCTTCTTGCTGCGACGGCAAGCTTTTCAATTTCGTTCGAACGCAGCACACGGCTTTTCCTAGCTTGCAGCTCTCGCAGCCGACGGCAACAAGCTGCAACAATCGACTGTCGTCAGTGCAGCTGCATTTTTTGAGTTTGGCCACAGCTGCTCTTCAGGCCAAAGCTGCTGCCAGCGCTGCACAGCCCAGCATCGTCAGCAATATGCAGCCGCAGCCGCAGCCGACCGCGCTGCCGCTGCTGCTGCCGCCGCTTCTATGGAAATATTGAAATTGCTTCCACTTCAGTCTGTTGGCAAAGTGGTCGCTGTAATTGGAATTTCATCGAAACTGTTCGCTCAGCTTCATTTTGTTGCATTGTACACTTTGCGCAAGTCCGCCGAACAACAACCGCCAACCGCCACCCGCCACCCAGTAAGCCAAATGCTGCGTGCAATCAAGACTGCTGCAACTGAAGGACAAGTCGCTAACTTTATTCTCCGCAGACTGGTGCGCTGCTGTTGCTGCGACGAGTTGTGGTGTGGCTTTGGTGTGGTGTCAAACAATTTAAAGATACTTTTTCAAGTATTTTATTATATTTGCCTGATGCTGCGCAATCCTGTGAGTGGAGTTCAAAATTTAACATACTTGAAAACTTGTCAGAATTCAGCGTTTGGCAGAGTTTTGCTGGCCATTTCAGTGCGTGCTGTGCAAGTTTACGGTTCTAAACTTTGTTACGGCGAATAAGAAAATAAGAGCAAATATGACTTGGCGTCAGTGATGATGGTTGCATATGAACAATGCGCTTTGAAGAAGAAATCTGAGCGTTATATGTAAATCTATATACATATAATTGTTTGTGCTGACTGACTGATTGATTGATTGATTGATTCATCATTGCCCAGTCCAACCCCTGAAGCTACAAACATGAAATTTAAGCTGTATGTACATCTTGAAAAATAAACCTCCGCTAACATGGGATTTTTTTAAATTCGGGGTCTTTCAAAGTTGGTGAAAATACTTGAAATCAAAAATAATTCGACACGTATTTTTAATTTTTTCGAAAATAAAACCTTAACGGGGTCAACAATGGGTTAAGGTGCGTATACGTGAAGACTACGAAAAAATCATGAACCGATAGGTCTATTGAGTTCAAAGTTGGTGAAAATACTTGAAATAAAAAATAATTTGACACGTGTTTCTCATTTTTTGAAAAACAAAGCTTAAAGGGGTAAACCAAGGGTTAAAAGTTTGTATACAAAAATTATTTGTAACGCCTTTTGACTTCAAACCTGGTGAAAGTACTTCAAATGTGAAATAATTCGATACGTATTTTTTATTTTTTCGAAAATCAAAATCTAAAAGGGTCAACGACGAGTTAAGAGTTTGTATGAAGAAACTTGATTTAAAGTGCCTTTTTAATTAAAACTTGGTGAAAATACTCCAAATCAAAAATAATTCGACACGTATTTTTCAATTTTTCGAAAATCAAAATTTAACGAGGTCAACCAAGGGTTAAGGTTCGTATGCGAAAAGACTATGAAAAAAACCTGAACCGATTGGCCTATTGACTTCAAAGTTGGTGAAAACAATTGAAATCAGAAATTATTTGACACGTGTTTCTGATTTTCCTTGAAAATCAAAACAAAAAGGGGTGAACTAAGGGTTAAGAGTTTCTATGAAGAAACATGATTTTTTTACACTTTTTGAATTAAAACTTTGTGAAACTACATAACATATGAAATAATTCGACACGTGTTTTTCAATTTTTTGAAAAACGAATTTTGACGGGGTCAACGATGGGTTATGAGTTTGCATGAAGAAACTGTGAAAAACCTGAATTAATGAGCCTATTGACTTCAAACTTGGTGGAAGTAACTAAGTGAGAAATAATTCCATACGTGTTTTTCATTTTTTGAAAATCGAAATGTAACGGGGTGAACTAAGGGTTAAAAGTTTGTATGAAGATATATGATTTTTTACGTCTTTTAAATTTAAACTTTGTGAAACAAGTTAACATATGAAATAGTTCGACACGTAATTTCCAATTTTTCGAAAATCGATTTTCGACGGGGTCAACGACGGGTTAAGAGTTTGTGAAAAAACATGAATTAATGAAAAGTACTCTTAGTGAGAAATAGTTCGACACGTGTTTTTCACTTTTTTTTAATAAAAGTTTGACGGGATAAACGATGGGTTAAGAGTTTGTATGGGAAAACATGATTTAATGCTCTAATTGACTTCAAACATGGTTAAAACAATTCAAATGAGAAATAATTAGATAAGTATTTTTTCATAAAATTCTGATCTGAAAAATCTGAAATCTGGATCAACACTTGATTTATTGGCCCCATTGACTTTAAACGTGCGTGCAAAGCCGCGGGGCCCTGCTTGTTAATAAATAAATTCGCAAAGAAACCGAAATGAATAATGAAATAAATTTCTGTCTGCACAGCTCTTTTGTTCCGCAATTAATTCATTGGACAGCTCGTAAGCTTTAGGTTCAAATACCCGACTTAACCATCTCGAACGAATTTTTCAGCGACCTTTAACCAACAACTATTCAACTATTAGTTTCAGTCTTGTGTGATCTTTTAGTTTCAATGCCACAAATGCAGTTGTGGCGCTTCCAAGCAGCCCCAACAACGTTTATTGCCAATCAGTTTATTTTTTGTTCTGCTTTTAGAACACATGGAGACGAAGAAAGCATATGTCGCCATGACATTATATTTTGCATAAAATTGTTTGCATTTTTTGTTGAACATCAGCATCAGTGCGTTTTATGTGTGACATTTTTGAAGAACAACTTCAATATTTACTTATTTGCAAAGTTCTTTCCTGTCTCATTTCCGTTGCTCTCAGCTCTCAGCTCGCCTTCATGTCATTCACGTCCGCATTACACACTTCCATGTCGTGGAAATGGATGGCTCCTGCAAGTCATGCAGGAAATGGCAAAGTGACTCGACTTTATGCTTTGCCTTTGCTGCCCGGACTCCGCTGCTCCTTTTTTGTGTTTGCCCATTTTTTCGCTTCAGAATTACTCGAATTCAATTTAAGTTTAACTTACAACTTCCCGGGCACTGCCTTAGCAGTGGCCAACTGTCAACAGGCAAAGACACAAAAATCAAAACCAAATAAGCAAAGACTCCAAGGAAAAATCCAGGAAAAATGGTAATAGCCCAGTTGCAGGCGAGCGCGCACAAAAAGTAATTTACGTTCAAATTAAATCAATTCAATGCGACAGACAGGCACACACACTCACACATGCGCACACATCCGGTTCAATGCCGGGGAAATGGCAAACGTTATGCCGTTTTTTACTGGCAGCGCCTCGGCCGGGCCAGGTTTCGCTCGACTGCCTGGGGAGCAGTTTTTTATACGCATTTCACTTATTTCCTCTGCAAGTTGTACTTTGTTTTCGGCATTGCTACTTTTTCGGTGTTTGGACTTTCGTGTTGCTGAGCTGTCTGCTTTCGCTTTTATTAATATAATATTTTATTTTATTAAGTGCTTCTTGGAAATCAAATCGCATCAATTGTGTGCAGTGTAACGGGCAATCGGGACAGCTTATTGGCATTCAATTGGGCCGCCCTCGACTGGCTTCCGCGTCGCTTTCGTCGAGTTTTGTTCTGTTGCCGCATGCGGCGTCTGCTCGAGTTGGCTGTCATGGTGCAGTCGTTTGTTAGGTTTTTATCTTTTGTTTGTTTCGAGTGTCCTCGACGCGTCGAGTGCAAACCCTCGACAAACAAATTTCTTGCCATTTGCGTGAGTTCGATCTACAGGAGTTTGCCAATTTTTTTTCGATTTTTCAACAATTGACTTCATATGGTTTTACTGTTGCTGAAATTAAAGCTACTTTTATGGCGATTCAAAGCCATGGGTTGGTTGCTTTTAATGAAATTTTTTTCTATAAAAGTTGAATAAGTACCACTTTGAAGAAAAGTAATTAAATCGAATCAAAAAGCGACTTTGGCTATGAATGCAAGCTCAGTCGAACACAACGAATGTGTACTACGAATGTTACGTATACGCCACGCTGTGTCAACTTTTATTTTTGTTGAAAATACTCATGTGACACACTCAACCAATGTTATTTACAATTTTAGCTGATGTTGCAATGTGCATTTAATTTTCAGGCGCACTGACTCACAAAATTAACACAGCCCTGACGCCAGACTGCGCAATGACAACTTTTTAGCGCGACTGTTCGTGCTGTGGCTTCTGAAATTCGAAAAAAATTTACAATAATTTCATACTCGTCACGTGCCCAAGTGCCGTTTCTTTGTCATGCGTCTGGCTGATTATTTTCGTGCATTCATTTGTTTGTTGACCTTTACCGCAGCCAACTGTCCGTCCGCGTCCGCGTCGGCAATCACCGCGTGCATTGATATCGACATTTCATGCGCATTGTCCAATTAAGTGCACATCCTGTTATTGTCCTTCCGCACACCGAATGAAATCGAAATGGCAAAAAACACCACAGTCAACTTTGCATTTTGCACGGGTTTTTCAGTCGTTTTAAATACAAATAACACATTTGGGCAACTGCTCGCCGCACAAAAACCGACAGCCATGGCAGAGGCCGGTCATGGCGAAAAATATTTGCATATTTTCATGTTTTTCCAAGCATCACAGATAAATAGGATTTTTAAAGTGAACATGCCGAGTTTGTTTAATTGGAATTTCCGGTTTTTGGTTTTCAGAAAAATTACACAATGTTGTTTGCTCTATGTTGAGCGAAAAAATCACACAGCAAAAACAAACACAATCTGATAACAAGACTATTGCCCGCACACACACACACACATAAATTCGCAACAAAACTTCAACCACAGCGGCAGAATAAATGGCATATTCCGTTAGCATTGAAATGAATAATAATGTATAATATTTATAATTATTTCTAGTTGAGCGGCTGTCGGTCTGCTGGCAGTTTATTGTTTTCGTGTTTCGTGCGCGCCGTTGCATAATTTTTTTATTGTGTAAATTATGCGGGCCGCGGCTCCCAACTAACGTTGCGCTCTCCAAATGCTTGTTGCTGCTGATTTTATTTTATGAAATTGTGCGGTGTAGTTTTATGAATTACAGCGCGTTTCTGTTTGTATTGCATGCAAATATGCAAAATGTTTGACATGCTGCGCGAACGGCATAAACGTGTTGATACA